>CM073127.1:8747967-9977967 GCA_037039145.1 Fundulus diaphanus | reverse complement strand
TAACTCACACTTACTTCTGCCAGATCACCCTTGTGAAAGAGGTCTGGATCTCAATGGGTCTTCTATCTGGTTCAATAAAAGTTTAATAAAAATAATAGAAATTCCAACTCCCAATCCAAACATTTTTTAAGTATTTATTTACCTCAAATAATGTTGCTGGATGTGAGTTTTTGAGGTCTCATTTCCAAGGTCTACACGCTGAGCTACTGGAAAAGGAGTTTGTACGTTTAATTGGTGAAGAGGAGAGCAGAGGAAGATATTCCCACCCATCTTGTACATTATTTATAGGATGCTGGCATCAGTAAATCAGAACGTCCTCTACAAATTAAAAACTGTACCATGCAAAAAGTCTTTGAAGTTTTGCCTAATTTTCTAATACATTCTGCTTCCAAACGGCCAGACCATTTTCTGCGTTTATCTTTGGAGATTTGCTGTTTTCACCAATTTTTAGTTTCTTACCTAAACAGAAAAAGATCTTTTTTTTGTTTATTAGGTCACTGACTGCTGACCTATTAGTCGCTCGGACAGAAAGTCGCTCCAAAACTAAAAGCATGACCCCCTGACCTGTCAACAGATCACCGTAACCAAAGGGGCGATTCCCAATGAGAGAACCAAAATCTTAGCTACACACAGCGGACAACTGATATTTGAAGCATCTCCTAAGCTAAATGTTTGTTGAACCTTGACTGCAGTTATTGTTGAATCTAGCTGAACCCTTAAAAACCCAGCATCAGCGCTCCAGTCATCACAGACTTCTCCACTCAAGCCACTTACAGTAAACCAGCAGCTCAGTGCTGTTAGCAACCCTGCGGTTGGAGACGGTGTTGAGGGCGCTGCAGGTATAAACTCCTTGAGACCTGGGCTGTATGTTTTCTATGGAGTAATCCAGGAGTGGCAGCATGGTGGACGCCAGGCTCGTGTTATCGGTCAAAGCTCCCCTGAAGGTCAGGTTCAGTCGCTGAGATGGGGAGGACAACGCCAGGCAGCTAAAGTGGACGATGGTGCCCTTCTCAGTGACAAGTGTCCTGTTGGGGAGGACAACAGCTGGGTAGATGGTTGTAGATACGGAGATTGGTCCACCTGAATTAGAAGAGTTCAGCGTGTCACGACGGTGAACAATCTCAAACGCTTCATGCTTACAAGAAAAAATGCTTGTATTATTTGTAAATTCACAACCTGTTCAGGATGATTTTTTTGGTGTATTTTAAACGGTTACAGTTGCAATCTGTTTACATGCACTCATCTAGGACTTTTCATTTCTAGAGGTAACAATGGACCGCATCTGGTAAGTATTTCTTCCCAAAGATCCCAGAAAATGAATTTGCTTTACAACCTTCATTGGTTTGACAAGAAGAACAATGGGAACGCCCAAAGAGAAACTTCTGAACACCTGCTGCAGCTCCAATAATTGTGTGCAAGCTCAAGTTATTTGAATCTGACACCAATTAGCCCGTGCCTGAAAAATACCCAAACTACCAACCTGTGTTTAGATGAGTTAGAAGAACATGAAAGTACAACCCAGGAAGCCGCGTTCATGTTGTAAACTGGAACCTGCTCGAACACCAGGGTGCCTGTCCTCAGTGCAGTGAGTCTTGAAACTTTGCTTCTCACACAGACCGGCCACACATCCCTTCGGGATATTTTGTTAATGATCGGGAGTGATAAATGTTGAGCAAATAGGAGGAGTGAATGTGTGGCTTTCAAAACCTTAGACAATGTCATCACGGTAGTGTTGGCAGCAAGTGGTGCTAGTGGATAGTGAAGACTTGTTCAACTTCACCTCGAAACAACGACCAGATTGAGCAAACTTTGACGCAACCAAGTGCTCCACGAGGACAATTACCCTAAACATCAAAACGTTTTTAGAGATAGGTAGAGCAGAGTAACGTCCAGAATGGCCTAGCCAAAGTCCCGATCCTGGTGAAACATTTTGCATTGTGCTTAAAAGCTAGATCCGTGCAAAAACAAACAAACAAACCAACAAAAAAACTCTCAACCTCAAAACCATTAAAGAAAATGTTTTTATTTTGAGCTTTACTATTAATGAATCTGTTGTACAAATGCCATAAACGTTGAGATGAGCACACAATGTGTTTATGTGTTCATTCATCAAATGTGTTGACTGGTGATTCTGTGTTAACGTTTGCTGCCTGCGCTGTGGATTGGCTGAGCACAGGTTTTGAGGGGAACCTTGAACACACTCTGCTGAGGAGGGAACTTAAGCAAAATTTGGAGGCAAAAATTTCTAACCTTAAAATAAAAAAAAAACAATCATCTCCAGAGTTGGTTAGCTTTCCATGATGGATTAGTGATGCAGGAGTTACTCAGATTGGTGACACTGCAAATTCAAAGTTGAAGGGCCAGCTCAATATAGAGCTTCACAGTATAATGACCTGGGAAAATATATTTAATGGTGTTTACACAAAAATGTAAAAAAAAAAAAAAGGATCACATGATCTAATGACTCCTATTCAAGACAGCTTTGCAGCTGTTGTTTTAAAACCTCAATAAAGAGTGTCATGCGGTACGCCTTTAGTTACCATGTCATGACTGTTCTTGTTATTCCCAAACAGCTTGATTTGATGTAGCTTTTCTTTCACTCAGCTGACCAGCAATGTGCAGCAGCGAAGCAGAACAGAAGCAACGTTAATCTATGGTCCATACAGCCAGAGAAAATTCCAGCCACTTCCTCTGGCATCGTGTGAAAATAGTTGGAAACGTCCCACTTCAGTCCTCAGGGCCGGTGCCCTGCATGCTTTAGAGCAGGGGCCTTCAGTTCGAGTCTTGTAACTTTTGCATGTGTCTCTGCTTCAAAACAGCTGATTTAAATAAGCAGGTCTTATCAGGACACTGGAGAACTTGGCTCCATCCGAAATGTTCTAATTACAGCTCCTAGTTCCTGTTCCTTGAAAATTCATGAGGTCAAGAGTAGTCGAGTTTCCATTACAAATGTACGCGTCGATATTCTGCTAATTTCGATAAAACGCATTTTCACAATTACGGTGTTTCCATTAAATAAGAAATGCAATCAAAATCATACGTTAATACACCGAGTATTTCGTGCATGAGGGCAGTATTTGTAACAAATTTTATCTTTTCCATTGGCGCCACTTTTGCAGAGCTTTCTCTTCTCCTCCAGATATTTCTGTTTCAGAGTTTCCCATTCTGAACGTCAGGCTTGCCACGGCTTGTGGAACCCCGCTTCCATCACGGCCGCTTCAAGATCTTGGTAAACGCTGGCATTTCTTTGCTGTTTTGAATCTAGTATGTTGGTAATACCCCTGTCACGAACCAAATGTAAAAAACAGGCAGTCCCCTCGCAAATCCAAACGTGCCGCGCCATCATCCTGCTACTACTTCCTGTCATCTTCTTTGTCTATTTTACCAGTAGTAACATCCGGTTACTGATCAAGTGACTCGTGTGATGTGGAAAAAAAAAAATATCAGTGCAGTTTTGCAAAATACACCAATTTTGATATGGCTGAAAAACCACCACATCCTAGTATATAGAGTATTTTCAAAACTGCTGTGTTTCCATTAGACAAATTTCTTTTCGTAATTACAATTTGCGCAACTTGTTGGTCAATGGAAACACAACTAGTGAGACCTCTATCATGGGTGGGAAAGGACCTTCAGACTGCTGGGCCAGTTTCGGACAGCCATTTACCCCGTTTACACTACCCTTTTTTAACCGTGCCGAGACCGGTCCGAGCTCGGTAACTGAGATAACTTTTGAGTGTAAATGGATCGCAAACTGAACTGGACTGTGCCAGACACAACCGGACCGCGCTAAATCTAGACCAGTTTGAGGTACGGGCTCAGCCCGGTTTTTCCCTGGCTCGGTTCTCAGATAACAAAGAGTGCATGAGCAGACCGCGTCATCTCCTTACAGTCAGCTAACTAGTTTTGCGGTTTCAGACATTCATAAAAATACTAGCTTCCTTACCGTGCCACGCGGTTTCCAGTGATTATTCTGCTTAGCAGTGTGATGAACCTTTACGTCTGTCGTTGTTTCCTGCGTCTGTAAGCCCTGATTAGACGTTCGTTTGTCTTATCCACTTCCCAAAAGCCGACTCTGTCAAGTAAATTCACCAAAGGTTGCCTTCTTCGCCTGACTCTCCGCAAAAAGTAATTATAACCAAGCATAACTTCCTGAATGTTACGGGCGCCGCCATTTTGATTTGCTTGAGTCCCTCCTTCAATCCTAGAGAGCAGTAGTACCGCAGATCGTCACTAGGAGGCGAGGAACCGAGATAGCGTGATGTGTAAATGGTCGTCAGAACCAAGCTCGGCACAGTTAACTGATCCAAGCTCGGACCGAGCTCGGCATGGATCGGTTTAACAAGCGTAGTGTAAATGGGGCTATTAACTCATTCCTCATTACGCGACGGATAAACACATGGATGATGCGAGTCAAATCGGGGCCTACAGCCTTCCCAAAAGGAACTACAAAAAATTTGACAAATACATCGAATGGCTGAAGCTCTCCATTACACAAGCCAAAACCTTTGAAGGCGCGTACATTCTCAGGTATCACGCGCAGTACACGTGAAACAATGTCACCGTAAATGGTAGTAGAGTTACCGATTGACCATAAAGGTGCAAACCATTTAAAAATAACGTTGCGCTTATACGTCATGTCACGCAAAGGATTGTGGGATTCCTCATGGTTCCTTAGCACCAGTAAAGAAACATTGCAAGCTCCCCATGCTAGAGGAACTATGCTAGGAAGCATACAGGCTCCTTTTCCTACCTCCTTCCTCACTGACTGCTCTATTTGGACAGCACTCATGACGAATGCTGACGTACCTCCGGTTTGGCTAAAGAGTCCTTACCAATTAGACCTTTTCGCCTGCATGGCGCCTCTGCATTTGGGCCACCAGATGTCGCTGTGGAGCTCTATGTGCGCGACAATCAGTGGGACAGAATTGTTCTTTATGAAGTAATATTGTAAAAAAAAAAAACAAAGCAGATTCCTTTACCAATAAAATTCTGTTATAAACTTTTGTGTCTATATATCTAAGTCTGCCAGAATGCTAATAAGCTCAGTAGGCTAAATACTCTTAAGGCAAATTCATATTGGGGTCGGCCAACCAACGTTTGTTTAAATAACGAACACACGCTCTCAGTAGACAGCCGTGGGGCACAAATCCTATGGCCCCAAGCTGGGATCGTCCAATCAAAATACTGGAAATGCACACGTTCCATTTACGTTCTGCCGGATTGTGTGCCACCATCTAGTGTTGGTTGTCCTTGGTGGCTCATTGATGGATCGATGTGAATCTTTTCTGTTCAATAAATGAACATTATGAGTGAGCCTTTATTTGTAGTTTTATGTTTAAAAATATTGCATTTAGCTCATATAAAATGGCATTTCTTAAGGACTTGGCTTGAAGAACCCTGCTTTAGAGGTCTTTCTGCTCCAACTAAGCAGATTCATGTTCTGCAGAAACCTCCTAATGACTAACTCATTTGATTCAGGTGAGCGGAACCTAAAACACAAAGTTTACCGGCCCTTGACAGCTCTGAGCGTCACTCTTTCAGTAATACTGACAGGTTTATTTTTCAAAACCAGGGCAGATTTTTTACCTCTATTAGGAGTTTGGGGTTTCTAGAACCTCAGACTGCTGCCTAACACATCACCACCACCACCACCACCACCAGAAACCCAAAAGTTGACAGGACCAAGGGTTTCATGGAGCCACGCACAGCTCACAGCCTGTCATGTGAGCAGACGCGTGAATATGTGGAAGAACCAGTTTGGCTGAAAAGCTGCTTCTGCAACTGCAGGAAACCAGACAACGCCCAGGAGTGTCCCATTAGACTGGACCCGAACTGGACTTCATGCCCACCCACTTACCCACTACTTGCAGCTGGACACGAGCATTGATGGTTCTGTTGTCCGGTAGGCTGGAGCTGCACAGGAAGCTGCCTGAATCCTCGGGTATCGCCTCACGGATGCTCAGACTCCCGTCATGCTCCAAGCCGAACCGCGGGTCTGACGCGGCGCCCCCCTTGGTGGCGACAACGTGGTCGTCTTTCATCCATACAGGTGTTACGTTCCGGCCGCTGTAACAGGGAAGAAGAACGACGTCGCCCGGTGCGGCTGACACGACAGTTTCGCTGGAGACATTCCTCGAAACTGCCGCTTTAAGAGAGGAAACAAAAAAAAAAAAAAAGAAGCGACGAGTCAAACCCCGGGATGTGTTTCAAATTGTTCCGATAATTTCATCACAACTCACCTGCCGCAGATAGAAAGAGTTGTAGAAGCGCTAGAGCTGCGACTCTGTTCATGTTAGCCTTCCTACATAGCCCTCAGAAATAACTGGGGGTAAGAATAAGACTTCTTGTCTAAACCTGTCTGACTAGTCCACCTGCGCGCGGTTGCCTACGACACACAGCGACGACACCAGTTTGGTCATTAAAGCGCAGAAAATGGACCGCAGTGCCAGCAAAGGTCACCGATATGACATGATGAGCCACCTCAGGTGTCTTCACGGCCGAGTGGACCGACGTGCTTTGTTTACAAGACCCTACAGGTCCGGAAAGGTTGGCAGGAATAAACCGCACCTACAGCTCACCTATTTAAAGGGACAGTAACATCTTTTTGTTCGCGCATGTGAGTATGACAGTAGTATTACATTTTCCTCAAACATAATGTTTCATTTCACAGTCGAGACCAATTTATTCAGGCAATAAGAGCAAATTGTTGTGCCGGAGCCTTTTATTGTTTAAGTTATGAATCCATTTCCTCTTTAAAATGCACTCAGTCATGATAAAAAATATTAGCATTTAATCAGATCAGTCACCTCAGAACCTCGTCTGGGCATATTTCCGGATAAAAAAAAAACAATAGGAATAGGAATAAAAATGTAGCATACATTGAAATAGCTTTGAGGATATTAAATATACAAATGTAAAATTTCTATACATATGCTTATTAAAAGTTGGTCTCAAAAGACATCTCCAAAACCTATAATAAATAATAATAATATAAGATGTTGTAATTAACTAACAAACATTTCCTAACAATGTTTAGGGACAGGAATATTTTTCATGCTGAGAGAAATCTCTCAAATTATATAAAAATTGCAAGCAAACTTGTACAAGATTTGAGTAACATGATTATGTCCAGTTTCTTTAACAAAATGCTGATGGTGTTTAGTTTGTGTTGAGATTTTATCCATGTCTTATAAACTGCTTTTCTGCAAAAGTCCATCATAGGAAAGAATTAATCGTACCCTGGGCAAGGCCTTGCATCTGCCATCCCAAACAAATACAAGCACATTAAGGGCTAAAATGTTGATCCAATATTAAATATTGTGGACAGTCATATACATGTAAAATTTGCAGAAAGAGTTAAACCATGCTGAAGAATCTGCAGATTTAAAAGCTTGTCTCAATAAAAGATGGTCCTGTAGCTAATAACGCATTATACATACTTTTTGTGGTTTCAAAAAGAAGAATATGGGTTTAATACATTTCAAACTGGTTTATAACAAATGTTATGTTTGGAATAACCACATTGATGTCTGACCAGTCTAAAAACATCTCAGAATTTGAATTAGAGATGATCAAACGCTTATGCACGGTGGCACTTTGCACTGTTGCCTTAGAGCTAGAAAGTCTTCCCGTTTGCCCCGTGCACACGAGTAGTCTGGTTTCCTCCCACAACCTCAAGACATGCACGACTGGTCACACTAGGTTTTCTTTAAGTGCCTCTCTTTGTAGCCCTGGTATAATCTGTCAAGGGTGTATCCTATACATTAATACTGGAGATGGGCACTAGCCTCTTATGGCCCTGGAATGGATAACTGGGTGTAGAAACTGGATGGATGGGCCAGATAAACCTCGTCCTTTGAAAACCTTTGTTTTAATCTTTTATTTATGGATTTTGAGATTATATATATATATATATATATATATATATATATATATATATATATATATATATATATATATATATAGCAGTTTATTCTAAAGCAAACCAATAATGCTCCTTTACAATAGTCAAGTATTCACAAAAATATGTTTTTAAAAACCCTTCCGTCTTTGCCAGGCCCCAGACTCAAATCGAGGGCGTCTGATTCTGAAAACAGAAAGTGTGTGTAAATGGAGCATGCGGGACGGGGGCGGGACAAAGTCAGGCGATCGATTGATGCTCGTCTTAACGAATCAAATTCCACGTAGCAAATGACAAAGCTGCGCCCTCTGGTGGCCATGTGTTGCTTGTGCAGATTTTGTAGTTCAAATGCTTAGACGATACTCGGAAAATACAGTTTCCCTTGCTGTGCTGTAGATAAGATATCCCAGTCGTTTTTTGGTTAATTTCATGTGATTTATATCTACGAACAAAATATACTCAGCATTAGTTGTTTTTTTCCATCGCTGATATTTCAGAACGAGCGATACGTTTATGTTCTCATTTATTAATTGCATTAAATCATCAAACTGTATTTAATTTTAAACATCTAGTTTAAAATGACGCCAAAATGGAATGAATAAAAACTTTATTATTTAAACCTAATTATATATATATTACCTTGAAATGAGTTTTAAGATGTCATAGTGTCCGGGATTTTCTCATTAATTGCATTAAATCATGAACATGTATTTCTTTTTAAATAGTTTAAAATGACGTCAAAACCGAACAACTCAAAACTTCCTTTTGTTATCATTCAACCCTAATGATTATAATTTTACCTTTAAATGAACCTCAACCTGTCATAGTATCCGGGATTACCGATGGCACGTGAATGCAGCACTCCTGGTAGTTTCTGCGCGCTCGCAGTGGAGCAGCGGTCCAGTCAGCACGGCCTGAAAACAGAAGATAACTAGAAAATGCCCGTGGATCTGAGCCAGTGGTCCGGGCCGCTCGCCTTGCAGGAGGTGGAGGACAAACCTGCGGCGCCTCTGACCGTCAAATACGGCTCTCTGGAGGTCGACGAGCTCGGCAAAGTGCTCACCCCAACGCAGGTTAGTGAGCCAGGCGAGGCGGCGGCTAGCGGAGCTGGACCCAGCTCCAGGATGAATTCAGTTCCTGCAACTAACCAACTCATGTCAAAACAATGGTAGACATCGTTTGATCGCTGTGCAATTGTTTGGCAACAATAATACATGTTGTTACGCATGTAGGCAGCTGGAAAAGACGCTCACTAGCGCCCCCCAATGGACGTCACACTAATTAGTAAAAGCGTTCTCAACAGCTTTCTTTAAAAAAAAAAAGGCATAAAAAACAATGCAGTAATAAGCAATAAAAATGTCACGTACATATTATAGCTACTCACACTAGAAATGGTGGATTATAAACTAAACACGCAGAAATCCTTCTTGTTCTGTGCAAATAAACAGAAAGTACGTTGACCCTCCTGAAATCTCCATACAGGTGCAGAATCGACCCACCTGCATCGAGTGGGAAGGATGTGACCCAAGCAAACTGTACACTTTGGCCCTGACCGACCCTGACGCCCCCAGCAGGAAAGATCCCAAGTTTAGGTGAGATTGGAACCGACTTGTTATGCAGTATCCTGCTTTGATGTAGCCATTCTGGCCTCTCAGAGTCTTAAACTTTCTATCAACAGAGTTTCCTGCTGAACAACATTTATTTATTTATTGTTTTACCTTATTTACCTAAAGAGAGTGGCACCACTTTCTGGTGGTCAACATGAAGGGGAACGATGTCTCCTCTGGGTGTGTCATGTCCGACTACGTGGGATCAGGTCCTCCCAAGGGTACAGGTACGAAAGGAAAGATGAGAAATGATTGAATTTGTGAATTTGTTGATTACAGCTTCAGCCAATTACTAAAGTTTTTGTATAAAAACAGATTTTTTTTTTAGGTTTTGTTAGTTGAAACGTTGAGGCATAGATGTACATCACCATGCAACATTAATTGGGACTTTTGAGCATTTTGTCATGTTACAGCCACAAACTAATAATAATTTCTTGGGATTTTATGTACTAAACCAAATAGTGGAAACAAAATGACGCCTCATCAGCATCTGTGAACCAAAGATTCTCAGTTGGGTTTGGGTCTGAATCATGACTGGGTTATTCTAACACAAAGCCGCTGTAGTTTGAGGTTGTTATCCTACTTGAAGGCGAACCTCTAATCCACGTCTCTCTGCTGCGTCTATCAGGCTTTCTTCCAGGATTTCTCTGTGTTTAGCTCCATCTATCCTTCCCAGCTTCCCTGTTTAACTCAAGAACAGCCGTGTGCTGCCAACAAATGTTTTTAAATGTTCTCATCTGACCACAGCACCCTTTCCCACATTTGCCGTCTCCCCTGCATGGTTTTGTTGAAAAGTAGTTATTTTTGTCCAGAACTTATGCAAGTCATGTGTCCTTTATTATTCTGCTTCACCATTATGCTCTACTTTGTGTTGGTCATAAAACATCTCCATTAAACACATGGAGGTTTCTGGCTGGAGTGTGACAGAAATTTGGAAAAAAAGTTAAAGGGAATATGTATAATGTTGCGTTCCATTTGCCTCGGAAAACAAAAAAATAGGAGCTGGGAATGTGGTAAACCTTGAGCAAAACGCTCCTATTAATACAGTCGTAGAAGTCGGGATTCCAAAATGAAAACAAAAGGATTGGATTCCAATATGGCGACGGCCAGGAAGGGTGGTCTTTTGTTGGTAGTGAGGCTTATAAACGTCCTTTAAAGCTATATTTTCCACACACAAATATCACTTTTAATTTGTTTGGCTCAGAGTGGCAGCCGCTACGTGTAACATTGAGTTTAAACGCGTGTCTTAAACATGTTTAATCGCAGCTTACTGACGTCGACGCGAGGAGCGGCCATATTGGATTCAACAATCGGCCTTGAAAAAAATACCCAGACTTTCCGAGGGTAAAGTCCGACTACGGCGGCCGTCACAGTTAATTTTTTTCGATCGGAAGCCGGGATTTCCGAGTTCCGACTGCAAATGGAACGCAACTTAAATTGTAAGGGATGTTTTCATTATTTTAATACAATCTTGTCGGGTCGTTTTGACTCCAGGTTGCAGTGGCAGCAGTATAATCACTTTTATGTTCCTCCATGCAATAACACGTCACGTAAAAACCCGGCGCACTGCTCTCCCTCAGGTCTGCACAGGTACGTGTGGCTGGTGTACGAGCAGCCGGGCAGCCTGTCCTGCTCGGAGACCGTTCTCACCAACCGATCTGGAGACGGTCGCGGCAAGTTCAAGCTCCAGACTTTCAGGAAGAAGTACAACCTGGGGGCGCCGGTGGCCGGGACCTGCTACCAGGCTGAGTGGGACGATTATGTGCCTAAACTATATGAGCAGCTGGCGGGAAAATAAGGGGACCTGAAGCACGTGTGTTTGACAACAGGGTTCATCCACTGCAAATGTTCCGTTCATTTAAGGAAAAAAAACGCCACTTTTTTGTGTTTTAACCTGCGTTTCTGTAAGCTGTTATAAGAAAGACACCTTCTCAAAATGGAATCAGTTCTTCTACCCTGCAATAAAGTTTTAAAACATGCTTTGTTTGTTTTGCTTTCCTAAAATGATTTGTTATTATTCCTCTAGAAATACATAAAAATTATCCTCCAGAACAGTGTTTCCCAACCATTTTCTAACAAATACTATTCACATTTCATTTTTACTCAAATGTTTAAATTGCCACGGTCCAAATTATCGTGCTTCTGAAGTTCATTTATGACTACAGTAGTGAACCGCATATCAACTTTACAGTTGATGCATCTGCAGCGACTGCAAAACAAGACGCTACTGTTAGCTTGGTTTGCCAGTTGTAGCTACATTTACCAAAGCTTGATGCATTTTGGGTTGCAACTAGAGTAAAGAGCAGCTGAGTTTGATGCCATCTCCAGATATTTGTTCCGACTTCAGAGGTAAAAGGTAAGAAGTGACCATCAGTGGTTGTTTCTGGCTCACTGTCATGTGCTTGGGTTCACATTCTGGGCAAACGTCTCCACTATGGCTGGTTTTAGTAGTTTCAGTTCACAGTAAAGGTCAGTATGCTCTGAACTACTCTACTCGACATGGTTATGGTTATTAGACGTTAATCACAGATCATAAGCACTCTGTTAACCTTGTTAATAGTTCTCAACATGTCTTGAGTACCACTAAAGAAGAAGACTACACTATGGTGTCGGCAAATACCACAGATTTTTAAATTTGTCCTAAAATACAAAGTTCTAGTCCTGCCGGTCTGCTTTAGTGCGTGCTGGGAGTTTTTAAACTCTTCTATGCACTCATCGTAGAAGTTTCTAATGAAGCGATAACTTCAATAACTCATTATTTTATGGTTTGTGGTTAGGAGCTTCTTTGTAATTATAAAGCAAGAATTGCTGCTGAAACGTCACCTGAGTGGGTCGAGGCGCTCCAAGTACCACAGTCAGAGAGCCAAAGAGTAGAATACCACCAATTTACCAATTTATCCAGGCGATGTATATATTGTATACATATGGGATGAGAATGTAAAATAGGACAAATATAGGGTTGAAAAACTCGTCTGAGAATTTAAAATATTTAAGATTTGCCCTTAACAAAAACTAAATATACTTTGGGAACTACATTTTTGCACTGGCTTGACCAACACAACCAGATGAGATGCAGGTGACCGTTATTCCTCAATCAGAAGGCCATGTCACACTGCTTACTGCCAGGATGGTGAGACCACGCCCCCTACACCCACTGTGGATCAGTGGAGGAACGCAGACGCTCTCTAACACCCAGGAGGCCACATGTTTGAGCCCATAGTAAAGAAAAGCACATTTTGATGATCTTGAATATATTTGATTTATGTCATTAATGTTCAACTTCAGCTGGATGGCAGCCTATGTCAAAAATGTTTGTTTTAAAATGATTTTTTAAAATACCCCCATTCTCTGCTACCCTGTTCATTATATTCTCACTGAAGCAAGAAGAATAAATTCTGCAGAGCATTTTTTATTATTATTTAGACCTTTGCTCTGGGAAACGTATTTTGTTCTTTGCTTTTCCAGTCCTGCCATAGGGATAGGAAAACGTTGGAGTTCCTTCTTCAGGTCGGGGAGCATGTTCTACCCCAAGTGGAGGAGTTTAAGCATCTCAGGGTCTTGTTCACGAATGAGGGAAAGATGGAATTTCCATTCAATTTACCGGTCGATCTACGTTCCTACCCTCATCTATGGTCACGAGCTTTGGGTCGTAACCGAAAGAACGAGATCCCGGATACAAGCGGCTGAAATGAGTTTTCTCCGTAGTGTGTCTGGGCTCTCCCTTAGAGATAGGGTGAGGAGCTCAGTCATCCTGGGAGGACTCAGACTAGAGCCGCTGCTCCTCCACGTCGAGTGGAGCCAGTTGAGGTGGCTCGGGCATCTGGTTAAGATGCCTCCTGGACGCCTCCCTGGTGAGGTGTTCCGGGCACGTCCCTCCGGGAGGAGACCCAGAGGGAGACCCAGGACACGCTGGAGGGACTATGTCTCTCTGCTGGCCTGGGAAAGCCTGGGGAGAGGGAAGTCTGGGCCTCCCTACTGAAGCTGCTACTCCTGTGACCCGACCCTGGATAAGCGGAGGAAGATGGATGGATGGATCTTAATTTAAGCTGGAGGCCAGTAAGACATTTGCAAACTAGGTCCATTTGGTTAATAATGTTTTTGCTTTGCTCCATAACATGAAAATATAAAGCTAACTAAATTCACACCCGGAAAAAAAACATCTAATCAACTCAGTGATCAATGCTCTGGATAAAACTTTCCCCTTTTTAAATAGAAAAAGATTTTCTTCACATTAGTTTTAAATAAAACAATTAATTTCAACATCATCACATGATTAGTCTTAAGGAAGCATATTTCATTTGTATTAAAATATTTAAAGAACAAAAGTGGACCCTATGAGAGGAATTAAAATCTACAGCTCTTTTACTTTGTGTGATGAGCACTTTATTTACAAATATAATTAAAAGCTCTGACAGATTCATGCTTTCTTTAAACCTGAAAAAAAAATAAAGTGCATGCATTAATAAAGCATCATACTGGTCTGGTTTATAAGAAAATCCACAGCTTGAGAGTTGTGTAAAGCAAAAGGGGGGGAAAAAAAATCCATTAATAATAGACAGGACTTCAAATACTATCTGTAAAAGGGGCAGAAGAGAAAAAGAAAAAGCGCTTTTAAAAATTCTTTTTTGATTTGTGTGACAGTTAAAATACAATATGAAAATAAGTAAAAGCTCTCCATAAATCCATCTATACACAAAGTACAGGACCGCCCTGCCCTCCCGTTGAAGCCCTTTGTACTAGCTGGGAGTTTACAGGTCGCATGTCATTCTCTGTATTTCACATTTGCTGCCAGAGCAGAAAAATCCCTACGACACACACGGCGAGTACCATGATCCGGTCTGCCCACAGCAGTCAGACTCACCTGAAGGAAACACACGTTTGATCTGTGCACCGGTGTGTCCGACTGTGATGATCGTCTCTCAAAGTATCAAATTACTCAAAATTTGTCCTAAAAACGGCCGATGAATAGTTACCAAAAAGTGTTCAAAGAAGCAGCGAAGAGGACAGGCTGCGGAAGGATCAGTTATTTCATTTATCGCTTTAAAATATTTTTTTTTGTTTTTTTTTTTGCACAGCTTTAGAAAAAGAATCACTTCTGCATATATGCACGTTTGTGGAGCCAATTTGCTCATAGAACTACCCTCGTTTTTCTCTCCCTCCTTCTCTTGACTTCCACTTTTTAGGTCGCGCCTAAAGTGTGATCATTGCACAAGGAACAAGAAACACTGATTATGTTATCATCATCACTACAAGAACGTGACAACTACGAGAATTTATCTAGCTTTTTTTTCTGTCATCTTGTGACATCACAAGAGGCGAGGAGGGCGAGGAAGTTTTGGTGGGTTCTGGGTGTCTAAAACCTGCCGTCGACTCCGTTTGACCGGCCACGAAAACACACCGGCTCTCCGCATCTGGAGCCGGTTTTAATGTGTCCGTGCGTCTCTGGATGTGGGTGTCAGCAGCAGATATGACCCGCTCTCTGAGGCCAGGTCAGGTAAAAGGAGAGGACGGATGATCTGAGGCTGAAGGACGTCGAGGGGCACGTGACAACGACCGGCCCCTCGGCTCCTCATCTGTAGTCGTCCTTAGGAAAGTCTAAGGTACCCAGGTTGTTAAAGCCCTGCCGCATGCTCTCCACGTCGAAGCTGTCGATCTCCCGCTCCTGGCGATCCAGCAGGTTCTTAATGCGGTCGGTTCGCTCCTTCTGAAGGGAACCCAGCTCCTCTTCAATCTGGAAGGAGGAAGAAATCAAAGTTCGGCTTTAAGAGCAGTAGTTTTAGCTGGCATTATTACAACGATTTTAGTTGTTTTGGTGTTTATTTGATTCCACTGAAAAAGAAGGAAACACACGTCCATGGGTTGTGTGATAGATCGCCGCCAAGTAGTGCATACGTTTTAAGTAAAACGAAAAAAGATTTCCTAAATATCCAAATCTGTCTTGGTATTCAGTGTCCCAACACTTACCTTTCATTGTCTCTACCAGTTTTTCCACATTTAGAAACTAAAGATTTGGCTCAATCTCACTCAAACTAGACGAGTTAGGGTCTGAACATTATTAGTTCAAGTCTTGCCGCGGGCTCTCAATAAGATTTAGGTCTTTACTTTGACTAGTCCATTCCGACACATGAATAAGCTTGGATCTAAACCGTTCCACTGTAGAGCAGGCAGTATGTTTAGGTCCTTTACAGCCTCTAAAATGCTTTCTTACAGGGTGGGCCTGTATTTAGCTCCATCCATCCTCTAACAATTCTGACCAGCTACCAACTCCCTGCAGGAAGAAAAAAACATGAATCCCAACAGCATGATGCTGCCTCCACCACGTTTCACCTTAAGGATGGTGTGTACAGGATGGTTTCCTCCCATAATACTGCTTTACATGTAAAAAAGACATATCTTGGTCTTATCTGATGAAAACACCTTCATTTAAATGTTTACTGCGTCTTCTGAAGTTTGTCGCTTCTAGTAATTTCATTCAGATAATTCAGATTGAAAGGCGCTCAATGTCCTTACTGTTTAAGCGTTGCCTTCCACTTTGCAGTAATGCACTGCTGTGTGTTGGGTTTTTGACATTAGATCCCAATAAAATATAATGAATTTATGGTTGTAATATGAATAATTTCAAAAACTTTTGCAGTACACTGCATTGCTGGTTTTGCCTTTGCGGGAACCCCAACACACTGCAGCGCTCACCGCAGCCTTAAAATGCAGAGTTGCAGCAGAATCTAAATAAAATGATTAGACATTATATATTTACGGCAGAAACAGTGTTGCTACACTAAGAGCTGTCCCCTTTGAGCAGTGGTTTCATGTCTACTGAATTACATTCCCCTGGAACTACGACAGCTGTGAAACGCTGCAGACTTTGCTCTAAAGTTGTAGAAATGCAGCAGTGGAGCTGTCAGTCGAAACACACATATCGGCGCGACACGCACGTACGCCAGCGCACACGAACGCACCGCCTGGTGCAATACGGCAATCTGCTTAACTACTGAGCATGCACAGAAAACTCCAGGCTGACCATGAGCCGAACCTGAGCACAATAGCACTTCAGAAACCATGACATCATCTTCACACCAGTTTGCGAGTCTGGCTGCTACCAGCAGAGGGCGCCAAACAACCACAGGTGGAGCAGACCACGCCGGACCCAACAGAACTGGATGAGGGCGGCATTTCAAAAGGTTCCTTTCTTTGTTGTCGGAGTGCTGTCTACTAGACTGTTGCGATGACGTAGGTCAGTTTGAGAGGATGTGTACTCGACCGCTGTTTTATCTCATGCCACTGATTTACATGATAGTCACGTTAAAGATGACCGATGCCTCTAGTACGATCTCAGAGCCGCATTACGGGACAAATTCTGATAAAAATGTCCAATCTGAACAAAAGTGTAACAGCTGACAGCCTTCATCAGCACAGCAGCGGCAGTAATTTAGGTAACAAAATAGTAAACAGTCTGGAGCGACTTCAGGAACATCTGAAAGGTTATTATCAAACCGAACAAATAATTTAGAAAAACTTGCAATCAATAAAAAAAAAGTTTTTTAGGTAATGCACGGTGGTTACGACTGTGGCAAAGAATGGTTGTCTGCACCCAGCAGGAAGTCACGCCACCGTCATCGCCACCTGTGGTGGAGGAAAGCAGTTTGTGTCTGCAAACGTGAATATCTTTCTGGGTCACATTTCACGTTCTGTGCTGCCGATGCTGAAGCAAACATCTATTCGTAGTAGTAAATGAAACGATCGGGCCGAGTCAGGATGCTTTGCCTGGCAAACTTTTTCACATTTATTACAATGCAGGACTTCTTATGCACATATTTGGGATTTTATGTGACAGACCAGCACAAGAAAACAAGTAGACCGTAGCTGTTAAAAATAATACGGTTTTCAAAATGCTTTACGAAGAAAAATCTGAAAAGTGTGGCATGTAGATGCAATTACAGCCTCTGACAGGTTTTCTCCGTGTTGTATTAAGCCTCGTTAATCGTCAATCAACTCTCCAGCTTCCCGGTTCCTGCTGAAGGAACCCATCCAAGTCAGCATGGTGCTGATGCTGTTTCTCAGTGGGCATAAGGTTCAGATGTGCAGTGTTAAGTTTTTCCCTCACACAGCATCCTGCGTGTGAGGGGGATGCTAAAGGCAGGTTCACGCAGCAGGATTTGTTCGCCCTGATCTCCCCCTTCTGAGAGGCACCGATTATAGGCGTGTCTCTAAAGATAATCTGAAGAGAATATCCTGCCACGTGTGGTGTGTTAGGAGTGATCGGGTCCGCTCGGTGGACCTCTGTACAGCTCCGACCTCTAATCCAGGATATTCAACATGTCTATCCCACCGTGTGTGGTGTTGTCCCCCCGAAACCAAACGAGCACGCAGCCTGTTGAATGAGGCGTGTGGCCAATCAGAAGGCGAGGTGAGGGATTCCCTGAGAGAACCCCCCCCCCACCCCCCCACCCGAACTTGCCTTCATTTCATAGTGCAGAAAGCATAGAGCCTCCCAGTCGCGTTGTTTTCGCTCCTTTAACCAACATCTTTTCTTTTTGTTATGTTTTTTCTCTGTTAAAATCAGTCCACAAACTATCGCCATTATTCTTCCTGGTCGTTCAAGTTTATTTACTCTGAACTCACGTTTGATCTTGAGAGGATTCGCAAGATTTCCCGTCTGACATCTGATTGATCTAAAGTGAAATCTTTTTGTGTGTCGCACACTATACGACCAAAGCTGTTATCTAGGATTTTATATCGTTCGTGTGGCGTCTCTCAGGCTTTGAAAGTCGGCCGACTATTTTAAAATCTTGCCGTGTGAACCAGCCTTAATCAGACGACAGCACCGTGTTTGCTGCAAATACACGTATCAAGTTCGTACAATCCATTCTCAGAGAGCCTTGTGGGCTCCCTGATGACAAAATGCGGCTCTCAAAAAGACCAAACGGACCATCGAGAAGCGGGAGGTGCATGGTGAAATTAATGTTAGCTGCTCTTTCAGTAGCATCTGTTTGATAAATTCTGTTAAAAAAAACTTTTAAGTTGAGATCTTGTGCAAAGTCTCCGGGCATCAGAAAAATTACAAACGCTTGATGGGACTGTAACAAACGTTGAGGTTGAAATATTTCAGCAGTATTTCCATCCATCTTGCAGATTTGAATTAATCGAGTTAATATTACCACAAATAAACACCGCTAAATGCTGAATGTTAAAATCCTGTGGCACAGTGAAGCAGGACTGAAACGTAAGGCAGCTTTAAACTAATAAAGTCATTCCTGCAGCCCACCTTTTGTTCCAAGTGAGCCCGGCGCAGCGACACCTTCTGCTCGAGCTTCTGCTGCTCGCGCTCGTGCTGCGCTTCGGTCTGCATCTTGATCTTGCTCTGGTAGGCATTGAGCAGCTCCATCTCCTGCTGCAGCTGCTGCCTCAGGGCCTGGCACTCGGCTTCCTGGGCCTCGTCCAGACGCAGCTGACCCGCGGACCGCAAGGGAGGGACAAAGGGGCAAAAAGAGACGGAGAGGCAGGCGAAAGGGGGCAGAGGTGGAGAGGACGGGAGAAGGGTGACAGGGAGAGTGCGGACATACAGTGGACAGAGAGGGAAGGAGAAGAAGTTGGAGAAAATAAACAAGTTGAGACGGCTTGTGCCAACTAAAAATGTCCTTTATTTAAAGGATCAACTTTTCATTGAGAGGAAACAGCTTTTTAAAATCTCTCTACTTACCGCCTGAGAGGCCATCATCTCATTGATGCTTTGCTCGTACTGCTCAGCCAGGATGGCCAGCTTGCGCGTCTGCTCATCCTTCAGGGCCTTGAGCACCGTTTTGTGCTCCGCCTTGGGCGTAACCTCCATCTGGTGGTGGCGGAGGGCCTTGTACTGCTTGGTCTGCACTTTACACGTGTCCTGGAACTGCTTCTTGATCTGAAGCTCCAACACCTGATGGACAGTTCAGCGTCAGGCCGAGGCACAGAGAAAATGAAAACGGGGATAACAGTAGAACAATAGTCTTCAGATTTATTCATTTTGCATGAAATTGTGATATATGCTGTTGCCCTCAAACTTAAAAGACATGTTTCTAAGTTACACGTTTTGTGTTCTTGCACCATTTGCCCGTTTTAATTCATTACATTTTAGTTGCATCACCGCCTGTTCAGAAATGAAGAGGGGGGGGGGGAAAAGATATTGCTTGTGGCTTGCGCCATCTTGGAGGTGAAAACCCAGTTATTCTACCAGACAACATCCAGCACATTAATGGCTGAAGACACTTTTGCCCTTGTGATGACTCACTTTGAGGTTCTTGGGCTGCTGCCGGAGCTCCAACACATGCTTGCGGTGGAGTTCCCGCTCCCGTCTGTTGTTGTACTCAATCTGGTTCTCCAGCTCGGTCTGGTGCTGCAGGCGGATCAGGTCCATCCGCAGCTTCTGCAGGGTCTTCAGCTGCCGCTGCTCCAGCTCCTGGGTGGACTCATCTTGGCGGATCAGCATGGCGTGCTCCATCTCCTTTTGGGTCTTTTTCTTATTTAACTCCTATTTTGGAAAAAAAGAAAACAAGTGATGACTTCAAGATAACCCAATTTAATAGCACTTTGTTATTTTTAAAAAGAAATTAGGTGTTGCTGTAACTCTCGCGATCTGATTTTGTTCAGAGTCATTATAGATGATTCTAGCTGTGGCATGCAGGAATCTACTCTCCAGTCGCAGCGGTTCTGAAGAAGCCTCCAAACCAGACTTTTCGGCCAATAAATAAATGTAGAGGCACCCTTCAAAACACTCAAAATAAAAGCCAAATCACTATTTGGCTCAGAATTGACCTAAAAAGCAAACGTGGTGTTGGATAAAGAACGCAGTTAGCATTCCTCTCCATCTAAAGTCTCCATGAGTCGGTGTTTTTTTCCCCACAGGGAGCTTTGCCACTAAAGCTTGTCTCCAGATTTCAAGTGCCAAACAGCTTTATAGATTATGACATAGTTGGCTGGCTTTGCTCATTAATAATCTACTTATTAAACAATGAGTGTTTTCTTCAGCAACAAACTGTTAATCACTTTAACCATCACTTTAAAGAACAACAAATTTAAAACAGTGTGATGAACGTTTAACAGATTTGCGGGCGGATTTAGGACGCAGAGCTTCCACACCTCACGGATCTGCTCCTGCTCCACGTCGTGTCTTTTAATCATGACTTTGCGCTTGAAGGCGCGGCAGTTCCTTTCATAGAAAACCCTCTGCTGGGCCAGAAGATGGGCCTCCTCTTCGGCCTGGGAATGTTGCATGTTCTCTTTGTGCTTGGACAGACGCTCCTGCTTCTCCTTCTTGGGTGTACTGTGGTCCTCATTCATCTCCTGTGAAAAAGGGCGAAACAGAGACGGGACTGTGGTCACAGAGCTCAGGCGTTGTTGGAAATCTGCTTTCTAATGTGGGGTGTGAAACGATGGAAAAAGGCAATGTAGTCTAAAGAAACAGGTGTTTACAACAGAATTTTTTGAATGTAGAGGATCGAAATCCTACAAGTTCATATTAGCATTTGTTAGTAGAGAGGGCTTATTGCAAACTCCAGCTAACCTCTTATTTTGGCACGAAACGATTCATTTTCCTTATTGCTGGGCTTTGAAAAATCTACAACTCACACTAATGCACTTAACACTGCAGCCTGATCCCTTCTCTCTGGAGTGTCTAATGCTGTTGTAACTCTCGGTTTGCGGGAACTATCTCTTCCTGCCAGCGATGCTTTCCTTTAACAGCGCTGACCTAATTTTGGTCACTTATCTCGTAGCTGAAAACACACTCCCAGCCCGTAGGAACACTTTCCGGACTTGTTTTCGGGGTTTGTGGAGGCACAATAATTCTCCAGGGTGCATATGGATTTGTGCTTCTCCCCGTTTGTGTGCAAATAACTGTGTAGGTACATAGTAAGTAGGCTGAGTGACTCAACAAAACTTCCACTTTGGAGGCTTTGAATGTACATGTTCGAGTGTAGGAGGCTTGACTCAACAGTAAACAGCAAACAGGACGGTGTGTCACACATGGGAGAGGCGTAATAAAAGGAGGAGAACAAGCAGAGCAAACCTCCTTAATCTTCTCCTTGCAGAGTTTGTACTGCTTCTTCTGATTATCCAGAAAGGTGGTCAGCTCCTTTTTCTGCTGGGCCACGATCTGCTGCTGGAACTTCTTCTCGTCTGCGAGCGCCGTCTTCATCTGGAGGAGAACAGAGACGTGCATTTCGTTAGGCTTGGATCAAATTAGCACGTTTTTGCCGTCACTGTACTGGTTGTGGATGTAATAAACGCACACAAAACAAATAAACTGATAATGTTAAACTATTTTAATAAAGATAATTAGAGAGAAGAGAAATAAGCAGTTTGTTATTTTAACCCCACTACCAAAATAAAAAATAAATAAAAATGATTAACTTCTTCAGACGTGAGAACACTGAATTTTATCATTTCAATACTTTTATCACTTATAACTGAAATATCTGTGGACTTTTATTCCAACTTCAAGGGAGAGAAAAATATATATTCAACATTTGTTGTATCATAATTTTCACCTTTTAAATGTGGAAAATAGTGAACGGGCTCTTGGAAATAAAAGTAAAGCAGAAAGACAAAAGCTGTGAATGACCAGTCCAAAGTTGGACTGCTTGACTATAGCCGTCAGACTTTGGATAATAATCCTAATTTAAAAGATTTTTTCTGTGCTAATCCTGTTGTCAGGCACAGGCATGCTGCTTCTTGTGATAAACTACGCTGGTGTCGTTGTTTAGGCTTGCATGTTTATGTGAACAGGGTATACTATCTCCTTGCTTGGCTGAACACGCTGTGTGTTAATCATAAAGATATGCAGCTTGTTTTTCCACAGAGTTACGTACTGTGACCCAGATCTGCTCTTGTGCTTCATCATACAGGTCATTAGGAGGCAGCAGTGTGTTAAGTTCTTACAATTTCCTTCTAAAAGATTTAATGTTGGTATAAAGCACAAATAGTAGCCCTAGAGGAATATATTCCTCCTTTTGCCTGAAACATGTAAATCAGCATAACTATAAATTGAAATAGCGTGTTTGTGCCCACCTCCTTCTCAGTTTGCACTGTGTGGCGCTTTGCCAACTTCTCCAGCTCGATGTAGGCATTGTTGGCCTGCGTCTCCACCTCCTTCTGCAGTTTGAGCCGGTGCTCGTCCATCTCGGCCTTCAGCTTGTTCTCCAGGGCGATCAGCTGCTTCTGGTGTTGCCGTCGCATGCGCTTGTAGCCCGACATCTGCTCCCGCAGTTCACTCTCCTGCTCATGCTCGTGGATCTGTTTGGTCACCTGTTGGGGAAACACGTTAATCTGAGTTGTGACACATCTGGGGGGTTGACGTAAAAAAGAGGGGGAAACAATAAAAGTATGCTATGACGACAGCAACGATAAGTGAGAACAAAATAATATTAGCCACTGCTATTTTTGTTGGGCTAAATTAAGAAAATGGAGAAATTCTCCAGCAGAGCTGCGAAAAAAAAAAAAAAAAAAAACCTCTCTCTGCTGCCTACTGAACATACACGTTCACAGCACAGATTAGGCATCCTCAAAAGTATTCAAATGACCTAAACAGACGTTAAAAAACAATCTACTTTAACAAGACACCTTCCACCGTTCTTAAGATTTTGCCGTAACCATCTCTGATTCTTAAACCAAAACCTGTACCTGACCCACAAACCTGAGGACAGAACGGGTTCTCCGTATCTAGGTAGTATTCACTTCGCATCTTCTCATAGCTTCCACCCGAACTCTTCCGGCCAAACATGGTGGCGACTTTAGCCAAGCGCACCAGCATCCAGGAACCTTGTGCAGCATCCTATGCCCGACACAACGCTGCCTGAGCTCCGATGCGACCCGGAGACCCCCCCCCCCCCCCCCTCCCTTCCCAACCTTTACAGGACGACGAAGCCCCCTCCCCTTCTTTGGTTCGCGCCCTGGGCATGCAGTAGGCAAAGCAGACGTGTGAACTGTGAATGAGGCAGGCCGACTCCGCGGGCCAACAAGAGGACAGAGCGGCTTTTTAGTACGGCTAACGCTAAGCGGCGGACAGCAGGTGGGTCACATGAATACCTCATTTAGAAAGGGTGAGAGAAGTTGGAGGAGGGGGGGGGTTCAGAAGAGAGCGGGCTGAGTGATGAGGGAGGGACGTTGTAAAGAAAAACCGCAAGTGGAGAATGACAAAAATTCTGAAAAATAAAGGAAACCGATTAGCAAAAACCTTCGAAGTAAAACAGGCACACATTTCGAGGAAAATAAGAGGGGAAGGTTGGGAAAAGGTGGACTCTGAGCTCTCCTCCTTAATCTGTGCTGAATCAATACCCCTACTGTAATAGAACCACCCAATCCTGGTCACTTGCTTCAATGCCACAAAGGGCCAAGTCACGTCATGTGGTGGCCTCTTTCACACAAGGCCACGGGTCAGAAAAGAAGATCATATTCAGGGTTCAGAACCAGGGGGTGGGGGTGATCAGTGGGAATCCAGCAGCTAAACTCTGATTATTCTACAGTATAAAGGTGATCTGGAAGGTTGTTTTTATGTTGACCGACGTGACAACAGTTCACTGTTTTGAACAAACAGTCTTCTAAGGAGCTCAACTTACTATGTTGGATTCTTAACGACAAAAATACTCTTTGGATGAACACTGGCACTGTTTAAAGTGAAGCAAGGAAAATCCCCAAAGGTTGCTTCAGATGTATGGCGACATATGGTTAAATCATCTGGTTGAACAGAGGAAGCACAAAGCCTCTACAGAACGCTGTGTAGCGTCCTGGTTTCCTGCAGACACACTCAGTCTAAAGTCTCTGGTTTGTGTAATTGAAACTTCAGACACAATATTCACCGTTGAAATAAGTCTTTTAATTCTTTCATTTACTATTTTATAATTATGGAGCCTTCCCTTCACACCCCTTAAACTTATCCACATTTCCTCACGTTCCACCCAACCTTATAATTACTTCACAAAGCACTACTTCGTATTTGACTCATGAAATCATAATAAAAACACTGACGTAGAAAAATTATCCATGGTTTGCAACTTTATTCTTCAATATTTTGCAATAATCCTTTCCTGTTTTCACTCATTTCTCGCTCCTTCTCACTTTGTAACATTTTTGAAGTTTCCTTTTCTTCTCATCTGGTTAGGATTTTACTTTCTGGACCCTTCTCTTCCGATAAATTTATTCTTCCTTTTCCTTTAGACTGGATAACCGTTACGTTCTCTCACAATTCTGTGCATTTTTCTTTAAACCAGACTATATATTTAATGTGAAAATAACACAAAGGCGTGTTTCTCTCTCCTCCTTGGCTCGTAATTGAATCAGCGCTCCTCTTTTTGTCTCACCTGCTTTTCTTCCCTCCTCACCTCGATGACAATCTGCCATCTTGCTCTTCCCTGTGTTTAGCTGCTACGGTGAAGATGCGCTTTCATCTCACTCACCCTTTCATTTCTCAAACATCTTACTTTTGACAAATTTATTTAAAAACACTGCTCAGCTCTTACACTTTCAGAATGGACTACGCCATACATTTGGCTATTAGCACATTTTCTTATGTTTTTCACACTTCCTTTGTGGCAATGCGTTTCCCACCGTAAGGACCCTTTATTTGTCACTCCGCGTTTCCCTTTGTCTACCTGCTTCCAGTGTCGGCGAGTTGAGGCCAATCCGAGGACGTCTGCGCTCGGCAGGGAAAGGATGATGTCATCTCTTTCAGCGCCGGCGGGCAGCAGCGATGCTGTAGCACTACAACGGTACTGAGCTTTATGGGATGCAGCCTCATTTTAAAACAGACTGCTTCAGATGCACAGAGGGAGACACCTCAGGTGCAAAAAACAAAACTTTAATCCACCTTACTGGTGAAGGGCCAAAATCTTCTAAACTGCATTAGCAGAGTTGGCTCTTTTTGTGTTTCTTTGAAAGAAAATCATACAAAAGCAGATGGGATTTTTTTTATCTTGCATAAAAAGAAATGCAACTACTTGTGTGTTGTCTTTCTGAAAACTAAGACATGGCGTGTAAGTGGAGAAAACAGCATAAAAATATCTTTCCTAAAACCATAACTGGTGAATCTCTCCATTTTAGACAAAATCTTCTCATTTAATTGCAGTTACTTTGGTCTCAGTTCCCGAACTTCGAGCTTAAGACTTGCAGATGGATTCCCGCCGCTCCCAAAAGTGTTGATGACATGCAGAGGCAAGATCTGAAAATGGTGCTTGGCAAACAATGCCATCGGTGCCTGGCCCTGGTGTATCGCTGGTTTGTGGACTGTGGTCAAGGACGATGCGAGGACACCCGCATTAGGCTCACACACGCACTGCCTCCGTTTTCTGTTTGTGCCGTCAGACGCCTGATTTAAGACCGGACGGCAGAATTAAAACCAGTGGGTCAGGGATGTGGGAGCGCACACGGCGCACACTCAACTATTACTATCTAGTTACTAGAGCTGGTTTCCATGACAACAGACAGGGAGGGTGAAGGAGAGATAGAGAGAGAAAGAGAGACATTGAACGAAAGAGAGGGAGCCCCCCCCCTCCCTTCATAACAGAATATTGAGTCACATCTGAGGTATAAACAAATGAAGGAGGGCAAGAAAAGGGACAAGTAGGGAGGGAGGTGATAATCTGAGGTGTTGTACGAGAGGACCAAGGGAGCAGCTAAAGAAGCTGAACGTGTTGAAGAAAAAAGATCCAGACAAGAGTGAAAATACTCAGGAAATCTGATTGCTGAAAACAGAACCAGGACTTGATCTGCTGCTTAAACATGAGATTGTTCAAGCATGTGTGGAGAACTCCCGCCCAGACGCAGCTGTTCGCCCTGCGCATCCACAGACAGGTCTTAACACAGACAAACAAAAGAATGCCCCTCTGTGCCTTGCTATGCAGCTGCAGTATGAGCGCAACACCCCGAAATGTTGACTTGTGGCAGAAAAAAAAAAAAAAAGTCAAATTTATGTTTGGGTTTTCAAAGCAGCTGTCAAGGGGAAAGCTCTAGAAATGACTGATTCTGAAACCCTGAGGCAAATGGAAAACTTTCGCTGAATCTAAGAAAACGAAGGAGAAGAATAAAAAAAAAAGAACATCTGAAAAGGGAAATATTTTGATTTCCTCTTACAAGTGAAGCAGACTTGATGGTGGCAAAGCCGGTTTTGATCTTGTAGTTCGAGGCTTGGCTGCTTTTGTCGGAGGAGGCATGCCTTGGCTCTGGCCGATGGTCTCTGTGGATCCCATCATCCCAGCTATATTGATGGTCCTGTGAAAAACACAAACTGTAGATTAGACAAATGACTCTCATCGGACATGGATGCACCCTGAAAGGGACGAGGGAAAAACAAAACATTTTCTTTTGTGTGTGTCTAGCTGCAGACCATAAGGAGAATCTCCACTGGAAACACATGACCTCTTCCTCCACGACTGGAAAGGTTTTGGTGTTTCTTTCACTTTGTCTGCATCAATCATTGTTAACTGAGAGAAGCACGACTTATGTTCAAATAACTGGAATATGAACAGAAATATAATTTTTTTTTTTATAAATGTAGATCCCCTTTAAGAGTTAGCTATTGTTCCACACGCAGACATGACTTATGACAAAGTTGATCCATTTTCAACGAGTCTTACAAACAGCAACATTAATACCTACACTAAACTTATTATTCTGTAATTTAAAAACATTTTTTTGAAGGAACAAACAAGACTAAAAGTCAAACCCCCCCCCAATGTTGAAAAACTGGTTACAGATTTATAGGATTTGAAAGAAAAAAGCATGCCACCATATCCATTTTTAAACACAAATATTTGATGTTGTAAATAAATGAAATCTCTGCTGATTTCGATCAAACCACTTCTAAATTTCAAAAGGACTCTCAGCCTAAACCATATCAAGGGAAGCCTTATGAAACACGGTGAAATATTAACCCCCTTTAACTTTGATCATTTTCTTGGGGCCGGGGGACTGATTCGTGGGAGGGAACTTCGTCAACGTGTGGAACACAATGTGTGTCACTTTCAAGCGTTCTCGGCTCAGCCCCTGAACTTAGAACAACAGACTGGCTCCTCATTAAATGGCAACCGCATTCATGTACTGTCAAACCACAAAGAGCAACCGAAGCAGGAGAGTGACAGAAGTGACGGCCCTCTGCTTGCTGCTTTTAAAGTCACGGTGGGCATTCAGTGAGAATGGCTGACATTGTGTTGACCTGTGTGAACCCTGTATGTGTGCAAATACACAGCTGAAGGGGTAAAAAAAAAAAAAAAAGCCTTGTATCCACAGGCTTCGTTCTTGGAGTGTGAACGGTGTCAGCGATGAACTTGAAGAAATCAGTAAACAGTGACTGTGTCGACGGTTTCCATGGTCACGGGGGGAGGGGGTTTATGCATATTTGTGAAAAGATGTGAGAGAAACTGGAGGATGATTGTAAAGCCGTGTTTCCTCTTTGTCTAAAAAGTTATCTCAGTATTTGAAGTGTTTGCACAGCTAACAATACACTTATTCATTATCTTTTTTTTTTTATTAGTGTACGGATAAAATGTTTAACAATGTAGAAACTATTGCAATAAATGGCTAACAACAAACTACTGGTTGGGTTCAAATTACGTTTTTGCTTCTTTATGTCGATAGGAAATTGGCTCCAGTTCATAGATTGGTTGAGTTAAATGGACCCACCTCAAAACAAAAACAATTGGGGACTTCAAATAAATGCAAACACTATTGTCACGTGTTCAGCGGTTTGGACAAGACAGTCTCTGTCATCTAGTCCCAGACACCGTCCCATCATCCGCCCTGACCTTTACCTTTTTGGTGTGTGCAGAGGACTCCAGCGTGCTGCTGTAGTCCTGGGGGTGCATCATGGTCATGTCGGAGCAGCCGTCATCCAGCACCTCCTGCATGCTGTTCACGCTGCTGCTCTGGCTACCTGTGCTGACCGAGGTGCTGGGGATGGAGTGGTTGCTGCCCAGGCTGTTCATCTTACAGCTGGCTGCCTCGCTGTCCTGCTGAGACCACAAATGTTCATGCTGACACAGACATCAATGAGCGACATGATGAAATCACTAAACCCCCGTTGTCCTTTAGTCACTTATATGTTAAATAAATGGACTCCGTAGGTTTATTTTCATGTGTGAGACCTGATTTAATAGAACACTGGCCTTTTCCAGATTAGACACATATCAAGTAAGCAAAGGAGATAAAATTATTTGCCTGCCTTAGAATGACGTGAAATTTAGCCAAGTGAAAAAACCTTGAAGTACACAAGGTGTTTCAGGGTTTTACATGAGAACAGACTTTCTTCTGTAACATGCTTCGACCTCTATGGTTGATTTGTTGCTTTGAAGTCGTGTGGCCCCTCTGGCCCGTGTCACATGGTGTAGGTTAACACTGTTTTGGTTACGAGTTGACCATCATCACCGTTAGACCGGGTCAGCTGAGAGACATGGAAGTCACTGTCAGCCTAACTGGCCACAGAGTGAAGAAGTTTTTTTTTTGCGAAAACTGTAAAACTGTTGACTAGGAATGAAATATATTTTGCCATTTTGAACAAAAAAAGCCATCCGACTCCTCCATCCTTATGGCTCAATGGGCTTCTTTGACTTCACATCCGCCCCTTTCTAACACCCCCAGCATTGTCACAGGTATAACAAATCAAACGTGAAGAATCCTCACTTATCATTTCAAATATAAATTTGTAAAATTCTTAAGAGTGAAGAGGATCAAACTGAATAATTTTAACTTAAAAAAGCAATGTTAACAGGTAAAACTGCTTTATGTAGGTTGCACCAGCCAAAACTCAACAACCCGATCTTTATTGATCTCTTCCAACTTCCACAAGCTATAATTTGTCATAAAATATTAGAAACTCAATTGAATTTGATTTTTCTTTACTCCTTATCATATTTCCAGTCACGCTCCTTAATCATTTCCTCAAATTTGATGCTGTTCTGCTTACCTCCTCCTCTTCTTGGCTTTCCCCCATGGGTCCGTTGTGCTTCTCCTGATAGAGAATCTTCTTCATCTTGCGGTACTGCAAGTTGTCCAGCTCCCGCACCGCATCCTTGGTCCTCTGGATGAGGTCGACGAGAATGCGCGACGAGCGTTCCCGACGCACAAACTCATGCTGGTGAGGCAAACAGAAGCAGGACAACTTGAGTTAGTTGGTGAGTTACTTGACGAGGACATCGACTTTGGAGTTCCTGTCTTATTTTTGAAATGTTTTAATAGTTTTAGGTTGTTTAGGCTTGTCTGTTAGATTCCAACACATGGCTATTGTTACTTAAAGCGTTAACATTTGTTAAACACAATGTGTTATAATTAACTTAAAGGAGACACATGCAAAATCCATTTTTTCAGTCCTTAAATACATTTTGTTGTGCACTTTGAGTCTCTAGGGATTCAGAACATTTAAATGTAGTCTGCCTAACCGCTACGTGGATATCTTTCTATTCTTTTTGGGTCATGTTTTTCAAGTCGTTCAGTTTGGTTTGTTTTGAGCAATTACGTCAGTATTTGCTGTGGAACTGCTGAACAAGGTTGTGGAGGTCCGGCTTACCAAGTTCATAATTCTGCAAATTTTTATTTCTTGGAGTGAATTGTAGTTTAATCTGACGGATGATGAAGCTACAAGTGGATAAGTCAAAATGTTACAAAAAATGGCTGATTAGGGTGAAGTGGAACGCTCTGTGACCTGGAGGGGGGCGGGTGTGAAGTGCCTCCTTTAGATTTAAAGAGACAGCAACAAAACGAGTTGCTCTCAGACGCAGCTCAGAACAGGGGTAAAAAGGAGGAACATAGAGGTAAATTAACAAAGAATTCAGACCAGAGCATTGCAGTTCCACTTTATATGGACCACAACTGAATGATTCCAATGTGAAAAGGAAGAACTGAAAATCATATGTCCTCTTTAAAAGTCGTTGACACCGTCCACAAGCAGGATAAGTCATGAAAGATTACTGCTAAAGAAGCTGGCCATTTACAAAGTTCTGTATCCAAGCACATCATTGGAAAGTTAAGTGGAAGGACAAAATGTTGTAGACATTGGAAAACTGCAGTTTTAAAAGGTATAGTGGACGATCTTTTTCGACTTCAAGTTCCAGGCGTATCACCTTATCTATTAGTTGTCCCATATGGCAATCATTCCGACGTGCTCATGTAACGGCAATGTGCGTGTAAGTTCCTTGTTAGTTTCCGCTTGCTGGCTGCGCACTTCTAGTGTTTATGTATCAAGCTAGCTTCGGTTTCAGCAATTCATTATAGCTCCACTGCTCGCACCGTATATCTTGAAAATGACAGAGTCGCAAGAAGCAAACTGTTTTACAAGTTTATGAGAAGAAGAGGAAGGCCTCAGAAGACAGAAATAACACCAGAGTGTATTTGGGAGATTTTTGTCACGCGATCCCCCTGAGGAGCAGAAGAGCAGGTAGGATGGTCTTGTGCAGTTATTCAAAAAGAGACTTGGGCATTTCTTACCTACATTTCTGGAAAAATCGACCACTCTTTAAGAGCACTGTGAAGCAAAAGCCATTCCAAAGTTTGGGGAAAAATTAAAAGGTGTGGACTACCGTTGACTAACGGACTAACTTCCAACTCTTGCTAAGTGGGTCAATGATTTTCAGAATAAAGTTAATTGTGCATTTCTTTTGCAAGTCTTTGTCTCAGAGTCTGGAAGATTTGTGGGAAGGCCAAGAATCCAAGTTTCCTGCGGTCCAGTGCGCCATGTCACCTGCTGCAGATGGGCCGCTGTGATTTGTCAAGTCCAAAGTCAGAGCCGGCTCCACTGCCAAAAGCACCAGTACCTGCTTTAATGGCCATGCTATCCGTGTTCTGGATTGGCCAGAAAACCCATCTGATCTAAACCCTATAAAGAACCAATGTGATTTTGCTCAGAGGTTGTTAAGCAACACCGGAGCCAGCAATGCAGATGAGCTAAGAGCCACAGTTAAAGTGATTTTGGCTTCAGCAGAGCTACAGGTCGGTCACCTCCATGCCTTGGTGCAATGATGCAGTTCACGCAAAAGGGCCCTCAACCAAGGATCGGTTGCATATACTGTACAATACATGGATATGCTGATCAGAAGGCCAAGATTTCTCTGCAATCCAAAAACCAATGAAACCACTCACTGGTCTTATGTATATATTATATGTATTATAAACATAATTACAATTTTCTAATTTTTTGTTTTTTACTAGTTGTGAGCCATAATCAGAAATAAACATTTGACATAATTCTCTGTGTGTAATTATTCTATATATGAGTTTCACTTTTTGAACTGAATTACTGAAATAAATTAACTTTTTCTAACTTACTGAAATGCACCTGCATATAATATCCCCCAATTACATCGGCAAACCTTAGAGCTTGTAGATGAGCATTGGTGTCTCGACAAAAAGTCGTCATTTTAAGACTTTGGATGAGCACTGTCATGTCTAGTTTGTTTTATATACTCCATGTATTTGATTCTCTCTTCACTGAGCACTACTAACGTTCCCATCACTAGAGGGCGCCTGTAGGTTGCTTATCCTGAGAGTCTCAGCACCCGATATTCTCCACTACCCTCATTATATAGAAGATTACCCTGAACACTGACTTTCATTAACACTTCAATCACTTTTTACTTCAGTTAAATTCTAGAATACGCTTGGCCTTTGACAAGTTGATGACAACTGCTAAATTCCATCAAGAAAAACATCAGTTGAATATTAATCAGACCAATAATTTGAAAGCTTTTGTCTTGTAATGTAATTTTTGAAAGAGATTACACTCTAAAAAGGTACATATTTCAGAAACAGTATCAGGTAGTGACTGTTTCCCACAATAATAAAAATACTTTAGTTAATACATGACATTTTCTTTAACACTTTTTTCAGCTGTCTAGGAGGAACTTGTAATCTAGGTGAGGTGGAATGTGTTGCAGGTTGGGATACTCATGTGTTTGCTTGGTCATAGTAGATGTATTTGTGACAAAAAAGGGTTTAGGCCTTTATTTTTCTGTAACACTATTTTTAGCGCTTTACTGTACAGACACAAAAAAACTGGGTAAAAAAGACAAACGGAAAGGATCTCCAGTACATCCTCCTCCCACCACATCACACACACTCACAGATTCACACTTTCTCTGAGTCGCTCTCATTCATAAAACATTTAAAGGTTTAATGGATGAAATGTATGCAACCTGAAGATGCAGAAATAGAACGTATACACAACCTAAAAAAAAAAACATTTTTTGTTCTATTTGTAGCTCTTTCTCTCATTCTGTACACCATCTTCTCCGAGTGACAGATGCTGGTGTAATGGGTTAGCCAGGACACAAGGGAGTGACATCACACTCTGAAAATAGCAAGAGTGATTGTCCCGCTTTTTTTGACGGGCCTACAGTAGATCAGAAAGTGGGTGGTTTGCTGAACCTTCCACACTGAACAGTTAAGAGTCTGAATTAATGTCACCATAGAGTTAAGGTGAGAAAGTGTGACAGCCTTCCTACAGCTGCTTCTCCAAACGTAAAGGGCCTTGCTGTAAAGAGCCATGCTTAAAGATTTACCATGTTAGGCATCATACATTTATGAGGTTAAAAGCATTCCAACTCTTTAGCTTTTTGACGTATCATACTGGCTATCCAGCCGTCTTCTCAGCTTTTAAACAAATTGTTTCTGCAAATTGGGACTGTATCATTAGTGCCTTAAATTTTGACCTCCGTTAAAGGTAACAGCCCTGAAGCTCACCAATTAATAGATTTCTTATCTATATAAAAAGGTCAAAAAGTTTTAAAATTGACCTTTGTGTGTTTTTTTTTTCTTTCAGATTAAAAAAGGGTTGAAATGTTGGGCAGGCAAAATGTTAATTTAATGCTTGGCTACTATGCAGGTCAGACATTCACATAAACTAAACGCATGCATGGATTTTACAGCTAACTTTAATGTATTTTTAAAAATAAAAATTGAGTGCAGACGTTTGAATTTACTGTGGATTAAGCTGAGAACATTCCACAAACTCCAAATCCAGCCTCGATCAAAATGTTTACAAAGTTCTGGCCATGGAGCAGTGAAGTTTAGGTGAAGCTGGAGGTAGTCCTCCATTTCCATTACACCCCCAGTATGATGCTACCACCACACTTAACAGCTCACACAATGTTCTTAGTTTTAAAAGCCTCTCCTTGACTTATTTAAAAAATATATACATCAACATTTTTACTGTAGCTCAATCTTTGTCTTGTCTGACCATGTATCTTTTCTCCAGGAGGCATTTGGCTTGTCCATATGGCAGCGGCAAATTTCAGGCGTTAAATTGAGGGTGTTAGCTTGAAGTAGGTGCTGTTTTTTTCTTGGCAGGCGCCTTCCCAACACTCTTCACTTCCCCAAGACACTTTCAGCATCTTGCAGTTTACGATAGGCTTTAACTTTTGTGGTTCTTATTGTCCCCAAACATGCTAACCAATTTCCTTTCCTCTGAGGGTGAACGTTTGGGTCAAATGGTTGATACTTGGACTTAATTGGGGTTTTCAACAGAGGAACAATCTCAAAAATATATTAAAACTGGGACAAGAGTAGTGTAACAGTTAAGCTACTCAAATAGGATTTCAAAAGCCAAAACTTCAAACCTGATGCAGATTTGATGAAACATCCTGTTAAGGACATGTTGATGGCAGCAAAATGTGCTTGGTGAAGGCGCACCTTCCAAAGGGACATTCAATTAAATATTACTGGGGGTATAAGCATAGATTTGAGCCTGTATGTTTAATTTTGAACTTGTTTGGATTAGGCAGTCAGACTTTGGAGTTGTGACATCCTAGTTTTTAAAATTTACAAATAAAAAAATAAACAATAGGTCCATAATTCAAGTGTTTTTCTATATATAATAACGACAAATAAATGCTTCTAGTTCCTAAAATATGAGGTTTGCCGTTTTCAGTTTTACATCTTAAATTATCTTATTTGAAATGATACTTTTATACTGTGGGAATTTACTACTGTACATCATCTAGAGATTTCTGACATGTTTCTTCCTTTTAAACAGCTTGGAGCGGTATATGCCTATGTGTGAGTGAGCTGTCAGAGGAAGAGCTGGCACATTAATGTCTGAGAAGACAAAACCCATTATTAATCAGAAAATAATAACATATTCCCCCCAAGAGTTTCACACGAAACCAAAACTGAATTAAGATTCTTTAAGTTTGTAATTTGCAGTTAGGGTTTGGTAAGGAACATCAGGAAGAGAACAAAGTCCTGTCATTAGACAGTTCACAGCTCCTGATGTGACTGCTACACAACCTCACACCTTTCCCACACCACCTGAAGCGAAGGAGGTGTCGCAAGTCTCAGTAGGGCTCTGTGTGCTTGAGTGTGATCATCAAGAACATAAAACTCTTAGCAGGCCAATAGGATTACCTGTTGGTCGCACAAACAAGATAAACTCTGCAACAACAGGAAAACTCAGTGAACATTCATGATTTAGATAAACAAATGTTCATTGTTATTACAACAAATGTATAAAAAAAAACTGCAGATAAACTGCATGTTTCATATACTTTTGCCTTTGCTGGACCATTGTGGGCAGATAAGCAAAAGATTTAGATCAAAAGTTTAAACTTGTAATTCCACTATTAAAGACCCTTGTGTGTAGAGCTTCTCTTCTCGCCTTTTTTCCTACTACTTAATCATCAGCACAATATTTCCATATATCTACCAGTCAAATGTTTAGACTCACCTTCTTGTACAATGGCTTGCCTTTCTTTATATTGCTACCTTTAATGTTTGCTTTTAGTTTCTATTTTTCCATGTTCTATTTTGTTTCTACATTCCTACTTGCTTTTATCCTGTTTTTTTTTTTGTTTTTTCCCCCCTGTATTTTAATCATGTAAAGCACTTTGCATCGTCGCTGTACTGAAATGTGCTATACAAATAAATTTGCCTTGCCTTACCTCTGAGAACTCCTTCAAGACTTGGAAAACCATCTCAGGAGACTACCTCATGAAGCTCATCGAGAGAATGCCAAGAGTGAGCACAAACATTTCTGAAAACTATAGAGATATATATATATATATATATATATATATATATATATATATATATATATATATATATATATATATATATATATATATGCTTAGAATACTACAGTTATATCAAAGGGATGTATAGACAGCAAACACATAACCCCGTTATGAAAGACCAAGACTGAAAGAGGCATGAAAGAGGAAGCAAAGCTGCCGAAAAAAGGAAAAAGACACAAGGAAATAATAAGCAACTCTCAGCAGGATGCCCTATTCCTGCACTTGAAGAAGACACTGTGCGTGTGCTTGCGTATTTGGGGGAGCCGTGGGTGGATGGGAGTGACTCATCCTGGGGGCTCAGGGACTGACTGAGACAGGAAGTGAGGTCATAGCTGTGAGGGTAACAGAGGAAGCCCACTCACTCGTAGCAGCTCCCCTGACGAGGGTCTGTCCTGAGGAATTTTCAGTAGGCAGAAGTCAATAAAGTTCCGGAAGGCGTCCGACCTGGAAGGGTTGGGATATTATAAATATAGGTCAACAGTTCTCCTCAAATCAAATACGTTAAAATGAGAAAAAAAATCAACCAATGGGAATAAACAAAACAACATTAAACCAAACATGGATTATATAAATATGTAGAGCAATAAAAATACAGGCCATTGGAGATATGGGACTCCACTGATCTAAAAATATGCTTTAAAGCGCATTACAGAATAAAACATCATGTTAATGGGGGGTTGAGATAAAGTAGCCCCCGATGGCTGTTAGGATTTTAATGAAATTAATATGCAAATCCAGGGTCGTAGACGGGTCAGAACAAGCGCAAGCGCTCACCTAAACTTGCATTGCTCTTCCTATCGGAGGCTGACCAATGTCCACGAGCGCACGTGTGACGTGCCAATGTGTGCACACAGTGTGGCCTTGTGTTTGGGTACAGAACACTATTGAGCTAATGTCTCCACTAGTTTTATCTGGCTGGATGTTGCTAATGCCTCAGGCAGCTGGAGCTCCTCCAAAAATACCACAAACCATGTGCAGTCCAACACAATCAGTCACTTCAGCACGGCGCTGGAAACCAAAGCTAATTTTACAACAGGTGTTACAACAAGCTTTCAGGAATCTAAATCAAAGCAACTTTTTTCACTCAAGTTTTGATGATGTGTTTATGTTACACAGGTCTGTGGGCTAAAAATAATACGAGGTATTTAGTTAAACCACGACTACAAGACAAAGATTACTAGTGTTTGCACCGAACCGATATTTAAGACTTACATTTATATTAAGTTGTTTATAAAGTGCCTTGCAAAAGTATTCACACCTTTGTGATGTTAGTAAAACAACCAAGGTGTTTCCCCTAACAGATCAACACAAACAGTGAAGAAAAAGGAAAATTGTGCACGGTTTTTAACATTTTTTTTGATTAAAATTGGATTCAGCCTTCATGATTTAATAAATTGCCAGCCCACCATTTGCTGCAAAAGGAGCTAGAAGCCTATAGTGATACGTCTCTAAAACATCTACACACACAAAGACTGAAATTCTTGCCTGTTCTTTGTAAAATAGCTCAAGCTCAGTCAGATGGGATGAAGGGTATCTGTTAATGGCAAGTTTCAAGTCTTACCACAGAATCGCACCTGAGTTAGACTTTAACTAGGCCATTCCAACACATCAATGTGCTTTGGGGTAACTTTGGCTCAATGGGAAGAAATGTTTGCAATCAAAAGTTGTCAATTCCAGCTTCCTCCTCTGCCATATGTCGATGAGCCCCGGGGCAAGGCACTTAACTCCAAGTTGCCTTCCAGTATTGGTGCAGAAATATGTGCATGTTAGTCAGAATGACTGGGTGAATGTGTCTGTTGTAAATGGGATTAAGTGCTCAGCATGGCTAGTAAAGTGTGATATAAATGTAATCTATCATTTGACCCTAATCATTCTCTTTGTTAAATGTGCTCCCTCCATGCTTGTGGCAAACGGCAGACATCTTTTTATGGCTTATCGTATCCAATGTCTTTCTCCTCACCACTCTTTCATGAGAGGCAGATAAGTCAAGTAGATGACTAACAGTTACTGTCAACAGATTCTCCCACTTTCGTTGTTAAGCCACAAAGCTCCTCCAGAATTGACATAGATCTCTCAGCTGCTTCTCCAGCTCAATGGTAAGATTGGTTGTCTTGGAAAGCTGTGGGTTCAATTCCATCTTCCTCCCCAGTCACATGTTGATGTGCTTAGGGAAAGGTACTTAACCTTAACCCGCCAACCCGTGTTTCGGTAAATGAATGTGTGCACATTTGATTGAAACTGTGTAAATGGACCTTTCTAAAGCACTCTTCTAGTCATACGACCACTGAAAGTGCTTTATACTTGAGCCGCATTCAGCCATTTGCACTCACTAAAACACTCATAAGTGCCTTGCCCAGGGGCACACCGGCACACGACAGGAGGAAGCTGGCATACAAAAAACATACTTTGGATTTTAAGAAGACTACTCTTTCCCACGTGCCACAGTTGGCCAGTGACTGAATGTGGGTTTAATGTAAAGCCTTTAGAGTGGACAGTATGACCTAAATTAGCATTCAGTACTTGTCCTCCAAATCAAATAAATATAATTATTTGTTTACTGAAACAGATATTTAAAACATAATCAAATCACCTCTATGAGGGTACACCAAAAGCATTCTTAGTGACAAAAAACAAGCTACAGTAAGAGCACACAAGGCTTCGTAATTTGCCAGATAAATCAGGCATAAACATGTCAAAGAGCATGATAGCATCTGGTAGCACTGCAGGCCATAGCTCAAATAAATCAAAGTGCCAGATGAGATGAGATGGTGTTGCAAAGAGATAGGAAAAGGCTGCTTGAAAACTGTTGGCCTAAATTAAATCTCCCAAAAAATAAAACAATTGATGTCTGGAAGGATATTCCCAAGAGAATCTATTAACATTCACAGTGAGGAGTTGTGAGGTTCAAAGCTCCAAAGAAATGCATGAAGGGGGCCATTTCTCTCCTTAAAACAACAACTAATGGGGGCCTGGATGAACGTTTTATTTCAACTAGACAAGGAAAAACAAGTTCATTTAAAACTACAGGAACATTTTTGAATTATTCTCCTGCTTTGTGTTGATGTTAGCATTTAAAACGACCAGGTCGTTGGGATATAAATAGACACTAACTTTTCTTGGCCATGGTCACCTTCCTACATGCAAAATAAATTTGCACAAGGCTTGTCACGGGGCTCCCAAGTCTTAGCCTGACTGTTCCCAACAAAAACTGTTTTTCACATTTGCTTTATGTCACCGTTTCAGCTTGGGAAATTTGCTCTTTGGTGGTATTAAATGAAAATTTGGAAGATTCCAAAAGATGTATATAGGTGCTGATGATTAGAATATCATGAAAAAGTAGATTTCTGTTCAGTAATTCCATTCAAAAAGGGCAACTTGTATATTATATTCATTCATTCCACACAGACTGATATATTTCTGGTGTTTCTTTCTTTTAATTTGACAATTATAACTGACAACTAATGAAAATTCAGAATCTCAGAAAATTAGAATGTTACATAAGACCAAAACAAAAAAAGGATTTCCAGAAATGTTGGCCAACTAAAAGGTATGAACATGTACAGCACTCAATACCAGTTAGGCCTCCTTTTCCCTGGATTACTGTAGCAATGCGGTGTGGCATGGAGTCCATCAGTCTGTGGTGCTGCTCAGATGTTGCTCTGATAGTGGCCTTCAGCTCTTCTGCATTGTTAGGTCTGGCGTATTGCATCTTTCTCTTCACAATACCTCAGATTTTCTCTGGGGTTAAGGTCAGGCAAGTTTGCAGGCCAATTAAGAACAGGGACACCACGGTCCTTAAACCAGGTACTGAGTGCAGGTGCCAAATGAAATCTGCATCTCAGTAAAGTTGGTCAGCAGCAGGGAGCCTGAAGTGCTCTAAAACTTCCTGGTAGACGGCTGCATTGACTTGTTCAAGAGTGACACCAGGAACGCTGCAGCTGAACCATGTCCTGCATACATCTGTGTGTGGTGGTTCTTGAAGCTCTGACTCCTGCTGCAGTCCACTCTTTGGGAATCTCTCCCACATTTTCCAGTGGGTTTTGTTTCACAATCCTCTCCAGTGTGCGGTCATCCCCTTTGCTTGTACAATTTTTTCCTACCACATCTTTTCCTTCCCTTCACCTCTCTATTAATGTGCTTGGACACAGAGCCGTGTGAACAGCCAGCCTCTCTAGTAATGACCTTTTGTCTCTTGCCCTTCTTGTGTGAGGTGTCAATTGTCGTCTTTTGGACAACTGTCCAGTCAGCAGTCTTCTCCATAATTGTGTCGCCTACAGAACTAGACCGAGAGACCTTTGAAAGGCCTTTACAGGTGTTAATTAGCAGATTAGAGTGTGGCACCAGGTGTCTTTAATCTTGGACCTTTTCAAAATATTAAAATTTTCTGAGATACTGAATTTGGGGTTTTCATTAGTTAGTTATGATAATCAAAATTAAAATAAACACTATGAATATAAAACAAGTTTCACTTTTTGAATGGAATTACTGAAAATAAAATCTACTTTTTCATGATATTCTAATTATATGACCAGCACCTGTACAATTTCTGATATGTACATTGTACATTGCAAACCCAGTCATACCCTTTGCACTTTTCCCGTTTGTCACTTTAAACTACAAAATGCATCTTATTTTGACACACAGTCTTTACAATAAAAATAAAATAAAATCAGGAGGGTGACATGCATTTAAATCCATCCCCTTTACTCTGATACTCCTAATTAACACCTAATTATTGCTTGTTTGTAATGTGATTACAGTATAAATACAGCTGTTCTGTGCAGACCTCACAGGTTTGTCACACATCTCTGAGTACGTTTCAATCCATCATGTGAAAATGGAAATAGCTTGATATAACTGCAGGACATTAGCTACAGGCTCCACTAATATTCCTTTAGAGGAGAGCGACAAGAGGTGTCATGGTTTTCTTTCAATCACTGTTGAAAGAAATTCATAAGAATTTAAAGTTTACCACATACCATGTAAAGGACACAGCTATCATGGTCAGATGAGATCAAATTGAAAATATATTTGACGGAGTTGCTTAAACTCACCACTCATTTGACTGCAGCGTGGGAGAGTCGTTCTGTGCGATGTGATATAAGGCACTCATGGCATTCATGTTGAACAAGGGAGGTTTGCGCTCCGCTGAAACAGGAACAGATGGGAGAGTGAGAGTCACATGGTTTAATTCTCCTGCCAAAGTTTTGAAAATGACCGATCAGGTTCTCCCAAATTGATTGTCTACTGGTTTTGCACAATAACTTATAATTTATAATCAAGTCAATGTTTTCATCAAGCTCTTGGAAGATATTTGCTTACCCAGTTCAATACAGGTGATCCCCAGCGACCAGATGTCCACTTTACCTTCATACTGACCCTCGTCCATGGCTAAAATCACTTCTGGGGCCATCCTGTGAGCAGAGATAAGCACATGCAAACACCAACTCTATTAAGTACGATGGGGAAAAAAGATCCATGAAGATTTTATAATCTGCTAAGCTTCTCAAAGCTTTTTAAGACTCTCGTATGCTGTGATAGCAGCTCAGTTTTTGGAATGTGTTCCTATAAATGAGTGTGTCACGGTTTTTGTGCATAAGATAACTTGTCCAGCTCTTTCAAAGCTGATTTCATTTACCATCAAATATGCAAAAGATGTGTGAGAATAAAAGTTTTGGAGCTTAAGGTGGTGCTGATTTTACCATCAAAAACAGATGATCTCATCTAGTTTAGAGTAGTTACTAGATGTAAAAACTGGATTCTCTGATTAAAAAAAAAGAAACCGCACGAAGACATTGAACAATTATAAAACTAATCAAATCTGAATTTTGGGACTTGTTTCTTTACAGGCTGCATCAATAAAGACAAATATATCAGACATTTTTTCTGCATAAAATGATTTATCAGGCAGTTCCAGCACCAGGAATTTTAGAGTAATTTCTTCATTGTCTGCTTTAACACAACTGGACATAATTATGTCTAATTTTGTCTTTGTGTTATAGGTCATCTGTGTGCATCCTGAGCCGGTGTCTGTCTCAAAAAATGTAGGTATGGTAACAATAAAGATTCTTGATTAAAGTTAAAAGTTTAAACATGAGCTACAAAGGCAAAAGTTTTACTTCTAAGCACTCTTGTTGCTAAAATTTTCATCTCATCGCTCTACAAATATCAAAAACCAGAATCTATCCTAAATTCATAAGAGAGTGAAATGTGAAAAAACCCAGCAAGACTGAGCCCATTGTTTCTATTATTTTCACAAATAAGGTGATTGTTAGTCTTATAAAATTAAAAGTATTTTAACGAGGTTTGTTAGAAAAGTTACCTCTTTCCTCTCAGAAAATAAATTAAAGGTATAGTGGACAATCTTTTTCAGTTTCGAGTTTCAGGGGTATCCATTGGTTGTCCCACATGCCAATCATTCTGACGCGGTCACGTAACACCAGTGTGCGTACACACTGAGTTCTGTGTTAGTTTCCTCTTGCTGGCTGCGCGTGCACACTTCTAGTGTATCCAGTTAGCTTAGCGGTTAGCTTCGGTTTCAGCAGTACGTTGTAGCTCCACTTCTCTCTCCGTATACTTTGAAAATGACTGAAAGTCGCCAGAAACAAACTGTCTTAGAGGTTTATGAGGAGAAGAGGAAGACCTGAGTAGAAAGAAATAAGACCAGAGTGGATTTGGGGGATTTTTTTCACACGATCCCCCTGAGGAGCGGAAGAGCAGGTAAGATGGTCTTGCGCATCCGCAGTTATTCAAAAAGGAACTTTGGTGTTTCTTAACCCACCTTTCTGGAAAGATCGTCCACTCTACCTTTAAGGCGTGCCTTCTATTTTGTTTCCTGTGTTGTGTGTACTGACCAGTAAGGTGTTCCAACAAAGGAGTTGGCAGGTGAGGCAATGGAGGCAGAGCCAAAGTCAGCCAGTTTGACTTGACCCAGCTCAGTCAGCAGGATGTTACCAGCTTTCACATCTCTGGATGGTAATACGGGCATGAGGGAAGAAGGAAAAAAGTGACATCACATTGATTAATCAGCAAAAATGAAAGAAAATAAACAACCCAGTTTCAGGTGATTGCTAGGAATGCGGACAAATTTATTGCCACCTTCCAGGAAGAAAATGTGTAGAAAAAAACAAACAAACAAACAAAAACAAAAAAACACTCAACTGAGTTGGGTGTGAAATATGTAAAACACACCTCAGGCTCAGGCCGATTTGATTGATCAATGTATTCCAATGCCTATTCTAGAGAGAACACTAACATTTACCCTGGGCGGCATTTAAATAAAATAAAAATACAGAACTCCTGTTGGAATTTAAAAGTAAAAGAAAATATGAGCGGCAGGGAAGCATAAACTTTCGTTCAGGGTGCATCCCAAAAAGCAGCAGCTCAACGCTTCCACACAGATCAGCCAATCAAGATGAACTTCCTTATTGCACTCGTTTCTGACACACTTGGCAAGGCGGATGCTTATTTACAGACGCAATGTTCATTTCAGTCTGATATCATCTGAATATTGCAGCAATTAAAAGAAGCCATGTGACATCACAGCAATCATGTCTTTCTGGAATGAAAGATATTACAGACAAAGAAGATGTTTACTATATATCCACTTTTTTGATAACGATTGCAGACATGAGTGTTTTATGTGACTTGATAACAAACCTTTGGCTTGACAGGGGAAAAAAGGAGTGTCTTTACAAATGTTGAATCATGGGATTTATTCACTGCTGGTTCCAAACAGAAAATGTAAAGCGCAAGCAAGGAAACCAACTCACCTGTGAATCATATTATGGGAATGTAGGTAAGCGAGTCCTAGCAAGGCACCGTGGGTAATGGCAGCAATTTCCATTTCTTGGAGCGGTTTCTTATGAACTTCAGAGACAAAGAAATGGGTTAAATAAAACAAATAAGATGAAATTCCACATAAAGGCAGTTTGCTCCCTGTGGGCTGTTAGTAAAAACAAGACTAACAATGTAAAAGATAAGAATTATATTTTGAGTGAGAAGTTTCATGAAGGCTAAAGTCCATATAAATAAAGATAAATAAAAAGATATAAAGATATAGTTAACTTAGAGGGGGGAACAATTAGAAAAGGAACACTATAAAAACTTTTAATTGCAAATCTAAGAGACATTGGCCTTAATCTAAGGTGTCATAAAATACAACTAAAGTCCTGGACTGCACTTTCCAGTCTTATCTGCTGTAGATCCTGTAGGCGTTTGATCTTGCTCTGACAGAATCAAGCTTAGAATCATAAAATAGAGCAAATGGCCACAGGAAATAACCTGGGAACTATTTTTGACCGTGATAGACAAATGAATATCTGAATCCTCAGTTATGAACGCTTATGAAGGTCACAGTTACAGTGCCTTGCAAAACGATTTCGCTCCTTGACAATTTTCATGTTTTGTTGCCTTACAACCTGTAATAAAATGGACTGTTTGAGAGCTTATTATTAATTTATTAAGTATTATTTTGTTTATTGTGAAGTAGGGCTGGGCGATATAGAAAAAAAGCTTATCGATAAAAAAAAAAAGCATATTTATTTGATATCGATAATTATTGAAAATATTTAAAACCATATTTTATTTGCAGCTCTGCCTGGACATTTTATAATATTGCTAAATGATTTGATTTAAATAAAGAACACAAACACAGAATTCCAATTAAATCTTTATTTAACCAACTTTTTTAACCATAACAGAATTTTTTTTAAGAAAAATAACTTCAACTTTATATCGCGGATCAAGAGTGGCAGGTTTTTCAGCTGCAGAGAACAGCAGACATATCTACCACTATGAAGCACGTTACTGCATGCGTTATGTCCTTATGCCGCTTGGACGCTTTGTCATTTTATCACAGAGAAGGGAGCCCAGTTTAGCTGCTATACCTGCTTTGTTTTGGAAGAAGTTCCAGAAAATTCCGACGACGCGGGGCCGCGCAGCTCGCGGAGCCGCACAGCTCGCGGGGCCGCGCAGCTCGCGGGGCCGCGCAGCTCGCTGCTGCCGGTGTGAGCGGCTTACGTGATGAATACTGGTGGGTTGCGTTACCAGACTCTGCTTTTACCGGTTCCTTGCAAGTTTTACAAATCACTGTGGTTTATTTCTATTAGGCTGGCAAACTAGTAAAACCCCGTTTTGGGACCGTTTCCTCCGCCGCTCCTTGCTGCGACATATTCACATGCTCTGTGTTGTGGTTTGAGAGGGCGGCGCTTAGTGACGGCGTGCCGACTGTAGCAAGGAAGTAAAACTGTCTATCGAAGTTTTTATCAACCCTATTTTTTCCTATCCCGCCACACGTCTATCGATCGATATATATTGTTATTGAATTATCGCCCAGCCCTATTGTGAAGCAAACAATAAATAGGACAAAAATAACAGAAAGTTTCAGCTTGTTCAAAAACCGTAATGATACAACTGAAATTTTAATTTTTCTATTAAAATTCCTCTTTTGGGACAAGGTTAGGGGTATTTTAATACCCCGTTTTTTCTGCCCCAGTTCGCTAAGCTCTGAAGACTAAACAGAGGCGTCGCAGCGCCACAACAGTGTGATGTTACACACATCAGGCTTGCATCTCAAATTCAGCTGAATGGACAACAGCGTTGTTGACTCAACAGCGCCAGCTTTCATTTTAGTTCTGTGGTATCCATGTTGCTGTCTGAGACATGGATCAGCAGAAGATGCATTCTAAGCCACAATCGGCCGGTCCACTTCTATAAGATTGTGCCAAGACGCAGGAAAAGGTGTGTAACGTTATATGCTCACCCTCTAATAAATCTGATGCGGAGCCCAGGCAATACTCCATCACCAGCTGAAACAGAAGTAAAACATTCAATGACAGCAAAGACGGTCTGCGGCATCTTAGATACAAAGCATCTGGTCAAGCTTGTTTAAACTGGTCAAGTCGTTTTCTGTTGCAAACTGATCACAGGGTGTAATATCAACCATACGTACAGCTATAGAGTTTTACTCTGTGGAAAAACACAATTTAACAGATGTGTGAATAAAAAAAAAAAAAGACAAAGACAGGCACAACAGAGAGACACAACATACGAGTGTTTGAAGAAGGACCCACTAACCCAGGCAGTGTTGTCTTTCAAGTAGCAGCCTTTGTACTCAATTGTGTTTGGGTGTCGCAGCTGTCCCAAAAACTTAACTTCCTTGATGATGTCCTGCCACTTCTGCAAAATTAAAATTCAAACAGAGATGGTATCGGTTCTGCAGCAGTGTACACTCACAAAGGCATTAAGGTCTTTCTATACAGCTTTTTAATGCATACTTGGTGAGAGAACGGTTTTAATGGCACTGCACCAGCAAAAAATAAAGGAAATGAAAGGCTGAGTCTCTGTCTAGGTATGAAAAGTCTGACAACATCAGGCAACCGCCCTGAAACAAAACCATCACAGTCACATGTTTGTAAAAACAGAAAGTTAACTAAACTGAATAAAGGTTTGAGTTGAGCTTTCATCGGACTACAAATACAGGTTCCTGAACAAACAACAATGGACTGAATCTAAGAAAAGATCGACTGGAGTAGACAACAGCTCGTCCTGAACTTTAAAGAATCAATGCTTTCACTTTATTTGGTTCTTTCAGAGCAGCTAACTGAACCATGGGATATTTTACATGCTAGCGTCAAACAGAATGCGCATTGTGCTTCTTGTACAACTCCAATTCTTGTGTCGCGGTGTTATCTGACATTCCTGACACAGCCTTTCCCCCTAAAGCTTCAGGTTTTTGCAGCATGTTGGAAGAATAAAAACCACTATAATGCTGCAATGCATTAAAAAATGAAATGTTATGACTGTGGGCCTTTGTGTTGATGTTCTGTCTTACTTCCGTGGTCTGCTTCCCATTATAGGACATCTTTTTGATGGCCACCACCTCGTTGGAGTAGGAGTTACGGGCCTGAAAGAAGAAAAAAAACAGCAGATTACATATTTGAGAGGAGACTGACAAGTAGAGGCAGTAATCAGAATCAGCTTTATTTTCCAAGTATATGTGCACATCCGAGGAATTTGACTGTGGATTGTACAATGCTTACTTGTACAACAACACAGTAATGCAGTAATAAAAATCAAGCACAGTCTGCAGTAGAGAGAATTAAAACGAACACACTACAAACAAAGTGGACAACATTGCAATGAGCAGAGTGCAGGAGTAAATTTTTATTACAATTATTATGTACATGTCAGAGGAGGAAGTGATGTACAGGTGCACATACATTTCTACAGCGATGAGTGCAGAGAATGCTGGAATAAATAAGTATTGTCATGGATATGAGTCTCTCTCTCTCTCTCTCTCTCTCTCTCTCTCTCTAACAATTATATCTGTTGTTTTTCCCATAGATTATACCACTGGCTACAGGAATCTAAGGAAATGTAATACTGCTGTTACTTCAGTCTACTTTTTCTGGAGCTGTACTGTTGCGTTTTTGTGAATCCGGTCTGTCGTCTCAACCCCCCAGTCGGTCACAGCAGATTGCCGCTCACACCCAGCCTTGTTAGGCTGGAGGTTACTTCCTGTTAAAAGGGAACTGTTCTTTCCCATTGTTATCACATGCTTGCTCAGGAAGGATTGCTACAAAATTACCAACTTGATAAAATTGAGTATGACTGCAAGGAATTATTTTTTTTATTCGATTTCATATTTGTCAAGTAAAATGGAATGAGGGGACATTTGTTGTGATGATCTGAATTGAATTGTTTGATTTCACTTTTCGGTTCCGTTTGTCATCAGAAGTTTTGGGAATAACTTGTCAGAGAGAAGACCAGGAAATGTTAGCTTCAGATCAGATCAGAGACCTCAAGCTGTAGCTTTATGAATAAAAAACTATTCAGCTTAAAATTATTAGTGATGAAGCTTGTTCCAGTGAAACTTTATTATGAATAGAATCAATTCTCCCATTTTAGCTGTGGTTTAGAAAGGTCAAATCAGATACCTTAAGTTTTGAGGAATGTATGAATAGAAACAATTAAGCTTTGAATTTTTAGTGATGAAGCTCGTTTCAGTGAAACAACGAAACAAAGTAATTCTAGTTGTAGCTTTAGAAAAGTTGGACTAAGTTACTTTACATCAGAAATCCCCAAGGATATATTTCGCTTATTTCTTATTATGAATAGAAACAGTCTTTCTGTATGTTTGCTAATATTTGAAAGAAGTTTAGTCAAAGATTTACTTTTCTTATTCCTTTGTTAATGTAACGTTAGTCTTTTCCTATGCCTGTAATGTTTTTCTGTTAATGTGCAGCACTTTGAATCGTCTTGTTACTCAAAAGCTCTATATAAATAAACTTGCCTTGCCTTAGCTTAATGGTCTAAAGTTGCAACACACGGTTTTAGGAAGTAAAGTAATTATCAGTCAGGGTCAATTTGCCCCAGACCACTTCGTACCCTATTTCCTTTTCCACCCAAACTACTTCCCATTCATAACCAGGCATGTAACCAGTGAATTATATTTAACTCTGTAACAAATTCAAATCTAATGTATAGCTTAATTAAACTGTACACCATTATTCAGCCTGTTTCCATTGTTTGTGATTTCGATCACTGTTTGGGTCTGTTGACTCTTATACATGAAAGACTATGACCCTGATTAAACCAAAAATAACAATGAGCTACTTCCTGTTGATAGATGATACTTATCGGAGTCACATAACCGCATTTCAGTCCAGTAAAACATGAGCAGATTACAGGAAACTACTTTAAATCATCAGTTCTCAGATTAGTATGAAGTGTCCTGAGGCCGGCAGCTCTTTGTTGGAAACGAATCAAGCACAAGTGCAAGATTGTGAAATGGAAAAGAAGCTAAACGACCAGGACTCCACTTCAGTACATTGATAACAGGATTCCTAATCCAACTAAATAACTACTGATTCTGTATTAAAATCAGGGTTTCTTTATCTTTCACTCAGCAAAAAGTATGCTTCTTCAAACCTAACCCAGGACAAAAAAAGCACTTCAACAAGTCAAGATCAAGTCCTTAAATTAAGTTATCAAATAAAGAGACTTTAGTTTCATTGTGCCACCTAACTTCAAAGCCTTCATGCAGCAAACCTCATAATGGTTGCCTGTAACTTAGGAAGGGTTTTAGCCAACTTTTGAAATCCCTGTTTTCAAGCCAAACCTCATTTAATATTCTATTGCTTATGAGCTTGTAACGAATAACGTAACACGATTGTTTCATTTTAATTATCAAAACATTTTAGCAGAAAATTACTTAGTTAAAAAATAATAACTAAAGGGGGAAGCAGTTGAAAACTAGAAACATCAGCTATAGTTACATCAAATTTGCATGGACTATTCGATTATATTTAAGGCCCTTTAAAGCCTAATATTGAGGAATAAATAGAAAGAAAACTTTTTAAGACCCTGCAGAAGCCTTAAATCTGAAATACTAATTTAAACAAACTGCAGAAAGCTGGAGATACAAGCATTTTAAATCACCGCTGAGTGACACTTAAGTCAATATCCTTTGACTAAAAACAAGGGGAGTTTTCACTGGACAGTAACCTGTGCTGCTGTGGGGAGTTGCACAGGATGAGCAGATAAATTTGGAAAGCATCATAATGCACGCACCATGTCAAAAATCTCCCACTAAATGACTCAGCAGATTGTCTCATTTGAATGTAAACAAATGCCCAACTGCTAACAGCATGCTGCTTTGCAAGTAGGAGAAGCCTGCAGGTAATTGCCACATGCTTTCTCTGTAGCTACTGTAACGCGTCTAAGCCATCAGTCCAGATCAACATGGCCACGTTAACCCTGTGGCGTTAACCTTGGTAGCATCTGGCCCCAGGGACAGCCAAGTCTGAATCCTTATCTCAGCTGCACGCCGCTAACAAATAAATCAGAGTCCTTCCTTTGTGGCTCAAAGAACATTAGACTAACAGCGAGCAACCGTCAATTCCTGCAGGTACTTTTTTCCTTTAAACGTATGAATCTGCATGAATGACCATCAGTTCGCCCAAGTGTTCCCAAAAATGATGGAAAACTAGCATTAAATAAAATGCATTCAGAACGAGCGTTATCACAGAAGGCAGGGAGAAGATGTGGGAGTCAGTTGATCATTAACAACAGTTTGATCTCCTGACTGGACACCAGAGTGGAGCGGACATAAAACCGTTAGGGGCGGTCTGCGTGGCCAGCAGAGGATTCCCTCTTGGTTTTCTCAATAACGGAGTTTCCCCTATATTCTTAGAAATGTACAGAAGACAAACATGCAGAGATGTGGGCGGAGAAAATGCTCATACATGTAGGTGCTTGTGCTTCTGCCCTGTCATCAATCCCAGGCACATTATCAGGGCTGCAGGTTCAGCTGCTGCCATGTTTGCAGATGGCCTGCGTTTCTTTCAGCAGGAGATTTTGAACAGTGGCTTTATTTACACTGGAGATTTATTTTCCAGACAGACTTTGATTTTCACATTAAATTGTCTTTGTCCTGTGACTGTGCTGCGAAAATATTAATGAGAGACGTTCTGAGCTGTCAGAAATGCAGATATGCTCATTATAACTATTAAGGTTAATGAGTAGCCGCAAATAACTGCACATTTCTGTCTAGAAATTATGGATATGTCCGTTCTTCTGAAAGAAGGTTATCAGGATTTGTAACGAGAGGCACACTGTTAGGGGTAAAACCATTTTTTCCTTCCTTTAAGTTTTAGTAGAAAAAAAGCTCAGTGTTTTATTTAAAGTACGGATTGTAGAGAGCTGTGAGGAAGTAATTGTGCCTGACGTGTTTCTTCTATTTTTGCTTCTTTGTCAAGCTTTGATGTTTCAGATCATCACACAATTATTAAGCTCTCCAGCAGAAGATCCTAAAGAAAAATGTCTGGCCATTCGTTTGTGACCTTAAGCTTAAGCACACTTGGGTATACAGCAAGACAACGGTCCAAAGCTAACCACGCCTAATCAAGTTTTGGACCTATATCTAATTCAGGCGGCGAGGCATAACCTCAAACAGGCCGTTGCCTGCTAAAAATGTGACTTCCTCAAAACAGAGTACTTGTAAGTAAGACAATAAACTAGAAAGGAACGCTTTAAGGGGGGCAGAAACTTAACTCCCAGCACTATAACTGAGGCTATACACAGAGTGGACCTCAAGCTTCCAAATTATGCCGTTTTATTTAGGATTTGTTTGTATTTTAGCCAATTTTTCCCTATATTTTTGTTTCATCTTACCATTATTTAACGACATCAGGAAAGACGTTTGTCCAACGTTAACCCCGTTAATCTGAGGGACATGGACCAGGCGACTAGCAGTGTATTATTGTTGTTTTGATGTTTGCCACTGACAGCGGAAAGAAAGAAGATAAAGCCCTAGCAGAAAGGAACGTGCAGCTCCTTTATTGACTTCGGTCATTCTATGTAAAGAGGACAGCTGTTTATCAGGCGGGAGGAAGCTAGCTACCCCAGATACAGAGCTGGGGTAGCTAGTGTGGGGTGAGGGGCAGAAAGAAGATCGGTTGGAGGCGAATAAAACAGGAAGAAAGAAGAGAGAAATGCAGCATTCTCTTATGTCTTTGTGTAGCTGTAAAAGCAAAGGCTTGATGAGTAATTAGTGAAGATTAAAGACTACAGAGGGGCTGAGGTGATGATTTCACACCTTAAGACTCATTATAGACTAATTAAATCCATACATTAATGAGTAAATAAAGGTTATGTAAAGCAGCCATGTAATATTAAAGGTATATTTGCGGTTTAATGCTCATCCGGTGTTAAATTTATATGATCAACATTTGAAAATCCACCAACCCAGCAGAACTTTGCGGTCTGCCGACAAATACCTGCTGGATGTGCCTCGCTCTACGTGCAAGAAATGGGGGGACCGGTCCTTCTCTGTTGCTGGAACAGTTTCCCTTCGAGCAGCGCGCCATCTCTGGCCTGGTCTGGTTCAAAGCCCATCTTAAGACTCATTTATTTAAAAGGGCTTTTGATGTTTTAGTACTTTTTAAAATTCTTTTTATATTCTTTAATCTTTTTATTGTGGTGGCATTTTAAGTAGCACTGTTCTTTTACCCTCTGTATTTTTAAAATATTTCTATCTTATTTATTTTTCATAGTATCCTGTCTGGCAATGTGGCAATAAGAATTGTTGTCTTAATGCCAAAAAGAGCCCAACAGATTGTACTTTCACAAGTGGAGCATTACTGCTTTCGCCATAGTGCTCCGCTTGATTTAAACATGTAAATAGTTTTATTATTATTCATGGAGGGAGTATTTCATGTTATATGGACACTACAATGAGAAAGTGGAAGAGGAAAAGAAAAACAAGAAGAAAAAAAGGGAGAAAAGGTGAAAGAAAGAGGAGATGAAAGGGAGAGAATGATAAAAGTCTTTTAAAGCCCTTTGGTCAATGCTAGGCTTTGTTGAAAGGTGCTATATAAATAACCTTTATTATTATTATTATTATTATTATTAATTATTATTATTATTATTATTATTATTATTGTTATTATTATTATTATTATTATTATTATTATTATTATTATTATTATTATTATTATTAAACCAACAGCTTATTATTTCAACAGCATTACTGGCAAAACTTTACACAACAAGATCCGGTTCATTTTTTAACATGGCCAATAAAGATCAAGAAGATTTTTCTAAACAGAAACGACATTAAAAGTAACCTTTCCATTTAGACTGAGCCATAGGAATTTGATCAGTTAAGGACTTGATGAGGGTCGTTTTCACTGATGAACGTATGCCATGACACTCACAAAGTAAACAGCTCCAAAGCTGCCATGTCCGATTTCATGTAGGTCACAGAAGACATCCTCCGGGTCATCTTTGAAGAAGAGGTCGGCCAGCTCGGGGTCCTTCGGTGCTCCTTTCCGTGTGGATGACGGCATTATGGGCTGGACATGGGCTAGGCGCCGGGGACCACAATCTCATACACGCTGTGACTGCTGCTACCGCCACCAGATGTCCACGACGGGCCCGGCATTGGCCAGCTAGACCTGGGAAGAGATTTCAAACCACACTATAAACATTTAGGGAAAAATTCCACACTTGATGTACATTAAACCAACAAAAACTGAGCGGACGTTTCGGTTTCTTTATGCTTGTATGCGTCCATTAGGTGTCTTTAAGACTTTAGAGTTTTTATCAGTGTCTTGGCGGTTGGTAGGTGACTAAAAGAAGAAAAAAAAAAAAACACATTCAGGATGACGAAGGTTTGTCGAGCTGCGCACACAGACACACGAGCGTGAGTCAGAGATTCATCACTTCACCATGCACAGTGGGTAACGGTTGTACATGTGCGCGCTTTCGCTTACACTAACACAGAGCGCTGCGTATTACAAGGCTGCAGCCGGGCCGTCAAGCGTGTATGCACCCTGGACTAACTGCTCCAGTTAGCTCCACTGCACACGCAGCTCACACATGTGCACAGTCGCACGCCATCTCTCCGATTCCAGCCTCTCTCCTTCTTTTTCCGTCTACCATGAAATCTCTCTGCACATCGGCCAGATGCAGCAAGCAAATCTGGCTGCAGAGGCCGGCCCCACACTGAGGAGGCTGACAAGACACACAGGCCAAGACACTAAGCATCAGCATCATCCTAATCCTCTGGTCTTAAAGGGGATCTAAGCCATCACACTCACTCCAGAAATATCAGCCTTGAAGGCAAAGTTTGGTGCACCCTGCCTCAATGGCACCAGATGCACAAAGATGACTGCCTTGGTGCTCTGTGTACCAACCAGTTTCCTTGAAATTTGCTATTAAGTCAAAAACGCACAGATCTAAGATTTTGTGGCCAACTTCTGATCACCCTTTTTGCTTTAGTTTGACCTACTGATCCTAGTTTTAGCTCCTTTCTCCTCTAAACGAAATCATTTTCCTACTCTTTGTCTAAAGAAATGTCTATAATAAAACAATGTTTTTTTTCTCAAAAATAGCCCAAAGTTACAAGGCCGTGTCTTTGCATCAATTGAAATTTATAAAAAAAAATAATCCTCTAGTTACAGGGCATCTTATTTATTGCTTTACAAGACAGATTATAGGTGACTGTAGGGTCCCACTTTGATATTTAAAAGGAAAGAAAGCTTTAATTTACTTATATTTTAGATTGTCAGGTCATTTGTTTGTTTGCTGTCACTAACAGGAGCCTTCGGCAAACCTGCCAGATGTTTTTACTGTCAGGTCTATGAATATTTGGTCAGAGACCATTTTTCTTTCCAATATTGGTTCTGTACATTATCACGACGAATATTAAAACGAAACAACTCAGATGCAGTCTTGTCAGTGCAGACTTCTGGCATTAATTCAAAAATACTTTAAAAAAAGCTATAGCTTTTTTAACCCAATCCTTCCTTTCAGGTACTCAAAGGTACATGGATAAATTAAATAACAGACAATAAAGTGTTCATTTTGATACTTGTTGAAAGCTCTAAGCTGGCACTGACAGCCTGAAGTCTTGAACGCCTGGAAATCACCAGATGCTGAGTTTCCTCCTTTTTAAAAGGCACTTTCAGGCCTTTACCACTAAAACTTTCAGTTGCTGTCTGTCTGTGGGCTTTTGTATCCAAAGTTTTTTTTTGTTTTTTTCCACATGAGAATTGCATGCTCAACTGGGTAAAGTCAAGGTGACCAACATGGCCACTCAAGAATATTCCACTTCTTTGCTTTAATAAACTCCTGGGTAGCTTTGGCTGTATTTTGTGGGTCATAGTCCATCTGTGTAGACCCCACTCAATCAATTTGACAGCATTTAGCTGGACGTGAGTTGGCAGCCGGTCTCTTAACACCTGAGAATTCATTCAGCTGCTTCCGTCCTGTGCCACGCCATCAATAAACACTAGTGTCCCAGCGATGGCCGCCCAGGCCACCACACTGCCTCCACTGTGTTTTATAGATGAAGGAGGCATGCTTCGCATCATGAGCTGCTCCACACCTTTGTCCTACTGTTTTCCTTCCATCACTGCTGTAGCAGAAGATGATCTTGGTTTCATCTGTCCAAAGAATGTTCCTCCAGAACACAGGTTCTTTTAGGTTTTTTTTAAGCAGTCCAGTCTAGCCTTTCTGTTCTCGAGGCTTATGAATGGCTTCCACCTTGTAATGAAGAGGTTTCTCTTTACCATGGAAATTATTCTGCGATCTTCTTTCGTGGACATCCAGGTTTTTCTTTTATTGCAGAGTTCACCGGTATATTTTTTCTTTCTCAGGATGTACCAAACTAGAAATTTTGACATTCCTTGTATTGCAGCAATTTCTCTTTTTTTGCAGCGTGTTTGAAATGCATGAAGAACTCCTTTTGACTGCATGTTGTCTGTTCCGTCCAAATTAGAGCACCACACCTCAACTCAACTCCAGGTCTTTTATCTGCTTAACTGATAAAGATATAATGAAGTAATAACCGATACTCTCCCATGAATTAGCCCTTGAGTCAATTGTCCAATTACTTTTGGTCCGTTAAAAATAGAGCGGCCTGTGTTAAGGAGCTGAAACTCCCAACCACTTCAGCCAGTTTGAGTGTGGATACCTTCAAATGAAAGCTGAAAGTCTGCACATTCCGTCCATGCCCGTTATGTAGCTGGAACTGGAATATGTTTCAGTAAACGGCTAATAAAAACAAACCTTGTGTCACTTTTCAAATACACATAACCCTGATTGTATATTAGGAACAGAGGCAATGTTTGTGAGTGAGAGAGAGAGAGAGCAGTTGGTGATACACCGCTCTGCAGTTAAACAGGATTTTATTGTTTCAAAACAAAAACAATTATAAAAGGGTTGATTTTTAAACTAGCTTTAGCATCTAGTCTCAGAATGGGTTTAGTGCATTTGGCGGTTAGCATTACTGACATTCCAACTACAGAGGAATCACACTCTTAAGCCTCCCTGGTAAGGTCTATTCCGGGGTTCTGGAAAGGAGGGTCCGTCGGATAGTTGAATCTCGGATTCAGAAAGAGCAGTGTGGTTTTCGTCCTGGCCGTGGAACACTGGACCAGCTCTACACCCTCAGCAGGATTCTGGAGGGGGCATGGGAGTTTGCCCAACCAGTCAACCAGTCTGCTTTGTGGATCTGGAGAAGGCATTCGACCGTGTCCCCCGAGGGATCCTGTGGGGGGTACTCCGGGAGTATGGAGCACCGGACCCTTTAATAAGGGCTGTCAGGTCTCTGTACGACCGGTGTCAGAGTCTGGTCCGCATTGCCGGCAGTAAGTCGGACTCGTTTCCGGTGAGAGTTGGACTCCGCCAAGGTTGCCCTTTGTCACCGATTCTGTTCATAACTTTTATGGACAGAATTTCTAGACGCAGCCAAGGTGTTGAGGGGATCCGTTTTGGTGGCCTTAGGATTGCGTCTCTGCTATTCGCGGATGACGTGGTCCTATTGGCTTCATCAGGGCGTGATCTACAGCTCTCACTGGAGCGGTTTGCAGCCGAGTGCGAAGCGGCCGGGATGAAAATCAGTGCCTCCAAATCCGAGACCATGGTCTTGAACCGGAAAAGGGTAGAGTGCCTTCTCCGGGTTGGGGAGGATGTGCTGCCCCTAGTGGAGGAGTTCAAGTATCTTGGGGTCTTGTTCACGAATGAGGGGAAGATGGAGCGGGAGATCGACAGGCGGATTGGTGCAGCGTCTGCTGTGAAGCGGGCGCTGTACCGGTCCGTTGTGGTGAAGAGAGAGCTGAGCCAAAAGGCGAAGCTCTCAGAGTAGAGCCGCTGCTCCTCCACGTCGAGAGGAGCCAGTTGAGGTGGCTCGGGCATCTGGTTAGGATGCCTCCTGGACGCCTCCCTGGTGAGGTGTTCCGGGCACGTCCCACCGGGAGGAGGCCCAGGGGAAGACCCAGGACACGTTGGAGGGACTATGTCTCCCGGCTGGCCTGGGAACGCCTTGGGATTCCTCCGGAGGAGCTGGCCCAAGTGGCCGGGGAGAGGGACGTCTGGGCCTCCCTACTGAAGCTGCTATCCCCGCAACCCGACCCCGGATAAGCGGAAGAAGACGGACGGACGGACATTACTAACATCAATCTTTAAGTATTCCCTGTGGAGTTTAGTAGACTATTATTTTATAATATTTTATACCTTACTGACACTGAAAATGACAACTCAGAATCAGAATGACCTTTATTCACCAAGTTTGTGGGACAAAACAAGGAATTTGACCCTATTTGCCTGAATAGCAGCATTCCACAAACTAAGTGTGTTGTAAATAAAAACTTTATACTGCCAATAGCTCTTCACTTTTCCTTATTAGCACCCAGATTAAAAAAAAAAAAAAAAAAAAAACACACTTGAAGAACTTAAGCATCCTTGAAGGATTGTGTGATTCAGGTACTTCAGAAATCTTATTTTCCAGAACCGAACACTGAGTCAGCCAACCAAGCTTCACGGTTTTCTCAACATGATTTTTGATTTAGTAGTAAAACAAATCGATTCAAAAAGAAAAAAAAAAAAAGAAAAAGCTAAAGAAGCATGAACACCACAAACCTGGACCTACCTGCCTTCCAGCAAAAGACGAGCATAGTTTTAGTTCTAATGGCTGCATCTTTTTCTTTGTTGCATTTATTTTCCACCGTGCACACATCTATTGTCTATCTGCTGACCCGAGGCACGAAGCAGCAAGTCTGCACGAGATACACGGTATTTGTCTGTCTTCTGGTTGCATCAGCCCATCTTCCTCTCATCTCTCCTTTTTGAGTTCTGCAGATAACTGGCACAACCTCAGTCTCTCTCAACTCTCTCTTAATGAAACGCACCCCCACTCCACTCGTGCACATGTTTAAACACAACCAGGAGGTTCGTTGCACTGCCTTAGTTCCAAATGAACACATAATCTTAAGATCTGAAGAGCAACAAAGGGGATGAAATGAAAGCAACAAGTAAAGTGTGCTAAAGCCAGACATACACCAGACTGAACCAGCTTCATCACATCGTGTGAGCGTTGGAAGCTGCTCACCACCTGTTTATGCTCTGTTTCACCCCCCCGCCTGCTCTTCCTTTCCTCTGATAAGTTGTGTAAAGTGATGCAACTTGGTGACAACAGGTTGTAACACGGGGGGCTTGGTAATGCTCTTGCTAGTCCAGGAAAGGACTTTGCTTTGTGTGCGTGCACGTGTCTGCGTAAATCTATGAACGGTATTGTTCTAAGAGAGCTGATTAGGCAAATAGCTTAGACAGATTAAAGCTGTGCTGTGTGTGATTTGTTTTACTACATGTGTACTACTGTATGAACTGCCCACAAAATACTATTGAGAATAGGCATTACTGTGTAGTCTATGATACACCAGGATAAAAATTGATCATGATCTAAAATAATCCTAGTGCTATAATAATGGTAAACCCCTTAAAATGTATAGTAGGGTTGTGATGACATTTCATTGTTTAAACATGTGGAGAAGTAACATTTTGGATGAGTTTTTCTTTTTTTTTCTTTACATATAATTATCTAATGTATTTATTCATCCGATTTATCTGTGTGTACGCAATGACGGCTTTATAGACAAAAAAAACACTGGATTTGTAAAATAAGTACCACATAAACTGATCAAATTTAAGTCAAAATTACTCATCCACATTTGGTTTACATGTACATGATTACTGAGCTCTTTGCATTGATGCCTTGCAGGCGATGAATTTTAGAAACTTTAATCTGTTAAAAGGAGATTATAGAATTTGTGGTTAAACGACCACGTATTTTTGCCTGTAGGATAATAAATAAATAAATAAAAAATCACACTAAAAAGAAACGTTTAGCTTCATGGTCTTTTTTGATCATGAAACTCTAAAACAGTTAATGAACTTGATGTTCCTCTCAGATTTGTTTCCGAGTAGGATGAAAAAAGAAAATGCTTTGTTGCTGTTATCACATGTTGTAGGAATGATTTGATTGAATTTGACTTTGCAAAGTGCCTTGAGATGACGTGTGTTGTGAATTGGTGCTATATAAATACAGTTGAATTGAATTAGACGCCTGGCAATAAGCACCAAACATTCACGCACATACATGAAAGCGTTCACGTGTTAAATGTGGGTCAATGCGAGCAAATAAAAAATGCATACGCATAAACTAACGTATAGATACTAACACATAGATCCAAGCCTTTGGTTTTATTCTAACATAATTATTAATATAGCAGCATGTTATAACGAGACCAGGTGTATTGTGCTTGTAGGTATATATTTATAAGCCTGATCATTTAAGCATCCTATTGTTTCATCTTTGCCAATTATATACTGGAAACATGCATCTTCTCCGTATTCAAACATTACATTTAGTGTTTCTGTAAATTTAAGACTTTAAGACTATTTTGAACAATATTTTCTGACATATGTGAATTACTGAAAAACGTAAGTTGTCATTACAACCTATATAACAGTTTGTATTCACCTTACTTAAAACTTTAAGTAAATTAAATGTCACTTCTTCAATATAGAAAATGTTTTCTTCCCTCATCATTTGTTTAATCAGTGCCTTATTCCGAGGTTCCCTGTGAGGGAGAGCATATGTGTACATAGAGAACATGCACACAGAAGCCTGAACATTAAAATAAACATATTTAAATGTAGACTATAGATAGAGACACATCAGCACAGATACAGCTGAGATACACAGAGAGAACACACAAGCGTTCATATGTGCGCGGCGCGCGTGGGATTGCATGGCCAGGGGGTTTATCAGCTTAGGCCAACCCCCTCCCAGCTTTAGACACAAACAGGAATTAGACAGACTGAGGGAATTCTTACTGGGATTCAAATTGCCAGCCCTAATCAGTGACGGTGAGGGAAAAGGACTGTAATGATAAAGTGTATGAGGCTAATGTGTGTCAAAGTGAAAGCATAAGAATTACGTAATAATCCCGCTCCCTTAACTCCTATCATGACATTACAAAGCGCAGGCTTAGCGCTTTGAGGTTTTGTGTGCATTTGTTAGCGAGCGCCTGGATCTCACACACACACACACACACACACACTTAAAAATAACCATGTGCACTTTAATAATTCTGTATCATAAATACAGATAAAAAAATACTTTGAGCTGATAGAGCCTCTCATCTCAGCAGAAATTAAAGTCCTCAGAGCGCCCTGCATGCGTGTGTGACGCATGCTTGCGTATGATTGTGTGTGCCTCCTGCATGAAATTAAGTGGGTCAACCTTGTTACTGTATGAATAATAAAAAAAGCTTATTTTAAGCACAATACCAGCTTGCTAATGAATAGGCAATTTAAATGCAGTACATGTATAAAAAAAAAACGCTGTTTCATTAGGGACTCTAAATTTGGCTTATCTTTTGACTTTGCACAAACGTCTTGCATCTTGCATGTGTGGAAGTGGCACAGTCGTTTAATTCAAATGTCACCGCTGTGCACAGCAGACACTCACAGAAGTTATTTTGTGCGGAGCTCCACATTATATCAAATCACAGCCGTCACTGCATGTTCACTGTGTGCAGAATCCCAATCACAGAGGACTGCTTGGATGAAATGTTTGGTGGGCTGTCGTAGCGTCAGGTCCAAAGCAGCCAAACGTTGCTATAAGAAGGACTTGTGGCACCTGATAAACAGTTGCCCAAAAATTCTTCACACTCCACCGAGAAGCTTGTTTGTGAAAGGAAAAGTGACGGGCATCTCGCAGAAGATGACGAACAAGGGGTTTAATTTATGTAGAAATCGGTTTTTAATTTACATTTTAACAAACGGATGTTGGGAAAATTCAAATAGTTTAAATTCAAATCTGCCAGGAGTAGGAATAATTTTGAGCCTTGTAATACGTCGCAGCTTTTTTGAAAAATTATGTTTTCCTTACAATCTGCCACCCTAGTTAGGACTTTTTTTAATTACAGTATTTTTCGGATTATAAAGGCACATTTAAAATCCTTAAATCTTCTCAAAAATTGATGGTGCGCCTTATATATGATTACCGTTGTGCTTACTGACCGATTTTATGTGGTACAATGCGCTCAAAAATCAGTTAAAATGTGTAAGTACGACTTTGGTTAGCAACAAAGCCAATGGATATTGGGAGCATTACGGTACATGGTGTCACTACCTGATAGGACCCTTGAGCTGTCTACAACACTGCCTGACTGTAATGTCTAAACTAGAAGTGCATTCATGTAAAGGCCCCCACATACTTGGGTGTAGTTCACTCCACGGAGGTCAGCACATATTCAAAGCGTATTCTGCACGGACATCACGCATTCAGGTACGTGTCATGCTATAAACTTCTCGGAGGCAAGAAGTCTTTATATCAAACTGTTTTCTATGTAAAAATGAGCTTGATCCACTGAGCTGCTCCCAGCAGGCGGTCTCCAGGACGCAGCTTCACAGTCCCTCTCTGTTCTCACTGACAGGTGGGAGCCTGCTGGAAAAGAAATCTCTCTAGGTGCTCAGCTAGCTAATCACTCATTTTACTAGGCCTGGGTATCATCTAGGATGAGTCGATTTGATACGATTCTTGATATAGCTCAGCTTGATTTGATTTGACTCCAATATTGATATTTATTACTTTCAAATTAATTCTCAAAGCCGTTCAATCAACAAAATCAGCCCAATATTACATTTATGTTCATTTTATTGATTTTTACATCATCTGATTTTAGGGACAAAGGTGCTTCTAAGATCCTGTCGGCCATTACGCAATTTCAACTCACTTGCACTTCTTCGCTGTGAATAGTAATGGCGCGCTGTAATAACGCCCCCTAGGGTATGGGAGGTATATCAATATTGAAAGCCAGAATATCGATATTAAATCGTTTTTAAAAACGTCTAAATTAATCTTTGTATCGATTTTTATGCACAGCCCTACATTTTACCATCCGTTCCACCGGCAGAAAGTTGTATTGTAGGAATTGCCACAAGAAATGTAGGCAGTACGCTCAACTATGAAGTGTAAAACATCCGTGTAGAGACAGCGCGGAGTCCACCAAGCTCACAGTACACCAGAGTAAGTGAGAGCCTTTAGGCAGCCCTCCACCGGAGTACGCGCTAGCAACAATAAACTTAGTAGGTTAATTCAATTTAAAAGTCACATTTATTTTGGCCTTATGTTAGAAACAGGGCAGTGTAGTCCAACTACTCTGTCCTCCCGACAGAGACGGATAGAGAGCTGTGAACGTGAAGGGGCGGAGTGATATTACACACTTGGGAAGAATATTTAGTGCACCTTATGGTCCAAAAAATACGGTACACGAGTTAAGCACCAGGTGTAGCAAGCCATTCCTCCAAACTCTCAATGAGGTACTATTAGGGATATTGCAATGTGATCTGGTTCTCCCGGTTCTCCCATGAATGACCAACTGCCAGAGTAAACTCTGCTGTCCGGTAATGTCAGCTGCATCTCCAGTGGGCCACGCTCCCACGTCCTGCACAGCCCGTATTTAATAGTCACTGCCTAGTTTTATGTGCATGAAGAACAAAGCTGTGCATTTTATTTTGGTAATGCAACAAATCTGGAGTTTTCTCAACACTCAAAAGTGGGTTTAACTTCTTATAATGATGTTTACAGTAAAGGAGAGACTGTGTTTAATTCTGCAGTTCCTGGCCTGTCTGTGTTGTGTCACATGCTCTGCCCACTGAGAAAACCCCACACAGCTCTGTGTAGGAGAGAGAGCAGCTGAAACACTAATTGCTGAATTTCAGGATAGCCAAAGCAAAGCACTACATTTATGAAGCAGAAACAATTTCCTGTGTGTGCTTTGTCCACACAAGTTTAACTGTACCCACATTGAAACATATGTTTAGGGCTGCAGCTAATATCCAACAGATTACTCTGATGATAAATCAAGTAATTGGATAAAAAAAATCCATACTGCTGCCTTTTCATTTAACTACTTAAGCTTATTTCTTGAATATTAGAAATACATGAAAGAGAATATGTAAGATAATTCAATTCCTTCTTTTAAATCAGATTTTAATCCCAAAAGCACAACATTATTGAAATAAAATAAAACCCTTGTAGTGCCACATTAGACTCTAGTTTTTTAGTGCAAAAACACACGTAATAAAAATTTATTACACCTATCACAAAAGTGCAGGGGTAGAACATGGGACCCAAGTTCGGAAGCCTCAGTCCTCCCAGGATCGAGTCCAGGCCCGTGGACCTTTACCCCATGTCTTAGGTCCCCCCCGCCCCCTGTCTCAACCCCATTTTTTGTCTTGATACTGCCAAATAAGACCACTAGTGCCACAAAAACGAAACAATAAAAAAGGTAAAGAGCAAATTTAAACAGCAGCACAATAAAAGCTGCCTTTTGTATAACAAATCTCCCTTTCAGCTTCCTCGCGTTCTGCAGACATACTTTACTATTCCTATACTATATGTATCAGTAAAATACATCCTAATGTTTTGCTTTCACAGCGCCAGTTGATGACAAACATGTGATTTAGCCGTGAGTTGACACCTGAGGGGGCCTGGGGATGGAGGGGAAGGGGGTTCAGCTCCCGCAGCGGATGTTTCCTTCTCAGGTGTTGCATCGAGGAAGTGGCATCATGAAATGCTAATTCGGTTTTGCAGTGCACGCACTGCACTGTTTTCTTTTCTGCTAAGTTTAAAATGAACCCACACCTCTGACTGTTGTTTTCTTTGCGCTTCTTTTTGCCCCTCCCCGTCTCTCTCCTAAGCTGATAACCAGACTTGGTATCCACGTATCAGCCGGGTGGGCTATCATTAGCGGAAGTGAGATGTTGCGCAACACAAGCGACTACCCGGCTGCAACTCAGTGCAGGTGTTATTCCTTTTTAGAAAATAGGTAAACACAATTTAATGAGGCCTCGAGGCGGATAATTTGCTTAGAGAAATTTTAGTCCTCGAGTTCCTTGACTTACTCCAAGAGTGCCATGCTGCAGTCACAGGGTGCCACTATTTCTCAAATTAGTCCCAGAAACCTAAGCCCACAAAGGAAGTAAGTTAGATTGTCCTAAATCATCCCAATTTTTAAATTAGTTTGTTAAACCATTTTATTTTAACTGCAAGGCAATTGAAACATTTAAACTGCACTCCAATTTCAACCTTTTTCTTTAATCTTTGCCTCAGGTCAGCTGACCAGCTGCTCCTGGAGGTACCGAGATCTAAACTTAAGCTCTGAGGAGACAGAGCTTTTAGTGTCGCCACTCCTAAGTTATGGAACGCTTTGCCCCTTTTTTGTCAACTTTTAAAACTCGCCTTAAGACACACTTTTATTCCTTGGCTTTTAACATGTTGAGACTTTTGCTCTTATTCCTTTTTATATTTCTATTGTAATCTTTTGTTTGTTTTTTTCCATTTTAAATGTTTGATTATTGTCTGTACAGCACTTTGTCGCAGCTGCTGTTGTTTTAAAGTGCTTTATAAATAAAGTAGTGGTAATAATCTAAATGACTCCTGGCTGCTGTTTGTAGAGATGCTCTGTATACTGTTCTTTGTTTACTTGATCATCTATATTCCTGCCAAAAAAGTTCTGAAACACACACACAAAAAAAGAAAAGAAAAACTGCACTGGTGCTAAGCTAACGTTAAGCTAACATTAGCACTGACCATGCAGACGGAAAACTGACGTTACGACACATCATAGTATTTATTCATCCTGTTTATATAATAGCATGCATCTTAAAGACTACATCACACTTATTAGGTGACAATTAAAATGCTATTTTTCTCAACTTTCAACAATGACAACAAGTAATGCATGTCTTTGGTTAAATCTTTAACAGATCCTTTGTAATCTAGTTAACCTCATATTTGAGCAGTATATGAAGGCCGTCGTGGAGAAACCTCAGTTGGGACGAAACAATATCTGCCGGTGTCAAGAAAAACATTTGCTGAAGTGTCATAAATGTTGGCGAGTGAGTAAGCACAATAGAAAAGAAATATAATGTTTTATTTTACCGCACATCAACGCTCCAGAGTGTAAGCATATCCAGCACTGATTGTGTTACATTTAATGAAGGACCGGACTGAGACACTGCAAATGCCTAAATAAAGGCACCGTTATCAATTATATCATAATGTTCATATGATATAAGTTAGAACCATTAAATAGGTGTAACACAGCCCTCTGTATACAACCCTCAGTAGAAATACACAAAATATCGTGGCTTTATTTGTTGCATCACCAACATTTTTAAATCTCAGGCCTGTCTGAACTTTCTTTGCCTTTAGGAGTTCCATACTCTTAAGAGAGAAATTACATATTTAAAAAACAAATTTGGTATTGCCTGGAGAGATAGTCTGCAAGTCAAGTCAGCTCTACCTCTGTCTATTGCCCCCGCCATTTTCTTTTTTTTTTTTTAAACCAACCAGCATGTGACTCAGCAGAGCAGGAAAGGTTGCCTACAGCACCGCTGACATCCAAACACATGCGCTTGACTTTTTGTCAAATGTAATGATTGCTGCTGGTTCTCTGTGCAGCAATGACAAGCTGAGAGACAGATTTACATTATTGCTCAAATCCTAAAGGACTCCAAACCACAGATGAACGTTGGGCTTTCATAACTCACTACATCATAGAGATGATTAAGCAAAAATGCACCTAAAGCAAAAAAATACAATACTTCGCCACCAAACAAAGCAAAGTATAGTTCTTTAAATGACTTAAAATGATTTTTATGATTTTTTTAAAGACTGCATATTTAACTAAGGTTTTTAATAAACTAAATAAATGCATTTATCTGACAAAGAGAAATTATGTGATTTGTTATTGCCAAATAGACATTTGGGACACCGTTAAGAAACGGTGCCTCTAAAGTCAGTGCAAAGTGAAACTGCTCATGTGTTTGCACATCAGAGAGCCGGCAGGGCGTTGAGCTTTCAACACGAGGCAAACCAGGAGGCGGCGTAAGGGTGGCCAGTGCCTGTAGTGTTGCTTTATGTAACCGTGCATTTGTGTGCACATACATAGGAACATTACAACTTTGTTGGCAAAATGTTTGCTTACAGTGGTGGTTATGACAGAAAACAGAGGTGCTCTGACACATAGAGTAAAAACCAACACGGAATAGGTTGTGTAATGCCTTACCGGTAGGAAATGTGTGAAAGGATGTGCTAGCCTAGCCTCGGTCTGCCTCTCCTCTCCACTCTCCTCAGTGTAAACCCAGAACCGCAGTTTTGTCAGCTTCCCTCATGACTGGAATGATCCTGTTCCTGAGGTTTAAATGAGGAAGACACAAATGACTGGTTAGGCGGCTCTTTACTGAGTGCAAGAAGGAAAACGTTGCATGCAGACTTTATTCGTCAATCCAAATCAACATTAATCAAGAAAATTAATGACGCTTTAACAAAATACAAGGTGAGATCATTGAAAGCTTTTTATATAGAAAAACATGATATTAATCACATCAATGAATCATCCATTCAAATCAATACGACACGTCATTTTAATGTAATAAATGTGATTTTTTTTTCAACAAACGTAACTATTGCTGGTTCAGGGGTTCTGTGTGTGTCCTTCAGGTTTGTCTCAAGTGTTTGGTCAGCTGTGTGCAGGTTGTATTTTCAGTTATCTTGGATAAAGCATTTGCTTTAGCGACCGAGTAGCCAGGGTATTAAATATTTACATTTTAAAAACAAAAAAGGTGAGAGGTTTGAAGATACGTGAAGTTGGGAGACGATACACAGAGCATTCGGACAGTGTGCGGTTTATCAGTTTAACGGAGGCACGGCTCGCCCATGGGTGACGGAGACTAATGGTGAGTAAAAACAAGAGCCATCGGAGGTTCTCTAAAGCTGCTGGATTCACTCAGAGAAGTTCTGTCATTCTCTCCTGAGTAAACGTTTAACAAAAAGGCCAGAATCTGGGCTAGCATTAGTTTGATTTACGTCACTTCTGCATGTGTTTGGGCCTGTTTTTAAGCACATTCAACAAAATGTCAACATCCCAGGGAAAAATATTCCAATCAGACAAAGTCAGAAATAATAGAACTGCTTTAATTGCCATCTCATTTTTATTATTTTTTTAAATAGTGTTCAAAGGGTTTCATGGAAACATTCCTTTTCCTTTGAAGTAGCACTTTTTTCATTCCCAGTTAAAGGCAATCCTTTTTGGCATGCAGACTTTGGCGTACATAAAACTAGGTTAATTTTTTTTTTCATCTTGTTTGATTTGTCACTTTATACATACAGGCTGTTTCGTGCTTCCTACGTTTTTTTCTTCTTTGTTTTTTTTTTTTTTGCTAACTGCAATAAATATGAATTATAAATAGTTTGTGATTTTTGGAGGAAATCGGTTGTTTGGATTAATAATAGGAAAATTGTTGATAAATTAATGGAGAAAAGGTTTTTAGTGGCAGCCTTACTCCGCAGTTCATCCAGTGAGACCGCCAAGATTCTTTAAGCTCGTGAAAATGTTTTTAAAATACCTCACGCCAAAAGGATGTTTGCTTTCCATCCGTTATTATCCAACGAGCGCTTTAAACGCTTTTTACATTTTGTATAAAACATTCCTGACGTGGAATGGCTAATAAAACAAGAGATAAGAGCGATAAAGGTGGTACCCACCTTGTGCAAACATAACTGTAAAAAGAGCACAATGTGAAATGACTCAACAGGCATTAAAAATTTCCTTGTATTTGTCCGTGGTTATTATCCCTCAGGGTAAAAGGCCTCTGCCAGGTACTCCATCTGCTTAAAGGAGCCTATTCACGTACAACGACTTAACGAATTTCTACACCAACAGCTCACAAAACAAAACCAGGTGACCGTTTGTAGGATATTGCTCATGCGCACAATGAGTGAACAAAGAGAAGCGATGGAGCCGAGCGAGTCAGCAACGTCCAGCGGAGGTGCAAAAAGAAAGTTTACGTAACCCTAACCCTGTAGATCGGGTTGGTCTGTCGCTTTACAGCCAAGCACTGCAGGACAGCCTGCTGGCTCTCACAGTAGCTGTCGCCATCTTGCTTTCTGATGGCCCGCAGATGGCACAACAATGTTCATGTCTGCTGATCCCACCCGGTGCCAAGTTCTTTTCAGGTTCAAAAAGGACTAAGTAAACACTATCAGGACAAATATTTGTGTACATTCTTTTATGTGATGAATATATGTTTTTTATGGTCATACTACGTGATTAGGCACTTTTGAGGAAAGATAGAAGATATCTAGATGGAAGAAATAAAGTTGAAAAGCATTCTGAACTTGTATTACAGGTTAGAATATAGGGAATAAAAAAAATACTTGGATCATTTTAAAATGATATGGTATAATATATATTATCTGGTTCTTTTGTACGTTTTAGCTGATATTCATGGTGTAAGTCATACAGATCAGGTGTCAGATTGACAAAGATTCCAAAGACTTTTTAGTGAGCGTCCCTCATGACTGGAATGATCCTGTTCCTGAGGTTTAAATGAGGAAGACACAAACGACTGGTTAGGCGGCTCTGTACTGAGTGCAGACTTTGGGAATTTAGCTCATACCTGTGTCTGTGTGCCGCTGAACAAATTCGCTACGATCGTCCAATTAACATCCAAGGACGGATAACAACAACAACCTGGACAAGCGCAACCTTTTGCTCGTTCACCCACCAGCAAGCAATAAAATAAATAAAAGAATATTTCTCCTTCGAGCGCACAGACGAGCAATGTATTCACAAAGACACATCAGATCTGAGCGAGTTGTCCTGACAGAAGAGCCCTGTCAGCTACTGCGCTGTTTTTGCCCTGACAAGCAGGTGGTGAAGCATTCACGGTGTTCCCAGCCAACACAGGCTGACCTTTCCGCAACACATACCGGCCTAAAAAACTGAAACAAACCCTCTACAAAGTAGCCTTAGCGTTGGAGCTTTTTCATTATTCAGCATGGTAATGACCCTGTGACTTTTCTTGGAACTCTGAATAAATTAGAACGCCTTTCCTCCTCCTCCTCACCTTAAAATACATGTCTACCCTTCTCCTTTGTGCTCTTGGCTAAAGCCTTCACCCTTTTCCCCCTGTCGTTCCTTCTGACGGAGCGTGTGCTCAGAGGAACTGTATTCAATAACAAAACAGGGCGAGAGGATGGAGGGATGAGAGAGCAGGGATAAAAATGTATTGTGCCCCTTCTGAGAGGCCTTGAATGATTTATAACACAAACTGACGCTTGCATGAGCCTCTGGGAAAGTTGAGGCTGCACTTCTCCTCCCCGCCTGGCATTTACGGCCAGGCGGCTATGACGAGATATAGATAGATTATCCATTGAGAAAAGTGTCTGTGTTTTTCGTTCACGTTCATTTTCAGAGAGTAGGGTTCAGATATCAAAAGCTCCTAAAATCAGTTCAAACATGGAACTCATAATTTGTGCATTTAGCCTTATTGTGCTGAAATAAATTAATTAATAGGACAACAGAATGGGTCTGCTGCAGCCACCACTACACCAGCAGCAAACCCCTTCAACTTTAAGTCAATAAAAAATAAATAAAAGTTGGTCGCTTTTGTGCTTCCTTTGAAAATGTATTAAATAAAAATCAGTATTAAAAATAACTGATTCTGTTCCAGGCTGGGGCTGCACAATATATCACAAATATATTGTCTTTGTAATATTCTCCACAATATTCACATTGTGACCTGGCATTGTATATGCTAACGATCAGCCAGTTGAACAGGGCATCACGGCAGAAGATGCGCTCACCGGACACAAATGACATCGCCCAACATGCTAAAGGTCACAAAGTGATGGAAGCACAGATGAGAAGGAGATAGGCAAAAGAAGAAAACAGGCATATATTGAAACTTATATTCCTCAATATTTACTAATATCACAGCCATTGCAAGGTTTGCTAAAATCGTGCAGCCCTACCCCAGACTGCTTTACTCAGGTTAGTTAAGCTAGGTGCTAGCATCCTGTGCTTGAAATGTAAGCAAACTCCTTATCCTGGATATAGAGCTATATTTAGGTTCCGGGTTCAAATCCCATAGACTGCCACTCTGGGTCCCTGGGCAAGGACCTTTAGCCCCCAGAATGACCCTGGGCACAGCATAGTGGGATCCCACTGCTCCCTGAGGGAGGGGTTAAACGCAGAGGACGAATTTCATTGCAATGTGGGTTGCAATAACAAAACTGATGATTATTATTAAATGTGATGCTCCTTTCTGTGTGTAAGAAAAAAATTATTCAGTAAATTTTTAGGCTGCAAAACTAATTTTAAAGAGTTATCTAAAAGAAAAGAAAAAAAAAATACAAAAATAAAAATTAACAAAAGAGTCACTAATTCAGTTATAATGCAGGACCCGGCTTCATTGACTTAGTAGGAAAGTGTTGGATGTAGATCAGGGAGCAACCTTTACAATCCATAGAGCCGTATTTGTTCCAAGTCCAGCTAAATAGAACCCATTAGCTACATTTATACAGACAAAAATAATCGGAATGAAGGGCCGATCGGAATAAAGATAGCGTCATGTCAACAGATCAGAATATTGTGATCAGATTGAGCTCAATCTTAATGAAACTGTATTCTGAATGAGAGGGCCGGTTTATGCTGATTGATAATCGGATCAGCGTGCATGTAAGAACTTGTCAGGATTGAGTTGTTTTGAATGTGGCAAACTGACTTAAGTGCGGATGTTTGTAAATGTGATGTATCTCTGTGTTGTTGAGTGATGGAAATTTGTCGGGAAGCAAAACTGTCGGGGCTCCCGATACAACCGTTCTATTCGAAACAATAAAGGAGCTCAAAATTGTTATTTATTCAGTGACGCTTCAACCGCAATTAGAACCTGGTACAAGTCCATCCTGGACGCTCAAGAGACAAACAAACCCGTACAATACTGTTTTTTTACTGTTTTTGTTGTTCAACAAAGATGGAAGTTCTTCTTCTGTGTTTTTTTAAAGGGAATTTGATAACATGTCAGAGTGGTTCTATTCTGAATAAAGGTATGAATAGGTAGTCCAAGTTTGTGTATTCATAGTTAACGTTACAATTAAATAAGCTGGTATGGTGGATAAAATGATGACAGCGTGCAACTTGTGCTGCTCATGTCCAGTTTGTTGGGTCATCTACTGAGACACAGGGTTTATTGACTGATAGCTTAATAAGTTATTTCCCAGAACCTTTTAAAATGACATCTGAGTGAAAAGTCAAACATTAAAGCCATAACTAAAACAGCTGGATGTAAATAAGTACATATATGTAGTAAATATACAAGTTGTAAATGACGTGGGACGTCAACATGTGATTTAAACCTAAATAACTCCCGGGATGTACTTTGGTAATATTTAGACGCATTAATGGGAACTAGTCTAATTCTTTCCTTTACAGCGAGAGTCAAACTGGTACCTCCATTAAATTTAGCTGATTTTGTCTGTAATACCCTTAAAACTACAAAAAAAATATCTAAATGTTTAATCGTTAACAGTCTTTCATACTGTACAACTATTTCACCAGCTTTGACCGGAGACTTTCAGAATGATATCCTTGGTGACAAATTGCTCAATTCAAGGCATGTCGTTCAAACTCACTGGTATATTATGGATTTTCTATGACTGATTTATGCTAATATACCCAAGGGCAACTAGTCATTTGTTGCAACTTAACTAAATGTTGGAGGATTGCTGAGAAGTCTTTTGTTATTGTTGTCTATTTCTGTCATAACAGCTTAAAAATGCTTAGCACTTTAATGCTACCTATATTAACCATGGCTCCAAAAAGAAAGCAAACGTGGACGATGCTGCAACCGTCCCTGCTACAGACATGTCCATTAAAGTAGATAAGCTCTCCATAGTGCCGAGCCTCATCTTTCTAACTTGTGACTGAGCAGAGATCAATCCCCCCCCCCTTACAGCTTTAGGTTGAACATCAGCTCTAATCCCCATATTAATGTAAAAAAGCTGTTTGCAATGATACAGACTTATGAGGTGTTATATAATAAAACAGTATAAGCACGCTCTCTGCTAAGAAAAGCCTTCACACATCAGAAGGATTTTCACACGACCGTTTTCCGCTCACACGTGTCCATATATAGGATCAGCTAGAGTGGTTGCGATGCAATATCAAGCTGGCCCTGGACTCCACGAGTATCCAGAAGTTCTGATTCAATAAAAAATAAAAAAAATCCCAAAAAGGCTTTTAAGAGGTCCGTTGTCACAGTATGAACTTTCAACATAAAGGCTTGCAAATTTTACTCTCGACAGAAAACAAAAACAATTATTCCATTTAATATCATAATTAGCAGTCGAATGTTAATTTCTAGTGGATTATTTCCTAAAGTTTCCTCACTCATAATGTGCATGGCCTGCCCCCCCCCATCCATCCATCCCTCTGGAGTAAAGCCGGGAGTTTTCTCTATTAAAGCCATTTGTCCTCTTTGGCAGAGATCACAGTGTGTCTGAGGCTTATATTTCCCCATCCAACCGGGTCAATTGTACGCTCGGTCTGCTGTTTTGCTTTTATCAAGTCCTAAGTGTTTTTGTCAAACACTCGTAATCAGTCTCTATCCTCCAGCTCATAACACACAAGCGGAGCAAATAAAGCAAACGGTGTGGCAGAGCACGGGGGTTGTTGCATTATTCAGCAGTCCCTCTGAGGATTTTACACATCAGAGAAAGTAAGGGATGAAGTGGGGGCTATTCGCGGGTACAGTGGTAACCATGAATACCCTCGACTGAGTACTGCCATTTAAGGCTCAGAACAATCTAAGACTCAATACACTTAAACCAATAAAACACTTTTTTACAACACAATTATCATGGAAAACTGTGCTGATTAGGGCTTCTGCTTAAATTTATTGTACATTACAAAAAACAAACTATATGGTTATCAGCAAAATACAACTGATGTCTTGTTAAAAGAAACGACACAGAGATCACAGATATTTTAAAAAAAAAAAAGCATTGTGCATGCCTGACTAACAAGCTAAAGCACTTCACACGGGAACTCTGATCTGAGATCAAAGACTTCAGGCGTGACTTTCAGATGAATAAAATGGCCCAGTATAGACCAGTTCATTGTTATTGTTTTGATTCGGGTTTTTCGCGCATGCGCACCTGACTGGTAGGCAAAAGGCGAACACAATGGCGGACGCAAACAAAGAAACTGACGAGTTCTCGACGTATTTTTGTTCTTTAGATAACGTATCACAAGATCGTTATAAGAGTAAGTTGATGGTATCAGATTGCCAGATCAACACAGCAAAAGCCTGAATGGATGGAGCGAGTCTGTGAAATGCTGGCCAAGTGTTCCGTACGGTGACATATACAGCTACCTTATCAACACGCCAGGCCAGTAAACACGAGAGAGCATGAAAGCCCTGAAATCACTGGATGGCTACAATTATTTCCTATCGGGACATGTTCAGACATGTTTGGGTAACATACGGAAGCGGAGTCGGACACAGACAGCGCCTCAGCAGAGAGGAAGACCCGCCACCGGTAGGTTAAAAAAAACATTGTTCACAAATGATTATTTTGGTGTTTTTGTCTTATTAATCCTTTTCACAGACTCATGCCAGAGGGTTTGCATACATTGTACATGTACGTATATTATTACGAAACGAACGTTTACGTCTTGACTTAAGTATATATCCTAATTTTTTATTTATATAATTATTTAAGTAGAACAATGACTAGTGCAAAATTAAGTTGTATTTACCGGAGATGAAGTGTAGACTGCAAATTCTGTGGTGGTATGATGGCTCCCACAGTCGATTGGGATTGTCTGCCTGCATCCTTTTCATTGAAAATATCCATTTCTTTCTTCGTCCATCGGTAAACAAAATAAACCTACAACCGATGATTTGTAATGCTCTGTGTGCAACCGGGAGCACAACAAGTCGTAGGCATTGTTTAGATTCCAAAAATAAACTAACAGTACGCTCGAATTCACCCGTTTTGTCACGCTGGTAGACAAAAACAGAACTGTTTTTGCCTACCAGTGTGACCCGGATGTAGCGCGGATGTAGCTTGTGACGTCACGAGTGAACGGGTCTGTTATTGACCTTAGTTCTCAAATAAGTTCTAAATATGGTTTCACACTCTGAAAGCAACTTGAAACCAGAAGAGTCAAGGAGACAAAGGTCGTTTTCACACCCACCTAATAGTCCAGTAGTCTCGGTTTGATTGGGGACCAAATTGCAACAACTGCAGCAGCCATTTTCAGCTGGTGCGGTTTGCCTTCACGCTGCACTTTGACAAACAAACCAAACCTTTTGACCAACCTGTTCAACCCCTCGCCTGTGGTGGCGCTGATCCAAGAAGCACTGAAGGAATGAGGTTGTTGAACAGCACAGCCTCCTTGTATATTTTATACAAGGCGGGGGACACGGCTCCGTATAAGGCAGCAGCGTGCCAGTAGAGGTGACTACAACTTCTTTGCAACGATGTCACACTTACAGACATCTAGCAAGGTATTTACAAGATAGAAGTAGCTTCATTAGTATTATTACTATACTATTACCGCTAGCCACTTGCGTTTGTTTTGGTTGTGTTTACCCAGATTGCCCTACGCTGTAGTCCGCTTCCTGCTTTTGGAGCAGCCTCTGGTCCGCTTGGCATTCCCATATGTATTCGAACCGCTCCAGAGTTCACTATGACCGAGTCGAGAACCAGGCTTTGAGACGGACCCGAGTTTGTGTTTTTGGTCTGCATCAGAGCTTGATGGCACATTCACACCTCCTCAAACGAACTGAACTTTCAGAGCAAAGAAGCCAGAGTCCGATTAAAGCAAACTAAACAGAGCTGGTGTGAATGCTCCCCAAGTTTGATTGTGAAGGGATTGAAACATTCTCTTGGTTTGGCTCATTTTCCCCCTGCACTTTCTGAAGCGGACTAAACGGGCTGGACAACATCAAACAACTATAAAAGCTGCTGGATTCGGGCACCGTCACCAGACCCTGCCCGTTCTGATCAGCAGGCGAGGCAGTGGGTCTTACAGAACATTGTTCTTTGGGGGACAAATGCGGTTATAGAGAAAAAGAGTTAAAGACCATGAAGTGTTACTATAGTCATACACAGCAACGAGCCTCAAGGATTTTAAAGTTTTGCTTCAGTGGGTCATCTTACAATCGGAAGATTGTAGGTTAAATTTCGCTTCCTCCAGTCACATGGCCCCTGGGCAAGGCACCTGACCCGGAGCTGCCTACCGATCTGCATTTTGGTGTTAGAATGTGTGAATGTGGCTCTAGAGTAAAGCATTTGGAGTGGTTCAGAAAAGCGCTAAATAAACTCAGTACATTTGCCACATGTGTAGTTCACTTTTTCTTTAGTCTTAAACCTAAAATTAACATTTTAAAATCGTAGTTCTAGTCTACCTTTACTATTATTGTATTACCACTGTAAAACATATTGTAAATGAGGGAGTTTAGATTTATGTAACATCTTCTCTCATGGACAATCCTTTTTTGACTTTTTTTTTTTTTTTTTAAACCCACGGGGCGTACCACGTCATTATTTTAAAATCACGACTCCACTAGTTGCACCTCCTCCAGCCTGACTCACTGAACAAACACCAACATGCAAATGTTGGTTATGATGCAAGTTATGGTAAAAAGAAGCATCAAGTAACCTGACGAGAGTGGCAGAGAGCATCCCTACAGCCTCACTGTAGTTACGACCACAGAAGACTTGCAACAACCACAAGACTCCAAAGAGAGCTGTGGTCGTCCTATTTCAACACAAACGTGTTTGGTTGACTTCTGGCTGCAAATCACAGCTCATGTACTGTGAAAGAATGTCTTGTATTTTAACCAAAATTATTACCATAATAATCCATATTTTGATGACGGTAATAAAAATTCACAAGCTAGTTGCCTGGGGAAAGCTATAAGACAAGGAATAGAGTAAGTCCAATATTTACATACACTGTATAGAAAAATTTTTCCCTCTCACTTTGACTTTCCTACTTTGAGTCAGTCACAATAGCCAACTTTGTTTATTTTTGCTAAATGCTAGAATGAAGGAAAATGTCTTATTAATTTCTTCCTAGTCAGAGGGGTACATACACAGGTCTACACACCAAGATGTCTTTAAACAGTTTGGGAAAACCTGTACGATGTGGTCATGGCTCTGAGAACGTCTGATAACATTTAGGATAACTGGAGGCACATATTTGATGATTGTAACACTGTGAAGTACTGCAAGTCATGTGGGGGATATGGGTTTAAAGTAAAATCAGATATTTTACTTATACCAAATCCGAATAGTTAATATTTTTCTCCCTTTCTTTTCATAATATCAACTTACAGAAATTGTTTTTAAAAACTCGCTTTTATTTCAATTATCATCCGGGAGTTGACCAAAATTCAAAGATGAATTCAAAGTCCAACGAAACGCAAGCTGTGAAATATGCATCTGAAACAAGATGGCAGACGGTGCCATTGTAAATCATGAAGATACAACAAAATGTTTGCTGCTGGTGGTATTACACAATGAGCTACTTCTAAACATACATCTAAGAACAGGCTTCCCTTCGCTTGTGTAACTTCAAGCTAACTTAAAAATAGGTAAGTGAATGAATTGAAGTGCCTTATCTTAGGGTTAAAAAGTTTCCACTAAAGAGTATTTTGACAATATATTTTCTTAAACATATATTCAACATTGTATAGTATTGCCAAAACAATTCCCCCTTTTGGGACTGATATAGAGGGAAGTTTCATAAAAGCACAATAAGTGCTTTGGCAAATAAATGAATAAAAATAAACTTGATTTTCCAATAAGGAAATTTTTATAAATTGCCAGTTTAAATTAATCGATAAAATCGATTTAGAACCCAGTCCTTACTGACATATGCTAAAAGGCCACTCAGAGAGAAAGAAGCCATTATTCCAAAAGCAACATTAAAAATGACAGTTTTCCAAATGCACACAAGCACAAAGAGTAATTTTTGGAGACATGTTATCAGGCTCCTCTTCTGTGCATACTCTTAAGGTACGCAACGAGACCATGCGTCTGGCAAGTACCTGACGCAAGAGTCCACTTCTCCCAACTCTAAACGACAAGGCAGGGGTGAGTCAAAACTGATGCACCGGAGTGAACTTTTTTTTTTTCATTTAGCATCTTTAGTTGAAAGAGAGGGAGAAACAAGGAAAACATGCATGCAAGTGGAAAAGATTGAGCTCATCGTGCAATTTATTGATACTAAACCTGTCAGAATAAATCAAGTTTTAAATTTTAGTATCGGGACAGTCCTATGAGGGACTGCTTCACAAAATAGATGGCATCAAGAGGAAAGAGCATTACGTGGAAGTAGTGGAAGTATTAAAGCAACAACTCAAGACATCAGCCATAAAGTTAAGCCTTAGTAGTTAGGGTTAGATCTTGACTGAAATAAAATGGACATTGACCGTAAGCATACTGTTTAATTCATTGCAAAGAGGGTTAAGGGCAACAAGGATGATGTTTTGGAGTCACCTCTATAGCTCTATAGAATATGTGGGTAGATCTGGAGAGGTGTTTGCGAGCAAGGCGACCAGGGTCGGGTCGCGGGAGTAGCAGCTTCAGTAGGGAGGCCCAGACTTCCCTCTCCCCAGGCGTTCCCAGGCCAGCAGAGAGACATAGTCCCTCCAGCGTGTCCTGGGTCTTCCTCTGGGCCTCCTCCCGGTGGGACGTGCCCGGAACACCTCACCAGGGAGGCGTCCAGGAGGCATCCTGACCAGATGCCCGAGCCACCTCAACTGGCTCCACTCGACTTGGAGGAGCAGCGGCTCTACTCTGAGTCCCCCCAGGATAACTGAGCTCCTCACCCTATCTCTAAGGGAGAGCCCAGACACACTATGGAAAAAACTCATTTCGGCCGCTTGCATCCGTGATCTCATTCTGTCACAACCTAAAGCTCATGGCCATAGATGTGGGTAGGAACGTAGATTGACCGGTAAATCGAGAGCTTTGCCTTTTGACTCAGCTCTCTCTTCACCACAACAGACCGGTACAGCTCCCGCTTCACTGCAGACACAGCACCAATCCGCCTGTTGATCTCCCGCTCCATCTTCCCCTCATTCGTGAACAAGACCTCGAGATGCTTAAACTCCTCCACTTGGGAGAGAACATCCTCCCCGACCTGGAGAAGGAACTGTAACGTTTTCTGGCTTAATTTCAAATTACCATAAGTACAAATAAACTGTTTCTTACTATGGGTATCGGCTTTAAATGTAAGGAAGCAATGTTTGATTTGGGACCTTTCCGCTACAAATTCCTACTTGGAGACCTTTGCGTTAATCTTCTCCAACCTCAAAAATGGAACATTTAACTTCAGTAAAAAAGGAACGAAACACAAAGTTGTATTTTTTAAATCATTATTGGATGTTGCAGAAGCATATTAAAGGTCGCTAGAGGAAAAAATTAAATTGCATTCTGGACAACTAGATCAAGATCAGAGTTAGATATCAATCAGGATTTGTATTCCAGGTCTTGACCTTTGGGGACACACTTTTTATTTTACCGCTGCTGACTACCTCTGGAGACAAACTGAAAGCAAAAAACCGGCCATTCGATTAGTGCTGGTGTCACCATCAGTGTGTGTAACAGTCCCTCCCACTGGCCTTATATACCCAGGCTCAGCTGGAACCGAGGTCATATTGACTGGGCAATAACCCAAGGCTGTATCATGATGCTATCAATTCTCAACTGTATCGATTATAATTGTGGTTGAAAAAAAAAAAAAAAAAAAAAACAGGATTAAAGACAGCTCTGGGATACTCTGGGACAGCATATAAAAATATATGATAAACAAATGCTATCAACACCTGCCAACAGCTGAACCTGTGCAAACTGCACTAATATACATAACTATTACCCATAACACCGATTACCCATAAATTTGTATTTTTTTATGTCACGTTTGAGGTTATTGTGTTACATTATCTATTCCCACTAATGAAAATACTGATGGAGAGAACAAAAATCAGTCCCAGACAGCACAGAAATCTGTGGTCAAGCTCTCCATTGTATCAACTCAAAGCTGGGAGCTTAGTGTAGTTTTCTAAAGCCCAACACGGTTTCCCAAAGCAGCAGAAAGATTAAGAGAGGCCTGCTGCATGTCTTCATAATGACAGCAGGGATGAAAAAAAAAAATACTACGGAGTATAACATGCTATTGCTTTTCGCTGACTTTTATTCATAATGAAATATTCAAAAGACAGAAATTTAATGGAGAAGTTCAGCAGCCATTAGCTGGGGCAGACTGGTGCTTCTGTGCCATAAATAGCAGAGTTGAGTAACAACTAAACTCACATGTGTCCATCTTCCTCAAATATGGTGAATAAACAGGGATTTTTAACATTTAATGATCTGATGCAATTGAGTAAAAAAGGCAGTCTGGAAAGAGAGCTGCAAAAAGAGAAATAACCTTTTCCTATACATGCTAACCAAGGTTTGCTGAAGTCAGAACATCTGTCAGTACCGCTCCCTCCATAAAACCAGGAAAATGAACATGAGTTTAGCTTCTCAACTGAAGGAGCGGCTTACAGACGTCACATCTCTGCTGCGTGGATCAGTCCTGTCCGTCTTTATTACAGGCCATGTCCTTAAAGGTAAAACAGACAGAATATGCCTTTATTGCTAAAGCTTTACATTTAGAACCCAGCTTTGCTTATTTGCTAGGGCTGCTCCATTATGGAAAATCATAATCCCAACCACTGTTTGCATACCAGGAAGACGCTGTATTTGGCAAGCTTTGTGTACTCTTACTCTACTTGAGGCCCACACTTGATATGGACTTTACAGACCACACCACAGATGCTAAAGCTCACAGAGAGTTGTGGGGGCATAAAAGGGTTAGAAAAGAGGAATAGTGAGGCAAATGTGGCATAACTGTTGTCAATATTAACATTGTAATTAAACATTTTCCTTATATTGTAAACCTTACCGACACTGATTGTTTGACGTGATTACTCGTAGAGTTTGGGGAAATCAATTTTATTACACTTAAATAAACAAGGCAAAAGCATACGTGCTAAGCAGAATGTTGCAAAATTAATTTTAGCAATATTCATTTTTCACATTTTATGAACTTCACAGCTTTATCGTTTAAGAGTGAGTTGTCCTGAATGCCAGGTTATATGACCATAAAAATTAAACAAATTCTGAACTGGGTCTGCTAAAAAATGACGGATGCTACGACGAAATAAACTGTTTAGATTTGATCTTTGTACCCCGCTGGTAGCTTCAAAGTAAATTAAGTAACACAGCAGCTGATAATGATTTATTTACCTGCTTGACTTCAAAAGGATTCAGCAAAATAAGCAGTCTAAGCGATATCCTCCGTCCACAAGTTTTCTTTGTAAAATGAAGAATGAATAATCATACAATCTGAAGGATGAAAGACAGAGAGAGGGGAAACACTCCCAAACCCCCCCCCCCCCAAAAAAAAAGTGTACATCTGGGCCACTGAGTCATTTCCCCTGTGTTTTGTTGCATGCTCTTCCTTTTTTGAATATATACAGACAGTATAAATAATGTATATCATCATTAGGGTTTACACGGCGTAGGAGAGGGCCCATGGGTTTTTAGCTTCAGGACTTCCATTTTATCCCATGTAAAGTCTGCCAGCAATTAGTTTGGGAATTAATTTAAGCTTAAATCTTAGCCACCCCCTCCCTCTTTAGAACACACGGATTCATCCAATCTGCATTAGCTCTCATCCAAGAATTTATATTTATATATATATATCTTTTTATTTTTTTATTTTCTTCCCCCATTCTGGTGGACAACTCATCCCAAAGACTTTGAGGGATATTTTTCCTTGAAGGAAGTCTTGCAGCAGACAGTGAGGTGTCAGTCAGGGAGGAATCCTCACTGGTGAGATGAGCTCAGAGTTACTCAAACCACCACGGAAACCAAATCCAGCAGAAATCCAGCCGGTCTACCAAGGTTGTTAAATTAAAAATCAGCATAAGCAGTCAGTGGTGATGTTGGAACGTTGATTCCATTAAATCTCACAGAGACACAAAGTATAAAAAAAAAGATCTCATCAGCTAACAATTAGCGTCATAGTGCCCAGTCCCAATGGGTTCTTCTACGCCACGGTAGAAAATTTAGCGCTGGGGGAAAAAAGGCTACGCATGATTTGCTAAACTATGAACAAATAAAACTGTGATAAAACAAAACCAAGGGCAAACCTGAACAAAGTTTACGACAACAAAATCTAAAAGAGACATTTTACAGCAATACAAAAATCAAAGCTTTAACGAGTCCAAAAAAAGTACTAATTTGATTCAACTTAGGTTTACAGCGCTGATTCACATGTCATCTTTAAAGTCAATTCCATCAATTCATACAGATCATAGGAAAACCCAGCAGATTGCATGGAGTCACTGACTAACAGCATTCACTGAAGGAGCATCAGCAACAGTAGAAGGTGTCTGCATTGTCCTTGACTTTGCAGCAATCTCTCATACCGAGCATGCATGTGGCGACAGTGGAGAGGCACACTCCCCTTTAACAGGACAAACCTCCAGCAGAACCAGGATCAGTGTGAATGGCCATCTGCCACGACGACTGGGGGTTTGAGAAGACAAAGCAGAGACATAAAAAGAGCGCAGAAGCTCTGATCCAGGAGTAAAACGTCTTAGTTTGTCCCTGGCTGCTGTACTTGCACAAGTACTGTTCTCGTTTCAAACTTCTGCTTGAACCTTCTTGTTGGTTTTAGAAATGGAGGTGAAAAACTGTATTTTTTTCTAAAATGGTAAAGCAAACTATCGTCATAGTTCTGGTCTTTTGGAGATCCTTTTAGGTGAAGGCGGCAAGAGATCAGGCCCAGACTGATGTTATGAAATTAGATTTTTTTGACATTCTTCCTAAAAACTCACTCACTTTAAATGTTGACAAAGATCAACAAAGAAAATAGGTCAAATACTATAAGTAATTTGGTGTTTTGTGATTACATGAATAAGCATCAGTAACTGAATCCTGCTCCTTTGCTCAGTTTAGAATTAGCAAAAAGCGCTTCCTATCCGGCGGGGGCCTAGAGCCACAGTAGGAAACAATAGCTGGTTAGTGAAATCCTCATATGCAGTGTTTGCTCTCTCACATTCTGCACAACATGCCTTTGCTTTCAATTTACGAGATAATTAATGAACATTAAGACAAAAATAGAGCATTTCTTACATATCAGCTAAAATCTGTATACACAAGTCAAAGCTGTAAAAAGCCAGATCATAAATCCGCCACATACCTCTGATTCTAGCAAAGAGCAGTTCTCGTCTAGTCTAAGGCATCTGGTTCCTGAGGTGCAACCGCTCTTTAGAGAAGTGTAGCCTCTACAGATTGTAAACCTTAAATTTGCATTTGGTTTCAAATCTGTGATCTTCCACAAAAAAATATTTAGCTAAACAACGACAGAATCCTCCCACCAATTATTAAAACTTGCATTTATCCTGACACACTGCCGGTTGGCGATAGCATGGCAAAATCTCCCGCAGATTCAGAAGCAAATCTCCACTTGACCCAATGAAGGCTGTCCAGTTACAGCATTAGAGCGGCACAGAGCTCGGGCTGAGGCCTAGATTCCCTTGGGACTGGGGGGATGGGGGTGGGTTTGGCGCACACTGTGGTAGCCTGACAGACAAGGAGTTTGCTTCAGAGTTGGCCAACACTGCCAGGCTCAGTCATCCTCCAAACCCAGAATCAAATGTAAATAATCAAAAAGGTCACTGGATAAAGGCACAACTGAAAAATAAATAAATAAATAAATAACATCAATAACCTGTAGGGCTCACCTGATAACCCAGTAGGTCAAACTTCAAAGTTGCTGAGTAACTCATTGAGTGACTTTCCAGTGATATGAGATGCAGAAGCACTGAGTAAGTCAAAGCATGCGCCCAAATTAGACCAGTGTGGTACAGCGCATTACCTCATCCCCACTCACATCAGCAAAATGTGTCCATCACAAGTGTGCATCCTAAGCCTTGCTGATGTGCCCAGCTCTGCTAAGCTAGTGCTGCATGCTGGGATTCTCCCTCCACGACGCAAAGGAAAGTCGGCGGAACAAACGCAAACTGCAGGGCGATGACGTGACACATGTTCTCGCCGTGAATTTGCTTGTTTTTTTAAAGAGCCCCATTACAAGGAGTCGTGCATTACTAAAAATACTTGTGTCTGAGCCTTTTCCTAGCCTCTGCCGAGCTAAATTAAGCCCTAGATCCGGAGGAGTGGCGGAGGGCAGATGCAAGACAAGTCAGCGGTCGCCGGTGGCGATGTGCGTTTGGCTGACGGGAATGGCTGCTCACAATTCCTCAGCACGTCAAGCTGGCCTAGTCATGAAGGAGGAGATGAAGGCTTAGAGATTTCACAACAGCGCTGGAAAGGAGGCAAACGCAGCCAAACACGATGGGGCTTCAGAAGAGACCACATGGGAGGGGTGGAGGGGGGCAACTCATGGTCACAGCTGGATCTTCGCCCAGAGGATTGGAGGCATTCTTGTAATAAATGTAATGAAGTCACTCATCGTAACTTTCCACACCCTCTGCAACTGATTTTCCAAAATGCCTCTTTCATGACAAATTCTGAAGGGAAAGAACAAAACAATGGAGGAGGAGCACAGGATGTGTAATTGCTCAAGAGGTGTGTTTACCAGACTGCTTTTTAATCATATTGTAGAAGATCACCATAAAGTGTGTGCAGCAAGCGGCTTCAGCCAGATGTTGTGCTGCAGGAGAGCTTGTAAAATGTGGAAAAATTAGGTCATTAAAGGTTATGTGCCCCCAGTCTAGCTTTTGTCAAAAATCCTGCGATAAATCCCTTTTCATCATTAAAAAAAAAACTTCAAAGGGATGACAGCTCGATGGCACGGCTAACCAGAGAGCTGAGGCAGCCGCTCGCACTGAGACGGTTTTCTTCACTGGAAGGTGTTGACCGAGCAGCAGCGGTTGCACGGCTACTTGGGAGGTATTTGATCAGAAGACATCTGTTGTTTCAGGGCAACATTTCGTGGACTGAGGCCATGACTCAGGCATCAGCTGCTGGGCCACGACTGGACCCGTTTTACATTTTTTCCAATGAGTCAGATTACACTCAGTGGCGCAAAAAAAACAACAACAAAAAACACCGTTTCCATTCAATCCAGGAATAACATGCAGAAGAAATGGGTTGAACTCAAGTGCATCTGCTGACATGAAACAGCATCTTGGTTAAATAAAGGCACTTAATGTAGAGTAAATAAAGATGCTCTCTCAGACGGTGAAAGGATGAGTCAAATGAATTACAGAGAATGATTTTTTAGGTGCCTCGATGACCAGAGGACAACCGATTGTTTCCTTAAAATTCTAATTGCAACAAAACGTCCCCCTACAGCTGTTGATGGATCATTTTAAGAAATAATGCGGACTGGTACTCTTCCCCCTGACTTCACAAGACCAAGATCCAGTAGCAGGGCAGAGTTTTGCTGTCTTTTGAAATCATCATTAAAAGCGGTATGCATGAACACATCTGCAAGTGCAAGAGAAGTGGGGGGTGGGGAGGGCAGAAGGCTCCTTGCCATCTAAGACAGCATTTCTATATCAACCATGCTAAACTACATCTCTGCAGAAGGTTAGGCCTGACAGCATCACGTTAATATTGATAGTCTCTTCTCCCATAGCATGAATGACCAAACCCCAGTAATACCGACTGAAAAAAAATGACTAAATGGTCTGTTTTTTTTTTAAAGGACACAGTAGCAGAAGGAGGATTATGGGAAATATCTGGCTGTGTTTTAGCAGAAAAAGGTGATGGCTGCGTGAGGAATGGTTCGTAGATTCAGAGCAGCCACATGTCAGCACCCATACGTTGTTCTCACCAGTTAAACAAGACAAAACAGTAGAAGGCACATAGAGCGTACAGAACCTACAAAATGACTTGAACCTGTTTAAACCCTAGAACTTCCAAATGTTTTAACTGTTTATCAGCAGGAGTCCAGGCATCAGCATGTTCATAGATAGGAAGTCTCTTCTCTTTTCTATTTTAAGACTTCCATAAACTACCAAATCACTTATCAAGAATAGACCAACAATTTGAGATTGCTAACAGTGCAGTGTGTTTGTACACATCAAGCTGAATGTCACCTGAAGTCGAAGTTTTAACCAAGAATTCGGATTTGATACGACACAAAACTGCCAATTTGAACTAATATACGTTTGCATAACATTAAACCCATGGCAGACAGAGAACTCAACAAGCTTTGCCAATATGATCTGACTTGGTCTGTACCTGCAGTCAGTAGTTGAAGTAGCTAGGGATTCTGGGTTATACTCAATGGCTGCACTGCATCGATGTGACATTATAGGTCGGTCTGAAATGTTCTAATTATGACTCCTAGCTCGTGTTCCTTGACCTTTAATGAGGTCAACCGTAAGAACTCTATTGTAGGTAGTAAAGGAGTTTCGGACTCCTGTGCCGATTTTAGACAGCCTTTAACTCTGACGTCATAAGCGACGGAAACGCACATGGGTAAGGAATCAAAACCGGGGCTACAGCCTTCCAGAAATCAACTAGAAAGTGTGCGCTCTCTTCTCTCCGGATATTTTTGTTAATTTCCGTGAGGTGCGCTGTCCTTATATGTCATCTTACACAAAGGATTGTGGGATGCCTTACTTTAGCGCCAGTGAGGGACATCACAAGTTCCCAATGCTAGATGAACTATGGTAGGAAGCATGCAGGCTCCTTTTCCTACCTCCTTCCCTACTGACTGCTCTATTTGGACAGCCCTTAACATGGCGACCACTGACACACTTCTGCTTTGGCTAAAGAGTCCTTACCAATTAGACCTTTGCGGCTGCAGCCTTTGAATGTCTGCAGAGAGATATTAATATACCCCTGGGAGATAATAAACTTAATTTAACTGTGTTTTGTGCTTTATTACTTATTATTTTGCACATAGTTTCACCTGGTCTATTTGAGGTCTCTGTATCTTATTGAGGATGAGGTCTACGCTCAGCTAAAAGTAACATTTTGTCTTTTCCGAGAGATAATGAGTTGTGTGTCCACAGGCATTGAACCTTTTAGTTTCATCCTTCGTTTAGACTACAGGTGTTAGACTAAAAAATGTATAATGTTGTTTTATATATTTATTTTTTTTTTTTTAGGATTTTAAGTGTGCCTTATATGATGTCTCCCCTTAAAAAAGTAAAAACCTGTTTTTCTCCCCCTAAATACATATTTTAACTATGTTAGCCTCTCCTCCAGAAAAGGTGGCCAACCTCACAAGGACCACATTGTAGAAATAATAAACCTCTTATTTTATGCTTAATTACATACCCAAAATCGTCTGGTGACCAGCAGTGATCAATTTTACAACAGGCTGGTCATTCAGGAACCTAATGTTACATATTTTCCCGATCAGTCAATGCACCATACATAAGCCCTGCCAAGACTGTTCGGTGTGGACATTTTTACTTTGACTCAGTTAGCTATTGTGAGTCTCATTGATGTGGGTAGAATTAGGTGAGAGGTAGCATAAAAGGCGTGAGATGCTTTTGGAGAGGAGATTGTATTTTAAAAAAAGCCAAATCAGCTATTCATTCAAGCAACCAGAATAGATTGGATCACCAAATATCAGGAAGATGGACACGCAAAGTTGCTCTAGTTCCCCTTAACCATTCTGGATTAAGAAAGGTTGGCCACTTTTAGGAATTCTCCTAGTTAAAAAGCTTAGTTTCTCCAGGTAACACTGCTTCTACAGGTTGCGACTGCTTTTAGTACGGTAATGATGACTTTGCTAAGAGGCTGTAGACGCAGTGTCCGAAATTAACTTCCTGATTCACCGGTCGGTAGATGTGAGAATCAACCGGTCAAGCGTATTTTTTACCGGTCCCCTGCTAAATACGGACATGACGTAGTTGCTGCAGTTCTCACGTCACATGTGCAAGTATGACTGGAAAACATGACTTGCTTGGTGCAAACATTTATTCGCCATGTGGCAGCTAGCCGTCTGAAACTTGCTAGCCAAACGGAAAATTTACATGCATTTGGTGTCTGGCGAGTGTGAATTTCAGACCCTGTGTAGACGCTTCGAAATATCAAATCAATAATTACGTATTCATTTAAAGAGTGAAATCCTATTTGAGAGAAGCTAGTGTTACACAGCTTGCAAATGAATCTCTCTCACACACAGTGTGACGTTGCCTCTGGTCCTACTATAAAAAGTGCCTGATCACAACACTAAGGCTCATCACTCATGTATAGTTACAATAAATGAATAAATGATTTAACAGTAAAATATATTTCAGTCAATCAGAGCTTTCCCTTTCAAATATATTAAAGGTATACTATGCAACTGGGATTGATTTTCCAGCGAGGCGCGCCCCCAGAGGGCGAAAGTAAAAGTGCACTGTCGTAAATATGCTCAGCTGTTCTCCTGGTTTATCCGTCAAGCCAGGCGCGGTTGTTTTGAGCTTAGCAGACAGGCGAACGCAACGAATACAAAAGTCGAAAAAACGGCAGTACAAACAATGACTAACACAGTGAAAGTATGAACATGCACACAGAGAGAGAGAGAAACCATTCCAATGCAGTGTTTCCCCTAGGAGTTTGCTTAGCGGACGACCGGCGGAGCGGGGGTGGGGGGGGGGGGGTGTAGAGACAAGCTTTGCGCGGGCGGAGCGGGCGAAGCGGGCGGGCGGGCGGGGGAAAGAGACAAGCTTTGCGCGACTGGCGGAGCGAGCGACCGGCGGGCGGGGGAAAGAGACAAGCTTTGCGCGACCGGCGGAGCGAGCGACCGGCAGAGCGAGCGACCGGCAGAGCGAGCGACCGGCGGGCGGGGGAAAGAGACAAGCTTTGCGCGACCGGCGGAGCGAGCGACCGGCGGAGCGGGGGAGACAAGCTTTGCACGCATATCGAGTTAGTTGGTTTTTTTTGGAATGTTGGGAGGCGGTAGCGTGAAGGAAACCCTACAATGTTACTTACAATCGCATCAGCAGAAACGCGAGGTCCGCGTCAGCCTTGCAGCCTTCTTTTTCTTTTAGCTCTCGCCATTCGGAAAAAGCTTGCCCGATGTTCACCCGTGTACGACTCCTTTCTCTTTCCAGAGCCCTTTTCCTCTTTCTTGCCTGCTCCGACATGGGCTTTCGCTGTTTTATCGCTGGTTCCGCCATGATAACTGCACAGATATCGCCACTGCGCTAGCAACAAACATGTTCTCGCCGTAAAGCAAGACCGACTCTCGCGATCTTGCACGAGATTCTGAGCCTGTGGGCGCGGGCCGAGGGCTCCTGCAGTTGCAAGTGCGGTATTTCCCCCACAGACCACCAGGGCGGCCAAGAAAACCTTTGTTCAACCTGAAATGACTCATTTAATCATCCAAAACGGTATGGAACACATTAATTAACTGAAAAATGTTGCATAGTGTGCCTTTAAGATGTTTGTTTAAAATTGATCTTGGAGGAAAATTTAAAAAAACTGGGGAGTTTTATTGTGTATATCATGTGTACCCCAGAGCACACTGACAAAAGTCACTTCTGCCAAACGATCAGAATGAGACAAACATTTATTTGCAAATTACACAGTCAAGATAAGTTGGCCAATGCATCACAAGTAACGTGTCACTTTCTGTTTCAACTCTCAGGGGCATGGTTAAAAAGGTAGCTAGGAGACATGAAAGGACCCATATATAACTGCACACTCAAAAACTTAACTAGTGCTAAACCTGCTAAGAAAAACCAGAGAGAGAGAGAGAGCGAGAGAGCGAGAGCGAGAGAAATTTCCTGTGCGGGCTCAGGTAGCGCAGCATCACTTCCAGCCGACTACAGTGTATCCTGTTATGCGAAGAAAAAGCCTGTGAACTAAATTGAGTTTCAAATTCCTTATGCTATAAGATGGAAAAAAATTCTAAAATACATAAATGAAATCAATCTGAGTGGCATGCAGAGGGCGAAATGTCACAGTGAAGGAGGATAGCGGTTCTTTCTGTTGATTCCTGTCTTTAACTCTGTGGGCAGGCTTCTTAAAATAAATCTTTACAAATGTCAGTTTAGCTCAGGAACGCGAGTCTGCTGCCTCTCTCTTACACTTACACACACACACGAGCTCTACACACACAAGAGATGACATCATGTTGGGTCAGATTGGGTTTTAGAGCTCAGCTTGCTATCTACATCTGTCATTTCCAGAGCGTCGTGCGAGTCTGACCTACAGTCAAAGCTGCAGCCCGGTGACGACGCCAGAAAAAGAAATGATTAGAAGTACGAAATAACAAATGACGTGCGTTTATTTATTAATTTTTGTTGTTATTATTGTCGCGGGCAACGAATGAAGCGTTTCCCCTGCTGTTTTAAGTGTTTAAAACGAGCATGTATCCTGCTCCGTCAGTGCAGGGGTTTTTAAAACGCACCGGGACGAGGCTGGGGTCATGTTGTGGCGGCGGACGTCGCCGTCTCAACAGCCATTGTGGTGACTGCGCTTGCGATAGTAAAATCTCACTCACAACACGGCAGGCTACAATGGAAGGTACCACGGTCGTTTCTGAGGTTCACACGCGGACGGGCATCGGATGACGGTGCTAAAAAAATAAATAAATCAAACACAAGAAGTTCACACGACATCCATTGGCATCGTCGCCTTGCAGCCCCCCCTCGGGCTTTAACACTTCCACTACAACCTGTCACCCGTTGGCTCGGCGTACTCACCCCCCCCTCCGAAAGGAGCAGCCCAAAGCGTCTTCCCCTCGTCAGTTCTAGGAGTAAGGCATTCACATTTCCTCGTAGTTTTTTTCCCTCCCCCCCCCATACATACACAAGCAGGTGCAGGGACGCGAGGATGAGCACTTCGCAATGACCGTTAAAAAAGACAAACCTACGCACTTTAAACATAGCGAGCTGATGCTGGCGTGTGTGTGCGTTACCTCCTCGCCACCTCCGAAGGGGTAGAGACGTTCAAACAACAAGCCGAAGAAAAAAGCCAAAACCCAGGGTGATAACATCCAACTCCAGGACACTACTCGTTAACATCCACTTTAAATAAATAAATAAAAACCCCGCTCTGACATGTAGCTGCGGTAGCTTAGCCGCTGACACGAGAGGAAGTGTCAGCTCAGTTTTAAGAGCGCGAGGCTTTAGCGTAGGCTGGTAACTGACAAATGGTAACGACATCTAACGGGGTGGGAAAAGCCGCTCACCTTTTGCCAAAGTCATCCCGGTTAAAAAAGAAGAAGAGAGAAAAAATTTAAAAAGAAATGGGGGGGAGGCGATGCGTACTTCAGGGGTGTTTAGTCCGACTTTGAAGATATCGATGCGACTTCGCGAAGTGCTGTCAGTTGGTCTTGACTTCCTGAATGACGGAGCAGCGGGAGAGCCGAACAACCCCTCGTTGGTGTTTGACAGTTACTTTGACAGCAGGCGGAAATAAAGTTGCTCGCGGATGGAACCGCTGCAGGATGTGCACGTTCCAGCCTTTTGGGTTTCTTTCTGAGCACGCTCTTTTTTTCCCTTTTCTTTTTTACATTCATACATTATTATGACGACGAAATTAAACGCACATGTTTTAACGTTACAGTGACACTCCTGTAACAATAAGAGAAGATCAGTCCAAAAAAATTATAAAAAAAAACGACCAATAAGCCTGTCACCTTATTTTCGTTGCAAATCATTAAAAATACATGAACTGAGTCATAGCGATTTTGTTCCCACTCCAGCTAATGACAAGACCATGCCCGATCCAATGCTGCCCCCTGATGTTCTGATGCAGAAGTTAGTTGGTGGTCCCCATAACCGAAAACCGTTAGATTTAGGTAGGAATTGATTTAGATAAAGAATAAAACTATTTACAACACTGTTCAAAAGTACCTCTGATTGTTTTCAAACCTTAAATTAACCCACATAAAAGTTTGAAATAGTGTCGATTTTTAAAATAATTTATCTCAGTTTTCCAACAATGATTTGCTGTAGCAGTTCCTCATTTTCCCACTAAAATCTGTTATGACTTAAGGTGTTTGGACACAAATCTAGGCAAATGTATATGGATTTTATATATAAAAAACAACAAAGTTTGGTAAAATTGTTTTGGTTCATACATTTGTAATGTAAAATTTATGGAGACACTTTTAATAGTTCCAGGGTATCAAGTGGTATAAACAATCGGGCATCAAATTCAAAAACAAAATTGTAATAAGAGCTTCCTCTCCTTCAATTAGTATCTTCTTGTTTGAAAAACTGAAAATGTAATTCAGATTCAAATCTTAAAGGAAGTGATTGTTTTCTTGTTCCACCAATGGCAGTGCAATGGCCACCGTCCCTACGTGTGTTTGTTATAGCCAGGATCCTGCCTCAGTTTTACACATGTGACTTCCTGCATGCGTCTCTGAAATCAAACGTTGGGCTGGAACAAATGATTATGTTAACTGTTTCATGATTATGTGACCAATTAATTTTAGCCAACGTTGACTTCATAATATGACACATTTCTCATCCATGTGACAGCAAAACTATGCATTATCTGACAGATAGACCCAGAAAGGGCCCCCTTTTTATGAAAGTGCTGGGGCATTGTGGTAACAGATCACTTCATTAAAACTTGTTGACATGCCCAGTGCACTATGCTTATTGCCATTGCTTTAGGTATTGGGTCACTTTGGCAACAGAGTAGTGATACTTCAACTTGTTTTTACTCAAGTTAAAGTAAGAAGTAGCCACCCAAAGAAATTCCTCATGTAAGAGTAAATAAATCTTTGTAGAGTACCGAGTAACTAATCATAGCACCTGCTCTAATATGTCAAAATGATGTTTTTATATATATACATATATATATATATATATATATATATATATATATATATATATATATATATATATATATATATATATATATATATATATATATATATACACTACCGTTCAAAAGTTTGGTGTCACCCAAACAATTTTGTGTTTTCCATAAAAAGTCACACTTATTCACCACCATACGTTGTGAAATGAATAGAAAATAGAGTCAAGACATTGACAAGGTTAGAAATAATGATTTGTATTTGAAATAAGATTTTTTTTTTTACATCAAACTTTGCTTTCGTCAAAGAATCCTCCATTTGCAGCAATTACAGCATTGCAGACCTTTGGCATTCTAGCTGTTAATTTGTTGAGGTAATCTGGAGAAATTGCACCCCAAGCTTCCAGAAGCAGCTCCCACAAGTTGGATTGGTTGGATGGGCACTTTTTGCATACCATACGGTCAAGCTGCTCCCACAACAGCTCAATGGGGTTCAGATCTGGTGACTGCGCTGGCCAGAATACCAGCTGCCTGCTTCTGCTCTAAATAGTTCTTGCACAATCTGGAGGTGTGTTTAGGGTCATTGTCCTGTTGTAGGATGAGATTGACTCCAATCAAGCACTGTCCACTGGGTATGGCATGGCGTTGCAAAATGGAGTGATAGCCTTCCTTATTCAGAATCCCTTTTACCCTGTACAAATCTCGCACCTTACCAGCACCAAAGCAACCCCAGACCATCACATTACCTCCACCATGCTTAACAGATGGCGTCAGCCATTCTTCCAGCATCTTTTCATTTGTTCTGCATCTCAAAAGCATTCTTCTTTGTGATCCAAACACCTCAAACTTGGATTCATCCGTCCACAACACTTTTTTCCAGTCTTCCTCTGTCCAATGTCTGTGTTCTTTTGCCCATCTTAATCTTTTTCTTTTATTGGCCAGTCTCATATATGGCTTTTTCTTTGCCACGGTGCCGTGAAGCCCAGAATCCCGCAGCCGCCTCTTCACTGTAGATGTTGACACTGGTGTTTTGCGGGTACTATTTAATGCAGATGCCAGTTGGGGACCTGTGAGGCGTCTGTTTCTCAAACTAGAGACTCTAATGTACTTATCTTCTTGCTCAGTTGTGCAACGCGGCCTCCCACTTCTTTTTCTACTCTGGTTAGAGCCTGTTTGTGCTGTCCTCTGAAGGGAGTAGTACACATCGTTGTAGGAAATCTTAAATTTCTTTGCAATTTCTCGCATGGAATAGCCTTCATTTCTAAGAACAAGAATAGACTGTCGAGTTTCAGATGAAAGTTCTCTTTTTCTGGCCATTTTGAGCGTTTAATTGACCCCACAAATGTGATGCTCCAGAAACTCAATCTGCTCAAAGGAAGGTCAGTTTTGTAGCTTCTGTAACGAGCTAAACTGTTTTCAGATGTGTGAACATGATTGCACAAGGGTTTTCTAATCATCAATTAGCCTTCTGAGCCAATGAGCAAACACATTGTACCATTAGAACACTGGAGTAATAATTGCTGGAAATGGGCCTCTATACACCTATGTAGATATTGCACCAAAAACCAGACATTTGCAGCTAGAATAGTCATTTACCACATTAGCAATGTATAGAGTGTATTTCTTTAAAGTTAAGACTAGTTTAAAGTTATCTTCATTGAAAAGTACAGTGCTTTTCCTTCAAAAATAAGGACATTTCAATGTGACCCCAAACTTTTGAACGGTAGTGTATATATATATATATATATATATATATATATACATGAAAAATAACACATTTACAAAACAACAAATACAGTAGAACTTTTCAAAATATTTTTTCAACATTAAGGTATGTGATTGCATTACTGTATGATAATTTGACCTCCAAATAGCACAATTAGCTCAGCAGATAGAAAATCATATTAAAACAACAAAGCTTGTGTTCAAACAAGAAGTCTCACTTTAAACGTAAACTGTAGATGTGTGTCTCTCGGCTGCATTTTTGGTCAAAACAAGTCTGTTCTTTATTCAATGAAGTCACTCATGGTGGGTAGAATAGCCAGAAATTTTACTCAAGTGAGAGTAGTGATACTTCTTAATAATATGACTCAAGTAGAAGTAAAAAGTACAGTGCAGTAAAACTACCATACTCCCAAAAGTATATTTTGTTCAAAGGGTTACTCAAGTAAATGTAACAAGTTACTGTCCACCTCTGTTTGAAAGACAAAAATGAACAATTTTGTGTTAAGTCAAAAGAAGATAAGGAAAATAAGCTAGAGGAACATTATTCAGTGTCAGTCTGATATGTGATGCTAGTGTGCTAGTGTATCTTCTACAGCATAATATTTATCCATTCTTGATGAAAGTCCTGATAAATAGAGCTTTTCACAACCAGGGAGCTTGTAAGGGTCCACAGAAGCCTGGGAGTTATAATCACCTGGTTTCCCCCGATATTAGTACTGAAATAAAATGTGCTTTCTTTTAAATTGCCTAAAAGTATATCGAACCTCTGTGTTGGTTTCAATTAGATGTGATCTAAGTAAGGCATGTTCTCTAAGTAATCAAAAAATAAAGTATAATAAAATATATGAAGCATGGTTGCAGCTAAACATGCAGTCCCCAAACTTATACCAGATTAATTCAATTCAATTCAATTTTATTTATATAGCGCCAAATCATGAAACATGTCATCTCAAGGCACTTTACAAAATCAAGTTCAATCATATTATACAGATTGGGTCAGATTATACAGATTGGTCAAAATGTCCTATATAAGGAAACCAGTTGATTGCATCAAAGTCCCGACAAGCAGCATTCACTCCTGGGGAACCGTAGAGCCACAGGGAGAGTTGTCTGCATTGTACATGGCTTTGCTGCAATCCCTCATACTGAGCAAATTTATTTGAGATTAAATCCTCACAAAAATGAATGAACAACTAAAAAATCATTTACACATTTATGACTTAAATTCTGAGTTTAGAATCATGTTTTGCCAATTTTTCAAACAAAGGTTAACCTACCGTATTGTTTATTATCTTATTTCTCAAGGAACATTGTCAGTATCTCTACTCAAAGGCAGGAAACGTAAAAATCAAGTGCTTTACACACACACGCGCACACACACACACACACACACACACAATTGAGCTTGCCATCAGTACAGATGTGTTGATAACGACTGAGCCATTCCTGTTAGTGAACGATGAGACCAAGCTTTTCATGTGAAAATATTGTTATTATTTAGTAATATGAATTCTGGTAAATAATAGTAAATTAGCTGTGTTGCTAAGCAAAAGCCAATTGTGAGTGACAAAAGGCTCAACGATTTCCAATTGTTTTTATTCGACATACTCACTGTACATACAGGACTGTCTCAGAATATTAGAATATTGTGATAAAGTTCTTTATTTTCTGTAATGCAATTAAAAAACGTGAAATGTCATACATTCTGGATTCATTACAAATCAACTGAAATATCGCAAGCCTTTTATTGTTTTAATATCGCTGATTATGGCGTACAGCTGAAGAAAACTCAAAAATACTATCTCAAAATATTAGAATATTTCCTCAGACCAAGTAAAAAAAAAAATTATAACAGCAAAACAAAATCAAACATTTGAAAATGTCCATTAATGCACTCAGTACTTGGTTGGGAATCCTTTTGCACAGATTACTGCATCAATGCGGCGTGGCATGGAGGCAATCAGCCTGTGGCATTGCTGAGGTGTTATGGATGCCCAGGATGCTTCAATAGCGGCCTTTAGCTCATTTGCATTGTTGGGTCTGATGTCTTTCAGCTTCTTCTTCACAATACCCCACAAATTCTCGATGGGGTTCAGGTCAGGGGAATTGGCAGGCCAATCAAGGACAGTAATGCCATGGTCAGTACACCAGTTACTGGTGGTTTTGGCACTTTGGGCAGGTGCCAGATCATGCTGGAAAATGAAATCATCATCTCCATAGAGCTTTTCAGCAGATGGAAGCATGTAGTGCTCTAAAATCTCCTGGTACACAGCTGCATTTACTCTGGACTTGATGAAACACAGTAGACCAACACCAGCAGCTGACATGGCTCCCCAAACCATCGTTGACTGTGGGAACTTCACACTGGATTTCAAGCAACTTGGATTTTGCGCCTCTCCAGCCTTTCTCCAGACTCTGGGCGCCTTGACTACCAAATGACATACAAAACTTGCTTTCGTCTGAAAAGAGGACTTTGGACCACTCTGCAACTGTCCAGTGTACTTTTTCACGATATTCTAATTTTCTGAGACAGTCCTGTATGTGCCTCTGTACATGTACTAATTAAATACAGTAATCTTACCTTCGTTATCAAAACTAGTAGTAACACCAGTTAATGACATACGTAATAATGGGCGTTTGTTGGTAAGCTGAGCCAAACTATTTGGATCTCAAAAGGAGTCAGTTCCAGAGGTGTCAAAAGTATTCACATCTATTGCTCAAGTAGAAGTATAGACTCTAGGGTTTAAAAACACTTCTGTAGAAGTATCAACTCAAACCTTTTACTCAAGTAAAAGCATAAAGTTCCGGATACAAAACTACATAAAGTATTAAAGTAGAAGTAATCCCCACCCCCCCAAACCATTACTATATGGTAAATGGCTTGTACAGCGTTTTATCAAGTCTGTCGACCCCGAAACGTTTTACACTCCAGTCAGTCCTTCACCCATTCACACCCTGACGGTGGTGAGCTATGTTAGCAGCCACAGCTGGCCTGGGGCAGACTGACAGAGGCGTACAACGGCACCAACGGACCCTCTGATCATCGGCAGCAGGCTATGCAGATGAAATGTCTCGCCCAAGGACACAGCAACTGAGACGGTCGGAGCGGGAGATTGATCCGGCAACCTGTCAATTACAGGACAACCTCCCTAACTCTTGCACCACCATCGCCCCTATTAATGATTAATCCTAGTGGTTAATCAAAAAAAATATTAAAAAAGGAAACCAACAAATAATCCTAAAAATGCAATGTTCTTCGTTTTGTCCTTCTTTTTAAGGTTTTTGTTGGGGCGTTTAGCAAACAACTTGGTGCAGTACTGCCTCCAACCACAATCAAAATCACTCTGCTCGGGTAGCGCTATTTAGCTGAATATTTTTTATTTTTTTTATTGACAAGACGGAACGAAAACAAGCTGAAATAACATAGAAGTAATGAGATTATTTTCAAAATGTAAGGAGTCGAAAGTACATTTCATTGCATGAAAATGTAAGGAGTAGAAGTAAAAAGTTGGCTACAAAAATAATTACTCCATTAAAGTATAAATAACCAAAATATCTACTTAAGTAAGGTAACGAAGTCTTTTTAAATAGTTATTGACACCTCTGGTCAGTTCCCATTTTCTAATACCAACATAGAGAGTATTTAGATCGTTTACAGACTGGTGAATTCCAATGTTCTTCAAACAATTTCTTTTCTTTTATTTTTTTTGTCTCATACGTAGATTGCTGTTAAACATGCTCTTTCTCATCTTAAATGACATTTTTGAACAGAACAATCCTGCGTGGTTTTTTTTTTGTCTACAGGCATAAACGTGGACAGCTCTGGCTACAGAGGTCCTACCAGTTGTAGGCGCAGTTTCAAGCAGCCTGCAAAACACAAACCGATTGTTTATTTCATGTTTGTTTACATCCAAACGGATAAATGGCTTCCGCTTTGATCTCTCCTATGGTGGACTATTACAACGATGAAGAGGAGATCGACAGCGTGGATGACGACGATGACCGGAGTTTCAGGGGAAGAGATTCAGAAGAAGGTAAACGTTTGAAGGAATCCTCAGCAGCACATTAACTGTCGGGCTCCGTCTACTCTTTGGAGAAGAAACGGAAAATGAGCGGTTGTTGCAGAAATGTAGCTATATAAATATCTCCAGGCAGGCGTTTTAAAAAATGTTTGTTTTTTTATCCAACAATGCATGGCATGTTTTGGGTTCAATTGTGCCTTTAGGTTCGTTGCTAGAATCATCAATACTAATTTGTTTGTACGCTAACTCGCTAGCGTCTCGTCTCAAACTATAGTCTCCACCCATTTGATTATTAGCTAACAAAAAGTGGGTCGTTTCTTTGCTTGAAACTATTTTCTTTCCACCGCGCGTCTTTTATTTTAGACTCTATGGACGGAAAACATATTTAAGGCTTTAGACGACGAGCATTTATGCTATGTGTTATTTGTAACAGAATATTAAGGTTATTTTGTAGTGCACAAATTGTTAGCGGAAATGGTGTTATTTTACCTTTTGTTTGAGGTTAAAGTCCAAATATCGATATTAAACATAAGATATATGGAATAATTAGATTTTTTTGTAGAACAAATAAAACATTATGAAAGAATAGTAAAAAAAAATATCACACTTAAATCCAACAATAATGAGCAGACCAATGTTTTACACAGAAACTTGTCGGTTTTTTTTTGGTTCCTTTAATAAAAAATAATAATAATTTATGTGTGACCTGCTGATCACCAGTCAGAGTTGATTTCAGTCAAATGTCCGGTGCTTCATTTGGCATTAGTTTGGAATAAATGCTCTTTCCAGGCTATCTGAGTTGCTGACGACCAGCCCCCCAGAACTGTAACACATACAGTGTTGGTGAAGCGTTTATTAACTGAAAATAAGCTAATAAATCCTTTATTGTCCCATAAAAGGGGAGTTCGGGCGTGACAGTTACCTGGTGGGAATTGTACGTTTTGTTGCATTTAATTAATTTGACATTGCCATTTGAACGGCTAACTAAATCGAAGCCATAACTTTGCAATATTTATTTCCAATTTTAGCATGAACTTTTTTTTATCAATACGATTAAAACGAACAATATATATATATATATATATATATATATATATATATATATATATATATATATATATATATATATATATATATATACTTATTATTTTTCGTTTTTATTGCCAACACTGTATTGGTTGTAATTACTGCATCGCCCGATACGAATGTATCAATCTAAATGTCATAAGAGAATGCAGCATTTTTTTATACAGATTGTTAATTTTACGGGAGAATTGTTTATTTTTATTTTTCCCAATTAAACACATTCACGTTGTGATCCTCATAATTCCCCCTGCACGGTAAACGGCGTTAATTAGCCAGCCACTGAGCTCGGTGACGTTCGCTGACAGGTTGGCCCTGCCTGCCTGCTGTGTCCACTCTGTGCCCTTTTCACACTCCTCACTCAGACCAGACGGATTGCGGTGAATCTATAAAAGAAAGGCAGGGGGATTAGGGAAAGACCGAGGCGATGACAACACCACAAGGTTAGCCAGTCTCCCGACACTGACACCCGGACGAACAGCTTGGTGGTTCATTTTTTTTCCTGTTGTTTTGCTCCTTCTGGCGTGTTTCTGGCGTCCTTGTGAGCTACAGCCGGGTTACTCTCCGTAAAGCAGACGGAGCTAACTTCAGCTAGCACATTAATGCTAACTGAAAACGAAACTTGCTGCGTCAGCTTAACTCTGCCCTTTTTTTGTCCCCCTCCCCACTCTCTTTTGTTTCGTTTGTTTCTGTTTTTGAGATGAAAAAAATAAGCCTAACCGATCTAATTCGACCCTTGGCTGTAAAACTTTGTGCTTCCCGGTTTGACACGTCGGTTAGCATCGGTGAACCGTGTTAGCGTTGTGTTTTAGAGAGTCACCGGTGGACTGACAGCGCCACCGAAATGAGCTGAGAAGTCATCCCATGCGGGGAAATGCTAAAAGTTTGACTGACAAAACGCTTTTATTAACCCCGTCGTTTGATTTTTAAACCAACCAGAATGCGCTGCAGCAATTATCCACATTCACTTTTTTTTGCAGAACTTCTACTCTTGTTATTTGACAAATCTAGACTTCTGATCTATCATTTAGACACATAATGGGGGCGTTTAGGTGTTCACCATTACCTCACTAGTGCCACGCACGTCCTTTGAACTGCATACAGCAGGTTTTTTTTCCCCCCTTCTGCCTGTCACCATAACAAACATTTCTGATTGCTGGCAAAACTGCTGAAATGAGTGTTAAACTTTGATTCAGAGTGTTGGCTGATTTTTAATTCAGTCCCTGTTGTTCCTGTTTCCAGACACTGAAGATGCAAGTGAGACAGATCTTGCCAAACACGACGAGGAGGACTACGTCGAAATCAAGGAACAGTAAGTGATTTAAAAAAGACGGATAAAAGAACTATAAATGACCCGTTTTTGCTTTAAAATTTAATTGAAAGTTGCATTTTTTTTCCCCCTCGTATTGTGATATTTATTGTTAATTTCTTTGCAGAATGTACCAGGATAAATTAGCCTCACTGAAAAGACAGCTGCAGCAGCTACAAGAAGGTACTAAATGAGGTTTTTGGTGAATGTTTGATCAGTTAGATGATGCTTGTAGTCTGTTAGAAATAATTAATTTCAAAATCAGAGTTAAGTAAGTGTCACTTTTGTTGCAAAGCTAAAAAGAAAACCAACAGCTAGATTGATTTTAAAAAGTCTCTTTTGTTTTATGGACCCACACTGTTTCTTAGCCGCTGATTGCTGTTTACAGTTCTGTAACACCATTAGCGGCTTCCACAGAGACCTTTGAGTTCAGACTGATGTGGACGGTGAAAACTTCCATCAAATGTTGCGGTTTGTGCATCAATATGTGGATCGAGTCGAGCGTATGGTGTGGGTGGGTGGTGACTGAGTGTCACTGCCGTCACAACAGGGTTTATGGTGACGAATGTCCTAAACCTTCCAGCGTATCAGAAAACATTGCAAGAATTGATAGAATACTGGTTTACAAAGTTTTTCTAGGTTATATTTTTATTGTTTCTTTCTGAAATCTAGGGTATATTATGTTTTGCACCTCAAAGTCACAAAACACCATGTCTCATAGAATGAATTAGAAGAGTCGATAAGACCAGAGCATATCCAAAAAGACCCAAGTTCCTGTTTTATTTTGTCCTTGCAGGTACCCTGCAGGAGTATCAGAAGAGGATGAAGAAGTTGGACCAGCAGTACAAAGAGAGGCTTCGAAATGCAGGCAAGAACATGCTGTGTTTTGATTTAGATACAATCATGTTGAGAGCAGGTTACTGTAAGTTTTGGAGTACCCTGCACTGCGGTGGGTGCATTAACTGATTATCAGGCCGCAGATGAACCCGGTAGAATGGATGTAGAAGCAGAAAGAGAGGAGTGTTCCTGTTAAAAGATGGGAAGATGTTTACCGGTCAGAGGTCATTACACCATTAACCACTGGCTGAGTAAATGATGAAACAATGTAGCATATTTTTCGGACTATAAGATGCACTTAAAATCCTTAAAGTTTCTCAAAAATTGATGATGTGCCTTATACATGATTATATTAACATTCGACAGCAGATTAATATAGAATTGGTAGTTTATGGCGACTGTAAGGACCAAACTCTCTCCCTGAGTGTTGAGACAATTGCTTTCGCAAACCTGCTGTGGGGCAGAAAACCCAAACAGATCCAGGGTAGAAAACAGAGACATATCTACAGCTGCTGTTTGGCCACTAACCTGGTGCATTATTAAAAATATGACATTTAAATTTCACCTCCCGGAGTGGAGCGTGAGCCGGAAATGCTGGCTCACACATTTAAGTTCACAGTGGAAAATGCATTTTTTTTTTAAAATTGATCTGTGGTTATAGGAATCAATTTTTAAGAATTAATAAGAGAATTGACTCAGAATTGGAATTCTTTTATTTTATATAACACTGTCCTAATCAGTGTGTTAAAACAATCACTGATTCGTTTCCCAGGATGCTTAGAAACGTCTCTATTTTTAAAAGTCCTTACATTGCATATAGTACCTTTTTAATTGTGGGGGGAAAATGTAAGCTGGATAAAAAATGTACAACATTTTGTGAAAGTGTAGATGTTTAGTAACTTCTAATATAACAGTGTTATACCATGGATATGAATGGATGTTTTTCAGTTTGAGTTGTTTTCCCGTGCTAATTCTAGCTAACTTAACTGTTAGCCTTTCAGCACTCAGAGGATTTAAGCTTTCTACAAAATGCCTTCTGTCTACTACCAATAGTACCGCTATAGAAATGGTCTTGCTGAGACTCTCGTCTGTTATCCCTCTCATCTTTTGCCGATTGTTCAGAAACACAGACTGGCTGCCATCTTTGCTACATCAGTATGTAAATGATCACAATCCCTAATCCTGGTATTTGGTAGCTTTAAAATTTAACATAACAAGTGTCATGCACTCGTATCCTGCATGGCAGTAATATATTGGGTCAGTTAAATGAAATGTTACTGCCTGCATTTGATTTAGATTATAGTAGCTGAAATCAACAGTGGTTAAAGCGTGGGTCAGTCCCAATATTCTGCAATCACGTGTTTTCTTAAAAGCATGCAGTCCTATCAACGGAGAAAAATTAAAACGATAGCTAAGGTTTATTTAAGGCATGTTGTGTTTGAAAAGCAGACAGGCAGAGACTATATAACAAACGTGCATAGATATATCTGTCAACACATAGAATGTACTTTTTGTGGCTGTCTCCTATTTGTTTTAAGTTCCGAAATAATTTTTGCTCCAGCTTTTTAAAATAGAATTCATACAGTCTGGACAAACAGGCCACCGTATTTATAATTTCAGTAAAAGGATTTTTGCATTTGCATGAAAAGTGTTTGGATTTTTGTTCCAGAAAAGAGGTGGCATGCATTGTTTTTGGTTTTTCTTCCTTCCAAAACCTTTAACAGAAACTGAGCTAATGATGGAAATGTAGCCTCGGCAGACTCTAAAGACTATTTTTGCATGCTCAAGCATCTCAGGAGGTGTGTGGCCATCACAGTAACACGTGGCAACAATAAATATTGTTAATTCTTTAAATGTAGTAACACCACCTACTGGAAACCTATAGCCTAGTTTTCATTATCTGGCTGATGGAAATGAAATCAGGGGTCTTTCAAAGGATTGCTTATAAATTCTCTTTGATGGAAATTAATATTAATATTTCACAACATGAGAAGAAAACAAACCATACAGTCCACAGAGCTTTCAGCCTGAGAGCGTACTGGGGATTGAGTAATGATTTATTTTTTATTTTCTTTCCTTTGCAGAGTTGTTTTTTCATCTTGAGGTAAGCACGTTTGATCAAACCTAATAGATGTTGTGTATGTCTTTTTTTTTTTTTAAATTGCAATTCAAAGGCAAACATGGTTACTGTCGGTGTAATTTCTACAGACTGAACAGGTGGAGAGGAACTACATTAAAGAGAAGAAGGCAGCGGTGAAGGAGTTTGATGATAAAAAGGTTGAACTGAAGGAAAACTTAATCGCAGAGCTGGAGGAAAAGAAAAAGATGATTGAGAATGAGAAGTTAACAATGGAGCTAACGGGTGGTAAGGAAACATGAATATGACTGTTCATCAAGGATTTGATCAGCAGAAGAGAATAAAATGTTTGGTATAAGAACTTTCTGGGTTTAGACCACAATATTAAGTAAAATTAACAAAAAAGCAAGTGAGGTTCTGATTTTGGGCCTTTCTTTAATGGTTGTTTGGAGGTAAGGGAGAGTTTTTATACACAATAATTAAATAATTGCAATTTCCTCAAACACTTTCCAATGTCAACAAGTTGTTTTGGAGTTAAACAACAAATCTGTTGCGCTATATGCAGAGACAACCAGAAGAACTGATTTTTTTTTTTTTTTAAGCCATTTGTTATGATTTTAGAATAGTGGTAACAAATAATGGTCTCTAACATTTTTAATAATTTCACTGTAAAAATAAGATGTCAGTGAATTGTCACTCTGCTTGAAGAAAGTAACTTCCAGAAATCTTTCTGCAAATCAGAAAAGTTGGAGGCATCAAACTCTTTCTCAGTTCCTTCGTCTTGGAAAAAAAACCAACTCAGTGAAGTCTGACTTCTGGCATTCTTTTGCCTGGTCTTGACTTTGCAGCTTATCTGGTTCTGGAGGAGGAATGTTTCAGTTTTCCTCACTTTGACCATTCTTAAGAACATTACAGCTTGTACTTTTGAACACTGCTGGTTATATGACATCCTGCATGTTTCTGGTTGCACCCCAGTCAGCATTTATTAGCTTAATTCATGGCAGCCATCTTGACTTAAATGAGAAGGGAGAACGCAGGTGTGTTCCCAGGGGTTGCATTCCATTTAGATGAAGTTCTGCTTTTGCACACATTCTGACACCCAGCATGCACAGACGCAGAAGTGGAATGCAGCTATTGTTTTTTACACTGGTGTTTCCAACAAGTCAAGTTGGCTGCCGTTAAATAGACTTCCTGTGTGTTTGCCATGTATTTTATGCATTACTCTGATTTCTGCAGGTTCCAGCTAGTTAAAGTTTAACAGGGTCTAAAACTTTTTCAAGACATTGTTTTAAATTCAGGACCAACTTCGTTAAAAAAAACTTTCATAATGCCTTAAGTAAATGCATCATAATTTTGACCTTTTTAAAGGAGCTATAAGTAAGATATATTTACTGTAAAATCAACCTAAATCATTCAAATGTTTCACCTGGGATGGAAGTAACATTCCCTGTAAACAATCGGTCCTCTCCATCAACAATGTCACGTTTTTCTGTCCCTTTCAAACCTAGAGGTGTCGTCCAGAACGACTTCGATTCAGAGAGTAGCCCGTGTGTACTTCCTGGTTCCTGAGCCAATCATGAGAGTTCCCAGGGTTCCCAAAACAGAGCGCAGCATTTGGTATTTTATCTTTGCAAAAGAGCAGCAGCCTGACAACAGCCAGTAAGAGAAGCGGACCAGAAATAGGACAGAATATAACATCATAGACCTGTCCTGTGGAATTAAAAATGAACAAAACCAACACACCGTTTAAAATGGCATATTCGATTGTTGTGATTGGCAAGCTGTTGTACCGATTTGAGCCACAAGGTGTCAGTATTACTTATAGCTTTTTTAAATATGTGTTCTAAGGTTCTTCCTTGTAATGGCAGCGTTTTTACACCACTAACCTTTTAAAGCAAACACACTATTTGACACAAGGCATGGACCTGAGATTCATGGACAAGGCATGGACAAAAGTTATCAAACTGTGAGAATGAGATTCTCACAGTTTGATAACTTTTGGTTAAAAAAACAAACAAACACGTTTTTATTAGCTGATTAATGAGTTGGGGTGTCTACTCCAGTGAAACCAGCACTCAGCAGGTAAATAAACATGCTGCTTGTAGCCTGCTAAGTTTCTGGACGGGGAATATTTCCAAACAGGTTTAATTTGTCTTTCTTGTAACCAAATAAGAAAAAAGTATGAGTTCTGTAAGCCATTTGACAGAGCTCAGCAACTGGTGGGGAGGGGCAGCACAGCAGTGTTGCTTCCTGCAGACTGACAAAACTCTGATCGCCCCCGCGCTCTCTGCAGCATTCACTGAAAGGACTTAAAACTGTAGGAACGGTATGACAGAAACTTTTAGCAGTTCTGAAACGGTAGCTTGTTAAAACCTTGGTGTACTTTGTTCCAAGTAACCAACATCTTGCTTAAACTCATAACATTTCTCATTACTAACACGTAAAAAGTGTCTTGCTTTCTAATTTAAACAAATGTTAGAAAAAAAAAATGCATCATACGCTGCTGCTGTTGGCCTTTTTGAAAAAACTATTATTAACTATTATTGATGAACAGGGGGTATCCAGCTATTGAAATCTGTATTTATTTATTTTTGTTCAATCAAACCTTGTTAAATAAACACTATCGCCTGACGGAAGAGGTTGTAATGGACAACATAACAAGATCAGTTGATTTTGATTCCCTAAACAAATTGCATTAAGTCTGTTTCAAGGAAGGTTGTGGGGGAAGGTTGAATGTCTGGCGAGAAATTTCCTTCAAACGGGACAGCTTTGCTGGTCGTTTACTTGCAGCTTAAAAGCATCAGAATTTCTCAGCCATGACACCGGCGCACAGAACAAATGAATGTCGCCCGCTCATTTCTCTGAAAGACGACGATCATGGAAAGCAAAAAGCCAAACAAATGTGATTTAAGCTCCAGTATGGAAAACTTGGGCCTGTTAAAGCCTTTAAGGCCTGAAAGGAGAAGAGATGAAGGGATTAAATTTGGGGCTTTTTAGGACCGTAAGACCCTGCATACGCCGTGTTTATGCACCCAGCGTCACACACGGTAGCTGCTCCCAGCAAATGGGTTTAGACTTCTTAGGTTCAGTAAATGTCATATTCCTTTAACTTGTTTTTATTCAGTAATAAAGATGGGAAATAACATGTTTTTAAAAATAGATTGTGAAGAAATGAGGTCAGGCTCCTCCATATTATCCAAAATAGATGGAATTGAATAGGAACTGAAATCTCGTTTGGAGTCCTTTGCATTGAGGAACTCAGAACGGATGCAATCAGCATATAAAAATTAGATACGGTTGTGGTTTAAAATATATTATAATGATGATAATAATACTATAGCATCCTGTTGTATTTGTCGTTGACAGACTCGATGGAGGTAAAACCAATCATGACCAGGAAGCTGAGGAGACGGCCCAATGATCCGGTCCCAATACCAGACAAGCGAAGAAAACCTGCACCAGATATCCTTTGATGAACTTTGTAGAATTAGCTACCCTTGGTTGTAGGTTGACGCTTAGAACGGCTTTGTTTCGCTTTGTCTTCAAAGTGTCTACCTTGACTCTTCAAACCTCAGCTAAATTATTTATTAACAGACGAGCAGATAATGGAAGACCTAAGAACACTTAATAAGGTTTGTGCTTCTGTTGTCTCTTTCACAAAGTTTGAACATACCTCTGTCTAATTTTCTGTTTGTAAAACTTGTTTTAAATATATTCACTTCTTTTCTTTTATTTATTTTTTTTTTACAGCTAAAGTCACCAAAACGACCAGGTACGTCGGAGCTCACCTTCAATGGCTGCTATTAGTTGCAAAGGCTTCACAACCACTTGTCCCTCAGGGATATACAGCGCCGAGAAAAACATTTGCCCCTTAATGCCTGGTTGCCACGGGAATATTTAAAAAATTGTCGGCAGATTTTCAAAACCTGCGAGGCCGGAGGTTTTGAAAAAAACAACAATCGTAGTAGAACAGGTTTGCTCGTACAGTGTGCAATGTCCGGTCAAACGACAAGCAAAACGCACACACACATTTCACTCAGGAACATTCAGGGGTCGGATGGGAAACCTCGTAAAACCTCTCGAGGTCAAACGTGAGTTCATAAATAAATACATGGCTGACAAGGAGGAACAATGGTGGTAGTTTGTGAACCAATTAACAGAGAAAACATAAAAAGAAAAGCCGTTGGTCAAAGGAGTGGAGACGGCGCCAACAGGGGCTCTACATTTGCTACACTGTGACATGGACGTGAGAATATATACCGTATTTTTTGGACTATAAGGCGCACTTAAAATCCTTAAATCTTCTTAAAGGTTGATGGTGCGGATTTTAATCCGGTGCGCCTTAAATATGATTGTCGTGCTTACTGAACGATTTTATGTGGTACAATGCGCTGAAAAGTTACGACTTTGGTTAGCAACGAAGCCGCTCCGCTCAATGGATATTCGGAGCATTACGGTACACCGTGTCACTATCTGATTGTACCCCTGAGGTGTCTACAAGACCGTCTGACTGTAATGTCTAAACTAGAAGTGCATTCATGTAAGGAGCAACACTAAACCAAATAAAAATTAAGCTTATTTTGGCCTTATGTTGGAAACAGGGCAGTGTTGTCCAGCTACTCTGTCCTCCCAACAGAGACAGGTAGCTCTCCCTTTCAGGAGGGAGCTGTGTACGCGGGGGAGAGGAGTGATATTACACACTTGGGAAGAATATTTTGTGCGCTTTATAATCCGGTGCTGCTTATGAGCTGAAAAATACAGTCTGTATATAATAATAATAATTGTTTTTTTTCTCTCCGGGTTTCTCTCACCTCACTTTATGATTGGCTACACATCACATTCAACAGGCTGCGTGCTCGTTTGTCCTCAGGGAACACCCCACGCGCTACAATATCGGGCCAAGACAGTCCAACCAATTTGAGGTCGGAGCGATCCCGGCCTCCTTCCAAGCGAAGCAGATTACTCTTCGCACACGGCAGGAATATCTCATAAGATTATCTTAAAAGCCATCATGGTAACCTGGGAGTTTGTCGGAAGGGGAAGATGGGGGTAAAGATTGGGCTAAATATCCTGCTGTGTGAACCTGACATTAGAGATTCTTTCTGGTTTTCCTTACTTGGCACACCTGTATGTTTCAGATGAAACAAATTTTAAAATAAGACGTCAGAAGATTGCTTAAATACAAAATGCAGTTTTCAAATGGTGATTTTTAAATCATTAATTGCAGAATAGTTTTAATTCAGCCACATGGAGCATTATCAGCCTGTCTGAAGTCATGTCCCACCATATCGATCATATTTTAGGCCGGACTTCAATTAGGCCTTTGCAAAACCCTCATTTTGTTGTTTTTTTGGAGCCATTCAGACGAGACATTAGCTGCATATTTTAAGTCTTTTTGCTGCATAGCCCAAAGTGCTCCTGAGTTTAAGGACTAAACTGCTGGCAGGACATTCATTCTCCTTCTGGGCTTTCTGGTAGAGAGCAGGATCCACGGTGCCATCAGCGATATGTGCTGCTGTCTTCACTTTAGCATTGTGCAGTTTTCTACATGATTACATTTTCTGGTACAAAAAGGAGCTCTTTGCCAAAAGAAGTCGGGCAGTTTTCTATAATGATATTAAGCTTTACTCTTCTTCTAAGTTTACTAAATATTTAAAGTAGTCCTCTCAGACAAACAGATTTAGTAGTATCAAACAGTGGCTCTGTGACAACTACTTGCAGGTGAGTTCTGTTAAGACCGAAACCTGAATTATTGCCGCTGAGAACCAAATATCTGAAATTAGCTTTGATCGTAAAATTGGCTTCTTCTGTCAAACCAAACGTCAGAAACCTTGCTATTATTTTTGATGCTGCCTTGTGATTGTCGTAGATTAATATATTTTTTTTTTTTCTTCATCATGAAATATTTCTACGCTCCAAACTCTGGTGTGAAAAGCTGAAGTGGAGATGATTATTTGTGCTTTCATTTCACCTGATCTTATATTGTTACAGCCTTTTTGTGTGTTTTGAATAAGAAAGCTTGGCCATCTCTGGGCCATTCAAAAGGCTGCTGCAAGGCTTTAAACCAACACGAGGGAAAGCGAGACGACACATTTGCTCAGTTTTTATCTTTACATTGGCTTCACGTACCATATTTTTAGTACTATAAGGCACACTTAAAATCCTTAAATCAGAAATTAATGGTGCGCCTTAAGTATGATTACCGTTGTGCTTACTGACCGATTTTATGTGGTACAATGCGCTCAAAAATCTGTTAAAATGTGTAAGTATGACTATGGTTAGCAACAACGCCGCTCAGCTCAATGGATATTAGGAGCATTACGGTACACTGTGTCACTACCTGATAGGACCCCTGAGCTGTCTACCAGACTGCCTGACTGTAATGTCTAAACTAGAAGTGCCTTCATGTAAGGAGTACGCGCTAGCAACAATAAACCAAATGACGCACATAGACACGTTATTTCACTGTAATAAATGGTAATCCGGTACACTTTATGGTCCGAAATATACGGCAGATTTCAGAGTTCATTTAAAATTTTAGTCTTTACTTTTCCGGCCCTTTGTGGTCGACCCACAGTCTACATCTCTGGTCTTCTAAAGCCCTACAGCTCTTCTCACAGTCTGACGTGAGATTATTGATTATTGTAAAGCACTTTGTGGTTTTTGACCTGTGAAAGGTGCCATATAAATAAATAATCTATTTAAACTGACCATGCATTATTATATACCTGCCTTGGGAACATTTCACGCTTGCTTTGACAACAGATGATCTGAAGTATTTCTCTATCTCTACTATAAGGATGGGTTGTGGTTCGACTCCAGCGCATCAGTTCCCTTAGCAGGAGTTATTTTCATTTGTTCAGGGGAGATTATTTTGTCATAGTTTAAAAAGGTCAACTAATCAAAATGGGGAACACACCCACAATAAATGAAAATATGGTGCAGTGCAAAGTCCACAGAGAACAATATTCAGGTCTGTTAAGTTATACGTGAGATTTGAGCTGTATTGATTTCCGCAGTTCATCAAAAATACTCCACCACAAAGAGAAATAAACGCTACTCTATAGTGTTGTGGATTGGTTGGTTTCCAGGGATGAAATGGAAGCAGGAATGGTTAAACGTGGGTACGAAATAAATTGGCCGTTTGACCTATGAATAATTTAAGGGTCAAAGAACGCACACTCTTGGATTAAGGCAGTTTCATTTTTATCCTGGCTTTAAAACTAAGCCAATAAAAGAGCTCATTATGTTTTCATTATTGCGGCTGATGGGCTTCACTTCCGCTCAAACACTTCTTAGGGCCGTAGACAGTCTTGGAACAACTCTGCCAAACCTGGAAAAACAATCTAGCTGTTCCTATAAATGACTTTTGTGTGTGTTTGTAATGTTGCTGGCTGTGTTTGTCTCCCTGTTCAGTGTCTCCCTCATCTCCTGAGCATGTTCCCTCGGCTCCCATGGAGAACCCCTCACAGCGTTACGAGGCCCGCATTGAAGAGGGGAAACTGTACTACGATAAAAGATGGTGAGTTTTTCAGTCTGCTTATCAAAAAGGTAAGATTGTGATTCTCTGTGGCGCAGTCTAAGTTGCACAGCCACTAGATGGCGCCGTTGCTACGTGTTAGATTGCTTTGGTCTTCAACACACTTCGTCAGCTGTGAACAGCATCAGGTTTTACTGACTGTGCACCAATCCTCGAGTCACGTATGAGCGTGAAAAGTCTCCACTTGGGGAATTTGTCCGCATAGGGACCGGTGTTGCGTTCTGCTTTGACTCGTATGTAAAGATAATAAGAACCCCTGAGCGGGCACAGCCTTGACACCCTTCTGTTTGAGAGCGGACGTCTGAATCGGAGAAGTCCGGCCATCTTTTCCTTTCAAAGGGGAAGAAGATGATAGAATTCAGTCCTATTAGCTGCTGGCGTCGACGGGGAGAGTGGAGAGGAGCAAGGTGTGAGGTGCGTGCTGTATTCCTTTGAAGGTAAAGTCTCATTTATTCCTGGCTAAAGAAGACGTGGAAACCAGGAAGCCGTGGCAAAGTGCCATAGGGAGATGCGTGCGTCATTATTCTTCAGTAGGCTCTTAATGATCAAATATTCTCAGCGCCAATCTATTCTTCTTGCTTCATCCTTTGACAGTTAGGAGCCTTTGGGGAAAAAAAAAATACTAAGACTTTTTGTTTGGAGGTTTGAATCCAATTATCTACTTGGTGCCATCTTAGGACAAATGTGGTTTATTCAGCTCAGTGCAACTACCTTTGCAGCTCAGTGCTATGAATGTGACGCGTTTATACATTTTTTTTTTTTTTTTTTTCACGGTGACAGGTACCATAAGAGTCAAGCCATTTACCTGGAGTCAAAGGACAACACAAAGATTAGCTGTGTCATCAGCTCAGTTGGGAACAATGAGGTAAGGTTCAGTTGTTTCTGAGTTATTAACTCCTTGCTGGCCCCAGGATTGGACGAAGCCGGTTACCCTGTGATCATTAAAATCTGTGTAGTATCAGAATGATTCATCAACCTTAATGTTGCACATAGCAGTCAATACCATTTACTTGATTAGCCTCGCTCACCGAGTGGTTTGGTTGTAATTTAGTTCAGATGCTCAGTGAGGAAATTGCTAATCTTGTGTATTAGAAGTTCCTTGGTCTTCAGCAGCAGATGAAATGCTCTGTAAGCTCTTCTTTATGACTAAATGAAGCTGTAGATCCTAAATGAAGGGAGAAAACTTCAGCTCCAGGCCAACCTTAGTTGTAAAATGTTAACAATGATTTGATGGTAATTAACCTCCTGGCTGATTAGATGAACTGGTTGCGTTGCTTAAAAGAACATTGCACGCATTTAAAGGTTAAATATGTTATTTTTCTTTTCCACACACGGCCTTATAATCACCTGACGTGTTATTCAGGTCGTATTCTTCGGGTGCGTGCGGCAGCGTGACACGCGGCACGCTCTTGTTCACCTGGCTACTTTGTTAAGTCTCCGCTGCTATTGACGCAATGGCGACTGTTTTTGAAGCCGGATCCCAAAAGACGAGCCACAAGCGCACATCAAAACCCATCAGACTCCACAGAAGAGTAAGAAAATGAAACTTTTATCTAGTGTGACGAAAAGGGCCAAATTGAGTCTGATCAGCTCTTCGTCTTCCTCCTTCAGACCTATTGCCATGGCTAAAACAATAAATACAGCCACAGTCATTTCTAAGGTTTTGCACATCATAAGTTCTTAGATACATACAACAGAATTGACTCAGTAATTATTTTCAAAGTTATGATTAAGCCAGAATGGCAAAGCTTTGTGTAAACAATGAGTCAGCTTGCAGAACCACCGTTAGCAGCAATAACTGGAAGTACTCGCTTTGACCCAGTCTCTCCTGTTGTTCTGGAGAGGTTTTGTCCATTCTCTTTTTTACGACTGAGCTTTATTGCTTGTATGACCCAATTTTGGCCAAACTTCAGCTGTTGGACAGATGGCGTGACTTTGAATCCAGAATACCTCGGTATGCAGTGAAGTTCATGGCCCATTTAATGACTGGGAAGTTATCATAGTTGAGTGGCTGCATAACCAGCCCGAATCATCCCCCTCCTCTGCTGTCCTTGCTGTGTTAGGACCAAGCATCGTTCCTTTGATGTCATCTCTCCTGAATTGTTGCGGTTAATTCGGGGGAAAATTTGTGAATCAAAGTCAGGCTGTCATGTTCTACTTAACCCTCTTCACCACGGGCTCCATTTAGGCCACTCAGCCCGCTTTGGGAGCGTTTCCATTAGGTTTTTTTTTCTTTTTCGTACAGGTACATGCTGCTTTTTTTTTTTTTTTTTTTACCTGCTTCCAAACTTGCTACTATATAGTAATGGCAGAGGTGTGGCTTAAAGCCTACTAGTGGAGCCGTTCGGAGCTGAAACCGTCAAAAAGAGGCTTAAGAAGAGAAAAGCCTTTCTCCTGGCAGCCATTTGAAGCGAGTCATGCTTGTCCAGTTTTTTTTCTGATTGCTTTAACATTGAACATGCTGACTAACTTGTTTTTATTTGCAATGCCTTTGAACATTACACTCTAACCCAACCGCCTTATATGCTTTCCTCTTTACGTGTTTACACCCCTTACAAGTCGTCTCCTCCATGATGTTGTATGTAACCGGGATCTGTGTTCAACATATCCTAAACGGCAGCTTTTATAGATGTGGCGGTTCATGTTGATGCTGTTTAACTATTACATTTGATGAGCGACATCTGACCAATAGTTTCCCTCTTAAAGCAAAGTATCAAAAGTTGACTTCAAACTGAAGGTCTTGATGCTCAATTAGATTTTTTTTTTTTTTTTTTTTTTTTGCTGAAATCGGATTTTTTGGAGTTGGCCGTTCATACCATTATATGCGACCATCATCAGACTTCTGTCTGAATGGTTCAAGACCTCAAAGCGACTCACATGCAACGATAAGAGATGGAGACGTCACAGAACGGGTCACTGTTTACGAAAGTAATGGTGAACGTAATTGTTTCTAGAAGTGTTCAATAAGGTTTTGTTAAAAAAAACAACTCAAAATAAAAAAAAAACAAAAAACTCGGATACCGGCCAGCGCCTCTCCTTGTTATTAGAAAGCTGTTGAGCAGTGGGACAATATTAAAACCACATCATAGCTAGACCAAGTAAAGCAAGAAGGAAGCAGCACGGCTGTTAACGGTCGCTAACTGCTACTGTGTGTGGCTGTTTTAGTGAGAGACGGAGAGTGGCGTAAAAGATGGATAAAATGCGACATGATCGTTGCATACGTTCAAAAAGATCGAATTTGGGTCGCATTCCCTGCAGTGCGAACGTAGCCTTTGTTTATCCCATGACTGTACAAGTTACTACATTTTAGCTTTGTTATATGTTTTAGTAACTAATAAAATTGTGGAATCAGCTGTTTTTAAACTCTCAAGGTAAATGTTGAATCTTTACGACTTTAAAGAAAAAAACTTTTGTTCTAATATATACAACCTGAAAGGAAATGGGCTAAATTCCAACTTTACCATGATTGTAAAACCAGTTCTGGTGGCATAGCACTAAAGCAATGAAATTCAGCTTATTTTGAATTCAATAGCAGCTAAACGTAACATGACGCATAAATACTGTTCCCATCTGGATGCATTGTATTTGTTTTCACGCAAGTATTTGCAAATTCTACAATATCTGTGTATCCTTAGCTTTGGTGGTCACGACACTCATAAATTTAAAGTCTTCTTCTGTGTCGGTCGTCCAGATTTGGGTGAGGAAGACGAGCGACAGTACGAAGATGAGGATCTACCTCGGACAGCTGCAGAGAGGAACATTTGTCATCCGTCGACGGTCTGCTGCGTGAAACGTTCCCCTGCTCGGCTCCGCCCCACCCCACCCAATCTGTTCATTTATCCGTTCAGCCATTTAACCACCAATCACTCATTCATCCATTATTGGTGCATTTCGGTTTTAACACGAGGCCTTTTTATTTATTTTTATTTGGATCCAACATTTTCATACGCACTACTGAGTTTCAGCTCAGCTTCCCCCCCCCCCCCCCCCATCGACCACATGCAAGTGGTCGTTAAAACCACAGCTTCCAACACTACTGTCACTATGCACCATGTTTTTTTTTTTTTTTACGCAAAGCAGGCTCATTTCCAGTTAAATAACATTTTCTAAAAAGGCAGGCCCTTGTTTGCCAGCTATATCTGTTGTTAAATTTAACAGATAAAGCTGATGTTGGAGCTCCTTCCGAAATTAGTCATTTTCAAGTATGTCCCTGTTGGAGCAGTAAACGAAAGCTCCTCGTTTTACAGATACCTTCAGTATGAACAACATGTTACATTACCATGTAAATTAAACCTTTTGTATGTTTCTTGTAAAAAAACTAAGTGATTTGGTTGATTGTCATTTCATGCCTTCTTCTCCATGTGTAAACAGTCTGAAATGGCTCAGCTCTGTGGACATGTGGAGTTCTGTTGCTTGACTTTTTTCATTTTATTAAAAATGTTTTGGCTTTTTATTAATTTTAAGTCTGATTTATTAATTATGCAGTAATTGTTAATACTCTTCAAAATGAGCAGCACTTTAAAAAAGAAACGTAGACATGAGGACTGTCGCGGGCAAACATATATTTTGTGGTTGGAGATGTACACACTGACTAGCCACCATTGGGTAATCCTTATCTTCACACAAATAGTAAATCGGCCAATCACAGTGCAACAATTTTTATTTATTTTTTTAGGCGGCTAGATCTGGTAAAAATCACCAAACCTAGAATCTGAATGGGGAAGAAAGTGGAATTAAGATTAAGAAACGGGCTACAGTAGCAGAGGATCTACTGCAGCTACAATTAACAATACAGTTTCAAAAGATTAGACAGCAGATTGACAAACGGCAGACTCTCCATTATAGCGGCAACATTCAGACAGTAGGGTTAAAATTGGTAAATAAAATGGATGTCAGTCCACGCTGCGTTTCACCTGCATTTCAGGATTGTGGCGGTGTAGTGGCGTTGGGGATAGTTTATCAGCTTGCTTTTGGTCTCTTGGTGCTAAATGAGCATCGTTTATTGTGGCTAACCATGTCCATCCCTTTATGACCACAATGCATCCATTTTATGAGAATAATGCATCATATTACAAAGTTTAAATAATCTAGCTGGTTGCTTGCAAGCTCGTTTGGGATATGTTCAGACAGGAGATTCCCATTATGGATGTGCAGAAGTCCAATCTGCAGAAACTGTCATGCTATTAATATCAAATAAAATCTCAGGAATGTCTCTACCTTGTTTAATGGAGCCCAAAGAAGAAACGAGGGAATAATTTGGGATAAATACATATTGCACTCTGCTGCTGTAAACAGTGTTGCCTTGAGAGTTACGTTTTATTTTTTCTCTCACTAATAAAGGTGTTTAAAAGGTTGACGGGTCACATTAGATAATTGAAGTGCTTGACTTATTTTTGTTATTTAGCACCAGAGGGGCAGAGTTATTGTTACCTCTGCCCGCTGCTGCATAATGCTAGAGTTGCATAGAGATTACACTTTTATAAAGAACCATCAAAGTGGCACGAAAGCAGGCTTCTAATTAAAGGCATTCTTTTGGGCTCTGGTTTGGTCTTAAATGCTAACGGTACAGATGTTGAGCGGTTTTAGTTTTTCCCATCTGAATAATGTGTGGCAATCACATAAATATCCCATTTAAACACATTACTCACCTGGCAATGAAATGTTTTCTATTATTGGGAGTTTCTCACGGTTGCATCCTTTTCCTTCCAGAACATTATGCTTCAGTAATGTGTGATATTGCAGCTTCACAAACCAAAATGGAGGTTTTAAAATAATATAATTCAGTAGCCTCTGATCCAGTATGTTTTATGTTTTTTTTCCACATTGTGTTTTAAACACTCAAGTCCCCGCCACGTCCCCGTTTTGTCTCTGAAGAGGACACAGCAAACGCAGAACATATGACAGTCTTGACTCTCACCTGAAAATATACTAATTAACCTCAAATGAACTGTTACAGCAAAAAAAAAAAAGTTGCTTAGGTAAATTGATTATAATTTTCTTTGAAATAAACGCAGAACATGTAAAATAAGAAATGTTCCTTTTATGAAGTTTGCGTGGTTTAAAGCCCTGTCCATATCCATACAAAGGCAGCATTTCTACAAAGTGTGGACTAAAAGCAGAATTTAAAGAAAACAGAATATATGATGAAAACGTATCTGCGTATTCTTCCGATATCCCTTTATCTGAAATGTGTATCTATAATTACACAAAGAACGGGTGTCTCTCAAAACCGTTGTCAGCAGCATGAACACGGTCACATACAACATTGTAAAACATCTTGCAACAAATTTGGTTCCGCTGGTTGGAAACACTCCACACCACACAGGAAATGACGCAGATTTCATTTCTAAAGTCTGAGACTAACAGCAGGTGTTTCTTTTGATGTCACCTCTCTTTTCACCTGCATTCCTACATCAGAGGCAGTGAACACAGTCAGGAACCAGCTGGAACATGATGAACCACTAACACACAGGACCAATTTAACACCAAAACAGATTTGTAACCCGTTGGACCTCTGTCTCTCAGCCACATATTTCAAGTACAGAGACAACATTTACAGACAGAAACATGGGTGTGCCATGGGCTCCCCAGTGTCACCCATTGTGGCCAATTTCTACATGGAGGAGGTGGAGAGCAGAGCACTCAGTGCTTACAAGGGATCACCACCAACTCACTGGTTTAGACACGTGGATGACTGGAAGTTGAGGCATTCACACAACACATCAGGTTTACCAGAGAGGACACCAAAAATAATATGTTGCCCTCTTCAGACTGTGCTGTGCACATTGAGTAAGACGGGAGTCTCAAAACTGAGTTTTACCAAAACCCTGCACACAGATTAATATCTGCATTTTGATTCACAACACCCACTGGAACACAAACTCTCTGTTAACCGAATTCTGAGTTATTGGACGGACTACATTCCCTCTGCCACAGAGGAGAAACAGAAAGAGCACAAGCACTTCAGGAAATCATTTCAAGCATGTGGTTATCCTAACTGGGTGTTTGCTAAATCAACACAGCGTCAAACACAGAGGAGAAAACATAGAGACTCAAAAACATTGTCTTTCCATATGTGTCAGGAGTTTCTGAGAAACTCAGGAGAATTTTCTCAAAATACAACATACATCCCCCTGTTTATCTGTCCATCCAACTATCCAAGAGCCATCCGTCCGTCCACTCATGCAGCCTTTTCTTCCTGGAAAAGAGGTTCCACATTTAAAGCCTGACCACTGCAGGAATATCTTAAAAATTTACTAAAACGGACCAAGAGGTCAGGAAAGTTGACTTAATTTGGACAGATTCATGATTAAACTGTGTTTGGGTTTTGGTAGCTTGTCTAGTTTGGTTGAGAGTAGGCAAACATTAAGTACCTTATTATTAATCAGATATTGTAGACCCGAGCCCAGTGTTACCTTTAAACAATATGCCTGTATTAGCTACAAACTTTAAAAAATATACTCTTGGTGTAAGTATTTGATGGTTTTACTGGGGCTGCATTTTTGGCGGTCCTCAGCCAGCAGACACCCTTTTGGAGCTCTGTTAAGGCCTTTAGCAGCTTCTAAGCTTCTACGTCTGCGTTTAGCTGCTTAACGCTTCGCTATATTCACAACATGTTTTTTATTCTCATATGTATGTAGAGCAGCTTTTACTAAAATAGCTGCCTGCTGCAATATTTCGATGGGACGTAGTTCAAATGAGGCACGATTACGGTCTTCAAACATGGAATAAAATCTTAAAATACACAGTTTTCTGTGTGAAGGGCAAGTATTTGAATTTATCGTTCCAGCTCAGCACTGAGAGGATATTTTATTGGACATGATGTGGACTCGACAGCGTCTCCATGCAATCAATGCGACCCAGTCAGCTCACAGCTCCTGTCCAGTCATACAGCCTCTCTCAGCCATCTCTCCTCTTTGTAAATAGCTGAAATGTTTGGCATTCAGCGCAGGTCTTCGCCGGCTGAACAGCCTCCCATTTCCTTCCTGTGTGTCCTATCATTTTAACCGGATGGCATGTCTCACTTTTCCTGTGACTTAATGACACTGCCTGGCAAGGAGGGCAATTATTTCCAGGCTCGTGTGAAAAAGGCTCGCTGTCTGGGAGCCGTGAGGTGTGATTGCTCAGTCTTTGGCGATGACATGAAATGAGCTGATAGTCTATGTGATGCCTGTCTGCTTTCTTTATTGCATCACCCACCTCGCTCTTGGTTGAGAGCAAAGTGGAAATCACTGACACAAATAATGTGAGATGTGTGGGGTTTGGAGATCCTGTTTTCAGCCATTTTAGGCACACATTTCAATATATTTGGCATTATGAGCCGTGATGTGGAGAAAACACTCTTGTATTTTACAGACACTAATTTTCACTTGATAGTTTTATCTCCTCATCTGGGACTCCATCTGTACTTCCAATTTTTGAGTAGATATTTTTTTCATGTTGTTGTAGCTGAGTGGAATTTGAAAAATAGTCACCTTTTATGCCAGTATGATAAACACACACCAAAAAATGAACTTAATCAGGATAAATATTGCAGGGATATAAAAAGACTCCCTGTTGAAAGACAGCTGAACACAAAATTGAAAGAACTACGTGACTTTACTCAAGTGGGGAATTTTAAATACACATTTGATATAGCTGAATTTTATATGAAGCCTCTGAGACCCATCTGAATGTCAAGTGAATATTTTCAAACCATTTTCCAGCTTTTTTTATGTCCTATCTAGCAGTGTAGCAATAAAAATTGCTGTCTTATTACCAAAGAGAGCCCAACTGATTTACTTTCACAAGTGGAGCATTACTGCTTTCGCCATAGCACTCCGCTTGATTTATAGGCAAAAAGCTTTATATAGGTATTATTTTGGGATTATTTCAAATTTAATGGACACAAAAACAGAAAGGTAAAAGAGAAAGAAAATTAAGAAAAAAAGATGTTAAAAGGGAGAAAATGTGACAAAAATAGAGGAGAGGAAAAGGAGAGAATAAGATAAAGTCCTCTGAGTCTGCTTCTACACCTGCAGAGAGAGATATAAAAAGAACAGCAAAACCAACAAAAAAAGCATCAGAGGTACAAACAACCAACACCTTGATAACATAACAGAAAAATACGTAGTATTGTTTGATACATAAAGATGTATTTAGTGACAGCCAAAGCTAATGATAGGGTTTATCTGTGTAGAAGTGAATCTGTAAGCACCTGGATCTAAGCACTTGTAGGTGTTTTTGTAAGGTTTATCCATAAGAAAAATGCTCAATAGTGGTTATGAGGAGCCACCCGCCCCCCACCCCCAAGAGCGCCGAGGCAGACATCGGGAAAACCCGAACCCCAGACGCCCGAAAGGACTTCAAAGGGACATAATCTGTACAATTTATGTAAAAAGCATTATACTATTTTGAGGAAAATAAAACAACAAAGTTAAATGCGGCTTCCCCCTTTGGGGGGTTTCTGTCCCATTGGGAGGAGAACCCGGGGAAGACCCAGAACTCGCTGGAGGGGCTATATATATCCTGTCGGTCCTTGGGGTCCCCCAGAATGAGCTGGAGAGAAGGATGTCTGGGTTTCCCTCCTGGATCCAATCTCAGATAAGCGGAAGACAATGCATGTAAGGAAATTAAAATATGATCTATTTAACCTGGCTGCATAAATGTGCAAAGTTACAAACCAATATTTTGTTCGAAACCTCTTTTTTTGGTCAGTTTTAGCATTCAGTCTTCTTGATACACACCTAAAATTGATTTTATTGAACCTGATGAACCGGAAATAAAGCTCAGCTGTCATAGTAAGATTTTCCTGCTCTTATTCTCCTTCCTGAACAGTATGATGGCGAGACATCCCTGTGGTCTTTACACTTGCATACAGTATTTTAACAGATTAATATGGCACCTTAAAAGGCTGGGAATTGTACACAAGAATTAACCGAAGTTCTGAAGGTCCGCAGTTCTCTTCCTGACTTTTTTGCTGATTTCTTTTGACTTTGAGTCACGCAAGGAGTCGGTGTGTTAAGGTGTTGCCTCCGAGAACATCAACAAGTGTGTCTTAGAGGAGTGCACGGCCATGACATCAACACGCGGGCTTCAGAAAATAGCTTGAAAACATTATTCTTGGTGAAAGTAAATCTAAGAATCTGAAAGAAGTAATAAAAAAAAATTGACGTTTATGAAGTTTAGATGCTTTTTCTAAAGCTTTTAAACAACAGAAACAGTATGACGGAAAATTGGAGTGCATTTGAAACCATAACATTTTAAAACCACCATAAAACTCAAATCTGGCCCCTGTCTAATGCCATTTTGGAACCGAAATTCTTAAAATTATCTGTATTAGGAGCAGATGGTAGGAGATTAGGTTTGCAGACTCCTCAAGCTAGGAACTGACCAATTTTGCTGCCTTATTATCTTCACAGTTAATAGACTGGAGCGCTCACTCTAATGTCCAAATCCATGCCTTTTAAATGAGCCATCTCTTGCTCTCTGTCGGTGTGTAACGCCCGAGCTTTTACTTCAGGTAGCTGTATGTGCTGTTTGGAATCAATATGCTGAGTAAGCAGGGGAGACAGGAGGAGCAGTTAAGCATGTTGGCAGTCCTCTGGTGATGAATCAATTTCTCTCCTGCACACTGTCTGTTCACCAGAGTGTGTAAAACTCCAGCTGACACTCACCATGTGCAAAACAAAAAGGGGATTTCTCCGGTCTTTAGAGGCGAGAAGTCGTAATAGAGCCCCAGCTCTGGTCTAGGTTCATTGGTAAGCCTCGCAGGAGCTGTAACTCTTAGCTGGCTATTGCTTGTGTGCATTAAAAAGTCACCAGGGGCATCAATAGAAAAATCCTCCTCCAAATCTTCCATCGGCTCCGGCTCCAGCTGCTAACGCCCTCTTTCATCTCTCTGCCCCTGTCTTGAGGTTTCGGTGCGCTGCATGTTAGCCCAGTGATACATGGCTGCAGGAAGGAGAGCTGCATCTCACTCTGCATCATCTGCTGGGAAGCGAGAGGCAGACCCAGGCAGGGCTTGATATGCCTCCAGTGAGCAGAAGAATTGATGCCATGTTGGTCCTTGACTGCTCTTCGAGCATCTGAGTGCGCGGGCATGTCCCCGTTCACCCAGTTTATCACACTGCTGCAAGTCTGCACTGGGAGAGGAATTTATTTACAATGCAAGAGCCTCATCTGAGTGTTGATACTTGACCTGAGGTTATGGAGGAGAGTGAAAGACACTCTGGGTACCTGAGGCAATGGATGTTTTCACCGTGTGGGGACTTTAGCTGTTGGAGTCCAACACTCAAACCGGAACTTCCAAAAAGATATTTATTTAGATTCCTCTGGATTTCTGTGCATACTCTGGCTATAAATCTGTTCAATTAATGTTTTGTGCAAAATTTTTTAGCTGAACATCGGCAAACTGAAATATAGATTGAAAAGAAAAACGTGAATACTGTGCGGTTGGATTGCTTTTGCTATTCACAAATGAGTCTCAATAGAAGACATGAAAACCCAATTTGAAATAATCAAATAAGATGAGCACGACCTGACTGATCATAGCAATAGACATTTTTCTCTATGTCTAGAAACTCCCCAATTTTTTTTATTTATTTGGCAAAAGCAGACATAGTAAAAATAAATAATGGCTTTATCAAGTCCAATGACCCCAAAGGGCTTTACGTTACAATCAGTCCTTCACCCATTCACACCCTGACGGTGGTGAGCTACGTTAGCAGCCACAGCTGCCCTTTAAATTGTTAGGTGCTGTATATTTGCTATGCAAGGGGTGTGGGGGTGTACTTTATTTCTCAAAAGCGTTTTCATTTTGACTTTATCTTTGTTTAATAAATGATAACTGACATGTGGTGTGTGGTTAATTGCGCTTGAGATTAAATTTGAATAACTTTACAGCCTGGTAAACCCACAGACCATTCTATAGTTAAAACCTAGATTTGAAAGACATTTTTTCCCCACTCATAATTGCATGTTTCCTTTGATGGCACCGCTCTGTGAAACTTCTGGGAGACCAACAGGTCTGTTCAATGCCCTCAAGCTGGCTTTGAGGATGAAAAAAGATTTGATACTTAAACTTTGTTCTTAAAACTTTCAGATGATAATGAAGCCTCAAGAGACACATGGGACAAAAGACAATGCACACACACACACACACACACACAAATCCTTGTTTTACATACTTACTGAGGACCGTGCCTTGACTTCCATTCATTTTCAACCCTTTTTATGGGGCCCAACCTACACCTAAACCTAATTGACGCCTTGGTCCAATTTAACCTTATATACATGCACAATATTGCCATAAATATCCACTCACCCGCCTTGACTCCCATACGAACTTAAGTGAGACCCGATTCTTAATCCACAGGGTTCCACATGATGTTGGTCCATCCTTTTCCAGCTATAGCAGCTTCAGCTCTTCAGGTAAGGCTGTCCTCAAGTTTCTGGAATATTTATTATAACTTTTAACTGTTCTTCCAGAAGCTCATTTGTGAGCTCAGACACTGATGTTGGACAGGAAAGAATGGCTCTCAGTCTCCGCCCTAATTAATCTCAAAGAGATTCTTTCGGGTTGAGGATCGGGACTCTTTGGAGGCCAAAGTCATCCACACCAAACTCTTTCATCCTTGTCTTTACGGACCTTGCTTTGTTCTCTGAGGCACAGCCATGTTGGAAGAAGAAGGGGCCATCTCCTGCGCTCTATCTGTTCCCACAAAGCTGAGATCATGGAGTTGTCAAAAATCTCTTGGCCAGCTGAAGCATTCAGAGTTCCTTTACTGAAAGTAAGCGGCCAAGCTCAGCTCATGAACATCAACCCCACACCAGAATCCCCCCCTCCACCAAACCTTACACTCGGCACAAGGCTGTCAGACAAGCACTTTTCTCCTGGCCACGTCCAAACCCAGACTTGTCCATCAGATTGCCAGATGGAGAAGTACTAGTGATGGGTCGATGAGGCGTCATGAAGCGTTTCGACACATTGCCAAACTGTATTGATACTGCGCCGATACTGTGTCACTGAATACTGACACCTGCTGGACCTTAAAAATCCCTACAGGCAACCTGGTTGACAGAGTTAACTGACACTGATTTGATGACCAAGTACACACAATACAATTTAAATCATTGTATGTTGCATTGTATTAATTTATATTTTCATTTGAATTAAACATATATTTGATTTTTTTTTAGATACAGTCAATAAATAATGTGAACGAGGATGCATGTGGACTGGCTTTTTGATTTATTTATTTTACAAATTTTTTGCTGCCATGTCCTTTCAATGCCTACCCCCCCCCCCCCCACACACACACACACACACACACTCCCCCTTTTGTGTTGAATGAGTGACGTGTGAGAAAACAGCTTTAATTCTCCATCACATAACTTTCATATCGTGCATGCATTGACTTTTTCAACAATTCTCTCTTGCGGTTTTCAGCAGCAACAACGTTGTTTCTTATGGTTTAATATTGTCCATATGCCTTCTTTAAAAATTTCTAATTCTACTCGTAGGACATGCGCACTTCCAACCTTATTATACTCACGTTGATCGGGCGCTGTGTTCAGTTACCTGACTGATATCTTATCATCTGTTCTTAAATCGGACATGCTGAGTATGACAAAGGGAGGAAGAACTACTCAGAGTGGCAGCTTTCTACTAAGGGTAGATCAGCCGTTTTTTTTCTGAAACGACGCTCAGAACAAAGACGCACAGCGCAACCCACCCAACCATAAAGGCGTCTGCCCAATCCATCCATCAGTGGTGCGCTCCGATCAGCACCTTGCGCTCACAGAGCGAGACTGTGGTACACCATCACACCAGAGTTGCAAAATGATTTAAAAAAAACTTGGTTTATTATTATTTTGTTTACAATTCAGCTTGGATTTTATTTACTGCGCAGCATAGCTTTGCTGTGCGCGCTGCTGTGCGCGAATGCACACGCGGGGGAACAGAAACAGTTTGGCGCGTCAGTCATGCGCCGACACATCGGTGTTGCCGGACCCATCACTAAGAAGTACCATTTTTGATTTGGGGAACATGCCTCGGCTGCTCTAGAGTCCACTTGCGGTTGGTGATGTATGTGCTTGGCTGCAGCTGTTCGGACATGCCTATTCCATGAAGCTACATTAAGTTTGGAGGTTTGTAGTGATTGACTATAGAAAGTTAACAACCTCTTTCTTTTGGGTGTCTGATACTAATTTGGTTCAAAACAAACACCAAAGATGGTTAAAACCATTACTTTGCAGTCCTGCTCCCATTGTTATGTATTGTTTTACCGGGGTAAACTCCATCATCCTGTAACTGCTGTGATCCCATCACAACTTAATGTGTTCAATCATGAAGTTGTCAAGAAGCTACTGCTCATTTCCAATTCAGGTCAATGTGTAAATTCTTTATTTGCTCATGCAGTATTTGTTTTTTGTCTTTTGATGTTGCGCAACAAAGTGTGCATCAGGCTTAAATAATCCATTTTAGAAACCACCATGGGAGCCTCTGATGAGAATGAGAGGAATTTTAAGTAGCAAATGTTATTTTTGCCCCAAAAACTTCTCTGCTCCCATGCATGTTCCTCCATTTTCCAAAGTCAAAACTGTTTAGAAAACAACGAACCATGGCATGACTTTAGAAGAGCTGAACTCGGCCTCTGTCATATGCACAGGGCCGTGTGCACCTCTATGTGTTTGCTTCACCTCAGGGTGTGACCAGCAGGTGATTTTTCACAGCTGAAGCTCATCGGGTTCAATCAGGAGGAGTTTAAAGAGGAGTGGGTTCCCTGAAGCAGATGCCAGATTGGGGTTTAATCACTACGCAGTAATCTGGCCTCCTGTGGTTTGTTGCTTGTGTTTATCTTATGTTCCCCAGCTTACCTCTATGTTGTCCTCTGTCCAGAAACCCTTTGCTCCAGTCCACTGTTCCTGTTCGGATCTCAGTATGCAGTCTCCTCGTCACCGAAGTTCATTGGATAACGCATTCCAAGATTTCTTCCGTTAACCAAGCCACTGAAGGAGCTAGCACTGCCATTAACATTTTACTTTTCTCTCACATAGAAAGTATTAGTGTTTCTGTGCTCTTTTTGTGCGTATGCTCTGTCTTCTCAACACCCCAGTCTGTCATAGCAGAAGGCTGTTCAATTCAATAAAAAAACCACGACTGCAGTCATCTGAGTATTTCATAGAGTATTTCACAGAGTCTATGCCTGATCCCGAAAGAAAAATGAACTTACTTGTTTGGGACAATAAACCATTTCACCGGTTTCCTGTTGTCTAGTTTCTTCCTGCCCAAGAGACTCATCAAACGGCAAAATGAGAAAGTAAGCTTTACAATTCTACGTAAAAAAAAAAAAAAAAAAAAAAAAAAAAAATATATATATATATATATATATATATATATATATATATATATATATATATATATATATATTTCTAGTGTGTGTTGTTTCCTGACTTTTTCAGTTGTAAAAATTCTAATTTCTGTTTATTTCACTACAGCCTTTTGATAACTTGAATAAAAGTACCTAATTATGACAGTATCCTTTTAAGCTCCTTCATGTTTTAACACAAAGGGCCTTCTGAAGCCTCCTCGGTTTTAAAGGAGGCCACATTATCAAATCTTCTTATGAAAATGCAGAGTGTTGGTAGAGCTGGTCTCATCAGTAACAAAGATTAGCGCAATCATTGATCCTGGCAACATGGAAACTTCGACTCCGGGTAACATTTAATCACAGATGATCAAATGTGGTTGATGAAAAGCGGCAAAAAATTACCGTTTAAAATCAAAGCAAATGGAAACAGACAAATCCTGTTTTAAAAACAGAAAGTGAGAGAGCTTTTTTTGGCACAAATTAGAAATCAGAATGGCCAATCTGTAGTGAAAAAATGTGGTTGCATTTAGTCAAAGAAGCTATAGATTATTCAATTCAATTCAATTAAATTTTATTTATATAGCACCAATTCAAGAAACATGTCATCTCAAGGCACTTTACAAAGTCAAATTCAATCATATTATACAGATTGGTCAAAAATGTCCTATATAAGGGAAACAGTTGATTGCTTCAAAGTCCCGACAAGCAGCATTCACTCCTGAAAGAGCGTAGAGCTACAGGGAGAGTCGTCTGCATCGTTGATGGCTTTGCAGCAATCCCCCATACTGAGCAAGCATGAAGCGACAGCGGAAAGAAAAACTCCCCATTAACGGGAAGGAAAAACCTCCGGCAGAACCAGAACCGGGCTCAGTATGAACGGTCATCTGCCTCGACTGACTGGGGGTTAGAGAAGACAGAGCAGAGACACAACAAGACAGACAAAAAGTACAGAAGCACACATTGATCCAGTAATCTGTTCTACATTAGATAGTAATAGCGGTTGATCTGTCTTCCCTGGATGATGTCACAGCTAACAGGACGCAAGACCAGGTGTACCTACTATGAAGAAAAAAGAGAGAGAACAAAAAGTTAAAAGCTGAAATGACGACAGTCATTTCAATGTAATGCAATGCAAAACTAGAGAACAGTAGACTGGAGAACAGTAGACTGGAGAACAGTAGACTGGAGAACAGTAGACTGGAGAACAGTAGAAATCAGTAGAGTGAGAAAAATAGGCCCTGATGTTCTCCAGTAGCCTAAGCCTATAGCAGCATAACTATAGAGGTAGCTCAGGGTAACATGAGCCACTCTAACTATAAGCTTTGTCAAAAAGGAAGGTTTTAAGATTAGTCTTAAAAGTAGACAGGGTGTCTGCTTCACGGACCAAAACTGGGAGTTTGTTCCACAGGAGAGGAGCCTGATAGCTAAAGGATCTGCCTCCCATTCTACTTTTAGAGACTCTAGGAACCACCAGCAGACCTGCAGTCTGAGAGCGAAGTGCTCTGTTAGGAACATACGGGGTAATCAGAGCTCTGATATATGATGGAGCTTGATTATTAAGGGCTTTATACGTTAGAAGAAGAATTTTAAATTCTATCCTTGATTTAACAGGAAGCCAAAGAAGGGAAGCTAAAATTGGAGAAATATGATCCCTTTTGTTGATTTTCATCAGAACTCTTGCTGCAGCATTTTGGATCAGCTGAAGACTTTGAACTGCATTTTGTGGACTTCCTGATAGTAAAGAATTACAATAGTCCAGCCTTGAAGTAACAAATGCATGGACTAGTTTTTCAGCGTCACTCCTGGACAGAATGTTTCTAGTTTTGGCGATATTCTGGAGGTGAAAAAAGGAAACTCTGGAAACCTGTTTAATATGGGATTTAAATGACATGTCTTGGTCAAAAATAACACCAAGATTTTTTACTTTATTACCAGAGGCCAAGTTAATGCCATCCAGATTAAGTTGATATTATCTTGATATTTAATACATTTAAGATGTTTAAAGGTTATATGGGAAACTGTAAACTATAAGATGCATTACTTGTAGTTTGCACGTGAATAAACTGCACCTCATTTAGCTACTAAACATTTCTTGTGTGTTGCATGCCCTGCTAGACATAGGGCTATTCTTGAGCAAAACCATGAATAGTTTCGGTCTCAAATCACAGTCTGTCTGTGATTTGAGACCGGGGTGGAGGTTCACATTTCAGTAGGCCAATGACTCAAAGTTCTACTGTTGATTTTCTTCAATTTGATTTCACCAAACGTTTAAGTGACCGGGGGTCAGGGGTCGGGAACTGGCAGTCCCCCCCGGTCACTGCCAGTTCCCGACCCCCACCAACAATCCCCCCCCTTGGGGGATTGGGGGGATCCAACAATCCCCCCACTTGGGATTGTTGGATGTGAGTGTTATGTGAAAATGTGTGTACGTCGTCGTCCCTTTTTTTTTTTTTTGAAAGTCTGTGTGTGGTGAGTGGGGCACTAGGGTGGGATGGTGTGAATGAGATTTATTTATTTATTTTTGCCAGGTTCGGGTCCGAACTGCTCCCTCTCCCAAGAACATCTCAAGTCTCCGCTAGGTGCGGAGCCCATCCACCCCCGTCCTGCCCCCCTCCGCTGGCTGGCGCCTTGGCCCGCTGGTGCATTGGCGGCCCTCGGGTTTGGGGCGGGTTCCCGGGTGGGTGCTGGCCAATTCCTGGCGGCTGCTTCGCGGGGCCTGGCCCCCCCCATGGGCTCCAGGGCCTCTGGGGCCTCTGGGCCCTGGAGCCCATGGCCGGTGCCACTTCAGCGCAGCTGGCTGCCGGCGGAGCCCACGGACTCGACCCCGCGGCTCCTGGGGGCTTCGGCATTGCGGTGGCTGGGGGATTTCCTTGGGGTCGTCTCTCCTCTTTCCTTGGAGTGGGGGCAGATTTCCTGTGTTGGCCCCTCTTGGGCGCTCTGCTGTGAGAGCCCCTTTGGGGGTCCGGGGTTATGGGTCCCCTGGCGCCTACCTCGGTGCTCGGGGAAGGCGGGCCTTTGGTTCTTCACAACCACTATTGAGCATTTTTTCTTCTGGATAAATTTCACATACACAAGTGCACTCTCAAAAAACACCCACAGGTGCTAGGTTCCAGGTACTAAGTGTTCACTTCTATACAGAAAGCCCGTAATTTATTATTATTTTTTTTTTACTTTCTTTTCTCAGGTATCACATTATTCATGTCAGTTTAAATAATAATACATATGATTTAGCAATGGTATCAAGGTGTTACTCTATTGTATCTGTTACATTGTCCGTTGGTTGTGCTGTTCTTTTTACATCTCTCTTTCCAGGTGATGAAGCAGCCGGAAGACGTTTTATCATACTTTCCCTGTTATCTTTCCTTTCTTTCACCTCTTCTTTCTTTTTTTTTTCTCTCTTCTTGTTCTTCCTTAACTCTTTTTTCAGGATTAATTCAGGATTTTTTTCGGGCCACATTTGTTCCTCGAAGACTATGGGTCCCCACTAGCCTTACAGTGTTTTACAAAGCGTTGGACGGTTCTTAACCCAACTATGGTAGTTTCTGTAATCTCCTGAGATGTTTTCTCTGTTTGATGCATGGCAATGATTCGACCCTTCTGAAACAGACTGACATCTTTTCCACGACCACGGGACGTGTTGTTCCACATGGTTGTTTCAGAAATGAGAAGCAACCAGTTTCATCAGTTTGGGTTAAATAACTTGTTGCTGAAACATAATTATCCATGCAGTAATCATCCAGTGGGACCTATTTGCTTAGTTAAATCCAGGTGGTGACTTTTTCTTTTGGCCGGGCAGCGCATTTTGTCTGCTGTCCCTACACTTGATTAACTAACCTAAATGTTTAGCTCGATAGCATCCTAAACCTCCTTAAACTGGCTCACAACTAGAGGCATGAGCAAATGCGAGAAATTGCAAAAATGTTGCTGCTAATCGAATTAGTTAGAAATGTCACCGTCCAGAGTTCAAATTTTTTAACCTGCTTTTCCTGAATAGATAATGCATTGACTACTGTCAGGATGGAAGGACCATCAACAAAAAAGGTGTTTCTGAAGAGGATTACCAACTATAGCTTTAATTGCCATTTTTTACAAGTGAATAAACAGTAATCCCAGTCTTTGCATTTCTGCTTTTTCACAATTCTAAACAACAACCCTCTCAAATGCTTAGAGGTTAGGTTGCTATGTTGGGTCAGGAAAACATGATGAAACAATAATAATTGTCCATATCTTTGTGACACCATCCTGCAAAAAACCAAAAAATTTTAAGACTACATAACGTGAGCAACATGATTTTCCTTTAGAGAAGTGATCTGTAAGCAGCTGTACAGGACATGTTTGTCACACAATTTCTGCATTCACAGGGCTCTTCAAGGTATTCTGTCACCTATAGAGAGGTTCTTACCTTGAGGAGACAAATCGCGTCTTGCCTTGTGGGGCCCAGGCAAGCATACGGAGGACGCTGCATACGCACAATTTATCTCCCCTTCAAGCGGTCCTTTGTTTTACCGCCGCAACCTTTAAAAGACAGAAAACAAGTCTTCTCCCTCTCCTGAGCTTTATCAGTGTGGGCAGGTAAATGTTGACGTGTTCACATCTTTGACAGGTACATTCTTTAACTTGTTCGCCAAAGGCCAGATGAGGAATCTGGTGGACCTCAAATGTTGTAGTTGTAAATACCAGCAGCCTGTAGTTGCCTTGTTTTAGTGAGAACACCCTACCTAGATGAAACCTCAACGACTGCGTGAGCTGACTCCCAGCGGTGTGTGAGACAAAGTTTTACACGATCGATTTTTTTTTTCTCTACACAGATAGGGTAGGCAGAAATTGTTGGCTTTGTAAAGATTCACAATAACTCATTTTTCTTAAAGCCTGGTTTGTACAGGACTGTGTTTTAAGGACATGAGTAATTACAGTCATAAAAACAACAAATCAATCATTGTGAGAGAAATAATAGGAATGAGAATCAGCTTTATTTGCCAGGCATGTGTAAGAAATACGAGGAATTTGACTCTGGATTGTACAATGCTTACAATGTGCGTACTTGCACATTGCAGGAGTTATTGCTGTTATTATTATGTACATGTCGGAGGTGGAAGTGGTGTACAGGTGCACATACACATACAAACATACACTACCAATGGTTGGTCTTTTATTTTTCCTACTACCTCTGGAAACTCCTTCAAGACGGCTGGAAAACCATTTCAGGTTATTAACCTGATGAAGCTTGTTGAGAGAAGGTGTGAGTGACCAAAACATTTAGAAAAGACCTAAAATATTCCCATATTTCACAATTTTGTGTTTGACACATAATTATATATACTCTTGAGTCATAGTTTTGATGTCTTCACAATGTGTCTGCAATGTAGAAAGTCCTAAAAATAAGGAAAAGCCATTCAATGACAAAGTGAGTCCAAACTCTTGACTGGTAGTGTACATGTCCACAGTGTGTTGAGTGCAGAGAATGGGAATACCGGCAGTTAGCAAAAGTCACTCTGCTAACTGCTCAGTTAGTTAATGCCGTTTGAAAAATACATCATCTGTAAAAACCAAAAAAACCCAAAAACATTATCTGGTGGGATGGTTTGTGCAATGGTTTACCAGGCTGAGTCAAAAGTCTAGAACATCATTAAGTTCAGATCAGGTTGCAATCACAAATAATCTCTGAATAAGAAAGGCGCCATATTCTGAATGTTTCTGTGCTCAGTTTAATATCTGCTTTGTGAATTGTAATGACCTGCCAAGGGAAAACAAATTAAAAGGAGCTGATTAGTGCAAATCTGACACATTCACATGTAAATGTGAATGTGAATACATCAAATCAAAATGAATAATTCCCCCCTAAAAAGATTAATCAAGTGCATCTGTTGCAGCAATGAAGACTTAAACTGACAGACTTGTTAGCAACAATCCAAGGAAGACTGCTAAGCATCAGCTGAATACCATTTAGCTGATGCTTAACAACAGTTTTTACGCTTAAAGCAGCATAATCAACAGTGTGCTCTGTAAGTGATTAATTTGTCATGCGTTTGCCACACACTGCTCCATGTAAATCATCATGTAGCGGAAAGCCATATGCTGTGGTCAAAGTTCAATTTGATGGACATCCAATAAATACAGGATGTCCGTCAAATTGCTCCTGACTGGACAAAACATAGCAGCTCAACATGGAAATGGAGCCCTTGGATAAGTAAAGTTTCATCTCCTTCGTTGTTTCCCCTTTTCTGTCTCATTGTAACAGGGGCCAGTTATTTTTTTTGAAATATTTTTAACACATTAAGGCATCACCACAGCTGTTCGTCCTGCAGTTTTCTCATCACCCTCATTACTTTTAAGAACCGCCTCTTTTGCTCTGTACTCAAAAACAGGCTTTTAGAACTGACACCCTCGGCCCGGTCAGTGCAGGCTGAGCTGCCTTTACTGGCTTACCTGAAACAGAGCTACAAATGAATGCTCGGCCTCTCCCCATCATGCTCTAATAATGATAGTATAGATAGTTGTGCCTCTGTGAACTTATGACCCTTTCCTTCCACTAATGCCCTCCATCCCTCCGCGTGAACATCTTGCCCCGTTTTCACTTTCATTAGCTCTGATCAAGCCTGGAAGTTTTTTTTCCTTTTTTATGGAAGTGGGGAGAAAAAAGGAGGGAAAATGGATGTGATTAAAGCCCATTGATTGTGGGATGTCTTCATAAGGCATTGAGGAGAGCTCTGAGTGCTTGCCAATGCCTCATTTGGAGTGGCGAGAAGGGGATAATGGATTCCATCGTGGCTGCTTTTTTTAGCGGTTTGTGACAGAGCCGGGATGTCATCACTTTGATTGTGCCATTGTCGGTTTTCCTGTGAATCTCTTCTCAGTCCTCGGTCTCTACTGCAGCTTTACAGGCGCATTAGCTGACAGCAAAGTCTTGCAAATAGGTAACAGAAGACATATACGCCGCTACCAGAGATTTAAAGTAATAAGGGGAGAAATTTGCCAGAGCCTGATATGATAGCTCTTCTTCCATTAGCTTTATTAGGACTGAGTGTAAAATGACTTCCAATTAGAGTTTCCTAGACAACATACTCGCTCTGCATAGTAATAGTCTTCGCCTCTCGAGTTTTGCTTTATTTTTTGCACTTGTCAGGAAATTGTTTTCCCTCTCCCATGGCCTTTCAGGGGTAATTTTGTGTTCCGCAATGTCTGGGCTATCAAGAAAGGCAATTTGTCTCTTCTGTCTGAAGCCTTGCATGTTCAGAGCACAAAAAAATAACTATGTGGGTCTGTTTGTAGCTGCTGTAAGGATAGTTTTTATTCATTTATCTGCATCTTAATCCTTTACTGAAAGGGATTGTTGCTCGTGGCAACATTTATTTACGAAAATCTTCTCATAAGAAGTGTGAAAATAAAATTAAGCACCTGCTCTGTTTCCGAGGTGAACACCAGGCAGCCGGCATGCCTTGCTGGAGATGCCATGTCCCATGGAGCACAGCATCTGTTTCCATTAGGCCCGATTACAGCTGCAGCCCATCTCAGAATACATAAACCGAGCTCAGGTCTTACAGGTGTTGCATGCTGATGACTTCACCTCCGTGTGCCACGGTTTGAGTTATAGCTGACTTCACCTCCGTGTGCCACGGTTTGAGTTATACTGAAACAAAATGTCCACCTCATTGGAGAGGGAAAGGCAATCACAAAATCTCTCACGGTCAGTGGAGGTACATCAAGCCGCAGTGCTCCAATGGAGGTATTTCTGGGGGTTGCAATGCATCGGCTCAAACAGCGCTGTTCTCTTTATGAAGGCAGTTTATACAGGAGAACGGATGTAAAAGCAGCTGTAAAAGTATTTGGAGTTTGATTTAAATATTTTCTAGGTCCAGATAAGCAAGAAAAAAGATCTAAATATCTATCCATCTTTTCTTCCATCCTTTCTGAATTTAAAAATTGTAAAAACTTTAGTCTTTAACAGTTTTTTGAAGGCCCCACCTAAGATGCAAAAAAATCACAAGCAGCACCAAAATCGAACACCACATTAGGTAAATACACTATACTGCCAAAAGTATGCGCTCACCCATCCAGGTAATAGAAATCAGGTGTTCTAAACACTTTCATTGCCACAGGTGTATAGAATCAAGCACCTGGCCACGCAGACTGTTTCTCCAAACATATTTCAACACATTAGTGTACTCGTGCCTAATTATTCCACAGTCAAGTGTCAGTGGTTTTACAACAAAGTGGAACTCAGCCACAAAGTAGGCCAAGGAAAGAGCGGATGCAGCAGATGCTGAGGTGCATGGTGTGCAGAGGTCGGCAACTTTTCACAGAGTCAATCGCTACAGACCTCCAAACTTCACGTGGCCTTCAGATTAGATCAAGAACGGCGCGTAGAGAGCTTCATAGAACGGGTTTCCATGAACAAGCAGCTGACGAATCGCGCTTTTTCCACCTGGAAATCGGATGGATGAGTCTGTTTTTGGCGGTTTCCAGGAGAGCGGTACTTGTCTGACTCTATTATGCAGAGTGAAACGTTTTTTTAAAAGTGGGGACTCTGGTGTGGGGTAGTTTTTCTGGCGCTGTTCCAGTTAAAAGGAGCTCTGAATAGTTGAACACACCAAGAGATTTTGGACAACTCCATGCTCCCAACTTTGTGGGAAAAGTTTGAAGATGGCACCTTCCTCTTTTAACATGATTGTGCACCAGCGCACAAAGCAAAGTCCATAAAGCATTGGTTGAGAGAGTTGGGTGTGGATGACCTTGACTGGTCTGCCCAGTCCTGACCTTAACCTGATAAAAAATTGTTAGGCTCAGAACAGGTGGACCCAGTATTCGAGGCAGACAAACAGTTGGGGTTTAACAGTTTATTAAGATGAGACGCGGAGCGGGAGGCGTCAGCGTCTACAGCGGGAGCCTCTGCAGGAGGAGACAGCAGGTTAGTAACCACGCTTCTCTGAAAGTGTTTGCACACAAACGTGTTGGTCACTAACCTGGTCTTAATGTCCAGTTCAGATCCAGTAGATTCCAGCTGGCGGGTCGCCAATCCGGCGCGGCGGTTGCCGCTCATAGAGTCCCAGAGGCAGGTGTATCGGAAGTCGGACAGGCAGGAGATCAGAACCGTGAGGGCGAACGTGAGCAGGATGAGCCGTAGAGCGAAGCCAAAGACGAAGTCGGGGACGTGGTCGAAGGTCGGAGCCAGGAGATCAGAGAGCCAGTGAGGTGCCGAAGGACAATCCAGGACGGAGTCGGGTCACAGTTCCAGGTTCGATACACAGATCAGCAGACAGACTGAACGAGGGCAGGCAAGCTCGGTAGCCAGGAAACCAATCCGGTCGGTACGCAGAGGGCAGAGATCCAGCAGGTAGTCAGGTCAGGCAGAAGTCAGGAAACAGATCGGGCAAACAGAATCAGACGGGAACAGGCAGGCTCAGAGGTTGAAAGGCAATCAGGTCAGGATCAGGTAATAAAAACAAATGCTGGAATAAGTTTCACACAAACGGCTCAAAATAAACTGGCACTGTTGTCTGGTCTTAGAGCTGGTTATATACTAGTGAGAGCAGGTGAAACAGATCTGAAGTGATGAGGAATGGGCGGAGCTAAACAGGTGTGTGACATGAGAGATTAGACCAGACAACAGTGCCGAAATCATGACAAAAATGACTACATTTGTGTATAACGTCACAAATGTGCTTCTGGAAGAATGGTTGCAAAGTTCCAAAAAGATTCCAGAACCTTGTGGACAGTCTTCCCAGCAGAGGCGAAGCTGTTATAGCTGCAAAGGGCGAACCAGCATCTTATTGAACCCTATGGATTACAAATGGGATGTCACTAAAATTCATATGTGAGTAATGGCAGGTGAGTGAATACTTTTGGCAATATAGTACAAATTTCTATGGACCAATTTCATGGTGCTGGGAAAGCTGGCTTCCAATGAGTTGTTGAACAATTAAATCCAAGGTTCATACTTCATTATGGCGAATAGGATTTCTAACAATAACAAGTTGTATCTTGTCTACTGTTTTGCTACATAAGTTATTATTTTATTTAAATAGCTGCTGACTCATCTACTATTTAATAGTTTTGCTCTAATTAAGAAGATCAGAATATTGTCATTGTTATAGATTCTGTTTTTATTAAAAAGGAATCCTTTGCCGTTTTTCCCCCTGCAGTATTGAAAGTATTGTTGAGTATTTCTAATACTGTATCTTATACAGATAGCGCTGTCCATCCAGTAACATAATCTCAGCTTTATTATTGAAATACATGTACCGCTTGTTAAGAACAAATAAAATTAGCATTTTTCCAAAGTTTCTATCGAGATAATGCCATTTCATCAAAGGACACATTTTCAAAGCCTTTTTTTCACACATCTTTATGAAGAGTGCTAATAAATGTGACCAGTACTGTAAACAGGGAGACAATATGGTATTTTTATGTCAAGATTCATCCACAGATGGCACCATTCTCTATGTTCTGATTGTTAAGGAAAATAACATTAACTCAAAATATTAGAAATCAAAATGCTCAGACTTTAACTGGATATAACAACTACATCTGCAGGTTTATTGGCATCTGTATGTCTTTATTAGAGAAATACGACTCTTCTGTTTCCAATCTTTGTTGAGAAGAATTTACAATGATGCCAACCACTATAAACAGACATAGGTAATGTCGTATAACAGTGTTTCTGTGGTCCCAAACGCAGAGACAAAAACAGGAGGAGCGTAATGAAAACACATTTTAATAAGAGAAGCCAGAAACAAAGAGGGAAACGGGTAGTGCGAACAACAGAGGAGCGATGGAACCAAAGCGTATTTATAACGGGGAGTTTGATTGATGAAATGCTTCACAGGGGAGTAATAATTTGCTGAGAAACAGATGCGGGAGAATATGAAATTAAAACACTGAAGGAAATTAACAGAACATAACATTAGAATAACCAAAAATTAAAACATAGAAAATAAACGGCAAAAACTTTTAATATACCAAAACTGCTAAACTAAACAAAAAGTCCATAAGATCATGAAACATAAAGTGTTTAAAGTTTTTGTTTTGTAATGAATTTAGCACACCCACCCAGAATATCATAATTTGCAACTTGTTTTCCTCTTGTTGAGTTCTTAAAGTACAGCAAAAATAAATGATACGTTTCCATTACACCTTTTTATGTCTTTTGCTAATATCCCCATGACTAAATACAGTCAGGTAGGAAATATCATGTGTTTCTTGTTTAGTATTTGAAATCTATAGCAATCTATGGAAATTTTGCAACTATGTTTTAATTTAAAATTGTAAACTATACCTTTCTGTGCAAAAAGTTTAACATAAGAAGTAGAAGAAAAAGGAACAAAGTGTAAACAATGCTCAACGACTATAAAACAAAAACAAAAATCTCACCACAAACAAATAATTTTAGATTAGAAAAAGATTGCCTGTCCTTTACCCTTGAAGATTAAACTGTTTTTACACAACTGTTTTTTTTTCTTTTTGCAATTATGCACTTTGTACTCAAAAGAACAAAAATAAATTGGATCCAACAGTGTTTATAAATGTATATAATCAATATTGGCGTGCAAAAAACACCCGCAATCACATCAGAGACAGCTGCAGGTTAAACTTTATAACCACTCTGGCATTACAAATGTTTCCCAGAGGCTCTCTCTGGAGGTCTGATTGACTGAGGCATATTTAATGATGCTGCTGTGTAATGATGGCTGGCATGCAATGCTGCTATTTATACGCCGCAGAGACACCTACCTTGTGTTTATGGCATGAAATATAAGTGATGTTGCCCTATTTCAAATTTTGTCTGCTGCATCGCAGCAGGAAACAAAACAAGACATGGATTTCCTGTTGCTTGTTTGTTGTTTTCCTGAAAAGTTATAATCCAGTCTCAATAAAGACTTGCTTGGATTGCTCTGGAAATGTTGATTTATTGCAAAATTTCAAATTAAAATCCATATCTCATACTTTTTTTATGGCCACAAACACCTACACCTACTTTACAGCCTTCTGACCTTTTCATTGTTTAACGAAGCAAATAAGCACTTTTAAAACAAGTTTGTGTGACCCAGCAAGAGCTGCCACAACCGACTGCTGAGTGATTACCATATATGGAGTTATAGCTTCAGGGACCACCATAGCTTAATAGCCGTATTGTTTTAATGCTTCATGTCACAATATTTTTATTAGTTCGTTTCTTTTATGTACTAACTGCATCACCATACATGTTTGTAATATTTCCCTGCTGCTACATTATATACTTTCATATATTCTTCCACATATTTATTCTGTACATATAAAATGTATTTTTTGGTATGCTTTGACAATAAAGTCTGTCTATCCATGTCACTATTTTAACTCGTCTGTTCAACCAGATGTGAAACATTAGCTCAATGTGAGTTTTTAAAACCATGTTCCTGTGTGCAATTGAACCGTGGAAGGATTTATAGACAGTCGGTGATGTGACGTACGCTGCCTTTAGAATGGAGGTTTTGACAGCTACATTACTGCACTGCAGTTCAATACTCCTGGGTAAAACGTGGACTGATCCTGTCATAATTATCCGGGGGTGGTTGTTTACCTTTGTGCTCTCTCTCCGCTCTCTCAGCAATCAAGTCCTGGGAATTAAGGATCAATGTTTCTCACCACCGACTGCCTGATTGTTCATTATGACTATGGTGAAAACGCTTCCCTGTTGTCATTCTCTTATTGATATTTTGAGTTATTGATGTGTCTTATTTAATCCTGGAGCTCCTCTTCAGTTCTACTGTGTGTGAGTAAAGAATATGGGTTATCTTCTCAATGAACTAAATATATAAAAGAAATTGATGTTTTAAGTGAGAAATAGTTCGGACATCATAGCCTTAATATACGACACAATAGCTAATCTTAGCCACATTGACTAAAGTAACTTCAATGAAATGCTTCTTATAACCATTAAACATTAATCTGAAGAAACCCCACTCCTTACTGTAAATTGTGGGATTTTTGGAGTTTTTTTTGCATGTGCAGCTCCTTCATGTATCCCTCAGCATCCCAGAAAGATTAAAATTTGGCCTTTGACTCGGCCCAGGACTTTCCATTTCATAGTTTTTAGCCAGTAGTTGGTGGATGTATAGGTATGTTTTTTCAGTTCATTTAAGTTCAGTTCAGTTTATTTATATTGTGCCAATTCACAACACTACCATCTCAAAGGACTTTACAAACTCAATTCAATCCAATCAGACAGACTGTTTATGAGTTTTCTATCTTCCAAAAGCGATGTCTTGGAGAGAGAAGGGGTTAAATACTGAAGGGCAAATAGAGGGAGAACGTTAAGTTATTCAGCCGATGCCACCCTCCAGCACGGTGTCACAACTAAACAGAACGACAAGCCAGATGTGCTACGAAGATAAACAACTCACAGAGAGGTCATAAAGCTGAAATAACAACAAATAATGCTAAATTGGAGAGTAGTAGGAGAAAGCAGCAGAGTGAGTAAAGTCGTCATTTGGTCCTCCAGCCTAAGTCTATAGCAGCATAACTACAGAGATTTATATATATATATATATATATATATATATATATATATATATATATATATATATATATATATATATATATATATATATATATATATATATATATATATATATATATATATATATATAGATAGATAGTTTCAAATCAGTGACGTCCGGTAGGGTTCATAGTTGGTGAGGCACTGACTCATTATATACAAATATATACACTCTACAGAGTAGACTCATTGAAAAGTGCTGAAGGAGACTGATTGAGCCAAATCAATTCACCAAGAGACATGAAAAAATATTGATTCTTTGACGAAAAAAAAATAAAACTAAATTATTTGTCATTTGATTGGTAAGTTTATGAGTTATGATGGATTTCTGCATTTGTAACACATTCAAAAACTATAACCCACATTACGCACATTTCATTACGAAAACAAAACATGAATAATTATCGCTGTCTTACCTCTGCTTGTAAATAAAGTCCATGAGGCGCTCTTTCTGCACAAAGATATTGGTCATTTTCCGGTAAAAGTTCTCTTTATCTTTTTCAGTTTTAAAAGTCTCTCAGTCTCAATGGAGCTCACTGCCAGGGAGGAAAGCCTTCCTTGATCAGTCCCGTTCCGGCTGTATGTTCTGAGTCTTTTTAGTGCTTTACTTGTTTAGCATAACTCGCCAATAAATCATCCATAACTTGCTGTCACTCTACAGTTTTGGGATCACGAGCGGTGCCCCTTGAGCGTCCCCTGCCCAGAGGCCAAGGAACTGCCGGCCTCACCTGCAACCCGTTCTTTGCCGGTTATGATCGCCCAGCCGCACGAAAACATGTTACCTGCACACAGTATGATGACCAAAACACAATAAGCTATCCACATACATTAAATTGTGGAAAATCAGTTCATAACTGTTTGAACAATTGAATGTATGATCTAGAGACAGGAAGATGCATTCACAGAATGGAAGCCAGCGCAGTTAACATGGGATTGCGCAATCCCAGGGGAGGCCAAGCTCGCTGCGGCCTCACCGGCTTCGATATCAAGCGCCACCAAGGATTTACATGGAAAATAGCGAAAAGTCTGCGATTTTAAAGATAATATGATCAAAAATGAGGAAATTAGATAAAAAAATTACTTATTACAAATGACTGAGTGAATCACAATTTATATTATGTTATCATCATCATTATATATTTTCTTTCTTTCCATGATGACAAGTGAGGCCTGGCCTCACTTGCCTCCCCTCACTGCACGTCACTGTCACAAATGTATATATTTATATTTTTTGTGTGGAATGTTGTGTGTGTGTGTATATATATATATATGTGTATATAAATGTTGTTTGTATATCTGTATATCTGGAGTGTGTAACGAAAATAATTTCCCTCTGTGATTGTTAAAGTATTTCTGATTCTGAGATGGCTCAGGGTAAACTGGCCAGGTCCTGCTGCAGATACCCAAAGCATGACACTTCCAGCTCTACGCTTCACAGTTAGTTGTTTTCCTGAAATACTGTTGTTACTGTATTCCAGTCGATTTCCCAGGACATCTATAGCTTGTAGGGCATCTTGTAAGGCAATGCAAGGCAAGTTTATTTGTAAAGCACTTTTCAATAATAAGACGATTCAATGTGCTGTACATGAAAAAACAGAAAGCGTTATGGAGGAAAGAAAAAACATTACAGAGACTAAGGGGAAACATTACAGAGGAAAGCACATTGCAGTGGAATAGTAGCAGCAGCAGATATAAGACAAATTGGACTACGAACTTAACATTCAAAAGCAACTTGATGTAAAAGAATTCAGGCTTTCAACACTTTTACAGTTTTCTGGAAGTTTGTTCCAGATATATGGAGCAGAGGAGCTAAATGCTGCTTCTCCATGTTTGGTTCTGGTTCTGCAGAGTAGGCTGGAGCCAGAAGACCTGAGTGGTCTGGAGGGTTTACACTGATAACAAGTCTGTGATGTATTTAGGTGCTAAGCCATTCAGGGATTTATAGACTAACAGAAGTATTTTAAAGTCTATTCTCTGAGATACAGGGAGCCAGTGGAAGGACTTTAGAACTGGGGTGATGTGCTCTACTTTCTTAGTCTTAATGAGGACGTGAGCAGCAGCGTTCTGGATCAGCTGCAGCTGTCTGATCGACTTGTGAAAAAATGGTTGCAGTAATCAATTCGACTGAAAATAAAAGCATGGATTAGTTTTTCCAGATCCCGATGAGACATTAGTCCTTTAATCCTGGAAATGTTCTGTACGTGATAGAAGGCCGACTTAGTAATTGTCTTTAGATGTTTTTGTGATTTCGGCCTGATTGGTTGTAGACAGCAAGGCAGAGCTGAAGAATGAGGACTGAAATTAATGTCTAATAAAATGTTTACTTTCAAAAGGGGTTAAGCTATTACAAAAAAAAAGTAGGAAAAGTTGTGTAAATGCACATTTCAGAGAAAAGTTTACATTTTGTGGTGGGAGTCCAGGAAGGTAAATGAGATGCAGGCCTAACAATGATGCTAATTTTTCAGATAGTTCTAAAGGCAGAAAACAGAGGTTCTATTCTACATTTATATTGTTTTTGATTAGTTGTAATGTCTAATATACAGTATATATATATATACATATATATATATATATATATATATATATATATATATATATATATATATATATATATATATATATATATATATATATATATATATATATATATATATTAGACATTACAACTAATCAGAAACAATATAAATGTAGAATAGAACCTCTGTTTTCTGTCTTGATGACCAATCCCAATATCTACACCTGAAAAATGTCACAAAATTTTTCCTAAAAAGAAGGTTTCAGCTTCTCAGAGAAATTAAAGCTTACTTTGAAATATTTAATTATGTGGGAGGAATGAATCAAGGCCTGCTTTTCTTCAAAAGTTTTTTTCAAAGGAACCATGACACACAGCCAATACACCAGAAGCTTTTAATTATAACAAGTGGACAGGCTGACTTTTAGATGGAATTCATAGCTGAAGGTTTTTCGGTATGTCCTGTTATAAAAACATGAGTCAAAACCAATTCAGAATGTCCACACAAAAGGTTTCTGAATGCAAACTCTGCAAGGCTGTCTGGTTTGCTTCATTGGTAAAATATCCTTCTCGCCACACAACAAAATGTGTAAGGTTTTGTTCCACTGTGCAAAACACAGAGGCATGGATAATTGTGAAGTAAACACACTGTTACTATAGTACAACAACCAGGAGACGTAAAGGCCTTAGAGTAAGTAGCAGTACTCTAACGAGAGAGTTAAGTGGATTGATAAAATGTTGGGTTTGCTTAGACTGGGTTACCCTTACCCTACTTCTCACGTTTATGTAAAGGAGCTCCAGAACTTATAATTGTACAATCATAGTGGAACTAAGTGCACACTTGTCTTTTCTGTAAAATTATGTAAGTAGGAAGAGTAACAACCTGGTGCTGCTAATCAAATAAACTTGATTAACTCATCGTCATCAGAATTGCCCACCTCTAGGAAATCAGGGCTTTCTGAAAGCTTGCTGGTCTGGAGCAAACAGGTGTATGTTAACCAGGGGTGGGTAGTGACTAGTTTAAATCTATTAAGGTACATTTACTTGAGTAACTTGTATAATATAATAGCACAAACACATGATAACGGCTGAAAACGGTGGTGGAGGAGTTATGATTTGGGCTTGTTTTGCAGCTGCAGGAAGTAGGCAATACAGAGTCAGTGAGTTTACCTTGAAATCCACTGTACACCAAAGCTTGGTCAAATATATAATATTTAAAACTTGGCCCAAAGTGAGTCATCAGCAGAAAAAAGATCCCAATAGAACGATCGGAAAAACAATATTCACTGTGTTACAAAAGCTCAGTCAGAGTCCAGGCCTCAAACTAAATGAAATGCTGAGGTGGGACCTAAGAAGTCCTGGTATAAGTCCTGATGGTGGGCCTTCAGACTTTTGAATCATGGGTTGTGCTGAGTTTATACACACAAAACCAAAAGATTTCTGTCAGAATGGTCATGATTTCTTTCCATGACTACCTAAAAAAACAACTAATTGGTGTGAGTCTTGCAGCTATGGCGAATTTGTGTGTTTTTCTTAAACCACAGTAGATGAAAATGTTTTGTACATGCATCATCATAGAATTTGAGCAATATTATACAGCAAGCCAACAAAAAACAAAACAACAAAGAAAAAAACAAAGGAAAAGGGACTTCAGGGAAAATTCAGGAAGAGCACTGCATAATTGTTGTACATGCTGATATACAATCAGTATACTAATACTGATTGTATATCAGCATGTACAACATGTACAACAACCAACAGTTAAAATGCCTGCTGAGATTCCCGCTGTAAAACGGTGCGGAAAACAGCTTTTACCCTTTAGTTGACCCTCAGTTTAGAGATTATTTAGTTGTACAGAAATATTGATAAACTATTACATTTTAATTAGTAATATCATGGTCCAGAGAAGGAACTTAAACCGAACCATCCAGGTATCAAACTATTTGCTCACCGGTTTTCTGACCTTTTAAAGACAAAGCTTAACCCTCATAGGGCCATTACCATCACTGTATAGCCCAGGTCCAGCTGTCCTCTAGATAATAATAATCTTGTCCAGTCAATAAAAGCTGTTTATTGGATTAAATTAATTTCCTAGGAGAAAACGTTCTCACCGGCCAAATGATGATTATTGAGAGTCTGAGAGCCACTCTTAACCTGCTCTTCCTCTTAAGTTTGAACCTGCTGAGAGGAGGCGTTTCAGACGGCATATTAATCCACGGCCTCAAAAGGCTGCCTGAGAGGAAGGACTTCATCAGTGATGGCAGAACGCAAAGTCCAGTTGAGATGCTGCCTATTTGAATCGGTCCCACTGTTCAATATCGCAGCAATAAATTCAAACCATTACCAGCGCATCATGAATACTGCATATAAAAGATAGCAAGCTGGGAAGCGGCGAGAGCCCCTTTCCACATGCAGTACCTTGCTAATAAGATTCACACGCCGGAGCGTAAACTCGTCCAAGCCAATTTAATTTAAATGAATGCAACTGTAAACATGTCATCCTTCACCATGAATTATGCATGAACCTGTTGAGGCCAGTCCGCAACATGCATTAGCTCATCGATTAGGCTGGTGTTGTGTAAATGAAAGCCTGCGAATGTTTCAGATGTTGTCCCGTCAATGTGCTCTCCGCCCTGGGTCCAGTTGCAGTTCTACGTATGTGAACTACAAACTTAAGCAAAAATGACCTTAACGATCAAGTTGATTAATGCTGTGATTGTATTCAGTCATCACCATGGCTTTTTGTTACACCTTCATCCAAATCTTAGTTTTTGAAACCGGATGTTCATTAGGTTAACTGCATTTTTAATAAACAAAAACAAAGTAAAACCCAAAATTATTTATTGTCCTGCGGGTGTTTGGGGATTAATGGAATATTACGATTTTACCAAAATATCCATTTGATTGCAAGTAAATTCCATTTAAAGGTGTCATGACATCATTGTTTAAACCATTTTATGTGGTTGATACTGCTGCATATGTAAATTCTCCAAAGAATTTCATTTAAGAACATAACATAATGATGTTTTTCCAGGCTAAATGTCCCTGCTCTGGGTTAGGTGCGGTAATGATATGTAGCTTTTCCTAGCTGACTTTATTCTGATTGGCTACGACCATATTTGGAAAACCGTTCAAACGCGCCCAAATCCCTTCTCGCCGCAACACTCCGTTATAAATCCACTATGGTGTTATGGCTAGTTGAAGTGTTTCTGTTGCAGGTTGTCGAATGGTGCCGCCAGTTTAAAGGCGGCGTGATTCAACACAGTTGGGCCAAAATACAAAGCGGCGTGGCGGGGAGTTCAGAGCGGCTGCTCATGCAGTTGGGAGCCAGAACCACCATAGCCAGCTCTCCGCCGCACCACCACACAGGAATATTCAGCTGGGATCTAGTTCTTCTCCTCTGTGCCTCAGCGGAGAACCCGCTGCCAGCATACCCTCAACGCAGTTACGTTATGCAGCTGCCTGCCAGCGCTCCACCACAGTGACAGTGGTCGTCAGTCAACCAGATGTTTCAGATACAAACACACCTTTCTTACATTTGTAAGCATTTAGAAATTAAATAAACTTACGGGTAATGACAGCGTTGTGTTCACCTCCCATGTTGGTGCAGAAGTTTTTTTTTTTAATCCGTTTATTTATAAAAAAAAAATCTGTTTATAGGAAAACCCAGACTAGTCTTCAATAAAGTCCTCTTTAAACTCTTCTGTGATTCTCTCGTCTTTCAGAAGTAACTGGAAACTTTGTGCATTTTTGAGCTCCCTCGGACATTTCAGCTCCCCATTTTAATAACCGCTGGGAAGTTAGTTTATGGTTGAATATGGGATATTTGTGCTCCGCAGCTTCTGCCTCCTGTTCAAGCCGATACTGGGGGCTGATCTGGGGGGAATAGGAGGGGGAAGGCTGTTTGCTTGATGGTGTGCTCTGACTGGAGGATATGAATACGTAAAAAGACGACCAATGTAGAAAGATAACCCATTTTCTGATCTGACCATTTTTGAGCAAAGCAATAAAGCTGATTGCCCCTTAGCAGGTCAATTGGTATTCCGTTTTGACATAAACACGGTCTCATCAGTGCACAACACACCATATTGCCCCCCTAAAACCTCAGAAAAATTACATTTGTTGTTATGGCCCCTTTAGATTTTTTACCCAGACTTAAATCTGACAAAGAATCTATGGAGGGAGCTAAAGATTAGGGTGATGGCAAGAGTTATTCCAACTTCAAAGCCTTTGAGCTCATTACCAAAGACAAATCGTCAAAAATACCAGTAAAGACGTGCAAAAAGCTGGAGAGCATTTACAGCAAGCGTTTGATTGCTATAATTAATCAAGAATGGTATGAATAATTTCAGACTTGCCAGTCTCTAATAAAACATTAATAGAAAAGATTAATGTTTTAAATTTATACTCCTTTTACATTGTTTTACTATCTTTTCAGTGATGTCAGCCTTATTTCCCACAAGACAAAATAACGTCTAACGTCAGAAAGAGGTTAAACCTGCCCGTGGTAGGAATGTTTTTGGGCTTAACTGGAGATGATGTAGAACATTATGCAGCAAGATGGAGCAAACTTCAGATTCAAATTTTTAGATTTTCCACTCATATTTAACATGTGGTTTTGTAACATAAATGTTACAAATCGATAACTAACTAATTGATTCATTGCCAAATAATAAGAAACCTGATCTAAAGAATCAGACTCCAGCTGTCCTTGTACCCAGGACAAGAAATTGAGAAATGTTTTGGGCCGTAACGCATATTTGGGATTGTTAATTAAACAATTAATAAAGAAAATAAATGGTCCAATGCCATGAAAAACCACAAAGTCAATTAGTCCAATACTGGCCCTCCTGTTTAGGGGCATTGATGATGTATAAAGGTCACATTAATAAACAATGCTACATTATTACATTTTCCAACTTTTCTGGGGAAAAAGAATTCAGTCTGAACATCTTACCTCTTCTGCCTTTTGCTTAGGCTTCAAAAATAGAAACTGACTCCTGATTTAAAACGTGGTTTTTTTTTGTGTTGCTCACATTCGGAGAAAAAAAACTCATTGTATCTTTTTCTTTAAAACACCTTTTCAAGCATTCCAATCAACACAGCACAGTCATATTAAATAAATGAGTATATGCGCTCTGATGAGGCTCATTTGTCAGATTAAAAGTACCCTCTGAAAATGACAGCCTATAAGCAGGTATTTACCATACTTTTAATTAACTCTACATCCCTGTATTTAAAAGGGGTATTTTAATAGCTTTGATGTGTTATTCTAAGCTTTAAATGTTGTCTTTTTTGTTTGCTTTAAGAAGATAATCATCATAATTAACAGAAATAAAATCTTTAAATAACCTTTCTGTGCATAATTAATCTCTGTAATTTGTTTAACTAAGTCAATTGAGTCCCTGAAATGAATTAAAGTAATAATAATCTACAAAGTTTTGTGTATATGTCAGTTTGAATGTCAAAATGAAACATTTATTCACAAATCCATCCACTTCACAAGTATTTAGACTGTGCTATAGAGTGGGAACTGTGATGGACTGGCGACCGAGGACGAGTGGTTATAGACAATGGATATGGTGTGCTAAGAAAGATTTTGCCCTAATATTAATTGTCTTGGTACAGCCTTGGTGAGGGGCTCTGGAGAATTTTAGAATGCAGTCAGGTCTCTGTTACAAATTATATTTTGACCCTCCTCTTGAAAGCTTTGAGTGAGATCATGGTGGTTTTGGTCTTTTTAATAGCAGATATGCAGGACTCCTTTTGCAAGACACACAGAGGGGGAAAGTTCTTTGAGTCCTTGGAGTAGAAGTAGTAGTAGAGTCATAAATGCTGCCATTCTGAATGAGGTTTTCCAAATTTGTACCGATCCAGTTCCTTTTTATTCAACGTGTAAAGGGTCCTTAAGATTTGCCTTTATGTTGACTGTAAGCAAATTACAGGTTTGTTAGTTATTCACCGTAGGAGACGGATAACTAAAGGCGATTAAGTCATTCAGGCTGCTGAATAACCTTCCTCCTCACTTGCTTTTGTTTGATTTACAAGTTTCTTATAAAAAAAAAAAACACTTTGAAGTTACTATAATTTTAGTGTGGCAATGTCCAAGGATCCCCTACTGGAGCTAGAGTTAAATATGTTACTTATCTAACCGAATGCTTGTATTTATTTTGCTTTTTGGTCTATTCATATTTATAAACATGCATGTTTTTATGCTCTTTATGACTTGGGAATTTTATGTTACATTATATAAAGCATTTTTTGACTTTGTCTGTGAAAAGCATGTTTATAAGTAAATCATTAATTTCTTTCTTTAATGATGAAGTTAGACATTAAGAAACTGTTTATTCTACACGTGTCTTTTTTTCTCCATTCCTATTAATTAATTTAAAACCAGTAAAGTAGCCATCTTGTTTAGTTCCTTTTAATGATTAATTGATAATAATGAATCAAAATCACTGCTTACAATGCCCATATTTTTAAATTTGATGTTTGTCAGGTTTATAAATTCAGTTAAATGGCAGAAACGGCTGCATGACCAGCAATTTGAATTTACAGGTTTCTGATAGTAATGTAATAAGTGGCGAGGAGGACTGGAGAAGCTTAGGAGCACAGCCATCTGCAAGGAGGATTAAAATAGTTCAGCAAACACTGAGACCATGAGAAATTAAAGAGGAGTGGCTTACTTCCAGAAGGAAGCAGAGAGTGTTAGGTGGACTACTGTATGTTCAACAGATGTAATGTTGGTGGCGAAGTGGACAATATGAAAGTGAGTTGGGGATAAACAGCTCCAGATGTGTAGAATGATCCCCAGACTTATGAGAGAGTTCGTTTTGACAAGCGGCCGGATTAAGGTGATTAGAGCACGTAAAACCATTAGGAACTTCTTAAAGGAGGTGAGTACCCAGGTATTTATAAGGTAGATCAAACCAGGAAGTGACCAGAGGATCGTGAGCAAGCTTCAGAGGAGGCACGGTTGAGTATTTTAAGGGCACAGAGAAAAAGAAGGCTCAAAGCACTTGGAAAAGTAACACGAAGGATTACTGCAACCATCAATGGACAATCTGGAAAATGCAATTATCTTCGCTGGTCTTCTGGATCTGATAGGCATCACTGAAGGAGATTAACAGAACAAAGGAGAACAGGTAGGGAGGGAGCGAGACAACTATTCACAAACAGAACCCCCGGATAACCACCCAGATTCACAACAACTTTATGGATGCAGAACTTTAGAAGCCAATAAAAATAAATTGCATGAGGTAACTTTATTAAAAAATATTTTTATTGTAAATCAGATTAGGGTTTCTTCACCCTGGCCCTCAGGTTCCACTGTCCTGCATCCTGCTGCTACCCACCTAAATTCAATGAATTAATAATTAACAGGCTTCTTCAGTACTTGAGGACATGCTGAGGAAGTAATGCAATAATTTTAATCAGTTGTGCACCTTATATTTGCCTCAAGTCTGTGGCTTAATCCAGCCCCTAAAGGCCATTCCTTTCCGCAAAACCTGGCAGGACAAGATTTTGGAATATTTCCCAAAACACAAAACAGCAAGCTAAACCCTGATTCCTCCACATGTCACATTTCTTCTGCAAATTAGGATTTTCTCATCTTGTAATGTAATTTTTGGTTTTGGGTAGCGAGGAGCGTTTTCACCATCCGACTTAAGATGCAATTTTACAAAATGTATTTTTGAAATACCTTATACTGTATGTATTCTTGTCCTAACTAATGGTAATTCAGGTCAATGATAAAAAGTGTTTGGGTGAAAGAAAGAGACAGGAGAAAAACCTTTAAAGGTGCCTAGTCTCGTACTATGAGTTTACAAATTTCTATGCCAGTAGCTCACTCTGGTAGCATACAAAAGTTTTCCAATTAAGTTATCACCCCCTGTTTATATTTATATTTGCCCTGTTTATTAATTTTTTTTCCTGTGTTTTACACTTAGTTTTTGCTCTTTTTGTTAATAAATGAAGCACATTTGTGTATATTTACCATAACAAGACCATGTGACCAGAAGTACGCTGTGCGAGTGCACGCAAAGAGTAAACAAGAAGGAGCAATGGAGGCCACAAACATATATAAAATGTTATCAAGAGTCAATACAACCATAAGTATGTGATAATTTTTACCTGTGAAAGGTAATACCAGTACAACTGGTTTGTACTGTGAATTGGTTGGTATAAAATCCATGTAGCACATGAATGAGGCATCTTTGGGAGGCAGATCTTTTAGCTATCAGGCTCCTCTCCTGTGGAACCAACTCCCAGTTTTTGTCCGTGAGGCAGACACCCCGTCTACTTTTAAGACTAATCTTAAAACTTTCCTTTTTGACAAAGTTTATAGTTAGAGTGGCTCATGTTACCCTGAGCTACCTCTATAGTTATGCTGCTATAAGCTTAGGCTACTGGAGGACATCAGGATCTGTTTCTCTCACTCTGTTGAGTTCTCCTACTGCTCTCCAATTTTGCATTGCTTGTCGTCATTTCAGCTTTTAACTTTTTGATTTCTCTCTTTCTTTTCTTCATAGTAGGTACACCTGGTCTGGCGTTCTGTTAGCTGTGACATCATCCAGGGAAGACAGATCACCCACTATTACCATCTAATGTAGAACAGATTACTGGATCAATGTGTGCTTCTGTGCTTGTTTATCTCTTTTATTGTGTCTCTGCTCTGTCTTCTCTAACCTCCAGTTGGTCGAGGGACTCGAGCAGAGTTTTAATGTGCACACATTGCATTCAGTGATTGGTCAACAGGTCAAGAGAAACGTGAAGTTTTTTCTCCAAGGTATTAAAGAAAAAACTGAAGAGCGAAGACGTTAATATCAAGGACTACTATGAACGGAGGGGGTTAAACCAAAATATAATTTTACTGTTTACAAATCGTGAACCATGTCTGAAGGAAAAAAGAAAATAAAAAGGACACAAACTCATTATATGCAGATCTGTGGATTTACCGAGGCTTTGTCTCATTTTACACACACTGAAAGCTGTTAAGTTTTGTCTCTGAAGACTGTTCGGTTCAAAAAGTCTGCTCCCCCCCCCCCCCCCCCCCACACACACACACACACACACACACACACTCTGGGAGGAGTTGGTTGCTCATCTGACCAAAAATCACTCAGAGCAATATGCAATATCCAACCTATAGAAATTATTCAACTGTGGTCAAAAACCTGTATGTAGCTTTGCGCTATTAAAGACCTCATCATTCTTGCCATGGCTGAACCACACACACACACAAAGCCAAAACAAAGAAACTTAGAAACAGCTTCTTCCTAAGAGCAGTGAGGGCAATCGCCCCCTGATGGGTAAGTGCAGTCCAACCGTTGAAATCACCCCCACTGTTATACGTTACAATCACCTTAATGTTACTGCCTACTTGCATACTATCATTTATGAATATCTAAATGTACATTTCTGAAAATTAAGCCTCAATCATCATTGTTCAATAAGCACCGTAATACCTCATTATCTGTATCTGTGACTTTCCTGAACGCTAAAAAAATTAAATTAAAATGTGACCCATGTTCATTGCTGTCATGGTTATCCTGACTAGCCACTCTGGAGAAGCTCTGCTCTGTGCCCTGGTGTCTCCAAGAAACTGCTAACCTGAGTAGCCGCCCTGGAGATACTCTGATCAGTGCCTGGTGTTGCTACGGGGTCTGCTAGCCGAGCAGCACTGAGCTTTCCTGGCCACCCGGTCATTATGGGCTCTTGCTCCGGGCCGTCAGCTCCTGCCATCACCTACATCCCTGACCTTCTGCAATCCTGAACCTCCGGTCTTCATCACTCACCACCCAGCATACTTCCTTCAATAAAAACTCAAACTTTTAGTCCCGTGTGTGCGTCCTGAGTTCATTGATAAACAAACCCTGACAATTGCATGTTTGTTTGTCAGTTTTCTTGCCTTCATTATGTGTAATGTGAACTGGTAGCCAAAGAAAAAACACGTGGTGACAAATAAAATATTCTGATTCTGACACACACACACACACACACACACACACACACACACACACACACACACACACACACACACACACTGACCCTAGAGTACCGCGCTTGGACTATAGACTGACTACGGCTTCCTTATGTTACAAAAGATTACCATTTAGCAGCATCTGAGAATGGTTCTTTAAGGAGCCTGATGTGTAAATGAAAGCAAGGACACAAATATAGGATTTCAACTGGAAATATATTAAAGACTAACAACCAACATAAGGGGAAAACATAACAAAATAAACAAAATTTAGAGGGTTATTGTAGACTTGCATTCCTTTCTTAAATTCAATACAAAAACAAAATTGCAATCCATTTAATGGGAAAAAATTGTCCAAGATTCCAAGAATCTGTTCAACACAAAGAACAATAAACAGTCCCAAAACATGCAAGTACCCCTCCAAGACTCCGGAAAAAATATCAACAGGTTCTGTAACTACCACACAGGTAGTACAGGGTAGCTCAGCATCTTGAATTGTTTCAGTCCATGCAAAAAATAAATAAATAGTAACCTGACCGCTGAGATATTGTTGCAACTGCAGAGATTATCAGAGTTTGTGATTTGTTTGGTTGCCAACAGGTCCTTGCCGCAGCCACAGTGGAGGGAGAGGAAGTGAAACGTTGTAACCCCATGACATTTAGGAAGCAACCTCAGAAGGAAGTTGGCCCAAAAAATAAAATTAGCCCGAGCCCTAACCTTTACCATTTTATACTTGACAAATTTTTAGTGTCTATTGTTTTATTTGAAGGTGAATATATTTTTTTGTGATTTCTTTTTATGGTCAAAATAGATGACTGGGTCCCTTTAAACTGTGTATAAAATTTACCTCTGAACACTACATCTAGAGAAGAATTGTGCATGATGACAAATGTGGATAGGGTCCAAAAACATGTGCACAAGTCTAAAAATTAGTGTGCAAAGACTTAAAGAAAAGTAAAGTGCAGGACCTAGTGCAGCTGCGAGGAAGGTATTCCAGTGGATACCAATGCTGCTTTAGAATAAACTAATATGACTGGTGTTGCTCTAGAGAAATGCAAGCAATCCCCAGTAATTTATTCCACATATCCCAAATTTATTACAACCCCAGTCCAACCATATCCAGCACTGACTGTGCCAAGTGCATAAATTTGGCTTTATGAATGCTGAGCGAAATCCCAATGCCAATATCCTGATAAGAGCATATGCTAAGTTGGTCTTTTCATTCACAAAAGATGAAAATATCCTATTAGGCAAGGTGTAAATGGAAGTGCTGTAAAAGTCAATGACAGTTGGGGGATTATAAAAGGTGTTTTTCATGCTCCTAAGTAAAACCCATTTTTAGTGGGTAGGTAAAGGATTAAACGTACATGTACATGCAATTTAAATAAACTTTCACCAAGCAACAGACCCAAATCTTTCATCTTTGCTTCACCTTTTATAGTTGGACCTCTGAGTGAAATCTTAATTTGACTAGATAGATCCTCCTTCTTTCCATTTTCTTCTGCTCATCCCAGTTTAGATCACTGTGAAATTTGCTGTTATTGAAAATACTTATCATGAAAGACATTTAAATGGCCTCTCCATTGAAAAGATAAAAATAAATGCACTTCAGAAAATTCACGTCTGTGCAGCAAGATATAAAAATGGTTTGTGCCAGTCTAATGTGGAACCACTGAGGAGAATTAGCGCAAATTAGTGCCATGACATCAGTGGATAGAAATTCAAATTAGGCTACTTTTTTCTTTCTTCTTGTTGTATACTTTGATGAATTTATGGTTATAGTATATTTATTAAGTCTTTTAATATAAAGGAAGGCAGTTGTTAGTAGTGTAAAAGAAAAGGCTGAAAAACCTTTCAGTTCATTCATGTTGCAGTTTCTATGCTACTGCAGGAAGACAAATAACACTTAAATTGGTTTTTGTTCCAAGGTTTCAGGCTAAGTTTTTGGAGGAAATGTTGTACATACCTTTCCGGCTAGCAAACAAGAGCTTTGTGAAGTATGAGGGGTACTTAAAGCCTTTCAACAGGAGGAAGAGGAGAGCTTCTCCTTCCACGAGCTGAGGCTCTCACAGTAATTGCAGCACCATGGACAGCGACAAGGGTTTTTCACCCAGGCTGTTGTGTAATGTATTTCTGCTTTGTCTTTTATAACTATCCTTTCAACGCCACAGATACTATTCATGTTTTCACACAAGCCTGGAGATGTGTTTCAGCTGCTAATCAATAACAGAATCTTTTTTTATATGTAAAAAAGTTTCTGTCTGTATCGGTTGGCTTCATTTAATCTTTTATACATTTCCACTGCCATTTAAGATTTAGAGCATTTCACTCCAACAACGAAAAGGTTATATTTCAGTTTTTTCTTCTTTTGCTTATATTACCAGGTCTGACATTAAGATATAAATGCAACAGATGGTTTAATGAATCCGCACAGCTGAAAAATAACTTTTTTGCAGGGTTCAACACATTTTAATCTTTAAAACAAATCTGATGAGCATGTATGTGTATGTTAGTAATTCCTCATCCTCATCCTGCAGATCATTAGTATTTACAGGAACTCACTATTGAATTAACATACAATAGTTAATGATGCATTTTAAAATAATGAGTGTTGGACCAGATTATGTAGAGCCCATTGGTTACTCAAACCACCACGACAAGGCTAAATAAACACCAAAAATACATTGAAAGGAGTTTATAGAAATAATCTCTGTTGTACAATACGGAACACCAATGTTCCATCTAACTAAAACAAGTGAGTAAGTGACATAGGTAAGGTAATGGATATCTCACAAAAATGTTGACAATCTGACCCAATCTTAGAAGTAGATGCTAACTTTATGTCCAATGAAAAAAAATTAATTTTGTATTTCAGAAGAATTGAAACAAATGGAAGTGAAAGCTTGTTCATGTAACTATAACATTTACCATTTATAACGGACCAATCAGACGCTGGCTTTAAAAAAAGATGGGGTGGTTCCTCAGGTTTCTGTTTTCACAGGATATTGGAGAACTGCGATGAGGACTAATGTGCCAAAACGGTACTGCTCAGCTTTTAAAGCAGCCGTTTTAATAGGATGGCTGAGTTCTGGATTGTTTCCCTCTGCATAGAAGTTTTAGAAATAATTGAATGTACTTTAAATGTTATGAAGAAACTGAAGATTATTGAGCTTTTGATGTACTTGTGCAAACATTTAATTCCATGTCTTGGAACTGTTTTGTTTTACATTTGTTTACCTTCAAAACTAATAGCTGAGAAACGGTTTGATACAGCTCTCAATATTCATGGGTAAGAACTGATTACATCTGCAACAAACTGCAGGAAGAATCATTTTTAGAGAAGGAAATAGTTTTGCTCCATTAAAAGGTTTGAGCATGTAATTTTGGCGACAAATTTACATGGAATGTTAAAATTTGCATGGAAGTGTTTCCAAGTATAATATATGCATTCTAAGTTGCTTTTTTCTAATCTTAAAAGCTTACAAGACAGAACAGTATCTTTCAGAAGACGTACATATAGAAATACAATATTTGCAACAAATGGCACTGAGAAAGTCATAATTTCCCATTATTTATGGTGTTTTTAAAGCACACATAATGAAACTAGTTTAGAAACCTCACCGAAGCTAATTGGGCTTTCAATAAGGCTGGCGGAATATTGTTCAAATCAGAAAGTGAACCCGATTTGGTCAGCAAAGTGTTCCCTTCAAGTTTCAGTGCTTGAAATGGCCTCTGAAATGATCTAAGGTTTGTTCAGGAGCCAGTCTGACCTAAAACATCTGACCACAGCACATTACATAGTTGTCATCCTTAATCCACTGTTCAGTTACTTATCAACAATCCTTCTGCAACATAATGAAAGACAAAAAGGAATAACAAGCCCAATACCTTTTGTATCCTTCTTCTCATGCAACTTAAACAGGAAAGCAAATTCATTTTCAGGATCTAATTGTAAAGCATCTATTGTGCTTCATTGGTTTACTATTACCAATGTAGAAATAATTTGATCATCAACTATGAATTGAATTCGACTGGTGTCTTATTTTGTATTATTAAACATTAACATTTGAATAGTTTAGATTAGGGTAAACTGTTTCATATTTGTAATGCTGTCTCTAATGGGTCCATTTATTAATCATACATTCAGATTCATAATAAATGTTTGAAACTACATTTTTTAATTCCAGTAAGAGGTGATCCAAACATTTACATGTATAAATATATTTCTAAAGCCGGACCGTGTAACTTTTAGCCACTAGAAGCGCTAGACCTGTAACTTCATATATAGCGCCCCTGAAGACTTCTGGCAAAATTGCACTGTCGCAAAATTAAACAGTCTCCCTCTGTGTTTTGGAATCTGATAGCAGACCACTTTGGACCAGCAGTTGTCGAATTACTTGTAAAGACACATTCACATTCACTGCTATAGATTAAAACGTATGCCAGAGAACTGAAAAGATGTCTGATCAAGTAGGTGTCATATCTGTTTTGTTTTGTTGTTACAACCTAGAATGGGTCATTACCTGACCCACTGAGCGATGGAGCCGAGCCTCTCAAGTTGCATAGACGAGGTTCTGAGAAGGGAAGCCTGCAACGATTATCCATACACGCTAAATGTTTTATATTGACCTGAAAAATAATTTAATATATCTAAAATTAAGCTAATACTTTGGGCAAAACTTACATGGTGCTGCTTTAAGTAACAAAATACTTACTTTCCCTGTTAATTGGTTCCTTTTTTTTTTTTTGGAGATTTTTTGCAGCTCTAGTGGCTTGCTTTTTAACAGGAAGGGGGGTGGAAGAGGGGGAGAGACATGCGGCAAAGAACCGCGGGTCAGAGTCGAACCTGGGTCGACCGCGTCGAGAACTAAGGCCTCCGTATATGGGTCACGTTACCTGCTGCGCCACCAGCGCACCAATTAGTTACTTTTATAACATTGCATCTGGGTTCCTGACAGTTTCTTTTGTAACTAGTAACTATAACTAATTATCTTTTTTTTTTTAAAGCCTGCAGAACCAATAAGTTGTGACAGCTTCCTTCTCTTTGAACTTTTTAGCCACATAGAGCAAAAGCTGTAACATTTCTAGACAAGCAAGCATCAGATTTTCTTTGAAAATGTACTTTCAAACAAAGATCACAAGACTGAAGCACAGCTGAAGGAAAGTTTGTTTTTCTATTGAACTAAAACATTATTAGCTGAAATAAAACATTAGTACAACAATTTTTCTCTCCCTGACAGCTGTAACTGCATGCAGGTAATTTGCATAATTCTCCCTCAGTTTCTGACATTGATTTACTAAGATTAATCACCTTAAGAAAAAAACTCTTTTGTTAGTCACACTTTTGAAAGTTTTCTTTCTTTCTGGTGCCATTTCTTTAATTGTAGAATGGATTTGACTCAATAACTCCACATTATTCCAGCAGGGAGAAAAAACAATTCTGGGATTTGTTTGTCTTGTTTGTTAAGGAGCAATGATGCCATTTTTTTTTTTTACAATTTCTGTAACACGGGATGTTATTTCCACTTGAAGCATGTTGTAAATCCGTAAAGCTACATGCACAAAGCTTTCAGACATATTATTTTGTTTTGCTCCCTGGACATTTTACCTGAAAATGACTGTGAACAAGTTCATGTTGTTGGTTGGATTGAAGTGAAATACTAATTTTTAAACTGTCTCGTCTTCTGTAAGGGATGGTTTTGCCTAAACAGGAGCGGAGCCATTCAGTTGAGGACAACATGAATAGGGCCCCCTGTAAAGATTTCACTGGTTCTCTTAAGCATTAAACAAAGTGAAGAACTGTTTGCACATCTTTTTCAAACTTCTTATAAATGTAATTTTAACAATGCTATACTTTGCACTCAGAAAGAAAATTATCTTACTAAAACCAAAAACTTACCAAGGTCAAAATGTATTATTAGAACCTCCGATGCTGTTTTCCATTTGAATGTCCTGTTTACTTTGTTGTAGTTTTTAACAACTCTCTGACATGTTCTCTGAGGAATCCCAACTCATTCATTCTCTCAAGCCCTTTCAGATTTGATGGCCCTCTGGCATGGACCTTCATCTTTAGTACACTCCTCATATTTTTAATTGGATTCAAGTCAGAGCTCTATGCAGGTCAGTCAATTCTGACTTTGGTCCTTTGGAGGTAGTTCCTCACCTGCAGCGATGGATGCATTGTCATTTTAGAAGGAGAAGCGATGACCCAGAACCAGTTTTGCTTCTACTTTTATAAGATTTCTTTGAATATCTTCACATTAGTCTTTCTTCACATGGTACATAATCTAAACAAATGATTATGTACCATGTTCTAAATCCATGGTATATCAGTTAATTTTTCACTGTTAAGTATTTTGATAAATCATGGGGGTAAAGGGTCATGAAATTGTATAAAATCCGGCATAATTTTGTTATTATTATTTAAAAAAATAGTAATATACCAAAATAACTCAAAGGAATCACCTTGGGGTGTATATATATTATAAGAGCCATATAACCACATTTCCTTGCACTAGACTATGAGCAGAGCGTAGACAATAATTAAAAGAGATTTTAATAAATACCTATGGAAGATGAGATTTTATGCATGCCCTGTGAAAAATCATGTGGCAGATGTTACTTTTCTGTATCTCTTTGCTGTCTTCTCAATCCCCGGATAGATGAAACCTCCAGGTTTTTTCTCATTAAAAGGGAGTCATTTCTCTCCACTGTCACCACACGCATGCTCAGGGGAAGAGATTAAAGCAAATTCATTGGCTTTATCACAACTGGCTAGGGTACTCAAGATAGATCATATGATTGAATTTAACTGCCCTGTAATGATTAGGACTGCAGTTTGATCTAAATCTGACTGCATGAATGGACTGTACAGGAATCATTTGGATTCATCTGAACTGGACATAAACTAGACCTGGTTAGCTTTAAAAGTACCATCAGATTACATTTGTTCTGATATTGCACAATATGAATAAACTGATTTTAACATCAACAGCCATAAAGCTACAACACTTACTATCTTCTTCCCACTGCTTCAATTTCATTTAAGTTAGACAGCAAGTTTGTGTTGTTTTGTGGGCAACCTGTCAAACAAATCGAAATTTAAAGCTCTTCTGTGAGGTATTAGTTCAGCAGAGGTTTAGATTTTTTTTTCATTAAAGGAAATGCTTATCATTTCTTTTGTTTTACACACAACAGAACAGCATTTAGTACGCCTCCCTATGATGAAAGTCTAATTAAAAGTAACGCTCTTTGTGTAAATTTGTTAGGGTATAATGTTATAAACGTTGTTGTTTTCAGTCAAATAAGCACCGCACCGTTTCTTTTTGCTCACAGGCAAACCGTTATGTGCTGAAATCTTTTCCCTACAGTCAGTTCTTATGAAAGCAATAAGCAATTATATTCTCTTTTAATATTTTCTGTACATATTCTTTGGACAAAATGAATAGATACAGCTCAGCAGCTGATTTCCCACAACTAACTCGTTTATACACCCCATGGTACCTTTATGTCGGCAGTTGCCTTAATTAAGCGCATTGAGCCCTATCTTTTGAAGGGTACTCTTAAGAAAGAGAAAAATTCTGATTTATTTATTTATATTTTGTTTTGTTGCATGCTCACAAAAAAGCCTTAATTTGCTTAGAATGAATTGGAGCAAGCATTTAAATGGTTGAAAATAGTTTGCACGAAAGAAGTTATACTCTCTTAATTGGTAGCTATCTGGGTTAAGTGAAAACATACTGAGTGAGTCGTGGAAACTTTAAAACTACAAGGCAAAAGAAATCCAGTTCCCCAATGCAGAGAACCGCTGACATATTGCCATCTATCTTACAACCCCCCCCCCCCCCCCCCCGTCTCTTCCAGGTACACATCAACACTTGCTGTTTCAGAGAGACGAGACAAAAGCAAATGTCGGAGCAGGTTGGGCTGTAATCATAACCAACAGGCAGCAATGTGCTGTGTGCAACGATAAGACAATCACAAAGAGCAGAAATCTGCCACACTCTAAGATCCTAATGAAGCAACTAGTGAGAGAAGAAAATCATTTCAGATGCGTGTCAAACACTATAAGGTCACATTATGCTCATAGCCACTTGAGTCATCACGCAGGAATGCATGCAGCAACCCAATCAAATTACCTCTAACAGGGAAATGACAGTTTCCTGCTTTGCAAAGGAAAAGGGGCAAATTCTGTCTCCCTGACTTATTGGGAACGAACAGAGGAGGCGGAAATTCTGGCGTTCTTTTTGCTCACTTTGGTTCATCAAGGGTACAACGAGTCGGAGTTATTCAGAAAGAACATCGAGGAGGATTTTAATCAGCGGCTCTGAATGATTTTTAACAAGGTTTTTGTTTGTTTGAACCAAGAATAGACACGAAGAATTATATTTAGAGAGTTTGTTTGTGCCACCACAGAAGTATACACCTGAAGGAATTCACATTTGTAAGCAGAGATGCTGCATAAATCCCCTGAGCCGGTACGGATGTTTCCCTTTGGAGGCTTTTTGTGCATGTCCTATTGTGAGGAGATCCCAGAGAAGACCCAGAACTAGCAACAGGGCGATAGATCCTCTCTGGCCTGGAAACACATAGGGAACGTTCACACAGCCCAAAAACCTAAATAATAACAGTAAAAAGCTGTAATATTCGTCCAGCTGGGGTGCCAGAAAAAGAAAGTATGAGCTGTAGAAGAACAGCATTACCTGTCAAACATCTATATCTTTTATGCTACTTATACAATTATATGCAGAATCAAATACTTATCTACAAATAAAGGAATATATTTTATTTAATGGCTTTAATTGTTGAAATACAAAGGACAAGCAAAAAAAAAATGCTGACTGGAAAAAAATTAGCAATATCAACTTCATAGATTTACAGGAATGGGGAAAAAAAATGAATGGAACAACAGATGGGAAGTAAAACAACATGTCAGCAATTGCATTTCATTCTGAAATAATGTATTTATCAATTTTAATCTGAGCACCAAAATAAATTAATAAATAAATGAAACTCACAGGAATCTTTTAAAACTTGAGCTTCTAAAGTCTGAGAGACAAAGCACCCAGATCGCCCTTGCACACATTCATTAAAGTTGCCATTATCTATAGCAATGGTAATTTAAACGAGAGCACATTATAAAATCAAATGATGAGAAACTAAGAAAGGAATCATTTTCATAACAGGGTTCACACCCCATGAAATTGCCTAGTTTTATTTCTATTATAACACTGTTCTCTTATATATATTTTTTTCAATTCCAGTGCACATCATCAGGCTTCATTTCCCCCAAGAAATGCAATGTAATGCAGCGCTGTTTGCAGCTTCAACACCATCTAATAAAACTAGCAAACTAATAAACTCTAGAGCATGCAAAAAGAGAGATGCGTGCATCTTTTGTGGTCTTGTGTCGTTTTTGCATATGTGGAAGACATCGATGTGTAACTTAAGGTTAACCTGAGGCTGAGATATGCGAAGACATGCAGCTGCCTGAGCAAGGCGGAGATTATATTCAGTACAAAAATTCTTCTTCAATGTTGTGTTGTTTTTCTCCGATACATGAGATTCTTTTTTTTTTAATCCTCTGAAGCACACTGCAGCCAAAGAGGCGGCACTTAACAACACCCCAGGAGTGAACATATTTATTTGGTCACACTCAGAGTCTGGGTAGAAAAACAGATGTTTAAAAGTAGAGCAGGAAAAGGATTCTCAACAGGCTTCATAAACTACCTCTTCCCTACAGACCCGGACACCAAACTCAGCCCCTTCTCCTGCACTGTGAATTTGGCTAAATGAAATGAAACGAAAACATATCCTGCCCAGCTGTGAACTTACGATAGACCCTCGGCTCATGCTTCATTTCTGCGACAAGCGGTGCCGACAACTGAGAGATAAAAAGTTAGCTTTTAATTTACACAGAATATTCAATTAAAATGACATATACAAAATAACTAAATATTATGAGTAAATGTTGCTGTGTTTAGTTTGTGACCTACCTTTTTGAAAAGAAATTGGACAAAAATGGAATAAATATTGTATTTGCCGTGCACTAAAAGTTTGGAAAAATTTGGTTTAAGGTCAAGTGATCCTGGAGTATTTGAATGTCATCTGTGTGTTGTACCGCGTCGCCATTTTTATGTTCTACATTATTCTACAACCTGATGGAGCTGCCTCCCGCTGGTCGTAAATCTCGAAGCTGGCGATATTCTGCACACATTCGAGCTTCCAAAAATCAAGCCAGCACTGTGGAACCCAACGAGGCATGGAATGGAAACGGCAGTAAAGTGACTCTTTAAAGGTGCCATATACATCTCCACACATCTGTTGCATCTGATGCCTATTTGTTGATGTTTTCTTTGCAAGCACCACCTCCACTGGGTACTATTGGGTAATATCCAGTCATTCGTTCTGTCCTGGAACCCTTCAGTGTGTCCAATGCGTGTGAATGGTAAAACAGTGTTAGTCTCAACGTGTTAGTCTGACCATGCAGACCATCTGTATTCACTGCCTCAAACACCTGAGCTACAACATTAGTTTACATTTGCACAAGTCAGCTGATAAATGGCTGTGCTACCTCACTCGGTGAGTTGGTGGGGTAACAGCCGTGGGTTCACATCAACCCTACTGGTCGTCAGTCCTTATACAAAACACAGAAATAAGGGAAAGTGCCTCGGAATCCTAAAACGAAAATATTTAGAAAAATTTCATTTGCAAATTTTCTTTGTGGTCTATTTAGCAAAACAATGCAAACCTCTGCTGTACCCCAAGTCTACTGTTTTTGTAACCTGCATCAAGCTGGGTGCTGCAAAGCAGTCCACTGCTCAATAAGGGATGCATTAAATGCAGAGGACAAATTTAGTTGGAATGACAAAAATGATTATAAAAGGGAACCTTTGGATGAGCTGGACTTTCGCTACAGCTGCAGGTGTCTGCACATCTAATCAGACACAACATTACAATAACCTTAATGTTATATTGCTATCTTTAAACATATCAAATAACAATTCTTCAAAATAGTAGAAAAAATGCCAGATGCTTTAAAATGAGTGGTTTAAATACAAAAACATGCATTAAAACAAAGAGACAGTTAAATTTTTAAATATAAATATATAGTTGTAGCTGATTAATTGATCAATTACTGAATAAAATGTATTCTTTTTATTATTTTATTACATTTAAGGACACAGTTTTATCCTTATAGCTACTTTTTGGCCCTCCATTTCTTATATTGAGTCATTTATTTCTGTATGTTTTCTGAATTATGACAAGATTGGTCCTCCATAGTTACATTTATTTTCATCATAATGAATAATCTGGACATTTGCTTGATTGCTGGTCTTTAATGACTTTTCAATGAAAAAAGAAGGAAAACAAATTGTCCTCTGTTGTTTCATGGCCAAAAATCAAAGATCCACTTAAAAGCTTTTATTTATAACGAAGAATAAACTGATGCATTCAAGGCTTCCAGTCTCAACAACCAGTTTACTGCATTAGACTCTTCATGTATTGACTCACTTAATTTACAGTTTTTCTTTGGAGGCTATTCTCAGTTTTGCAGAGACAGAAAGTTGCATTACTTAAATGTTTTCTTTTAAACAGATGTTCTGCTTGCAAAGCGAAGTCATTGGCTACGTCATCTTCCAATGTAACAATGATTATACCCTGACTGTGTTTTTTCACTGCTTAATTGAGCAGTTGACGAATGGAAGAAATAATAAGTTTACTGTGTAAAGATGTGACGCTGTGAAAAAGAAGTATTATGATTATTGTGTGCAGTTTTTATCATGGCTATCCGTATTATTGCAGTTTTATTAGATATGCATAAGCTATTATTTTGTCGACAGTGAATCCCATAGCATTGCTGATTTCCTGCAGCGTAAATGTTATCATCATCATAGTCTTACCGTTCTTATTATTCCTCACATACTGACGGTCACAAAAACACTAAATTCCCCCTGTTTCACGCAATATCCGAAGCAGAATCAGCTTTAACCACAAAACATGTGCACACAAACAAGGAAACAGACTTTGCTTACACTTTCTTAATTTTAAGTATAAAAATATGAAAAAGGATTGGGATAAATATGAATGATAAAGATACTCTGACAGTTAAATGTTCCTAATAGTGAAAGCCTGGGGGCTGCCTCTGTGGCGGCTGATTTTAGCATGAAGTCTAAATAGTTTGTGTCCAGGGTGTGTGAACTCTGCAGAGGTCTTACCTGCCGTTCTTCTGATCCTAGATCTGTACAAGTCCTGGATGGAGAGAAGGTAAGGCCCTGATGAGCCTCTCTGGAGACCTAATTATTCATAGTAGTTTGGACCTATCCTCTTTTATGGATGAGTCAAACTACGCGGCCGTGTAGAAGATTAACAACCGGTGGAAGGTTTTACCCTTTGAGCCGCAGCAGGAAGAAGTACAGTCTCTGTTGGGTCTTCTTCTTCTGTGTGTGAGGACCAGCTCAGGTCCTGAGAAGATGTGGTTCCTAGGAACTAGAAACAATCCACAGCAGACATTGTGATGTTGAGGATGGTGAGGGGAGGCTGTGTGTGTTTTCCCGAAGTCTGCCATCATCTCCAGTGTCTTGAGTGGAGTTAAGCTCCTGGTGGCTCTGACCACACCAGTAACCAGCTAATCCACCTTGTGCATGGCTGCGCTTCAAATCCACAGTAGAAGTTGTTAAGGTTAAGTCATTGTCTGCACACACGTCCTAAAACAATAAAGGTATATGACGTCACATCATTGGGAAAATTATTCAGGTCAGTGGATGAAGCTTCAAAAACACTCCAGTCTGCGCAATCAAAGGATTTGCTTTGACTGCTCCGTCCACCTCCTAACAGTCATAACCACTGGCTAAGAAGTTTTAATTTCTGCATATTCGTTTGAATGAGATGTAGCTGACAATGAGTCCCAAAGTGGCCATGGAGAAAGCGCAATTACCTATATAAGGGTAAAATACCAATAAAAAGTATTACTATACAAGATTAATACTGAGAATTAGTCCAACTGTGCATCCGTCCCAGGATTAATACAGTTTTTAATTTTTAAAAGCAGCATTACACAAAGTAAACTATTTTAACTTCCTTTTATTAAATGAAGTCCCCGACAAATCACATCTTAGCAGCCCAAACACAATGCAGTTTTTATTAGCTGAAAGGATGATGTAAGCTGTTTTAATTAACTGTAAAATATGTAAATTGAAGTTCAGTAAGCAGTATATGTACAGATATTTAAGGTGCTAATTGTATGCATTTTGACTTTTGGGACTAACTTTGACATAGATGTTTGTCAAAGTGCTTAAATTTGTTGGTTTTATAGAAGCAGACAGAGCCTTGGTTGTCCAAGCTGGTAACAAGTGAAGCAGACAAGCTGCACGAGTCTGAAGGCTGGAAATATCTGGCTAAAGGCTAATTTACTTTATATTAGCTGCTAGTGGCTGCTGGAGGCAGAAAATTTCACGACAGGTTTCCTTCTGAACGTAGTGAAGCTGTTTTTTTTCTATTCTGGTTTTAAAAAAAAAGTTTTCTATCCAAGAAACCCAGCAGATTGTATTGAGTCACTGACTTTTCACATGATGCCACTTCAGGCTATAGTTTAACAAGCATTATAGTATAACAAGCACATAATGAGAGCAAAACGTATGAAGAAACAGTTCCAATACAATTATCATGTGAAAGTATAAGTTCAAACTTTCAGATTTTTTTGTCCAGCTGTAAAATCACCTGCGGTATTCATTACACTCTCAGTGCTGAGCTACATTTTTTCTTCTTTTCTCTGGTGTTGACTAGAATAATGGTAAAGCCTGTACATCAGGTGCGTATAAGGTGGGACTATCTGGTAGGGTGGGCATCTTTAAACGTCTGTCTGTCTGTTCTGCAGGAAACACAAAACTCACATTGACCAGACAAAATGGCTTTTAAAACAACTTGGTTTGAGATGATCGCTGAAGATCTTTGATAATTAAATCTCTCCTCTATGGGCAGCCCTGGTCCAATTCCAAAACACACAGTGTTCTCACAGAAAATAAAAACTTTTGAAAAAAGGAACTTGATTTAAAAAATGTAAACAGCAAAAAAAAAAAAACGTCAAGACGAATCCGAACAGATGTACTCAAGGGGACTGTGATTAGTTACTTTATGTCTTTTATTAAGTCAATCAGAGGCCTGTGTATGTGGAGGTTTGGTTTTGGGAGAATAGCTTTTATCTTTATGAAATACAATTTAAAACAAAATGGCCCAACATATTATACCTTACTATGATCTGTTCTTCTAAATGTGGCAAACATTATTGCGTGTTATTCATTTTACTTTAAAGTCAGGCTCTGTGTTATTGAATTAGAAGTTAAAAACTTTCTAAACTGCTGTTGCTAAGCAATCATGTTCTTTAACTTTTTTATGTCAGCGTTTAATATCTTTGCCTCTCAGACCTTTTTACGTGCAGCCAGTGTCATTCCCATGTTCAACGTCCTTTGGGATTTACCAAGTTATCACAGCCATCTCCTATCTCCAAACTTCCATGACAAGTATTTTTATCAGCATATTTTTGCCAATTCAGATTTTTTAATTCATTTAGAGACTGGATGAAAAGTAATCCTGTATTCCATATTCTATAAATTTTTGTGTTTTGGTTTTCTTTTGTGTTTTTTTGTTTGATAATTTCTGGGTTGTTTATTTTTGTTAGAAAAACATCACCGTACTCAGTTAATTTCTCTGTGTTGTTAATTCTTGTTTAAGGGGTCTTGTTCATTTCATTACGTTTAGTTTTTTGCTCAATCCTTGTGTCACAATGCTGCTTGAGAATCCCTGTCTGAATTTTGGTCCTGCTTCACCAGCTAACACACAAAAAAATATTCGAGACGTGATTATCTTCAAATATGATTTTTTGTTGATATTTTTACTGGTAACAGGTAAAACAATAAGTTGTTAAAATATGATAACCATCCCTTTTTCAACTGGACTCACTAAAAGAAAAAAGTGACACCTGAACTTAATCAATATTAAAGTAGTGGGAAAAACCTGGAAGTTTAATTTAGGATCATTTAAAGTGTCAGTTCCTCATTTTTCTCACACGTTTTTAAGTGTAATTGGTTGTTAAACTAACAAATTATGTGTATTCAGGGGAAAATCTAAAATTTTATATAAATGAAAGTACTTTCAGGTTGAGCCCTGGTAATAACATGCTTTTTCTTCTCAAATAGATTAAAGAAAAATGCGACATCCAAAAATCCTGATTTATCTCAGAGCTCTTGGAGCAAACAAGAGAGAAGTATGAATTTAATGTTGTGAAGCTAAATGCTTGGCAAAACCACAGGGAGGCCATTTCAAAAACAGATGGGTAATTCACTAAATTATTAAGAGCACAATCTTCTCTGCTCAATCCATAGTGAGTAGTTCAATATGTTCCCCTTAGTTAGGTAAATTGCATCCTGGTTTTAAAATGCGGAGATTTATCTGTAACAAGTAAGTGCCTCTGATTTTTTTTCTCTTCGTTCTTCAAGTCAGCACATTAAATAATTGTTTGTTCAAAAGAATGTGTCAAAGATACAGAGGTGTGGCCATTATGCAACATATCCAGGGAGTCAGCAGAAACTCTCGACTTGCTGTGAAGATATAACTTTCATTATAACATTCACACAGACGCCGTCATCCGTGTGGTTTTCTCTCTGCCATTCTAGTGGCTGCAGTAATTCCCACCGGCTGCGTGGTGCTGTGTCAAAAGGGACAGCCCTCCTTATTCGACCATCAGGAATACAAATCAAGTCTATTTTTCACAAATGTCAGAGCAAAAGGCATACATTTCTAAACACTAGATGAACCGGACAGAAAGTTAGACACGGGCGGAGTAAAGTTGTTCACTACGTCCGATTTTATTCAGCAAGTGTCCCGTTTTGTGCATTAGCTCTTTTTTGCAACAGCCAAAAAAGCCAAATGAACCCAACCGAGCATGAAAATGTTTCTTAGATACTTGCCGAATCCAAGTACCGATACTGAGTATTTAATAAATTGATACTTTTAGATCACAAATAACTCAACAATATCATTGACCACTGAAAACGACCATTGAGGGCGATGAATTTAGTTAGAGCTTCAGTTATCTCCTCTGATTCTTTTTCTTTTGGAGGGTCAGCAAACAACCTCTTGGTGTACAGCACCACTACCTGGTATAGGGTAAATGGTAAAATGGTAAAACACAGAGGTATCTAGCCTTTGAGTTGCAGCGTAGCCCAGCCAAGGAGGCATATTTGTATCGGTATAGAGCAGGGGTCACTAATTAAAAATCAGCGGGGTCCGAATAACAAAAATCAACAACCAGTAAAGGTCCGGACACATTTTTAAATACAATCCGTTACTTCAAACAGTATTTAACACTGAAATAAAATGTTTATGCATCCAACTTTTACATTGACTTTTTAAACAAAAAAATAACATAAAAATAGAACGTTTTTCTATTTTAAAATCCAAAGTGCTTTTTCCCAATCGAACCCAGTCAAATGCCGACCCTTCTTCTTCAAGGGTCATGCTAAATTAGCCTGAGCTAGCGCGTTACTCTTCTTTGTGTTTTAAATAAAACATAATAGCGAATCACGAGGAGATGCCTGGTTGATCGCCGCGTTTATCAGCGAGGGAATAAACGCAGACAGACGACATGGCCACAGGTGGAAATAATTAATTAATTAACTGCAGGAGCAGATTGACACGCTTACCGAGGGAAGTTGTTGTCAGCTGTTCTATCTCCTGAAGTTTCTGACCTGCTGGTTTGCATTAATCCAAAGAAAAACTTTGACCACCGCTACTTTCATTCATACCATCTGTGGCCAGTTTAAAATGCTCTCCCAAAAGTTAAAATGATTGACCACCGATAAACCTCAGACTGGCAGTGTCCGCTTTGGAAAGACCCGCCCTGCTCTCTTTCTGATTGGCTAATGTCCCGGATCTGCCAGGTTTAATTGGTTGAGAGCAGTTTCAGATTAAAACCTTGAATAAAAAGTCTAGACGGGACTTTTTGCGCTCAGTTTCCAAATGACGGAAATCCGTCGCAGCGACGGAGAACTTTAACCCCTGAGTTAGACAACATGCAGTAATATATAAATGTTTTAAATCAGGTTGGGTCCGGATTAGCCAGCAGGTGGGTCCGGATCCGGACCGCGGTCCGCTAATCCGTGACCTCTGGTATAGAGTATCGGATTGATTTTACAAGTATGAGTATGAGTACTTGAAGCTGGTATCGGGCCTGATACCGATGCCAGTATCGGTATCGGGACACCACTAATAATAATAACGATATTTTGATGTCATGCTATGCACAAATTAATTCAGCTCAGCATCAAATCCAGAAGAAATAAGATCAGAAACAGCTTCTTTCCAAGAGCTGTGAGAGCTGTCGCCTCCTGCTCTTTCGAAGGGCGATATCCCCCCTGCTGAGAAACGGTCCATCATAGGTTACAATTATATGTTATAATCCATCATGTGTTAAATATGTTAAAGTCCACCATATGTTAAAATCACTGTACTGCTATTGCCTATTTGCACAGGATTACTCTCAGGTATATCAAACTGTACTTTTCTGTAAAGGAAGCCTCCAGATCTCTGCACAAAAGTGCCTTATAATCTCATTAAGGACTGACGTCAGAGCTCTCAGACTCAGACACAATCTTTTCTCTTTTTTATCGCGTGCTCTAATGTGGAAAAAAGAACCTGTACACATTGTTTATTGCCTGTTGCTTGTTGTGTGTATCTAAGTATGTCCTAAAAGGAAGTTCACCACGGTCACACGCGGTGACAAATAAAGCTTCTTGATTCTAAATGCTTGTCGGAACTCCAACTTATTAGTCTTTCCTATTTTCTGATTCAATCAGCCAAGTTTGACCACTTGGGGACCGTCATACCATTGAACTTCCATTCCCAGATGGTCAGATAAACGTTACATTAGGAAAATCTTTATTGGGACGATGACCTCATACCAATGCACAGGCTCTGTTCAAAATCAAAGTGGATCAAAAGTGACAAAAATACTCTATAAATGTCACAGAACCTAATGATTGTGTTTTAAACACAACAACATGGTTGCAGTGTAACAGTGGCAGCAGCTTTATATTCATGTCACGACTTTTTAAACTGTAAACTGTTTCTATGTAATATCTGATTAAACAAGTGTTGTTTTGTTGACATTGACTCAGAATGGTGAAATTTCACACTTCCTATAGCATCGGTCGGGCAGCAGAATAATGTAATCAGCTCACCTTAACGTACCGCTGCGCATGAAACGTCATGTTTTTCCCTCTTCACAACCTTTTATTTAGAAATACTTTTTTACTTAAGAATACTTTCTCTTGCGCTCCAGTTTAGATCTAAAGTATTGTCCGGGGGAGTGGTGGCCTAGTGCTTAACGAGCAGGGCGCTTGTGTCCTGGAGCGGCTGCAAGGTTCCTGGTTAGACTCCCACAGACTGCCTCTCTGGGTCCTCGAGCCCCAGAATGCTCCCCGGGCGGCGCGCAGTGGCAGCCTATTGCCCCCTAAGGGATGGATTAAATACAGACGACATTGGAATGTATGTGGCAATTATGATAAAGAAGATTATTATGATCATTGAAATGCACACTGAAGCTTTTTCACAAGAGAGCTAAATCATGCCTGCTGGTGACCCTGACTCATGCAGGTATCTGCTATCAAACCGATACAATTTTTTTTTTTTTTCTTTTCCCGTGCAGGGAAAAAAAAAAAAAAACGATACAATTTTTATCAACTGTCCGAAGCAGAGAAACTAAAGCAACTAAAGTTGCGAAAATAGTTCGGTAATGGAAAATGCATGGAGCTGCTTCAATGATCAAATAACGCAACAGCAGTTGGTAGTTCTTTGTAAATCGTTTGGAAAGCTAAGTGGACAAGGTTCTGCGCAGCTTTTTAGAAATAAAAGGAGAGGGCATGATGTTTTTGATCACGTTACTGCTTTTTTCATTCATCTGGATGAATAAACATTAGAAAGTGACAAAGACATGATCTTTTAGGGGAAAATTGTCCTGTCTGTGTATTTTTCCTGTCATGCCTTCAGCGAAGAAGCTGCTGGAAATAATGATAGCGGCTTTGAAAAGTTGACAGTAGTGATTTGAAAAGATGTCAGACCATTAAAAGGTCTTTGAAGTGTGTGGCGTTGATGGGCTGCACGCCACCCGTTTCTTTGCTGTATGATTTATAGTAAAACATTAAGGGCGTCTTGTACGGCTATTTGTCAGCAGTGATTTCTAAACGGCTTTGTTTGTTTGGTTTCACTCTTCGAGTCAACCGGGGGCTGTGCTTTGACACTGTTGGTGTTTTAAATGCATTAACAGATTGCCCAAAAGCTAATCTTGAATAAACCGAACAAAAGAAGAAAATGATGCAGACAAACACAATGTGTGTTTAACATAAGCAGAGCTTATTTTATGTGGGAGAGGCTGATTGAGTGATAACAAACACAGCTTGCCCACTTGTATTATCCAAAGAGTCATTTTGCTTCTGTGAAGTTTGTTTTTATTTGGGAAACACATGAAACCTTAACATATGATTTCAGACGGACATATTGGTTTGTTTCACCATTGACAATGACACGATTAATTAATGAGATATATTATCAACAGCTTTAACTGCATAGCAAAAGGCTCTTCTATAAACATTTACATTTGCATTGTCATTCGTACTGAATAAATTAATGCACAAGTCAACAAACGGCGTCATAAAGGTTCATTTATCTAATTTACTTACCACAACTGTTGAATGGTAATTTTTTTGCCGCTTTTGGGCCGCGGCGGTTTGATACGCTCAACTGGTACACGCAAATGTAATCAGAGTTGACGTACATACAATGTTTAGCAATGCAAAATTCAAAGTTTTCAAGCCAAGACTAATTGTGGGTTACATTCGATTAAGGATGTTACTTTAACGTTTACGAGTAGAAAGGCTGACTGAAAAAGTTCAAGCAGAAACTTGTGTGCTTGCCTACTTATCTGACAGGATAAATGTTGGTGTAGCTGTGCACAGATTTGCTTTTGCGTTTTCTTACTTGATTTGCTCTTTCAAGGCATATCATGTGGACTTATGTTAAAATCTAGAATGCATCGAGTTTGGAAACATTGTGCTCCATGCTGGGGTTTTTTTTTCAGTCGAAGGCATCGTTTAGCAGAAAAGCGGAACGTGGTGGAGCGCTACTTTAGTGAGTATTAATAGAGAGATGAGGGTGCCTCAGATCAGCTGAAAGAGCTCTTCTCTACGTGGGACATTACTTTGGCATGTAAGGTTCTGCACAATATTGCCCCGGACAGTCGGACTTAATGTGAAACTCTACAGCATCAAATTGGCTCTGAGGGCAGTCAAACGGAGACAGGACCTCACGCAGCTCTCCTGATATCAGACTGATTTTTTTTTCTTATGTTTGGCAAGTATGCTTTTAAAATAATACAGTGGACATTTCCAGACAGTCAATGTGTTTAATGACGCGTTTCTGGTTTTATGTCTTTCGGTGCATCAGTAAAGCTGGGTTGTGATGCTTTCATTTCTTTTCTTTTCTCTCTCTTTTTTTTTTTTTACCATGGCGCCAATTCTGTGGGCACCATCCCAAACTATCAGCAAATAAAAACACTGAAATTAACTCTAAATATCATCTAGCCTCCGGATTTACAGACACCTGAGTGTTAGTATCCCGGCTTTGGCCAATATATGCAAAACATTTTACGCCATATGGGCAACTTTATGCTAAGATACTTTTTTGAATGACTATATACCAGTTTCTGATACATTGAGATTATTGTGTCTGTGTATCCATATTGACATTAATCTTCGTTAAATATCCATTTTGATTCAAATCTCAGCCAAGAAAAGTTGCTGACAATATTTTAGAACAAGTATAAGAGAAAATAAACGTGGAAAGAATAATGTTATCTTTGATCCTTGTTGAAAGAACACTTAAAAGGGCGGCTCTCTTTTCATAGGAATAAGGTTTAAACTTTTAGTGACACTTACAGCACACAAATAAGGCAAGACTGATGGTAAATAGCCAGATGTTCTTGTGCATTACACTAGTTGATTTTAGGTCAAATAATATACACCTGAACAAGATCTTTTTTTTTTTTAAGTGAGCCTTCCTTTCTGCATCATATCTGTGAATGGCCATCTTAGCTCTGTTTGTTATACATGGAAAAATATATGAGAGTGAGAAAACCACATATATATTGTTCATTATTAGGGTCAAATATGTCAAATGTACCGTAGATGTGTTAACGTTTTTTTTGTCGAATGTAGAATTTCCATTGCAGATAAGGTTGGAAAAAATCCTCAAATTGTCGTATTAGTCCAGAGACAATGCCTTGCTTACAAAAATATATCATTATTTGTATAAATTACTCATAATACCTTTGCATTATGATAATAGAAATTATCAGGATAATTATTGGAGGCAGAAATACTCCAGTAAGCCTATTTTTTCCTCTTCTTAAAGGATTTCAGTTGTATTAAATATCCGTTCTGTGCTCATTGAGTCACTGCATTACTCAGTTTGATTCACCGTTTTCACAATTGTGCACAGAATTGTGGTTTGTTTGAATTTTAAATCCGTCCCAAAAGGAGATGATCCCAACTTTGAATCAGGAGTGCAGAACACTACCATCACGGCAGAGTTTGTTTTCAGCAAAAGAAGGTGTTCCTCTGTCAGAGGATGTTTTACACATCAGTGTGCCGACATGTTCTTGGCAGAGAATGAAACGCTTGGGAAAGGCTCCCTGTGAAAGCCTCAGCACTAAATCAGGACTAAGAGCATCATTTAAAAAAAAAAAAAAAAACCACCAGAACCCGATCGAGTGTAAACGTGTCATAGAAGAGCACATTGCACGGTTGGAGCGGTTGCCAAACGCAGGGGAAAATCTGTCCTCTCACTCGCTGTTGCAACTGACAGCTTTCATCGCCTGCGACGCTGCGAGGGGAGCTTTGAGGGCCCAAACTGAATCAAACCTGCCGCCGCTGTTGTTGCCGTTTCAGGCCAGTGGAGGGATTTTTTTTTTTTTATTCTGTTTTCAAGGGGGGTGTTCAGGCCTCAGGCACAATGCATTGTGGGGGTTCTGGTGAGTCACGCTAGTGTGGATTTGGTGATAGAGATGAAGAGCAGCTTTCTTAATGTCAGCTGTAATACCCGTGCAGACATGTAGGGCCTAATCGAGTGTGTCACTTCCCAAAGCGCTGCATGCAAAGGAAGCCACCAGTTTGTCTTTCAACATTCTGCATTTGTTTGGCATGCCTGGTGTGCCTACAGCCAGGATTAGCAGCATCAGCCTTTGTTCTTTTGCTTTGACGGCTTCTTTTTAAAGAGCTAGAGAAAAATCATCTTTGCAGACTGAAGACAATACCTCGCCTGAGCGAGATTCGCCCCTTCACTATGACTTAAGCGCCCCGGGCCGAACCTTTTGCCCAACTCGGTACGAGAATGAAGAAGCTAGCCAACCGTGACGAGGCTGTCCTGTCCACAGACATCCTGACACATCGCTGATTCATGGAGATTCACTTTTTTTCTCTTTTCATCTGTAGTTTGAGTGAATGTTTGAGTCATCAACGAGCAGTGGAGACACAAAGAGACGATTTTTTTTTTATTATTTCACATTCAAAGCCAGGACAGATTTCAGAGAATATGGAAAATATATTTGAGCTGCTTGTTTCATTCAGTTATCCTGGTCCGATGCAGAGTATTGTGCTTCTTCTTTTCAGGACTTATATTATAATAGTTGCACCTATAAAGTGAGCAAAACTGGTTTTGATGTCAGGAAAATAAATAGAAGCTCTGTTTCTGACTGTGTCTTACAATTGGATTTGAAGAAACACAAGAAAAAGTCACATTTAAATGAACAGAAATTGGCTGAAATTGAAGCATTACAAATTTGAAAAAACAAACAAAAACATGCATATGTCTATGTTTGATAAGATCCTGAAGGTGCGGCAAAAAGTAAAGAATCTAAATTTTATAGATTGAGTTTTGTTTCATCTGCCAATGACCAAAATGGATCATTCAAGAAAAAAAGACAACAATGGAAACATTTGTAATTTATGGAAAAAATGTGTAATTTATGGAAAAAAATTGTAACTTATGGAAAAAATTGTCATTTTAGAAGGTTTTCAGTTTCAAAGTAAACTGCAGATCTGGTTAGTAGATATGGCTGATTAATAAACGACCATAAGGACATGCTTCAGTAATACAAATCCCATCCTGTACAATATTTTGCATCCCTACTTCATCTGTAGCATTCAACCGACAGTTTTCCAGAAGTAGCCTGATTTGTGGCGACAGCGGCGCAGGAAGTAGGGAGTTTGTCCTGCAACTGGTGGGTTGCTGGTTTGACCCCCCGCTCCACCCATCTCAGTCATTGTGCCCATTGGCAAGACACCTTGCCTGTTGGTGGCGCTGATGCATGGCAGCCTTGCTTCTGTCAGTCTGCCCCAGGGCAGCTGTAGCTAAAGACGTGGCTCGCCACCGTCAGCGTATCAGTGACTGAATGTAGTGTAAAGCGCTTTGGAGTCCTCTGGACTTGAGAAGGCCATCATTTTTCTAAAGAATACATTTAGCTTTTCACTGAGACATTCATTTATGTTTGGATTTGTCCCAGCTGAATTATACGTGTAAGAAAACAACAAGTGACAAACAAAACACATTTTCACGAAAGCCAAAGTGAAAAGGGCTTCATCTGATGGATGTTTTCAGTCCTTGGATTAGCTTAACCTGAAAGCTCCACATCATCAAATTGAAAACTAATTCTTTATACAGAGCAGTTTACCCTTATGACAAGTTCAATGTATTTGGGTTTTGTTCTTAGTGTTACTGACGCTTTCAAATAGTGTGCTGTAAAGATGGTTTATTCTTAATTTAACAATTTCCTAAATTATTCTGCACTGTTATTTCACTTTTAGTCTCTTTTTATATTGATATATAATGATATATTCATTATACTTCTTTATTTTAGTATGCTGTTGTGCATCATATTGCACATATTGCACATAATACGTTTACATGTTTTTTTCTCCAGTTCTGTCATTTTTCTATATCTTTCACTTTGTTTCATTTGTTGTGTTTGAAAAATGCTCTATAGATAAAACCTGATTGACTTATACTGTGTTCCTTTAGTCACTTGTTAAGTAGTAGAGTAAAATGAAGACAGAATGTAAAGTTTTACAAAACTGTTGATCTTTTTCCATGTTTCTGTGATTTTACGATCTCAAAATATGCTGTTGATGTATTGAACTGATGTCAAAGCGACTCCTGTAGGTCAGACGGGTTGACCGTTAAGTAATGGTTGTCTCATCAGGGTAATCCATTACTAAACCGCCTTCATCATTCATTATATGGCTAAGATGCACCAGACAGACTTCATGAAATCCGCCTGATTTGTAAAAACACAACATGGACTTAGCCTCGAATGCAATCGAAATACAAACTAGGTCTAAAACACTTTCTGTCATTCAGTCCTGACAGCTAATTTAAATTTTGTATTCATATTTTAATCCTCTGCGTGTTTGCCAACACGCAAAACACTTTGAGTTGCATTTAGTTACATCCACACTGGAACTGTTTCGACACTTTTATAGGATCAGTCTGATGTAAAAAAATAAAAATCATTCTAGAGCAAAGAAATGATTGACAGTTACATTTTTTGAACAGAGGATTAAAGGTAATAACATCTTTTACAGTCCCAACACGACCAAAGTTTTGTCAATGAGCAAAATCTCTTTATGCAGGATGTCAAACGGCAGATTATTATTAAAACCCCAGCTATATTTCCATGAGGTTACAAATTCAGAAATTTCCCATAAGACATGCTGTCACCCTGGCACCAACTTTCAAAGTACACACAACAATCCAGTACTGAGAAGATGATTCCAGAAGCCTGTCTGCAGTTTGGATTAAAGTCGTTCCTTTAGTCTTATAGCTGCATAAAAGCTCAATGCTTTGGATTACTTTGCATCTAGTATTTATAAGAAGAGCGCGAGCCGAAGTACAAAGTGTCAAGTTTAAGACTTGGAATTCTACACAGATTTTTTTTATTAATCACATGATCGCTTTGAACTGTATTAATTTCGACTGATTCAGAAAAATACATTTTATCCTCCGTGCATCTATTTTAACAGTTAATTATTTCCCTCCACCTGTTTTTATCTACAACTCCCAAGAAAATATTTCTATAGAAATGTATACAAGGGCACCTTTTTTCTCAGCGCTTCCTTTTTTTCTGCTTCCTTGCAGATTTAAGTATCAACATTACATACTGTATCTTAATGTGCTACCATTGTCTAATCTTAGGTAATACAACAGTGCATGTATCATTTAGAGTTTGCTGATTATTCTCTGTAAAAACATGTTAAGTGTTATTGAGCAAAATAAGACTATATTACTGCAAAATCAGGGAATCGAATACCAAAGAAAAAACAGGTTTACTTGTGTTGACAAGTCCTTTTTAAAGTTAAATTAGCCAGACTGTGAGTTTCAGGAGTGTCTTAAATAAGCAGGTTTTTGTTCATATTCATACAGGTATAACATTCTGTTCAGCATCTCTTGCTGAACAAACAGGAAATTGTTCGCTCTAATTTGCCTCACAAATCCAAACACTCTGGAAAGGTTGCCCCCATCAACGACAGTTAATTGGGAAAGGAAACACTGGGCATGTGTTGTGCACAAATCTAACATTTCTAATGTGCACTTGTGCAGCCGGGTTATTGCAGCCTCTTTATTTGTACTCAGACATCGTGCAAGACAAGTACGATGATGACTTTGCTATGCTAAGTGAATCTCACTGCGCAAGCATTCTTATATAAAGGTGACTATATCCTGCTCTTCAAATTTGTGTAATGTATTATTTGGTTAATGTGAAAATACTATTTTTTTTATTAATTGCATACAATAACTGTTTACAGGAATAGAGACGCACCTATAAAATATGGCGCCCTATAAAGATTAATGCTCCATGCAGGTTGAATCCTGTATGTCCTTGCTGCTGAATTTACAGTAGTGCCAAATCTGATCACAAGCTGTGGAAGTTCCTTTTTGTCGTTTCCTGGAGGAAACATTGTATTAAGAGCCAGGCAGTTTTAAACAGCCGACCCCTCGTATATATTAAGGTACGTTGTATATGTGTGTTGTAAATCTTTCCCATCTCAAGGTCGAGGGATAAACCAGTCGGGCACTATGTGCATTGTAAACGAAATATATCCTCACTCTGACCTTCCAAGCTTATAGAAAACAGCTACAGCAGACATGGAAACAGTAGCGAGTAGAGCAATGTGTTAAGCTGCTGTACTGAGAAAGGAAAATTAAAACAGGGCAAAGAGTAGACAGCTATCTAAAAAAAAACACTTTTTAAAGGAAATTGCCAGATGTTTTTTTTTTTCAACAGATGGACAAAAACTCCAATGCAAGATTTATCCAAAATACAGTGTTTTTTAAAAAAGCTGGTTAAAAACCACGTATCTATGTACGCAAGTATAAATCATATTATGACTGATGATCCATGAGCTATTATGGATGCTAATTAAAGGCTGAAACAGGATTCAGAAGCGAAACTAATCTGTTTAGGTTCTGTTTGTCATGTTCTGACTCAGTTTTCTGACCCACATGCAGAGAAGACTCAGAGACCGTTTCATTTTAGAAGGTTTATTGTAACAGAAACTGCTGGACTCAGGCTGGTGGGGTATCCGGAGTTAGAAGGACAGAGATTACTACTAGATGGATGGTAATGTTGGGAAATGTGTGTTAATCTTTTTCTTACTGTCTCTGCAGGTGAAGATTCCTCTGGGGGGGGGGGGGGGGGGGGGAAGGTTCAGGCCGACTTGGAGATCATGTGCTTGGCGTGCTGCAGAGGACGTGGTGTCCAGGAAGTGCTGGTGGTCAGTCAGAGAGCGGGCAGGGAGAGATGTTGAGAGGAAAGGAACTGATGTGGTGACCAAAGATGGTGATGATGGTTCCAGGGAAGCTTACTGAGGGTGAGAGTCTGGCTCTAAGGGGGACACTGATAACGGGAGCAGCAGGTAAGGCAATCAATATAATTCCATTTTATCTATATAGTACCAATTCATAACACACGTCATCTCAAGGCACTTTACAAAGTCAAATTCAATCAAATCCTCCACATTGGTCAAAAACTTTCCTCTCTAAGGAAACCCAGCAGGTTGCATCAAGTCTTGACAAGCAGCATTCACTCCTCCTGAAAGAGCGTAGAGCCACGGTGGACAGTCCTCTGCATTGTTGATGGCTTCCCTCATACTGAGCATGCATGAAGCGACAGTGGAAAGGAAAACTCCCCTTTAACAGGGAGGAAAACCTCCACCAGAACCAGAACCAGGCTCAGTGTGAACAGTCATCTGCCTCGACCCACTGGGGCTTAGAGAAGACAGAGCAGAGACACAGAAAGCACAGAAGCTCACATTGATCCTGGAATCCTTTCTATGTTATATGGTAATGACAATCACTCAAGGAGGTTTGATCAAGTAAGCTAAGCTTAGCTTGACTCAATATGTCCAGTGGGTGACCATCAGGCATCGAAGGGTTGTCAGGGAGCTTCTTAAATATCTTGAGGTAGATTACCTGATAACAACCAGGTGTGACTTCTGTGGTCAGCCAAAGCTGACATGTTTCCGACCTGTCAAAAGGAGCGATTTACCTTCTCAGTCTGTCATCAAGGTCTGCAGAGGTCTGTTAATTAAGCACCAATTAGATTCAGCAGTGTTGAATCAGGACAGCACCTAAAACGTGCAGGACACCGGTCCTTGAGGACTGATTTTGGACACCCCTGATCTATACCATCCCATTATAGCTGTGGGTGCATTAAAACATGTTTAATGTTTTTTGCTGCCTCTAAAACATGTCTTCCAGGATTGAACTGTGGTTGTCTCCAACCAACGTCCAATCAGAGTTGACCAGTCCTCACAGCATGCTGAAGCCACCACTATATTCCACTTCTTGTAACGTTCAAGAAAGGATCCAAGGTACAAACAGAACAGGTCAGTGGTTTAGCAACAGATTTTATTGCTTGCTGATTATATGCACGGCGCGGGGGGCCCGCAGCTCGCTCTCGGTGTGGGTAATCTCCTGAGACGGAGACAACAGGTTAGTGATCAGTCTAAGGGAGGGGAAAACGGGCAAGAGAGAGAGGCTGATTCACTAACCTGTTAGTGGGGTCAGAGTCTGGGGATCGGCTGAGAGGCTGAGTCAGGGTCACGGTCCAGTTGCGGGCAGAGACAGCAGGCGCCGGAGCAGTTGAGCGACTGGCAGTTACTGGGAACTTCGACCGGCAGACTCCTGTGGTGATCAGGGAGAGAAGTCCAGAAAATCTGTTCCAGGCGGCGGTACAAGGGGGCAATCCAGGGGGCAGGTCCAGGTCGAGTCCAAGGTCCGATAAGTAGCAAACAGAAGCCGATAGGGATAAGGCAAGCTCGGTGGTTCAAGGCAGATCAGGTCAGGTAACGGGATAAACAGACAGAATAGAAACGCTGGAGAGTACTCGATATTGGCTATGAGACAATCTGGCACTGGAGACTGATTTGGACGAGGTTTATAAGGAGGTGGAAACAGCTTGAGCCAGTGAGGGTTAATTGCAGGCAGGGTAGAGCAGGTGTGCAGAGTTGCGGATCAAATCAGCTCCAGTGTCAAGATCATCACACTTCTGTAATGTTATGTCCAGGGTGATGAGAACTGTTCGTTTTCAACAAAGTGTTTTTTATTTAAGAAACTTTAGTTTTGGTGTCTTTACCAAAGTACATCGTTCTACATATCTAATATGTCTACTTATTATTGCTTTCTTTCTACTGTAACTATTTTCTTGATGCTCATCCATAAAGATACGACATGTGGAGTAAATTAGTTGTTCTATCAACAGATTCTACCGCCTGAACTGAGCATCTCTGTTGCTCCTCCAGAGTTGCCATTGGCCTCTTGGCTACTTCCTTCCCAGGCCTGTCAGTTTTGATAGGAAGGCATGCACTCATAATTTTGCAGTTCTGTCAGTTTGGCAGAACTGACAGAGAACAGAGAACAAAGACCTTGACAGATAACTTTTTGTTATCTGTCATTTTTCTCTTCATAGTAGGTACACCTGGTCTGGCGTTCTGTTAGCTGTGACATCATCCAGGGGAGGCAGATCATTCACTATTATCATCTAACATAGAAAGGATTGTTGGATCAATGTGTGCTTCTGTGCTTTTCTGTGTCTCTGCTCTGTCTTCTCTAACCCCCAGTGGGTCGACATAGATGGAGCCTGGTTCTGGTTCTGCTGGAGGTTCTCCTCCCTGTTAAAGGGGAGTTTTCCTCTCCACTGTCGCTTCATGCATGCTCAGTATGAGGGATTGCTGCAAAGCCATCAACAATGCAGACGACTGTCCACTGTGGCTCTACGCTCTTTCAGGAGGAGTGAATGCTGCTTGGAGAGACTTGATGCAACCTGCTGGGTTTCCTTAGAAAAGAAATTTTTTGACCAATCAGTCTGGGGGATTTGATTGAAGTGGCTTGAGATGACATGTATCATGATTTGGCGCTATATAAATGAAATTGAATTGTACTGAATTAATCGTTTTCTTCCCACCTAACAATTAATTATTGGTTTATGTCAGTCTGTCAAACAAAATCCCATTAAAATATGTTGAAATGTGTGGTTGCAATGAGACAAGATTTGTGGGGTATGAACACTTTTGCAGAGTAAGCTTTGCATAGAGAAAGTAAGACTTTGAGCTTTGAACATGATCTCTTCAGTCCCGTTGAGTTTAAATTTGTTTCTAGATGTAAAAAAAATAAAACTAATTGCATTTTAATTTTAACCAAAAGAGGTGAAAAGTTTTACAAGTAAACTAGAACTACATTCATGTTGCACATCTTGATGCTACGTCACACCATGACTAGTTACTCAGACAAATGTGTGAGCAGCACACCGTCTCTAACATACTATCCTGGCAACCATGAAATGTTTGTTTAGACATCAATCTTTCTACTTCCTTAATGCAGAAATGGAGGTCGTGGCTTCTGACGTAATATGGAGCCTGTCTGCGTTCCTAAGATGGAGGTCTGGCCTGATTTCAAGGTAGGCTGCCTGGCTAAATTTAGGAGCTGTAATTCATTCATCACCCTGTTAGTGAATGCACCAGAGATGGCCATTCTTCTTCCTAGGTGTTAAATCTGTCCTTCAGGGGCCTTTCCCATGACTTTGAAACAGCCAGCTGAACAAGATTTCCTCCAGAAATCTATTCACCACCATCTAAATGCAATATTTTCAACACAGTTCAGTCAGCACACCTGATCTGATAAAGAAAATTAAGAATAATCAGAAAAAAGTGCAACACTCCTTTTCAGAGTTTTATATTTTTTTCTCATTGCCTGCAGAACATTTGATCAGTATTTTTCTTCTGTGTTTTCTAAAGTTAAAGCAGACACAGGATTGTTGTTTCAAAATCCTTTGTTCCCTTTTTAATAATTTTGGCTTATTATAGTCAGTGGGTTCCTATGTGACTCAACAAAAATGACAATATTCGGGTTCTGAGAGAGTGAATTAGGAAGTTTGCCAAGAACACATTTCTCTGTAAAAATGTTGTCATGTGGTGGAAGAAAGATTTTTGAGGCTAACAAAATACCACCACTTTTGTTCGCAGACTTTATTTGTGTTTCTTCATTTTCAGTTAAGGAGTTAAGGAGCTTTAATTGATATATTTCCTTTTCTCAAAAGTGACTTTCATTGGTGCTGGTCTCGAGTGCTGTCGAGCCTTGTATTAGGTTTGACAGCGTTCTCTAACCATTTAATTCATTGCAGGAACATTCGGCTTCTGAAATTTGTTATAATTACCTTACGTCATCAAGGCTAAAGCAAAGAGGGTCACGGTGGCTTTTTTTTAGCGTCTTTTCCAGGGTTCGCTGTGTGCTGCAGTTATAAATCTATATAGTCGAATAACCCTGGGGTCACATATTGCCCTATATTGTGGAAAGGGCTCTATACCCATCTGGTCTCAAGGACCGTTCAACAGATCTTTCACCATTAAAGCGGAATATTTTCATTCTTGATAACCTTCCTGCAAACTATAGCTTTAGCTAAGTATGCTAATTAGCAAATGTCAGAGATACAAGGAAAGCTGAACTCTATGTCATGTTAACGAGGTTCTCTCCAAAAGATGCTACATCTGTAGCCAAGAGGACTAAACGTTTAATCTGAATCAAAAGATGGCTAAAACAAAGGATTAGTTTAAGGGTGCACACACTTTTGCAATCAGGTAATTGACACTTTTTGTCTCTGCCTTTTCTCCCTAGAATTATTTGGTAAAATTGTGCCGAATATATGCGAAATTAAAGCGAGAGAAAAGTTTTAATTAATTAACCACGGTCTCATTACTTTGTCACAAAACATGATATTTTAAAAAGGGGTCCATGCACTCTTTAGATCCACGGTAGAAGCAAAAATAAAGGCATTTAAAAATAAATGTGAGGCTTTATTTTCCATTTACATAGGAAAGGATTCCTTATTAAGATTTATGATGAGATCTAAAATCCCAAGCCCTAAAAATAAAAGCAGTATGTTAGGGTTTTGTTGTTGTCACAGCAATCAATGTTGGGGTTTTCCCCCAAATAGCATTAATTGATGTGAAATTAGCAAACACGCCTTTAGCTCTCAGCCCATTATCCGGCGATTACCTTGCTGAAACAAACTAAAAATTAAGAGTCAATTCATTTGAGTGATTTCACACTCCAAAAAAGCTCTCTCAGAGATTTGGAAGGAAAAACTGATTAAGTGTGGTGGTGAGTAATGAGACCTTCCTCAAGTATGTTGCTAACGAGCCAGTTCATAAAGTTAGTCACTGGATGAATTTTAGTTTAACATGTTGTGTGAGTGAGCTTTCAATTTTTGTTTTTGCTTGTTTAAATTCACTGATGTTTTAATCCACTAGAAAAAAAAACAAAAAATTTTGTTAAGGTTGGTACATCAGCTAAAGCTGACAATGAGGAAACAGGTCCAGAGAGGACGTTCATGCACTCATGATGTGCAAAAGCGAACCAGCTCCTGGCAAGGACACAACCGACGGCAAATCCTCTTCTCCTCCGTCCACCGGGCAGAATCAGCCTAACAAGAGGGTCAGTGGCGAGGATGGAGGAGATAGACAGCGATGGCTCCGGGGGGGTTGCCTTACTCACTGCTTTAATCGGTGCAGTGATAATGATTTGTGGCAGTGACTGCAGGGAGGCAGTTAGGGTCTATTTGCAACTCATTCAAAAGTGTACTTGCTTGCAGATTAATGATCCACCTTGCTGTTCCAGGGAGACTTGGTGGAGAAGGAGCTGGTGAAGACCATAACTGTCATCTTGTCCTTGACGCCCGGCATGCTGAGTAATACGGTGGCAAGAACAGACTCATTATTCATCAATTACATTATTAATCAGTGTTTGACAGTCAGATCAGGAGAAAACTTTTACAAAACTATGTTGCTTGATCTAGTACTGGAAATATGGAAAATTGTGTTGCACAACAACAACAGAATACTGTCAGTGAAATCAGATTTTCCACTGTAATAAAAAAAACCCAAACACAAATCTGTGAAGAGGATTTTATTGTCTACCTCCGCTATATGGCTTCCTTGCTCATTCCAAGTAATTATTCTAACTGAGCTATTCTTAACATAGACGACTCCACATTAACACTTAGTGACACTATGGCTGAAGTTGAGTTTACAGACACTTGTCAAAATTACACACTTGTGTATATACACATATATATATATATATATATATATATATATATATATATATATATATATATATATATATATATATACACTCACCGGCCACTTTATTAGGTACACCTGTCCAACTGCTCGTTAACACTTAATTTCTAAGCAGCCAATCACATGGCGGCAACTCTATGGATTTAGGCATGTAGACATGGTCAAGAGAATCTCCTGCAGTTCAAACCGAGCATCAGTATGGGGAAGAAAAGTGATTTGAGTGACTTTGAACGTGGCATGATTGTTGGTGCCAGAAGGGCTGGTCTGAGTATTTCAGAAACTGCTAATCTACTGGGATTTTCACGCACAACCATCTCTAGGGTTTACAGAGAATGGTCCGAAAAAGAAAAAACATCCAGTGAGCGGCAGTTCTGTGGGCGGAAATGCCTTGTTGATGCCAGAGGTCAGAGGAGAATGGCCAGACTGGTTCGAGCTGATAGAAGGGCAACAGTGACTCAAATAACCACCCGTTACAACCAAGGTGGGCAGAAGAGCATCTCTGAACGCACAGTACGTCGAACTTTGAGGCAGATGGGCTACAGCAGCAGAAGACCACATCGGGTGCCACTCCTTTCAGCTAAGAACAGGAAACTGAGGCTACAATTTGCACAAGCTCATCGAAATTGGACAATAGAAGATTGGAAAAACGTTGCCTGGTCTGATGAGTCTCGATTTCTGCTGCGACAGTCGGATGGTAGGGTCAGAATTTGGCGTCTACTACATGAAAGCATGGATCCATCCTGCCTTGTATCAACGGTTCAGGCTGGTGGTGGTGGTGTCATGGTGTGGGGAATATTTTCTTGGCACTCTTTGGGCCCCTTGGTACCAATTGAGCATCGTTGCAACGCCACAGCCTACCTGAGTATTGTTGCTGACCATGTCCATCCTTTTATGACCACAATGTACCCAACCCATGATGGCTACTATCAGCAGGATAATGCGCCATGTCATAAAGCTGGAATCATCTCAGACTGGTTTCTTGAACATGACAATGAGTTCGCTGTACTCAAATGGCCTCCACAGTCACCAGATCTCAATCTAATAGAGCATCTTTGGGATGTGGTGGAACGGGAGATTCGCATCATGGATGTGTAGCCGACAAATCTGCGGCAACTGTGTGATGCCATCATGTCAATATGGACCAAACTCCCTGAGGAATGCTTCCAGCACCTTGTTGAATCTATGCCACGAAGAATTGAGGCAGTTCTGAAGGCAAAAGGGGGTCCAACCCATTACTAGCATGGGGTACCTAATAAAGTGGCCAGTGAGTGTATATATATATATATATATATATATATATATATATATATATATATATATATATATATATATATATATATATATATGTATGTGTATATACACAATTGAAACTTGCTTTCCACACATGTTCTCCATCTAATCTGACCCAGTTTGAGATATTTTGCAACAAACAGGCAAAGATTTCAGTCTCTATGTGTTCAAGGCTGGCCTAGAACCCCCCTTCCAAAGAAAAAAAAAAAAAAACAAGACAGAACTTGCAGATACAATTGTACAAAATGTTGACTGGCTTAAAACAAAGACGGCCAGCACTTCTCAGTTAAGTACTTATTCAAGATTTTTCAAAATCACGCAGAAATTTCCTCCCACTGAACACATGCATGCTACTTTGTATGAGTCTATCACAAATAAAATAAAATCATAATACACTAAAGTTTGTGGTTTTAATGTATCAGAGTATAAAAAGACTTAAATGATTTTCAATGGTTTTGAAAGTTCCACTTATTATTATAATAAATGACAGTACATTTTATCTACGAGCTCCATTCATAAAACTCAAGGTCAATGTACAAATAAGAAAGACAACAATAAAACCAGATGAAAGCGTTTAATAAGTTATGGAACAGCGCAATCACAAGGAGTAAGCGGTCTTGAACAATGGGTTCTGGATTTTAAGAGGAGCAAGATTGTTAATGTTACAGATGTCTGGTGGGAGAGAGCTCCACAGTTCAGCTGGTAGAAAGCTCTGCTGCTCCCCGCGGCGCTGAAGTGCACAGACGAAACAGTCAGGTGGATAGAGGAGGATCTGAGGATGCGGGAGGAGGTGGTGACGTGAAGGAGATCAGATAAGTGTGTGTGTTCTTTTACTTGCAGCTGAGCGAGGACCCTGTTTGCTCATTTTACTAGTAAAGTGAGGACTTTGATGTAAAGTGAGGACCTTTTGTTGGTCATTGCTTCTATTCTGGGCTGGGGGTTAGGTTTAACACTATGGTGTCATTTAGGCTAGGGTTAGGGTTAGGCAACAGAAAGGCTTGAAGATGAATGGAAGTCTATGGAAGACAAGGCACGGTCCTCACTATGCACATGCAACAAGGATGTGTGTGTGTGTGTGGGGGGGGGGAGATCTGGACAATAAACAGAGGGATTTTGAATTCAATTCTGAATTTGACTGGAAGCCAATAGAGCTGCTGTAGATCTGAGCTGTGTTGAAATGAAGAGGTCACGGTGATGATTCGAGCAGCTGAGTTCTGGACCATTTGGAGCTTATGGAGGGATTTTTGAGGCAGACCAAAGAGAGTTGCAATAATCCTAACGGGGGGGTTGTGACAAGGATGTAAACAAGAATTGAGGGGAGAGGGAAGGACAACGATGATTATTGTTGCGTAGCTGATAATATTCAGACTGGGTGATGTCATTGATGTGAGAGAAGAAAGACAGGGAGGAATCAAAGATGGCACCCAAACTCTAAACGTGAGCCTGGGGGGATAATGGAGCTGTCAGTGGAGAGCAAAATGGCCAAGTTCAGGTATAATTGAATTTGTACCTATGAGAAGGAGCTCAGATTTATCGCTTTTTAAATTTTTCCAGGTAAAGTGATTAGAGAATATAACATGACTTGAAGGGACCTCGCGAAGATACGGATGCAAGGTTCCGAGTTGGTGCAAAGAGGCGGAATCCAAAAGTCTGAACCGGATTCCAGTCAGCTTGCCCGGTTAGGGTCATCCAAGGAGGAGGCACATAGGTGGACTTACTTGGAGACAAGAGGAAAGACAAGGAGGTACGAGAGGACAGACAGTGGTTCAGAATAAAAAAAAAAAGCTTTGGGGAAAACTTGGTCCAAAAAGGCCTAGCAAGGATCATGCTCGATAAAGTGGAAACTTAATATTGAAGAAACCGCTGAGACGGTGTGGCAAGGCAAACAGGTGATCTGGCACTGGTGGGAAGACTAAGGAGGGTATAAATACTGGTGGAACAGGTGAATGATATTATGAGATGATTTCACTTAGCTGAGTTACATGGCAGATCCCTAACAAACTATGGTTTATAATTCAATAACTCTTCCATCATCCATCCATCCATCCATTTTCCAAACCGCTTTATCCCTCATGGGGTCGCGGGGGTTGCTGGTGCCTATATCCAGCGTTCACTGGGCGGGAGGCGGGGTACACCCTGGACAGGTCGCCAGTCTGTCGCAGGGACTCTTCCATCATATCTGTTGTTATTTATTACCTTACAAGGGGACCTATCATGCAATATATAATTTTGTTGTGTACTTGAAGTCTGCAGGAATGCAGAAAAGTTCAAGTTTCAAGCTGTTTAGTTTTCTCTATTGCCTGCTATGTTTCTTGAAAAGTTACGTCACAGTATTCACTGAGGAACGGCTTGGAACAGTCAGAAAGGTCATGAATTTATGGCCTACCAATTTCGCAAATCTGCCATTTCTATGTTTGTTTTTTTGTTGTTGCGATTTTGTAGTCCAAGCATGCCGGAGCTGCAAGTGTATTAAACCACAGAATTCTTTACACTGTCCCCCAGCATACTACAGAAATGTCAGATCAGGGTGGAGTGACCTGGAGAGGGGCGGAGTACGAAGCGCCTCCTTTAGATTTAAAGAGACAGTACCAAAACGAGTTGCTCTCAGACGCACATCAGAACACGGGCAGAAGATGACATGTGGAGTTACAATAACGAGGAATTCAGACCAAAGATTTACATGTGAAAAGGAAGGAAATGTGAAAAGGAAGGAAATAAAAAGCGTGGAATGTACCCTTTAAATAAAAAAGTTAAAAAACAACAACAATATGTTTAGAAAAAGCATTCATCTGTTAAGCAGATATATTAGTCTTGGACTTAAGCCAGTAGTTGTCTAATGGAAATGCTAAATGCTCTGTTCTGCACAACAAATTACATGTTGTGGGAAAAATATCTAAACATTTGTTTTATGAGTATTTATGCTGTCTTCCTGTGACATCTCTACTAAACCCTACCCACTTATTATTGCTAAAAGAACCATTTCTCCTTCCATCCATTACAGCTCAGCTCTGTGACTTTGCATTTTACTGCCACACAAGAGTTTTATTACAAGTCCTTCCTTGTCTAACATAATTGATCACTATATTATTATTTCTGAAAGCCTCTGAAGTGGTTTGCTGAATAAGCAAGTGAATATATCTACATATACGCATGCTGCAGAACACTTAGCCTTAGTTTTCTGTCTAGGCCTCTTATTGTTGTTTTGATGTAAGGATGTTATGGTCCTTTTTACAAAATTGAAGCAGTGCAGTTTTGTAAGTCTGGGTATAGCTTTGATGCATCAGATATAAAATGAAACAATGACTTTGCACCATGGTCTGCAAGATGCAGCAGTTTTTGGCTGCAACAACACTCCACCTACATGGACCTTTTTAAACATGAGTTTTGCAACCTTTTGAGAAGGAAAACACGTACAGACACACATAAGGGAAGATAATTAGGTATGTATTTGAGAATTAGGTATGTATTTGAGTTATTACATCAAGGTCATAGCTACAACTTTTTCATCTAAACGGTAAATCAGTACATCCACAAAACGTCTAGAGTGGTGCACTAATAAAAGTATTAATTTTACAAAAATTAATTTTATAATGAACTGTTTTATAATTTGTGACTGGTCCAAAATATATACTTCTGGTCACTTCTGGTTAGGATGCCAACGTCGACATGAAAGAACTCTGCACCAATAGGAATAGTAGGTTGAAGTTATGTGAGACAGAGCTCAGGCGTTGCCAGATCTTAGAAGCTCCACGATGGCGCCGAGAAACGTCTTTTTCTCGGCGCTACATTTCTCAGATTCAAGCGGACCAAAAAGAAAGCCAAATTAGGGTGAACATCGGTTAAGCTTTGGCACATTGGTGCTGACTTAAAGAAGCAGCGCAGAGGTGGCTGCTTTCCTTCTGAACAGTCAGGTGAGTTAAATGTTTGGTAAAGCTAACAAAAGGACCTGGCAACCGGCTGGCAAACAGTACAACTGCAAAGTTGGAATGACAGCAGGTGGGCGTGAGTCCGCCACCTGCTGGCTGTGAAGAGTTAAACTTGTAGCTAACTCCTTTAACTTTTACTACTATTATAGTCCTGAAAATGCAACAAGAATGTCGTTTTTTTTTCACATTTTAATGATCCAATTATCATTCTAAATCCTAGAGGTGTGACTTATTAAATAATTTAATATATAATTGTATGTATCAAAATAGGGGGTGATAGAGCAGATCTATTTTAAGCAGGGGATTACATGCATCATTTTCATCTCAATATGCTACATCTCTATCAGTAATGACCCTTAAAATAAGGAATACTTTTTTTGGTTTTAAAATAGAAGACAATTCTGTATTTTCACATGAGGGTTGGCAACCCTACTGCATATATTTCCAATTATGTTTCTAAATTACATAATTTGTATTTCTAAGGCTTCGTGGCTTGACACTAACTTACAACCACACACCTCATCCAGAGCCCTGTGGATCTTTCTAGACCCGGGTAAAAAACATATGCAACAGAGACTTTTTGTCTTATCTGAGAAGCAGACCGCTGGCTTTTAAGTCTAGTTAAATGTCTGGGTAAAAGGGATATCTTGGCTTTAACCTTACCAATTGCATTAATAAATCAGCAGGCAAAGATTTCAATATTACGTCTTTATTGGACCCCCAACCTCATAAGACTTGTCGTAGGCAATGATTCTGAATTGAATACATGATGTCTGAGCTGAGTTAATTTTTAATTAAGGGCCATAAATAAATGTTTGGGAACACAAATGCGGCAGATTAAAATGTTTTTTTTTTTTACATTATTGAGTTAATAATTAACAACCAAATTAGATTGTCAGACTTATTTTTCATTCATACAAAAACAACCAGATGATCAACATCAAATGAGGAAATTGTCTTAGCACACGTTTACTTAATAGTTATACACTTAACTGTAGCCATCCAAAAACTAAAAATGTTGTGCCTGTTTTGCAAGAGGCTGTTGACAAATGTGGTGTGTCAGAATGCAAAGGGAGCAGTGACGTTGTGTCTCAGTCCTGCTCAATCTTGTAATATTAAATCTGTCAGGCATAATTGGTTTCCTACCAGATTAAAACATAAAACTGTGGGGAAGACACTGTTCTCTGCTCACCACCATCTGTGCTTTGTGATGTGACACTGAACCAAGACTTGATGAATCATTAGGTCATTAAGCCAAATATACCCACTTTAACTTGGGGCCAAAAATAGGTTTTCATATGTTATTTTTGTCTCTGGTAATGCCAGACTTTTAACCAAGACATCTTTGTTTGGTTTTATTCTACAGCAGTCTGTCTTTTATTTAGGATATTGTTAGTTTCATTAATTGGTGCCAGTTTTCTCTCTTTTTTCATAATTTTATTAGCTGAACTCAGGACACAAAGTCTAGTTAACAACATCCTTAGCATTAAAATTTATAGTAAAAAAGGACATTGAATTAATGTAATGTAATTACCTGCTTCTGAATCAGTGATAAACCTTTTGCATAAGCTGTAGTTTTATCACTACAATACGTCTATAACTCGTGACACTGGAAATGTGCAAAAACACTTTGAATACTACAATCAATAGAAAGGAACTCATTGCTTTACTTGGTTACAGCAAAGCACACTTGGTTTTGTTTAACTTTGTTGAACATAGTATGGTAAAAGAAAACAAATGTATAAATAAATAACAGAAAAAAGAAAATAAAAATATATAAAAACACTTCTACTCTGTCCATCCTTTTTTTTAGATCAGAGAGGCCACAAATAATTGAGTTCGCCCTCTTTAGAAAAAAGGTGTTGGTTGGTAATACTGTATTCAAGGCGATTTGTTCTCCCCCTTGTGGACGCCTAACACCCTTTCAGATCGGGTGCTGCTGATTTTTCCCTGCTCTGACCTGTAATTTGGCTGCTAGTATGGTGGTAAGATGAGTCCTAGCAAAAATAACTTGCAAATGTGACATATTGATTCTGGAACTTCACTGTAAAGTTATGAACATATTAGGTTTCCATATGTATTCATTAATTGTCTCTTCCACATTAATTATCACTTCCAGTGTGGAATTTCAATGAAAAAACAAAAGAAAATAACAAACAAACTTTGTTTTGCATATTTAATACAATAAAGTAATGTTAAATGCACTTATTTGCATACATTAATAACACAGTCAGACTATAATCCCATATCTCCAGGTATTTTTAAGGAAGCTTTCAATAGTATTATAGATACGTCCCACCTTTACTCTACAATCAAACACTAGGATAGGTACCATTTAAAAGATATTTGTAGATTATATTACATGCATTACATCTTATATAAAAAGGCTAAGTTGTCTTTGCTCCTTGCACTTCATTTCCATTGCCTTATAAAGACAGAAGCAGCTATAAAATCTAGTTTTACATTTCTTCGCTGTTGATGTTTATGGTATGGGAGTTTCTGTAGCAAACATAACTGCACATAAATATGGCTGAGGTAAATCTCAGCTATGTTGACGTCTAAAGAACAAAAGCGCTTGTGCGTAAGTTGCCATGAAGTACACAAAACCATTTCTGATGAAACGGCAGCCGGTTTTTACAGGAGACACTGATGGAAAAGAGATTTCTAAATCAGAATTCACCATATCATGATTAAACAATCAACTTAATAAAATCTTCTTCAGATTTGAGCATTTTCTTTCTACCTTTATAATGTGTGTGTGGGTCCTACGTATTGCAAAACCCTACCATGTTAAAACGTGCAAGTTACTGAGTGCTCTTTTGAAAAGGTTATGGTTCAGTTATTAATAATTTGTCCAGCACAAAGGATATTTTAATCAGAAAAAAGGTCAGCAATGCTATTTTGAATGGCAAGAGAAGTCAAAATCGATGCTTAAACTGACTTGCTGACAAACATTTTTTTGTGTGAACAATGGTTAGACTATAGGAACTTATTCAGACAGAAATCCTTGTAGAAACAAATTGTCTGACTGTGACAGAGGTTTCTTAGGGAGCTTGTATGGTGGCGTTCGGTGTCCCAAATCTGTGGGTGATAAATTAGCTTTCAGCTTGGGTTTAATTCATCTGCCATTTTATTGGAAAATCAAACCTGGAAGACAAACGACACACAAACAAGGTTACGAAGTTTCAAGCTTTGCCGTTTTTATTAATTAAGTTAGTCGATTATTGGTGCAGATTTCAGCTTTGTGCCACTGCTGGTACAGGGAGAGTTGGATGTTGCATGTAAAAAAAAAAAAGCAAATCATCAATCTGACAGCGACACGTTTGAGTTCTGAGCCTCACGGTTCTGGATGAAGCACACCCAGTTGTAGTTTCTCCCATAACACTTACTTTTTCATTTACTTCATTATTAGAGCACACATTTAGCTTATTAGGACACCTGAATGAGCTATTCTTACTTATTGGCAATACGCTCAGTCATCGTGATGAAGTCGAATGGAAGATTGTCAAGAGGAAATCCCAATCCCTACTGTTGAGTGTTCAAACCAACATACTTATTTGATTTAAATTATTTTAAAGCACTGTTAAAGATGTAGTTACTGATAAATATAAATACGCCATTGGCCAAATTACTATATAAATGCATGTAGTTTTTTAAAATTATATTCCTCCATAGATGAAATTGGGAAGTTATAATACTAGGCTGATGAAAGAAATATTATAAATAACGTTTTCATACAACAATCAATTCTCAAATCGGGTCTTACAGCCATAATTTAGGAGACTGAGGGCAGCACAGTTAAGCCTGAAATTATTCATACTTCCTCCAGATTTAACTTTAGAGTAATTACATTTTCTAACATGTTGAAGTAATGTTAAAACTGTTTAATCTGGACTTGAATCCAATGGAGAATATATTGATTTCGCTAAAGATTAGGGTGATGGTAACAAACCTCAAGTAATTGGAGCTCATCCACAAAGACAGATCACCAATGGAAGCATGGAAAACGCTGGTCAGCAATGTTAGGAAAGGTTTGATTGCTGTAATTCCAAGAAAGTTTTGTCCACTGATTATTGAGAAGTGCATAAGTACCACCATGTTTTAGGAAACTGTAAAAAATGCAGAAATTATCTTTTCTAAACTAATACTCTGACACGTTTTTTTTTTTTTTTCATATATTTTAAGAAGTGCCAGTCTCAAAAACAAATGTTTTGGTTGAATGAAAATAATGCACATCTGCCAGGAGCAACAATAACCTTAGTGTTTTAATTTCCTTTAACGCTCTAAGGAAATAAACAGATAAACACACACCCCTGAAGATTTTTTAGAAAGTTTTTCTTCCTTTTCTCCTTGACTCCCTACATTTCCATTTCTCAGATGTGTGTGTTTTTTCCCTCTGGGAATGAACTGAGAGGAAGGAAAACAGTTGTCACAAAAAGCACCCAAGTCACAAACACTCCAACGAGAACTGCATTCTGAAAACGTAAATTGTCAGTCGCTGGACATGTGTTTTTAGTATCTCAGTGAGAAATAACATTCTGCCTAAAGCTTCTGGCTTCTGTTTCCGATGGCTGGCAGGGAAAACACAAGCCACACTTGATAAAAGACAGACAGAAAATATTGAAAAGGACAAGCCAAAATTGACCGTGTGCAAAATATCTTCTTGCGCATCCATCACTTTGGCGTACTTTGTGTTTAGACGACGCTGGCACCCAAAAAAGGAGCAGATGCCTCTGATTAGCTGCCATTTCTTCTCACTGGTACTACAAATATTTCCCTGCTTCCTCCCATGGTTGATTGCACGTCAAGTGTTATTTTCTGCCAGTGACGTGTCAAATCGAGACAGGGAATGATAAAGGAGATTAAAGACCGAGCATGACAACGATGCATTGGACAGAAATACACTTCCTCTCTGTCCAGCCACAGATCCAGGTTGGATCACACTGTCTGGCTGGTCAAGCAGACCAGACTCTTCCAAGACTGGGCTGGAAGATTAACGCAAGAAAGCTGGCTTTGATGCTGGCTCTGCTCTGCAGTCACTGGATCACGTCCTAAGATTATTATTATTTTATTTTTTTCAGTGTACTTCAATGTCCTCTGCCTCTTGGTACAGAAACTTTGTGGCACTTGCTTAAAATGTACATTGAATAACAATTATGAGTTTTTCTGTGTTCATAACACTCAATAATTTTAAGGTCGGTTATATAAAGCCATAATTCTTTTGATTTGTTTCTTTGTTCTATACGGGCCTCAAGTTTATTCAGTTTTCAAATGACCAGAGGTAATTAGCTACAGCTAAATTTAATTAGGTTTAATTAGGAAGACATCCATGTAGACAATATTATGAAGTTACAGCTAACCTCAACTCATCATAACATTGTTATGAGCCAATAATAGCTGACGGTTCACATAAAAAAAAGGAAAAATAACAGTGGCTGCTAACCAAGCCCACCCTTTTACAGTAAAAGGTGTAGAAAATCACCTGTCTGTAGCTTACATGTCAGCCGGCTTTCACTCCCGTTAACAAGAGATAAAGATCGTTCATGACACTCAAGTCTCAGAGTCCGAGTCTAAATGTAGGCATGAGAGCAAAAGACCTAACTCACACCTGAAGATACAGCTGTGTTTGCACAGTGCAAACAACTGTAAACGCACCCAAAGCACAGACCAAATTATTCATGCACCCCGGCAGTTTTAGGCTTAAAATAATCATTAAATGTTTCGATCACGTTTCCTGTGACTGGAAGAGTTATTAACGTTTAGAGTGACACAGCCAGTCCTGACTTAAATCTGATCGATTATCTGTGATGGAAGCTAAAGATAAGGGTGACAGCTAGGCTGCCTTGCACATTCAAAGATTCAGAGCTCATCCCCAATGACAAATTGTCAAGAATAAATAAGAGTGGAAAGAGCTGGTCGGCATTTATTAGAATTATTATACATTGTCTGGTTGAAGAAGGATCAAAATGCTGACAAGAGCATGAAAACAGGATAGTACTGGATAGCTTTAATGATAAAGATGACGGAAAACCAGCAATACACAATGAAAAAAAGGCTTTTATACACAGAAGTGATCAGTGACATGGAAACCAGATGAGTCCAATATGGGAAATGTTGAACAGCTGTGGGAGAGGGAAGGCGACTGATGAACACAGATAAAGACAAAGAGGAACAACTCTAACGGCAGCACATGAGAATTCAATTTCAATTCAATTCAACTTTATTTATATAGCATCAATTCATGAAACATGTCATCTCAAGGTACTTTCCAAAGTCAAATTCAATCATATTATACAGATTGGGTCAGATTATACAGATTGGTCAAAAATGTTCCTTTTTTTTTTTTTTTTTTTTTTTTTTTTTTTTTTTTTTTTTTTTTTTTTTTTTATCCCCAGTGTCCTGTCTAGCACTATGGCAATAGGAATTGATATCTCAATGCCAGATGGAGCTCGACAGATTTTGCTTTTACAAGTGGAGCAAACAGCTTTCGCCATAGTGCTCCACTTGATTTATGCTTGTAAATAGCTTTATTATGATTCCTGCAAGGAGAATTTCAAATTATATGGACATGACAATGGGAGAGTAAAGGAAGAACAAAAAGTGAAAGAAAAGAAAAAAAAAAAGAGTAGAGGTGAAAGAAAGAGGAGATAAAAGGAAGAGAATGATAAAATGTCCTCTGTCTGCTCCATCACCTGGAAAGAGACACAAAAAGAACAGCACAACCAACAGACATAAAGCAACAAATACACTCGAATAACACCTAGGTGCCATTGCTAAATCATATATATTATTATGTAAGCTGACATGTGTAATGTGATATTTGAAAAAAGAAAGTGACACAACATAAATAAATAAATAAATTATAAGATTACTGTATATAAGTGAACACTTAATACCTGGGACCCAGCACCAGTGGGAGATGTGAAAGTGCACTAGTTTAGGTGAAGATTATCCAGAAATAGCTTGATAGTGATTGTGGAGAACCAAAGACCCACCTTCCCCGAGCACAGAGGCAGGCGTCAGGGGACCCGTAGCCCCGGACTCCCAAAGGGGTCCCTAAAGCAGGTCGCCCAGGAGGGGCCGACACAGGATATCTGCAACCCCCCCCCAAGGAAGGAGCAGAGACGACCCCGAGGAAATCCCCCAGCCACCGCAATGCCGACGCCCTCAAGAGCCGCGGAGACGAGCCCGTGGGCTCCGCCGGCAGCCAGCCCCGCTGAAGTGGTCCCGGCCATGGGCCCTGAAGGCCAGAGGCCCCAGGGGCGCCCCGCCCCCGCGACGAGGGCCCCGGCCGCCCCCCGGGGGGCCAGGCCCCGCGAAGAGGCCGCCAGGAGCGGGCCGGCGCACGCCCGGGAACCCGCCCCAAACCCGAAGCCAACTAATGCGCCAGGGGGCCAAGGCGCCCGCCAACGAAGTGGAGGAGGGCAGGACGTGGGGGGATGGACTCCGCACCTATCGGAGACTTGAGATGTTCTTGGGAGAGGGAGCGGACCACACCCATACCTGAAAAAAAAAAAGAAAAAAAAAAAACTCATTCACCCCATCCCTCCCTTGTGCCCCACTCGCCAAACACACAAAAAAAAAAAAAAAAAAAAAAAAAAAAAAAAAAAGACGCTGTACACACATTCCCACATAACACTCACATCCAACACTGACCAAAAGGGGGGGGGGTCACCCCAAATCGACTATACGACTGCTTGTGCCCGACCCCCGGCCCCGGCCCCCGACCAGACGCCCCCCGGACCGGGCCCCCCCAAGAGGGCGGGCCAACACGACCCGCACGAGCCACCTGGCCAGAGCCCCCCCCTCCCCCTAAATACCTAATAAACCCACTCCCTCCCCCCACCTTACCCTTGCCATCCCTGCCCCCCGCCCCCTGGGGGGTGCGGAGGCATCAGCCCCAGACCTGGTAGGCCGCTGACTGCACACCGCAGCCCCCCGCCAAGACCCCGGACACAGTGGCCCGCACCTCCTCCAGGCCCCAGACTCCTTGCCTCCATCGGAGAACGGGGGTGTGCAGAAGACCCCGACCCTCCCTACGCCTGCTCAAATGTTGTGTTGTTGCATGTTGTTCTCAAGTGCGTTTAAAAACTGGGAGCGCCGAAGGGGATGCACGGCACAGCCCACCCCCCTTTCGGAAGGTAGCTGTTGCCAGCGCACCCCCTCCGTGTGACTGCCCAGAGCCCTCAATGTCTAAGTGGGAGAGGAGGTGAAGGGAGCCGTCCGAGGTGAGGCCCACACAACATAAGCCCCCTCCCAGACGTCTTCCCCCCACCCCCCCCTACCATGGCCTATATGAGTGTGTGATGTGAAAAATGTTTGAAGTGAAAGTGTCTAAGATGCAAAATAAAATTGGGGAGAGGGGCGTCACCAGAAAGTGGCAACCTCCAGTAACGCCCCCTCCCTCATGACCTACATGTGTGGCGGCGTGATGGAGCAGGCAGAGGGAGGAGTCCGGGGATGGGGAGCAAATGACTGGGAAGCCAACCCAGGGAGCCAGCTCCCCTACTGACTCCAATAGGCACCCCCGCTCCCCGAAAGCCCCACCTAGAGAAGGGGGCCTCGCCAGCGGCACCACCGTAGCCCGGGGGCCAGGGAGAGGCCGCAGGGCCCGCCAGCCAACCACCCACCAGGACCAACACCTAAGCCCCCCCCAGCCCACCCACCAAGCCTACTTAAACTAAATAAATAAATAAATACATAAATAATAATAATAATAATAATAATAATAATAATAATAATAATAAGAGGGGGGGAACCCTGGCCAGCCGGCCCGCACGAGCCACCCCAACCCCACCCCCCAGGTGAAACCCGCACCGGAAGACGACACGGACCAGGACCGGGACAGGGGGCCGGACACAAGCCCACCAGAACGTCAACCCCCCCCCAACCCCCCCCCCCCCCCCCACCCGTGGATTTAATCCCTCCCCAACATTAACGTTCAAACAACTCACCATACATTCGACAGTAGACATCCAGGCTGGGTAGATCCCTACTCCCCCTCCTTTCCCCCTCCCCCCACTGGCAGAGTGCCCTTCCAATAAAGGAGAAGAGCATCTGCCCAGAGGTGTTAATGACCATGCCCCCCTACCAGCCCAACGGGCCCCGAGGCCCCCCAGCGCACCAGAGGCCCCGTGCAGGGGCGGACACCCGGGCGCGCGCCGGCCCACACCAAAAGCGGCACACCCCCCGGAACCGGAACCCCCGAGGCCCCGCCGGGGCCCGCGCCCGAGGGCGGCGCGCCCCGGGGACCCCAGACCCCCAGACCCACCCCGGACCCACCCAGCGGCAGCACAGCGACCAGGTCAGTAACCCACGTCCGTCAACACGCAGCTCCCAAAGAGCGCCGCAAGCAGCTGCTGTAGGCCACCCGTAGGCCTCCCAAACTCCTCCCAGATGGGGGCAACAGACCCCGGAGCCGGATCCACCAGGCGCCCTACTCCAAGTGCCCCCAGGGCCCCAGGAACCCCTCCATCCAGCCACTGCGCCCTGCAGGAAGCAACCCACCGCCCCCTATTCCACTAAGTGATGGTGTTGATCAGAGGAGCCCAAAAAGACCAATCAGATGTGGAAGCAGATGCTGTCTCTAGATTAATATGATCCAACAAAAGGTCTCTATACTGATTGATACTGAGATTTTGTTTACTTTTCCAATTCATGAGGATAGTTTTCTTTGCGATGCATAAAGCAGTAAAAACCATGTAAACTATTTCTTTTTTCAGAGGACTTTCCTCAAAATTACCGAGCAGGCAAACTGATGGGGAAGGTGTAATTTTACAGCTCAAGCACTTTGATAAGTCCTTACATATCTGTGTCCAGAACCTCTGGACTGGTGTGCATAACCATAACGCATGAAAATAATTATCAGGATGATTGCCTATGCAGTGTGGGCAGATATTAGATTGTGCCAGACCCATCTTGAATAATCTTTGTCCTGTGTAGTGTACTCTGTGAAGGATTTTGTATTGTATTAGTTGTAAATTGGTGTTTCTAGTCAATTTGAAAGTTCTTAGACATGTCTGAGCCCAGAAATTTTGTTCAAAGGTGCCTGATAAATCTTTTTCCCACTTCATTATAGGAAGAGATATCGAATCATCTATTTTAGTCAGTGTCCTATATGATTTAGACAGTAGTTTGGGGGGGGTTAAATCTAAGAACTCTATTATATTAGTTGGGACTTGTAAACCACCATTAATATGCTTATATTTATTTTTAATTATAGATTTAAGTTGTTCATATTCCAAGAATTTATTTTTACTAATGCCATATTGCATATTTAGTTTAGCAAAATTGATGAACTCGGTTCCGTCAAGTAGATGTTCCAGATATTTAATACCTTTATTCTTCCAGTATGTAAAGTTTATCATTTTATTATTTTGTAGGATATCAGGGTTATTCCAGATAGGTGTACGACTGCATGGGATAAGGGATGACTTTGTCATTTTGAGGAACTCCCACCATGCTGTCAGAGTAGAACTAATGTTGATATATTTGAAGCATGTATGCCGTTTTATATTTGAGCTTATAAACGGCAGATCTGAAATCATGATATTATTGCACATTTCCTGTTCTATATCTAACCAAGGCTCATCTAAAAGACTATTTTTTATCCATTTAGAGATGTATTGTAGCCTATTTGCTAAGTAATAGTTATGGAAGTTAGGCAGATCTAGTCCTCCCCTGTCTTTAGTCTTCTGTATTGTCTTTAAGCTAATACGTGGGGGTTTATCTTTCCAAAGAAATCTAGAAATGGCAGAGTCTAGAGATTTAAACCAGTCAGATGATGGTTTATTGGGGATCATTGAAAATAAATAATTAATTCTAGGTAGGACCATCATTTTTATTGAAGCTACCCTACCCATCAGTGTGATTGGAAGCGATTTCCATCTTTCAAGGTCCTCTTCTATCCTGTTTAAAAGTGGGGCATGGTTAAGTTTAAGTAAATCTGTTAATTTATTCGACACAGTAATACCTAAATATTTAATATTTCCTGATTGCATTTGTAAATTTAGGGAGTTTTCGAGAGAGCAATTAATTGACAGTACCGTAGATTTAGACCAGTTTAACGAGTAATCTGATACTTTGGAGAAAGATTCTAGTATTCTAATTACTTGTAAAAGAGAATTATTTGAATGCTGGAGATAAAGTAATACATCATCCGCGTACAGACTAATCTTGTGCTCTATTTTCATGCATTTTATACCTTTTACAGCTTTTGTTTGTCTGATTGTTGCTGCTAGAGGTTCTATAAAGATGGCAAAAAGTGATGGAGAAAGAGGGCATCCTTGCCTGGTGCCCCTCTGTAGACAAAAACTGGAAGATATTTGATTATTTGTCCTGACACAGGCTGTTGGAGAATTGTATAGAATTTTTAACCAGTTTATGAATAAATCGCCAAAACCGAATTTATGAAGAGTAGCGAATAAAAATTTCCAATTTACTCTATCAAATGCTTTTTCTGCGTCTAAAGACAATATATTGGTTTTAATGTTTTTACTGTAGGAATAATCAATTAAATTAAGTAATCGGCGTGTATTTGTGGATGACTGCCTTCCTCTGATGAAACCAGTTTGATCTGGATGTATTATGAGAGGAGTTACTTTGTCTAATCTTTTTGCTAAAGCTTTACAGATTATCTTAATATCCACATTAATTAAGGATATGGGACGATAACTAGTGGGCAACACAGGATCTTTGTCTGGCTTGAGCAGAAGGCTGATGGTGGCAGAGTTCATATTAGCTGGAAATCTACCTTTTTCCTGTATTTCCTGCAACATTCTGTGGAACGTTGGGGCTAGAATATTCCAGAACTCTTTATAAAACTCAGTGGGGAATCCATCTGGACCTGGAGCCTTTTTATTAGGCATGCTTTTAAGAGCTTCCTGGGTTTCAGCTGTTGTCAGCGGGGAATCCAGTGTCATTCTTTGGTTATCTGATAATTTAGGAAGTGTAATTTTATCCAGAAATTGCTTAATATCCTTCTCTGATGGATTTATCTGTGGTGTGTATAAAGATTTGTAGAAATCACGGAAGGTATTATTTATACACTCTGGTTCACTTACTGTATTACCAGTTGAATCTGTAACTGCAAATATAGTAGTTTTCTCCTTATTTATTTTAAGCTGATTAGCTAGAAAGCTTCCTGACTTATTGCCATGTTCAAAATTTTCTATTCGGAGCCTTTGTATTAGAAATCTATTTTGCTTTTCAATATAGTAGTTTAGTTCTAATTTTACTTCACGGATTTTACCTAACTTCCCTTCTTCTTGAGATAAATCTAGTAACTTAAGTTTCTCTTCTAATTCCTGAATCTTTTTGTTTTCTTTTTTCTTTTTATGAGATGAGAAAGAAATTATTTTACCTCTCATCACTGCTTTTCCAGCTTCCCACAATATCGATGCCGATGTACCTGGTTGATCATTGTATTCTAAGTATGAGGCCCACTGTTCTTTAATAAATTTTATAAATTCTTCATCTTTAAGCAGTGATGTATTAAATCTCCAGCTTTTGTTTTGTGTGGTTATTTTTTTATTAATTAAGGTGAGAGTAACAGGAGCGTGATCACTGATAGCAATAGGATGAATTACCGTCTCTGAAACGACCGACAGCAGTGAGCTACTTATAAGAAAGTAGTCCAGACGAGAGTACGAATGGTGAACATTTGAGAAAAAAGTGTATTCTTTACTAATAGGATGAAGAGAACGCCATGCATCGCAAAGACCAAAATCACTCATGTATTGTTTGACTACATTTACTGACTGCCAACTACGCTGAGTCCCTGTTTTATTCAACCTGTCTATATCGTTATTTAAACCAAAGTTGAAGTCACCTCCTATAATTAGTGAACAATCCCCGTGTTTTGAAAGTGCAAGGAAGAATTGGTGGAAAAAAGAGGGGTCATCAACATTTGGACTATATATACTGACAATACATAGCTTCTGGTTATGGATAGCTATTTTAATTATTATGTATCTACCTTCAGGATCTATAGTTTTATCTAATATTTTAAAACTAACGCTTTTGTGGATTAAGATTGCTACACCTCTCTGTCTAGAGTTATAGCAGGCCGCAAACACATTAGGGAACTCAGGTGAGTTAAGCTCACTTGCATTTGTAGCTGATTTGTGGGTTTCTTGCAATAATACAACATCTGCCTTTAATCTAGTAAGCTGGTTAATGATCTTCATTTTTTTCTCTCTGGTGCCAGCCCCATGCACATTCCATGTCACAAACTTTACATTCGCCATAGATGTGAGTGAGAAGTTAGAAGGTGCATGCCCACGAGAAAATAGTCATACATAGACCCAGGTAGCATCATATGATGTGCTTGTGATTGACTGATGTTCAGGAAAGAAGCAGACAGATAAGATAGAAATACACAAAAAAATAAAAAAATGCAAAGAGTAAGAGAGTGTGAAAAGGGATAAACCATAGCCCGTGCCTTCTGTACCCAACCGTGAACACCAACCATACCAACGTACTCTTTAGCTGTGCGTGTATTTAATTTATCACCGTGTACCGATCTGTGCGTCTTATTTATTTATTTATTTTATTTATTTATTTTAAATCATTGAAACATGCTTTAAGTCCACCTGTGGTGTAACTAATAAAGCCAAGGGGTGATCTTCTGATCCCTGAACAACTGTCCATTAATATAAAGTCTGTCAACCGATATGGTGGCTTTAACGCCATCCATCATGTATTTCTTCCTGATTGGGAACAGCACTCGCCTGCGATCTAGGATTTCCTTAGGAAACTGATCATTAACACTAAAGTCTGTCCCTCTCAGTTCCCTGCCGCAACTTCTAACAAATTCTTTTTGTTTATAATGCTCAAATTTAGCTATGATCGGGCGAGGACGGGTTTTGTCGGGTTTCTTACCTCCGAGCCGGTGGACTCGATGAAAAGTGATGTTTTTTACCTGATCCGCCGGGATTTTTAGCTTCTGCTGGAGAAAGTTCCGGACCGTTTCTTCTGCTATCTCTCCCTGCTGCTCCTGAATGCCTGCAAAGACGAGATTATCTCTCATACTTCGCGACTGTATGTCCAGAATGGATTCCTTCATTTTCTTATTTTCGCCGGAAAGCTGGATAATCCCTTCGGTCAGCTCCGTAACCTTCCCCCTCAGCGCGTCGTTCTCGGCGGCCATAGCTGTTAGCTGGGCTTGGCTAAACTCCACCGACTCCCTGAGGGACTGAAACTCCTTGTGTAGAACCTCTACCAAGGCGAGACGCGCATCAAGGCTGGTAAGCTTCTTGTCGATGGATTCCAAGATGTCGCTGAAGTTCCTGTCTGGGGATAAAGTGGAAGAAGAAGCACTGGTGGAATTAGAACGCGTGCGCTTAAGTGACGGTGTGCTAGCAGCTGTAGGCTTCTGGGCCTTCCCCATCACGATGCTATCAAAACACTCGTCCAGGTAGCACTCCAGGCTCGTCACGGTCTCTTCGTCCAGTTTGTTCCCTCGTAGAAAATAAGACAGTTGTAAATGTTTGGGCTTTAACTTTGTATTATTTTTAGTTATTGGTTCGTTCTTACCTTAGCTTGTTTGATTTGAATTACATGAACGCCTCCATTATACTTACGCACAGCTCTCGCGAGATCTCAGCCGCTCATCTCTCTCCCAGTCCTCTCTCCTAACTCAGTTTTCCTATATAAAAATGTTCCTATATAAGGAAACCAGTTGATTGCATCAAAGTCCCGACAAGCAGCATTCACTCCTGGAGAAGCGTAGAGCCACAGGGAGAGTCGTCTGCATTGTCCATGGCTTTGCAGCAATCCCTCATACTGAGCAAGCATGAAGCGACAGTGGAAAGAAAAACCACCCATTAGCGGGAAGGAAAAACCTCCAGCAGAACCAGGCTCAGTATAAACGGTCATCTGCCTCGACCCACTGGGGGTTAGAGAAGACAGAGCAGAGACACAACAAGACAGACAAAAAAGCACAGAAGCACACATTGATCCAGTAATCTGTTCTACATTAGATGGTAATAGCGGGTGATCTGTCTTCCCTGGATGATGTCACAGTTAACAGAACGCCAGACCAGGTGTACCTACTATGAAGAAAAAAGAGAGAGAACAAAAAGTTAAAAGCTGAAATGATGACAAGCAATGCAAAATGGAGAACAGTAGGAGAACTCAGTAGAGTGAGAAAAATAGGCCCTGATGTCCTCCAGTAGCCTAAGCCTATAGCAACATAACTATAGCGGTAGCTCAGGATAAACCAAATGCCCAGAACGAAAAATACAAACGTATAAAAAGCTAAATACAAGGAATCAACTAAACAGAGCAAGACATTACCCCAATAAAGAACACAGAGGAATAAACGAATGTATACCCCCTCCCCAAACGCATGTTGGTGCAGTTCAACGAACAAAAAGTGCATTTGTAAAGTGTCACTCATCCAGCCACAAGGTTTGTTTTACTGAGTCACCAAATGCATTCTCCAAGGAAAAACGCAGCGTTTTTAAAACTAATATCTTATTTCCTGTCATCGCCACAAGGGAAAGATATTGATTCGAGCACATCTACATCGGCTATAGGAAGGGTTGGTGGCAGGCTTTTTTTTTACTGTTCGGATAGCAGCTGTATGATAATGACAGCTTTCCCATTGCTGACCCAGGGGGAAATGTTTGATACTGTACCAGAGCGTGAAAGGCTGAGGATTGTTTCAGTTGTTGGAAATTGAAAGAGAAGAAATAAAGACGAAGATTGAAATCAACTGTTGTGAGAGGAAACTGAGAGGGATATGTTTCCATGAGCGGTAGCATCATTAGTTTGTTTACTCTGCTATTTATTAAGTACATAATTAGCTCTTACAAATGACTAAATGCTCCGTCTTCATGCTACAAGGATGGGCTACTACTTCTAAAATATCACTACTTGATACATTCATTATCTGTCCCTGTAGGAGACTGCACCAGTCATCACAACTTATTTGTGCCAGACACATTAAAGGATGAATCCTTGGAGGAAAAACAAAAAAAAAAAAACTCTCAGAAACATTTCATAATTGAGTCATGCTTTGGTGGGAAAACTATTTTATTGCTGTTAGTATCTTCATGAAATCAGCATAGATATGAGAGTGAAATCAAGATTGGGAGGTCATAAGCGGGATTTATTCTACATGCGGAGTATTTGCCGTGGCTGATTGAATCACCGCGGCATCAAAGAGGAGCGCCGTCTCTTGCAGAATTAATCACCATTTCTTTGTTGGCGCTGCTTGTTTGTGTGCTCCGTCTCCTCGCTGCTGATGATCTTGAGGGGCATTCGAGTCTGAGAAAATTAAGGGCATCAAAGATGTGCCATGCCGAGTGGCTGATTGCAGAATTCCCACATCAGGGAGCAAAGTCCATTATCATTAGTTATCCACAGATATGTGCTGTGGTGAGTCAGGGATGACAGAACGATGGGATACAGGGAGGGGAAAAAAAAGGAAGCGAGCAGAAGCAGATGAGCTCTATAGGATGGATTTAGGGGAGACTGAAAATAGCACAGAGGGATACACAGGGAATGAGGAGAGAAAGATGAGAACAGAAAGTGACAACAAGACCTATTGATAATCACCTCCGTAGCTACTATAATGTACAAAAAAGCACCAGTCAAAATGAAATGTCATCATTTGGGATGAGAGCGGTGGGTTCCCTGACTCAGCTCGTACGAGGGCTGCCCCACCTGTCATCCATCATTCGCTCCAACATTCATCACTGCGAGCCCAGAGTAAAGCTTATCTGAAGTCAGCACATCCAATAGAAGTAGCAGTCAGCCAGCATCACGTGCCTGGAAACTGAAAAAAAGCATTTGAGATGCAGGGTGAACTAATTAAATTGGTAACAATCCAAACCCATCATTTTGTTTATTCGTAGGTTCTTCAGGCAAAAGTTTTTTTTCCCCTGTAGTTTTTGGAATCGTATTTGTTGTTGTTAAAGAGGATTTTGGACCAATAAGAATTCAAGCTTGAAAAAAATCTGATTTGAGGCTGTAAATCATTGGTTGGCATGGAAGTCAACCAAGAATGTTAGTCTTGTTTTCAAAAAGGGTTAGGGTGAGCCCAAAACGTCCCCCCCCCCCATACGTTTTACAACCTTTTTTATTCATTTTTTTTGCATGGGTTCTTGAAATAACCACATAACATGGCAGTTTCACAGGTTTTAGCCAGACAGGGGAGAGAAATATCCAGCTGTTGTAAGGCATAGCTTCATTGCTAGTGTCACTGGAGTGACCAGTTTTTTTTTTTTTTTTTTTGCTCTATGGAGAATAGATTTCCCTTTAGGGTTCCCCTCCCCCACCTGTTGTGAAGTAATAGCTAGGTAAATAAAAGCCACTGAACCTCTCTTTTTGTTTAGAATAAAGAATTCGGCTGTTCAGAAATATTTCCAGATACAAAAAAAAGAAAAAAGAAAAAAAAAAAACACACACAGTCATGATCTGACAACTGGAGCTTGTGAGCTACTGGCTCCCTTAAAGAAACAGCTGCAGACTCCATACAAGCTGATACAGTTATAGAAGCACAACTTTTTAGGCAACCATAAACAACTTCTACAAAAAGCAGAGCAGCACAAATGTATAACATTTTGGAACATAAACTCCTGACAACTACCAAATTAACCTTTCCCTCCTGTTTTTTCAGTTAAGTTCATGTGTCAGATTCAAAATATCATTTTATGGGCACCATTATTTTCCTTGCCTGCAAGCCGAATTCTTGCGGCATTTGTGCGTTCATCATGTCCCACTCCCACCTCCGCTGTTTGAGAAGCGACCCAGCATGAAACGGCCAATCACATTACAGTATTATGGTTTAAGGCGGGACATACCAGCTGTGACGAAAGCAAAAGCTGACGAGCCCACAGCTGAACCAAAACAAACATGGCAGCGCAGGAGGACGCACTCGTAGCTGCTGCTATCACGTCTGTTTAGTCAGAATCCATGATTCTTCTTTGAAAGAAGAACAGCAAGAAGTGTCTTGACTAGCGTAACTTGTTGTGGTTTCTCATGAGGCTTGCTGCCTACATTTTCATTTGATACTGTGATCAAATGATGGTAGGCGGGCACTAGGTGTCGCTTCACCCAATCAGCTCGGAAAGTTCTGCTGAATGTCCCTCCTTTCCCTGAACGGACTCGATGGGAGCCGTCCCAGACTGATAATGTGCAGAACGGAGAGAGCTACACCTAATCAATCTGGCTTGCCAGGTTACAAAATTATAACATTAACAATCAGTAACTTGCATTGTTTTATCAGGATCGTGAATAATTGTTCATTTCCATTATCAAAAAAAGCACTTTTACATTTAAAATTCTTTTGTTGCACAAAAACCACAAAACTGGACCTCTTCAATTCACTGATAAAATTCAATAAAAATCTGATTCCAGATAACGCCAGGGTTTTGTGTGACGTAGTGATTTGAAATGTTACTTAGATCTATTTCCACCCTGTTGAAGTAAAAAATTACATGCCATCCTTCATTGTTACTGTCTAAAAAAGCTTTACAATCGTAGAATATTATCTCAGCTGTTATTTAAAAATTATAACTGCATATGTGTGTAATAAATGACAGAGGGCCAGACCCCACAACACAGGAGTGCACGCTCTCAATAGAATCATTTATAGTGGCGTCAATGGCAAATCTCAGGTCACAGATTTCCCACTCGCAGCTCTGCAAAGATAAAACACATGTTGGTGGCTTGAATTCTCCAGGGGCTGATTAAGAAACAATGACTTCACTAACATGCGACGTAGATATAGAAGCAGCGGCTACAGTGAGATCAGAGCGGCTCTCAGGCTGTGAGCTTAGGGGGAAACGCTCAGTCTTGTGGGGAAAGACAGAGATAGGGCAGAGAATCCCTTCCACGTTCCACTTCTGTCTGTGCCTTGATTCACCCAAGGCATCACAGACACATAACTTCTCTCCAACACAATCAACAATCCAGAAACGTGGTCACTGATCAGGCTGCGTCATTCACAGATAGGCAGATACCGGGGTACTCAGCCAAGGGAAAAGGCAAGAAGTCACAGTCAGTCGCTGTCGCAAAGGTCCGTGTTATCTTAGAGGCCATAGAAATCCGTCAGGGGCAAGGTTGAAATCTGTGGGCAAAATCATGTTCAAAAACAAGGAGGGACCAACAGCAAGGTAGGAACGCTGAATATTTACTAGTATGAGCCGACCAATAATCTGGCAGAGAAACAGAGACCAAGATGTGTTTAAGTAGTGCATCAAACAGGTGAGGCAGGGAAACAGGTAGACTGAATGAGACTAGTTAAAGGCAGAGGAGACACGGTGGCCCAAAAAAATAAGCATGGTATGAAAAAATGAAACATTACAATGTGAAAAAAACATGTTGTATGCTAATATTTACATAACGTTGTTTTGGACATTTGGACCGGTAATGTTCTGGCATAGAAATACTGTATTTTACTGTCAGTAGCGAGACTTTTAGAAAAGGAAAATTTATAGAAAAGTATACAATGAAATCAGTTACTAGATCTAGTTTCAAAGAGATTGGCTCAAAAAGGAAATTCATATTTGAACTTCATCCGTTTAAAGTTGATTGTCTATCGACATTTCATGTAACTCTACACCCCTGCAGTCCAGCAGCCCCATGTTCAAGGAGGATTCACAGCTTGACGCCAAGAAAGCCGTCTACTCATCAGTAGAACAACTAAAAAGCTTTCCCTCTGTTCTCTGCAGGAATTGAACAGTTTTCAAACTGAGTCTTTACTCTTCTTGGATGTCACAAATTTATGTTAGCCACGTTTTCAAAGGCAGAGCTTTTTTACTGACAACGCCTTGATGGGGTAAAAAGGGGATGACAAACTGTTTCACTGGTTTAGAATATTCTGGTGTTTTGTATATTTCATCACTGTTCTCTCATTATAGATCTAAGAACGATGATGTAAACGTAGCTTTTTAATGGAAATCCTGTATTGAAATTAATACTAGAATGCATATAAATACTGGCAACACATTTATCATATTGTACTCTATTTACTATTCAATTCCATTCAGTTCAGTTTATATACATAGCACCAATTTACAATGTGCTTTACAAAAATATTCATTGATAAAATACACTAATACACCATTTATGTGCTATTGCTCAGCCATTGATCTTTTCACTTTTGCTCCTGCACCTCCAGTTTAATCTGTGTTTCCGTATGTGCACTAACTATCATATTCAAGCACAGGAGCATCTTGGTCCTTTTTGCCCCTATAGGAAACGGCATCCCCACAATTAGCAGGAATGGGTTTCCAGCACTGTGTGAAGAGCAAGCAGCGTCACTAGACTATGGTAGCAGAAGTCTAATCCAAGTATGTTGCTGTTGAACCTGCTTCTTCCGATGCACAATTTTCAGTCCCACTCAACAAAGACCACATGTGAAGCAGCTAGAAGGAGTACAACCTGTTACCTGGAACCTGTGTTTTTCTTCTGTCCACTGAGGATCAACATTCTGACGACAATGAATGAATAAAAAGAATGAAAACGATACATTTTAAAACATTTTACGGCCAACAGTCATTCCTGTATTAATTTTGTGTGTTCTGCTTTAGGCAGTAGCTTTAGGCAGTAGCTTAATGTACTTATTTTATGTGTGGCACGTTCTAGCGCGGCGATCACCTCTGATTGATATATTCTGAATATTTGCAGTTTATTGTTAACATTATTACCACCGGTATGGATGAATACATGTTATTTTATATTTGAAAGATAGATTTCCAAAAAAGAGCATAGCACAACTGAGTCTTAAATGTGGCTCTGTGAGCATAAGTGTTTATATAAACTTTTCTTTAACCAAGCCAGCAATAGGCTAGCAACAGTTTCATATTTGTTATTGGACTTTGTGATACTGTAGCCTTGTATACGTCTTTCAATTTGTCACATTTTATACTGTCAAAACACAACCTTTTTTTTTTAAGTTTAAGCATCTTTTTGGTGTTATCTAGGGTTCTGCTGTTCGCTTTAGGCAGGAAACCTTTGTGACTGCTTTTCTTTAGCCCCCGTCACGCTGTGAAATGAGGGGTGGAGTTGAGCTGTGATTTTGCTCAAACCTTCAGAGCACAAAATATTGTTTATACTCCCAACGCATTCACTCAAACTGAAGGCACATGCCTGCGTGTGTGCGCGCACCAGCAGTGATCCACACTCGCTCGGGTGGCCGCAGGCGGGGGGGCGTTAGAGGGTGGGGCTCTGGTCAGCCATTGATAAGGAATCCCAGTGACAGGAACCATGTGTCAACTGTAGATAACATTAAAAGACAAAACGAGGCAGGCAAAAACAGAGAGGACTAAAACACAGATTTTGTGAGCTTGGCAGCTCAGTCTCAGCAGAATCAAGGTTACAGTTTGCAAGAAGAGACGCATTTCCAGACACTGAAAGGATTAGTTTCACCACAGTCTAATGCAGCTTTCTCTGCGTTCTAGTCTCTGCATTTGCCTGCAAAAGCAAACATGGCCAACACAGAATATTGCTTTTTACACACACACACACACACACACACACACACACACACACGCAAGCACGCATGCACCTGATGCAGGACCATTTGTTACCCCCACGTCTTGTGATTTTCAGTCTATAATGGCTTACGTTCACAAATAACGCTTTTAATGGTTTGCCTGGGATGGTGGATTTGAAATAAAAAGAGCAATAAGTCACATAGAAGCAAATTGCCCATTAACATTCCAAACCACACTGGTTTGATTTCCTCTGGCTCTGCGTGGAACAATCCTGACCGATGGCAACGAGCTGAGCACATCTGCAGCATCGTAGCAGATTAGAAAAGTCTGGAAATTAATCATTACATACCTGGAGGAAAATTACAGACTAGAAATGCATTTGATAAATTCTGAGTTCTAACGAAAGTGATTTGTTTCAAACTCCGGCGTTTGATAATTTATGCGCGTGTGTACATAAATGGGATTGTGGAATCGTTTGAAAGTGAAAATCGTGAAAGCTCTTTGTTATACATGCAATAAAAATGAAAGTGTTTCCCATTCTTAATCTGCATTACTAATTATTTTCCAGACTATAGATCATTGTTTTGCACAGAAGGATATGAAACAGAAATATCTAAACTGCACATGTTGACTTTAAATCTATCTTGCAGATCCAAGCAAAGCACCCTCCTCACATCTATTCAGTCAGGAAACACCCGAGGATTGGACCTCAACAGTACCCAGTGCCTGCATTTTCACGGTAAAAAGAAGAGATACAGATCAGATTGAATCCTTTAAAAAAAAAAAAAGAGAGAAAACCAAGCGAGGCAGTGATTTTCTTTTTCTCCCCAGGTATTTCTGGCCGTCAGCAGGCCTGATTGAGTTTGGACTCTGCTGATATGGAGGCCCTGTTGGAGGAGCACAGGAGGCCTTATCTCCTGCAGAAGAACTCCTGATGATGATATGAATATGTCTATCCACAGAAAGACATGGAGGCCCTTCAAGAATGATGCTTTAGCTTTTTCCACTCCTGTGACTCTTTTTCCAAAAGAGTCACAGGAGTGCAAAAGATATTGCAAGAACCTCTTAATGTCCTTTTTTCTCCACTATGATCTATCTTTGCAGGAGGAAATTTGAACTGACGTCTACCAGGAGAGTGGAGCTCGGTTTTAACAACATCCCAAACACTATCTGCCAGTTTGGGAGGATCTCAGCTTGAGATCTACTGTCACGATCCCCAGGTGTTTGATTATTTTCAGTTTTAGGTTCCTGGGATCGTGCATTCTGTCAGCTTTTCACCTTTTATTAGTCTGCAGTTTCTGTTCCTTCCTTCTTGCCTCCTGTCATTACTTAGCACGCTGTTCATTATGGATTTAGTTAGTTTATTCTTGCTTCTGTTAGATCTTTGTTTTTCCAATCTGCCTGTCTTCTGTCTTTGGTTATTGACTCTCCTTATTCATAGTGTTTTTTTGTGTTCTGCTTAGATTTTGTTTTTCCTCCTGTCTCCATTGGTCTCCCTCTCCCTCAGCTTATCACCATCTTGTCTGTCTCACCTGGCTTCCCCTTTGTTTCCTTTCCTATTTATACTACTGGTTTCCTCTCCCTCCTTGTTGGATCCTCCGTTATGCTGCCCTTGTGCTGGTCATCCCCTTGTTGTAATCCTGTTCCTTATCTTTGCCTGCTCTGTCTGTAAGTTTTTGCCTTTGTTCATAATACATTATTATTCACTTCACCTAATGGCTCTCAGGCTCTTGTCTGCATCTTGGTCCAACACACAACAATCAAAACATGACATCTATGGCTTTTTGGACAGAATAAAAACACCAGAGAGCTTCTTAAATTACCGTTGTCAAGCATTTGATGTCTTTGGCATATAGAATGTACATTTCACAAATAATCAGTATTTTCAAGAATCTTTTATCTATGTAGAGCACCCCGGTCAAAGTGTAAAGGAGCAATAAGTAAGAAAGTTACTGTAAAATCAACCTAAATCATTCTCTTGTCACCCATGATGGAAGTAACATTCCCTATAAACAATCAGTCCTCAACAATGTCTTAGTCACGTTTCTCTCCTTTCAAACCTAGAGGTACGGTACAGAACGACTTTGGCTCAGTTTGTAGCCTGTGTTTATTTCCTGGTTCCTGAGCCAATCATATGAGAGTTATCAGGCTTCCCAAAACAGAGCGCAGCAATTTTATTATGGCAAAAGAGCAGCAGCCTGAAAACATGGAAGCCAGTAAGAGAAGCAGACTGGAAATAGAGCTGAATACAGCATCATATACCTGCCCTGTGGAAGTAAAAAATTCTGTGGAGTTTCACAGCAGCAACACATTTTTTAGAAACAGCGGATTAGATTGTTGTCATTGGCAGGGTGTTGTACCAATTTGTGCCACTAGGTGTCATTACTAATTCCTCCTTTAATCTTTTTTTTAAGTCTAAGTTGGTTCTACAGCCAAAGTAAGCAGTAAAATGCCACCTTCTTATAATTTATTTTTCAGTAATGTAAAACTTTTATTATTGTATGTTCAGTGAAAGGCCTAACGAATACCTCCTATTCCACTCCTTCGCTCAACGTCGAAGCCCTTGCAATGTCAATTTTGACATCTCCACCTGAACCCCAGGAACTCTGTGGACGTCCAGGAGCAGCCGTAATCTTTGTGACTGTGTTGGGTGTCTGCTCACCAAAAGGATAAAGAAAACAATGGTTTAGATTTTAAGGAAAAGAAAAAACAAAAAAAAACGACTATAACATTTTGTTTGTAAGATATATTGTGATGAGAGATTTGTTCTTTTCTCAGTTTGGATTATTAATTTCTCATGACCAACCAACATTAAAAATACCGCATTGATAAATTAGTGAAACATCACTTTATTCTACCTCTTCACTTTATTTCTCCTCTTAGTTGACAGCCCTTGCATAAATCAACCCATTAATGCATCCTTTTAGAGGCTGTAGTAAAAACTGTGCCTCTGTCTCTGAGTAGACCACAGCTGGTCAGCAGAGCTGAAATAAAGTATGATTGGAGACACATGCTTGTCTAAGAGGTCAAAGCGACTCATCTACACACATTTCTATTTTAATTCTTGAAGCAAAAATTGAAAAAGAACGTTGTTAATAACTGCTTTGGCATTTATTAATAGCCAATCCAAACTTATTATTGCACATAAATAGGGTCTCATATATTGCCTGATTATTTTTCTTGCTACTAAAGTGTATCAATTTCTGAGCATAAAACTGTAATTGTCTGGGGAAAAAATCTATTCCTAAAATATTAGCATAACAATCAATAAATGAAAGCTTTGTATGAATGCAAATATTACAGTGGAGCAGAGGGGTATAATTGGATGGTCCATGTTTGATTGTAGGCTATGACATGTAAATGGGAATGTGTATGAAAAATGAGCAAAAGCCATCTAGGTAAAACACTAATGCAATATTCTCTCATTTTGACTTTCTAAATGAGAAAATATTTGCTGACAGGCGTTAGGAGTTAGTGGAGCGGAGGGACTGTGATGATGTCTCTTTGAGATTGTATGGAGCGTTGCTGTAGATGGATTGGTGGGTGAGTCGGAAAACCTTGTATTCATTGTTGAGAGAAATGGGAAGCCAGAGGAGCGATTTATTGGTTTGGCATTGTGGTCATGTTTCCTTTACTTCATGTGGATCCATTCTACTGTTTTATGTGTATTGACGTTTTTGGACATTTTGGATGGAATTGTGAATAAGTGTGTTGCAGTAGTCGAGTCATGAGCAGATGACAGCATGAACAAGTTTTTCAGCATCGGAAAAGCGGAGTAATGGAGTTTGGTTGTATTCTTGATATGATGGAAGGAGGTTTTACAGAGGTGTGTGATGCGAGTTTCAAATTTTAAATTAGGTTAGTGACTAGCGAGGAAAGGAGAATGTTGTGGCCCGAGAAGATTATGGGGGAAATAGATGATTAGAGAATCTGATGCGGAGTAGCTTCTTCTCAGCTCACCATTATACCAGGAAGGTGACCGGGGAAAGCTGACAGACCTAGTTGTAACCGGTGCATTGCGGTCCAGGAGGTCACTCAAGGTTTTATAGTAAATGTCTGCTCACTCATTAAATGATAAAAAAAATGAACAGAGGCTGTGCTGAAGGTCTGCTTTCACGATATCTGGGTTGATATTCCTGACACCATGGCGCACTATACTGTTAGCACTGTTTAGATGCGAGTAAACAAACTTTAAAAATGAGGCCCCTGGTTAGTCTGGGACAAACCTTTGTTAAAATATTGTGGACACAGAAGGATAACCAGTTTCTTGATCAGTAGACGGCACATCATGGTGGTCCAGTTGTTGAGCGTCAACATTTGGGAGACTGTATGTTAACATGATTATGTCCCAGCTTGTAGCTGTGTGGCTACCAGCTAGCATTGCTACCTCTGGCTTAGGGTCACCAGACGTCCACGATTTCCGGGGACAGTGCCCGTTTACAATGACCTGTCCCCTTTAAAAGCTTTCCCTGGAAATGTCCCCAATTTTAGTGTATCATGGAGTAAAAAGTTTAACGCAGCAAGAGGTATTTATCCAGTCCTGCCACTGTCCCGATGTAGTAGAACACCTGAGTTGAATGCGCCTTTCCCCCTGACAGACACTCTGCAGCATCGCTCGCTTCACCCCCACTCCCTTCTTAACAAAATCAGAGACGTCCCTTCACCTTACTCTAGCTACAACAAAAACTGATTTGCTGTATGCTGCGGAAGCAGTGGAGTCCGGGAACCAGCCAGCGGGTCAAGCCTTCACCCGAGCAGCGGACAGGCTGTTCGTGTGTGTTTCAAACGATGGACGTTTGGCGGATATAGAAGAATCTCTGGTGGCTGTCTCAGGAGGAAGATTGCTGGAGCAGCAAGTAGCAGCAGGCTGTAGAAGAGTCGCTGTAGCTGGTATATCACGTTCAAAGCTCAATAGTATGAAGAGCTAATAAAGAGTGTGTGAGAAAAGCAGCAGAAAGTTCTGCTACTGAAAATGAAGACATGATAGCCTAATGTGATGGCTGCAGATCTGTCAGTCGCAGATTTATGATGCTTCACCACAGCCCAAATGGGGCTCTATTGGACTGTGATCGGGTCACTGTGCAGGCCTTTGAACTCCATGTAACACTTAAGAAACCAGTTTGAGGTGATTTGAACAGTTTGACATGGTACATTATCCCAATGGAAATAGTTGTCAGAAGATGTATTTACTGGTGATAGGCGTGGCCAGCAACAATACTAATAGTGCTATAGTGTCCTGATCCTGGTGTGGGAGTGTGTTTATGTGCATGCATGAGATCTTTCCTGACCAGAGGGTCTTTGCTGGATGTTGTGCCCACTAGCTGCAGACCACACACACCTGTCTACCTTCTCAACAGGTTACTTGAAATATAATCTGCTTCAGTGATTGATGTTATGTCATTTCTAACATGGTATTCTACATACCTTGGTTGTAACAACTGGTTATTTGAAACACTATAGCTTTTACATGTTTTTCCCACCTATCTGCCCATTTGCCTCTGTCATCTTTACCACGTCTAGATGTGAATGCATGTGAGTTTTTGCTCTGATTTGCTAATTTACCATTTGTATTAACATGCAATTGTATAGTTGTATCTTACAAAGTAGCTGTTGAATGAACATTACCATTATAAAAATTAATAAAACTTTTAGCAATGGCAAGACAGCTACTATCTTGTGTATAATGTAAATATATTTGCTTAATCAATCAGTTTATGAAAAAGGATAACACCAAAACCAAAACTGAAATGGAATCCAAACTACCAGTCAGTACAGACTTGTGGAGGATCTCTGCCAAAGATACTTAACAATTTTTAATAATTACACGAGGCTGCAGGAGAAGGCCACACATTTAACCTCTGACAACAGATCCATATTGCTTTACCCGCCGTGTCTGTGGAGCTGAGCCATCCAGGATCGATCCGATTGTGCTCTGTGATTGATTAATGCTGACCACTACTGTCAAGTTTGCCCTTCATAGGAAGAAATTAAGCGTGAAGGCACTCAGCCCTAGTTTTCCCTTCATACTTCAGCAGAGTGATTGCATTTTAGAGCTTCTGTCATCTTAGTGAAATCGTCCACTGCTGAACAACTTCATCAGAACTTCTTCAGTAGACTCTGCCACAACATCGGACACGTAATGGGGAAATCCAGTCAGCCTAGAGAAAACAGGACCACTAACTACATGAATTATCGAAATGATCTTGATTTTGGCGACAGATCTTATCTGATTTAAAGCATCCCCTCTTTTATGCTGGTTGTCTGTAGTGCAACTACTTGCATTATATTAAAAGTTTGTACATTTTGGTAGAACATTGGTAGAAAATTGGATTGTAGAAAAAAAAACATTATTAAATGAATGGTTAGTAATTTTCTTAGAGTTGCTCATCTCTGTTTAAATCTGTAAATAAATAAATTCTGATAGTGATGAAAACCTGCACGGCTGCTTTGTTTGACATTGACACATGAATGATGCAATTTAACGGCTTTTGTTTTTCAAACTGCTGAATTAATGATGGCCATAAATAATTCTATTCCATCATTGTTCCATCGGATATTCAGATTCTTTGGAAGAAACACTATTTAGGGAATTTTCTTTTGCTCTCAGTTCTAGGAATACTGTTAACATTTTTGACTGGCCTTGAGTGGCAATGCATTAGTTTTAAACCGGACATTTCTTGTGTAAGCCAACTACACTTACGCACATAAGGCATACAATGCCTTGACATTTAACACAAGCTCGTGTTACGACCCAGCTCAACCGTCGCAACAAAAGGGAGGACACAACACCAAAACAAGTTTAAGCCCTTTTAAAGGCATTTATTTCTACCATAAAAAAGATCCATCTGTATGTTATCTGTATAAATGTGCGGTGTGCTGAAGGTGAATGTTCCAAGTGTGATGACTTAGACAGGATGTAGTGAAATAAAATGTTGTGTAGTGTATCTGCAAAAAGAGACTGTGTGGCTGGTCTCACAAAATCCATGGGCGAAGATTTTGGCGGCGGTCTGGGTGTGCCGGCGTGGACCCAGGTACCGCTGACACAGGAGCCCCGAGGTTACGATGGAAGCCCCTTTTATACCACACAGCAGGAGCAGTTAGCGCTCCATAAAAGACCATTAACAGTTAGGCTATATTGTTTTTTTCCTACCTTTGTCTTGCTACGGCGTGGCTGCTAGTATTTGTCATGTTTGGAGGTTAGGTTGAAGTAGGACCCAAACGCGGAGAGACCAAGGCAGGGAGCGGTTATGAGTGAGTTTAATGAAAAAAAAAATCCCAAAAACACTCTGGAGCACAAAAAAAACGTAGATCTGGGGTGCAGAGGTGGAAGGGACGAGGCAAGGTGACACGAAGCAAGGTAGTCGAGTTAAAGCAGTGTTGAGTGTTGAGTGCAGAGCAGAACCAAGCAAAACAGAAGCAACCAACAGGGAGTGGAGTAATTAGAGGAGCTTCAATACTGTGAAGAAGGGAGCTGGAAGAAAGCCAGGGGTAGATTGGTTAATTGGGCACAGGTGTGGAGAAGAAGCTGAGAGAGAAACTGAGGAGAGAGTTGGTGGCAACAGGAGGCGAGAGAGGGGAACAACAAAAGCAGGCAGAATGTAACTAAATAAATACATACAAAAACCAAGAACAGTGTAACCCATGACAGTATTGTTGGCTCAAATTGCTCATCAACTTTCTAATAATAACAAGGAGAGATGCCAGCCGGTATCCGCAGGTTTTTTTCAAAGTTTTTTTTTGGAACAAAACCTTACTGAACACTTCTAGAAACCGTTACATTCACCATTACTTCTGTAAACAGCGGGCTTCTGTGTGACGTCTCCTCTTATTTGTGCATGCGGGTTGCTTGCGGTCTTGAACCGTTCAGACAGAAGTTTGTTGGCAGTCACATAGTACCGTATTTTTCGGACTATATGATGCACTTAAAATCCTTAAATTTTCTCAAAAACTGATGTTGCGCCTTATAATCCAGTGCGCCTTATATATGATTACGGTTGCTCTTACTGACCGATTTTAGGTGGTACAATGTGCTCAAAAGCCTGCTAAAATGTGTAAGTAGGACTTTGGTAAGCAAGAAAGCCGCTCCGCTCAATGGATATTCTGAACATTATGGTAGACTGTGTCTACCATAATGACAGTAACAATAAAACTAGTAAGTTAATTCAATATAAAAATTAAATTTATTTCGACCACATGTTAGAAACAGGGCAGTGTAGTCCAACTACTCTGTCCTCCTGATAGAGACGGATAGCTCTCTCTTTCAGGAGAGAGCTGTGTACGCGAAGAGGTGAAATTTTGTTGAATTCAAAGTTTTACAATATATTAAAAAACATGTTTACATGCACAAACACATTTTTTATGTTCTCAAACCATTTTCTGGTCTTGGTATTTTGTTAACAGACAGTTGTAAAACTGTTGTTGTTGTTGCTGGACGTCCTATATTGTAATCAAATTGATCAGCAGATGTCAGTTTGGGTAAAATAACAGATTTATGGTGGAATATGCAAAGAAGGCCAGATAGCTAAGAAACATCCTTAACATTATAGATTTCATACAGCTATCCTAATGGGCCTTGCTGGCATTATTTTGGTTTTTATGTTTCTTTTTACTAATCTGGGGTCCGTTCTTCGTACGTCGCTAACTCAGTTAGCAGGATTTCATTGTTGACGATTTGGCATGATCTTGGATCGTTTGGTTCTTCGAAAGACATCCTGCACTTGTTGTCATAGCAACATGTGCGCCAGCTTAAGCCTGCTCAAGAGCAGGCTTATTTCATGTAAACAAGATTAGATCACGGCTGTATAAGCGGAGGAGATAGGGAAGTCTGCCGTAGCCATGTCCATTTTTACGACTGCAACCTGTTGCGGAAGGTGCAAGAATAATTTGCAGAGTTTTTCGAATTAATCGCGTATTGCGCAATAGACAGGATCCTTGAGCGCAGCGCGACAGTAGAGAGATTTTCTTGGTGGCTGTTATAAACAGACAAACACATCATTTAACAGTGGCTTTTAAAGAGGAAAAAGTGGTGTTGGAGCCATAAATCTAAAATATTTAAGTTATTTGTATGATGGTTTGCTTTTTATTTTTATCCTATTCAGTAAGAAGATTTGTTCGGGCCATTTTATTGTTTAGTTTACTTTGAAAGGCTTGCTTCCTGTCGAGCCGTATATTGTATTAGAAAAAACTATGGATGGATTATCTAGACAGGGAGCAACACAGTTTTGCCGTGTAAACTGTGGATGACTTGGAAAAGGAAAATTTTAATTTTTTATGGATAAAGATTTTTTTTTTTTTTTAATTCCCAGTTTGCACATGTCCTTTACTTCCCGTGTCTAAGGAATGACACTGAAATTTGGATCTCTTGACATAACAAGTGCCTTTTTAAAATAAAGTATAATAATTAAAGGCTACCATTTTGTAGAATATTCTTGTATTTCACATTTACTTGTCCCCATGTTCTAGTGGGTCCCGTGGAGGCTCTGACATAAAAGAACAAAGTAAATATGAGATTATTAAAATGCAAAAATTCATACTGTAGAAAGTGATAGAAACATCTGGACAGTATTTACGCATTAATTTGTCTGCTGCTTTTTGCCAGCCCTCTCTCCTGGCTTTAACAGATTTTGAGGTGTTTTAATTAATGACTCAAATTCGGCATAACCTTCCATTAAAAGCTCGTGTTCTGCTTGGGAGAAAAACTGTGGGCGTTCTTTGGCCATGCTGAACAGCCAATAGCAGCGTTGCTGATCAATGTTTCTACTATCGATACATTTCCCCTTTTAAACAAACGCATGAACGCGCAGTTATCTCAGATAACTCAATCCAGCCATACTAATCCTAAACAACAGGTGTGTTCGAAGAACCCAATTAGCCGGATCATGATTAGCCGGATGAAATCATCTTGGATGTGTCATTTGATCTTGGATGTTTTAAGCAACGTACGAAGAACGGACCCCTGGACTGCTTTCTTACTGCTTTCTCTGCGCCACTCCTCCCATCCTCTACTTAGCACCATTTTCAGATCCACCTCCTGCCACTTATTACCCTCAAGTCATTCCACTTGTTGCTCTACCTTTATACACCTGCCTCACTCATCCACTCCCTGCCAGAACGTCTCGTCTTGTCTCAATCAGGTTTATACTTAGATCTCTGTGCCTCACTCTGTCCTAGGGTGACCACCTGCTAATAAGCCCAAGGGGGGACAAGGGGTATGTTTCTGAGGGACAAAGTGGGACACTGCTTGGCGCGGCGGTGCCCCTACCTCACGGGCAGACTCACTGATAGTGGTTTACACATTTCTAGCACATACCACCTTACATGGTATATTAATAATGCCCTATTCCCATAAACATGTGTAATTGCTGATGTATACTCATGAATAGGCCAACCAATGTGTATTTCTTTCTAAATAAAGATTCATAATACTTTGAACATTCAATGAACAGATGCACTTCCAATTCCGATTTACTTTAGCTATTTAATTTTATTTATTTTCATTACACTTTAAATATATTATAATTTAAAATTAAAGGATTAACAGGAATTGTAGTTGCTCTACACCACAGGAACTGTACAAAAGTCTTAACTCACGACTCCAGAGGTTCACAGAACGAGAAGGGGGAGGAAGGATGGTGAACTTGGATGTTGGTAAAGGCAGGCGCAGGAAAAAAAAAACTGTTCAGTGTTCTGGGGACACTTTTAGGTCATTGGGGTCACCTTTAGGACTCAAACCTTTTCAAGCCAAAACATGAAGTGGGCAGAATGTTTAGATGTCCACTTATAACATCAGTTTAATCCAAAACATTACAAAATTAACTAGCAATCTAATCACAACGAGCCAACAGCCAGGATGTTTCTGAATCAGATGATTCATCAGCCTACCTTCCATAAGATCGCCGCTGCATGACTGAAGGCTTCTCCTGGAGCTGCAGCACCAGAGCGCTCCGGTGTTGTGCGCAATTCTGTTCCCCCGTGAAAATCTGTTTCCCCCGTGTCGGGAGCGCGCTTTGCAGCCGTTTTCCAGGCGCTTCTAGTTGATTTCTCGGTAAAACAAGTCCTATAATCACGTCGAGGTTGTAACATTCAGTTTAATCGGCAGCTGTTTACTAAATTGTAAAATAAAAATAAATAAACGAGGTCTTTCAGACATCTCCCGAAAACTTTGGGAAATAAAGAGCAAATGTTTCTAAATTCTCAAAAATTATGTGTGATAGCATACTAGAAATTTCCTTAATCCAGTAAACTGTCATATTTTACATTACATAGGGATGTACTGGGAAGTCTACACTCTTGTGTTTTCAGAAAGTCTTAGGCTGTTTCTCAATTCACGAGAACGCGCTCGCGTTCTCGTGAATTGAGAAACAGCCACAATGTTTGTGTCCTGCTATCAACCATCCCATCCTCCTCTATCAGCAATGTAAAATCATAAATACACACTACGTGCTGGAATAGTGTTTTATGGCTTACTTTTATTTGTCAGGTTAAAGTGACAAAAGTTGGAAAAAGACCGTTTATCTTGCCATTTAAAATAACACAAAACAGCGTAAGAAGACCTCGTTTATTTATTTTTATTTTACAATTTTGTAAACAGCTGCCGATTAAACTGACTGTTACAACCTTGACATGATTATATGAGTTGTTTTACCGAGAAATCAATTAGAAGCGCCTGGAAAACGGCTGCAAAGCGCGCTCCCGACACGGGGGGAAACAGATTTTCACGGGGGAACAGAATTGCGCACAACACCGTCCGTGCCAAGTGACACAAAACAGGTTAAAATGTCCTCGTACGTTATGAGGCCACTTCTTCATGTCATTCTCTCAGTCATGAATACTTTGAAGCTGTGGCCATAGTTACTTCCGCGTTCGAAAATAAGATGGATAGAGCGACCAACTTTTTTTTTGAGAAAGCATTGATTATGCGTGACACGGTCTCAATTTGCGGGACGCATGAATTGGGCTTCAAACGCTGTGCGCGCACGCGCTACGCGGGACAGGTGGTCACCCTACTCTGTCCACACTGGGAACATGTCAGCGGCTTCTCGTCAAGCCTGATTCTGCATGATTCACCTGTTTAAGTCTGGTTCTGTCAGCAACATCTGCCTGCACTACCTTGTCAAGTCTGTCTTCCCCTGCATTAGCTGGTCTCCTGGCCAGTCTTGTCTGCCTGTCTTATTTGCCACCAATCTCCTCTTTAAAAATAAATCTATTCTGTGTTGGTTGAATATTTGGTTTGCCACGTCATGCGCATTACACTTGCTTTAACATTCTCAGGCCATTTTACACAGTTAGCATCCTTCCAAAGCAAAAAGCACAATTAGACTGCAACCCAGGGTCCCGGCTTGAATTAGAACAGAGTGAATGGCAAATGGCCACAACATAAATGCTTGGTTCGCTTCTTCACTGCAATTTTGAGCTTGTTTTTCTACATTGTGACTAAAAGTGAAAGAAAAGCTCCTTGGAGGATTGAATGCATTTGAATGTTCATACCCTAAAGCAGCAAGAGTGGAGCCTGGCTGTTTCCACCCCTGTGCCATTGAACAATCTGTATGAACACAACTCTAGCGAGATTAATGGAAGCTACAGAAAATTGTTGGATAAGTGGATGAAAAAAAAATGTTGAGTTGTGTTTGAATTTTTCAGCAAGCAGAAAACTATAAGATTTTGTCACAATCTCGAGGCGTTTGAGTTGTAATTTTCTTTTGTTTTTATGTTTTCAGTACTTTGTTGTTTAATGTTGTTAATTTTAGTCTTGCAGTATTAGTTTATACGTTTATTCATGTGTTACGTACCCTATGTATTGTAGTTTATTCCCTTAGATTCCTGAGTCTGAGTCAAATAATCAGCTCATTAGCAGGATTAAGGTCAGGTGAGATTGCTGGGCCACCATGCTCAGTAACACCTTACCCCGGGGTAAGATGTTACATCTAATTTGTGAAATATTCTCAGAAAATGAAATGCTTGCCTTGTTGACCATAATTACATTACAACCCTTTTCAATAAATAACATCTTTAATAAATAATCTATAGACATATAAATATGTTTTTAAATAAAAAATAAACTGGCTTGATTAGAAATGTTATTAGCAAAAATATCAGGTGCACATGATAGAAAATGGAAGTTGGTAGCACTGTTTGCTAGCAGCAAGAAGGTCCTGGGTTCAAGTATGGGGTCTTTCTGTATGGAGTTTACATGTTCTACCCCTTCATGTGTGGCTTATAATCAGAATACTCCGACTTCTTCCCACAGCCCAAAAACATGACTGTTAAGTTTAATGGTCTCTCTAAATTGCTTTTAGGTTATTAGTGTGTATGTGCATGGCAAAATGAAACGTTTACGTCCCCAAGCGAGCATGATATTGATTCTTCTGAGGTTACTTTATCCATGCTAGCTGCATCAGTACAGAGACACTATTTATCATTCTGAAAAAACTGAACAACATGAAATAAGCACAACTATAACCATACTGGAAATAGAACCTTTTACTCAATTGAACAAAAACAAATAACACCCACGCAGGCGGGTCAACATAGCACCCTTTGGTTTGAATATTTACTTTCTTATGAGTCAAAACACTTCCTGCAAAAAATGTATGCAATTTGTTTTTACATTTTAGATTTTTTTTACGACCAGCCCTAATGAAGCACAAAGTATACAATCAAACCCCCAAAATTCAACATTGATTCTTCACCTCAGTAAAAATTAAACACAGAATATTTCTAGGACGATTCCTCTCCCACCACAGACTGAAGACATTTTAACGCTCACCCATCCCTCTCCATCCAGTTCCAGACACAAGCACCAAAATTCTGCACCTAATATACACAAGACATTTTATGGCTCCTCATATCAGCCAATCTTCTCATTTCAGAGAAATGCTTGGCTGCAGAAAGGAAATAACAAGGATGGCTCCTGTGTAAATTGCATTCTGAGATTCAGAATTATGCACCATTTAAAGTCTGACGAGTTATTTTCAAGCAGAAACTGTAAGGGTCAGCTGTGGATATTAAAAAGTACATTTGGACAATGTAGTACATAAATGTGGTGAATGGCAGTACCAATAACATCACTTTTCCAACTTGTGGAAAACCCAATGAAGGGCATAAGGACTGACTACTGTGTACCCAGATAGTGTGTACCCACACACTATCTGCTTTTTGTGTCTCCTCTCATTTTAATTAGTGCCTAGTTACATTGCTGCAAAGTTAATAAGTCAATGCAGCCAACCATCCACTGTTGCCCCATCCTTGATCAGGCGCAAGGGTTGCTGTGCAGTCATTAGCCATGTTTCCATCCAATTGCCATGTGAATTTTGAGCAAACTTTCAAAATTCACAAAACAAGAAAAAGAAAAGAAAATGCATGGCGTGTTTCCATGCTCTGGCATGGAGTGAATTACCTGGTTACCCAATGGGTAATTTAGTCAGAAGTTGATGTTACGCATGGCTGTAATAAACAGGAAGCAGAGGTTGCAAACTAGCATGGACCGCACATCTAAAAAAAAAAAAGATGTCTTCAGGAATATGTTGCTATTGGGCAAGTTGTAATTGTTCTGTCATGTCAACTAGTGTTGGCAATATGCCTGTGCAAATTCTCAGTTATCCAGGTCATGGCAACAGCAAACAGGCTTAAATCGGAGGCAACCGGACTTTCGCTTAGTTCTTTCCGAAAACCTTTCGACACCTATCCAGGAGTCTTTGTCAGTTCTGGTGGCTCACACTGAGTAATCTGCAGTTGGACCCACCTGACACTGTCCTGGGTCATCAAAAGCTATTGCTTGGTGTGAGTGGAGTACTTGGTCACATAAATCATGATGAGATGCTGATGTAATCTCTCTGGAATGTGTTGGGGGACCGAGCTGTAAACACTGGGAAGTTGATTGTTGACCAAGATGGTTTGGGTGTTCTGTCTTCAGGATGAACCAGTTTTTGTCTGAGGGTGTGCCTACATCTGATGTGAAGAGGGCGGTGGAATGGAATGGTCTGGGATTGCTTTACTGAAACTTGGTGCGGTTCATAGAACCATTAATTCTGCTAACTACGATATAACGCTAAAGGACAATTTTTCACTGCACATCAAAAGCTCGCCTCTAAATTGCAAAGATAAATAAATCAATACATGTTTTGTTGTGGCCTAGTCAAAGTCTGAACTTAAATCCGTCTGACCTGCTTTGCCATGAATTCAATAGGCCATTGATTTGTGAATGGATAAAAAATTGGTCTGCAAAGATTATTAGGACAGATATTCTACACGGTAATGTAAAAGGCTCATTGCCAGTTGTCACGAACGCCTGATAGCAAATGTCGACAAGGGAAGCATAACTACTTGGTTTAGGGGGAATTTATTTGTTTCACGTAAAGTAGCTTTGTATATTTTTTTCACTTAATAAATAAAACCCTTATTTAAAACTGACTTTATTTTGCATTTGGTCAGATTACTCAGCTGTGACAGGTATTTGTCTGACCAATCTTTTGTATCAAAGCCTGCCAACGGTCCATTTTTTCCAGCTATCTTGCTACATGCACATTTATTTTGGTTTTGTTAACCCCCAATGTCTTGCGTTGTCGTTCACACCTGATTCTTTTTAAACTTTTTTTTGATGTTTTCTGATAGACCAGAGTTTCCTTCTTTGATCCGCACCAGAACATACAGTCATACTTCCCTAAATTACCCAGTTTTTCCAAGGAAATGAGCTAGAGTTCCACTCAACAGCCAATTGATGTGACAACCTTTTTTTCTAAAGAGTGGCTCCTTTTTTATTTTCAGTCAAATTTTAGATAGCTTTGTTACAGCAAACCTTTTATTTGTAGTTGTAAGACTTTTGATAAATGCATTTTTAAGTATTTTTGCTGTTTTTATTTCAAAGCACATGAAAAGCTATAAAAAACAAAGCTATCCATTACTGCTGAAAACTCAAAAACAGTTCAACAGCATTCTGAGCAGAAAGGCAATGAGAAGCTAATTATAAAAAGCAGCTTGTAGTTTTCTCTTCCAAAGGAATTACAGCATATAATTAATTCCATAGCAACTGATACAGTATTCATGTGGAGCTCAGCAGGTTCCCACTTAGTCTTGGAAAGGGTCCTTGCACAGCAGTTACAGTACAAATCACTTCATTACGCAACTTGCAAATTCAGTTACAAAAGCTTTCTTCTAAATGCCTGAGGTACAATAAAAGTCTTTTCTTTTGGGGAGATTAACCTATAGATTCTCAAGATACGGTACATAATTTTGCAGATTAGCATTTTAACAATGCAACTATACTGAACTGCATCTGAATTAAACTCCCTTATGTGTACAGTGCAACAGTACTCAAATTCAAAGCCTTCTTGCCGTCCTCTGAAAGGGTTGTTTCTGTGACGTTACTGTCACGAACGGAACTGACGGACCCAGAGTTCGAACCAGACAAGGAGTTGTGTTTTAAGAAGGTTTATTTACAGACAGGTAGTGGGTAGGAACCGGGCTGACAGACTGGGAGGAATGGTAAACAGGGCAGGATAAGACAGAGCTCGTAGTCAATAGCAATCCTAGGTCAAACTGGGTAGGCAGAAGGGCAGGAACGACCAGAGCGGAATCCAGGGGCAGAGCTGGGAAACAGATCAATGTTCGGTAACGGGTAGGCTTAATTAACAGACAGGGGTCAGGCAAGCTCAGATTGTCCAGGAACAGAATCGGGCCAAGCAACATAGGCTAGCAGTCAGAATCCGGCAGGAAAAAAACAGGTGATACAGGGGTCATGCTGGCTCAGATATCCGGAGGCAAATTGGGTCGGTATCAACAGGACAATCAAAAACAAGAACGCTGGATAAGAATCACCAAAAGGCTCGTAATGATCTGGCTTTGAACAGAGGAGTGAGGCAGGTATAAATAGTGAAGTGAGCAGGTGAACAGAGTAGCAAACTAATTACAGGTGACAGGTGAGACTGATCAGAGGAAGGCTGTTGGCTAGAGGAGGAACAAACTGATTGGTTGGTGACTGGTGGCTGAAAGGTGAACAGACCTGACTAGTTGGTGACTGGTGACAGACAAACTGATTGGATAAAGACTGAGAGGTGGACTGAACTGATTGAGTAGTGGCTGGTAACTGAGAGATGAAGTGAGCTGACTGAATACTGGCTAGTGAACAGGTTAAATAAAGCAAAGTACAAAACCAAACCAAAACCCAAATCATAACAGTTACAAACCATACCCATCTTGGAAGACAAACAACAAGAGTAACAATTGCAAAATGTGCAGGGATAATAAAGCAGTTGCTATAGGGTGTTGAAATGTTTGAATAAACTTTTACCTGAACCCTACAACCAAATTAAGTCAGAATTATGACTGCTGTTTGGTGTTATCAACAAATTCAACTTTCGAAGAACAGGAGAGATCAAGTCTGGTTGTCTGGTGGACTACATGATGGGACAGCTATAGGGTATTCCTCAAATGACGTCAAATTATTAAATTCAGACGCATGCATCACGGCCGTCTTGTGGTTGTACAAGCAGAGCGGTAACGCTTGAATAGTTCACTTGTATGAGTCAAATAGTGAACAGATCTGTCCTGAATATCACCTCAACAGACAATAATATGGCAACAACAAAACAACGCTGCTGCTTTGGTATCTCCTGGGGTGACTCGTGATATGATGATGGTGATCATGATCATATGATGGGATGTTTTTTTCTGTTGATTTTCCAAAACCACGGAGGATCGCAGAGAAATGCCAGTCTTGGATACAAGCTTGTAATCGAGAGTATTTTACTGTTGAATCTAACCAAAGACACCTAAATGTGGTCTCTACATTTCCTCGGTCATAAGGAGCCAATACTTGAATGTCCAGACCTGAAAGCAGCGACGGCAGCATCTTGGCAGGTAGGATACGTTTATTTATTTTTTTCCCAGCTGCTTTAAAACTTCATAAAAGGTGAGACAGGATCTGAGTGTCTGATTATAGTGGGATAATTGACTGTTTTTAAGTATATTTTCTGCAATGAGCTCTACAATAATTTAAAACACAGGTCTGTAATACTACATATACTTTTCCTTATTATTAGCTGTACTTTTGTGCAGATTCAGCAGGTTTCTTGAAATGAAGCTCCATCTACACTATAATATATATATATATATATATATATATATATATATATATATATATATATATATATATATATATATATATAGTGCAGATGTGTCCTTAAAGTGTGCTGGTTGGTTTAAATTTGACATTATTATTCAACCACGCTTAGAAGCCCATCAAAACATTTGTAAAAGTTTTATGGTAGGTTAAGACTTGGTGAGAGGAATAATCTGATAAATATTGTTTTGTCTCAAAACCTAAAGAACTTTCCTGACCCGTGTAGTTAGGTTTTACATTTTTTTGTGGATCTAACAGCAAAACATTTGAAGAGTTCATTTGCAAAAACAGATAACTTAGTTTTTATAAATTTTCAAAAAAACATACTTTTTGTTATTTAGTTAAGGTGATACCAATCAAACTAACCTACCGGGTGAATTTGATCAAGTAACAGTGAAAAAAATACGCCTTTTTTAAAAGGACCCCCCCCCCCCCCCCCCATACTTACATTTTAGTTTTTCTGACTAAAAACGGAGTTATCTGTTTTTGGAAATGAACTCTTCATTTGTCACATAAGTAAAATCAGAATGAGAATTGACTTCATTTGCCAAGTTTGTGGGTACAAACAGGGATTTTGTGTTCTGTTTTCAATGCTCGCATTGAGTAAGAGGCACAGTCATGTAACAGCAAGCAGAATAGCAACTACAATCTATGACAGAAAATACTTCATGCAGGGAAGAACAGGGGGAAATTGTGCAGGGGAGTTTTTTTTTCCACAGCAGAATAGCTGTCTATCCTGACTGAAAAGTGTTCATCAGATTCACCTCCTGGGGATAAAACTGGCTTTGTGTCGAATCTTTAGCGACCAGCACTCTGAATAACCTGGGACCAAGGTCAAGAGCTATTTTAGCTGCCCTTTTACTAGCCGCACCTGTACAAGTCGTGAACGGATGGAAGGTCAGTCCTAATGATCCTCTCTGCAGCTCTAATTGTTCATTGCAGTTTGGCCCTGTCAAGACTTATGGATGAACTGAACCACACAGAGATGGATGAGCACAAGACAGACTGGATGATGGCAGTGTAGAAGATGATCAGTGGCTCCTGAGGAATGTTGTACTTCTTAAGTTGCTGCAGTACAGTCTCTGCTGGACCTTCTTATGAACGGTGTCAACGTGTGGGGACCATCTCAGGTCCCAAGAGACGGTGGTTTCTGGGAACCGGAAATGATCCACAGTAGACTCAGTGTTGTTGAGGATAGTAAGGGGGTTCTCCTGACATCCACCCAAGGGCGTAGGTTTGATTTGAACTTTGGTAGTGACACCTACAAACAAATCTTCCCTGGTCTGACGTCATTGGTCCTACGCAATATGCATGCTCCTATTTTTTGATGCTTGACTTGAGCGTCAGGGCGCGTTTCTTCTGTCTAAAGAGAAAAGCAGTATTTCTTGCTACATTTATACAAATTCTAGAACCATGCTGTTTGTTAATGTTTAAAGCATCACCGGATCTGATGAATGTCGAATTGGGACTTTTTTCCATTTGAACTACCAGCAACAGAGACAGACGGTAAATATGTGCCTATTAAACCAAATATAGTCAAAATATGTCTGTTGTCTAGATTTATCCTGTATTTTCTTTTGAAGATATAGAAATACGCAGAGATAAACCCCACCCTTATTTTTTTATCTAAGATACTCTGTCTGCATCATAAAACACAGCAAACTTATACATTCAAGGGACTGCAAATTAATTTATTGTATTTACTCTGCACTGGAAGTAGAAGTGTAACTGATACTAACAGCATTTCAAATATTAAATTCAAATTTAAACAAATGTACAACTGGGTTGTAGTTGCTCTGTGTAGCCCATTTCATATAATTTATCTTAACATTTCAAACACATTTCTTACATCATACGTCTGAAGTGTAGCCAACAGCTTCTCCTTACCTAGTACATCCTCTCAGACAACTAATTATTTCCCTAACAATAGTGAGTTGTCAATGTTTAAATGTGCAGTAAATCTTAATACATAAGGAGCATGGAGGACCCAGTACTGTACTTTGAGTAAGATTGGTGACACCAAAACTGAATTGTAAGCTGAGTGGTTGTCCATGTCATCATTGAAATTAGAACATATTAATATACTATTGGTATATACTAGTACGACTATTAAAGAACAGCAGATTAAACTTTAACATATGTAAATGCATATATTAAATAAATTTTGCGACCACATCAACAGAAATAAATAATTTCTTATTTTTTTGGTGTACCAAATTACCCTTGTAAGGATGTAATATTTTATGGGCTAAGCCCCTGATGATGAGAATGTCTAGCTCTGCTTCTGTTTTGTACTAATTTACTAATGGACAGTGTGGAAATCTATGTACAATAAAACCAATGTAAATAGTGTTCCTCTGTTTTATTTGTCTTTATCCTGATTCTAGAAGTAGAAATAGTCAAATAAATAGCACTATTATTTTGTGGAATCCTAATCATGCTATTATAACTAAGCAAAAGTCTAAACAAAAAATAGTTGTTTAGGCGGCATCTAGTGTTCTTATACTGTATATGATGTAAAAGAAATTACACCTGCTATTTGTGCCTGAACTGCCTCAAATGGTCGACAATAAATTAAAGCAATAATAGCAATGAAATATTGGTAAAAGGGAAACCCTCACCTTTTCTTTTTCAGACGGCTGTGGCTAAGAATCAGATTTTTTAATCGCCTACAGTCTTTGCTTTTCCATGTTTCTAGCAGTCTTCAGAACTCCTGCCTGGCACAGAATATTTAGTTTTATAAAAGAGATTAGGTTTTTGTTGATAAAATGTGTTATACTTCAGAATTAAATGCTATTTTGAGATGCTAATGTTGGTTACTTACATTTCTCAAGTTCAACAAATCAAAACTCTCTCCTGCTTCTGTTCAGAACTGCACTCAGCAGCTTTCACCTATTTTAGTGCAGACAATATTTAGTTTCTTAACTGGGACTAGATTCGTAGCCTAGTATTAATTGTTGTAACGGCTGTATCCCAGTATGAATCAAAACTTAAATCTCGCACTCCAAGCAAGCACGAACATGCACGCAGACACCACTGATCTCTATTTATTCACTGGATTACTGGTTGGCCCGAAAAACTGAAGTCACTGGCCGCCATCTTGTTACTCCCTACTCTCACAGAATCCGATTTGACTGCAACAACAAAGCAATTTTCTGGCTGTGGGAAAACGTTTCACAGGTAATTTTACAGTCAGTGGATGTACTAACACTATCAAGTACTGAGAAAGTCATGTGCTGAATTATTTTGCATGTTATTTATATATACACACATATAAGTATATAAATAAGTATATATATACATATATTTATATATATGTATATATATATATATGTATGTTTATATATATATGTGTGTGTGTATATATTAAGAACATGCTAAGTATTTCAGCACATGACTTTCTCAGTACTTGATAGTATTAGTACATAAAATAAAAGTATATGGCATTTGACATTTTAAAAGTCTTAAGCCCCCCCGTTGTTCGATGCTGTAGCGCACGTATTCCTTAGTTACTGGAGGAAAATAGGGAGTACCAACATGGCGGCTGGTGGCTTCACAGTGACGTGTACTACCAACGGCGAATCAGCAATCTAGTGAATAAATAGAGATCAGTGGCACACACACACAATAGAAAGCAGCCAATCAGGAAGAGGGAAGGTGGAATTTAAGGCAGCACACTGCACAATCACATGTGCTGCAGATTTATAGGGACAGGAAAGACCTGGCAGGCAGTGAGACGGAGCGGCAGCAGCCGCCAGGCAGTGGAGCTGCGAGAGGAAAAGAAGCGATGCAGCAGCAACGTTGTATGGTAAATAACAATAAATATTACAATGTTATTAACATCAAATTATTGGTAGGGACAATTAAGTCGGTCCAAAATTTTGATAGGGACATGTCCCTATGGTCCCTATGCAAACCTACGCCCATGCGTCCACCGTCAAATTCACAGACCTTAGCGGGTTTAGCTCCAGGTGGTTCTGGGCACACCAGTGAATCAGCCAATCTACCTCCTCTCTGTATGCAGACCATCACCGTCCTCAATCCGCCCGACAAAAGTGGTGTCATCTGCAAACTTCAGGAGTTTCACAGACGGGTCCGCAGATGTGCACTCACTAGTGTAAAGAGAGAAGAGAGGAGGGGAGAGGACACACCCCTGGGGGACGGCAGAGTTCATTGTTCTTGTGCGAGAGAAGATGCTCCCCAGCCTTACTTGGTCCTGGCGGTCAGAAATCTGGTTATCCACTGACAGGTAGAGGTTGGCACTGTGAGCTCGGTGAGCTTCTGGTTGAGGATGTCATGCTTGATTGTGTTAAAGGCCAAGCTGAAGTCTACAAACATGATCCTGGCATATGTCTCTGGATAGTTGTTCCAAGTAGGGACCCAGATTGACAATGTCCGCTATTAATCCGTTTGCCTGGTAAGCAAACTGCAGGGGGTCCAGCAGGGGGGGGCTTTCAAATGCTTCAGCACCGGATGCTGAAAGGATTTCATGACAACAGATGTCAGGGAAATAGGTGTATAGTCACAGACCGAAGACGTCTCTAGGAGAGGAGACAAAACGTTTCAACAAAGAATAACTCGTCCAGAGGACCTATCTAATTTTTTTAATTTTTTTTTTTAGATGGATCAGGAGAAGTCTATTGCCATTTAAACCAGTGATGGTCCATTTCTATAAGTGGTCATAGACAAACTGCTATGGGTATTGCTTGGCTACAGCATTGTCAACTTGTTGGCAGTTTTTCCTCTCATATCTCCCTTATTTCACACCAATAGCTCAACAAAAACAGACTATACATGTATAGCAAACATCTAATATTTATTGCCAAAAGTTTTACATATCCATTAAATGATTGTGAAAGGACCTGAACATATTATAACTTTTTAAACTCAAATTCTTGCAGTGCAAAAGCTTAATTAATGATTCAATTTGAGCAATCACTCAAAGAGAGGAAATACAATAGAACAGTTTATTTTAACTAGTAAACATGTCTGTCTTTTGTAAACCTATAGCTGAAGTGCATGTTTGGGATAGTCTTGCTCTGATGTGACTGAAATACTAAAGAGCTTGGTGAATACAGGTAAAGAAAAATGTGTCTGTAAATTGAAATCTGCTTCTTGATCCTGTTCAGAAAAATCTGTTTCATAAACGTGTGGGTGGAATCTATGACGTTAGCAGTTATATTGTGCACAACAGAATAGGTGCTGATGGGTAATCCAGTGGACAACAAAGCTGTAAGACCTTGTTCACTTTATAGTGAGAAACTTTACTTTTAAATTAACGTGTTTTGTAAAGTAATGGGAGAAAGTAAATGTACATTAGATGTTAAAAAATTGCAGATTTTGATCTTTGCTTAGTAGAAGGATAAAACAGGGACATGCAAGATTACACTTTTTTTCTTCTCTTTACAATCTTTTGATGGTTTTCTGTTGCTTGGATTTATCAATGTGCAGCAGTCATTGCCATTATCAAGAACCACCTTTTACACGTCTGTGGAAGTACATTTCAGGAAAACAATTTCCACTTCAACCAGGACTGCCATTGTTGTTACTGTGTCCTTATGTATGCATCCAATACATACACGGAGCTTCTTTATTTTGTAACACAAATATTTCTAAGTTGAAACAAAATTCAGAATCACATTCTAATCATTCATTCACAATCATTTCCCAAACCACTTTACTTGGAACTCACAGGACAAAGTGCATACTATTTTGGACCTAAGCTATTTGTTTCATGAAGTATTACAAAATGTATTTTGCTAAGGCAGTTTCTTGGTTGCGCTGAACTGATCTCTAAAGAAATCACATAGTTTGCAATATGATTACCTGCTTCAAAGGTCCACTGCTACAACAAATTGTTGCTCCAATTACACCATCACAACGCTACTCAGCCTAAGCTATGAACACACTGTCTGCATGGAGAAACATTTATTTACATTGGCATGATGATGCTTGAATCGACAATAAGTGACCCCAGTCTTTTTTCTAATTAATACAGTCGATACTTATTTATTACCCAGTGAGGTAATAAACAAGTATTAAAGGAATAAATATGTCTCTAAATAAGACTTTTGGATAAAAAATCTATCACTTCCAAAAAAAGATATAATTCTGATTATGTTAGAATTATCTATTACTTAAATCAGCTCTGCTCATGTGGATGCTCTAAGACACGTGTCAAACTCAAGGCCTGGGGGCCAAATACGACCAGTCAAGGCAATTTATCCGGCCCTCAATAGCCAAAAAAAGGCATATCATGTCATAAAGTAGAGACATATATCCTTTTAAAGTCACGAGTGTATAAAGTAGCTAAAACTGTGCCTCCTGTAGTGAATATTGATATTTTTTTTTAAACCACATAGTAACAGCATCCTGCCACTAGATGTCAGTTTTTCCATAACACATTAAAACAACCCAGAAATGTCCCAAAAAGGCCAGATCTTGAGGAGAGGGTTGAGTGATTATTAGCGCCTGTTTGTTTCTGCATTCTGCCACGCCCACCTGCTCCACTGCAATCAGCCTCATGCCTCACACCTGTGATATGCTCTATTTAAATGCTCTCCTGCCTGCAGGTCTCGGTCAGATTATCAAAAGCTCTTGCCAGATCATGTCCAGTGTTCTCTCCATGTCCTTGGCTGGATTTTCACACCATGACCTTGATTCTCTCTCTTGATTTCCTACCTTGCCTTGATCTTGTCTGGTTTCTATCAAACTACGAATTCCTGGATTATGACCCTTTTCCTGTGCCCTGACCTCTGAGCCTTGGCTGTCATCTGGATTTGTTTGCTAACATCTGCCTCACCATGTCGGGTTAATCTGCCATTTTTCAACAGCTGAAGCAGAGTCGACTGGATCCAGTGCAGGTGGTGGGAAACAGAAGGACTGTAAGAAAAATAATAATATAATTGATGCACAATGTCTCCCTATCCATGCATGGAGCAGTTGCAGTGCTGGAGAGCTTTTTATGTGACAAACTGCTTCACCCAGATGCTCTAAGGAGCGCATCTGCAGGTCGTTCCTCCCCGCTGCTGTTAGACTTTGTTATCTCTGCTGCTCACAACAGACTCAAGAACTGTTTACAACATTCTAATCTGATCATGAATCATTCACACCGTCTCTCAGATGCTAATGTACAATTGCACACGCCTTAGCTACTCCAAGACGCTGCTGTACTGTCATGCATATTGCATATTATCTCAAATGGCTCTGTGAACAGGCTGTTGTTTTCCACTGTTTAACTTGAATATTTAATCTTTTTTTACCTGAGTATGCGGTATTGTCAATAATTGGACAATACACACTCTGGTATTTACTTTTACTGTTTATATTGGCCTTTCTAGAACTAATTTTAGATTAGATTTTTTCTGTCATTACTAAAAATTGTGTGTAACGCTGGCTTTGTCTTTGCCACTGGCATGTCTGAATTTCCCCACTGTTGGACAATAAAGGTATTTCTTATCTTATTCTGCCTGAGACCCCAGCAGTGTTTAAAGCAAGCATTCCTAACTGCCATGTTGTTATGACATCATTCCCATCACAGACGGTTCTCATTGGTTTCTTTCGAGGACTGAGGAACTAATCAACAGGATCAGATTCCTGGTTTGGATCCTAAAAACATTAGTTGCTTTCCATTTGAGTCTTTCCTTAGTTCTTGACTCTTTCTTAGCTACCAACCTGTCCTCTGTTTTTACAGAAGTTCCTGATCAATCCTGCAGAAGTTTCCTGACTACCACCAGTTCTTCTTTTATTTCCATTTATGCAGGGGTAGCAGCCTTAGTACGGAGGCCCAGACTTCCTTTTCCCCAGCCAGTTTGGCCAGCTCCTCCGTGGATCCCCTGGCGTTCCTAGGCCAGCAGAGAGACATAGTCCCTCCAGCGTGTCCTGGGTCTTCCCCTGGGTCTCCTCCCGGTGGGACGTGCCCTGGAGGCGTCCAGGAGGCATCCTAACCAGATGCCTTAGCCACTTCAACTGTCCACAATCTCGCACTTTCGGTCACGACCCAAACCTCATGCCCATAGATGAGGGTGGGAATTATAGATCGACCGGTAAATCGAGAGCTTCGCCTTTTGACTCAGCTCTCTCTTCACCACAATAGAACAGAGCATCCACATGAACAGAGCCCGCTTCACAGCAGACGCAGCACCAATCCGCCTGTCAGTCTCACGTTCCAAATTTCTCTCATTCGTGAACAAGACTCCGAGAGGCTTAAACTCCTCCACTTGGGGCAGGACATCCTCCCTGACTTGATGAAGCCAATAGAACCTCGTCATCCGCAAAAAGCAGAGACGTGATCCTAAGGTCACCAGAACAGATCCCCTCAACACCTTGAGTGCACCACCAGTTCTCTTGTATTTTTTTTCAGTTCTCTTGTATCAATAAACTTTTAAAAACTTCCTCTGTGTCTGGTTGAAATTACAGTTTCAGTGCAACCAGAGCTAAACGTTATGACACAATTGGCACTATTTATTGCTCTTATACAAGACCAAATGCAGACTTTTAAAAAAATCCACACTTTGGTGGATTAAAATCTGATTAATTTATAAAATTTACTAAATACAGCCTAATTTCTTTATTTTAAATGATCATACTTTGTTGAGCAGGTTAAAAAAAATTTTTTTGGTTATGCTATTTATTTTTATTCCCTTTTTGGCCCTCAAGTGACTTAACAATTTTGGCCCGCAAGCCCAAAAGTTTGAACACCCCTGCATTAGAGGTAGAATATGTACACACTGGAGGAGTGGCTCTATGGGGAGATTTCTGTGCCTTCGTGTTGCATGGATTATATATATATCTGCAAATACTGATAAAAAGGGTCTTTGTATTGGTTTTAATCAAGTAAATTTAACACCTAATGTTCTGAAATTTCACTCAAAGTTATTATTTTATTTAAAGAATCCCACTAATCCATGGAGGAGAACACCAGCTTGTTCTCCATATAAATCATTCAAGAGTATAACATAGTAACAAATAACTTCACGTCTAGCTGCTAAGCACCTAGTGATATCTAGGGGACATTAAAGTGTAAAGAAACAACACCTTATATCACTGCAACATTTAAATGAGAGACTACACAGAGAAGCAATTCGCCTTAAGATGATTTTCTCTTCTGTAAGTGTCCTCTCTCAGAGAGTTCTCCTGGCATAAAAGCTACATTACAATGATTTAGTCTGCCCAGAATCATAGTGCACTTTATGAGACACACATACACACACTAGCATTCAAGGAGATACACCCTTAGGCCGAAAGATCCATCAGTTACAGCCAGTTCAGTCAAGTCACCATCATCCCCCTTTTTTTCTCTCCTCCAGAAATAAACAGAACTGGCACATGATGGACTTACAATCCTTCCCAGCATCTCAGATTTGGAACACTTGCATAAGAGTTTTTAAGGCACGTTATCAAAGTAAACCTAAGATTCCACCGGGATCTTTGAGCGATTCTTGTTTTGTGTTTTTTTGTATGCCTGCTGTTAGCTGTCCTGAAAATAAAAGCAGTACAGTTTGGCAGAGAACTATATTTATCTGGTTCTGTTAGATGTCATTGCAAACAGATGATGGATAGAATACATGAAAATAAGCTTTCCTTTCAATTTAAGTGCCTTTTGCTACCAGTCCTGTTCACTTTTTAAAAGAATATCTGACTTTAAAGTGCATGCAAAGGTTATTAGCTTTTCATTAATAAGCTTAACTATTAGCAAAACTATGCTTAATAAAACATGAAAATCCTCCTAACCCTTTATCAACAGTGTGTATTTCTAAATAACAGCTTAAAAACTGAGAAACGTTTAATTGACAGTTATCCTTTATTTTATTGATTGGAAACTTTAGAACATACTGAAACAAGGCTTTCTTGGTAGAGTTACCAATGTTTAGCCGTGCTACTTATGCTGTTTGAGAATGGTGTATACTCCCTAAGTGGACACTATCAGTGCCGTTATATTTTACCTCTGAGAAAATATCTTTTGTCTTTCATTTTTCACCTAAAACATGGACGATATAAATAAATTTATCAATACTTGTTTTGTCATGTGATCCAGGGCTGGATTAAAAATGAATAAGATTACAACCTTGAATGTCTGACTTCACAGACAACATGCATGAATTCATTACAAAGAAAAGCGTTTTCTGATGTTTTAAATCAGAACGATTCTCCACATAAGAGGATGGTTATTTTTGATAGCAATTCCTGATACAGTTTTGTAATAAAAGATTAATTAAAGAAGATTAAAGATTAAAGGTTTGTAATAAAAATGCAGTATTTCTTATCACTATTTTACAACTAGCAATAATAACATTGTTTACCTTTTTATGCAAAGTATATTTATTGTTTTGGCAGAGTTTTCATACATTTTCACAATTCAGCTGAACATATTCTTATTCCATAAATCACTTGCTTTATTTTTGGATTTCCTTTTTTGCCGTCTCCTGCTGCATTCACCTAGGATATATTATACAACAGTGAGGCAGTAAGACCACTGAGTGAAGTTCATTTAGAGCACTGACCCAAAACATATCCCTGCAAAAAGCTTCTTTTGTCTGAACCAATCTGTGCCATTCCTGAACCTGCTGTGTAAGGCCACTGATGGCTTCCTCTGTCTACGGGGTCAGAGCGGCAGCCATATTGATTTTGCTGTTTCTAAAGACAGTAGCAAACAGGGCAGACACTGAATACCAACAGGAGTGACTTTTTAAAAATGGCAGGCTCAAGGTATTTCTCTCTTTCCCTGCCTTTTTCTGCCTCTCAGTTAGGTTTGAATTAATTTACTCTACCTCCATCTCACTACTAAACGAAGCCACTGGCTGAGGCTTTTCTATACCAACAGTATGAGCACTCTTTCATTCTGCATCTTCCAAAACTAGCTAAGAGCTTATCTGCTTTATTGTGTTTCTCTCCGAGATGAAGCCACTAAAGATGCTAGTACTGCCATTACCTTTTTAATTTTGTTTAACATAGAAAGTACTAAGTTAATGTTTCTCTTTTCGTTTTGTGTCTAATCTCTGTTTTCTCAAAACCACAGTTGATCGTGGCAGACGGCCGCTCAAAATGAGCCAGGTTGTACTGGAGGTTTGCTCCTGTGAAAGGGGAGTTTTCCTCTCTACTGTCACTACATGCATGCTCGATATGACAGATTGCGGCAAAGTTAAAGACACAATGCAAGCCACTGTCCACTGTCACCACATGCTCAACCAGGAGGAGTGACTTATAAAAGTCAATGATGAACAATGCCTAGACTGTATAGAACAATCAATAATATATACAGTCTACTGAGTTTCCTTAGATAGAAAAGTTTTATAAAACGCTTTATATATATAAGCAATTTGTTTTGCTCAATGGACAGAATAACAGTTAATATTGATGTATATTAAGGCATGGAAGAACACTAAATATTTGTTCACAAATTTTAGTGATTTGTGAACTAAATATTTGTTCACAAATCACTTTCATTAATCTGGCATCAGCTATCTGTGGAGCCTCAGTGTTTACAGGCAGAGAAGGTGCCAGAGGTTGTCTGGATTGCGCTACAGTGGCAGAGCTCACAAGTGCATGACATGATCATAATTGCCATGGTGCTGGAGAGTGACACAGCATTCACACAGCCAAGCCAGAATCATAAAAATCTAAATAATATTTGCCTACAATGTTTTGCTGCAAATTCCTGAAGGACATGAGATCCACCAGACCTATACCAACACTAATCAGTGCAGACAGACCGTTTTCAAATCCATCCATCTTCTTCCGCTTATGCGGGGTTGGGTTGAGGGGGTAGCAGCCTTAGTGGGGAGCCCCAGACTTCTAACTCCCCGGCCACTTGGGCCAGCTCCTCGGGGGGAACCCCAAGGTGTTCGAAGGCCAGCAGAGAAACATAGTTCCTGACAGCATTCCTCACCGCCGATGTCCACAAGAGGGTTCGAGGGTTGCCTCCGCAACATGCACCGACAACCTTGCGGCCACAGCTCTGACTATGCACTTCGACGATGGAGGAACAGAACATGGCCCATTGGACTCAATGTCCCCCACTTCCCCCCCCCCCCCCACACCCCCCCAATGACCACAATAAATTGACACAGTCTCCTTTTAAGTTCACCAAAAAGGTTTATTTCTTCTCTTTCAAAAGAAATTCAAAAGGTTTTACAACATGTGGGAGAAATGGACTGTTAGGTTGTGCCAAATCAAAGAAAGAAGCAAAACAAGACAATGCCTACCTGCCATCTATTCTAATTTAAAACAAAGAAAAGAAAAACCTGACATCCTTGTCCTTATCTAAGAAAAAAACTCTTCAAAACATTACATGGGTGGCACCAACCTACTTACCTAGTGTTTCTGACATAAATTAACCTATGTGTGAAAAATTTATAGGGTACCCCAAACTTGCCTAGCCACAAACCTTTAAACATAGAGGAACGTTCCACAGCAACAACACAAGTGGACCGGATAGTCTTCAGCTAGGAAGAGAGATAATCTTTCCAGCCCCACAAATGAGCCTCTTTTATAGAGCATTTTGAACCTGGGTGGAAACAAAGAGAAAGGATGAGGGGGGGAAATACCAACCCAGGCTTCCAGACATGTAACACCCCCACCCTCACAAGTCCAAACTGACTCCAAACAGGAAGTCAAGGCATCCTTGGCTGTCGAGCAAGCTGAGCGAAGGAAATCTTTCATTTAGTAACGTACTCAGGAATACCTATAAGCATTTTAGAAGGCAGTACTAGCTGTTCTTTCAGGACATTTAAAGGCCCTCTAGCCTCATGTCCGAACACAAGTTCAGCAAGACTAAAACCTAAAGACTCTTGTACTGCTTCATGCACGGCAAACAACAGAAATGGGATACCTTCATCCCAGTCCCTAACTGTGTCCATACAGTACTTGCGTAACATGTGTTTTTAATGTTTGGTGAAATTGTTCAAGTGCACCCTGACTTTCAGGATGGTGATATGCTCTACCCCTAACATTTTAGTGCCATGGCAAAGGTCCTAGATTTAAAGTTGGTGTCCTGGTCAGTTTGGACTGCCATGGGAAGACCAAACACTGAAAATAACTTTATCAGCTCTCTCCGTGCTTCAGGAAATCTAGTGGAAGCACACATTATGATTAGTATGAACTGGTTTCCAAGCTTTGATTTTGGCAAAGGTCCAACAAAGTCGACAATCACCCTTTCAAATGATTCACCCAATTACTAGAATGGCAAAGGAGCTGGGCGAATGACTGGATTTGGTTTGCCAGCAACTTGGCAAATATGGCAAGTGCGGCAATAATATGAAACATCAGACTTGAGCCCTGGTCAGAAAAAATGCTTGAAGACTTTTTTTTTTGTTATTACCGAGTGCCCTGACATTGGAAGGTCTTGTGCTAAAACTAGGATCTGCAAGCGAAAAGCGCTTGGCACAACAACTGATAAACTGTGTCCCATTCTTCCAACTTGTCACCAACCCCCCCAAAAAAATAATTTATTAACCAAAAACTGTTGAAAAACTCTTCTTTCTGAATAAAACCTCCCATTTTGCACATTATTGTCCAAGTTGCACAAGCATATCCAGTGCCGTCTGCCAAGTTCCACAAGCCCTTTTACTGTCTGTCTGCTTAAGCCCATGCCATTTGACTAAAGTGACAGAAAAAGATACACAGCCTGCCATATAAGACTGGACTTTAAATTACACACAGAACATGTTCCAAAATATTTATTATACACATGTGATAATCCTAGTAGAAATATGTGGTTATTATTTATTAATGATAATTTTCAAGGGCCCTAAAGGATGTAAATACAGGCAAGCATCAAAATAATATTGCTGACACTGATTATGCACTTGGCCAGTAGGCGGTTTCATGTGCAAATGAAGCTTTGAGAAATTAACCCCCTTGCTGAAGCAATTGGCTCAAGTGGTTCAATGCCTTATCTCACCATCACTAATCTTAAATCATCTTGATCAATAGAAGGTTTCTTTAGTAAAGGTTTAATAAAAGCTACTTTAAAAGCCTGTGATACATGTCTGTTTACTAAGAATTTCACCCTGACTCCACAATCCATTCTCAGCTTTATTTTGACTTATATAAAACAGATGTTGTGCCCATTCTACCTACCATAAAACATGACTTTTCCCAAATTTCTATAAAACCAAACCTTCTTAAAGTAACTTTTGACTTTTGTGGAGCAGAACAACCTGTACCTGTAAAGTGCTGAAACTCTGAGTTTATTTAAATCAAGGTAGAGTTGCCATTGAATCTTAATGTTGAAGTTTGTAGTCCAACTTGACCTGCTGCTACTATTCCACTGCAATGTGCTTTCCTCTGTAAACTTTTCTTTTCTTATGTTCTGTTCATGTACAGCACTTTGAATTGTCTTGTTACTGAAATGTACTTTACAAATAATCTTTCCTTGCCTTCAGGGTCGGCCCGAGGCAAAGCAAACTAAGCGGCCGCAATGGTTTTTATATATATATATATATATATATATATATATATATATATATATATATATATATTTATATATATATACAGTATATATATATATATATATATATATATATATATATATATTTACAATTAAATAATTTAAACAAGTGATATAAATGAATGAATGGATGATGATGAAATAACTTATTTATTATGTTTTGTGACAGTTTGCATTCAGAAGTTTTAATAAAAGATTTTAAGTATTGTTTATTTATTTATTTTATATTAATACATAACCTCACTGTATTCGTTTATAATATTCGCAATAACTTTATAGCGTGACATTTGTATCAATAATGTTCTAGCATAGGTGGTTCTGCATGGTGGGAGGGGGGCCCCCAAATCAAATTCTGCTTAGGGCCCCCAAGAGGCTCGTGCCGGCACTGCTTGCCTTACTTTTTAAGAATGGTAATTTCTTGTGGAAGTATACATATTTTATCTCTTGGAATGTTTTCCAAGTAGTTCCTATTGGGGCAACAGAAATGACCAGACTTTAAATTAACATCAGATATGCTGTATGTATTACTTCACCATTTCTTAATCACAAGCTGTTTTTACGGTATAGCACTACCCTACAGCAATTCATGATTGTAAAGCACCTCATGTCCTGCCCTCCAGGACATGAGGTGCTGGAGGACAGCGCTGCACATCGTTGCTAGCTGTCAAATTAGTCTTATTACAATTGTCGCCCATCAGTGAAAAGACAAAGAAACCAGCTAATGGTTTATTCTATAATATCTCACTCATTTAGTTTTCAGTAATACTCCAGAATAAACAAATTAATGAGTACAGAGTGGTTCAGATGAGTTTACAGTAGTCAACAATCTGCTGTGCAGTAGAAAATCTTAAAGCAAGTTTGACTGGATTTAGTTTTTCCCTGCAAAGTTTCACCAAGTTGTTTTCTGTTGAGGCAAATATCCCCATATTCCAGATAAGATTCAAAACATGACTGCTGCCCTCCCATATTCAGGGGTTCTGTGAAACTTTCCATTGCTCTGCATGGAAATCAACATGAATAAGCGTTATTCTTTAACCTCTAGGCAGAGTGGAGAAGCAGATCTGACACGTCATCCTGTAACCATGTGGTTTGTTTGCCCTGATGGAGACTTTTGATTTAATTTGGTGAGATGTCCTTTCATCTTTGCCCTGTGTGGGTTAGACTGTCCTTAACACCACCCTCCATGACCATCTATTTACCTACTCGGCAAACAGTGCTGAGTGCCTAAAGAGAAACTTTTACAATGCGCATTTTTGTTGAAGGGTGTATTGACACAGGGAATAATTTTAAAAGCAAGTGTTTTGATCTGTTTACTTTCATTCAGGCTGAAAACGTATCTGTTAACATAGTAATTATGGTCCCTTTTGGGTCAAAAAGGATGTTTTAGCTCTTTTTTGAAAGTTTATTGTAGCAGCAGAAGTAGCAGTGCCCTGGAAAACTTTAGACCACTTGAACTTTATCACATTTTCACATAACAATCATAAACTTAAATGTTTTTCATCAGGATTTTTTTTCTGGTAGACAAATGCAAATTAATGCATAATTGTGCATGGGAAGGAACATTTGTTTATGATTATCAACATTATTTTTTACTAATAAACAGAATAGTGTGACATGCACAAGTAATTGCCTTCCTGAGTCAATTTGTCGAACCCCTTTACTGCATTACAGCTGCTAATCTTTTGGGGGGTTTGTCTAACAGCTCCGCACACCTACATACTAAAATTGTCGGATTTATTTGCAAATACCTCAGACAAGTAAAAGAGTGTACGTGAGTATCAGTTTTAATTTATATCCACAAATTCTCCAATATATTTTGGTCTGGACTTTGACTGGGCCAGTAACAGCTTATTTACCTTGATCCAAACAATTTCATTGTAGCTGTGGCTATTTTACAAGTTTCACTGTTTGCTCTAGCTGTATTACTATTTTTCTGGGTTTAATGGCCTCAAATACTAATACTTGGGTGAGATCATAAAATGTCAGTCTCCTCAAAAGTTCACTGATGTTTTCTTGTTCTTTGTCTGGCATCCATTATTGTCCAAAAGCTTCTTTTCTTCATGTCTGACCGCTGCAGTTTTGTAATAGAAAATTAAAAGTACAATACAGAAAAAAATACACCTCAACTCCAGAGACTCTCTGCTCTCCTGCCCACTAGATTTCATGATTAAGTCAAAACGGATCCTTATTTTTTTTCCCCTGTCTCAAAAAAAGCCAGTTCCTCAAAAATAATGAATGTTTTGCTTCCAACAAATATGATGTTAGTTGCCCGTGGTTGCATTTATGCCAGTCGTTACAATGGTTGTGATATCTGTTTTCTACTCTACTTTACAACTATGACAAATCCATTGACTAACAAAAAAGAAATCATCATCATCTTGAACAAGTATTTCACATTTTCAGGTTTTATTTCCATACTTTATTCTTTGATTCTAATGCAGAGAAGGCAAGACACCTCTTTGTAGGTACTTCTGATTATCCTGAAGATGGAGGAACTCTTGGTTTCTATGACAACAGCCAACACTTCTACATAGATCTTGGTTCTCATATTTCTGAAGTAAGAAAAAGAAAAAAGAAAGTTCCATAAGACACAAAAACTGACCTACTTTCTTTTCTTTGTGATAATGCTGACAAACTGAATAATTTCATTGTTTTCTCTAAATGGGAAAAAAGAACGAGCAGACAACATTTTCAGTCAGTCAGAGAGTTTCTGGATCAGTAGGTCCTGAACTGTATTACTCCCAATCCCCAGGGTTTGGGAGTAATACAACACACTGACATCAATCATTGATGTCAGTGTATTGTATGTACATTCACCAGTTTTATCATTCTTTAAAGAATCTACCTTAAACACAAAAATGTTTTGCTTCTTAACTACTGTAGTCGTCATGCTACAATGTCAAACTATACCATCCTCTTTGTCCATGATAGATCTCTGCATTCCCAGAATGCACTACAGTTAAAGAGCAGGCTTCTTTATTCTCAGGTATATGGAGTGATGATCAAAAACTAATGTTGAAGAAAGACATGCCACTGCTGCTCCTGCCTGAGAATTTAAACAAGCAGATGTGAGTAGCCTGGGGCAAAGCAGCCAGAATTCATTGTTTACCATTTATTAAGGTGATTTAGAGTAAACCATCATACCAATTGAACAGCCTGGCTGTTTTTTTAGCAGCTGTCCTCCAAAACAGTATTCGGGTGCTTTTCTTTCCTTCACTAATCTTCCTTTCACAATGGATCCTTGTTGTAAAACGAAGCCTTAGAGTTTTGCTCCAGGAAAATTCATTTTGAATTCATCTTGCATTAAAAAACATTTCTTGCTAATCTTTGCATGCATTTAAATAATCTCCAAAAACAAATACCTTTTTAGTCATTTTGTTTTCTGGTAAAAAAATTATTGATGACCCTTCACATTTTTCAAGAATTTCATTGACACATGAAACCAGCATGTTATGTTGCACAAACTGTATGAATTTACATTAGAAGAAATGTTTTTTGTATTTTTTTTCCTGAAAAGTTACTTTATTGAAGATAAAAGGTTTCTTTCCGACAGTAGCGATATGTGACTAAATAGCTGCTTTTGGTTTTTATTAACTAAATAATACCTTACTGTTTCTAGTTAAAGTAAATAAACAAATACAGTAATAATGCAGAAACTACTAATTAGGGAATTAAATAAGTATATAATGACAGACACCATAAACAGTGTCAATGATCTTTATGTTTCTTTTAACAGCTTATAAAAACTGTAACTCTAAGGATTAAAACAAATATGGATTAATAGTATTGACAATTTTGAATGTGGTTTGATTTCCATTGATCATCTCAAGACCCACAAATAATAATAATAAAAATAACATTACACCTGTCTATGAAAAAAGAAACTTAAATGTTTATCTTTTATGCTAACTTTAAATAAGAGAACCAAAGAATAAACTATAGCTTAATTTAAAAAAAGTGTTTTTGCATATGTTAGTGTGAGTCCGGTATCCAAACCTACCGCACAGCTTCTGCTTTAACTTTTATTTTGTTATTTTTCAGACGAGGTTCAGTGTATCTGCCCTGCGACAGACTGGCGACCTGTCCAGGGTGTACCCCGCCTCTCGCCCAGTGAATGCTGGAGATAGGCACCAGCAACCCCCGCGACCCCATGAGGGATTAAGTGGGTCAGAAAATGGATGGATGGACGGATGGTTCAGTGTGCCACCTCATTTACTGATGTCTTGGCGCAAATGTGAAAAAAAATGGGCTCTTTCATGAAGTTGGTATTGATTTGCTTCACTTAATGAAGAGCAGTTCTACCTGGCACACATAAAATGGACAAAAGATTGGTAAAGCTGTTAACTTTTGGTCCTGTCCTTCAGAAATAATTTCAAAAAACAGTGGAATGAAGATGAATATTGATCTGCAGATGTGAAAAGTGGAGTTTTCTCAGTCTATTGTAACAGCACTCTAAGTCTACCATATACTGATTCTGTTCAACACATTAAATTGACTATTTTAATGTACGCACCAACTGATTTGTGCAGTTTCAATAAAACCAGCTTCGATTTCGATGGCCGCTTTAACATCACATAACATTATGGTCAGAGGGCCAGAGAAAACCTTTGCAAAGTTCTCACTGATGTTAAACATAATGGTAAAACTTTGTATTTTATTGCTGAATCTTGGAGCAACTGAAAAAAACAGCATAAGTCCTCTTACAGTGAAGGTTTTGTGTTTGTGTTTCTGAAACTGAACATAATTTATGCCAACACAAATGCAGATACAGACGTTAATACATGAAAAATTAGCAGATAGGGATGCAGCATTAACGTATCACTCTCATGGTTTTAGTGTATGACTGTGCTGGGTGTGCCTGTTTACCTGGTTTAGGGTTGCAGGTGGACGTGGTTGATACATGACGCTGAAGTTGACTGCAATTTCCTCACTGGCTGACTAAGTATAACGGAGCAGCCTGATAAGTGGTAGCGTCAAGCCTAATATGTCTTTACTTTGATCACTTTCAGGAAGTCTCACGTTGTTGGTCTTCTGCGCTCCAGAGATCAAACCTGGAAGATCTCCTAACAGAACAAACTCTCTCTGGCAGTCTCTGGTTGTAGAAGGAGCTCTCTCCAAGAGTCTCTGCTCCATCCAGTTACAATATCCGCAAATTCTCCAAACTATGCTGGAAAACTCATCACCTCCCATGATCGCCATCCGCAGCCCCCATTGTCTCCTCCACTGTTCAGCAGAACACTTGCAAGATTAAGGTAATTTTACTCAAATTAGATGGAATTTGTTAATTCAATTCCGTTTATTTATACAGGGCCAATTCAAAACACTTAATTTCAAGGCACTTTACAAAGTCGACTCTATCAATTCATACCAATAGAGTGGTTCAAAGGTTTACTAAGGAAACTCAGCAGATTGCGTCTAGTCATTGACTGACAACATTTACTCCTTCTACGTCAGAATATTGATAGTGAACAGTTGCTTGTATTACGTTGTTGACTTAGCAGCAATCCCTCCTACCGAGCATGCATGTAGCGGTGGGTTAGCTAGTTGCGGTATTCTCACAGTGCTTACAAATTGGAACTTGTCTGTTTATTGGGGACTTTGACTGCTGTTTGTGTCAATTCAGATTTATACTTAAAGGAGCAATAAGCAAAATGTCAATATTTTAGATAGAAGGAATAAAAAAATAATGATATGACAAACTACAGGTAACATTTCAGATGGAGTAGCAGCTCTCTGTGTTTTTCTCCAGTCTCTTGTTTATATTGACAGGCCGCATGTGCGTGTACGTGCATGTGAACAGCTGCCACTCAGGGCTTAGCCCCTCCCTGACCTAAAATACCACCGTCAGAGCAGCACAGTGTTGGAGCAACATGGCGGGGAGCACCCCTAGCAGATCAAAATGTTCTCTTGCTCACAGCATTTTCAATTTATGAATAACTTACTTCTTTACTTGAAATGTTCCTCCGAAAGGTGAGGCTGTTGTGCTGTGTTTTTGTCCGTTATAAATATGCACATAGAAGGCGACACGTGAGAAGGGAAGGTGTGGCTGCGTGGAGCGAGAAGAGCGGCTTGTCACACATCTTGTTTCGGTCAACAAACAGTGTTCAAGCACCACCTAGTTGTGAAATATCGCTTACTGCTCCGTTATAAACAAAGGCTGGACTGTAGAAATGCCCGTTGGGAGTGGTAAGACCTGTAAAACTAGCATCGCAGTGTGTTACAGCATACAAGTCAATATGTAAAGATAAAAAAACAGCTAAAATCTGCTCAACATTTTACTGTCTCTCATAAAATTGTTTATGTACACTTAAAGTGAACTTGTCAAAAGAACAGAGGGTAAAAAAAGAAAGCTGTAAGCACTTCAAAACAAGCTTTTCTTGCTAGAAAAGAAAAAACAAACTCACATTGATGAAAATGTGAAACCCGTCTTGGCCACGGAGAGTTATTGTTAGGTACAGCCGAAATACAACCGAGGAGATGTGCGCTCTCACCAGAGAAGTGTAATACAGACAAAATATGTGCTGCTGTTGAGGAAAACAGACATGGCTGGTGAATTAAGAGGGATGCATCCATAATTATACCAAAGAAATAGACCATGTAATTGTGATGAAATTACAGATAATACATGCCACACAAAGAACGGCACGTAAATGTTGTTTTCATCTGATCTGCCGATGTGAAAAGTGGAGTTTTCTCTATTGTCACAGCCATCTAAGTCTACCACATTCAGATTCTCTTCAACACATTCAGTTCATCTGTCCACATGGCCATTTTATCGTATGTGCCAACTGTTTTGCGCAGTTTCAATAAAACCAGCTTCATTTTCGATGGCCGCTGGGCGTAAACAACATTTATGTGCCACTGAGTTTATTGATGCATAAAACTGGGACTTGGCTTTAGAAAGTGCCTCTTTTATAAATGACTCGGATCAGTATGAGGGACAGAGAAAAAAAAAAAATAACAGGTCTTCCCGAGTTCTCTTTTGTTTTTTGCTTTTTCACTTTTACCTAAAATTTCTAGCATGTCTCATGGACTGTTTGGAGGTTGTTTCTTTTCTTTTTCAGGATTCTCTAGTCTAAGGTTCTTCCAAGGGTTCCTCCACTAGTGGTCAGATCATGTTCTAGGCCTTTCCTCAAAACCTTTTAACATTTAGTATTGTTAAATTATTTACCTAATAAAAGGTAAATAATGATTTTGCCTCCCACCTGCATTTGGGTCTTATTCATCTTTGACAGAACGTCACAAATTAACATTTCCACCCTCTAAAAATATAACACAAAACGCTAAGTTCTGCTATTAACTATTAAGTTTTTTTCTGGACTACAGTTTACAACAACGTCTGTCTTAAAATGACAAAAATAATTCCACAAGTATTGGGGAAAAACAGTCAGAAATTTTTTTTTATAACCACCACATCCTCAAAAATGTCTTGAGAAAGCAGCTTTGGCTGCTGTGGTGACAGCTCATCCACTGACAATAGCAGCTGTGGATTCCTGTTAAAGATATGTGGAGGTGTGCTCGCTGAAATGAAAATGAAAGAAAATACTTCTCTGGGTTTTAAAAACAGGCTGAAGCTTTGCTTTCCAGTGTTTTAAATGATGCATCAGAGGAACAATTGCTCCAAAAAAACAAACATATTGGCGCTTGCTGATAAAAAGAAGAAAAAATGTTACATTTCACAGAAATTGCATGCTCTCTTTTTGTTGAAAATAATAGTAAAAGAAATCCATTAAGAGGAATTCATCTGCTCCAACAAAAGCAATTACTGTCAGCATGAGATCTGAGAACACAAAGCCATCCAGCTTCACCAACAAAAAAAAGTCTTCATCCATTCCCTTGGCTATTTTTTAAAAGTTCCCTTAATTTTTTTGTTTACCTTGAGAGGAGGCTCTTCACGCTGCGCCTGCCAGCCAGTACAAACATTAAAGACGAGTTTCCAACGCAGAGCCACACACAGTGGATCTCAGCCACTAATTGTTGCAACTTTTTGTATCATACTAATGTAATTTCAATGACAAGTTCAAGAGCCAATTAAGATGAAGAGTCCAAAGCTTTTTAAATCAGTTTGCATAAAACATTTTAGCAGCTTTTACTAATTGCTTTTCGCTTATCAGAACTGTTATCTTCTTCACACAAATCAACATTTTCAATAACAACCCGCGTCCTTCAACTAAGCTCTTTATTTAATATCTCTACAAGCAAAAGCCCAGAAAACATTTTCATCCTTGTTTGTGCTCCATGGTTTGATTGGAGAGCACCTCCACTTCATTTTTATGCAAAGCACACTGACGAAGCGGCCACTTATCATCAAGCGGCTTGTGGTGTTATACATCAAGGTTTCAAGTTATCAACTAATATTATGCATTATTAGTCCCGATGAGGTACGAAGCAGTGTTTTTATGCATACGTATTAGACGAAATAAATATTAATTGTTTTTGACCTCTTGCTTTCCCTCACAATGAGTTTAAATTCAGGTATTTTTATTATTTTAACCCAACTAAGTCCAAAAAATAAATAGCTCTAAAACACATTATTTCTGTGTTACATAAGATTAGACAAAATAAATGTGGATCCTGTCACAATCTTGAGGTGTTTGGATTTCCTTGTTCTTTAGTTTTGTACACACGTAGCTGGGTCTTTTGAAAAATCTCCCCCACGTCGTTTTTAAAAATAATATTGTACAAATGAATTGTTTTCAGAAAAGTTTTCATCCACACAAACAGCACAAACACACCACTGAGCGTTGTTTTACACATGCCAAACGCACAGGGGACAGTGTTAACCTGACTCTCGCCAGATGGATGTAGTTCCGCCGAGCTCCACACGGCTCCACACATCCATCTGGAATCGCTGCCATTGGGAGGGATTTCAATACCACATAAAATGGACGAGCCAATCAGGATTGCCATGCGGGATTTTCGTAGATGTGATGTATCAGAGAAGCGACTGTTTAGATTCAGACAACAATGGAGGCTCGCAGTGAGGAAGCAAGGGTGACCAGACGTCCCCGAGTTCCCCGTTTTGGAAGACCTGTCCCCAGCAAAAGCTGTACCCGTTTCAATGTATCATGATGGAGGCATGAGGCATTTACTCGGTCCTGCCGCTGTCCTGATGTGATAGAAGAGCTGAGCCAAACGCCCAGATTGGGCAGAACAAACCAACAGAGACTCTGTAACCCGCCCACTTAGCAAAATCAGAGACGTCCCCGATTTTCATTAGAGAAATCTGGTCACCCGGTAACATTGACGCTGCTATTTCATTAGTGTTGTCCAATCTACCGAATATTAATGATTGAAAAGCACACCAGAGAACGACTTTGAAGACTTTAGTTTGTGGAAACAATGGTTTTGGTTTCAATGTTGGTTTCGATGTGGGTGGTTGAAGTAGCACGTCAGTAACGACGACGGACAAGTGGTTTATCCAATCATATACAAGGATTTTTGATAAGGTCCCTCCTTCTGAAATACATCTCCAATGGAGCGATTGGAGATGTATGACGGATGTGTGGAGCTCTGCGGAACGAAATCCATCTGGCAGGAGTCAGGTTAGGTACCCCAGGTTAGGTACCCTAAAGCTGAAACCTGTCGGCCAGTCAGAATACTTCCAAACAATTCCGACGTTGAACAGCATTGTGCCTGTGTATAGGCAGAGAGTTGATGTAAAACAGCTGACCTCCAAGCGCTCTTTCTCCTTTGCACCTTAACGTATTGGAGCATTTGGGCTTTTAAAAACAAACAGGCAAAACACATCTGAGCCAACCGCCAATTGTGCCAATGCCACTCACCTGTGTCAACCACCACTTAGGCTCACAGGTTCTCATTTCGCGTCGCTGGATTCTTTTCTTTACCAGCCATTTCCATGTCCGTTGTCTCTGTTCTCTGCCGAAATCTTTTTTTGTGAATTTCTCCACGACAGCCCAGTTCATGTGCTTCCTGCTTGTTTTGGTCTTTCAAAACCATTTCACCATTAAAACACTCAACCTGACTTCATTTCTGCTCTGCGTATGAGTTCTCGTTCCTTACTGATACCGGTGTTCAGACTCTATAAAATGGATACATGTCAACCAGAACTATAAAGTACCTGTTCAATTTAGAAAAGAAAGGGACCGTCTTATTTTACATGATTGGTTGGGACATACAAAGCAATGGAGATTGCTCCATTGTTAGCACTTGTTTTGCATGCATATCCAGTGATGGGCAGTAGCGCCGCTACATGTAGCGAAGCTATTAGTTAAACTACATTTTCCAGTAGCTTGACCGTAGCGTCGCTGCTTTATGAATCAAGTAACTTTCCTGTAGTGACGTTATTTTTTTGATCAAGTAGCGACGTAGCGTCCACAAACGTTACAAAATCCAGGACATAACTAAGAAATGAAACCAGGTTTGCTATTTTGAAACAACATTCAGAGTGAACAATCAATCAGAGTTGTTGGTTGGACATGTTCATGCGCGAGCTTCTACTTTGCCTCTCCTGTCTGTATCTATCGAAACATGCGCATGCATACGGCAGTGGAACTTATGGCAAGCCGATTAGGCAAATACTCGCCCTTACAATAACGTGCAGTTCCACCCGTATTTTACGCGAGCGCGCGTTTTTTAGTCACCGCGCGTTTCCAGCCAGAACGCGCGGTGACGTAAAAAACGCGCGCTCGCGTAAAATACGTGCGGTGGCGTTAATAACGTTTGGTGCCGTTTTTTTCATATTATATTATCAGGAGGTTGTCTTTTATGTGCTCAGCCACTAGATTTAAAGGTATTTTACCCAATAAGAACACTGCAGCACCAGACACAACCAGGAGGTCCCTGATCGTTGGGGAAAGGCAGAAAGAAGATGCACCTTCCTTTCTGATCCTGTCTAAATCCTGCTTAGTTCAATAATAAAGTCTGATATTACACAAAACTCACTCTGCTTGTTCTCCCTACTTATGCCCCTGGTGCAGAAGATAAATGAAATCTTTTAGTAGCTTAAAGTAGCTTCTGATGTAGTTAAGCTACTTTTAACACATTTGTGTAACTTAGCTTGCTATATTTCTATAGGTGGTAGCTTTTGTGTAGTGAAGCTTAATTTATTGTTGAGTAACTGATAGCTTAGCTCACTACACTGGACAAGTAGCTTGCCCAACACTGTGCATATCTGCCTTATTTCATGAAGCAGATGGTACTAAATATAGACAGACATAAACACACCCATCAACCCCAGCAGATGCCAGCAATTTGCACCTATTTTTGCTGCAGGTTGCGGTTGTGCAAAAGGTGCAATAGTGATCAAAGAGAGCTGCTGGTCCTGACAAGGTCATAACTATAGTAACCCCCTGTTAAGAATGGTGTTTCTAAATCAGTAAGTTAATGTAGACGTTTTTCATGCATTTAAATCATTTCAAGATAGAAAGATTGGAAAAGCATATGAGCAGATGTTTAAAAAATATGCTTCATCTAAATGTGGACAAGCTGCACCATTGCAGTGTCGTGATTTTCTCAAAAGAGCTATTTTATAAACACATCTTTGTGAACTACGTGGAGAAAAACTCCCACTTGCACACATTTAGCACATGCAGACCGGGTTGTGAATTTTTCTGCATTTTAAGACACAATAAAATACATTTAATCTCAAAGCAGCACTAAAAATACTGCCATAAGCAAAAATCCAGAAATCTAAATAAATGTTCTTTTTAAATAAATGGCAAACATGCAAAGAAAATTATAGGAATGGTGTTTTATCTTCTATTATTAGCTTTACAGATAGTTTAGAGCTGATAGATAATAGAGGTGCTGTAGCTCTAAAATTTTTCCAGAGTGCAGATTTTTACACCGGCTTTTAGAGCAGGTTATATACACTGTCTAGATTGAGTAGATTAGTATTTCTAAACCCTTTCCCTCAAGCCGGCTTCACAGTGACTACGTTCCTTGTCTGCTCTGTCATCCAGTGCACAATGTGCCAACCAACAAACAAACTGGATGTCCGTAGGATCTGTTCATGCATCCGGACAGCCTCACCCCCTTCCTCCTTTATTTTGAAATGTACCAGATCTGCTTTACACTTCATGTGTCTGACTTTCTGTCTGGCTCGTCTGGTTTTTGGAGAAAGACACATTTTGCTTCGTCATCTGGCAAAAATACACCTGATTCGTATTTCTGACAGACGGAGAAGGTTTCTCTGTCATGCCACAGAGCCAGCGGAAATTGCTGCATTAGCTAGAATGGCTTTTATTCATGACAAAATGGCATATGCACCGACGATGGATTCTTTGCGAATGAGGGGTCAGGGCCCACAGACGCGTTTTAGACGGGTCTCTGCTCAAGCACACCTGACTTGAGTACATTACCTCCTCAACATGTCAGCAAGTGTGTGAGAAGCCTTTAAATCCCCTGATAATTTATAGTCTGGTGTCTGGGACACCAGTATCCACTCTGCATACCTAAAATATGCAGAGTGGATACTGAGGACCGGGACTGAGAAAGACTGGGCTTGATTGACTCTGAAATACAAACTCTAATCTAAATACAAAAAACTTTCCGATCATGAAGCTTAGTTCTGCTCCTGTATTGAAAAAACAAAACAAAATCATCCGGTCTTTTTGGTTTCATCGCTGGTTCCTGTAGTTTCACAGTTCAATGCTGTGCTGCACAACTCGAGGCAATGGATTTAATCAACTAATCTTACACAGAATGAGGTTTTAGTGTGTATCTTGAATTTAATTTTGTCATGGTTTTCAGATGTCTTGCCCACATGCAGATACGACCAGGCGACAGCAGATAGATTTAAACAGTTTATTAGGAAATGTGCAAATACAAAAGACGAAATAATGACTGCAGCTGCGAGGTCTGAACGTCGAGGCGGAGACTGCAAGAGAACGGAGTAGTTAGATCGTCGGCTAGAATCCAGTACCAGTCAGAACGTGCTATGCTTACCCATTAGCCGGGCGGGGAGACCCTGTGAGCCTGCTCTAGATGGAGTAGGTGGCTAGTGGCTGGAGGGCGGCAGCAGCGGCTGACGAGGGATCCAGAGCTAGCCTCCGCTGGGTCGGGTGACAGATGGATTGACCAGAGTTGAAGTGGAAACACCAGTATCCGGGTAGGGGACCTCGAGCCCAGCTGGGTAACCTCCAGTGAGTAAGAGGGGGAGTGCCAGAGCAGAATCTGAGCCTTGTGATACTGGTGAATTTTCTGGGACGGAACGTCAAGGCAGGTAAGTGCATCCAGCACAAAAACTATGACAAAAACAGGAGAGTCAAAATTAGTCAGAGCTGTGTGTACAAGACTCACAAACAGGTTTCCAAGGCTTGGTCAGAGGCCATGTCGTACCACGACTGGTTTAAGGCTCTGGCATCTTCCATCTGTCAGTGCACTGCTTAAGAAGCCAGAGGAAGCCGCCTCCAACGAGCTACAGGTGTGGACCACGCCCCCACAACCAACTAGACACACCTGAGGAGCAGAGTTAGAGCAGGCACATACAGAGAACCCTGACAAATTTTAGTTCTCTTGAATTTTTCCTCTGATTCCCAACAAAAATTACAGTGAAGCCTATGCCGACATTTGTTCAAATCAAATCAAATTTGTCCTCCTTGCCGGGATTCCCGACCTCCAGGTCAGAAAAGTTAAATGGAACGGCCCCTAAAAGTCGGTATTGCGAGTCGGAAAGTAGGCGCAACAGGATGGTTCCCGACATCGCCATTCATGATGAGTAAAACCTCACACTTTGACTGTCAGTCGTATAAGTTCTACCTTTTAGAGTTCATCAGACGGGATGTTCCAGCTCTGTTTATTTGCACAATCAGAGAACAGGGGTGTGCAAAAGAGCCCAAGCCTGCCTCCGCCCACTCGAATGTCATGTTGTTGCACATTTTTATCAAGTGCATTTAAATCAGGGAGGGCCAAAAGGGGGGGCGGCCGGCTCAAGTGCAAGCCGCCAGACTCCTGGATAGTTGTCGAAAAGTCCGGTTGCCGCCGATTTAAGCCTATTTGCTATCACAAAGCTCACTATTCCAACGTCGCATCTCTGCTGAAGATGGTGATCTGTTTTTATGACAGGGATGAATAAAGATGATAATTATGAAACAATGGGTGAATAAATGGAAAAAATGGAAACAAATAGGGGATGAATTGTAATGTAAATTTGTGTTTATGTTACACGGGACATTTTATTCATTTAAAAATAACTGCACTTCAGGCAGTTCCCTCTTTTTGGAGAGGATTTTGCCTGCTTCAGAAAACACCCTTCCACAGGGCATAGATGGAGCTTGGGTAGCCAGAACACCAAGACCAAGTGTATACAAGTTGGGGTAAAACAAACTTACGACACAGTTCCTGAATCATTCAAGTGACACGGCCTCCCGTCATGGCCTCGAATGTCACCACTTACGTCATCAACACAAGCCTCGATGCCCGGTTCACAATCTGTGTGGATTACTCACCGTGCTTTGAAGCTTCGGCACTCTGGATATATCACCAGCTGTGAGCAGCTAGTCCTCAGCATTGCCAGGTTACTGATTGCTTCTACAGAGGTTTCCTGCCTGCACCTTCAGTTCTGTAGCCAGGTTTTCACTACTAAAATCTTTTAAATGCAACCCCGTGTCTGGCTTGAATTTTGGTGTCTTCTGCCTGTCTGGGTCGTTAAAGTTAAGTTTGAAAATTTGCATATGAGGCAAATTCTTTGAAATAGGATTTGCTTTTTGAGAAAAGTTATGTTCAAAGGAATCTATGCTTCTGAATTACACAGACATCTTAAAAGTTTCTCTTTCAGAGGTTAGTAACGATAAGATCTAAAAATGTGTATGTGCATTTTTGGTGAAGAGTTGAAGGTCTGATTACTTGAAATAATGGAAATGTAAGAGTTTGGAAAACTAAAAATCTTTTTAAAAATATCTGATATATTTTTTATTTGTAGCTTGTTTAAATGTTATAAAAGAGGAAAACAAGCATTATTGTTTTTGTATATAATTAGAAAATGTTTCCACAACAGCAGACATGAGCTGCCTATTCCCAACAGCATTTCTCCAGAATTTTGTTAAATCTTCTATTGTTTTAAACTATTGCTTGAGTGGTAACTTATTTATTTGCCGGACGGCTTAAACGGATAACTGAAATTTGTAGACATCAAGAAATGCTTTAGAGTATTAGTATTTATCCCTGTTGGATAAAGTAATTCCCCTCAGGACTGCAGCACAGAGCCAGGCTGATTATAGAAGATAAGGATAAAAAAAATGGAAGGAAAGCCGCACATCTATGTTGTCAAATTAGACGAGAGCAAACAGTTGAATCCAATAGTTGAGCAGAAATGCAGGCACCCGAGGGAGGTTTGGATCAGGGATATGCCCTGGCCGGACCTCGCTAAGCTTGGCCTTTTGTTATGCTGATTTACTCCAGTCTTTTGTCTAAGCAACATAAAGTGTGAGTTTGAAAGAGACTAGGACAAGGAAATTCAAAAGCTACTGACAAAGACAAAGAGCAGGCTGTATCTAGATTTGAAACATTAATAACGTAAACGAGAGAAGATAATACTATTAAGAAAAATTATTAAACTTTTCTCATTAAACATGTTGTTTCTAAGTTTTTTTTAACCAAAACAGATAAAGAGAAAGAGGAGCTCTGTCACCGCACAAAAAACAAGAATTGTCAAAGGAATTAAAAGCTGAATCTCTCTCTCTCTCTCTCTCTCTCTCTCTCTCTCTCTCTCTCTCTCTCTCTCTCTCTCTCTCTCTCTCTCTCTCTCTCTCTCTCTCTCTCTCTCTCTCTCTCTCTCTCTATCTGTCTATCTATCTAGATATAGATAGAGAGAAAGCCCAAACTCATTCATGCCCCTTAAAGCATTAGATATTCTCAAATTTTTTTTAGCTTCCTCTACTTTATAGTCTGATTCAAGTTGAGCTACCTGACCTTTGCTGTGTCACTACTAAATGTTTATACACTTACAGTTAAAAGAAACAACAATATTATAACATTACTTTAAACCTAAATCTGCCAAATGTATGAAAAGATTTGGGTTTAAAGCTATAGTTGGTAATCCTGTTCAGAAAAAAAAAACATTTTTAAAATTCATCCTTCCATCCTGAAAGTAGTAAATACCCAATGTATTCAGAAAAAGGAGGCCAAAAATAGATCTCCGTGAGAGCTGCAGACCTGTAAAAACTCTAATCAATCCCTGCTGTTTGGTCCAAAGGGCATGGATTTGTAAGAGTTTTGGTCCTGCTCTCACCCCCTCTGTACCCCCCTTTCATGCTTGCTGGCTAGTGTTATGTATCCATCAGCTTAGCAGTTAGCTTAGCAGTTAGCTTAGCAGTTAGCTTAGCGGTTAGCTTCGGTGTTCTCCGCTCACTGTAGCTCTGCTGCTATGACCGTATACATTGAACATGGCTGAGAGTCGCAAGAAGCCTCAGTAGAAAGAAATAAGACCAGAGTAGATTTGGGAGATTTTTTTCACGCGATCCCACTGAGGAGTGGAGGAGCAGTTAAGACGGTTTTGCGCATGCGCAGTTATTTGAAAAGGGACTTGGGAAAACTTCCACAACTGTTTGATGTATGCACACAGAAAGGTTTCTGTGTAATGTTACAAAAGTGGACACTGCAATGAGATATTACATTTTTTGCTTTCTGGAAAAACTGTTGTTGTTTTTTTTTACATTTTTTCATGGGACTCAGTGGAGAACTGGAGGAGATTATCTTGCTTCTCACACATATAATCAAGATACTTTGAAACATTGAAATACAGACATTTTGATGCAGGACAATGTATTGTTAAAGGTGTGGTAGCTCGTTCGCAAATCATAGGACTGTTTGCTTGAAAGCCGCATGAATATTAAGCAGGTATTTAATTAAAACTGTAAAATATAGAAAAGTTGAGGCATTTGATGATAGCCCAATGTTTTGTGAGTTGTTTAAAAATTAAATGGTATCGCTAACAGAAAGTAAGAGGAAGCAGTAAGCTCGCTCGGCCAAGAGACTGTGAACTTCAGTATTATTTTCTCAGACGCTGATGGCCCCGAGGCTCTCCATGAGCTCAGCAAAATGCTTTTCCTCATAATTTTCATTAGTTTTTTCAGGCCCTTCTTTCACTGAGACAGTGTCTTGCTCACAGCCCAAATTAAATATACATAATTACAATTTTATTTGAAGGTAGTAAATTATGAAAACCTAATAAACATAACTAGTGCTCAATGATAAACTGCAAAAAAAACAGTAAACAGCAAAAAAAATAAAATTAAACTAAATGTAGTTTACTTAACATTAGATCTCACTCTTCTATGATTTTATTGGTGGATGACTTGATTTTTATTAATTAGTTTGATGTATTTTGTCTTACAAAAATCAAAAAACATTCATCACTTTCACTCCAACATCATGTCCAAGCTCCTGTGTTTGCCGATGTGGGTAGGGTGACCACCTGCTAATAAGCCCAAGGGGGGACAAGGGGTATGTTTCTGAGGGACAAAGTGGGACACTGCTTGGCGCGGCGGTGCCCCCACCTCACGGGCAGACTCACTGATAGTGGTTTACACATTTCTAGCACATACCACCTTACATGGTATATTAAAGGTATACTATGCAACTGGGGTTGATTTTCCAGCGAGGCTCCCCCCAGAGGGCGAAAGTAAAAGTGCACTGTCGTAAAGATGCTCAGCTGTTCTGGTTTCTCCGTCAAGACAGGCGCGGTTGTTTTGAGCTTAGCAGACAGGCGAACGCAACGAAAAGTGGAAAAAACGGCAGTACAAACAATGACTAACACAGTGAAGGTATGAACATCAAGCTTCCCGCAGCGCTATCTTGGCGAGGCGGCCGCCGCGGCCGCCTCGCCAAGCCGCCGCCTCGCCAAGCCGCAGCCGCGGCCGCCACCTCGCCGCGGCCGCCGTGGTAGCGTCTCGCCAACATAAAAAAACAAAAACAAATAATAATAATAATAATAATAAAACTCGATATGCTTGCATGTTTATTTGACGTTAACACGCGGTTCTTTGTTGTTGCTTTCGCGCGTGCATATAGTGCATGGCAGGGCAAAAACACATGGAGTTCTCGCCGTAAAGCGAGACTTCTGTGTGTGCGAGCCGAGGGCTCTTGCATTGCAAGTGCGGTATTTCCCCCACAGACCCCCAGGGCGGCCGAGAAAACCTTTGTTCGACCTGAAATGACTCATTTAATCATCCAAAACGGTATGGAACACATTAATTAACTGAAAAATGTTGCATAGTATGCCTTTAATAATGCCCTATTCCCATAAACATGTGTAATTGCTGATGTATGCTCAGGAATAGGCCAACCAATGTGTATTTCTTTCTAAATAAAGATTCATAATACGTTGAACATTCAATGAACAGATGCACTTCCAATTCCGATTTACTTTAGCTATTTAATTTTATTTATTTTTCATTACAATTTATTCACTTTAAATAAATTATAATTTAAAATTAAAGGATTAACAGGAATTGTAGTTGCTCTACACCACAGGAACTGTACAAAAGTCTTAACTCACGACTCCAGAGGTTCACAGAACGAGAAGGGGGAGGAAGGATGGTGAACTTGGATGTTGGTAAAGGCAGGCGCAGGAAAAAAAAAACTGTTCAACATCCTGGGGACACTTTTAGGACTTTGGGGTCACCTTTAGGACTCAAACCTTTTCAAGCCAAAACATGAAGTGGGCAGAATGTTTAGATGTCCACTTATAACATCAGTTTAATCCAAAACATTACAAAATTAACTGACCAGCAATCTAATCACAACGAGCCAACAGCCAGGATGTTTCTGAATCAGATGATTCATCAGCCTACCTTCCATAAGGTCGCCGCTGCATGACTGAAGGCTTCCCTTGGAGCCGCAGCACCAGAGCGCTTCGGCCGTCTCGGTAGAGCCGGTTGATGCAGTCAGGATCCAGCAGCGTGAACGTCGGACTAGTTTTTGCTTGAACGGCCAACAGCCTCCATGAATACCAGGTTATCCTTGTTGATATTTATTAACACCGATTCAACTTTTTCACTGCGGAGGTTCGCCTCGGTAAAGTCGCACTGCCCGCACCAAGTGACGACACGAAACAGGTTAAAATGTCCTCGTACGTTATATGAGGCACTTCTTCATGTCATCCTCTCAGTCATGAATAGTTTGAAGCTGTGGCCATAGTTACTTCGTCGTTCGAAAATAAGGTGGATAGAGCGACCAACTTTTTTTTGAGAAAGCATTGATTATGCGTGACACGGTCTCAATTTGCGGGACGCATGAATTGGGCTTCAAACGCTGTGCGCGCACGCGCTACGCGGGACAGGTGGTCACCCTAGATGTGGGGGCCCAAGCGGATCCATTTGTTTTGATGAGGGTGTACAAGCTAATCCTTCATCCATCATCTTCTGGAGTCCGCTGAGGAGGTGGTCCAGACTGACCCTCTACACCTTCCTGTTCCTGAATTCTCCAGTGAGGCGGTCCAGACGGATTTGTCTCTCAAACAAGTCCTTAAGTTCAGCCATGAAGGGGTCCAAGTGAACCTGCCTCGAGACTCAGAACCTTTCCTTGGAATCCTGACCGGATTCCGACATGGGCTTTCGCTGTTTTCTCGCTGGTTCCGCCATGATAACAGCACAAATATCGCCACTGCGCTAGCAACGAGCATGCCTTTCACTGGGCGCGTGTAGCAGTTCTCGCCGTAAAGCAAGACCGACTCTCGCGATGCACGAGATTCTGAGCCTGTGGGCGCGGGCCGAGGGCTCCTGCAGTTGCAAGTACGGTATTTCCCCTACAGACCACCAGGGCGGCCGAGAAAACCTTTGTTCGACCTGAAATGACTCATTTAATCATCCAACACGGTATGGAACACATTAATTAACTGAAAAATGTTGCATAGTATGCCTTTAAGCTCGTGCTGGGGGTCTTTCTGGGGTTCCTGTCGGAGGTCTTCATCTCACCCGAGGTCTTCAGCGACACTGTCTAGGCCGAAAACCTCAGTGGTCTTGCCTTGCTCGAGAACGTCAGTGGTCCTGTCTCAGAGGGTCTTGTGGACATGTCAGGTCCGGCTCCTGTCTACGTTCCTGAACTCAGAGAGGATGGTGTCCCTATGAACCTGCTTCATGCCAGGTCTCCAGACCTCCGCCGTGGGTTCCAGTGGACTAGCCTTCGTCAGCCTGAACTCCGCCTGTCCTCAGAGCCAAGCCCCTGATTCCTACCTGCAACATCATGATCCAGGTTCCAGCCTACAGCATTTTGGTTCCAGTCTGCAGCATTTTGGTTCCCTGTGCCGCCAGCCCTCTGACCTCTGCCAGCGTCAATGACACTTAGGACTGTTTGCCTCATCTGGACGACCTCACAGTTGCCCTCCTGAACGCTGCTTTTGGCTGCAGTACATCCTCATTACATTTTGAATCACTGCCATTACAGGACTCTTCATAACTGTGCTGGAAACCATTTGGCAATGGAACATCAGCAACAAAATTCAGTTACTCTTCAGCTATCTCAAACTGTTTTTGTTCGCATATTTAGGCCCGAGCAGCTAAGCGCTGCGAAGGCCTATTGTATCTGTAGTGTTAATTATTATTAGGCCCGAGCAGCGAAGCGCTGCGAAGGCCTATTGTTTCTGTGTTGTTTCTTATTATTATTATTATTATTATTATTTTTATCCTTTTTGGGGGCTTTATCATATTCAAAAACTCACCAAACTTGGCAGATGCATGAAGACTGTTTAAAAATTTTATATTTTAAGGTCATCACAAAAATCTAACGGAAAATGCCTCAACGGCGCCACCTAGCAATTTTCAAAGGACCCTTTGCTATTCACTTACTTCATCGTAGAGACGTGAAATTTGGTACAGTTGTAGAGCGCACCAAGACGTTCAGAATTTATAATTAATGTCATAGTGCAAATATCACAGGAAGTCGGCCATTTTAGATTGAAGGTCTGATTTTGACCCCATTTTTGACGTTTACAGCATTGGTATTTGATCGAACTCCTCCTAGGGATTTTGAGCGAGCGACTTGAAACTCGGTCAATCTGATCATAAGGCATGGCCAATTAAAAGTTATCAAAACGGTGAGTTTTTGAGCATGTCGAAGGGGCGTTAGCAGGGGTCAAAGTTCACCTACTCGCCACAAAAAAAAAAACTGTTATATCTCCTACACAGAAACACACAGAGGCACCAAACTTTCTGTGATTGATCATCATTGGGTCTTCTTTAATATCCAATGGTCAAATGATGACATCACTTAGGCCACGCCCCCTGACAACAGGAAGTGTCATGTTTTGCTGTAAACGGTCGCTATGTTACCCCTCTGAGCTAATCAACATGAAACTGTGTCCAGAGACAGAAGACATGTTGGTGTGTTGTGGATTCCAGCCCCAAGTGGATTCGATGGAGCAGGGGGGCGTGGCGGCGTGGTGAAGTCACCTCAAACGCCGCTGCCATACGTTTGGCTCTGAATTCCACATTTTTGGGCCGAGCTGCTTAAAACTCACTTGGATGCATCCTTATCTAGCCCCCGACAGGAATCCATAACAAACTTTGGTGGGCGTGACCTAATGCCTCAACGGCGCCACCTCGCAATTTTCAAAGGACCCTTTGCTATTCACTTACTTCATCGTAGAGACATGAGATTTGGTACAGTAGTAGAGCTCACCAAGACGCTCAGAATTTACAATTAATGTCATAGTGCAAATATCACAGGAAGTCGGCCATTTTAGATTGAAGGTCTGATTTTGACCCCGTTTTTGACGTTTACGGCATTGGTATTTGATCGAACTCCTCCTAGGGATTTCGAGCGAGCGGCTTGAAACTCGGTCAGTCTGATCATAAGGCATGGCCAATTAAAAGTTATCAAAACAGTGAGTTTTTGAGCTTGTTGAAGGGGCGTTAGCAGGGGTCAAAGTTCACCTACTCGCCACAAAAAATAAAACAGTTATATCTCCTACACAGAAACACACAGAGGCACCAAACTATCTGTGATTGATCATCATCAGGTCTTCTATCATATCCAATGGTCAAATGATGACATCACTTAGGCCACGCCCCCTGACAACAGGAAATGTCATGTTTTGCTGTAAACGGTCGCTATGTTACCCCTCTGAGCTAATCAACATGAAAATGTATCCAGAGACAGAAGACATGTTGGTGTTTTGGATTCCAGCCCCTAGTGGATTCGATGGAGCAGGGCCGCGTGGTGGCGTGGTGAAGTCACCTCAAACGCCGCTGCCATACGTTTGGCTCTGAATTCCACATTTTTTGGTCGAGCTGCTTAAAACTCCCTTGGATGCATCCTTTTCCACCCCCGACAGGAATCCATAAAAAACTTTGGTTGGCGTGACCTAATTTTTCTATAGCGCCCCCTAGAATATTTTAAATGATCAGCCCCAAGCCATGCTTTAAGATAGAATTACGAAAGTTGGTACACAACATACACATGTGGAATATTGCTAAAGTGTTACTTTTACATTATTACTTTTGGGTGTGTATCCACCAATTTAACTGTCAAACTTTCATAAAAGCTGTCTTAATGCAAGAAACAAAACCCTTAAACACATGAAATAACAATTAACTTTAAATAACTAAAAAGGTTTTGTTAACTTTTCACATGAAGCTGGATTAACAGGTAGTAAGATACCTTTGATTAAATTGGTATACTAATGTTTAAACCAGGGGTGTCAAAACGTATGGCCCACGGGCCGGATCCGGCCCACCGAACGATTTTGTCCGGCCCAGTGGCCAAATGCAATATCAATATTCAACGGCTGTATATCCTCGCTGCATCGACCGATCTACACCAGATTTGTTGTGAGTCGTGGGGGAGCGCTGCCGAATGCGTTCGTGGGAATCTTCCGGCGGACGGGCGGGGAAAATGCGTGACAGTTTCTGCGGTGGCTGGCGGCCGGCGGTGCGCGAACCCCCGCGGTGGCCAATAGGCCGGAGCGGCGCTTGGCTGCGAGGGCCGATCGACGCCGCTTGCGGCTTTAATTATTATTATTATTATTATTATTATTATTATTCTGCCCCCCTAAAGAGGGGCCTTTTTGGGGGCTTTCTCATTTTCAAAAACTCACCAAACTTGGCAGATGCATGGTGACTGTTTAAAAATTTTGTATTTTAAGGTCGTCACAAAAATCTAAAGAAAAATGCCTCAACGGCGCCACCTAGAAATTTTCAAAGGACCCTTTGCTATTCACTTACTTCGTCGTAGAGACATGAAATTTGGTACAGTTGTAGAGCTCACCAAGACGCTCAGAATTTACAATTAATGTCATAGTGTAAATATCACAGGAAGTCGGCCATTTTAGATTGAAAGTCTGATTTTGACCTCAATTTTGACAGTTACAGCATCGGTATAAGATCTAACTCCTCCTAGAGATATCGAGCGATCGGCTTGAAACTCGGGCAGTCTGATCATAAGGCATGGCCAATCAAAAGTTATCAAAACGGTGAGTTTTTGAGCATGCTGAAGGGGCGTTGGCAGGGGTCAAAGTTCACCTATTCGCCACAAAAAATAAAAGTGTTATATCTCCTACACAGAAACACACAGAGGCACCAAACTTTCTGTGATTAATCATCATCAGGTCTCCTATAATATCCAATGGTCAAATGATGACATCACTTAGGCCACACCCCCTGACAACAGGAAGTGTCATGTTTTGCTGTAAACGGTCGCTATGTTACCCCTCTGAGCTAATCAACATGAAACTGTGTCCACAGACAGAACACATGTTGTTGTGTTGTGGATTCCAGCCCCAAGTTGATTCGATGGAGCAGGAGAGCGTGGCGGCGTGGTGAAGTCACCTCAAACGCCGCTGCCATACGTTTGGCTCTGAATTCCACATTTTTGGGCCGAGCTGCATAAAACTCACTTGGATGCATCCTTATCCACCCCCCAACAGGAATCCATAACAAATTTTGGTGGGCGTGACCTAATGCCTCAACGGCGCCACTTAGCAATTTTCAAAGGACCCTTTGCTATTCACTTACTTCATCGTAGAGACATGAGATTTGGTACAGTGGTAGAGCTCACCAAGACGCTCAGAATTTACAATTAATGTCATAGTGTAAATATCACAGGAAGTCGGCCATTTTAGATTGAATGTCTGATTTTGACCCCATTTTTGACGTTTATAGCATTGGTATTTGATGGATCTCCTCCTAGAGATTTTTAGCGAGCGGCTTGAAACTCGGGCAGTCTGATCATAAGGCATGGCCAATTAAAAGTTATCAAAACGGTGAGTTTTTGAGCTTGTTGAAGGGGCATTAGCAAGGGTTAAAGTTCACCTACTCGCCACAAAAAATAAAACTGTTATATCTCCTACACAGAAACACACAGAGGCATCAAACTTTCAGTGATTGATCACCATCAGGTCTCCTATAATATCCAATGGTCAAATGATGACATTGCTTAGGCCACGCCCCCTGACAACAGGAAGTGTCATGTTTTGTTGTAAGCGGTCGCTATGTTACCCCTCTGAGCTAATCAACATGAAACTGTGTCCACAGACAGAACACATGTTGGTATGTTGTGGATTTCAGGCTCAACTGGATTGGATGGAGCAGGGGGGCGTGGCGGCGTGGCATATTCACCTCAAACGCTGCTGTCATACGTTTGGCTCTGAATTCCACAGTTTTGGGCCGAGCTGCTTAAAACTCATTTGGATGCATCCTTATCCACCCCCCAACAGGAATCCTTAACAAACTTTAGTGAGCAGGACTTAGTTTCTCTATAGCGCCACCAAGCAAATTTCAAAGGACCCTTTGGTATTCACTTACTTCATCGTAGAGTAATGAAATTTTGTACAGTTGTAGATCTCAGCAAGACGCTCAGAATTTACAATTAATGTCATACTGCAAGTATCACAGGAAGTAAGCCATTTTAGATTGAAATCTGAATTTTGATACCAAGTTGACATGTAAAGCATATGTATTTGATCATACTTGTCCAGCAGGGGGCAGCAAGAGACCACAAATAAACCCCAAAGGAATTTCTCTTGGTAAGTAAGTGATCTTAACTCTTTGGTTTCCTTGTATATTTAAGTTGAACAGATATACAAATCCTGCTTGAAAACTGACAAACTCTTGTTCAATACATTTCAGTTTTTATTTATATAGCGCCAAATCATGAAACATGTCATCAGGGGTGGATTGGGACAAAAAATTGGCCCTGGCATTTTGGATTAGACTGGCCCACCACATTTTTTTTGTGTACTGAATGTGTATACCAACTGTGCAATACCAACTGTGCAATACCTTGAAGTCAGGATAATGGAAATTAGTGAGTGGACACTTAAAATACTTCCAAAATCTTAATTTATTAACACTGTAAAATGTAAACTCCACCACAGCACAGCAATTATTCTTAGATCAGAGAGAGAGAGAGAGAAAGAGAGGTGTCACGGTCAATCACACATATTATCACGTTACATCATTATAAGAAGTTATTGTAAGTTGCTCATCAGATCTATTCAGTCTTCCAGATACTGTAGGGTAACATTGGACTAATGTGCACTCACTGTGTAAAAGAGGATGCCAATGACAAAATGAACCAGAGAAATGCCTCACTTGTCATCATGGAAAGAAAGAAAATATATAATAACATAATATAAATTTTGATTTACTCAGTCATTTGTAATAAGTATTTTATTTATCTAATTTCCTAATTTTTGATCATATTTTCTTTAAAATCGCAGACTTTTCGCTATTTTTCATGTAAATCCTTGGTGGCGCTTCATAGCGAAGCCGGTGAGGCCGCAGCGAGCTTGGCCTACCCTGGGATTGCGCAATCCCATGGTAACTGCGCTGACTTCCATTCTGTGAATGCATCTTCCTGTCTCTAGATCATAAATTCAATTGTTCAAACAGTTATGAATTGATTTTCCACAATTTAATATATGTGGATTACGAATTGTGTTTTGGTCATCAAACTGTGTGCAGATAACATGTTTTCGTGGTGCTGGCCGATCATAAACAGCAAAGAACTGGTTGTAGGTGAGGCCAGCAGTTCCTTGGCCACTAGGCAGGGGGCGCTCAAGGGGCACCGCTCGTGATCCCCAAATAGTAGAGTCAAAACAAGTTATTGATGTTTTATTAGCGAGTTTTGCTAAACAAGTAAAGCACTAAAAAGACTCTAAACATACAGCTGGAACAGGACTGATCAGGGAAGGCTTTCCTCCCTGGCAGTGAGCTCCACTGAGACTGAGAGACTTTTAAAACTGAAGAAGATAAAGAGAACTTTTACCGGAAAATGATGATATTTTTGTTCAGAAAGAGCGCCACAGGGACTTAAATTATAAGTAGAGGTAAGACAGCGATACTTATTCATGTTTTGTTTCTGTAATGAAATGTGCTTAATGTGGGTTATAGTTTTAGAATGTGTTACAAATGCAGAAATCCATCATAACTCATAAACTGTTACCAATCAAATGACAATTTTTTTCATCAAAGAACCAATATTTTTCCATGTATCTTGGTGAATTTATTTGGCTCAATCAGTCTCCTTCAGCACTTTGCAACGAGTCTACTCTGTAGAGTGTGTATATATTTGTAAATCTGACTCTGATGACGTCAGTGCTTCACCAGCTATGAACCCTACCGCACGTCACTGACTACAACCACAACCACCATATTTTACATCAGACACCGGAGCAGATGAAGGCCTGCTGTAGGGAACATGTCAGTGAGTTTGACACATTTCGCAGCGTCCGTTTGAAGAACTCGTTTCTTTTTTTCGTGCAGTTTCTCTGCGCCTCCCATTACTACTGTGAACACCGCTGCACAAAATTCCACATGGAGCGTGAAGGTGTTTTTCTACTTTATGAAAACCAATGGGCTGCAATAGCCTGTGGTAAGGGCCGGATGATCGGAACAGACTCTTGCGCTGCTGATTTTATTTTTCTTCATGCATTATGCAAATATAACGAGGCAGATATATAAAATAATTATTAATAATAATAATAATAATACATATTTATATACATGTCGGGTCTGCCGGCCCAAACAGCACGTCGGCCCACCGGGAAAATGCCCGGTACGCCCGATTACCAGTCCATGCCTGCATGTCATCTAAAGGCAGTTTACAATGTCAAAATCAATCAGATTATACATATTAAGTCAGATTATCCAGATTGGTAAAAGAAATTCCTATATAAGGGAACCAGTTGATTGCATCAAAGTCGTAACAAGCAGCATTCACTCCTGAAGAAGCGTAGAGCCACAGGGAGAGTCGTTTGCATTGTACATGGCTTTGCAGCAATCCCTCATACTTATCAAGCATGAAGTGACAGCAGAAGAAAAAACTCCCCATTAACAGGAAGGAAAAACCTCCAGCCGAACCGGGCTCAGTATGAACGGTAATCTGCCTTGACCGACTGGGGGTTACAAAAGAGAGAGAAGAGACACAACAAGACAGACAAAAAAGCACAGAAGCACACATTGATCCAGTAATGTGTTTTACATTAGATGGTAATAGCAGGTGATCTGTCTTCCCTGAATGATGTCACAGCTAACAGAACGCCAGACCAGGTGTACCTACTATGAAGAAAAAATAGAAAAAACAAAAAGGTAAAAGCTGAAATGACAACAGTCATGCAAAATTGAAGAACAATAGACCCTGATGTCCTCCAGCAGCCTAAGCCTATAGCAGCATAACTATAGAGGTAGCTCAGCGTAACATGAACCACTCTAACTATAATCTTTGTCAAAAAGGAAAGTCCCAAGAGCCAGCTTCTAGTGGAGGAGTTCAAGTATCTTGGGGTCTTGTTCACGAATGAGGGGAAGATGGAGCGGGAGATCGACAGGCGGATTGGTGCGACGTCTGCTGTGAAGCGTGCGCTGTACCGATCCGTTGTGGTGAAGAGAGAGCTGAGCCAAAAGGCCAAGCTCTCGATTTACCGGTCGATCTACGTTCCTACCCTCATCTATGGTCACGAGCTTTGGGTCGTGACCGAAAGAACGAAATCCCGGATACAAGCGGCCAAAATGAGTTTTCTCCATAGTGTGTCTGGGCTCTCCCTTAGAGATAGGGTGAGGAGCTCAGTCATCCGGGGAGGACTCAGAGTAGAGCCGCTGCTCCTCCACATTGAGAGGAGCCAGTTGAGGTGGATCGGGCATCTGGTTAGGATGCCTCCTGGACGCCTCCCTGATGAGGTGTTCTGGGCACGTCCCACCGGGAGGAGACCCAGAGGAAGACCCAGGACACGCTGGAGAGACTATGCTGGCCTGGGAACGCTTTGGGATTCCCCCAGAGGAAGTGGCCCAAGTGGCTGGGGAGAGGAAGGTCTGGGGCTCCCTCTTGAAGCTGCCCCTGCGACCTGACCCCGGATAAGTGGAAGACGATGGATGGATGGAAAAAGGAAAGTTTTAGGATTAGTCTTAAAAGTAGACAGGGTGTCTGCGTCACGGACCAAAACTGGGAGTTTGTTCCACTGGAGAGGAGCCTGATAACTAAAGGATCTGCCTACCATTCTGGTTTTACAGACTTTAGGAACCACTAGCAGACCTGCTTTCTGAGAGTGAAGTGGTCTGTTAGAAATTACTAAAGTTTGTACACAACATACACATGTGGAATATTGCTAACGTGTTACTTTAGCAATTTTCCAATTGCCAAAGTGTTACTTTTACATTATTACTTTTGGGTGTGTATCCACCAATTTAACTGTCAAACTTTCATAAAAGCTGTCTTAATGCAAGAAACGAAACCCTTAAACACATGAAATAATTAACTTTAAATAACTAAAAAGGTTTTGTTAACTTTTCACATGAAGCTGGATTAACAGCTAGTAAGATACCTTTGATTAAGTTGGTATACTAATGTTTAAACCAGGGGTGTCAAACGTACGGCCTGCGGGCCGGATCTGGCCCGCCGAACGATTTAGTCCGGCCCGGTGGCCAAATGCATTTTTATTATTCAACGGCTGTGTCTCCTCGGTGCATCGACCGATCTGCACCACATTTTTTGTGAGTCGTGGGGGAGCGCTGCCCAACGCATACGTGTGTATTGCATGGTAGACGGGTGAGGAAAATGCATGACAGCTTCTGCGGTGGCTGGCGGCGGGAGGTGCGCGTACCCTAGCGGTGGCCCTTAGGCCAGAGCGGCGCTTGGCTGCGAGGGCCGATCATCACCGCTTGCGGTTTTATTAAGTTTTGTTTTTTTCAACTAACAATCCCAGGGTAAGTGTGACAATTGTATTCTATGGCCAAAAGCATTCTTGTTACAAATATTGCTTTACATTTGTTTTGAAAAGAGGGAGGAAAAAGAAGAAGTGGGATGAATTATTTTAGAACAAAAAGAGGAGAAAGACAGGAACAATTAAAGAAAGAGACAATAATGCGTGCAAATGTCAGGATGAGAGGGATACCCAATTAAAAAACTAACTGAGACATGGATACACACACACACACTCACTGAGGAGTCCCTCTATTCAGAGTCCAGCCCCCAGTTGTGACGTCATCAGCGCAGAGATACAAAACAAGCTTTTTCACAGTTGAGCGCCTCACTCAGCTCTCATTCACACACTCGCTCACACACTCTTCAACTCACATGCAGACCTTCCTTCAGACACGCTTGCCTCAAACCTGCTCACCTGCTGTGGGTGGGTGTACAATCAAAACATTGCTTTTTAACAAGAAAACTCCTGCCTCCTTCTGACTGAACCACGCTCCTCCGTTTGTAGGAAAGGAACGCTTTCACACTGTTTAAAGCTTTCGGCAGGCGTAAAAGAAAGGAGCTCTCGGGCTCCCCGACCCAGACCCCATCCCAAACAGAGGAGCAGATGTGACTGGAGAGGAGAGGCGGAGAGAGAAACACAATATCCCCCCACCCCGTCCTCAAGAACAATACCCTGCCTCCAGCTGGAAAGGGTCAGCTTTTGTCCTTCTCCCCAGGCTCCCGATCAACTGAAGAGCAGACAGACGCGTTGACACGCTGACCCGCTGCAGCGAAGAGAAGAGGACGAGGCAAAACAACCCGCTGCACTCTACCTGTTTTGATTCAGTACTTGGACAGTTCCCGAGCAACAACTCCAGAGACTGCGTGTCTGTGTGTGTTTTCAGCAGTTTATGGAGGGTCGGTCTCATGAGGAATTAAACATCATACCTTCTTTTCAGATTTTTAAAGAAATAACTGAGATGCAGTCACCATGTTCACTGAAACTCGACCTCAGTGGTCCTTCTCGGACCCTGGAATCAGAAGAAAGCACCACCAGCACCACCAGCTTCCTGAAGCTGGGAGAGAAGCAGCTCTTTGAGAAGTTTTGGAAAGGGACTTTCAAGGCTGTGGCCACCCCCAGACCAGGGAGTGTCATTGTGGCGAGCATCACCGCCCATCGGAGAGTGACTGGGTAAGTTCTCTGAAATCGTCTCCGATCTTGTTAAGCTTCTGGATTTTAGAAAGAAACTCAATCAGCAAATAGTTGTTTGGTCCTCAAGGGTATCTGGGTGTTTAACTATAAAAAAAAGGCAAAAAAATAAAATAAAAAAATAGAAATTATAGATTTTAAAATGTGACTTTTACAAACCTATTTATATTTCTAATATAGAATAGAATAGAACCTGATTGTCACTGTTACAAACACAATGAAGTACAGTTGTAGCAGTTCTTGGTAGTACTATTGCAAATTTCCAACAAGGAATAAAATGAAAATAGACAAAATGTGATAAAATAATTCAACACTGTACAGAACAAGCTAAAAATTGAATAAAGACGAGACATTAGTAAGAGAATAAATAGTTTTCTGTTGGCGGGGGGTTACTACCTCTCACTGTGGAGCTGAAGGTGTTTTTTTTTTGTTTTTTTTTACTGCATTTTCTGATTTATAATATATTTTTTTCGCTATTTTGTGCACTATAACATACATTCGCTTTAAAATTTACATTCAACAGGTATATATGCTTGCTGAAATGTGAATATGGTCATGTATTTATTTCAAATATATCATCTTTGCATTATGTATTTGCACAAATATAATACTGCAAAGGACTAATTGGAATGGTTTTTTTTGCCAGATCTAGTCCAAGGTGTGAATGCCAATAATAAATTTTGCTTGTTGCATGGAGACTGCAGTATTTGCTCACCCCTGATGCAGGTGATAGCGCCAAAAGATAGTAAAGTTTACATAGAGAGTTGGAAAAAGGGACATTTAGCCTTTTTGTCCATGTTGGATGAGAGTGGACTTGAATGCTTTGCTTTGTTTGAATGAGACTGTGGCTCAATGAGAAGTGAAGCCGTTTTGTAACTGGAAAGATGTCGGTTTGATTCCAACATCTTCCTGTCACAAATCGATGTGGCCCGAATCAAGGCATCTCACCCTGAGCTGTGTACCGAACTAGGTATTGGGGTGTAGTAGATGTTTGTGTTTGAGAGTGTGGCAGGATGAATGTGGTGTAGTGTAAAATTGCTTTTAATAATCAGTTTGACAAGAACAGGGCTATTTAGACTCATCCATTTACATACAGAAAAGGCAATTAGTCCAGAATCTAGAGTGATGTTTCAAGTTTGAACCTTGAACAACTCATCTCAGCTTTTAATGTTTCACACAGTAGGCATCTTCATCATTTTTTTCCCCGTACTCTTTGTTGGCATACACCCTTAACACAGATATCTGTCGCCTTTAAAGGTCACGTGACAGCATCTTCGTGCCTCTAATGTCAGGCCCGTCCCTTCTCCTGTATGTGTCACGGCGTTGGCGAAGTCACTGTCGAAGGAGCAAGCCCTCACGTGTTTGCTGCGACACTTTCATCCATCTGTCCAAAGGTTAGCTGTAGTACGACTCCCCTTTGGGGTGGAACGAGTGCGAACATTTCAAACCCTTTTCTCTGCCAACCCTCCTGTTTCGGACCCCCTTTTCATGTCCGCATGATCAACCATCATCTGCTGCTCTGACAGCCTTACCTATTTTGTCAGAAACTGTTCTGTTGCTTCTTCAATGCCTGATTTGCCATCTATGACAGCTGTTGCTCTCAGTGCTGGACGGCTCTGTACATGCACTAGTGCATAAAAAGAGACTCTATCCATATGTTTTACATGAATGTTAAAATATTTGAACACTTTCACTCTATATATATATGTATATATATATATATATATATATATATATATATATATATATATATATATAGTAAGTGCCTGCCTGGTTGGCCTTTGAATGGTTTTGACACCCTCTATCAACTTTCCCTTATGTGAAATTAGCTATGTTAATGAGGATTAGAATGGCCCATTTCATCTGACATCGGCACAGGCAGTGGAAAGGCACAGTGAACCAAATAATGGGTCTTTAATAGCTTCTGTTACCGCATGAGCATACCGCTGCACATGGCTTGGTTAGAAAAGATTTTATTAGCTTTCTGAATTAGAGTTAAAAAGACAATTTATTCTTAGAATATGACTGGATGTGCTTTTATGTGTCAGCTATCCAATCAAATCAAATGGGCGCAGATCATTAACTTTTGCCAGGCACAGTTTTCAGTCTATTTTAGGAAATCTGCAAAAAAAATAAATAAAAAGAGAGAGCGAGATAATGTGCACGGGGCCACAAAGAAAAAGAAAGAAAGCAAAGTAATGTGGCCCGCGACCGTGAACTGAGCAGCCTATTTTCTAATAGCCCCGAGGTTCTGGAGCTGGGCCATACTGTCTCATCAACTTTAGCCTCTCTTGGAAGAAATCTCTCCTCCAGTTGCTTTCGTCCCACTGCTGTTTCTGTCTGGGCGACAGTGACGATGATGGCGGCGTGGCAGGCAAGAGCAAACATCCCCAGAAAGCACATAAGATGTCGCTAACTTGCCTGGACAGCTCGTAAAAGACAAGAGGAGTGTCCCTGTGGTCCAACATGTCTCCGTGTGCCCAGGGAAAGAGAGGCAGAGGGACCTCTGAGTGATGCGGATCATAAATAATGAGTAAAAAATAGAAACAACAGAGTATCGAGGCAGGGGTAGGCTCGTGCGTCCTGCCTCCCTCCCCGCTGCATTGTTGATTTTTGCCCAGGCAGAGAGAGTGACTAGGGAATGCTTAGACAATCAGAATGCATGGCCTTAGGCTCGCTTCTCTACCTCTTTCTCTCCAAGAGGAAACATTATTATTCACCGTGGATAACTGGGCATGGGGGGGGGGGGTGACGAGCAAATGCATTGAAAGGGAGAGGGCATTATGTACAACAAGATTGGATGGAAAGAAAAGAGAAGCAGACAGAGAAAAAAGCCACAGGGAGATGCTCCATGTTCAATCAGTACGAGTCCTTTTCTCTCAGCGCTGTCCTCGCTTCTCCTTTCCGCTCTGCTCCTTTTCTCAGTCTCCCTGTGCTCCTGAAATGAAACGCTGGAGGGACCCCATGGCCACAGTGGACTAATTAGAGTTTGCTGTCATTCCCCATAACCCCCCCCCCCCCCCCCCCCCACCCCCCCTCCCTCCCCTCCCCTTCCACATTTGACTCCCTCAGAGAAGCGGAGAAGTTTGCTGGATTTGTGCAGCAGGTTGAGCTTGATCTCCTTCATGGAGGCTCCTCGTTCAGATTGCAAAAGAGGACCTCAAGTGCGTCCATTTGGGTTCATCACACCCGTCTGTATTGGAGATGTTTTCCAGCAGCCGACTGTGTGTTAAATGAAGGCTTTCAGTGGATATGTATGGCGAGAGCGCGCGGCTGCTTCAGTGGTGGGGTTTTGTCCAACTCTGTGGCAGATGGCAGGCAAGAGTGTCTGCGAAAGGAAGCGGTGGGGTGTATGTGAGCGTGGTTAGGGGGCTGGATTCAGGCCTCTTCCCTCAGCAGATGCTACTTTAATGAGGGAGAGGGGGAGAAGTGGTTGGAGGGGCTTGTCGAATGACAGCACCAGAGGGAGGATGCAGCAGGCCGGATGGAAAAACGGGAACGCTTTGGAAGGGTTTGCGAAGCAATCCAGCTGCAGTCTTACCATTGACTACAAGTTCTGAATACTGCTGAAGTAATTATCGTTTGGTAAGATACACAGGGTCACTTTCCAAAGTATGAAGGATGAAGTTTATTACATGAAAAAACATCTATTTTTAACCCTAAGAAATTATTACAGTCGTTCCAAAATCAGTTCCTCTCAAGAAGAATTCCTTAAATGTTCTTATGACAATCTCTATAAACATCATTTTACAGCCCGCGATCTCCATTTTATTGCTTTTGGTGTTTCTTTGACTCTTAAAACTTTATTTACCAGGATAAGGAAAATAATTTAGTTTCATGCAGTTTGATTTCCGATTTATTATGAAACTGCCTTGTTTTTCTCTGTGGGCTTGCCTGGCTAACACTGTACACATCTCAGCATGAGCTTTGGTTGCTTTGTTTGGTTGGATGGCTGTGATGAATGAAACTTTAACAAAAACTTTTATTTCCTGCTGAAAACAGGAGGCCAAACAATTCAACGTGACACAGTGGCAGCCCGGATCTTCAGATTGTTAAAGTAGGACAGTGACATGTTTGACTGAAAGTTAAATGGCCTGTTTGCACCATTTAATTTTAGAACAAATTTGAAGATGTATGCATTTTGTTGTCGTGAAGTAAACAACAAATAAGACAAAATGAGCTCAACAAATCTTGCCACCGGGAGTTTTGCCCATTCCTCAAGGTTAAACTGCTCCAGCTCCTTCATTTTGGGTGGAGTTGCTTATGAACAGCAATCTGCAGTCACAGATTTTCAGTTGAAGTCTTGAAGACGTTCCAACACATTTAAATGTTTCCCCTGAACCACTCAAGTGTTGCTTTGGCAGTTTGCTTCGGGTCGTCCTGCTGGAAGCTGAATCTCCGTCCCAGTCTCAAATTACAGGCTGACTGACACCGGTTCTGCTCAAGATTATCCCAGTATTCTGCGCCATCCATCTTTGTCCCAAATTTGACCAGTTTCCCAGTCCTGGTCGCTAAAATAAAATCCCCACGGCATGATGCGGCCACCACCATGTTTCACTGTGAGGGTGGTGTTCTGTGGGAGATAGGATAGGATGGTTTATGGGATGGTTTACGCCAGACATGGTGTTTTCCTTAGTTACATTTAGTCTCATCTGTCCCAGTCCCAGTTTTTTCCAGACCGAGTACAAGTACGACTACTTCAGTTTAGATACTTGCTGATTACTTAAATAGGTGCTTATAGATCACAAATAACTTAACAATATCACTGACCACTGAAAACGACTGACCATCAAGGCCGATGAATTTTAGTTAGAGCTTCAGTTATCTTATCTCCTTCTTTGTGTTTTGGAGGGTCAGCAAACAACCTCTTGGTGTATAGAGTGGTATCTAGCCTTTGAGTGTCAGCATAGCCCAGCCCAGGAGGAAAATTAGTATCAGTTCAGAGTATCAGGTTACTTTTACAAGTACAAGCATGAGTACTTGGCGCTGGTATCGGAATCAGGACACCACCACATCTGACCAGTGGACCTTCCTACATACATTTAGGGAGTAGCCAATGTGCCTTTTGGCAAACTAAAAAGCCTGCATTATAATTTCTAACACTAAGTAACAGCTTTTTTTTTGGGGGGGGGGGGGGGGGTCACTCTTCCATAAAGCCCAGCTCCATGGAGTGCACATCTTATCTCTAATTAATGCCCTCCTTGCCCAGTCGTGACTTTTAGTAGGCAGCCCTCTCTCATTTGAAGATGATGAATTGGTGGTGCAGCAAAGATTTGGATATTTTTTATAACCCTACCCTGACTTGCACTTCTCAACCACTTTGTCCCTGACTTGTTTGGAGAGCTCCTTGGTCTTCATGGAGTGATGCGTCTTGCTTGGTGGTGCTGCAGCCTCTGGAGCCTTTCAGAAAAGGTGTGTCTATACCGACAGATCATGTGACGCTTAGGTCGCACACAGGTGGACTTCCTTTCACTAATTATATGACTTGACGGTAATGCTTGCACTACAACTTTTTAGGGGCTCTCATTTTTCATGTTTTTCTCATTTCACTTTACCAACTTAGACTATTTTAAACAGGTCCATCACATAAAATAATATAAAAAAAACATCAGAATTACATGTTGAAATGTAACTAAATAAGTAAAGGCTGAGGGAGGGGAATATTTTTGCAAGGCACTGTTGCCTACAAAAGTTCTTCTGCCTGCAGATAGCTATTCAAATGTGGATAACTTGTCCGCAGGATTAACCGGTGAAGCTCAGCCATTTAAAGCTGTCATAAATTTGCATCTTAGATGAAAGTTTTCTCTTTAAAAATGATCTCTTTAAAAGTTTTTTCCCTGAGGGCTTCTTTCTGAATAGCATCACTCAGTCCTTGGTTGAGACATATCTCCATTGTTGAGGAGAGGAGCTGAGATGTATTCTCTGAATCCGATTTGAGACGAAGGTATGGAAACGACGTGCCTCGTTGTGAATATATCCCAGGACCACTTTCGAATCGGTCCAAAAATATTCAACAACATCTGTTAAACCAAGCTCCTCCTTCAAAGTGTTGCTTGCTGTGGTCGATACAACAGCAGCTGCCAGTTCTAGTCGAGGTATCGTTGTGACCTTAATTGGAGCCACTCGGGATTTCCCCATGACCAGAGCACAATGAACATTTCCATCTTCGTTCACTTGTCTCAGATATGAGCACTGTCCATAACCAAATGTGCTTGCATCAGAAAAATGATGTAGCTCCTTTTCTACAACTCGGCCAAAACCAGGAGGCACATAGCAGCGAGGTACGGTGATTTTCTCCAAATTTGTAAGATCCTTCTTCCAGCGCTCCCACACTGGTTGCAGTTCGCAGGGGAGGGGATCGTCCCAGCCTGTGCCATGCCTACATATTTCCTGAAGCACCCTTTTTCCAGTGAGCAGGAAAGGGGAAACAAATCCCAGAGGGTCAAAAATGGATGCAACCGTTGACAGGATACCACGTCGTGTTGCTGGCTGGTCTTTTAGGCAGACACGAAATCTGAAGGTGTCCGATTCGATGTGCCAGTGGATCCCCAAGGCTCTCTCTAAAGTCACATCCTTAAAGACCAGATCCAGAGCTTTCACTTCAGCAGCACGCTCAGATGTAGGTATACTCTCTAGTACAGCTCTGTTATTAGACATAAACTTGTGCAGTCTTAGTCCACCGGTAGCACAAAGCTTCTGTGCTTCCTGTGCAAGTTGAATAGCATCACTCAGATTTTCTACACTGGTAACACCATCATCAACATAAAAGTCCTTCATAATGAACTGTGATCCAAGAGGGAATTCAGCTTCATTGTCTTTAGCGAGCTGTTTCAGTCCGTAGTTAGAGCATCCTGGCGATGACGCCGCACCAAAGAGATGCACTGTCATTCTGAATTCCTGTGGCTCTGCATTGAAGTTGCCGTCTCTCCACCACAAGAAGCGTAGATAGTCTCTGTCAGCTTCATAAACATGGAACTGATGGAACATCTTTTCTATGTCACACATCAATGCAATATGGTGCTGTCTGAATCTGAGGAGCACACCATTCAAATTGTTTAGCAGATCTGGGCCTGACAGAAGGTGGTCATTTAGGCTTGTTCCCTGGTGCTTGGCAGAACAATCAAAAACTACACGGAGTTTCTCAGGCTTTTTAGAGTGGTACACTCCGTGGTGGGGAATATACCATCTTTCTCCTTCTTTCCCTTGATCGTGAACCTCCTCTGCTTCACCCTTTTGGATAATGTCATCCATAAACTTCACATAGTGTTCTCTGTACTTGTCATCTTTCACCAACTTTCTTTTGAGGTGACTGAGCCGTACCATGGCTTGTTGCTTATTGTTAGGGAGATAGGGTCTCTCCTTAAAGGGGAGTGGCATCTCATAATGTCCATGAATATTTCTCCTGATTCCTTCCTTTAACACATCCAGGAAGTGGATGTCATCTTGAGAAACAGTCTTTCCATCCTTACTAGCGTCCTTAAAGTCAGATTCAAGGACCCTGAGGGCCTCTGCTGGGGTTATGGGAGGAAGCTCTCTGACAGAAACCTTGTGACACATATTGGTGCTGCTTGGTGAGTCGTGATGAGATGATGAACAGCCTACAATACTCCACCCCAGATCTGTACGAACAGCATATGGCTCATTGTCTCCTCCCAGGATTACCTGCCGTGGTGCCAGTGCTCTCGAGCAGTTGTAGCCGATCAGCAAACCGACTTCACACTCCAGCTGTGGTGGGATTTCATCTGCTATTTTTGTTAGATGATTCCAGTACCGTGCTGTGTCACAGGTAGGAATATGCGTTCGATTCACTGGTATGGAGTCCTTGGTGTAAACAGGGGGAAGATCAATGTAGGTGGCAGAGCTATAACCCCTCACTCTCAGATCTGACACTCTTTGACTATGCACCAATGTGTCCTTTCCTGTCATTGTTGTTAGCTTCAACCTTACAGGATGTGTCTTGACTTGCAAACTGTTGCTAACTTCTTCATCAATAAAAACCGTGTCACTTTGACTATCAAGCAGAGCATAGACGAGTCTTTCCATACCTGGATTAGTGATAGAAGAAACCCACACAGGCACGATCATCGAAGTATTAGTAGATGGCTCCTTAGTTGTCACACTGAGAGACAATGTGGATGGTGTTTCCTCTGTGGTGCCTTGATTTGGGATCGATGTGGGTTTAGCTTTGGTGTAATTGTCGTCATGAAGAAGTGTGGGATGTCTTCTTTTACAGTTCTCACATGAATGTCTATTGCGACAATCTTTTGCATTGTGGCCTGACCTCATGCAGCCATAGCAAAGTTTCTTTTCTTTCACATATTTCCGTCGATCCTCAAGAGCTTTCTCTTTGAACTCAGGACAGTGATGAAGTTGATGCTTACTGTCCTGACAAAACACACAAGGTGGCCTTAGGCTTGTTTTTAACTGTCCTTGTGTTTCAGTCTCTGTAACTGCTTGTGTATGATAAACACTGGATTTATATTTCTTTTCCTTCGGGTGACGTGAAGAGTTAGTCTCTGTTGAGTGGAGAGCATGGAATGAGGTGATGGGATTACACGCAATCTCTGCCTCTGTTACAACAAAGAAGACAAACTCTTGGAAGGTGGGAAATTCCTGATCATCTCTCATGACTTGGGTGACCTTCCGATTCCACTGTGATGCTGTCCAATCAGGTAACTTTTGTGCAAGTTTCTGGTTTTCTTCACAGTCATTTAAAATATCAAGACCTTTCACATAAGGCATTGCTTCTAAACACGAGTGTAAGAAATCAGCAAATGCTCTGAGTCCTTCAGCATCCTTTGGATGGATCTTTGGCCAGTTTGTTAGTTTTTCCCTGAACGCCTTTTGTATAACGAATGGCTGACCATACCTACGATTGAGACGGTTCCATGCATCATTGTAAGCCTCATCGTCATTTCTGTAAAATATGCCATCGAGTGTCTTTCTAGCTGGACCTGCAACATATACAATGCAATTTATCAGCTGAAGCAATGTTCTTTTTATCAATGAGAGACGTGAAGGAAGCCTTCCATTCAACAAACTGAATAGGATCACCAGTAAATACAGACGGTTCTGGCGCTGGAAGCCTGTTCAAAGCTATGCTATCTTGGACAGCTTGAGCCAAATAACTTACATCTGTCCGTGCAGGTAACGCTGTTTCGGTGACATCAGTGGGCTGCTGGATGAGAGCTGAGGACACAGGTTTTTCAGAACACGCATACTGTTGTTCTCTTGTTCTCCTATGATCAGTGGAGTGAACACTTGCTTCCTGCAAAACTTCCTGATCATAAGTTGTGAACCTTGCTCGTGCAGCTCTAATGTCTTTCTCTGCCTTTAATCTTTCCAGTTCACGTTTTTGAGCTTCAAGTTCTTTTCTCTGTTGCTCCTCTAGGAGTTGAATCTTTTCTTTTTGTTTCTCTTCCTCCAATAATACTTCGTACTCGGCTTCTTTAGCTGCTAGTTCTGCTGCAGCATCTGCTCTCTTTGCAGCCATGACAGAACATTGGCTGGAACCTTTACTTGAATGACGACTCGAAGGTGAAGCTGTGGAGCCGTAGATGGAGCGAGCATAATCTCTGTTAAGAAGCTCATGTAGCCGTTGCCTTACTGTTTCACTGTCATATTCTCCATCAATGCCTGATATCCTTTCAAGACCAATTTTTACAATGTCCTTTGTAACAGCCTCACAAGCATCAATACGACGCCTTATGTCACTGGATGGAGTGAGGTGAGCTCTAATTTCCATATACATGTTTATGACACTGTTCTTTCCTTCCTCTAGTGTGTCTATAAGAGCTGCAATGTCACTTTCAGATATGTTTTCCTTTAGTTGCTCTCTAGCCTTACGTGCTTGTGTTTTCCATTGTTCATAGATGTGAACTAACCTTTTTTCCTTTTTGTGAGCTTCCTCTTCCTGATATGCAAGCATCTTGTCTGTTGGATTCCGTACACGACCAGAGCGACGGAGATACTCTTCTTCATTTGCCTTATCCGTTGTCTGTTCAGAGTCTCTGTCTTCTGGAGGTGCTTTGGCTGATGCTTCCATGTTGTATAGGTGTCACAATCCTTGACCATCACATCAAGTCCCTCTGCAACTTCCCCTTTGCCAGCGTGGAGGGTTTGATGAGGTGAAGCTCTTACTGTAGCGTCCCCGGCTAATAGATGGTCGGACTCTTTTACTGATGGTTCATATCCCTTTATTCCAACGGTCAATGTAGGTATTACATGAACTCACCGTAAGAGCTAAAAGAAATTAGAAAATAAAAATACAATTACATTCCAATAAACAGTCTTTTAAACCTTATAAACAAATTACCGTGTTAGCTTAGCTAAAAATAAATCAGCACGATGCTAAATTACCGTGTTAGCTTAGCTAGAAATAGATCAGCACGATGCTAACACTTAATACTGCAAACATACTTTACTTATTTAAAAACAAACATATAACTCAAAACCGGACACAATATAATACAAATTAAGATACAAACCTTGTGCCCTTTTAGCCAGGAGCTAATATCTTTAAATAAACGTTTAATACTTTAATATGTAGACCGTTTCCTTTTAACTTTCTCTACAACTCCGAAAAACCGGAAGTACTCCGATAACCCGGAAGTCCTGAGATCTCACGAAAGCCCTTCAAAATAAAACGCTTCGTTCAACCATAACGAAATCTTAATCTAACCTCGTTATTTTACAACACAAATTACACAGGAAAAAGAACAACAAATTAGATTACATTAAAGGTAATCTACAGGCACCATTACAGTTCAGGATTTAAATCTAACTACCAACCACTATCAGTGAAACACAATAGACATAATAGACAAGCAAGGAACTATAAAACATAAAACTAAGTGCTTTGTGGATAAGATCACTTAAAGACCTCTTGATTTCAGGTTTTTAATTTGACTTTTTCTGTCTTTATGCAATAGAACACTGAATGTTTTAAACATTTCATAAACTACAACAGGTGAAACAAAGTGCTCTACATAACTACAAAATACATTAAAATATATGAAAATGGCAATGTCTTGCTATAGTTTAAACACAGACGGAATCATGAAATAAGTCTAACTCCCCAACATATCAACCACTCTAAGCACTCAACAACAAACTTTCATCAGTGCACATTACCAAAACATGACATTACTGAAGGATTCTGACTGATATCAAATCATATTAGACAGAAAAATAAATTATGTGTGTGCTTTAAGAATTATAATGATCGTCTATTTGCTTAACTTTATATTTGTTTAGATAATTTGTCCTAAATCTACTGTATAAAGTAGCACATCACTGAGGTTATCTGTTCTTGGTTTAATGAATAGAAGCAGGAAAATCACGACTTTTTGTCACTTTAACACATCCAGTAAGTTTTGCTTTCATATAGACTGTGGTGACAACTACCTGCAGAGGAAAATCACTCTAAATAAATTTAAAGGTAGCCGTTAGCGATCCTGCTGCCTAGCAGATTTGTCTTTACCTCAACTCTAACCTCTTAAATCATTTCCCAAGAGATAAGACAAAACCATACTATAGAGTAATTTAACTTGATTTTTAAGAGATCCATAAGAGACGAATTTGTTACCTTTATCGTTAACGAACCCTGAAACTGATAGACAGAGCTGCAGCACCTTAAAAGCAGAATTACAAAGACATTCGCTGGCTCAGAATGACTATAATACATCACTGGAGGGGAGTTTGAATGAGGTATTGACGAACGCCTACAACTCAAAGATTACTTGAAAAAGTTATCATTCTGGCTGCTGGAGCTCGCGTTGACATTTCGAAATGTAAATCTAATCTCGGCTTCTGAAAGTTGCTGGCTGGGAGAAATGAGTTTGACTCAAATCACACACCAATTGATTCTGGCAGTCGTTATGCTGCTTTAGTGCTAACTTTGTTTAGCAAGACGAGTCCGATGCTTGAGTCCATTTGAATGAAGATGATAAAAAAAAAAAATAATTAAATAGCCAATACCTCTTTGGTGTTTTCATCTGCACAACTCTTAAAATAATGTGGGTAATCCTATTTGCTTTAGTTTTGAGATTTAGAAATGGAAAATGCTGTAAATCTAGTGGTTAAATGTCTGGGTTTTCTTTTTAACCTCTGTAAAGCACCATATTACATTTGACTATATGAAAAGAGCTCTATATGTAAAGACTGTTTGATGATTGATTTTTACAGACAGTCTGTATATATATATATATATATATATATATATATATATATATATATATATATATATATATATATATATATATATATATATATATATATACAAAAGCCTCAGAGGTTAAAACAGTCGGTATAAGTACGCAAAAAGTGTGAATGGTCCTTTAAAATTATTCAGTCAGTTTAATTCAGACTTACATTGACTGATAAATATGTGTTTTACATATTCTGCTGATGGTCTATTTAGGCACCAGTTTTCTAATAAAAAAAAAAGCTAAAATGGGACGCATCTGGATAAAACTCAGTTTATATTTTCTTTAATACATCTTTCTGGGAGACAATTTAGCAAAACTATTTATACGTGCAGAACATCGGTAAAACACATCAACATATACTGTGTGAATATTTCATATAGTTGCATATGTAGAGTGACACATATTATGAGAGGGAGTTGCAATTCACCATGATAATTCTTCCAGCGAATCAAAGCAGAGAGCTGAATTTGAACCCTTACCTTCAAACATCAGCTCAAAGTTGCATTGAAATTCTCCCTGAAGGAACACATTTCTTCCTCCGTATGGTCCACCTCAGTATGCGAGGCAAACTGCACAACACGCAGCCTTCCATCTGCAGCTGGTGGCATGTGTGGGGTCTGCTATACTGAACCCTACATTTTAATTTGGGATATTTTATGCAGTCCGCAGTATATATGTATTTTCAAGCTGATGGGATTCTATATGATCAGTGAATTTTAATGGATCAGGAGCTTTGAACCAATTATTGCTATTCATGAGTACTTTATTCTCCTAAATCTGACCCAATCAGAAAAAGTGTAGTATGGTCCATAGTTGGCAAACATTTGAATTTCCAGGGTGTCCGAGGTTGTATCTCTCCCGATCACTGCTGGAGTTGGCACCATCCCCTGCTCGACCCTGCAAGCATCAGTGTCAGTTGATCCAACCATCTGTTCGGATTGGTTCGTCAAAACAATATTAAAGTTTTTGATTGGGATTTTAAAAGTAAACCTTGGCCTTAATGGCTCCCCTGAAAAGGACTATTGACAAGAGATATATTCAAAGGCTGATGGAGTTGAAAAACCTTTGCTTGGTGGAGTGGCACAATGTGGCCAAGTCAAGATGCTGGTACACACCAAACAACTAAATGCTGAAATTCAATCAAAGAGAACCTTTTATTGATTTATTTATTTATCTATTTACATTTACATTTTCTCTTTAACACGTGGTTTTTACTTGTTTTTCAGTAAAGTTGTACAGAGAATATGTCACATTAAAACAATTTATCATTTATCATGGTCTGAATTTTTCCCCATGACAAAAACCTGGCATTATAACAAGGGTGTGTAGCATGATCTCCAGGGAATGATCCTACTGTTAGACAGCCTTTGAAGATGTGCCGAAGTCCATAAAATTGTTCATTCTTCTGGCAGATGTCAGCTTACAGTAGTTTTATGATTTGACTAATGTTATTAATGAATTAATTAACTAAAGACTGCACAGCGGTGTAGATGGTAGCATTGTTTCATGCAGCAAGAGGGTCCTGGGTTCTTTCTACATTGAGTTTGCATGTTCTCCCAGGTACTTCCTCTTCCTCCCACGGTCCAAAAACATGACTGTTAGGTTAACTGGTCTCTCCAAATTGCCTTTAGGTGTGACTGTGCTCTCTTAGTTGTGTGTCTCCGTGTTGCCCTGTGATGAACTGGTGACCTCTGCAGGGTGTACCTCACCTCTCATCCAATGTCCACTGGAGATAGGCAGCACTCCTCCCACAACCATACGATGATAAGCAGGCATAGATCATGGACGGATGCGTGGAATTCACCTAACAAGTGATATTTTGCTAAGCGAGGCAAAAATGTAGGCGTTGAGCCAATTGATTCGATGAAAGAGAAAAAAAGATCTACCTCCAGGAGAAAGAATAGGGAAATGGTTTTATTTGAATTTCTATGTATAGATTCAACTTTTTTTTGTAAGAGATGGAAAAATCTTTTATGCAAACAAAGATCAAGTTTTTTTGTCCATAAGAACTTCAGCTGTTTGTAGCAACAGATTCAGGTATGTTTGTAATATTGCAGTTTTATGGATCTGCACCAGCTGCACTCACTTTGTGTTAAAATGTGGCTCACTGACATTTAAAAAGACTCGTGGCATTTACCTCAATTAACATACTAAATTGAGCTGATGGATCACAATATGTGTGTGTGTTAGTGTGTGTGTGTGTGTGTGTGTGTGCTCATGTCCTCTTGTTAATTTGTTGAGTGCAGACTCCACCAAAATAATTAGAACAAAGTGAAATAGAAAAAAGAGGGATCATCATCAAAGTGTGAACTTTTCTGAAATGTAATGAATATTTTTCATGTGCAGTGAATGAAATATTTTGTGTTTTTTGATTAATATTTAAGGTTTTTGTTGTCAGTTTTACAAAAACTTTCACTGATTTCAAGAAAGTCCTTTAAAATTCACTAAACAAATGCTCTTGCTGTGGTTCTCCTTTAAAAAAAAAAAAAAAGACGGTCTCAAAACAAAGTGAATCTCAGTGCGTTAACTGCATTTAAACCTTCAACGGGAATTTACATATTGACATATGACACATTTTGTGTTTACGCTTAAAATCCTATGGATTGCAGTTAGTGTTGTGTCGTTCATTAACGCTTTGTTCAAACGAACCAATCATTTGTGTCAAAGAACTGAATCGAATCCCTTCATTAACTACTTGTTCAGTTCAGTTAAAGTTACCGCAAGCCGGTTGGTAGTGGAAATTTACCTAACGGCTTAAGGTAGGTTGGAGTAACTGTAAATTCGCCAAACCAATCTAGTGGACACACAGAGAAATGCTGCTTAGGAGGGATTCAACCAGGAAGTACTGTACCAGAAATAGCACTGATTCCCTCTTGTGCAGCATGGAACAGTACGTGATTCGTTTGCGCTGACTGATTCGTGCAGTACTGTATGAATAAGATTCATTTGCACTGTGGCTGAGCCTGTTACAGCAAGAACAAATCACACTCTGATTCATGTCAATTGTGCCATTGGCGAACCATCTTATGTACTAAAGTATATGTGAAAGGTTAATGCAGTGCACAGCCAGGAATGCCACAGGAATATTGCTTACATCTGGCTTTGGTGAAGATATTGGTTTTGTTAAAATAACTATTTCTTTGCAGATCCATGTTTTTCTTCAGTCCAAATGGCCGCAATACTGGTAAAAACATGAAAGACAGCTAAGAAAGGATGTTGTTTAGTCAAGATGAATGCATTTAACTGAATATCATATTCCTTTCCACAAATATAAAACCTCAGAGTTTTTGCCAAATGAGACTAAATCATATTCTATATAAGTACAGACACACAATATTAGATTAGAACCTATTATAGATGATTGAGAACAGCTAAAAACCTGTTGACTGGAACAAAACGTGCAGAACTGAATCTCACAGGATGGCAGACAGGCACCGGCTAATTCTTGACGCTTTTATTTATAGTGTGCCTAAAAGAAGCCTCATTGATTACCACCTGGATGATGTTTGTGCTCTTACAATATGAATCATGAAAATTACAGAGTGCCTTTTGAATATTTTAAAGCAATGTGATTAGACCACTTGCTGTTCCTCTCGGTTAAAGCTATTGTAATATTTTGACTAGTTGACGTGTTGATTAGTTCTTCTTGATTACCTTTTTTAAGTGATTATCAAGTTCAATCCTGCTGCTCAGCTTAGCCATACATGAATCCAAATGTATTCCACGAAAAAAAAAAATAGTGGCTAAGCTGGCTTTTAACTAGAAAATAGGACTACATTTCCCTGTAATGGTAAAGCTGTTAGCATCATTTAGACAATTATTATTTTTAGCCTTTTTTATCTTGAAAATATTTAAATGTACTGTTTTATTTCACCATGTTTTGCTGCTTATTTGACCTTAAATCTTCTGCCCAGAATGCTGATGGTAAAGTTAGAAAAATGCCTACAAAGAGCAGCACAGACAATATTACTTTGTGTATGATTTGATCACCTTGAACTCCAGTTTTCTTTCTCGTCCGTTGATAAAATCAATAGTTTTAGGCTCACCTTCTTAGCCTTGGGAGAAACAAACTTAAAAATCACCAAAACTGAGTTAATTTAAGTCTTTTAAGGTAGATAATGTGACTCATACAATTATCAAATTTAAACGGCAACATTAAGTTTATTGTGTACATTTCAGAATCAGCATTTTGAATAAGTAGATGGCTTTAGGCTTAGATTTGGGTTTTTTTTTTCACGATTTCCGGTGTTTGGGTTTTGGTTTTCCCTTGTTGTTTATTAAGTCCTTCCGGTCTTGACAAATTCTGTTGGTAGTTTTTCGTGTTCTGTTCTTTGTACATTTGGATTTCTTTTCTCTTAAACCTGGTTATCCTTTCTCCTTGGTTGACAGATCCTTTTGTGTCTCCGCTCGGTTCTATTTGTTACCCCTCATTCACACAAACTCCGTTCCGTCAAAAATAAAAGCCATTCTATTCAACGGGGTATTTCCCACAGGCTCTGCGGCACGGAGGGAGAACCTTCCTCTGTCGTCCGTCAGAAATACGGCTCCTTCCTTCAGCCGCCCTGCTTACCTTCTGCCTCAGCTGCTCCTCATTAACATTTTATTATTAGATTAGATTAGATCATACTTTATTGTCTCTGTAGGGGAAATTTGTCTTGGACTACATGTGCTAAAAAAGATTAGATAAAACTGAGATAAAACTGTTACCATAAAATACAATAAATAAACATCACACTGTCATCCTACTCACTGCCCTCAGGATTTAAGTTCACTGTTTGGCTGAACTTCCCTGCAATATCCTCCTTTTTGACTTCCCGTTATTCTCCCTGTTTTACTGCCCGTACTGAATGTCCTGGGGTCTCATTTATAAAATTTATAAAAACACGCACACAGTTTCCCTTTATAAATCAAAGCTGTACCTGAACGTTTGCGTACCTGGTACCGCCTCAGGGTCCGCCTTCTACACGCCCAGATTCTACTATAAATAGTCAATGCAGAGCACCACACAAATCTTAATGTGTGTTAAAAATGGGTCAGCGAAGCCACTGTCCCAGTAGGTTATAGGCTAATGCAACGCTCAGAGTCTAAAGTCATCATCTTAGGTCAGAAAACCTTTGATCGCTGAAACCGCGTTCCCTGAGTCCTCCATTTGCAGGTCTTTCAGCCGTGCCAATGCATCCACTGCGCAGCAATACGCATGAGCGTATTTGACTGTTTACGGCTGTAAAGTAATTGCCGCACACCATTGTCACAATAACCAGTTAATCTGTGGAACACGCCACCCTGTTGATCACCGGGGAGAGAAATGCGATGGTACCAAACCCAGATGAAATGTTGTGCAGACTTTTGTTTGAGATTTTACCCGCTTTATAGGCATTCTTTTATTTATTTATTTGAACGGTGCTCATGTGTAGTCATGTGTCCCCAGACCAAGCATGAATAACAACGGATTTGAATGCTTATGATGAAGTCGATCTATGATTCAAATCTGATATGGAGTGGAATTGAACATCTGAGAGGAATCGTCATGCAGTTTGGCCCCATTTTGTGCTTTATAAATTAGACCCCTGTTCTTCTTGTGTTTCTGTAAGTTATTATTATTAAATACGTTCAGTACTCATTTACCCACCTTCCAGTCTGTGATTTGGTCCCTCGCCCAACCCATACTCCTTGACTGTTTGTTCAAATGATCAAAGCACAGAAGCAGGCCACTGATATTCTATGTGGTGCAGCAGGCACAAAGGATCTAGAGTTAAAAGAAACCCTATTAAAGCCATAATTTTCTAATAATTAGATGACAGATTTTTTTTTTCTTTGTTGTAGTAGTTGTTGTTTTGATGGCTGCCAACTCTGCTTGGATTCTTTAGTTCTCTCCAGGTGTATTCACCGTTTACTGACCAGGTGATTGTTCAGATTTTTTTGAGATTCTACTGCGCTTTATCAATAAAAAACTGATTTTTGTTTGTCGTTTTATTATTTTTTTTTTATTTAAAAGAGGATTGTGAATTGGATTTGCCATAGTCCTGACTTGGATCCAATGAAGACCCTGTATGGGGAGATAAAGATTAGGATGACAACCAGACGGTCTCCAAAACATGGAAGACAGGAACCCCGTCACAAAAGAGAAATGGTCAAGCTTATCAGCGATTACAGGAGACATTGATTGATTGGTTTAAAAGACAATAAAAGCTTTTTCATCTAATATTGAAAAAATAATAATAATAATATATATATATATATATATATATATATATATATATATATATATATATATGTGTGTGTGTGTAGGAATTAAAGTTTATAGATGGATTCATCAGTATAACTGTTGTATTAATGACATTACTTAAGTGTATTCCAGATTGTATATTGTAATTCCTATATAGGATGGGTTAAATAGAAATAAGCTTTCTGCTAATCCTTTTTGGGCAAGGCATGGTAAAGAAAATGAAATGTATTTTTATTTCTATACTAGTACAAAATCTAAGCAAATTTATATATTTTTTATTTATTTATTTATGCATTTTATATATTGCAATGCTGCTTGTGAATTTTTTTTTTTACTGTTGGAAGGCTTGTTTATTTCCTGTTACATGGTGGCACATTTCTAAAACTAATTCCAAATACAAAGCAGCAGCGTTTAGTATGTGGGTTCCTCTGAAAAAACTTGCTGAATCCTCTTGGCCGATGTCATGTTGGACAAAACAAAAATTCTTATATTTGGCATTTAGAAAGTCAGTTCAAGAAACTAAGAACAATAATATATAATCTGTATCAATAATTATTTTTCCTTCTAAGTGCTTTTAAATTGTTCAAATTTGTTTAAAACTGTAATCAAATTGAGCGAAACAAATACCTTTTTATGATAACATCAGTTGCGGCTGCTTTTTTCACATTCAGCTGGCATGAGCAGTTACAGTAAAATGACAGAAAGGCAATATTTGGTATATCTACACATTCTTGGGATGGAAAAAGGTATCTTTACCCCATGCAGTGCAACAAAAATCGTATAAGAAGCCTAATGAGCTTTAAGTTTTGTTCTTTTTGTAGAGACTGTCAGCAATGTTTGTCATTTTTTTTCACCAATTTTGCTTCTTCTTCCTAACTGCACTGCTGGAGCAGTCATGGTATTCATTATTTAAATGGAAACTTATCAAAGTCAACTCCTCATCACTTAAATTAAATCATTTCAAGGCTGAGTGACTCTCACGTCTCTGCCTTCTCCTCCATTTTTCATTTTCGCTTCTTGGCCATCCTTATTTCAGGAAGACGATCTGCCGTTCATTTAAAATTACCACCATTTGCATAACTGATGCCAGCGCAAGGGAACGCACTGTAAATTCAATCGAGGGTGGTAGCACAGGAATCTATTGGCCCGGTTTCATTTTTCTCTGCTTCCCTCTCACCTTTGCTGTCACCGCTTCTTGAGACAAAATGTCAAACTATATATATATATATATATATATATATATATATATATATATATATATATATATATATATATATATATATATATAGATAGATAGATAGATATATATATAGATCCCGGACATGAATGTCTGGTGAAAAACCGCATTGCTTCTAAGTCTTGAATTTTTCTGTTTCGTTGCATCAGAAGAGTTGATTGGATTAGAATCTTATATAACTGTTTTTCAGATGGAAGTTATCCTGTTTGCAAATGATGATAAATAACAGCAGCTCCCATTTTGGGGGCAAAAGTAACATCTTCCAACTTGTTTTATTGCTCTTGAAAAGATTTTGTTGTACATCATAGGCACACAGTATACTAGACTGTGGGGATGTTGTCAAAGTAAACCATTAAATTAAAACCTGCAGATGTGAATGACTTTACTGTAGTAAAGCAAAGGTTTTCCTTATTGTTTTTTTTCCAAGTTAAGTGTAGATATTCTGACACCAGAGAGATGTATCTGGTCTTCTTAAAATACAGGATCGGCTTGAGAATAAAACATTTTTTAAAGTCTAATTGAAAACATTTAGAGCTGAAAGTTTTTACATGTACTACAACTTTTATTAACTACTTTGAATTAATAAGATTTAATACTTATTAATAAATTAATAAGTATTAATAAATTAATAATAATTAATACATTAAATTAAATTAGAAATATAATTATGAGTTTATATTCAAAGAAACCTAGTAGAAACAAGCTAATGTCTGTTAATGTCAAAAACCCAAATGATTTAAACAGGAGATGCTTTTATTTTGAAGAACAGTCAAGTCTTTTTTAACGACATACTTACAACTGTCCTTTACTGTCCACCTCCCAACCAATAAGATTTTGTATGAATTTTGTGACTTCCAGACTGGCAGTCTTGCATTTAAAGAAAATGTCTTTCCACAAATGTGTGCCAAAGGGCAGCACTAAATAAAAACTGCTGGACTTGAAAGCTGCTGTTAACTTCTTTTAGGAGGCATTACAGAGGACCCATAACTGAAGTAGATGACGTCAACATGACGTTGTCATAATTTAAGCACAACATTAACTACTTACTGTCTCACTTCCCCCCTACATGATGAAAAGATTGGTAATGAGACTCAAGTCCCAGACCTGGAGTTCAGGATGTGTCTTAAGTCTTTAGAGCATAACACCAAGTCAAAAATGAAGGGTTTATTATGCGACTGGAGTCAAAGTTGATAATCACCATGAAAAATGATAATATCAGTGTTAGTCATAGTTGGAACAGTTGAAATAGGCTGAGACTAAATTAATCACAACAGCATGAACGTGTTGGAAAATCATTTCAGTTTTGCCGAATTTTAAAACTACAGTACCAAAAATCTGTTTGGACAAGCTGACCTATAGAACTAGAGAACCCAAAACTAGAAACCCATCATGGCTTATTAACAGTAGTGTAGTGTTTATTTTTTAATTGACTTTGCCAGTTTCCCAGAGTACAAATTGCTTCATGAAAGAGAAACAGCTGTAAGACAGTAATGAGTCAGGAGTCAAGCTAATGAGCTTGCTAAGTGAAAGCTAACTCAAAGTGAGCCAGTTGGGCAAGCTTGGGGAGATGTCCGCCTCCTGAGTCACTGTTGTCGATGACATAACGCTGAGGAGAAAATGTCAGCACAGAAAAAAACAGAAAGCTTTTGGAAGTGTCCAACTCTGGCATGTATGCATGTCACCTGTGACGCTTTTATCAGGATAAAGTAAGCCAAACAGCATTTTCTGACCATTTAGCTATGTACAGTCGACGTTCCTTCCCCTGACGAAGTGGCTATGGTGCCCAGAGCAAAAATCTTGTTGGAGTTTGTGAATTTAACCAAATAATTTGGACTCAAATGCAACCAAGATTGACTCTGAACGAAGATCAATGTTGACAAGACGTACTTTATCGTCATTCCATATATGACATTATATTTCTATTATATACAAAAATAAAACATTTTTCCTCGTCTGTAAGATATCAAAATAGCGTCTTCCTCTGGGTGGAGAATAAATAGCACTTGGGACAAATGTGACATCTGTCACTCATCTTGATGTAGAAGTAGCAAAAAGAGCCGCCTTAGACATGAGTGACTCCTTGATCAGCTATGTCCTTTCTTCAGCCTACGCTCAACCTCCATGGTAATCAACTGCAGAACTGGCCAGGGGATGCCAGCAGTCTAATCTAATATCTTTACTGCATCGAGTTTTAAATCCGACTTACACTACAGCATCAGGGCATAGTAGGTTTTAAAGCAGCACATAGGTTTGTTGTAAATAAGCATCTGCATGGACACTATTTTGTGAATATAGATGTAATTATAAAAAAAATAACAGAAATCAATTTTTAACATTCACAATTAGACTTGCTGTCTCTTTTATAAAATAAATCTGGACTAGGATAGGAATGTCTAAATTGTATCTTCAAAGATGCCGCCTGATTAGGGTCAATGCCATGGTTAAGGACTTGCAGTTTAACTAAGGGTAGAGACTTTGTCAAAAGCCCTGTTCCTCATGCGCTGCTTTACAGTGTGACCGTTATTCCAGCTGACATTCCTCTAGCCAGCACATCCCACCGAAAACTGATAAGGAAAAAAAGAGCTGACAGGTTTGTCACTATTTCCCAACTCAGAGGGAAGACATGCAAGGGTGTAAAGTTGAAATCTGCTTCTCCGTCGCAACAAATGACACATAAGAGATGGAATGAATGATCAATTTAGATGGAGCACATTAAATGCCATGTCCTATTTTTTCCCCTTACATTTTTCAGCTTTTTTTCCCGCCTTAGCCTGAGGCGCTCTCACCAAATAAGCTAATACAAAGATGCGTAGAAAAGAAAATGGTTCTCTCTTTGGTATTTACTTCTCAAAGTCATGAGCTATCAAATTAAAATAACAGTTACCCAAAGATCCTTAATATTGTTGAAAGAATATACTGTACAGTTATATATTTTTTCATAAAATAAGATACAAGTTTCTCTTGTTTATGTGAATATTGTCAGTTTCTTTCTATATGATGGGCTGATTACTCAGTGTTTATCATTATTACTATTATTATATTTAATTATTATATTATTATTATTATACATTATTACTAATGTCCCTGTAAAAGAAATATTTATTGAATGCCTTTTTGGGTAGCTAGGGGATATAAATAAAAAAATCCATAATTTACTGTAGGCAAATTAAATTTTACATGAGGATGACCTGATGAGTACCCTACTAATATATATTTAATAAAATTAAGCCAGAGCATGTGTGTAAAGCTATAAGAAACAAATGTTGGAATTTAGTAGTTTGCAACACTTTGCTCTGTTTGTTAATTATTGTGGAGCCTTCTTATCCAGTACCTTTGGTGTGGGCTACACCTAGAGTGGTCCATTGCAACGTGGTGAATGGATTTGAATAGTAGTAGCTATTTCAAAGATTGGCAGCTATTTCAACTCACATATCTATTAAATATCCATTGAACCTGCTGAGATTCTGTGGGTGGGGAAAAGGCCCGAATTATCAGCACTCCACCACATTGCTTAAACAGCTGTTTAAGATTTTTTTGCTTTAAAGAAAAATATTTTATTGTCGATTTAAGCAATCAATCAATCAATCAAATGTCTACGTAGCCCCTAAAGCGACATTGAAGGGAAATAAAAAAATTAAATCTTTATGGTGTGCACCAGGTACGTTCGGCACCAGGAAGTAACTGGTGTGCACAAGAAAGGTTTTTTTTTTTTTTTTTTCCTTCAGTGTCCCTTCAGGGGCTCCGTACATGTCTCCTGTAATGGTGAACATTTAAAAAAAATTGGTAATGCTCCTATACATTTACAAAAAAACAATATTCTGTATATCTTGTAGTTCACATACCACTTTGTACAGTCAGTCATGCTGTCAATTTCTATCTAAATATTTTCTCCTTAAGACTTTTCCAAGCAAGCCACACTTGTTTAGCTGTGTTCCAAATTAAGTCATGAATTAAGGAATCAAGGAAACAATCCCAAACTCCTTTGAATGTTTTTTACTCTTTGACCAATGGGCTGCAAATAATCTGAAATGGTCTAATAACCACTTCCCAGATTGGTGAGCAACACCAATTACCTTCTATGAAATGCCTAACACTGGCTCCTGCACTAATGTTTCCAAGTAAATGTCATGGTTTTAGAAAACCTTTTGACCTACCTGCGGAAATCAAGTCTTTGTCTGAACTGGTTAGTGAAATGAAAAGGATAATGACGGATCTTTTTTGAAAACATGCTAGAAAAGGTGACGTACAGTGTCAATAGAAGAAGGATCTGGTAAGAACGGGTTTGACCAGGGAGACACGGAGCACAGGATGAGCCCTCAGACTGGAAGGAGGCTTGAGGCGGAGAGAAGTCGTGCTACGAACAGACTCGATTTAAACCGGACCAGTGAGTCTGGGAGAGAGATTTCTTGGTGTAGATTCAAGAGGAATGTTTCTAGAGGAAAGCTAAACCATTTAACCTGGGGAGTAACGGGGAGCATGGATGCTCCAGCGATCTGCCAGTCGGTTCTGTTCCACATTTCAATTCAGGGCGGCAATGGTCTACCTCCAGACACGTCTGCAGTGGCTGATGTGATGCTGAACTGGAGTAACCAATATATTTTGTTTGTTAGATGCAAAAAAGTGGAGAGATGATTTAAAAGGTGAGAACCCAGCTCCTGATTCAGCCTTGCCATTGTCTGGGGATGAAAACCAGAACTGAGGACCACCTTAGCTTAAACTTAACAAACTTAAACTCTTTTCAATCCTGGACACAAACTAAGTTTTCTAATGGGAACTAAATGACATGCTTTGGTGAATCGGTCCACAATAGGTAGTATGATGGAGAAACCCTTGGAATTAGATGGTCCAGTACTGAAATTCAAAGCTATGTGGGGCCAGATATGCTTGGGAGCCACCAGAGTTTACAAGAGTCTAATATTTGGTTAACTCATGGTCTTATTTCTCGCACAGACTTGGTAAACCAAGTTTTACTTGATCAAGGTGATGATGTGACTGACACCCAAATGACAGAAGAACTAAGACAAGCTCTGACCTTCATGGGCACAAATATGCAATCAGGAGGATCATTAAATGGGTCGGGTGTAGACGCTTGAGCCTGGAGAGTCAAATCCCGGATCTCCCTGGTAAGATCCCCCACCACACATGAAGAAGGGAGAATAGTGGTGACTGGAGCTGCATTGTCAGAGGTGCATTGTCTTGAAAGAGCTTTGGGTTTAGTAGTCTTAGAACCAGGCCTATAGGATATGATAAAGTTAAAGTGAGAAGAAAAGAGACCATCAAGACTGACGTGGATAGAGGCGTTCAGCTTCTTGGAGACAAGAGAAATTCTTATGATCTGTCTTGACAAAAAAAATATGTTTGGTTCCACCTTGATGCTGAGAACCAGGATTGAGAAACAATGCATTAGATTATGTTGTCTTGCTCATTCTAAGTTGCACTGTGCAACTGTGTAAACAAGAGATTTGAACCCTCTAGAACTCATCAGTTGAGAAATTATTTTACAGATCCAACTTAACAAATGGATTTCTCATTATTTTTGCTAGTTTGCTCTGAATTTTTCAAAGTTTAAAGACCAATCAATCTTTAACATTATTTATATTCATACTTTTACATTGATTAACAAACATTAGCATATACACCTGGTTTTTTTCTGCATATATGTGTCATGTTGCAGCTTCTTTTAGCCAAAGATCTCATTGTAGAGATGGAAGGATGATCAAAGAGGGTTATTAAGACTTTTAAGTTTAAGGAAATTGGTGGTTTTCTTGGTACTATTAGCCATTTTTAAAGTCAGACTTTAGAGGTGGTTTGTCACAAGTTCATGAACTGTAATAAGCCATAGACTGCCTTAAGAAATAAATCTCAATCTATTTCTCTGATACATTTGCTCTGTCAAACATAGTTCAATCTTTAAGGCCCTGGGACAGTTCTGACACGTTTTGATAAGTTTATGGAGAAGGAATCTTGCCTTTTAAAGGATGGTTCCCTTTTATTCTGCATTCTTTTGATATTGCTCAATTTAAATAAGCATTTCAAAAGAAACAGGCAATAAAATGAACAGAAGTCTTCAGTCCTTTACAGCTTTATTTCCTCCTGTGACATGGATTAGACTTTGGCCAGTCCTTGACTGTTAAGTATAAAAAAGTAAGAAAATATGCCATCCTCTAAAGGACTGCCTCATGAAGATACTATGGACCCACAGTTTCTCCTTTAATTTAATTTATCTCACAGGAATTGCGGTGATCTGAGGATGTTCTAATTATAAAAGACAAAACAAAATTAATGTATCTGGTATATGAGCTAATTTCTGTGGCTTTACATCACGTTTCATAAGACGGGGGTGTGTGTGTGTGTGTGTGGGGGGGGGGGGGGGTACTGGTTATCGGTTATCTCTCTGTGCCTGATTCATTTGGAAAACATGAAAGCCTCTCAGATAGCCACATAATTAAACAGCTATTTCAGAGCATTCAATTTAAGCTTGCGTTTGGTTGTGCCCTTGTAGGGGATCGAGAACTACTTTGTCTCAGCAGTCTCTCTGACTGTGAAGACCATTAGAGGAAATCCAGACCCAGCGGAGTGGCAGATCTCACAGCAACGAGTGGCTAAGAATTAATGATTTGACTTTGATCCGGCCTGGGCAATGGAGGAGCACCTTTTGTCCTCGAATAAATGGCTTCCTCTTCCTGTGGGAGATTGCTAAATTATTAAGACTATGCAAGAAGTTTGACTGATTGATTGGACTTTTTTAACACTACAATTCAAGGCTTATAATGGAAAAAAAGATTCTTAACCCTGAATAAAATAATCATGAGGCTTTATATTTTATCTGCTTAATTTGGTCATCTTCCACCCTAACTTTTCTCAGTACTTGGATGTGGTTTCAGAATTTGCTCTCCACAACAACTTACAGATATAGTTTCCATAAACTTGTCATAGAAATGTTCATTGTAGGGTCTTAGTGATGCATTTCAGTTATTCTTTTTCTTTTGTGGAATGATTAGGAAAGTCTATTGAATTTTAAAGACAAGAATTGGATTCACATAATTTGACTTTAATGCACATTTTCTCAAACCCACACCGGTTAAGAAAAGCTAGCTTTAAGATAAAATAAAAACATCCCTCAACACCATCCCTGACAGTTGGTACATTGTTTTTAGGTTTAAAAAGCCTCCCCATGACTCCTCCACACATTACTCTTGTCATGCTGTCATACTTATCAATCGTGATCTCATCTGACCATTAAACATGTCTACAGGAGGTGCTCTGCTAGTTCATGTGGGAAGCAAACGTTTCAGTGAAATTTGGAGGACTCAGCTCTGGAGCAGGGATGTTTCCTTTTGCCAGCAACATCTTAGCCAACTCACTTCCCATCAAACAGTTGACATTGTTGTCCTAGCATCCTTGGTGTATCTTGGGTTGTTCTTTAAAATCCTAACCAAATAAATTTTAGTTAAAAGTTCATAATTTTAGCCACATGGTTGAAACCATATGAATCCATCAAGAGAAATATCCTCCTTCACATGAAAAACTCAGCATCGGAAGCTTGCATTAAGCCTTCTGTAAGGTCTACACAAAGCCCAGGACTAAGTGGAATTGAAATTGATTAAACTGTAAGTCTGTGTCAGGAACCACACCTACTGAATGAGCTCTTTCATTTCTGATATGAACTGTGGTCAAAGATCCAGCTAAACTGTGCCTGGAACTTAAACTTGGCAACAAAAAAGTACCGTATTTTCGGACCATGAGGCGCACCGGATTATAAGGTGCACTAAATATTCTTCCCAATTGTGTAATATCACTTCACCCCTTCACGTACACCGCTCTTTCCTGAGAGGGAGAGCTATCCGTCTCTGTCGGGAGGACAGAGTAGTTGGACTACACTGCCCTGGTCTAACATAAGGCCAAAATAAACATAACTTTTATATTGAATTAACTTACTAGGTTTATTGTTGCTCGGGAGTACTTCAGGCGACGGCTGCCTTACATGAAGGCACATCTAGTTTAGTCATTACAGTCAGGCAGTCTTGTAGACAGCTCAGGGGTCCTATCAGGTAGTGACACAGTGTACCGTAATGCTCTGAATATCCATTGAGCGGAGCGGCTTTGTTGCTTACCAAAGTTGTATTTACACATTTTGACAGATTTTTGAATGCATTGTACCACAAAAAGAAAAAGTACGGTAATCATATAAAAGTGCACCGCGTTATAAGGCGTACCATCAATTTTTGAGAAAATTTAAGGATTTTAAGTGTGCCTTATAGTGCAAAACATACGGTATGTGTTTTTGCTCTAAATTGCCAAATTAAATAAAATATTTAGTGGGGCTGTATGTACATGTATGAATCTGTTTGCATAAGATTGGAACTATATGGATTAAATAAATGCCTTAAAATCAAGCATGTGTGTCAAGTTCTTGTTTTTAAATAGTATGGAGTTGTATAGTGGTTCGCAGTCTCAGTCAGCAGAAACATAATGATACAAGTGCATCAGTATAAGTTCAACATCTGTAATGGTTACTTCTGGTGAACCCGATATTCAGCCGGATACAGAGTTACATATTTTTAAAAGGTTTATTGAGATGATGAGTAATGGCAGGTGAGGCAGGCAAGCAGAACCAGACTAGGCAGATGAATTTTGGCTGAAGGTGCTGGCAGGCAGGGATGAGCAGAGGACCAGAAGATGTGGGCAGTTATAGATCCAGACAGGTGATGTGGACCGGGAACCACCAGAACGGGCAGAGAAAGCGACTGGAACTCACGCAGAAACAGGCAGAACTGCAGTACGCAGACACAGGAAACCTTTATCAGAAGAGTCCAACTGGCTGAGCACACAGGATCTGGTAGGGACAGGGTACATCTAACTGGACGAGAAGAGAAGAAACATTCTGGCAGGAATGAGATGGCTGAGGCAGGTATAAGTAGACAGGTGCACAGGTGAGCCGAGCTGACTAATTACTGGCGGCAGGTGGAGTTGATGAGGACTAATTGACTGTTGACTGAACTGATTGGATAGTGGCTGAGAGGTGAGAGGCTGTCAGGAAAAGTCCAGAAAAGACCAAAGCAAAACAAATAAAAGCCTAAAACATGACAAAAATCATTATGAAATTTATACCCAGGAGGAGTGTCTCTCCATTTCCGACTGACACTGTGTATTATGAAGCCCTGTTGTTTCATTTGAATAGGTAAGAGGGGTTTCTTTACATTTTTTATGTTTGCTGGCAAAAAACAGTCGGTGGCTTCACTTTCATTTCAGCTCTCCGAGAAAACTTCACAGGGCTTCAGGTGATTGACATATTTACTCCTTCTTCAGCAAAGTTCTCCACCATGCCTCTCACTGTCGCTGCCCTTAACGACTCCTCATCCTGTCAAGAATGGGCCGAGAGACGCTGGAGATTAGGGGTTTATACTGTATTGGAAAAGATGAATAATCTCACAGACACCCTATCTTTTTTCATAAACTCTAGAGAGGACCATCCACCTGGCTGACAGACTGACTTACCCACTGATTATCAGCCGCCAAGGTTAAAGTACATCAGATTGAAAGAGCTGAGTTTAAATAACAGTTTTGGAGCACACTATTTTCAACACCTCGGTTCAGCCTTGTGGATAACCGCCTTAACTGGGGGCTCTAATCCGGGCCTGAAGCACTCTCTCTTCCAATGCCACACGACTGGTTTTACTGATAGATGTGTGATAGCTTTACAACATATATTTTTAAGTTGAGTTTTGAACAAACGCTGATTCAGTTTGGGATTTTCCGGGAATCGTTTTGCAAAACTGTAACTGGTCCTTCTTAGTTCTTTAAAAATCCCTTACAGTAACGCTTGCACATATTTAAAGTATTACTTAGAGAAACTGCAGTCTGATGTATACTTTTGGAGTTTTAGTGCAATACCTGGTAGAGCTGGGTGATATGGGAAGAAAAATTATTATAGTTGAATTTCTGGTTGAACTACTTCAATAATCTAAATCTATTTTGATACAAATTAACAAACTGAGTAAATGAAAGTAAGTGATAAAGCATTCTTAGTTAGACTTTTAAAAACGATCATAAAGTAAACTGTGAAAACCTTTAAGAACACTGTGTGAACTAGTAATATACTGATGTAAAAAATCAATCTGCAGCATGGTTTAACAGTGCAGATATGTTTGACTATAATATAAAATAATATCAAGTTACTGTTTGTAATCTGTTCTCCTTCTTGTAAAGATGCTTAAATAATGGTGGCCCCACGTACTGCGTATTATAGGCTATCACTGGTTTGGTTGAATCTTAAAACATACAAAGCATTTAAATTATTTTATTGCCCAGAACCAATAGAAGACTAAGACTTTAACATTAGAAAATATATTAATCTGCAGTACATTAGATAGATGTATATTATATATATCTTCTACAAAATCATTCTGAAAGATAAATAATACCTTTCCACTGAGTGACTTCTATTTCACATTGAAATAATTAGAATTTAAAGATTAGGACTCATTTAGATTTAATTGTCAACATTTGCACTTCGATTAGAAAGTTGGAAGAATCAAACAAAGCTAATCACAAATTCAATACATTTATTAATCTGCCCACCAATATCTACTCTGTACTGATTAATCAAGCAGAAGCAACATAGACAAACAAATATCAAGGCTAACAAGTGAAAATGCAACATTAAATCACATATCAGGCCTTTTCTGTTTTGTTTTTCTCCACCTGCTTAACAAAATTTAGAAAAGTACTCATTGTCTCCTGCAGTTCCTCTGGGAACACAATGTGGACTTCCTACCTCTCTGTAACTTTTACCCCCACAACATCCTTTTTTGGTATTTCTTCTTTAGAAAATGCGCTTATAGGATTTATTTGACAGACAAGAGGGGTTTACTTCTCTACCCAGAGTATGGCTCCCCGGTTCACTCAGAGAAGGGCTTTGTTTGCCAGGAAGGTGACAAAAATGTGTCGTCAGGATGCTGGCAACTTGTGAAACAGATGACAGGCTTTGCACGTGTTTGCCATATACAAGCTTTATGAGATTATATGTGAACACTTCTTATTTCCCAGTATGCCCCAGAAATAAAGTGTCACATGCAATTTATAATATATGGTTTGTTTACCTGTGTTATGCAGCAGTGATTTCTTTAATACAGTGCTTAAAATAGTTTACAATTTGGAATGCTCAGTAAGCTCCCTTATTACATATCCTGAAACACATTTGGGATTTGTCTGTAGAACCAGAAGAAAAACAAGAACTTACTGTGAACAGGATGGAGCTCAGCAGCTGTGCATTAAAAAAATATTTGACTTAAATTTCTTATTCAAGAGACTCCATGTTTTAAGTAATTGTAAGATATGAGTATTATGTGTTCTGATGTATGTAATTTTTAACAACAAAATACTTTTTGTATAAATCCAAACATTTAACCACGTGTCATGTTTGTCATAATGAAGGAACCACATGCACAGAGTGGCTGCCATTTTTATAATGAAAAATTTGGCAAACCAATCGCAGGAGTAACAGGTGATGGAGCGCAGACAGGGTGATAGAGGGAGTAACGGGACAATCTGGCGGTGAAGAACGGTAAATCAAGAGCTTAAATACAGAGGCAGGGTTGGAAGATGACAGACGAAGCAGATGAGCTAATCAGAGGAAACGTGGAGCAGCAGTGGCAAAAGGAAAGCAGGGTAGCTGAGGGAGAGAGACTAAATAGAATTGAGCTGTGCTGAGACACAAAGAAACTACCAACCAAGGGAGAAAGAAACAGAGATCTAATAGAAATAAATCTAACTTAAAAAAAAGGACAGAACACAAGAATAAAGTAATAAAAAAATTAAGCACAAAGATATGAACTAATATGATAAAACCTTATATGGCAAAAAAGGAACTCAGAATTGCACTAAATATGGGAAGACCCTTTCAAATATACACAACACTAAAAGCCTGAAAACATGAAACACAAAAGAAAACCAAACTCCAAACACTTGGACAACTTGACACCAGAGCTGACACAACACTGTTCCTGAACTTAAGCTGCAGCAGCAACCTGTCACCTGTGCAGCAGCTTAACTCACTGTGAAAGGTGATAGGCGATTGGGCTTGTATTATAAATGTGCAACCAGGCACAATAAAACTAATCCTGCTAATGTTAGATAAGGGTATAGGATTTAGATGTTAGATGTACAGCGTCCCCCTAATTGTTGTTTTTTTTCATACGAATGCCTTAGATTTTTGTAATGGTGGCACCAAGATGCATGTACTTTTCTAACAGTAAGATTTTGAGATTATCCACTTCCCTTACTCTCCTCCTCACTCTACTTTTCTTCTGAAAAAAATATACTTGGGTCCTCACGCAGCCCTGTTTGACAGTTTCAGGTGTTAAAAACCTTTTGATATTGTTCTTGGTATTTTCTCGTAGCCATATCCAGACTTGTAGATCAACATTCTGTCTTGTGTGAATCACATTTTGTCTTATCTTTCTCATTGTGAAGAGAGTTTAATAGGCCTTTAGATGGAGAAACAGAATGTGATACGTTACCACTTAAACGTTCCCTGACAATTTAATCAACTAGAGAAATGATCTGGTTACATTTATTACATTTTAGATTATTTTTTGCAGTGGTCCCAGTAACTGTGGCAGAGCTTATTTCGACAAAAAAACATTACCACGGAAAATATGAGTGTCATATTCTCACATTCTAAGGCTTTGTGATATCCAGCAATAGTTGCAGAGGGGACTGCATTCTGAACAAGAGAATGCTCTTAAGGTTTATGTCCATGATTTGAAATGTATTTGCCATGTCCATGCCTTGTATATCACACCACTGAGAACCCCTGACAAAATACAAAAAAAAAAACAACAACACATTTGCATCAGAATAACAGCTTGCTGCTGATTACATGTACATTATGTATAATTTAATACCTAGAGCCCATCATTGCCCATCATTGCAAGCAAATTTGACCCTATATATATATATATCTATATCTATATCTATCTATCTATCTATCTATCTATCTATCTATCTATCTATCTATATATATATATATATATATATATATATATATATATATATATATATATATATATATATATATATATATACATATATATGTATATATATATATATATATATATATATATATATATATATATATATATATATATATATATATATATATATAGATAGATAGATAGATAGCTACACAGTATATATATATATATATATATATATATATATATACAGGGGCGCAACTACCCAGTATAAGAGGGGTATGCAGCATCAGTTTTGGCGCCCCCCCCCCTGGATTAAAATAAATAAATAAGTGCCAGACATCATCATGTATGGTCTTTAAATAATAAAGGTTTATTTTAAAGTATATCAGCCACTGTAGGCCTACCATAATAATAATAATTAGATGGTATATTATTAACAATGTTAACACATAATAAACAGTTGCAAATTGACAAACATTAACATTATCATTATAACCAATGCAACTTAATGCAGCCTTTCTAAATCAGCCTAGTGATGGTATCAGATAAGACAACTATTATGCAGTAAGGTTTTGCTGCTGTTGAAATTACATTCACATTTTGGATTTTAAAAAGTAGAAATATGGATAGCCTTAGCACAGACCTTTAGAGAGAGAGAAGTGACCCTGTAATTACAGCTTCCATGTCACTCAACAAATGTAAAGCAGCCTACATGTCTGCCAGCACAGCTAACATGAACAGCTGTTATTTGCAAGCCTCCAAGCACAGCCGTCAAACTTTAATTCCTACCTGTTGCCTTTCACCATCCACTTGTTTAACTGCTGTTGCATCCCTTGACATGCCCTCTCCCTTTCCCTCTTCCTTTTTTTATTTTTCGCCCCCCACAGCTTTCTTGATTTATCCATTTTCCATAGACAACTAAACTCACTACTCGTAGGCTATTCTATCTGCTCGCTCAGCGCTCACGCCGCTCCCAAGTACATCCCGCTGCAGCCTTCCCGCAGGCTGCAACGGGATGCTTCTCCCCGCTCTCTCTTGTGTCAAAATTCTACGGTGGAATCTTATGACATAGGGCGTCTACTCTAACATGTTTTGTTCTAAAATGTTATTTAAAACATTGAGGAAATTCAAAAATGTTAAAGAAAAGCACAATAGCAGCTACATATAGAAAATACCAAAACTTTTTTTTTTTACCATCACTTTGGCGCCCCCATGGTGCTGCGCCCCTATGCACTGCATATAGTGCATACCCACTTTTTGCGCCACTGTATATATATATATATATATATATACATATATATATATATATATATCTATATAGTATATATATACAGTATATATATATATACAGTATATATATATATATATATATATATATACACAGTATATATATACCGTATATATATACCGTATATATATATATATATATATATATATATAGATAGATAGATAGATAGCTACACAGTATATATATATATATATATATATATATATATATATATCTATACAGTATATATATATATATATATATACAGTATATATATATATATATATATATATATATATATATATACACAGTATATATATACCGTATATATATACCGTATATATATATATATATATATATATATATATATATATATATATATATATATATATATATACAGTATATATATATATATATATATATATATATATATATATATAGAGAGAGAGAGATAGAAATATAAAAATTGGTTCTCTTATTGTTTTAAACATGTTAATAGATCATTCAAAACTAGGTCCTCGACACGCACTATAATAATAAAGACAAATGCTTAGGGCAGCTGAATTAAAACAATGTCAAATACACACGAGGGAGTCTGTTTGTCAGTTTTTATTTACCCTCATTGTTTCTTCCGGAGGAACAGAGGTTGTAAAGTTAAATTGATTCCCCCAGGACCCTGGCAGCTTTTGACTTCCCACACATTACAGATAATGGAGTAATTCACTTGCCCTTGAGCCCCCTTGCCGCGCATCCATACAGAACTTCTCATTGGGCTGCCAGCAAATTGAATGAACCTGCTTTCCATAAAAAGGTAATGGACTCCTTCAGATGGCCCTCTAAATAACTGGGACGAAAGGGGAGGTGAGATGAACCAATTTATTATCTGACTTTGAAGAAGGTGCTTATGGAGGGTAAGGTCACTCTCTCATTGATCACCGGTTTCCCTCCATAAGGAAATGATTATTTTGCAACAACAAAGACTCAAGTCACTTCCTGTCATCTCCAGTTTCTGATATTTAGACCTCTTCAATATAAAAGTTTCAAAGTAGGCAGATTAATAGTAAAAGCAATAATTTTTCTCTCCCCCAAATCTGTGAAAAACTACAAGGTGCAAAAAGCTCACAGGTGGAAATAATTTTACTTGAATGGCTTCACATGTCAGTTTTTGCCCTGGAGTGACCAACATTGGGTCTTTTATGTCATGGCAACCTACCATAAACATGTCCTGCATGGTGCCAGACTGTTAAAATCATGACGCTGGGCTGCAACACAAATCCGTCTGTTAATTGAGAGGGGAGACAGATGATAAAGTGTCCATCTGGTATATATCTCTGTCTGCTGCCAGCTTGAAGCTGAGTAAAATAGGGATGTTTTACAAAGTGGGATAAATGCAAATAAGCTGATATGATTATAAAAAAATATATCGAAATTAATTTAAGGATTGATTCATAAGCTGATTTAGGAAGGATGCTCAATAAAGGTTTCGATAAGAACTCCATTACTTACATGGACTTTCAGCTTCCTAACTTACAAACTGAGAACTATGAACCCCTGACAAAAAGCAAAAACAAAACAACAACACACATTTGCATCAAAATAACAGTTTGCTGCTGATTACATGTGCATTATGTTTAATTTAATACCTAGAGCTCATTGTTGCTACCTGTTGGGCTTTCAGCTTCCTAACTTAGAAACCAAAACCGCACGACCTGGGAAGATAGTAGATGTTTAGACAAACAAGATTAATTCATATCCAGAAAAATATCTAATCAATATGAAACAATCCAGATATATAGACTCACTGAGATATGATGATTACATAAATTCCAATTCAATAATACAATACAGTTCCCCCGTTGTCTAAACCACCCTGTTTATTTTTATAGGCTAAAGATCTATCTTAGGATCATCTAAAAAAAAAAATCAAGACAGCCAGCAGCTCCCACACTGATTAGCATCAAGGGGGAGAGGTGGGTTGAGGCGAGGAGAGTCAGCGGGGGGGCTCGATTGCTCTCACTTCCTGGTGCGTTCTGCCTGCCGTGTTTATTCCTTAAAAGGATTACGTTAGATGTGAATGCTTGGTTGTGAAGTTTAAAACTGATGTATCATTGTAGCAACTCCTCCACAGGTGATGTTTTTTTTTTTTTTTTTATGAACAAATCCATGCATCCGCAGTCATGTGGCGTGGGTGGAATGGGAATTCATGTTCCAAAGTTTACTCTCGGCTGTCTTTCTCGGACTGGCAGGATGATGTGTTGAGTAAAGTATGCTGGCACGGCCAAGGTAATGTTCAGCATTGGTTCTTGGAGCAGGTGCGCCGAGGCAGAAAAACAAATTGCAAAAAAAAAAAACTCAGGACGAGATGGAGGAGCAGAAATTAGTGTGAGGATATGCCATCCAGCGCAAACTGAAGAGACCGTGGGAGGAGGTCCTGACTCCAGCACTCCACAGACAGCAAACAGTACATGATTCTGGAACACAAAACCGAAACTCAGCTTCTGGGATGAGAACCAAATAGACATTGAAGAGAAGGTGAAAGCAACCCAAAAACACAGTCCAACAAGCCTGGAGGCCTCATACAAGAAAATGAAGGGGGAGGGTGATTCAGCTCGCTGGCTAGCAATAAACTGAGCCACATTTTTAGTAACAAAACGGGGTTAGATGTGCCAGATCTCTGCTGAATGCTGAGCCTCCATCTGTCAGAGCAGCACACCTGATAGGTGGCAGACAGGGAGCAGCGAGGAGAACATAAGGAGCAATTGTGGGCATACATCACCTGTTCATGTCTCATCTGCCATACAGACATAAAGTAGAAACGCAAAGAACACAGTGTGAAATCTGCAGATGAGGGAAAAAAAGGTTACCTAAAAATGATTGTTATTTTTGTTGTTTCCCTGGTTTGAGAAGAAAAAGTGTTTTAGTAGCACTTCATATTTGTTCCTTCAAAACGGTTTATTTTAATTTTATTCTCTCATTTCATTGAGAGCTATTTAATAAATAACTTAAATACCAGGTCTTTCCATCTATTATAGAACAGAGTTGAGGCATTGATTTTTTTAATGGTTTACAAGACCCACTGTGACGTTATCTTAGAAAAATACACTGTCCAACCAATATTTTGCACTTGCCTGATTTGCTGTGTCACATTTGTTGTTCTTTTTTTGAGGAACTTACAAGGTACTTTCTGTAACTTCAAAGATACTTTTTTCTTCAATGGTACTTTCCATTGACATTACCTTCCAGTACCTTCCCATCAGGAAACTAAGCAGTAAGTTCCATCAACGTTCCAACAAAGTATCTGCTAAATTCCTGACAGAACCGGCAAACATCCATAGACGTTCCAGAAGTGCATCTAGTGAGCTGCAAAAAGTAACTTTCAAGTCACAGGAAAGCACTTGCTAAGATCCATAATAGGACTCTGTACATTCTTTGAAAGTACCAAGTATGCTTCACAAAGCAGCCTCTAAGTCTCCGTTAAGAACCTGATGGGTTTCATGAAAGTTCCAGAAACATTTCAGAGAAAGAAACATGTTAATACCTAGAAAGTTCTAGAACGTACACACTAGGTTCTGGGATAGTTTATAAAAGTGATCTCCGAGTTCTGAGAACGTAACCTATATGTTCCTGGTAAGAATGGGTCTGTATTAAGTTGTACTAGCGCTACTTTGAAACAACATTTTACAAAATCATAAAATACAAAGAGAGTCTTGCGGTATAAAACTTCATTGCACATCTCAACCCATTGCATGTTCATGTTTACTTTCCAAATCGTACACTGCACTGGTTGTCAGAAACCAGGACAGGCGACCGTGATTCCAACGCTAAGAAAAAAAAAACCTGCATACAAATCCAGACATTTCATTAAAAAATATGTTGAGAATTAACTACGCTGTCTTGCTGGATGCAAAATCAGTCCTGCGTAAGGGCTCAGCAGACGCAGTCAGCAAGTGGGCCGATGTTTTGTGTTCAACGTTTTCTTTCTTTAGGTGCTATTCTTGATTTTATACAAGTGTGACTCTGAAAGAAGACAAACCACTGAATGTTCTATTTATTTTCAGTTAGGACGAGTACAGCTGGTGTTTTATTTAACAGCATGAGCTGACTCCCCTGCTTGTAAAAATTATCTCACGGGGCATCTGAGAAACCTCATACCATGTGCCTTGCTAGCATGGATGGCAATAATTACATCTTCAGAAAACCTTTAAAAATGGCCAACTTATGGGTTAACTTAGTGGATCTTCTATATCCTTTTTAGCCAGTTAAAAAATGTATTTCCTGCCTTCAACCAAGTCCACACACTTTGATCAAGAGCTGCTTTATTGAAATGTGCAGAAGAAGGCAGTGGCTATGAGTCCCAAAATTGACGGTTAAGGATATTTCATAAAGGGAGCTACTGGTATCATGTAGGGCTTCCCCGTGAAGTTAGCAATACAATGAAACAGAATTATTAAAAAAAACATGTCTGTCGAAAAGGCAGCTCACGACACAAAGTCTTGATCTGAGGGCTCATAAAGTTACTGCTGCGGATTACCTCCCTACCAGCCAAGATTTCATGTTGCCTTTTATTTAGAAAAAAAAATTAACACCTAATTTCCTCATAAACCTTAATGTGCATTCAAGCAATTTGCCAACCAGAGGGAGGCCGAGGGGTGGAGCTTAACTCCCGCAGTGTCATTCTACAGGACAGAATAACGGAAATGGTTTCGTCCACTTTCAGCCATCTGACACTTTCTAGGGGAGCAGAGCTTGAGAAATGTAACAATAAGAGCTGCTTCTTTAACCATTTCTATGACTATTTTGAAAACTAAAGTGGTTCACAGTTTCAAAAGCAAAGAGAGATTTTGGACGTCAAAAAAACAAACCTAAGGTGTTTCTTGTTACTCTTGCAATTGTCGCCATTACCAGGGTTGATATAGACGTTCACAGGAGTTTTCCCCCTGCGACTCCAACACCGAGGTCCTGATCGTCCCACTGAGCTCTAAGCTAGCTGCCAAGGCCGTCTGCAACCCCAACATCTTTATTGACACAAATTAAGGTGGAACCCTGGCAGCTCATTAAGGCAGACGAGGGAGACTGAAATGGCGAAGCAATGGGTCCCAATCTGTTTGCTCTTCGAGGTCCCAGCATTCAGACAGGTTTGTCGAGGAAACCATTTAGTTAACGGCAGAAATTATTCCCTCAGAGCAACTACATGGAAATGTGATGGGAGATAATTGGAGGCTGGAGTTAGAAACGGCAGCTCAGGAGGTCCTTAATGCACAGAGATGCGGCTGCTGGTCTGTCAAAGCAGATTTTAAATTAGCTTCAGTGTCATGGAAAAAAGTTATTTACAGTTTATTTTGCAGTTGCTGGAAAATATTGCTTGTTTAATTGGCTGATTAAGGCACAACCAGATGGCAGTTTTAAATCCTGTCTGTACTTCCAATTAATTGGGCGAGGTGTGCTGCAAAAGCTGATACTATTTGTTTAGTTTCTGGAACCAATAACTTCTGCCCGTCCTAAACGCGCATATGCAATTAGGTAGCTGCAAAATCTAATTCTGAACCCATCTGTCAGCTGCCTGTTTGACAGGCGACACTAGAATTTATTCAGAATTTTATTTATTTTTTTCACGGCAGAGTCTTTTTCCCTCATCCAACTTTGGTATAAAACTATTCAAGACTCCGTCATCCGGGTCTGCAGGAACTTTCTACCAGCTGTTGAGCAGAGACCATCTTTTTGATGCAGCGTTCCTCGTCGTGTCATAGTAATGCTAATTGATCGCCGGGTGTGCAGTGATTTATTTTCTAGCTGCACTCCAGTCATAGTGCGGAAAGCCTGAGTTCCTTTAAATCAAGATTAAAAACACATTTGTTTAGGATTGCTTTCGACTGTTCTAGTTAAACTGTTTTACTGAAACATAATTAGTTCAGCTTTGTAGTCCAACAGTTTTAATGTTTGCTTTTAGTTTCTATTCTCCCATGTTCTATTTTGTTTCTACATTTTATTCCTACTTGCTTTTATTCTGTTTTATTTTCCTATATTTTAATCATGTAAAGCACTTTGCATTGTCTCTGTACTACAATGTGCTGTATAAATAAATTTGCCTTGCCTTGTCTTGCCTAGAAGCGTCTGCAGAAGACTCCTCAGTGATCCCCTTCACACAGAAGGTAGTGAGACGTGAAAGCGTGACCCATTAGCAATAAATTAAACCCAACTACTGCCCCAACTACTGCAAACACACTTCACTTCAAAATCAGTTTGAAAAAAAAAAGAAAATGTGTAGACATGTAAGTATTATAATGCATAAAAGCAGCAGAAAAAAAGACTAGGCTACATGTCTTAATTTTCTTTTGCTGATATAAATCACATGTTTGCTGTTCTTAATTAATCAAGTTTTGAAAATAACTTTAGCTCTGAACCTAAGCGGCGAAAAAGACGGGGACACTATTAAAAGCACTGCAATGAAGACAGGATACTGACTAATCATTTGCCAAGAATTTTCTTTTTTGTCGTTGTAGTTGTACCTGTAGCTGTTTGTTGGTGATGTAAAAATCCTGTCCTTAAGCCCAGCCGCCACTGATTCTCTGTTGGGTGTGAAAAAATAAGCATCAACCTACAGCAAATGCAGTCATCTTGTTCAGAAAAGCAAGCGCTACCATCTAATTATCTCCTGCAACAGCTATTTTTATGCATTTCACACATTAATATCAAACAGGATGCTTTACCCTTATCATGCCCTCTTCCCAGCAGACATATATCATATGAAGACATTTATATATTTTAAAACATCCATCATTATTCCTCTTTGCTCGCTCTCCCGCTGCTGTATGCCTGTAGTGACTCCTGTAATGAGCCACAGTGCAAACAGCGCTTGTAAATCTGAGCACTCACACTGTGGAAGTGATTTAATTTTTAGCTCTACAGAGACAAGGCAAACACAGTCAGCCGCCAGTGAAATCCAGCAGGTTTGCCTGAGTCAAGTGAAGCTCTTTGGCTGTAATCCACTGGCTAAAAGCACAGGATTTATTTTCCTGACGGGTTCATTCTCTGCTTAACATCTGCAATATTCCTATGGTATGTTACTAGCATCAGGACGTAGGGTGCTTTTATTCAATTGATGTTTTTGTCAGTTAAGTTTTCTTAATAGTTAGTATGTTAAGGTTTAGTATGTCCTATTTTTTAAAAGATTAAAACAATCACTTATGCAGCTATGCCCTAAATTATTCATACCCCATGACAGATTTTGATTTAAATTTGTCTTGCTTTGAGTTTATTATGAACAGAACCTTGGGAAAAATGCTGTTAAATGTGCTTCATAAATATGTTGGATTTGGATTTTGGATTATCTTAATTAAAAAAACAACAACGTCTTTCTTCTGGCTGGAAGTAATGTTAACGTTTTGGAGTGACCCAGCTAAGGTCCTGATTTTAATCTTTAATCGGAGTAATTTTGGATCCAAATTTGAAAGACCCACGAATAACGTTGGGCTGATGGATATTTAAAAAGTGATGGAACATACATTGTTACTTGTACAAGCTGCTAACCTGCTGACGAATAGTTTTCTAATATCCAGCCAGAGGGCACTCAGTTAGTTGTGATGCCATCCTGAGATTTAAGTCCTGATTACAGAGGCAAATTCAATACTGTGTTATCCTCAAGCAGAAAAAAAGATTAAGAAAACAAGACTTGACTTTGTTGACAGTGATATAGCAACATATCTAGAAAACAGATAAGCATCAATTTCTCTGTTTTATAAATTGTTGAGATGTAAAGTTGTCGTTGATACAAAATTTCCTCTCTACGACCCAATCCAGTCAAGCAACCTTTACTTGGAGTCATGGTTCTTGTGTAAACACTGGCATGGCCGGAAGCAGAGGCTCCAGCCAGTCGACTCATTTGTTCTCTTTCAAAGTGATCGCTGCCGAGCGGTGACTGCTTTAATTTGATTGATGTGTGGTTCACCAAGCCAGGGATTTGGTTGTAATTACTCTTGGTGCTTACCGTGATAAGGAAATTAATCAAGCCATTATGTTGCTCCCAGTTTATCGTCAGGACACAATAATTGAATAAACCACCCTCACTTGTCTTCAAAGTCACCCCTGATTGTGGTGTATAACAACCAGTGGAAGGTTAAAGGGCATGGAGCTGCTGAAGAGCACATTTCACCTTTAGATTACCTAACCATTGTGTTTGATGTGTTGTGGTGCTTGTTCTTAATCTCATTGGAAAATGTATTTAAATGTGGAGTGTGTGGACAATGAGGTAATCCATTCTACACCTGGTCTGGCTTTCTATTAGCTGTGACATCATCCAGGGAAGACAGATTATCCGCTATAACATATAACATATATATATATATATATATAACATAGAAAGGATTCCTGGATCAATGTGTGCTTCTGAGCTTTCTGTGTCTCTGCTCTGTGTTCTCTAACCCCCAGTGGGTCGAGGCAGATGAGCGTTCACACTGAGCCTGGTTCTGGTTCTGCTGGAGGTTCTCCTCCCTGTTAAAGGGGAGTTTTCCTCTCCACTGTCGCTTCATGCATGCTCAGTATGAGGGATTGCTGCAAAGCCATCAACAATGCAGATGACTGTCCACTGTGGCTCTACGCTCTTTCAGGAGGAGTGAATGCTGCTTGGAGAGACTGGATGCAACCTGCTGGATTTCCTTAGAGAGGAAATTTTCTGACCAATCTGTATAATTTGATTGCATTTGACTTTGTAAAATGCCTTTAGATGACATGTATCATGAATTGGCGCTATATAAATAAAATTGAATTCAATTCAATTCAATTATCTCCAAAAATTATTTTATCCACAAATAACTCATATATAGAGTCTTCTGCCTCAGCCTTTTAAAATAACTGAAGCTGTTTAAAGGTTGATGCAATGCATTCCACAGCCTGAGGGTCACTGCTCTAATATCATCCATTTCCTCTTGTCTTAGCTTTTGAACGCAAGATATGAACCCAGAAGAAGCGCCGTGGAGTTGGTAAAGTTCCAATACATTTGCTGGAGCTTTATGGCACAGCCCTAAAATTTTAAAATGGGTTAGACAATCTAACAGTAGCAACAATAACAGAGGGCTAAAGAGGGGATAAAGTACTGTCTCTTAGGTGATGTAGAAGCCAAAGTTCTCCAGATAGCGTCTGGGATACAATATGAACTCATATTTTGTCTTATTTTAAGACAAATTGGTTATTTATAGTCAGAGCCTAAAGTTAAATTCTGGAGTCAAAAACAACTGTAGTCGGCTATAAAATGCTGAGTTAGAGCTATTATTCTTTATTTAATATAGGGGAGAATTTCCTTGTGGCTCGGGGGGAGTTTCCGGCGGATAGAAGAAAAAAAGTAAACACCGAAGCTACACAGTTTTTCTTACCGTAGCTGGACAATCAATCATTGAACAACTCCTTTAAGAAGATTTCACTGTGGAACCTGAATAAACGTTCGTCTGCCATCTTGTTTACGTTGGAGTACCATGCAGGTGTTATTGAGAGCAACGCAGCCGCTACAGCGCGAGTAATGTAAACCACGCGTCTCTGTGCTTCGGATCCCTTAGGTGGGTTTGTTAAAAATCTAGAAGCAGCATTCTTTTACTGACAGGAAATGATCAGGCTTTCTCTTTTTATTTTATACCCAAGTCCAAGATCTTGCATCATAATCGCTTGACTCTGCAATGTTATATCTTCAGATGGCATCTTCTCGCTGCTTTTAAGACTGTTGTTAAGCCCCGCAGTAAAAGAAGCAGCCTTAACCCTTGCAATGACGACATAATTGCAATGACATGCAAATAAGCTTTAAAAACTATTTGGGGGAAAAACTGACAGCAGAACCTTTTTGCAACTGAATTTCTCCTTTTTTCCAGATAACCATGCCATGAATCTTATTTCGTAAAGTTACCGGCCCACTACTCTCAGCTTTGTTAATCTTGGTCTGAAAAGTCAACCTTTAAAGGGGACGTGTCAAGAAAAATCCACTTCTTTAGCCCTTAAATATTTTTTATGGTGTACTTGGAGTTTCTGGGAGGAAATTAGAATCCTTACTGTGAGTTTCTCAGTGTTAGTACTTGGCATCATAGTATAACTCGAAAACCTTTGAGCAAATCACTTTCTTTGCAGTGCTGCTTACAGAAAGATGATTGAAACGTATCTCAGGCAAACTCCACACAGAAAGGCTCGGGCAACGATTTGAACCCAGGAACTTCTCACCAGGCAACAGCACTAACTACCACTGCAGCTTTCCCAACAGATACCTTTTATTTCTAAATGTCAAGCATTGATGCTAAGGCATGTTTGACACCTTATTGACATTTTTCCACAAGATCTGATGACCTTTTTAATAATCTTGCGATTGACTCTTTTGCTCAGATGCTTAATTGACCGCCGCATATTAATTGCAGCACCGTGTTTGCATTGCTTTAGCTGAAAGGCCGCATCTTAACTTGTAATCAATTGCACTCGACCTGAGAGTATCCGCTTTCATTTCACACTGAATCATTTCAACAGGTTTGAGCCCTCTTATACCAAAGAAAGTGAGGGATGTATCTCATTTTCCTTGTGTGGCTTTAATTGCACGTCTCCTTTGGGCGGTGATGAAGTTGTTCTTTACTCTAGTATGAAACTTGGACAAACATTCTGACTGTAATTTAAAGCTGGGCGACTCGCGAACCACCCAGTTGGGGGTTTTAATTGTGGTCGTAGATCATCTCCTTCCCTCGTAATTATCTCAACTATCATCATTCCTTTAGTAATGATGATCAATTGTTCCACATCACTCTGACAGGGATAATGAAAAGTTTATTAGCCTCTCTCAACCTCACACAAGTGGCTGTGGAATACTTAATTTAGCAAAAATAAGTGCATCAGTTTTAGTGTGTATCAACATAAATCCCTCCTAAAACTCCAGAGGATGAATCATGCATTTTCTTGCTTGTACTTCACTGTCTGGATTAATATAGTTGCTTACTGGTAGACGTATCAAGGCTCTAACAGCAGACAACTTGGCAACCTTTTTCTTTGAATAATTAGAATATTTATCTTGTCAGCCTGAGAAACACTCCAACGCACAGAGCTGTGTTTTTGTTGTTCATTTTTCAACTTAAAGGAAATATACAAATGGATACCTGAGCCAGCATAGTCGAAATGTTATCTGTCGTTTCTAGATGAACTAGTCGTCTAGTTGGAATGGATTTATGACCAGTGTGTTGTTTGAAAATGTGCACAATCAGGTTCCAGAACTGAGTTCAGGTTCAGAACCTTATTGTATTTTTCCCAGGCTTGAAGATTTCTGAAGCTTTCTTAAGGAGATCATGCAGAGCCAGATGTTCTTTTTGCGCTGTCGCTTCACCCTTGGCCGTATTGATCCTTCCTGGCGTGTTGCCTGACTTGTTTGCCACAGTTTGTTATTCACTTGCTCTCCTGGGCACTAGGAGTCTTGACGTCCTCAGTCAGTGGGATGGGACACGCGTGTGTGGAGGCCATGGCAACCAGGATGGCACAAGCATCAACTTGAATGGATTTTTTTTTCTAATGCTGGATCCTGCAGTATATCAAAGGCTCAAACGCTGTACTTCAGCTTGTTCTTACCATTCTTTTGTAATAATCGTAGAAACATCACAAACAACCATATTTAACATAGAATGACCTGGATGATAAGCACTAAAGAATGTGTTATCTCTATTAATCATTTTATATCATGCATATATTTCATTTTGTCTTCATTCTTTTCTCATGTTTGTTTATTCACCTTCCACAAACAAATATTCAATCTGTCATATTTAGCTTTCTATGTACATGAAGATATATAAAGGGGTGGGGGTTGTCTGCATAAATAAATTATAAATTTAAATAGATTTTATTTATTTTGCTTCACAAGGGTTATTAAACCAACAATAATTTATTTCTTTTGCATCCAAAGAGGCTGGCTTTTCTTTTGAAGTAATGCTAATCAATACTTTTCCAGGCTGCCCAACGTTTTCTTCAAACTTTGGCTGCGTTCTCTGGTTTTCTTTTCAGCCTTTGGACTGCCAAGGCTTATTCCACGGGGAAATTAGTAAAATTAGGAAAACATGCTCATCTTAGGAATGTTCTAAATGAAATGACTTTACAAGATATGAAAAACTAAATCTGACACAGCCCCTGAGAGATACTTTGTTTTTTCATCTTAATAAACTTTTAGCTTGTAATTCTTTTGGAATTGCCTAGTTTTTGCTAAATTGCGGAGGTGTGGACTCAAGTTATGTGAATCTAGTCATAAATCATAAGACTGAGCCCTCATTCACGCAGACTCCTTTAGGGATTGCCAACTCCTTGAAAAATGAATAAGGGACACTTCTCGGTCAGCCATTGCCTTCCACCCTACCGACATGATGAATCTTTTTTTTGCCTTTTCTTCTGTGTATGAAATGATTTTTGTGAACATATGATTCAAACCTCAGTTTAATTAGACAAATATTTTTGTTTCTGAACATGGGTCAGTTCGTTTTTTTCAGGGGACATCGGCATCCCTAACTCCGTCATCCATGCATTTCTCTCTGCCGCAAATAGAAGCCATTCTAGTTGATGCGGTAATTCCCACCGGCTCCTTGGCGCTCCGTCAGAAGTACGGATCAAGTCGACTTTTGACCGATGATGACGCTAAAGCTGTACATTTCTAACAACCAGGATGAGCCAGACAGGAGGTGGGACATGGGAAGAGTAAAGCAGAACGGGAACATTTCAAAATAAGAGGGGAGGCAGTCTGGATGCATCAACAGATCCTTTGCGCGTCCAGTTTGGATTGCTGCACAGCACATTTGGCGATGGATGAAGGATCGGACACGGAACGTTGTCAGCGTGAAGCCAGCAGAGGTGTCAAAAGTATTCACATCTATTGCTCAAGTAGAACAATAGATACTAGAGGTAAAAATACTTCTGTAGAAGTAGAAGTATGAACTCAAACCTTTTTCTCAAGTAAAAGTATAAAAGTACCGGATATAAAACTACTTAAAGTACTGAAGTAAACGTAACAAACTGGACATGAAAATTAGTGCATTATCCTCTTATAACAATTACCCTTGTATGGCTGTCTGCATACACCAAACAGTGTTGTCAAAACAAATAATTAATCCTGGCGGTTAATAAAAAAGAAATAAAAAGGAAAATAACAATCCTAACCAATCCTGTTCTTCTACATTTTGTTTTTCTTCTTACATTTTGTTGGGGCGTTTGGCAAACAGCTTGGTGCAGTACAGCCTCCAACCACAATCAAAATCACTCTGCTCGGGTAGCGCCATTTATCGGAATATTTATTTTGTTTTTTATTGACAAGCCAGAACGAAAACAAGCTGAAATAAAATAGAAGTAATGAGACTCTTTTCAAAATGGAGTAGAAGTAAAACACTAAAGTATAAATAACCAAAATTTCTACTTTAGCAAGGTAACAAAGTATTTGTACTTAGATACTTGACACTTCTGGAAGCCAGCCTTAGGGTCTCTCTCTCTCTCTCTCTCTCTCTCTCTCTCTCTCTCTCAATATATATATATATATATATATATATATATATATATATATATATATATATATATATATATATATATGTATGATTTCTTGTTTTGATCTGAACCACCTTCCATGGCGTATTCCTCCTTGCCTAGCCCTGGTCAAACATCTGCCCTCTGTTTTCTGGACACGACCTGGACTGATATCTCGACCCTGAACCTGGCCCAGCCCATCGGCTCCGTCCTCCTGTCAGTCCTCCCGTGTATGACCTACGCCTGCCTCAGGGAACTGATTCCAGCCTCTGCCCATTACCTGCTTGTCACCTCCTGCTGTGAGCAGCCAGCTCGCCACCACCAGACTTCTCAGCATTCATTAGCAGAGTTTTTTTTTTTTTTTTCTCTCGCATGTCCAGTTCTGTATTAATGAACCTTTTAAAGCACCACACCGTGTCTGGCTGGAACATCTCTGGACATGCGGAACAAGGATTTCCCTTGGACTTTCACACAAAAACCTGTTTCCTTACCTGGAGCTATCCATTGTGGTTTGAAAATATTTTACATCTCTCTTTCAGAGAAAATAACTATAAGAAATAGATTTTCAAAAATTCCAGACTCCTCTATTAATTGAAACAAATTTAACACCCTTCATATCTCCTCTAATATTCATCTCTCTCCAACCATTCCTTTACAGATTGGGAGCGTCAGGTACCCGGACATCAATATTTCTAACAGGCTGAATGAGCTGACAGAATTAAATTATATCCCATTACTCAAATTAATTGAAGATGACCTCTCGTTGCGGAGGACTCTTCCTCTCTCACTTATGGGGGACACGTGTGTGCAATCAAAATGCTGATCCTCCCTAAAATAAATCAAATCTTCTCTGTGAACCAAGCTCAACCACCCTGGGCTTGGTTCAAAAGCTTAGATTCTGTCATGTCAACAAATATTTATGGACGTCTCAACCTCCATGCTTAAGTTTAACAATTTTACAAAAGGCTAAAAGAGCTTTGGAACACCCAAGCTTCTTTTTTTTATCAATATTGCCAGATAGATAACAATTTATCTTAAAGTAGATTTGGAAAAAGTCATCAGTCTATGGATAAAATTAGAACAAGGAAATCTGTATCTCAGATATTCCATTTATTACCCCGTTAATTAAGCAGCATCAGTATCAGCACATCTCTGATAGCCTGGTGGGAATATCTCAAAATTAATAGCTCTTCAACTTTCCCATCCAGGCAAACAACCGTTTGGAAAAACCCAGATATCCTTTCAAATAAAAGGGCTCTTAGCTCTTCAACATGGAATAGTAAAGGGATAAATCATTTGGAGGGCACATTTAATGGAAAATATTTCATACCCTTTTAACATTTTAAATGATTCATATAGCATTATTAAAAATAAATTATTTATGTATTACCAACTAAAGTCTGTTTTCCAATCCAAATTTAAAATTTAACAAATACACATAGAACTTCCTCTAGTAATAACGAGCTTCCTTTAACTCCCCCAAACTTACTTTCCAAAGGTTGTCTAAAACTCTCGGAACCTGATTTAACAAAATCACTTCCTATCAGTAAATGGGATGTTGATCCTGTGGGCTGAGGTTTTTAAGGCACATTTATTACACTTTAAAAGGAACAGAATGGAGGGGGAATGGGTCAAGATTAAAAATGTGCAAATGTCCCTCCATTAAATCTAGTAAGATCTGATTCTTCCACATAAACATAAAAGAAAAGGTTTTATTCAGACGTCTTATTTGTTGTGTCTCCAAAGATTTATACCTGACTCTTAACACGCTCAGACTGTCTCAGAAGGCCGTGCTAAAGCAGAGTGTCAGCCTTTCTTGTTCTTTTTTTTTTTTTTACCACACTTGATTTGGGTTGACACAATACAGATTTGAATGTAAAGTGTGTTACAGAGAATAAGTTGAGCATCTGAGGATGCAATCTGCTTTAATCTCAGTCTGATATGGTGCTTTTTAAATGCAAATGCAGAAACAGCTTTTTTTGGGTTCTTTTAAATTGCAGCCTGCTTGCTTCCTGGACACCTGCACAATCCCAACTGATGTTGTGAGCAATAACCCAGAGAGCGAACGCTGGTACTCCACCCTGCAGCTGGCAGGTTACTCAGCAGCTTCTTTAGCTGTTTATTCATTTTACACCATAGATGGGATGTGGACAGGGAAACTTAACATGATGATTCTTTTCTGACATTGGCTGTCAGTGATGTTAAATCTAAAATAGAAAAAAAATAATCAAATTTAATAAATATAACAGATGCGATTACGATTTTCTGTAGGGCTGCTTTCAGCGGTTATTTTCAGTATTTTTCTCATCATGCCAAAAATGTCAGCAAATATTGAAAACACAAAGCAGAGTAATGAAATAATAATATGAAAGTCCTGTTTATACAAAGTTACTTGATCTTCTTTTATATAAAAAGCCATCTTTGGTTCCAATTTACACTTTTCTGAAACAGTCCATATGTATTTTTATTTAAATTTTCAGATTAGTTTATTACAGGAGAGGGTATCTACTTCTAGTAGAGGAAAAGAAAGTCTCTTTATTAATGCCGCACTTGTTATCTCTTCATCTTGACATCTTAATCTCATGTTCGACTCGGCTACTGCTTCTCTAAGGAACCCAATCCAAAATGTCTGATCTATTCCAGTTTAGTCAGATGAAGTGTCAGAAAGGTGAACTGCAAGGAAGCTGTTCACCTTTGAGATCTGCAGACCTGACCCCTAGCATTGTGTTGTATGGAAACCCTATTCTCCTTACATCCTGCTTAAACAGAAATGTTTTGACATAATCTAACCTAACAGGACTTTGAAAGGGACTTAAATAAATGTCGAACTCAATTGAAAATAAATCGTACAATGTTTTAAGTTTAAGTTTAAATGGGTTCACTAAATAAAAATCAGGGGCAAAGACAAACTATTTGTGATATGAGGTTGGTTTATGGAAACATATCAAGGAATGCAACAGTTTTTGATACTATATGTATTGGGAATTTCTGTCATGTGTGGTTTGAATTAAGACACATACTGTAACAATAATGCAAAATATAGAATAAATGTAACAAAGATGTCTCTTCTTCAGCTCACTGTACTTTTAAGGACACCTCAGTGTACAAAAGCAATAAAGATGTGTGAGGATATTGAGATTCTTTATTTAATATCATTCAGAGTTAAATAATAAAAACAAGAATATTTTCGCTATTTGCCTTTAATTATCTGTGAGAATAATTTGTAGGTCCAAATACATAATTACACTAGAGAGCCTTTCACTGCTTTGCCGTAGCACAATTGTTGCCATTTTTTGTAGAACAAAAGAAAAACGTCTATTTAGTTCGAACTGTAAGCATGTCTCTGCTACCCATGTCCAACCTCCTCCTCTTGATTCCTGCACCAAAGGAACATTGCACGTTCTCGTGAGAAGTGGAAATTGCATGAATATATTTGGCCAAAAGTGATAATGCACAAGCGTGTTTTGTTGGGGTAGGCGTTAGCACACATCGAGGTGAAAAATCCCGTTCTCGCTGCCCCGTTTGCATCACGTTTTCCAGCCATCTGTCTCTGTCGGCATCAGCCGTGAGGGAAGAAGCACCGAGGATCCTCGCGCTGGGAGGAGGTCGACTCTGCCCTTCTCACAAAGGCCGGAGCAAGAGGAAGTGGCAGGATGATCGCTTCACTTTTTTGTCCCAAAGCATTTCTTGTCACAGAAGGACGTTTGCTCGTAAGGCGTGACTCATCATCTGAGAGAAAGGGGGTCAATGTATTTCTTCTGCGTCTGCATTTTCTGAGCGAGTATTCCAGCAGCGTATTCGGGCTGCCTTGATCCCGCTGTCTCACGTCTTACCTGTTTCGAGGTGTTTCACAGTAAACAAACCCTGGCCGGATTTTCGAGGATTAGTGCCCACATAATTCTTCCTCATCAAGCGGGCTGTCATTTAATCCGCTCCATTCTCTTTCTTTATGAGCTTCGCATTGACCCCTTCCAAACCTCTGGCTGCTTCACAATCAGGCAGGAAGTGGATGAGGGAGAGGAGACGGAAAAGGGATTCCTTGAAAAGATATAAAAACGGTTTATACCTTGAAAAGTTCTGCCTATAAAGGTCAAAAGGCCAGATTGATTTGAAATACATTGGATGCTGTTTAAACTGATTTAATTTAGAAGTCATCAGCAAAGAAGGGACGGCAAACGGCAGAAGTAGAAAGAAGCCGATCCAAAGGAGAAAGCTTCGGGTCACTTTCCACTTTTATTCAGCTACACAAAGCAGGCCTTTCGCAGCAAAAAGTTTTGCCTTTTCTCCTTCGATGTCGAGATAATGGTGTGCTTATTGTTCAGACGGTCACACGAAGCAAGTTGCTTTTATTTCCACCGGCTGGAACATAATTAAACGTCTCCGCGCTGAACAAACAAGGCGCTCCAGATTCGATTAAAAACGTGATGTTGCCATTAGAGAAGCAAGGTTTAACAGTAAACCGGAAAAGATTTTACATTTCTGTCGTTGTGCCCCAGCTGCTATCGCGAGGAGCTGAAAAATCTATTTTATGGAAAGGAAACAAATCGGTTTGTTGTTGCGCTGATCCAGGGGATGAAAATGACATAAAAAAAGCTTCCTAGATGATTATTTTCACATGGTCCACTTTTTCTCTGACTGTTTAGGAAACATTAAAACAATGTTATTACAGAACGCTATCTTTAAAGGAAGCTCTGACAGCACATATATGTCAGTCAAGTTTGAAGGCTAACATAGTATGTGAGGAGGGAAGATGTTGCAGATAACATTTTTCTGAGCACATTGTATTTATGAGTGGTGCAGCAAACCGTACCGATGTAGAGAACCCAAATTATAGCATATTTTCTTCTCCTTTCTGAGGTGATTAAATTGTATATTCTTGCTCCTAGTTCCACTTAAAACTCTGTTTTCTTCATTATCGTGATCATTTCATGAGACCAACCATCCAACCGGAAACATGTGGCTGGGGAATATTAGAATTTTTTTCTGTGTGTTTTCATAACTATACCAGAAATCAATTCTAGTCAAATTGAACTGAATTATTTCTTTTTGCCTTGGCTGTCTCCATTGGGCGAGAAGACGAGGACTCCCTGGACAGGTTGCTAGTCCGTCACACAGCAACACAGAGACACGCGGGAAAAACAACAATGCGTAAACACACACCTAGGGGTGATTCAGAAAGGACCTCGCTTATTAATTTGTGTCGGTCAAATCGCCGTTTTCCACTCACAGTCAGAGCTGGACTAGGAAAAAGCTTTGGTCCAGGTAGCCCACAATGAATGCTCAGATTTGACTGTGCAGATAAATATGTGTGCGTGCAATGGCATTAAGATGGTAAACAATTTTATAAGAGAAAAGCAAAAATTGTTTAATAACTCCAAATGCTCTCTCCTTTCTAAAGGAAAATAATGCATTTTGCTCAAACTAAAATGTAATCATAAGTACATTTTGTATAAATACATACAAACTCTCTGCCAAAGACATTCTAAATACCACATAGGGATTTCACTTTATTCACAACTGTATTATTATTGTTTTTAATTTCAGCCGCAGTTTATGTCTCTGTTACGTCATGGTACATGATAAATTAGAAATTAGAATAAGCGTGTGTGATGAATTAAATCAGGTCAATTTCAACACCTTTTATTTCAGCAGGCTGTCCTACATGTACGCATTTACAGTGTCTTAGCAGGACAACGTTGTGGCAGTCAGTTTGCTTTAACTAACTGCAAATGACAGCAAGGTCAGGAAACAAGGTTGGCTTTGTGATGATGCAGACTTAAACATAAGGATCTTCTTCTTGTCATGGTTAGTGCCTCCCTCGCTGTTTTGCTAATGTCACTACTTACATCAACGTCATCAACTCTCTTTCTTCGTCCTCTTCCAGCTACTGCTGTTTAACATCTGTTGTGGCAGAAGTCGAAGCAACAGCAAATATGTGTAATTTTTGCACATTTGGCAGCATCTGCCTGTAGATTTTCTCATTTTGTCATGTTGCTTTTCTGCACCACACTTTTTCCTTTGGCTGTATATTTTGTGCGTTCACTCTTTTGGTGTATTTATGCCTTCTCTTAGCTTAGCTACAGAATTCAGCCACCAGCTGAGCGTCATACCTTAGTTTGAGGCCCAGTTAAAATGCTGTACGTCTTATTTTAAACAATAGCTGGTGCAACAAGAAAATATGCCTGCATTCAATAACTGGTATCAGAAGAGTCTAAGGCCCTGTTTGGATCACATCGTTTTCTGGTGAAAACAGAACCGTTTAGTTTGTACTCTTCATTTTCACAACGGCCAATGTTTCTTCTTACAACGGCACAGTTTGAAAATGGGTTCCAGAGCGTAATGGTTCGAAAACGTGCTGCTTTCTGTTGTCATGTAAACAGGAAAACACAGAACCTTTCTTCCAGGAAGTCTGTGGCTTGTGCAATATGACAGGCACAACATCCCGGCTGCCAACAATTTTAAAAACCACAGAGGAAGAAAAAAACGGTGGATAGCAGAGTACTTTTTTTTGGCTTCTGACTCTGGGCATGGATATAATTCAAAGTTACCTTAAGCAACACATCATCTCTCAAGCATCACACAAGGACGTTGAGACAAACGCATTTTCCATTGATCTGTTCTCTGCAGTGTCTGTTCAGAGCTCAGTCTAAGCCCCGCCTTCTGCAAAGCTGTTTTAACAGCTCGGTGGGTATCTGTAGTACCAGCCGTTGTTAGCCTCAGCAGAGCGCCGATCGCATAGCTGCACTAGTGCCGCGACGTGGCAGTTACACCGTTTTCACATTTCTACTGCTGCCCCAAATGAAGATTGTAATTAGAACGTTGTCGTGTAAGCATGTTAACAGAGACGGAACAAAAGTCCCGTTTTCAGTTCATCGTTAGTCAACAGGGCCTAAACTATGAAGTTTGGCTTTATAAATGTAACTTTTTGGATGTTTTTACAAGTCTATCATACATTCAGCAAGTGTTTATATATTAGACCATGCATATGCTTGTAAAAACAGACATTTTTTCAGACTCAACCTTAAGGTTCTTCCTTTTTTGGCGAGCACTATGCCCTCCAAAAACAATATTGAATATACGCTTCTTGTACAAGTCGCTGTGCGTGGGGACAAAAAAGGGTGAGTAACCACTAATAAACCAATGTTCACCCGTATTGATTTAACAAACCTGAGAGGAACCAGGAGACAGGAAGGGGAAGTGAGGAAACCGTGCGATGGAGAGGAAGGTTAAGAGGTGTGACTGGGCCAGTCCAAAGTCGAAAAAAATAATCAAAGGAAATGTTTATGGTTTAGGTTCAAATGAAAGTAAAATTGCCCAAAGTGCAGCGGCCCACTGAGTAAATGCTCAGTGGGCCTGATTACCAGTCCAGCCCCGCTAATTTCCCTACATTCTCACAGAGGGAGATTATGCTTTGCCAACTGTCTTACCAGAAGTGAAGTATAGAAAAAGATGTGAAAGAAGAAAAGATTCTTCACCAGGATTTGAATGTAGTTTTTGTTTCCTTGTTGGTCCTTGTGAATAAATCCTTATATTCATGATTATTGTGGTAAAATCCTGATTATTGCCACATTTCTTCTATAAATCCACCCTCATTGTTTTTCCTCTGCAGCTCATGATCAAACTGTGTTTTTTTCTAACCCGCTGTGTGTTAGGTGCTCCGCCTTGACTGAGAGTTTGACTGTCAAAATAAAATAAAAAATCTAGAATCCATGTGGACGTGGCCCCCCATTGTGGGCTGGTAGATAATGACATTTCCATTGCACAGGTTTGAAATCACATCACCTTTAGGATGTGTCCTGACAACCTCTCTGTGGAGGTTTTGTGGCCTTGTCGTACCTGGTGATTTGGGGCAGAAACTTTCCAGAGAAACTATATATTCTGTCTGGTCCTGGGATGCCTTAGGATCCCCCAAAGGAAGCTTAAAGGGTTTTGTAGAGGAGATGTCTGGGTTTCCTTGTTGGCCCATTTGGACATTTTGGACCTGTGTGACCTGCGATCAAAATCTGACCGGACGCAAGAATGGATGGTTTGCTTTGGCTTTGGAAAACATTTAATATAGTTTAATATGTTTTTTTTTTTCTTTTTCTTCCAATCATGAGATGAAACGTTATCTGCAGATACTGTTGTTAGTCACCATTAGCCACCATTATCAATCTCATTACACCCGGACAATAATATTATTAAATACAATATTTATTAATGGCTTTTCAAAAGGTAGGTAATTTTATTACCTTGTAATGAACTGTTTGAATTAAAGAAACTAGAGTCCCTCCTCTTTAGATGAGACAAAACTCAAAGAATTTCCGATTAATACCACCAGATGGCTCTCCATCCAACACACTTAAGCTTTAAGGTCAATGTTTCAGGTTGCTGCTCTTATCAGAGTACTTTATTAAAAGCTGATTCATACAAACAAATACAAATAATTATCATTGTATCAGAGAGTTTTCAAATAAAGTATTTTCTCAGTAAATATTTCTTTGGCTACTTACTTATAGATTCTCTACTGATTATTCCTGTCATCTATTTAAACAACAGTTTAGATGAAACCCACCTTTTTCATCGCGTCATCTCTGACCTCTTTGAGGACAGAGTGGACAGACGTTTATTTGGCCCTACACAAGGAGAAATTTGTCCAATCACCAGTTTGTTTAAAGGTTGTCTTCCTCATCAGCCTCCTTGATCAGACTAATCATCCTTCTGGTGGCTGTCTTATCTCCCCTAACACCTTTCCCGCTCTCGATCATGTCGAAGCACGCAGTCTGCCGTTTTACATTATTAGATCCCTGTCAGGGGGCACTTCCTCTGACTCTGAGAGACCCCCGAAAATGAAGGCGAGGAAGATAGAAAGCGACGGCTCCTGCCTGCTTGGTTCAGCGGGAAGTGGAGGAGACGGTGCTGATGGACTAATCTCTTGCTCTGATTATCTTCTCATTACAATCAGACGGGAGCCACTTGCTGAAGAGGGGAATTTGTAATTACACTCGAATCTCTCATGACTAAAACAGAGAATATTTATCGGGGCTTTGACTGCAGGCCCACATCAAATCACGCAACTTATCAAGTCATTTGAGGATGAAGATTGTTTATGGACGAGTTGTTGCGGCATTATTTAGAAGTGGGGAATAATTGGCCCAGCTGTAATGTATTTTCCATACCTGCTTGATCCTCGCAGGGCTGCACTGTGCCCCGAGCCCCAGGGCAGGTTATCAGTCTGTCACAGGGCAACACTGAGGCTGTGTTTACATGACAACAACCCATTGAAAACGGGACTTTTTTCCAATACGTTTACATGACAACATCGTAATTACAACCTCTGTACAGTAAAAACCTGAAAACGGTGTAATTCCCACGCCTGCTCCACTTTGACACTTTACAAAGCTGCAACAACTAATAAACATTCAATTCAGCGTAGAATAAAGTTTTCCTGTGGACAGACAATGACGTTCAACTGCTGCTTAAGGCGACTTTGAATCATAGTCGTGGTTATATTCAATAGAGTCAGTAACCAGACCAGTATTTTCTTCTTCTGTGGCTTTAAACATTTTAGGCAGGTGTAAGATTGTGCCCATGTGCATTTATTTCTACTGATTTCTGTCACAGTGAGCATGAGCCAGCGATTCCCTGTAAGAACAATTCAGTTTTTTCCAATTTAAGACCAAAACACACCAAACCATCCGATTCGTCCAATCCGATGGAACATTGCGTTGTGCTAATTAGTTCTGATTGGGGCAAGACAGGCCGGCTAGCGGGTGTCAGCTGCTGCTGCTTAGCTCCAAACAATGATTTTGGTCGGAGCTATGCAGCATTTTGACAAAAAATGCACAAGTCAGACAGGAAGAGAGACACTTTGGCATAGTAAAACACGTCCGCTTTGGGGAAGAAGATCAAACCGTAGGGTAAAGGCAATGCAATTTCCAGCCTACCCATGGTAGGAGCTCAGAAGTACAGCAAACAGATGAGAAAGTTAAACAGAGATTTTCTTTGACCTTGCTGGAGCAGCATCTGCAGCTTTACTTGATGTCACAAGTACGGTGCCCTGTAGAGGGAGTCTCTACGCAATCAGTGGGTGAGGGAAAAAATCTGTTCGGATCCGAACGTCGGGTCGGATGGTTTGGTGCGTTTCTCTCTTACACAACAGAAACCGGAGACGTTTTCGAAACATTACACTCTGGAACCTATTTTCAAACTGAGCCATTGTCAGAGAAAACATGTGCTGTTGTCGTAAGAATGTACATTACAAACACAATAACTGTTCAATTTTCACCAGAAAAGGTTATTGTGTAAACCAGGTCTGAGGCATACAGATGACCGAGCACGCAGGTACTGACATGTAAGGACAATTTTTAAGGTCACCTGTAAACCTAATGTACACTGTGGGAAAGGGGAGAAAATCCACAAATGTACAGGGATAGTTTGCAAACTCCATACAAAAAGCTACTGTCAGGGATCCAAATCCAGAACCTTCTTGCTGCCAGGTAGCATTGCTGTTCCATGCAGTCAGCTGAACCTCCTAAACTCCTCAAAAAAAGCAGAAACAAGTGAAACAGAGCATCAGGATTTGGAATATTTTGTGACCTGGGATGTTGTTTTGCCACCTGAAGAAAAAGAGCTGTGCAAATGTCTTTTGTTTTCGTTGCTTACAGTGTGTGAGTGAAAAGCAAGATAAAGGCAAGGATGATATATTGCTATAATATGCGTCCCTACTAAATGGGGACTTAAGAAAGTGCTAGGCAGCTGAAACACATATGTATGTAACCACATTTTGAAGTTTGACTTGTTAACTGCTGACCTCTGTTTTTCCTGGGGATTAGCTGCCAGGAGAAAAAGGTGGGAACAAAGCATACGGCCGGTAGACTAGAGAGAACCACCTAGCATGCTACATCCTCTTCTGCTCTGTTGTGTGTTAGACTATTTAATCAAATGTTGACTTTTTGCTGAAGAGCAAAAAACAATTTTTTTTTTCCCCATCTAACGGTGTCCTTTTCCTTCCTTTGCTTCCTGCACAGCTCAGAAACAACAGCCTCCTGCCAGCCGCTTCAGACGGATGATGGGAAAGCTGCTGACACGCGGGTGGACGGCGCGGAAAGGAACGGCTGCATCAAAGGAAGCGGCCGTAAACACCGCAGCCACCGCAGGGCCAGGATGTGAGTTAGTCTCTTCAGCTTTCACTGATGCTAAAATGAAATGCTTCGAAAATCATCAAGAGGGTTCCCTAAACTCAAACAAAAAGGGCTGGGAAAAAGATAAGATGGCTTAGAAATCAATCCGTGTAAAGATGTAGGAGTTTTGATGAGAGCGACGTGCTGCTGGTGATGAATGGTAGGGGTTTGTTTTTGTTATTCTGGGTTGCTTTCATAGATCACAGCGCTTATGATAAACCACTTCCGCATTTCCACCGAATGCCTTCAGGGCCTGACTCTAAGTGAGAAAAACCTAAACTAATCTCTGTATTCTGGCGGATGGAATCTGCTAAGTCTCATCAGGTCGACCCTGAGGGAGACAAAGAGAGATGCTGGGGTGGAAATTTACCGTCCGTCGTTCTGATATCGTTCAGGGAAACCTTGAACTGGAAGTCTCCTTCACATCCTCACAGATGTGTTTTATTTTTTATGTTTTAATCGGAGGTAAGAACCTCTTCATTAATATAAAAGCTTCAAAGCGTTTGCAGCAGCACAGCAGGGGAAACATCGAGATATGTGAAGCACATTTGAAGTTGCATTCATAATATAAAGCTCAGTGAATTTTTAGCCCGCAGCAACTGTTGGTATTAAAATTTTACAGTGAACACAAAGAACACAGAGGCATGCAGGCTTCTGATAATGAAATTCTCCGGTATGTGGTTGAAGAGCAAAAAGCTATCTGACAAAACCTCAGAAAGATGAAAAAACTTTTTTTTTTCTATATTTGTTTTTTCTTAAAAAGAAGATTTTTATATATATATTTTTTATCCTTTTTTTTTCTTGTCCCCATCACCTGTGTGATGCAACAGCTCTGCGGTGTATCCATTTAGGCTGAAAGTGGCCCCAGTGGGTGCTTACTTCTTGGAAAGCCTCCGCTGTAAAACACTGTGGGAATAAACACCTTTCTCTGTGTGATTCTATGTGATTTGCACCAATGTGATTGATGTGTTTTCATGTACGCTTTTCACACTTTAAAACTGCCTTTAGACTAAAAGCAAAAACAAGGGAAACAATTTCAGTGTGGGGGCTTAGAGCTCAAATAAACTGTGTAGTAATAAACAACAACAAAAAATGAGAAGATTAAATTGAAATGAGTATGAACATGAATTTTGAAAGTGTGTAACAGACGTCATGTCGCTATTAAAAATGAAGCTGTGACAAAGAATCCTTCTCCGGTGTCCGTCAGAAATACGGATCGAAATGCTCAATTTCTAAAAACCAGATGAGCCAGACAGACAGGAAGTCAGACGCAGGAAGTGTAAAGCGGATCTGGTGATATTTCAAAATAAAGGAGGGAGGGGGCGGGGTCAGGATGCATGAACGGATCCAGTTTGGATTGCTGCACGGTACATTTAGCAATGAAAGGACGGAGCTCAGCGCACGGTGTGAAGCCCGCTGAAGGTCTTCGTCCCGCCACTCCTCACATGCTCCGTTGTCACCGGTTTCATTCACCGCACATGTGAGCCTGCCTCTCTGCTCCCCGTAATCAGGCTCATTCCACACACCTGTTCCGTGCTCCTTATGAGCTCACCGCAGACAAGATAAAGGCAAGGATTATTGAAAGCTTTTTCTGTGAGTCGATCTCCAGCATTTTCCTTTCATGCACGCTCACCATGCCACAGGCCTAGTTTATTGGATTTCACTGCCTTGCAGTGACGTCGTCAGACATCTGCCAAGCTTCTGATTTCTGGACCATGGACTGGATTTATACCACGGCTAATTTGCCAACCCCTGGATTTTGTCTGGCCTGTTATTCTCTACCTGTGCATGACCCATGTCCGGCTTGAATTTCGGTGTTTTGATATGATGATGTTTGGATATTTTTAACTCATTCTTAACTCTAACTTCTTCTGTGTTTGCTTACAGTATCACTCACTAGTTCTTGGGGCAAAGTCATAGTTGAACAGTTGCGTGCATATAGTTAATATTTTCTCTTAATATGTTTTCTGATCAGCGACTGCAGATAAAAAGTAGCATTTTGGCTACTAATGTACTCTGAAATACATTGTACATGCATGCCAAAACACAGCGCCATACTATATAACAACTACTAAAAGCCACTATAAAACTACTAAATTACAATACTCCTTGAACAGCTCTTTTCTCTATGGATGCAACTGAGCTTGGTCTCTGATGATATGCAGGATTAGTCTTAATTGTGCCCATGCTGTACAACTATTATTAAGACTTTAGATCAAAATCTGTGGTTATATTCATCAGCGCAGTGTAAATATATCATCATCTTTACAATTATTTTCTTAATTCTTTCACACTTCATATTATTACTGCCATAGTGTTGTGGCCTGGTGGTTAGAGCAGCATGCTTGCATTCTGAGAAGGCTGCAAGTACCTGGTTCAAACTCCACAGACCGCTACTATGGGTCCCTGAGCAAGACATTAGCCTCAGACTGCTCCCGGGCGCTGTAAAGCTGCCCACTGCTCCGTAAGGGTGATTGGTTAAATGAAGAAAACAAATTTTTTTGTAATGCACAATTGTGATGAGAACTAAAGATTTCATACATATCGCTGTGATTTCCTAGTATGATCTGTACTCCTACGGTTATGCCCACATTGTATTCAATTAGAAAGGATGAAATGGTCGATATTTCACTGTAAAATTGTGTACTGTTGCAGAAATTATTTGTTACAGGCTGTCGGCAAGTCCCTGTACGTAAACAGACATTGTGGCTGTAAGTTTCACAGAAAGAGTAACCAAGCCTGCTGCAGACGCTGGAATTGTTTTATTTTTTATGCTCATTAAGGAGGAACCAGTTAATTAGCGAACGTGTGCCACTGTGATACATTAAGATAAATATCCCAGATTTCTTTGCTTTTTGTTTTTGTAAAAAATAATATTTAACACACAGTTTTCTAAGTTATTATGGCATTATAATAATTTTGGGAGAAAGACATGCCTAAACCAGTCCCAGTCATATAACATGCCACAGTATAAAAGGACCTAATTCTTTTACCTCTATATTTTGAATCCTCACACCCTCTACCTCCCCTTTCACATCCATTAAATCATAGTCTTATAATATTACTTAAAGGATTTCAGGTATACCTGGTTTACACTAGAAGCCAACCTGAACTCCTGCCGAAGATCGTCTCTTCTTAGTTGTGATATGGACTAGTGAAGTTGACATTATAATGTCTCCTGTGATCATAAAATGTATTTTTGTTAAGAAATGTGATGCTGCTTTTGCCTTATCTTTTTGATGTGCGATAGCAAACACTCCAAACGGGAATAATCTCAGGGAAAGGCGTAATCTGAAGCCCTTCTTTTTGTCCATGTAGCTCTGAAAAACATGTTTGAAAAAAATAATAAACTTCTCCCTTTGTTGTCCTCCCTAAACATTTCAAAGTTCATAGAACAGAATGTAAGGGAAAAGAAAGGGGCGGGAGGGGTCAAATGGGATTTTGCGTAGTCGTCAGTTTTCCATTTGTTTAAAGTTCCTAACAGGTCACAGCTGTAGCCTATTTAACAAACTACTGTGCCTGGTATGAAGGCAGCAAATTAGGTCACATCACTCAGTGGGTTACATCTTAACAATGGTCCCCTGTATGGCCAAGAAGATGCAAATGTGAATTAGATGAAACAAAAGGTTTTAAGGTCTCCCATCACACATGTGCTGCTTTTTTACCAACAACCCTGACTATGGTGGTCCAGAACCCAACCATTCATTGTTTTCAGTTGTGGAATGAAATGCTGAGAAAATTAATTTTTTTATTAGGCACCATATAACTGGAACACACCCTAGAAAAGTTAAGGCCTTGATTTATTTGTAAAGCTGTTAATTAGATCAATATACAGGGGTGTAGTATAGGGGGGAAAGGTTATATATTTATATGAGCTTTTGGGATGATTTATATTTTTTTTGTCATGGGGCCCATAATTCCTGGCGGCACCCTTGTCAACATGAGAACATTTGTTCATATATCTGTTGAAAAGTGCTAGAATTTTATTCTTATTATTCTACGTTTTTTTTTTTTTTCCCCTGGAGTTTTATAATTTAAAAATTTCTGTGTTTTCAGAATCAGCTTTATTGGCCATGATTGTGGCCAATAAAAGTACATTTTGAAAAAAAGAAGATGTTTAAGCAGGCATTTAATACTTCTCATTTGACCCATACCCCTGTATTAAAGACATTTTCTATTAGTGAGATGCAACAGTTTAATCCTAAATGCCTTGTACTCATTAGTTCTAAGTGGAAAATCACCGTAATTAAAAGAAATAAAGGCCTGAAAACATCACTATGTTTGTAATTAATCTATATACGTTTCACTTAATTAAGTTAGTGAAAAAAAGAAACATTTCAATAATATTCTAATTCATTAAGATGCACCTGCACATTTGTCTGTGATATTTCTCACAAAATAGCATTGCGGATTGTGTAAACTATTACTTTACTTTATGAGATATTAAAGAAAAATTTATGCGTATTCTTTTATATTGACATCCATTTACTTTGAGCTCAGGTAACACTTTTTAGACCCTAAAAAACAGATCCATAACCTCTGGATACCAACCAAATGTCTGCGGTCACTCTCTGAATGTCTACAGGCCTGTCGAGGGAATTACAATATCTCACTCCCAATAAATGTTATAAGCCATAGACCTACGGATGACACATTCAATACTATGACTGAATATAGAGTTTTAAGAAACTCAAATGAGAAAAAAATAGTTTAAAGTTAATATACTGAACTTTTAACCTACCTGATCCATTTCCAGTTTCTCAATAAACACACAAACACATATAAATAGTGATAATAAGAAAATGCAAACACAGTATTACCTTTTGTGCCTCCCCTTATTGTTCAGAACACATTAGTTCGTACACCATTGCTTATATACAGCCATTTGCAAAATCTCTGAGCGACTAAGAGGTAAAACAGTAGTTTTCCAACTTCATCCTCCCTTTCTAGAGTCTCTTAAGCCTGTTTTCCCTGTAATATTTATAAATAAAATGTCAATCCACAGAGGGAAAAACTTGATTTACTTTATAATAAGGTGAAAAGAAATCTGTCCGCATATTGCCTTTTGTATAGCAGATATTTCTTCTTACAAGATGTGAGTTTTTCTTTTTCCACCTATGTCTTTGACTGCAAGGTCAGCAGAGTGGAAGGCTAACTGCTGTGAGCCTCTGGGAAGCGCTGCAGAAGAATCACAGATTTCCCAAAAGCATTTACAGATTGTGCACAATTAATGTTGTGTTTGTGTTTTTATTCATTTATGTTTTTTAATGGCTAATTAACTACATACATTTCCAAACCGGTTGTCTCAATAAGAAAGTGTTGCCAGAGAGAAGCGTTCCTCTGTTGGGAAAAGTGCGTTTTCTTTCGATTGTTCCTGCTAATTGGATCTCAGCAGCTCAACTCAGCAGAGAAATCAAACATTAAACTGATTCTCGGTTCTTCTAAAGACATGTCAGCTCTAATGAGCAATTATTAGGTAGGTTTTAGGAAAAGCAAGTTTATTTGTAAATCATACACTAGGCACTTCAGAATGCGTCACAGAAAATAAAAGAAACAGCTGAAAAAAGACCTTGTTTAAGTATTGAATATTTAATTATTTCACACAATAATAATAATAATAATAATTAATAATAACGTTCTTTGTACATCTCATTTAAACAACAAGCTGAACAGTAGGTGAAAAAAAAATTAAAACGAAGAATAAAACAATACAGTTTAAAAACAGGTAAAAATATAAAACCATAAAAACAAAAAGGAAACACCTAAAATTAAATATAACTTTAGGGATCCAATTAAGCCACATAAGATAAGGTGAACAAGTTGGTCTTTAGCCCTCCGAATGTCTAGAGGGAGATTGTTCCACAAATATGGGGTACGAAAGGAAAAAAGCTCGCTCCCCTAGAGTTTTTCTCTTAGTCTTAGGAACTCTTAGAAGACCCGTGCCCGACACCGGCAGCTTTGCTCATGCAAAATTAATTTGCATTGTGGAAACCAAGTGTGGTTGATCTCTCCACTCTCTTTGCTCTGACTGCAGGCGAGTTTCAGGATTAGGCAGCAGCTGTCTCCCTTTGAGACAGCTTTTATGGCAAGACAATTAACATTTAATTGCTAGACTGGATGTTAATTACTGATATCTGCCACATAATTTTGCTTAGTCAAAACTCTTATTCAAAATATCTGTAATTAGATTTTGACTAGTCAGAACTCTACGTTTTGTCCAGTAAGATTCAAACAGTTTTGCCATGTGTTGTTTGTCATCATAGATATCTATAATTTATTAATCTTAAATCAAAAATGCTACTTGTCACACTGACATTAAGACTAGTCAAAATGATGTTATAGATATCTATAATGGTAATTCTGGATAGTTAAATTTACTGATTAAATGTTAAAAAGCCTTGCCATATTCCTACAGCAGCAAAACTACTTATATCAGTTTCTCCTATTACGTCACAAAAACTTTTGAACCAATAGCAATACGGATTCAAAATTAAACACATGACCACCGTTTAACCCTAGGAGGGCGCCACACTGACGATTTCAGACACAAAAGTAGGATTTCCACAGACATGCTCTAATTTGTCAAAATAATGACCAGGATATGTAAACAGTACTATAAGACAACCATGCCTAACAACTTATTGGCAAAAAATTGTTGATTTGGGGTTGCGTTAATCTTTAATGAGGGTGCCGATTTGGAAGAATACACATCATCTGTGCTGTCCTATTTTCACTTCTGCACTAATGTTGTCCTACCCACAAGGACAATCAGAATGTTTTCCAACCAGAAACCATGGGTGGACAGCACAATGTGGTCCCTGCTGAAGAAGTTTTTGTACATTCAGCAGTATTCAGATCAGGAGACAGACAGAGTTAGCAGTAAGCTTAAAAGGGCATCCAGAAGGCAAAGCACAGGTACAAGCAGTGCATTGAGGACCACTTCAACAGCAACAAGCCACATAGTGGAAACTTCCAGAAAAAAATTGCAGAGTCTTGCTTTAAATCAAATACTGATATAATTAAAAATAGATCCTTTCCCAATGCTGTGAAGGCCATCGCCCTCTGCTGGGAATCAAACCACCAACCCAGTTCATAGTCTGTTACATGTTTACGCACATACTGCTGGTTCCAGAGTTTCTTGATTAAATCGAGAACTATTTCCACCGTTTCTCACATGCTAATGTCTATTTGCTAGTTTTTGCTAATGACAATTTGTAAACTTTTTAACTTCTCTCGGAATGTTTGTCTGTTACATTCCTGCAACTGCACAGTAATGCACATAATTTTGTAAAGTGACTATCTTTCTTTTTTGAGTTGAACGTTTAAGTTTTATTTGATGCTAAGGACTATTTGCATTTGTTGTTTTCAGTGTGTTACATTTACATATATATATACATTATGTCTTGATTTGTGTCGTTATGTTATGATTTCTGAGCCGGTGTCTCACCTAAATTTCATTATGGTTACATAATGACAATAAAGACTCGATGCTTTATTCTTGGTTCTTGCCTCCTGAGAAGGCTGCGAGCCCCCAGGTTCAAATCCCCAAAACTGCCACTCTGGGTCCCTGAGAGAGCCCCTGAGCCCCCTGGCACCCCACTGCTCCCTAAGGATGAAATGGAGAGGGGAATTTTCATTGGAATGTACAAAAACTTGAAATGAGAAATTAAAATTATTATTATTTATCAAAAACCTTGAGTGGATCTCATTAGACAGATAGAAACCCATACAATTAAAATTGTGTGAAACACAATTCATATTGTGTCCCAAAAAAAAACTATGTAGTTTACTGTATATATAAAAGCATTTAAAAAAAAATTCAGATCAAATGGGAAAAAATTCAAACATTCTTTTGGCAATTTCAGCTTTAAGTATGTTCTCAATAGATGTCCTCAAATCCCCATTTTCATTCACAATTGTTGCACTAAATTGCATTCCCTGTGTAGCTGGAAAGTGACTGCTCTCTTGTTCCCTCTGTCTCATCAAAACAAATGGTTTCTGCTGGCCAGATGAAATGCAAATGCCCTCTCACTGCAAGACCAGAATGGTCAAAGTGTTAATGAGTGACAAAGCGTTCTCATTATCAGGAGAGGGTACTTGGGCTTGGTAAGTCTAATCAGCTCTAATGCATTTCAGGTCCTAATGCTCCTAAACTGCCAACAATGCCAAGCAGGGCCATTTATTACTACAGGACACTCCTGTGGATCCAGCAAAACTGGCACAAAGTCTCCAGAGCTTATTGGTTGCATATATAAGTAATAAGTACAGGATGTTACACATTGCAACACTCCTGTTTAAAACTGGCATGATACCATATTCTTTATTTATAAAGCACAGTGGCCTTTTTCTTTTTCAGATTTCTAATAAAGAGCAGCGTTACACTTGAATTATCAGGAATGGGAGTTTTCGAACACATTTTCTGAAGGTCTTTGGACATGTCCTGTGCAAGATTAATACTGTGATGTGAAATAACTATGATAAAAATATTTGTTGTTGATTTCACATGTAGGATCTCCTTGTCTTCATGAAAGACCACTCGACGTTTATTTTTATTTTTTTTGAAGTGCATTGTTTACAATTTGTGTCGCTTAATGCTCAGGATCTTTTAAAGAATTTAAAATTAAGACAAAAAATGTTGAAATGAAGCAACCATAAATGAGTGTGGCCGGTGGGATCTGGCTAGCTGCAGAAACTTGTCGGCTGAAGAAGGGTGCGACATCCAGAAGTAGGTTATAGAGGCTAGACCAGGGGTCTGCAGCCTACTGCTTCAGAGCCCCAAGTCTTTGGAGATTTCACAAAGGCTCTAAATAACTCTGAATAAAAATTATAAAGGACCAGCTAATGTTTTTAAATACAGATCTAAAATATAATGCTGGTTTTAGCAGAATGACAAAAGTAGCAAAAATACAATTTTAGATCTATTTTTCTTGTCATGAGATTGGAAACTACGTGTTTTTTTACATTATTCTGCATAAATATTCCCATGTGTCAAGGTTTGTGGAGTTTGAACCCAAATTCTGCCACACACAGAGCCACGTTTAAGAGTTTTTATTGAAAAGGTTGAATAATGGATGGAATAATGGTATGAACCAAAGTCCATACCAAGCTGCAGCAGAGGGATGGTGGAGATGGCTGGAGCCGGCAGATGCGGGGAAGCTTGGCAGACGAAGGGAGCACAGGCAGGTTGATGTGAGGCAAGACAAGGAAGATGCCCATGTGTAGTTTTGAGCAGACAATCTAGCGGGGAAGGGCTGACTGAGTTGAGTCTTTGTAGTGGAGTTGACAGGTGGAAACAGTCCAGTATGATTAGAGGCTGACAGGTGTGAATGATTTGGCAGAGTGGAGTCAGAGCTGGGCTGAAGGAAGAAGGTGCTGAAAACTGCTCTGGGTGCAGCAGGTAAAACTGCACCCTGACATCACCCCCCCCCCCCCTTAAAAAACAAACAAGCTCAAAAAACCAAAACAACCCACCCAGGGTGGGCGGAGGGAGGCTCAGGATGGGGGGCTAGAGTCCAACTAAAAACTACCCAACCTAGGCGAAACAAAGGGAGAACAAAATAACACTGGGGATCCCGGGAAATTAACGAACGCCGGGGACCCCAGGGGACTAGAAAAACACTGACACCTAAAGAGCGCTGAAAACAACTCAAACCTAGAAGAACACGAGAACCAGAAAATACTAAACTAACTCAAAAACTAGGGATGTACTGGGACCCCGTGAGCGCTTGAACCCTTCAAAACACAGGGAAACAGAGGGCGTCTAACACACCAGGGAAACAGGTAATCTAACACAACATGGGAGCACTAGCAAGTACTAAGGTACACCAAAACTAAAGAACACTAAGAAAACTCAAAACAAAACACTAAGAACCGCTAAATAACTCAGAAACTAAGGGATGCTAGGTAACTCAAAACTAAGGGTTGAAAAATAACTCAAGAACTAAGGCAGAAAAAAAACAAATAAAACTAGAGAGCACTAGGGCCTTATGGGCGCAGGCAGTGACGGCTGCTAGTAGAGCGGCAGCGGCTAGGTAACAGAGTCGCCGTGGAGGACGGCCAGGACATGGCAGGTGGCGGAGCAGCAGCGCCTGATGGAAACCTCGAGGAGGACGGCCCCGTCTTGGCTGGGTCATAGGCCAGCGTCGCGGGGGGCGACCCCGGCGAGGCAACGCATTAAGGCACGGGCGCCGCCGTCGGCTGCCCCGCCCTGGTAACAAAGTCAGCAACAGGCGTTGCGGAGGGCGACCCCGGCCGAGCGGAACAGTCTGGCACGGGCATCGCTGTGGGCGACCCCGGCGACGTAATGGCAACTTGGTCGGCCGGCAGGAGCCTGGAGGCCGGCGGCAGGAACCAATGAGTCTTTCAGCGAAGCTAGGAAGAACACTGGGGAACCCCGAGCTACTGGTACTAAGCGGCGTCAAACTGCTATGAGCTGCTGGCAGTGCCGGGCTACACTGGGCTGCTGAAGTCCGGCCGCAGCTATCAGGAGGCAGGTCCTCCTGGACCGCCTCGCAGGACTTGGGAACGTCGGCGGCCTCAGACCGCGGCGCAGCAGGACCCTGGATGGCCGGTGGGACTGAGCTTTCTTCGGCCGGCTGAGCTGGAGCCGGGCTTTTGTCGGCCGACGGGACTGATCTTACGTCGGCAGCCGGCATAGAGAGAACGTGCGCCCCCATGCAGAGTTGGGCCGTGGCGAGCACAGCGGGAACCACAGCAACGGCCGGCAGAGCAGAGCTTTCGGCGGCCGGCAGAGCGGAGCTTTTGGCGGCCGGCAGAGGGGAGCTTTCGGCGGTCGGCAGAGCGGGTACGCGCACACCCACGCAGGCTTGTGAAGCGGGAACCTCTGCGGTGGCTGGCGAGGCAGTGTGCACCCCGACCTCGTAGGCTGTGGGACTCTCGTCAGCGGGAACAGGGAGGACCAACATGGGAGAAGGTCGTCCCTGTCCCCCTAGAAAAAGTCCCACAGCTGGTCTTCATGCAGGTGGGGTGCTCTAGCCAGACCCTCCTGAGCAGCAGCATCTGCACCCGGCCGAGTCACCGGGGAAAGGGAGGTTCAGCCGAGGTGTCAGGCTGGGCCTCGGGACATATCCTGTGCCGGCGAGCCCGGCGTCTGCGCCGGGAGGAGCAGGGCGGCGAGGTGGAGTTTGCTGCTGGCGATGAGGCAGCGGGAGCAGCAGCAGTAACGGCGGGATCTGCAGCAGCTGCTGCGGAAGGAGCTGAGGCTGGAACTGTGGCAGGGGCTGCGGTGAACTGGGCAGCAGGGGTTGCGTCAGGTGCAGCGGACGAGGCGGATAGACTGGTCAGTGGAGGTCTGGGTGGAGGCCGGCTGCGGAGGATCTGAGCGTAGGCCGCCTGCTTAATCCAATTGATCTCCTCCTCAAGACCAGTTATCCCCAGGTGGGACAAGAGTGGGGTCTTGTCCTTATAAACGTCCCATAGGCTCTCCGCTGTATCCACCTGCACCCAAGGTGGGTCAACAGTGGGTAATGAGTCCAACAGTTTCCTTAGATTTTGAAACATGGGTTCCGCCATGGAGCTCAGGAGAGAGGTGGCTATGGGATCCAGGCTCTGTGTGGGCGACGAGTTCATTCTGGCTGGATTGTACTGTCAGGGTTTGTGGAGTTTGAACCCGAATTCAGCCACACCCAGAGCCACGTTTAAGAGTTTTTATTGAAAAGGTTCAATAATGGATGAGAACCAAAGTCCATACCAAGCTGCAGCAGAGGGATGGTGGAGATAGCTGGAGCTGGAGCTGGCAGATGCGGGGAACCGTGGCTTGGCAGACGAAGGGAGCACAGGCAGGTTGATGTGAAGCAAGACAAGGAAGATGTCCATGTGTAGTTGTGAGCAGACAATCCAGCGGGGAAGGGCTGACTGAGTTGAGTCTTTGTAGTGGAGTTGACAGGTGGAAACAGTCCAGTATGATTATAGGCTGACAGGTGTGAATGATTTGGCAGAGTGGAGTCAGAGCTGGGCTGAAGGAAGAAGGTGCTGAAAACTGCTCTGGGTGCAGCAGGTAAAATTGCACCCTGACACTATGGGTAAAAATAGGAATCCATTTTCTTTTTGAAAAGGTTTTGATCTATTTCCTTATTTTAAAACCTAAAAATTGAAATAAAATAATGTTTCTTTAAAAGTGACAACGTTGAATTTTTCATGGATATCTACTATAGGAAATTTGTAATTTTCAAAAAGTCCTTAAACAGACAGAAGGTCTGGAAAGTAATTAATCTGTCCACAAGAAGGAAACCAGAGATCAATGGCCCTCTGGTTTGACTGTGTGCATGATTTGTATTTCTGTTTTGCCCTCTGACGGAGCGGAGATCTGGCCAGTGTGTACCCTGCCTCTCACCCACTAACTATTAGAAACTGGCACCAGCCTTTCCCCCAACGCTGTGAGGATTAAGTGGGCATAGTTGGTTCAAAGGTTTTGAGTTTCCTTCCATAAGCTTCTCACAATACTTTGCTACAATTTTGGCCCGTTTCTCCTGACAGAACTCTGCCCACGAATGTTCTATGGTTTTGAAATCAGGGCTTTGTGATAGCCGTTACAAAACATTAATTTTGTTGTCCTTTGGCCACTTTCCTAACTAACTTGATGCAGTACTTTTTTGTCCATTTGAAGTACCCGTTTCTGCCCAGTCTTTAACATCCTGGCTGATGTCTTGAGATGCTGCTTAATATCTTTAAATATTGTTCTGCACATATGATGACATCCATTTTGTGAATTGCACCGGTCAATCCTGCAGCAAAACATCCCACAAAATGATTCAGCTGCCCTTGTATCTCACAGGTGGGATAGTGGTGTCAGTATAGCAAGGTTCCCCTTTCCTCATCTGAATGTAATAATGGTCATTATTACCAAAGACTTCTATTATAGTTTTATCTTCTCTCACAGAACTTCTCTCCAAAAAAAGATATTTGTCCCTGAATGCATTTGCAAACTGCAATCAGGCTTATTAAGTTGCTGTTTGTTTGTTTTTTTAGTAGTGACTTCTTCCTCCCTAATTGGCATTTCAGTCCATGTAGATACAGAAACAGTTTTACTGACACTCTCTTACAAACTTCAGCCAGCATCTTTTCAAGGTTTTCTTGTTTTGTTCTGAACCCTAAAAGCACAGTACAAACCATAGGAAGAAGAACCCTTCTAATACCACAGAGGTGCGTTGATTTAACCTAAATGTGAACTGACCTATTACAAAGCCATGACAGCATCATTTCAGCTTTTCAAATGTTTAAAAGGTATAACAATCTTAATGTATGTACTGTAAACATTTTAATTTGAAGACAGCAATTAAAATTGTCTTAAAAATATGCATTTCATTATTCCTGCTGTTAGTAAGAAAACTAAATTTGGTCCTTATAACTTACCAACCACAGGAAGAATTTTGTCTGATCTAATGTCAGAGAGAATAGGTGTCTTTATACAGTAAGTGTGAATATCTGGTTTCAACTGTAAATGTGTTAATTTTTTTAAGAAAGATTTGTGACCTGGGTGGCTTGTCAAATTTTCAGTTGTACAAAAAAGTGTTTCAGAGTTTGACGTCGTCCTATAAAAAAACATAACTGAATAAATCTCTGTAAAAATGAAAAAAGTCCTTTTGCTATTGATGCATAAGATATCCCCAAGTAAAGTATTCTTGGTGTGATTTATTTTTATTTGTGTCCATGAGATGGTAAGGGTTCGTTTTCTGCTGGATGTTGTCATTTAACATTTTAAGTAAAATCTTCTACACTAAAAGTTTCTGCTGAGGTTTTGGTGCTGAACAACATCTATCCTGTCACGAGTGACTATAGGAGTCCTTTTGCTCTGTCTGTGCCCACAGCCCCTTCTTTGATGGTGTCCTCTCCCCTCGGGCAAAAGGGAAGAAGAAGAAGAGAAAGTCTGAGCGAAAGAGAAAAAGAAGAAGGTGAGTTCTCAAAGTTTGCCAATACTTTAGTCAATGTGAAAGTGCTTCACTGGTTGAAATGTATACATAGAAATAAACAGAATACAAAGTACTGCATCCAACACATCACACGAAACCACCGATTTTATGGTATGCTTTGAATTTAAATGAATTTTAAATGGACCATATGTCAAATGAGTGCAATAGAACTGGGTTATAACTATCTTGAAATTAAACTGTACTTACTTTGAACACATTGGACTGATTTTGACAATAATAAGTAATCACTGAACCAAATTGAAGGAATTATATTGAGTCATTTTAAAATGAAACACATCTTTTTTTAATTAGTTGAATGGAATTCGGTTAAACAGTGCTTTTAACAAAACCTGAAGTATAATTAGATTCATTTTCAGCACACCTTTTTAGATTGTGCCAGGACGATATGTATTGAAATTAAGTGTATGCACTTTAAATTAATATGGCAGAATTTAATTCAGTTATTGCCTTTAAAGAAGACCATGGAAAATTTCTGTTGGATTTATGTTGGTTTGAACTGAAATAAACATACTTTGAATAAACTGTTTTAATTAACAACCATGACTTGTACTAATGAGCTTGTGCTGTAATAAATTTGATAGAATCAGCATTCAATACATTATGCATTTGGAATTATGTAATATAATGGAACTGGATTGTGATTTACGTTATTAATAAAAAAAAATGCATGGACCAGAATACAGTTCATTAAATTGCTTTAAATATTGCTTCAAATATTGGACTGCCCATATCTTTAAAACTTTGGACTGAATTTTAAAGCAATTAGTCGAATTGGACTGTAATTGACTCAATCGAGTTTAAAAGAACATGGAAATTAGATGCATCTATTAGGGATGAATATGGTGTGAACTTAATTGCATTAAATGGAAATAATTTAGATTTACATTGGTTTACTTTGCCATTGACTTAGACTATATTTAATGGGATTAAACTACCTTCAAATTGTACCTGTTTAAAATGAATTGCTATTGAACTGATCTAGATTTTAGTGGACACCAATCTTACTTCGCTGTAAGGTAGCTGAAATAAAATATTGATGTTCAAACATACTTAAAGTGAACTGAATTTAATTCAGCTTAGCCACGAAGTCTAAGAATACTTGCTTACCTTTCCTTTTTTTCCCTTTAGGTCACCTTCACACAGTCTGTCACCACTGAGGAAGAAGAAAAAGAAGAAGAAGAAGAGCTCCAAGAAAAGCAAGCGGCATAGGTAGTTCTCCTTTATTATTACAGCATAGCAGACATGGAATTACATTAGAAAAGTGACCCAAATTATCTACATTCCAGGTATACCTCCAAGAAGTCCAAACACAGGTATATTAAAATATATCTACTTATTATTATTATTATTATACGTGTTTTATTTATCTAGACATCAAAGACAGTTGTCACTTTGAATACCTTGCCGTTTTTAATGTGGTGTAACAATTGCATGCATGACGGAGGATTACTGGATTTTCACCTTAAAGCCTGATTCTTAGTGTATCAGCAAGAAGGCAGACTGCCTGTGAAGGCTTTGTCGGTCTTAAATACCTCCGGCTCATTCTGCTTTCCTTTATCCCTCTAGCTCTTCAAGTTTAAAACGTAAGAGGAAGGATGAACGCAAGCACAAAAAAAGGTCAGTATGAAATAGTTGCATCAGAATCGTGTACACCAAACCTCCCATTTAGATTATAGACCAACACCGTAGGAACTCATTTTGAAAGGAAAATAAAACGATTTATGGTTTCTGACTGTTTTTTTACATACAAAAATCTGAAAAGTGTTGCATGCATTTGTATTCAGCCCCCCGAGGGGTCGTATAAGGTGGCTGACAGGTGCAAACATGCAACAAAAGGCTGAATGTTCCACAAACAGCTAACTGCGGCACAAACGGCAAAAACGCACTGCGAACATATAAATGATGTAAATTCCAAAACACACGCAAACAAATGCGATAGAAAAAAATGCTGCAAAATAAAAATGCTACAATCACAACAAGCAGAAACAAAATTAAAAATGGCACAAGTCCTGAAAACAACAACAGGTTAAAACAAAGCTGCAAACTCCCTGTAAAAATCACGGAACGCGCCAGACCACTAGGGGGAGTAGTGGGACTCGGTGAAGACAGTATTACCTACGTATGCTGATGTTCTATAATATTTCAATCTGAAAAACTCACACGGAAAGAAAAAGACAATTAGAAGAATTTTATTGATACAATTATTTTAAGACTTTGGTGCTCAGACCTCGGCAGGAAACATTAGCGCTGAATTTGACTTTAATATGCATAAGCAGTTGTATGAGAACAGGGATGTTTCCCCCCAGGCCTGAAACTCATGGTGGAGTGGAGATAGACGAAGTTGGTTCAGTCCACAGACGCTGGTTGGCGAGACGATCTGCTTGAGCTGTAATGATGAGATACGGTACACTGGTTGAGCTGATACCAGTGCTTCACTCAGGGACCCAGAAAGATAGATGTCCAGCTTGGATAAACACAGGTTTGCATGAACTGTCCATGATGAGCAAGCATGAAGCCACAGTGGAGAGGAAAAACTCCCCTTTGGGAAGAAACCTCTGGCAGAAGCAGGTTCAACATGAATTTCCGCCTAGGCTTCATTATAAATGATTATGGCCATTTTTTTTTTAAAAAAGGAAGTTAACAAAAACCTATTTTTTCTTTCTCTCCTTCAACTTGTTTTCTGGGGATCATGTAAATGTCTTTATTGAGGGCTTGGTCCCATATGGCTTGGTAGTTGACTCCACTTGGTAGTTGGCACACTTCTGTTTTTTATTTTTGTTTAGTTTTTTTGTTGTTGTTTTTTCTTGCTGCTCTGTTTTACAATTGTAGAATTTTTCTTTTGCAGTGATTTTCTGTTGCTTTTTTTCTTTTTTTTTTGCTTGTGTGATTTAGAGTTTGCATCATTATATTTTCTGTGACTGCGTCATGTTTCTGTTTCAGCGCATTTGGCCGTTTGTGGTGCATTCAGTCATTTGGTGTGAGTTTACACCTATCGGCTACAGCTTATACATCCACCATCCACTGCAGTAGCAGTAGCAGCTCTTTTATGGTATTTCTCTCTACCAGCTTTGCATATCTAATCCTTACCTGGTATTCTTTGTGAAACAGCTCAAGGATCTTCATTAAGCCATTCTAACATAAATATCCGCTCATCTAAACGGCTGCACCTGCATTTGTGAAGCTTTTGAAGTCTGCAGATGACACCACTGTCATCTGATTTAGCACAATGACATGAGATGGATTAGCTGGTCCATAGGTGTAGTCAGAAGCACTCGGAGCTTATCCCGCTCAAGACAGTGGAGATGATGGTAGACTTCCGAAGAACATCCCTCACACTGCTTGCCTTCACCATGCACATTAAGATTTTGTCTGCTGTGGATCACGCCTGGCTCCTAGGAACCATGCTTTCTGGGGGGTCGTGGCCGAGTGGTTAGAGCAGCGCGCTTGCACTCAGAGAAGGATGCAAGTACCCGGTTCGATCCCCAGCGCCTGCACTCTGGGTACCTGAGCAAGACCCTTAACCCCAGATTGCTCCCCGGGCGCCGCACATGGCAGCCCACTGCTCCCCAAGGGTGATGGGTTAAAAGCAGAGAACAAATTTCGTTGTAATGTATGTTTCAATGACAATAAAGATGATATTACTATTATTTATTACTATTACTTTCTCAGGACCAAAGATAGTCCTAACACAGAGACTGATTGTTGCACCAATCCAACCATGTTGGATTGAACTTTTTTTGTAAAACAAAAAAAACAAAAAAAAAAAATGTATATATATATATATATATATATATATATATTACTGAAAATGTCTTAATTGAGAGAGATGAAGGACCGATTTCCTCATTTGTGTTCACAAATTTATGGATTAAAGCTGACTCTGATTCTGATCGGAATCCTTTCATTGTTGCTCAGGTTAAACCTTTAGGGTTATTGTGTCGCTGGGAGGTGAACCTCCACCACGGTGTCAAGTCTTGCAGCCTCTCTCAGACGTTCTATCAGGACTGGCTTGTATTTCTTTCCGTCCGTCTTTCCAAAGATAGCAGGCACCTGGTTGCACTCAATTTTCTTTTCTGGGTATCAAAGTATAGAGGGCTGAATACCCATACAAGTCACACTTTTCAGATGTTTATTTGTCATGAAGTGATTTAAAAATATATGTATAATTGTCCATGTACTTCACAGTTTGTTATTGTAACATGACAAAATGGCACAAAATTAGCTGCTCATTTTAATAGATCCATCTTCACTTTAGCTCCTGTCAACACTCCTGTCTTTCAGTATTTAACTTTCAACTCTCAGCCCTGTTTCTTCCTCTGTCCTTTCTTCTTTGCTCTGCACCAGTTCACGGACTCACTCGCACCGGAGGCGGCGCTACAGGAGGTCTGAGTCGGACACTTCCTCCTGCCGATCCTTTACAGGGAAAAGGTAGTGGCCCTCTTTCCTCCCTTCGACCCGTGCCACCCCCCACACACTTTTCCTTATCAGCATGAGGCGTCTTGGTCTCACTGCGGCAATAACTGATAAGGGAGAGGTGACTTCCTCCACCTCTGGTATAACCAACCCTTATCACAGCCTCACAGGAAATGGCCCCAAATTCACTCCTTAGATCAATGCACTCAGGATGAAATAGAGTGAAATATTGGGGGGTTTGATGATATGAAAGTGGGAACTGTGATGTGGCATTTTTTTACCAATTACATTTGAGTAATTGCTGGTGGATTTGCTGGATAAAGGTGGTAATTAATTCTCTTTGACCACGGTTTAATGCCGATGTACATTGTACATATGCATTGTACACAGCAGGAAAACTTCAAACAGAAAGGCCTCTGTCTTATGAGGTGCAAAGGATAAAATGATGGTGAAGAAGACAAGACTCGAACAGTATTTAATTAATAAAAAGGTTAGATGTCCATAAATATAAAAAAATGGTGAGCCAGGGTGTGGCTTGAAAGAAATGCTCTGACACCAGTGGTGAATAATGCAGCTATCAGGATCTGAAAATCAGCAAAGGAACACTGTTTTATGATAACCAGTAATATCCATCTATATATTCCACATTTTCTGTATTTATGTCCAAACAAGGACAGTGTGTATTAATGAATTTAAATTTAAAAAATGCAAATGCCTCTAATTGCATTCTTGTTCTTCTTCTTTGGTGATTAATCACTGGAAACAATCTGTGCACATTCATCTTCTGATTGAACAGCAATTACATTTAGATGCCTTATTGGCGTCAAATATGCTTGTCAGCAAAGGAAGTGCTTACATAATTCTGTGTTATAAACTGAACTAACCAAAAGATTTCCTCACAGACACCGACAGAAGTCTGTGGTTCATCAGGCATTCAGAGAGATGAGAGCGGCTGGAGAGGAAACCCGAGCAGCACTGAACCCCGCGGAAACAAAGTGGAGACGTACGACAAAATCTGTGTGTAAAACGGCTCCTAAATATCGCTCCGTCCTCTCAGCAGGCACCGTAAGTACAGTTGACAAGTTTTACAACACCGCCACGGGTTCAAATCAGTTTCTCTGCTCTGACCAGGTCAAGTTTATGGTTTCAACTTAATTATTTGAAAGGAATTTATTTCAGACAATTAACAAATTTAACAAATAATAATAATAACAAATAATAATAAATAAATAAATAATTTTCAGATATAAATCAATTTCAGAAATTAACAAATAATAATAATAAATAAATAAATTTCAGAAATACTACAAACAAATAACCAAGTACCACATAAAAAGTAATTGGTAAACCTTAAATTAAATTTTTGTTCCAAATCAATGAAATCATTTGAACATAAATAGAAGTGAGATAAACAAAATTTTCCTTTAAATAAACTTGTCAGTATATTTACCCTGATATCTGACATTGATTATTGATTAATGTAAGTTGTCTGAAAAGGAGTATGAAGAAGTAAAACTTGTATTCCATACCCCTTCTTCAATTAATTGTTGATTTATTAAGAGAAAATCTGAGCTTATTTTTATTTAAAACAAGTGTTTCTTTTTTCTTTTTTACGATGGAAGTTCAAACTTGTGTCTCAAAGCAAATCCATTTTGTCAAAGTTGCTTTAAATCTCCATATCTACGCTGCAATCATGCGAAGCTATTTTAGGTGTGAAAGTAAATCAATCACAGCATCCACTGTGAAAGCTTTTTACCTTTTTATAGAAAAGCCTCTCAACCCAAGTGTGAATCCAGAGTGGTGCAGAGGATAATATGATGTGCTTTATGTTAACTAATGTACGAAATGGTGACGTGCCAGCAGCATTTCAGGCATTATGAGTGGATTTCACGGCAGCTTGTTGGCACATAAAGATTTAACAGAACTAAAATGCATTATAAACCCCGCTGAATATGTATAAATCTAAAAACATTGTTAATGTACAGAGAAATATGCAATAAATGTAAAAACCAGAACAGCTGGTGCAGACAGGCTTTCAACAGACTGACTAAAATCTTCGATGTCTTGGCTAATAAGCCCACGTTTAAATCATCTTATTATTAGTCTTTGCAATGAAAAAGTATATACTGTAGCATGTTTTGTCCAGGTATTTTTTCATATATTCAAATATATTCTTAATGTAATTGAGAATAGAGCCTCTAGACAGTAAAGTAGATTCCTTCACAGCGGTAAAAATGTATTGTTATGGTCAGTGTTTGGTCCAAAGAGCTAAGAAAGTTTCAGTAACAGATGAAACATCTGCAGAATTGTTTGGGTTCTTCGAAAATAGTTTGAATGCCTTCAGACAATACTGAAACCGTACACTGAAAATAGGACCACCAAATTCTCCAACCTTTTTAAACCCAATTTATTTTATGCAGTATCTTCTCAAATGCTTGATGCTGGAAAAGAAAGTGAATCCATGCCTCCTAGATTTGATTGCCACCAAAGTGGTTTTAATGCTAAAGCGTGGCTGGAGGCTCAGCCGATTCTTAACTGGTAGAACAAAAAGATGTAAAAAAAACAGGATAAAAATCCTTTTATTTTGTTTTTCTCTACAAAGTTTTCTTGGTGATTTATCAATAAGTCACTTTCTTATAGCACATATTTAATCCTTCTTCTGATGTATTCTTCATTTCTCCTGCGGATTACAGTGGATCAGCCCAAATCACAAGTCTATTGCCTCCTTATCCCCGCAAGTAGAAAGCTTAAAAACGGCAGTCTTGGGTATAGATGCAGTTTTTCTATGACTGTTTGTTGCAAATCTACTTCACAAGGCTGGCCTGCCTTTCAGATCTTAAACAGGTGCTGCAGGCCAGAGTTATATTTCTAAATGCTAGCTGGCTTTATTTTAATAAGCACTCATTACAAGTAACACTGCAGGCAGTGCTTAAAAAGCAAGTTGAATCCAGTGTTGCCGCTAGTGATGTTCTCCATTTATACTCAAAAGTTGGAAATTCTTGTGTTCTCATATTGTAAAGTCAAAATCCCCTAAAGCTAGAATTGTGCCGTAAAAAGCCAAAGGATTCCAACCAACCCCATCCTCAAAATCCAATATGGCTGCTGCAAATATGAAAGCCAGTGCTAACTGCAGTAATAAACTGTTTACTTGCACTTATGATAATTTCTATCTTTTTTAAATCAAGCCTTACTCACATATTGAACTTCAGGCAGGGAAGATCGTACTGCAGTGCATAATATGTATTAATACTCAATGAACATCTGGGATTTAGCAGATAATAAGGTGCATTTACCTTTCCTTACATTAGGTATTCTTTAATATTATTTTAGTAATTTTGATTGAAACGATAAGGATTTAATTAAATATAATTAATATTGATCTAAGCCTCCTTTAGTCCCATCTGTTTTCCAGTTGCTCAGTTTAACTTCTCCTTATAAGATGAATATGCTACCTGAAGCTCGTATTAAACTGAGCTGCTGCTTCATGTGGAATTTTTCCTCCATGTTTTTAAGAAATACAGCTATGTCCTTAAACCAATTGTCTCTTACTTGGTGGAGCATGAAACATCTTTAATTTCTCCCCAGTAATCATTAAGTTATGCTAATTGAAAAAATGGCTGTTTAAATTACACACCAAATGGTTTTAATTGAAATTCACTAAATTAATTCATTTGTCCAGTCATGCCAACGCTGATTTTCTAGTTTTTAAGAAGGACTTCCCATACTGATGTTTAGCCACACTGTGCAGAAACACGCTGTATTGTTTGGATTTAGTTATGATGCCTCTGTGAGCGGGTAAAAAAAAGTGTATAATTAAAAAAATGTGTTTGATTCAACAGTATAGAAACTGAGATTTATTTTCAACTTGACATCTGAAACAAAAGAAAAGCGAAATCAGGGATGTTCAGAAATCTTGATGGCAGCCATGTTGATTTATGTAGAGGTGCAATAGAAGAATGTGTTTATTTAAAATGTGTGAAACCTTTTAGCCCCAAGTGTGAACAGCTTGTGTGAAAATGTGACTCTTAACAAGGATGGTAGAAGATTTGTTTATGTGTCCCTTGTGGTTGCTGTGCAGACTGATGACTGCAAAAACCTTCTGCAGAATAGGGCTTAGGAAACTTTATTTTTTTTGCACCATCTACATGCACTTGTATTTGTTTTGCATTTAAGGAAAAAAACAGAAGCTGTACCACTTACTCCATGTGTAAAGACCCTTAAATTAGTTAAATCTTCTATGTCAGAAACATGATTTCAGACTAAAAACTGTATTTCTTACAAAATCATCAGCTCCCTAATTATTGGCACCCCTGACATCCTTTTTAAATAAATTAAACTCAAACATTGTTTTATTCACTACTTTCCTTTTGGGGGTTGATTACAGTGACAAAATATTTATAAGGATCTTTCCGTTAGTTTCCTGTTTTTCTAGGATATAAATGTGCCGTGACAAAGAGGCCTATTTCTATTAATGTCTTATCAAACATGGGAAAGATAAGAGAACATGCCATACTAGTAAGGCAGATGCATATTGATCAGGAAATGGTGACAACAGTCCTGGCCTAAACTTGGCCATATCTACAGCCAGAGCGGTAATTAAAACAGCCTGTGCATGTGATAAACCTTGCTGCACCAGGACCTGAGCTTATGTTGCCACTATGCAGTGAGGAGGATGGTAATGGAGATAAAAACACAAATCTCCAAAGCTTACTGTTACAGAACTTGATTAGATGCTACATGCTAATTGACAGTTTGGGGGCCTGCCCTGAAAATGGCTCTTCCCTCCTGCTATCACAAATGTAAACACGTGGAGTTACAGAATCTTGGAAACTTTTTAGAAGGCATGGTTTTGTGGATATTTTAATAAAAAAATCTAATGGCCAATGAACTGAGAATTGATCATCATTTGTGCAGCAGGAAAAAGACGCAGAACATGCAGAATGGCCAAATGAACAGAAATGGTTTTCCAGAGAGTAATAAACTCTGGCCTGGCCACCCCGGTCCTCAGACCTCAACTCTATTGAAAACCAGAGGAGTTAGCAAATAAAAGAGCATAAGAAAGGACCCAGGACTCTGGATGACCTGTAGAGGTTGTGAATTAAAAAAGATTTTCACACATCCCTCTTTGTGTATGCTTCAACCCTTTAACATGTAATAGGAGAATACCAATTGCTTCTTTTCAAAAGAAGATTATAGAAGTATTAACAGCAAGGCCAACAAGTATTGTAGCATTTTTAAAGCAGATAACGTATGTTTTTGCTCTGCAGGTTAAGTATTTTCAAATGAAAGGTTGTTTTTCTAAGTTATTCAGTGGGAGATTATGCTACGGGAAGAAAAGGTGAATTGATTTCAGGGTTTTTACATGTCTTTATGAGGCGTGCAAGCAAGCACGGAGGGCACTGTATACCCACCCCCGGAAAACACCAAGACAATGTGAAAATATAAGTCTAACTGGCTCTGAGTTTGAAGAGAGGGTTATTGTCTTTTTTTTAATGCAATTTACGACTCTAATGATGCACTTACGTTGCCCGCTCTTCCCTTTTTTTTTTACACCTTACCTACTTAAGGAGGAAATCTTGATTGGTAAGTCGCTGCTATCTGCAGATTCAGGGATTTACTTGTAGGTCGGTGCAGGCTAAAAATGTGTTCTTACAGGAGGGAGAAAAACAATCATCTGTCCTATTCTGAGGACTTTCTTAGTTAGACTGATGGGATCTATCTAAGTCTGCAATCCTTTTCATTTCTGCATAAAACCCATTTTTGTGATGTTTGTTCGATGTTTTTTAAACATGAGGCTTTTCAATGGGGTTATTGTTTACTCTGTTTTCCTCTTCACTGGAGTTAGAGCTGGTAGATCTTTTCACACATAGATTCGTTTTTTTTCTTCTCTGCTCTTTTTCCTTTTTCGTTTCCGTTCATATAACTGTTTTAGCGCAGACCCACTTTAAAAACTGTTTCCTTGTTGATTTCTGACTTTAGTTGAGTTCAGACTTTCTTTCAAGGTTAATCGCATGCTTTAAATTTGCATGATGTCTCTCTATTTCCAAGCTTTTTGTCCCGAGAACAAAAAAGAAAGAAAAAAAAGAAATCTCAACTGTGTTTTTCAATGCGTTATGTGCCTTTGTACTAATGTATTCAGAGTAAATCAAAGCAGGTAGCAGGTTCTGTTCTGTGCAAGTTGGATTTTAAGCTGCAGTCTTTTTGTCTGTTTGCAGATTTTGCCGGCAAAGCCTGGAAGCAAGCTTTTAAATGGGAATGGAGCTCAGGATTTTCCAGGTCCGCGTGACTACGACTCTGGCAACGACACATCTTCCCCGCCGTCGAGCAAAACTTGTGTCTCTCGGGCGAGTGTCGCTGAGAACCAGAGGAACTGTTGTCAGCGTCTCGCCTCACCTCCTGAGAAGCAACGCTTTGCTGACAGAGATAATGGTTCGGATTCAGGAAACTCCGTGACAAGCTACGCTTCCTCGTGCAAACCATACAGGGAAGACGGCTTCTCTGCTACCCTCTTCAGTGGAAACAGCAAGAGGTGAACGTTTTGTTGGGGGTTTGTTGTCGGTCTGAATGGCGGCCTCCAAGCGTCGCTGGAAAACATGTTGCGGCATCCGTCATTAGAAATGTTCAGTGGCCTGCACTTTCTCAGAAATCAAAGGTTATTTTCCAAAAGTTACAAGGCAAGGCAAGTTTATTTGTACCGTAGCAGCAGGTCAAGATGTTGGACTACAAAGTTAATCTAATGAAGTTTCAGTGAAATACAACAGTTTGAACTGAACCTTAAAATTTAAAGGCAACGCTAAACAAATAGGGTTTTAACCTTGACTTAAAGGAACTCAGTGTTTCAGCACTTTTAAAGTCTTTTAAAGTTTTGTTCTGGTTCTGGTTCTGCAGAGTAGACTTGAACCAGAAGACCTGAGTGGTCTGGAGGGTTGATACAAGTCTGTGATGTATTTAGGTGCTGAGCCATTCAGGGATTTATTGACTAACAGAAGTATTTTAAAGTCTATTCTCTGAGATACAGGGAGCCAGTGTACACTGAAATAAAAAAAAAAGAAACCGGGCATGTCTTAAAGAGAACGTAATTATATTGTGTAGATACTATGACTAAAGACAAAAAAAATTGCATTTGTTGGATCCAACTAAGCATATCGTGTTGATTCAACATTATTGTTTCTTGTACTTAGAGAATGTAATAATGCTGTGTAGGTATTACATAATAAGTTAATTCTATGGGAGAAATTAATTTTCCTGAAATAATCTGTTACCTTGATCGCACTGTTGGTTCCCATGAGTTGTGAGCTTGCTGCATACAAGTGTATTCTCCTCACTCCTACAATTAACTTAACATATAAGCCTTAATATAAGCAGATTATTTCAGGAGAAATACATTTTACACAAGTCCAAAGATGACTTTTGCACTAATACTTATGTGATAGCTCACATGGAGGGCAGACACCTTTAGTAAGCTACAGGATGCAGGATCAAAGCAGTGAGGTTCTCTGTTACTTAAAACCACGCCCCACTGTTTTAGTTAATTAAGTAGTTTTGGAGGGAAGTGACTGAGTTGTGTTGAAGTGCCCGTATTATCTTAAATTAACACAACATTATTGGTTGATGCGAAAGCAAAAGGTTTGTCGCAATCAATGTTCACTATTGAATTAAGTAGATCCAAAGCATTTTTTTTCAGTGTAAGGACTTTACAACTGGGGTGATGTTCTCTACTTTCTTAGTCTTAGTGAGGATGCGAGCAGCAGCGTTCTGGATCAACTGCAGTTGTTTGATCGACTTTTTAGGCAGACCTGTGAAAACCCTGCTGCACTAATCGATTAAACTAAAGTTAAATGCATGGATTAGTTGTCTGAGGTCCTACTGAGACATTATTCCTTTAATCCTGGAAATGTTCTTCAGGTGAAATGTTCTTCACCTGAACCTATTAGATATTGTTTTTGTTCCTAACTGGAACTTAAGACTCAATTTTCCATAACTGTGTACTTTCTGTTCTGAAAAGTAATTTCTAAATATGGGCTCTGTTATGTAGTGCTAACAAATACAGCTTTAAAAATCAATACTATTAAAGGGATATCTCACAATTGTTTTTAAGTGATGTTCTGTTAAAAGGCAATTGGGCAGTAAAAAACTCTCTTGTGGTCTACTTTTGAAATGAATTTGGATTAATTGGTGCCGTCCTAAAACAACTTTGGTCCTAAAAATGTCACGGTTGATTTTCTAAGCAATATTTAATAAGCCTGTAAACTGTAGTCAATTTGCATTGATCTATTATTTTTTAAAAGGACAGTCATTCCTTTCATGGCTGTGTGCCACTAATAACCCTCCTGTGTGAAACACACACTGAGAATGGAACAAGACCTTTGGGTCCAGAGTAACTGAATGATAGAAGATTAAGGTGAGGTAAAAAAAAAATTTTTTTAAAATATAATCGTCTTCACTTTAGCAGCAAATTACCTTTGCTTTTTATACCACCTCACTCCTCTAATACACACTGGAAACATTTTACATGTTTAACACAGGAAGATCATTGGTGGTGCACTGCCTCCTATCTCCACTTCCTATATATAAAAAAATAACCTCTGATGCAAACTGACAATAGTTTAAAGGCTCATTAATGTTAACATAAAAATAATCACATCTTTTACTTTGAAGTTGTTCACTTGCTGTAGACCTCAAGGTGCAGACTTCTCACAACTTTTTAACAGAACTTTATTTAAAAAAAAAAACTGTGAACTATCACTTGAAAAATGTATCACTCAAAACCCTTGAACATTTTTTTATGTTTTCTTTAAAGTGGGCAGACAAACTCTGGGTGTGAGGAAGAAGTTACAAGATGCCCGAAGGCAGGCAGATGTTCACAAAGGAGGAGCAGGTCTTCTCGGAGACGGCTGAAAACCCTTTCCTCCAGCAGCAGGAGCAGATCCTCGGGGAGCTCTAGGCACTCTGGGCGCTATTCTCGAAGCGCCTCACTGTCTTCTTGCAGGTACTTCGTCCATTATGTCCATCACATGTTGCATTTCAGGAAATATCTAACGTAATTCAAATCGGGATAATATCGTCAGTATTTGCTCATCTATCTTGCTGCAGCTCATACTCTCGTTCTCTGAGTAACTCGTCAGCTGTGAGGCGAAGGAGCAGCTTGCTCAGCCTGAGCTCCAGAGGGAGCTACTCCAAACACAGTGCTGACAGGTGGAGTTTCCTAAATCTTTCCAGCTACTGAGCTCCCCTTTTAGGCAAACGAACGTACACTGACGTTTCTGGTAATTAAGTCTTCACACTGTCGAAATCTGCTTCCCCAGACTACGAGACAGAAAGCGACTGTCTAGCTCCAGAGAGACAGATCTGAAGCACACGCATAAAGTTAGTAGGAAGAGTCGAAGACGCAAATCCTACTCGCCAATGAGAAAGAGGAGGAGAGACTCTCCCAGCCACCTAGAGGCGCGGCGCATCACAAGGTAAAGCTTATCTCAGCCGGCCTTTCTCCGTTTTCATTGAAAGTCTTTTATTGCCAGCAAACACTGATGGTTTTACCCTGTAAGGACTCAGATGGACACGTTTCGTGTTTATGCCAGCGCTGACATTATATGTCGATGAGGGAATAGTTGACTGCACTCCCTAAAGAGGTCGAACAGCTAGATAAATAAATTTAAATTGATGTTTTTTGTAAGTTTCTTATAAATCACACTATAATTTGTCTTCAGTAGCCTGAAGTCAAATTATGTTTTAATTATTAATAAAGTTACATTATTGAACAGAGTGGCTTTATATTTTTGGATACAAATTTTCCTTTAGGAAAAAAAAAAGTAACAAAACAAACACTTAAGTTAAAAACTATTCAACTGTATGATTAAAACTAAATTTTCAGCTACAGCAGATTATTACCATCTATTTTAAATGTTAGTCATGGGGAAAAAGAGAATCTCTATTTGTTTTAAAAAGAAGTTACAGGAAAACTAGCTGCATTATGACTGCTTTTGATTTAGGAGACAAAGTAGCTTAACTTGATTATGTGATTCTGAAGTTTTGGCAGTTTGGTCCCAAGGTTTTCTTAAGGCAATGCCAAAACCATAAGACAGCAGCATTAAGCTTAGCAAAGCAGTCTGGTAAGGGTTCAAATATTTCTGATCAATTTTAGTCTCATCATCCTATGGCGGAAACAATTCTGCAAAAGTGGAAAATTAACATCCCATTAAATTCCTCTGGATATCACGCTGTGCAATGCTTAAAGAAAAAAATTTGAATTAAAATCAAAAGCTCTAATTTAGAGTCTAAAGACCTCATTTAAACATGTTAAATAGGAAAGTTAATTACAGCACAGTTAATGTCTGAACAAGTGTGGGTCACTTGGAAGGTTTACCAGGAAAAAAAACTTCCTCTCTCTAAATAAACTTCAACAGCATTACTCGGGTTTACGTTTGCTTTTTAATTAAGTACTACACTTGAGCAGTGTTCTTTGGACATTAAAGACTACAGTAGAAATGACTTATATTGCACAGCACCGGGTGTGACGAACAAACAGCACGCCAGCAAAAAATACTTCGTACCAAATGTTGGTGGAGGGGGTGATGATTTAAGGCTGTTTGGAAGCCAAAGGACGGGTCATTGCACTCAACCATGAAGTCCTCTGTATGCCAAAGTAACATTTGGAGCTTGGCCCAAGCTAGACTGTCAAAAGGAAAATGATCTTAAACAAAACAATAATCTATAAGCAAATGGCTTTGGAACAAAATAATCAGTGTTTTAATGGCCCAATTAAAGTCCAGCAGCTCCTGAAAAAGGCGCAAACTAATGTATGCAAACCTCATTGTTCTGAATGTATAAACTAGATTGGGCCAACATTCTTTCACAACACTGTAAAAGCCTAATGCATTCATATAGATGACAACTATAAAAATGCTGCTAAAGCTATCAAGTGATTAGGTTTTTGCCAAAAATATGACTCTCCTTCTGACCCGCGTTATCTAAAACCGGCTCTTAAGAACACGTTTAAACCTAAAAGGCTTTTGAAAACCGTGACTTCTTTTATCTTTTCTTTTTTTTAACTAATAGAATAAACAACATTTACCATAATTATACATAAAATATATATATTTTTGCAGATTTATTGTGCTAAAAAACTTGAAGCTATATTCGTTGCTACTCCATTTCCTTTTTTTTTCTCTCCAATTCTCCACAGTGCCAGGAAGCGACCCATCCCTTACTTCCGACCCAGCCCTTCCTCCAGCAACCGCTCCACCAGCGTGTCATCGTGGAGCAGCCTGTTCACGCAAAGCCGTAGCCGCAGCCCGAGCCACAGCGCCAGCCGCAGCCGCAGCCGCAGCCGTAGCTACTCTTCTTACAGGAGCTACAGCAGGAGCTCGTCGTGGAACTCAATCTTTGGGTCCCACAGTCGCAGCCGGAGTCGCGTCTCTTTGAAGAAGCGAAGGAAAACCAGGCGTTAAACGTTGCTTTGTTGGGGGACGGGAACTACATCTGTATCTCTAGCCGGGACAGAGGCTGTTAACTGTGTGCAGTGAACCACGCTGATGCTTGGGCAAAAATGGCCCGGCAGTGCTTCAAGTCCATCTGTCATTCAAACATTCCTGTTCTGTCAACTAACAAAGACCATGGGACACAAAATTTTCCTTTCGGTTTTTTTGTTCCAACACATCCCCCTCTTGTATTAAACTAGCATCCCTGTTGAACAAAATATCCCACAGAGGTGCAAGTTTGCCCTCTTGTCATTAAATGATCCATCTTGGATAATCTCAGTGCCCAGAATCAACTTATTATTCACAGGGAGGGAAACGTTTGGTTTAAAATCAAGCCCAAGAAGCACTGAAATGACTTGTGTCCCATTTTGGACTTCACTTACAGTATATACACATACAGTCGATGCCCTGATGTTTAGCAGGGCACCAGACAGGAACTGTTCTGCATTAGGTGCGCGCGACCCCGATTTTACACCACAAGATGAAGGACAGGGGTAACATTTAAGCCGTTTGATCCGAGCCTCCGCAAACGGCTTCACAGGGATCGTTATCAGGAATCAGGAAAAGGCTTTCAGCTCTGATCTCAGCACTTCACAAACAGGAGAAAAAAAGAAAAAAGTGTTTCCTCGGCGTAGGTGGCCTGACGGCGAGCAAACTGCCTGTCATCTTAAATGTCACTCTAATTTTTTTCTCTGATCAAGTGGAAAACAATTTAAAATGTCTGTCTAGGATACAGCAGAGAGCATTCAACGCAACGTTTCCGTGACGCTGGAGAAGGTGTTTCCATTAACTACTCATAGTGAGTCACTGTACATTGTCTTGCCCTAGTATTCCTAACTCTTGACCCTTTTCAGTTTTTGTCACATTACAACCTGAAGCATGAATGTATTTCATTGGGATTAGCAGGTGGCATAGACCAAAACAAAGTAGAGAAAGTTAGGGTTACACAATATAACGGCCTTAATTGGCATTGGCCGATGTTAGTCATTGTCTTTGACATATCGGTATCGGCCCCATAAGTAAAACTGGCACGATATTTATAAACAATGTTTATTTCTGCTTTTTTGCCGATTGTGTATGGGTTTCAGGAAGGCAGTGGAAGACTGTGGGATGTTTAACTGAACCAGAGAAGCAATATCAGCAGAGAGAGATTGTTTTTACAGTTAAACGTTGTGCCATTACGCACTGTTTAAGTTTTTTAATGTTTAATGAATGACTCTCCGTCTTTTAGTTATTGTCCGGTGAATTTCAGCCCAAAAACCTGATATTAGGACAATAGTTGAAAGTATGATTCGAGCACTGATGTTCTTTTAACAGCAAACTCTGCATATGGAATAAAGGAGTGACAACTTCTCTTTTAGTATAAGAATTTATTAACAGAACTAAATGAACATCCAGAGAACATTACTATTGAATGCTGTTTATCTGAATTAACACTATATTTCAATCAACAAATCCTCTCTACAAGGCTAGTGAAACTTAACTACTAAGTAAAATTAATATATGAAGAAGCTAAGGAACTGTGCACACACAAAGGAAACAAAATGACAAATGAAATGGTTGAAAAGCATCAGAACGATTCTGTGAATTCTGGTTCACTGTAGATCCAAGTTAGAGAACTAAAGTTCATCTTAAATGATGTGGAATGAGCTTAACTAATTTAGAACATTTGGTACGTATTTGAACCCATTTCCCATGCAAAACCTGAGTCAAACAAAACCTTATTTGAAAAAATAACATTTTAAAGAATGATTTGCTCAGTAAAAATCTTTAGGACACTTGATTTTGTTAATACAAGTATTTCAAAACATTCAAAAAAAGTTCAAAACATTGGATCATCTCTACTGTGCTCTATATATATTTTTTTTTACCTGTGCTTATACCTTGCTGAATAAATAATTCTCACATTTTTATTTTTCAGGTAAAATTATTATCTAAGCTGGAGGACATTATGGATTCATTAATTACTTGAATATTTATTCAATACTGGAACCAAACCTGCAACCCAAATTTTGAATTGTGAATCAACATACATATTTATAACTTGTTTGATATTTATTGCCGCTCTGTTCTTTTCAGTAGTGATCGGTTTTTTTGTACACAGTGCTGTTAGTGCATATTTCCTGTAACATATTTGAAGGTTTTGCCACCATACAAAGGCTAAAAAGATGTCCAGCCATGCAGACTAAGTAAAAAACAGAAAAACTCCTTTTGCAGGTCTCCCTTGAAAAAAGACATTGTTATAATCTCAAAGGTGACATTCCTGGTAAAATAAAGTTTTGGAGTTAAATTCAATGTTTGTGGATTTTTTAACCTCTACTATTTTTTTAAAATCTGAGTCACTAATGATTGAGCACACTGAAATGATCCTCTGTCATGGTTCTTCCCACATTCAGTGCAACCTTTACCAGTTTTTCCACAGGAGCTTTCAGAAATGTTAATATTTGGGAAATTGCTATTGTAATGACAGCTTAATTTACCCATAAGTCTCGTGTGGATGGATGGATGGATGGATGGATAGATGGATGGATGGATGGATAGATGGATGGATGGATGGATGGATGGATGGATTATGGTTTGGAACTGAGCATGGCAATAAAGAACATTTTTTCCCCCGTTGTGACCATTTCTGTTGATTATTTTTTGATCATTGTCTCTGACCCATGTTTTAGTTTTCAGGCAGAGTTCACCATATTTTTACTCCAAATGTCCTTGTATGATGTTCATGATGCCATGCATTCTAACAAAGTTCCCTAGGCCTTTGGAAGAAAAACAAGCCTGTAGCATCCCAGACCATCCACTAGGGCTGGACGATAATTCAATAACAATATATATTGATCGATAGACGTGTATCGATGATAGAAAAAAAAGGCTCAATAAAAATTTAAACAGAATAACAGTTTTCCTTCCTTTTGCATTCTAGCCTATCATGTAGATTAATATTACAGTCATTACTCTCCCCCAACCAATCACAACGCAGACCCGTCACCAAACTCCGCCCCCTTCAAAGAGTTTAGAGAGCGTGCGTTCTTTTTTTCTTTTTTAAAAACTTGCAGTTTTGGTAAAAAGTTGGTTGAATAAAGGGTTGAGTTTGAATTCAGTGTTAGTATCTAAAAAGTGATCACTAAGCAACAGCATAAAACGGCCAGAGCTGCACTTAAAATATATATTTTGAATTTGATAATTATTGACATCGATCGATATGATTTCCTTTTTATCAATATGCTTTTTTCCTATATGGTCCAGCCCTACCATCCAATATTTAATATTGGACACGAGGGGCTTTTCCACATATTCATCCTTTCATTTCACCCCAGACCCACCAGACTCCTCTGAATAACTAAATACTTATTAGTTATCTAATTGTTTTAGATAATAAAGCTTCATTGTCTCAAATGATGTGATTTACTTATCTCAAGTATATATTTCAAGCTTTCTGTACTTCCACAGCCCAGCTGCTTATTATAGCCTATTTTTTGACCAGCTCAAAGAAAATAATCTTGTGTCCCCCAAAATGTCACACTGTTCCTTCAAAGTTAATTTTGTGGCTGCTCCAACTCCAAAACAGCTTTTGCCTATAATTAAGGGTCATACTTCTTAATGGTTTCAGATCCTTCATCCTGTCTGTGTTGCTGCTCCAGGCCTGACAGACTGCTCTCTATGCACTCAACTCTCTCAGCTTATTTCCCTAAATGTCAGCTAAATTGGACAAATGAGGGAAATGGGCTGCTGGAAGAAGAAAGAACTTGGCACAAAAAAATATCATCCATGTACCACAAACGGATGGTGGCAGATGTGACCCAGTGTGTGCTGGGGGGAGATTTGCACAGTTGTGTTGAGAAACCTAAATTCTTGTGCAAACGAGAGTTTGAATATGTAATTATTGTGTTGTAAACAGGCACTATGTAAATAATACAAAATATGTTTTTTTACAGCACAAAATTGGAGACACGTTGTCAACATTATGGATATAATGCATCATCAAATATGAAGCTAAATGTATTTGATTATGATTTTGGGTATTTAAAACAAACTATTACAAGGTTATATAGCGTCAGTGATCCAGAGTTTCGTTGTGAAGTTATGCATTTTTATCCCTGTTTTCAGTTTTAACAAGCATATTGTAAAAGCCTCTTTTGCACTGCATGTGTGTCAGTGTAAAGTCCACATTGTAATAAAATGTTAACTAGAACCTCAACATGATTTACAGTGCCTAGCAAAATTATTTATTCCTGTTAAATGTTTTGCATTTTGTCTCATAAAAAATCAAAATTCATATCAATGGATTTAAATGATAGACCAACACAAAGCAGATCAGTTGTGACGTTGAAGGAAAATGGTACATGATTTTTGAAAATATTTTTTTATTTTTCTGCCAATACACCATGAAGTCTTTGGGAATAGTCGGTTTAAGTGAATGGCCATGTCTTTGGTAAAAGTTATGCCATGCTCCTTCTGTCTTAAAGGGGACATATGCGAAATCCCCCTTTTTAGCCCTAAAGTACGTTTTGCTGTGTACTTGGAGTCTCTATGAGTGCAGAATATACAACTGTCTAGATATCTTTATATTCTTTTTGGGTCATATTCTTCAAGCTGTTTAGTTTTCTCTGTTTCCTGTAACGTCTTTTGAAATATTACATCAAAGTATTTGCTGCGGAGCTGCTAATTAATGTCACGGAGGTCCAGTTTACTAGTCTCCCAAATCCAGCAGTTTTATTTCTCTGAGCGATTTTGTAGTCCAAGCTGAAGGATGCCGAAGCTGCAATTCGATAAGTCATCGGTTGTTTATTACACCGTCCCCCAGCAATCTCCAAGAATGGTTGATTGTGAAGTTGAACACTCTGCGGTGTGAGGTTTCTCCTTTAGATTTAAAGAGATAGCACCAAAACGAGTTGCTCTCAGATGCACCTCAGAACAGGGGTAAGGAGGAGCGTCGAGGTAAATGAATGAGGAATTCAGACCAAAGCATTGCAGTTCCACTTTATATTGACCAAAACTGAATGATTTCAACATGAAAAGAAAGAACTGAAAAGTATATATGTCCTCTTTAAGGTGTTCAACGGTACATTGTTTTAACCTAAGCTTGCTTTAAATGTATTTACAACTTCCTTTGTGACGTGTCTGCTGTGTTCCTTGGTCATTACGATGCTGTCTGTTCACTGATGTAACCTCTGAGGCCTGCAGAGAACAGTTGTGTTTGTATCCTGAGAATAAATCAAACAGAGGTGGACTACTAATTATGTTACTTCAAAAAGCACCAGACTTAACGTAACGGTGTCAGAGAAAATGTTGCTGAAAAGAAATACACGCCACGCTTTTCAGATTTTTATAATTAAATTTGTTTGAAACCAACCGTGCATCATTTCCCCTTTCCACCTCACAATGAAGCACCACTTTGCCTTGGTCAATCACATAAAACTTAACAGAATTCATAGAAATTTGTGACAATATGTGCAAAAGTTCAAGGTTTATCAATACCTTTTCTATGCCCTGTAACCCACCGAAATCAATGACTGCGTGTTTTATTTTTTTAGGTAAGCTCTATTTAAAGCCCTGCTCCTTATGAAGTGTCATTGCAGTCTTGTTTTCTGCTTTAAGACCTGAGAGTCAACACTTCCTCTTTTCTCAAAGTTGACTCAGTCTATTTGTTGTGTCCATGTTGTGAGATCAGCGCACTGGGCCTGAAACCCTGCGATAATTTCTATTAAAGATCCAGTGAGTCATCGCGGCGAGGGGGCTCCACCTCTGACATGTGGACTCTATGCAACTCAGTTTGGTAAAAAGTAGGCCGGTCCTCTGTCAGCTGTTGCGCCTCCGCTGTAAAAAATATCCGTATATACAACGTGTTCAATCCTCATTTAAAGCTGTGTAAATAATTTCAATCAAATTAAAAGACTACGAACTTGATTTGGTTACAAAGTGTCGCGTCGTTTTTCATCAAATTGAAGATTTTAAGGATTGGTGCTTGTTCTGAAAGGATGTTTTTTTGCAGCGTGCCCGCTGTCCAGACCCTCCCAGTACTTTCTCGTAATTTACTCCCCTTATGTACCCATCAGCTGGGAGCTTCCAGTTCAGTATAAAAGCGAAAGCCAGAGGTTAGAAATAACTTTCCTTCAAAGTTTTAGAAAGTGGTACTTGGAATTAAAGGATCAACGGGCCGCTGCGTAAAGGTGATGCGCGCATAAAGTTTGACCACGCAAAGAGATAAAGAGAACCAGCGGTAGATTCGAGTGCAAGTTTAAACTTCATTTATAAACCAAGAACTTTTGCGAGTCTGAAGTCAGCTGAAGATGGCAGAAGGAGACTTTTACACGATGGGAAACCGGCAGCGGTTTCCAAGAGACCCGTTTGTTGAATCGCCGTTCAGGGACCAGTCCCCGTTCCGGGATCAGCTCGGATCCCGGTTCATGGAAGACGAATTCGGGATGCCGCCTTTCCCCGACGACCTCGGGATGGACTGGCCCGGCTGGGCTCGGCCCGGTCGGCTGAGCACGCGGCTCGGCACGTCGCCCTTTGCCGGCGGTTTACGCACAGGATTCCCGGCGCGTCACTCCACGGGAGGCCCGGCGCTGTACACGAGCAGGTACGGCGAGACGTCCCCGCGCAGCTCCCCCACGACCACAGGTGGGGAGCCCTGGAAGGTATGCGTGAACGTCCACAGCTTCAAGCCAGAGGAGTTACACGTGAAGACCAGAGACGGTTTTGTAGAAGTCTCAGGTGAGATGATGCTGAGCCGCATGATGTCATGGAGATTTACCACACGTTTCACTGAAAATTAGGACCTTTGAGGAGATGAACTGTTCACCAGTGGCTTCTGAGGTCAAAGTTTGTCAGAGTGATGTTTTTACACTCAAACACAAAGTTTAGAGTGAAAAGTGAAATAGTAAAATCATGTTTGCGTAATAGAAAACTGTTAAAGTCAGTGGGTGACGTCTGGAATGGGCTTTAGAGAGTTCAACAAGCAAAATGAAACCATTTTGAGCTTCAGTTTTCTCAGGAAACTAATAGCTACAATCATCCAGAAGCAGTTCTGAGAATCGTGAAATTAAGGTCTGCTAAAAGTTAGAATTAAACATTTTGTCTTTGTTAAATAACTTTCCTGTCGGGACATTGGTCATGTTGTCCCTTTTGGCAATTTTTACCTCGGACTATTTGCAATATTCACAAACAAAATCGTTCACACTTTAAACATTGCAGCAGTCTATTATCTTTTTTGTTTTAGTGTTTTTCTGAATTAATAACATCATCGAAATGTTTAAGTCTCACATATAATTTACTTTAGTTGTTCATATTTTCCAAAACCCTTATCTCACACCCTGTTTTGACCTATGGTGGTTCTGATCCCCTTTTGGGGAAAGGTTTGGGCAGTTAGTCTCTGAGAACATAACATGTAAGGCGTTTCTAGTCTGAGTAATTGTCTGATATGATAACAGAGAGGAGTAAAAAGCAAAAACACCGAGCTAAAGTGGTTTATGTGAATGTTATTGTATTCATGTTTAAAATGCCTTACTTTCTATCGAACAGCTGAATTAAACAGAAACATTTTAGATGTGTTTTTTGCGACTGTTTCCCACAAGATTATCATTAGCGAACTGCCTCCTGTGTCTCTACAGTAAAGAATAATAAATGGTTTATTATAACCATCAAATGCAAACGTGACAAAAGTTTAAAGGTTCAACAAATAGTCTTTGTATAAACCAGGATCTTTTTGAGGTCGTACTCGTAGAAGTGATGAAGTTGAAGAAGGTGGCTTTACTCGGGTTTGCTGTTGGCTTCGTCTTTCAAGATAATCTAATTTGGTATTATAGCAAAATGATTACCTTTTAATGTAACTGCTTTTAGAAAATATCCATTTAACTTTTTGCAGCTTGCATCGCTACTCTGAGGTCAACAGATCATTATAGACCACATTATGGCTTCTCCCAGATAGCTCCGTGGCTCCGTGCGGGAAGCGCAAAGGCCTCAACGGTATAACATGATCTCAGCGTTAGTGTTGAGCCCGTCTATAAAAGAGGAAGACAGATTTTTGGAATCTGGGCCTTGCAAGTGCTTTGGCAGATCATAAAGCCCGGACACCTGTTTCAGATTCTTGCAGAATCACTCCCTCAGCTGCTCATGAGCTCAGTTTAGATTTTAAGGCAAGGCCTGTGACAACAGTCTCTGTTTACAATAAGACGGGCCGCTTGACGTCACGGGGAATGTTCTGGAAGGAGAAGGGGCCGGTTCTTTAACCCGGCAGTACCCCTAAATGTTTTGTCCCTGATTGCTGGAGTAAGTTGTGGAAACTTCCTCCTTCCTCCTGTCGACGCTTTAAAAGATGAATTCCAGGGATACCCCGGCTTGAAGGGGGCACAGAGGACAGCTGCCTTACCCCTGACTCTTCGCCACAAGGTTTTTTATAAATACATTGTTGGTATGCAAGTTGGGTTATTCAATCGGCCCTATGTCTGCCTCCGGCCTGCATTCTGTTCAACCTGTTCTAAATGTAAAACAGGGAAGGCAGTAAAACTGGTAATATGTGTTTGGTCCTTTAAAAGAAAAGATAAGATAAAGTTTTCTGCAACTCAGAAATAAGGACAGGTGTTCCACTTCATTTTGACACAGGTGAGCGAAGTGGAACATCAGACATAATTGTCTTTCCAACCAAATACGCGCCAAATTAACTCAAATCACCTGAATTAAAAATGCGTAACTAAAAGAGCTTGAAAGCTCTTGATTACTGTTGGAAAAACACGTTCAAGTGTGCGTTCAACTAATAGTTCTTGGCTCTGCAACACATGGGCCCACAATACAGAGTAAATTATTCATCCTTCCAAAAATAAATCTCATTGGAAGTTGCTTTTTTAAGCAGAACACAAACTAATTTCTCTCAATATAGTTCTACACTTAGCTTCCATGTAATAAATAAAAAATAACGGTCCACGTTTTACTGACCATTGGTGGTTTGTAAAGAGAAAATAAGGACAGTTCTCTGCTTTTGAACAATAAATGGTGTGTAAAATATAAGTCTTTGGCACTATACCCATACATGTTTTAGCAACACTAGAATCACCCAAACTGGACTAGAATACGCTCAAAACTCAATCTAACAAAGTTGTTGGTTTCATACTTTGTTTATCTGGAAACAGACCTTTGGTTAGAAAGGTATATATATTTATGTACACATGGTATTATTTTAAAAATCACTTGGATTCTTGTCTCTTTTTTACTTTTTACTTTTTGGTGCATTTATATGTATTTTTACCTTAGTGGATTTTGCATGTAAGTGCTGCCATTAACAAGAGAATATCCCAACTGAAGGATTAATTAAGGCTTATCTACTCCATTATGTAGTTTAAAACAGAAATATTGAAAATAATAGGGTATCAAGTGCCCAATAAAGCAGTTTGCTCCTTAAAACAGTGATCATCTGTTTCATGAAAACAGGTAAGGTTCGGTGTTTTCATCAGCCAGACGAGACCTTTTGTTCAAAAGCAACTGTTTTAGCCCCAAAGAAACCATCCGTCCGTCCGTCCGTCCATCCATCCATCCATTCATCCATCCTATCCTTCCATCCATCCTTCCTATCCTTCCAGGGTGGTAGACAACTCTCTGGGGACACTGTGTAGCTCATTCTGGGTCCTCCTATGACGTTCCAAGCCCAGAAAACATATCTATGCCTTGGAGCATTTTTTTGGGTGTGCTGCAGAGTTTCTGCAGTGGGAGGTATCGGGATAACCTCAAAAGGGAGATGCCCAGTAGATAACCTGCTAAGATGACTTAATCACATGAGTGACTCCTTGCTATGCAGGGGAGTAACGGCTCTAATACAATCTCCGCACAGAGGAAGTAACTCCTTACCTTATCTCTAAAGCAAAACTCTCTCCTCTCCCCCCAAGAAGAAAGTACTTCACAGCCATTTGTATCTGATATATTGTTCTTTCCATCATGACCCATGTTTTATGTAGCGTAGGTCCAAAACACAGACGGAGCAGTAAACCTGCAAACTTTGTTTTTTGACATGCCAATCAGGCCTCAAGCCATCTGTCCAACTTCCATCCTGCTGTTGCTCATGAACATGACACCAAATCAGTTTACAGGAGAGAATAAGCCCCGTTTTTTAGGGAGTGAGCCTCTTTTTTCCGTTTGAGAACCATTGTTTCAGACTTTCATCCTGGCTGCTGGCTGGGATGGACTCCTCTACATGGAAACAGACATTTTGAAAAATAGTGAAGATGGCCAGTTATGTAGTTTGGAATGTATGTCGATGATGGAAATAAATGGGTCAATAAAAAGTTCAATAGAATAACAGTTTTCCTTCCTTTGGCGCTCTAGTCTATCATGTAGGTTAATACTAGAGTCATTACATCCTCCCAGCCAATCACAAACGCATACCCAGGAACCAAGCTCCGCCCCCTTCAAAGACTTCAGAGAGCACACGTTCTTTTTTTCTTTTTTAAAAACTTGCGGTTTTGGTAAAAGTTGGTTGAATAAAGGGTTGAGTTTGAATTCAGTGTTTGAATTCTTAATGTAAAAATAGGTCGCTAAGCAACAGCATAAAATGTCCAGGGCTGCATTTAAAATATATGTTTTGAATTTGTTGATAATTATTGATATTGATCAATATGATTTCTAGTTTATCGATATGTTTTATTTCTATATCATCCAGCCCTAATACGCAGTCTTTAATTGGCTGAAAAGAAGGCTACACCCCATTTTATTTGATTTATTTGAAATAGGTTTCCCTCTGGTCTTGGTTTGTCAATCCCAGCCAAGCAGTCCCTGTTTTCTATTTCTAAATAGGCTCATATTTCAGAAAGATGTGAAATACAGACAAAATATATCAGAACAAATTTCTTTAAACTTATTTTGTGACCACAAGAGTTACCCCTACCGTTCATCACAACAAATGACAAACAGGGGGTTTTCCATAGCTATTTTTTTTCAATCTTTAATCATGATCTATGCTTATAGAAACTAATATCCAAGATAAACAGTGTAAATATTGTACTCTTGATTAAATAAATACAGATATTGTTACCAGAAAATGTACCAACACATTGCAGTCATATTGTTGCATAAACAGTAAACTTTAAACTGTGGATTAAGACGCCGCCTTCTTTCAGTGCACCGAGTGGAGCACATCTGGAGAGACAGCGGAGGCAGCACCTCGTTGGATTACTCGTTCTGGGGATGACTTTTACTTCGGAAGTCATGCTGAGGTCTCCATAATAATCCTGTCATCTCACTGATACTCACAACTCCCTCCTCCGCAGTCGCATGGTCTCTGGCGAAGTGCAGCTCTGTCAGATGGCAGAAACGTCACAGCGGGGGTATAGGGTAGCACATAGTTGAACCTGGAGAGCTGAAAGGGGCTGAGGGGCGTGACCGGCCACACTCCTCCCGACAGCGTTGACATTTTAGCCGTGGAGGAGCAGCTGTTGGTCAGCTAAAGCAGTTTGCTTATAATGAACAGCGAGGGAGAAGGTTGAGTGGGGGCTTTCCAGGACCGCATGTTCTTCAAAGCACCAGATCCGCCCGTCTCTGCATGGAGGGAATTCCTAGAACCAGTTAAAGAAAATGGAATCGATGTAGTTTTGGCTGAGAAGAAACACAGGGCAGGCATTGAGCAATGGAAACGCTGTGTGCCAGGTGAACTTGAGTTAAATCAAATCCTCTTCCACTGACGTTGATGTTTGAGATTTAAATGGTCGCAGGTGTTGAGTTTCCAGTGTGCGGTCCATAAAGTTGCCTAATCATTGGACAATGTTGCTGTGCGCCAGCAGGAGGGGGAGCTTGGGGGCAATGCCTACCCCTATGAACGTGTTACCTAATCCCACTTGCTTCTCCTAGCCTCTTGTGTCTATATTATTTTTATGAATATGAATTTAAGAGGGGAAAGGAGACTCTGCAATGGTTGGAAACATTGTTTATTTGTTTAGCTCTACTTTTGCTCCTTATTTCGCACCCCTCCTGTGTTTGACAGCGGCGTAATAAAACTCCAGAGATTCCGGCCCCCTTTTAAAAACTTTCTGGAAGTGCCCCTTCAACGCTGGGTCTCATAACGTCTTTAGCCGTTCAAGCTTGCTTATCTCTCTTTGTTTTTCAAACAGGAAAACATGAAGAAAAACAGGAGGAGGGAGGCATCGTGACGAAGAATTTCACAAAGAAGATACAGTGAGTATAACCATGAAGGCTTATCTTTAATGATAAGATCTCTCTGTCTTTGTCTCCGTGTCTGCACATTATGAAGAAATGGGGTTTGGATACAGTTATATTTCAAAGCTAATAAGTTACAGTAATTAAGCATGGATTCCCCCCCCCTCCCCTTTATCAAATTATGACTTAATTTAATGGATAACTGCTTGATGAGCTTTTATGACCTATAGATTGACTTTATGTAAAAGCCAATATATAAGTTCCAGAGTTTGGAGTCAGCTGATGGTATTGATAGATAAGACTGAATAAATATTAATATACGACACTGGGTTTAGTGTTCTCCAATCAGATATGTTTCAACAACGAAACTAAAACCTCTAGAGTAGGTCATAAATATGCAAAGCGGAAGGATTGAAACTGTCTTGAGGATCCCTTTTACTTTCTCTGAACTCGTCATATTATTATCATCATATTATTGACTCTGGCAAGGCCACATCTCAGCATCCTTCAATTTTTCCTTTGAAGAGGAGGATCTTTTCCGGGACTTACCGTCATCATATTTATGTAATTGTTAATCATTTGGTTCTGTCAGGCCAATGCCGCTGTTTAACATTGTTTGCCAACAAAGTAACACTGAAGTCGTTATTGGGTGCTTTCTGAAGAGACAAGTTACATGTGGTCAGGATTCGAGGGAGAGGGAACTTCACAATGGACGTCATTATTACGTGTTTCTTTTTTTGTGTGTAGTTGCATTTTTATCGCAAATGGGAGCACATCATAACGACTGCAGTTTACACCCCAGTTGGGTAAATAATCCCTCATTTTATGGGACATTTTACGCTCAACCTGCTGTCACAATGTTATTGCGCTGAAAAAAACTATGTAAAGTGAATCCACACTTTGTAAAATGTTATGTTGCATTAGATGAGCTCCAAATTTGTGCAGTGGAGGTGTTTTCTACTCCCGTCCTGTAGAGGCAGTGTAATACATGTTTACGATGTTTCCACAGTTCAGCACACCTGAATCAAATGAAGGGTTCATTACCAGGACTCTGTAGGACTGGATGACATTGTTATTTTAGCTGTTTTGGAGTGGGGATACATCTAAAACATGCAGTACATTGACTTGAGTGCTGGAATAAAAAAACTCTGGAATAGTGCATGTATATTGGGATGAAAGTTGTAGCATTTGCTGTGTCAGAAGGCAGAAAATAAGTCAGTCAGTTGGAGGTGAATCTACATCAGTCCAGAAAGAACATATGGGCGCCTTATTATTTTATAAAACCTTAAATGCCAGCATCTAACCTAACTGTGTGAAGAGATCATGTTGAGATCAAATAACTTTTATTTCTGTGCTGCCTCAAACATGCAGAGAAAATGACAACTTTCAACTACTCAGCGGTAAAAGTTTAGAAGAAATTATAATTCAGTTAAGCTCCTCCTCCTGCTGTTTTTATATCTTTACAACCTTCCTTTAAAAAACATCCAGCCTGTCATTGCATCTGAGCTGATCCAAGTGGTAAATGCATCACTCTCATTGCGTGTTTTCCCCCAGGCTTTAAAAACAGCGGTTATTAAGCCACTGATAAAAAAGACAACTCACATCTGCAGAATTACAGGCTTTGATGTTTTTCAGTCCGGTTTCTGTGCTCACAGCAGTACTGAGACAGCCCTCATAAATACAGACTGAGGACGAACCACAGTTCTGGTTCTGCTGGACCTCAGAGCAGCATTTGACACTGTTGACCATGGTATATTATTAAACCGACTGGAGAGCTGAGTCAGCCTCTCTGGTGCAGCACTCAATTGGTTCAAACCCTACCAAAAGAAAAGGGACTTCTTTGTGTGAATAGGTAACTTCTCATCAGAGCAGATAAAAGTCAGATATGGGGTACCCCAAATTTCAAACCTGGGGACCCCTTCTATTCAATATCTACATGCTCCCGCTAGCTGAGGTAATAACAAGAAACAAGATTAGTTACCATAACTACGCAGATGATACTCAGCTCTACATTACGATGTCACCAGGTGACTCTGAACCATCTATGCACTGAACGGATGCTTAGAACAAATCAATGCATGGATGTGCCAAACCTTTCTCCAGCTGAACAGAAACATAACTGTGGTTTAATGATTAGTAACAAAAAGTTAGCTCACTTGAACTCATTTACCCATTACTTAGCAGCTCTAGCTTAGAGTAAACCATCCCTTTTTAAAGCCTTTAGGATCCGAAATATGACAGAATGAAGAGCAAAGACAATCTAAAGAATGTTTTATGGGGAGTGTGGATGAATGGGATAGCTTTGATTAAACTTAAAACAAAATGAATACACATTCCAATCAGTTACATAAATAACATTATTCTTAGAGCAGGACCACCTGTATAAAGTCCAGCTGTGGGAATATCTCCTACAACCTAGCCATGTTGCAACTCCTTTAATTCAGACTGGCAAAACACAGTTTCCTCAACCTGCCTGTCTCTGCATCTCAGCCCGTTTAATTGGACGGTAGGAAGACTTCAAACACAGGCGCTAAATCTCTGGTGTGAATCAGCCTTTCACAGGCTCGTCAGTCGAGTTCTGCTAATTTCCTGTTAGCTAATTAGAAAGCAGGTGCCCTGCAGTCCAACACTTTTCATCTACAATGCAACTTAATTAGAAATCAGGTCTGTGCCTAGCTCCTGAGTGAATAAAAACTTTAAGTCAGTGACAGTCTAAATGCTTAAAGGGTTGGATGGGAGGGAAGTGGGGGATGAGATGATAACAGGTCATGTATAAATAACTGCCCCCAATACAGAGATCCACTGGCTAAATACAGTATACAGACACCCTGATAAGCACTTTGGAGTTACATGTGTACTCCACACTCCTTATGGCTTTCTTTCAACAACCATAGTGACCGTAAAGTGTGTAGCAAATAGTCATCCGGTTGACAGATTCTTCTTCATCTTCTTTCTTCTCCATCAATGAGCGTCTGCAGATCCTGCAACATTATCATGGCTTTGTCAGTTTGTTGAAAGGCCATGTCTTTGTAGATTTATGTTCATGACATTCTCTTTCAGTTGCACAGTACTCTAAGAGACGTTCAAAGATTGGAGGAATGTTTAATAACCTAGCCATGCTTTAAACATCTCTGACCTGCCTGCTGTGTTCTGTGGTTCTTCACGATAATGTTCGTTAGCCATTTTTCTCCTAACAAACCTCAGAAGTCCTCACAGAGCAACTGTATTTGTTACAGAGATTAATTTACACACAGCTGGACTTTATTAACTAGATGATATCTGTGAAAACTTGTTAAACTGTTTTTTTTTATTTTATTTAAAAAAACAATTTTGGGGGGGGGGGGGGGTCATAGGGAAGGTGGCTGTACTAATGCCTGTCAACCTTTCAGATTTATATTTGTCAAAAATCATAAAACAATCCATTTACTTCCACAACCACAGTTTTCGTGATACCATGACACAATCTGAGACAGTTAAAGGGGTGTGAATACTTTTTTAAGGCAGGCACCCGAGGTATCAATACAAAAAAAAACAGTCCTACTGTTATACAGTTTCTATGTGAAAAGATCCTATACTAGCTGTGTAACGGGACCAAAAGGAAACCAAAATAACTGTTTAAATTACTGGCCACTTGCATGTTTATCCAAAAAAATAAGAAAGCAGAAGATTAGAACCTGAAAACTGTCCTCAACTAGTTTTTTTAAGAGTCCATTTTAAATGACAAGGTTTGATTGATGGGCTCAAAGTTTAAGCACGGATGTGTGTAACAACAAGTCCCAAAAATGCAAGAAATATATCAGTTATTAACCGAAAATGTTCACCGCTGAGGGCAAAGGTAACTAGACATGTAACTGATACAACAACACCCAGCGGGGCGTTCGTTAGATAAAAGTGGATGGAATGTCTGCTAGAGGTTATAGGTTTCCCCACACACGCATTCACACCTTGTTTGGTTTCTGTATCTCGTCTCTCCGGGGTTCAGAATCTCTTCAAGGTAAAAGCTTGTTTGACGGTTTTCTGGCAGCTGTACAAAATCAATGCCTGAGATGAAGTGTGGGCTTGCCAAAGTCAAACACGCTCCCCAAACTGGAGACCGATGAGGTTTGTGCTCGGGGCCGACGTCAGGGAGCACCGGTGTGATTTGACTTTGTCAGCGGTAGCAGCTTTGCTTTGCAGAAACTGGCTTATTGAAGAAAAGTGTGTGGGGGGGGGGGGGGGGGATGAGTAAGTCCATTAAGTTATCAACATTTTTTTAGTGGCTTACACCCACCTTCGTTTAACTTGACTTTTAAACAGTTGTGAGCGCCAAATGTAGAGTTGTACATAACTGAAAATAGTATGAACACAACATAAAGTGCTCTGCATTGTTATTGGGGCCCTTGGAAAGGATGTTTACAATAAATTAAAATATTTTTTTGCAGAAGCATAATTTCACACTGAAATATTAAGAACATTTCAAGCTTTGAGTTGAGTACAGTTATTTAGTGGGAGAGGAAAATAAAAATAATAACGTGACAGACGCAACTAGTAGCACACCTAACAATGATTGGGGAAATACATCTAACTGAAGCAGTCTTAAAGGGGAAACATCTGGCAAAATCCACTTTTTTAGCCCTTAAATACATTTTGTTGCGCAAAGCTGTATTTTATGCTTTGTAGTTGCACAAGGAAGGAAGGCATTTGAATGATGAGTGGTTTTGTCCTTCAAGGCATTTGGGTGGAAATAATACAAATAGTTATTTGTCTCCGCCACCTTCTAGCTGTGATGGTATGAGGTTTTTGTTGAGGACCAGGTGTGCAGTGAAGGCGACGTGGAGACATCAGAAGGTACTTAAGTGATTTTAATCCAAATGGAACATAAGGTGGGTTACAAACTGAGACAGAAAACTAACTAGAGAGACGAACTTACTGAGTATAAACTGACTGGAAACTGAAGGGTAATCGACTGACGATCCAGCGAAGACTAAACAGAAACCCGGAACTTAAATACACAGGAGATAATTGAAACTAAACAGGACACAGGTGTGGGATAATCAAAGGTAACAGAACAGCTGGAAGGCAACTTAAGAAGAGACGTGAGAACCAATGAATGAATGAAAGCAAACACAATAACAGAACAAATGCACAATCCCAAGGATAAAACTCATACATAAATAATCACAAATGCCTAGGGATCGTGACACTAGCAGCATAGCGGCTAATGCTAAGACAGTTTGCAGTGCAAAGTGGCCTGGTTTGTCAGTATATTTTGATACCAGCTTAGACTATTTGCATTTAGAAGGACAGCCAAAATAAAAGCACAGGGCTCTCTGCGTGAAGCATTAAGGGTCCATCCGCATACCTCTTTTGGGTAAGGACTCTTTAGCTAAAGCGGTCACCATCATAAGCCCCGTCCGAATAGTGCATTCAGTAAGGAAGGAGTAAGGTAGGAAAAGGAGCCTGTATGCTACCTCTCACAGCTCCTTTAGCATAGGAACCTTGTGATGTCCCCTACCTGAGCCAAGGAAATATGAGGAATCCCACAATCCTTTGCGTGACATGACATATAAGCACAGCCCACCTCGCGTGAATTAACTAAAATGTCTGGACAGAAGAGAGCGCACACTTTGTAGTTCAATTTTGGAATCCAAAGAAGGTTAAAAAATAAAATGAGAAAGCTTCCTGGATGGGAAGTGAAACGTCTTCAGCTTCAGAATAGAAGTCCAGTTGTTGTTGTTTTTTTAACCTTTTTTATTTTTTAACCTTTTTTGGATTGATCATATGACCTGGATGACTGAGAATCTTCACAGATATAATTCATTTTCAGAAGGCTGTAGGTCCAGATTTTACTCAAATCTTCCATGTGCATTTCCGTCACGTAATGAAGTCGAAGTTAAAGGCTGTCTGAAATTTTCAGATTGCGCCTTCGACTAGTTTCCGTTTTATAGCTTTCGGTACAGGAAATGGACTGAGAAGCAACTTCCTTCAAGCCTTCGCAATAAGAGCGATCCAATCTTGTAGTGAAATAATGTAATATAGAAAACATTTTTTTTGTGTTAGTGAGAGAGTGGCATAAAACCCTTTAAATGGTATTAGAAATAATATTAATATTAACATTTATCTCAAAATTAAACAGGAAACTGATAAGTTAGCACATGTTACCCATGGTACAACATTATATCTCTGTTATGTATTACAGTTGTACTTTACCTGAATGTTGTCATTACTTACCTTTTAAAATAAAATACGTGTTTTTAAAAAGGTAAAATATAAATGATCCAACTATCTTGGATCATTTATATTTTAGGTCTTATGTATTTACTAATTGTGCATGTACTTTGATGTTGGTGGTGATTGGCACAAGTTGAAAGAAAAATTACACAAATTTATTCAAAGCTTTTAAGAAGTATTAATTGGCATTAAGGCCCTTTTTTGTAATAATAAATATGTATTTACTTTAGGGATTGTGATGAATTCTTATTTAAAGGCAAATTTACTCAAATCATGGGACATTTTTGGCCTTTTGCCCTGCCCCTCATAAGCTCAGTATTGATTAGGCTTTACCTCAGATCAACTTAATCTACATTTCCCTTTTCAATGCCAAGTCTGTCTTAAGGGTTCTACTAAAGGTATTAAAGTAAACAGCGATTTCAATTATTTTAAAAGGCTAAATGTTTTCAACAGTTGTCCAGGTGTCTTTATCTGCCTTATTAGTTTCCACATTAAGTTAATCATTAATGAATTAGCACTAACTGCAGAAAGGTTGTTTGTATTTTGAAGATGTAAGAACTCCAGGGAAGAAATATGTCCTGCTGACGGTCATTGAATAGCAATCGCTTTATATAACACAGAGCATAAAATGTTAGTTTCTTTGTGAGTCTATTGTTGTTCTCTACCTTTGTCTACAAACTCTCCCACCGTGATTGCCTTGTTTTAACTGGTACCTTTGTAATTGCGTCATTTTGTGCTACCTACTTTGGACATTGGAATCAGCTCTAACTTCAGCTTTTCAAGATATAATAAACAGCTACATTTTTGGGAGGAACTATCAATATACTTCACTTTTATTTGCCCTTAGAGTATTTTTACTCTGCATGTCGCCTCACAAAATGTCAGACTTTTTGAGAGTTTGTGAGATCAGGAAAGGTTGGGTTTTTTTTGTTTGTTTTTTAGCTAAAGTGCTAGATTTGCTTTGCACCAAAAATAAGCGTATTCAGTTCCAGTCTCATAGTGCATTTGCTGTGTTTGACATCAATTTTCAGTGTTTGTCTTTAAGCCTCTGGGCCCCCTTTTATCCTCCCAAGTGACACTTCAGTGCCCTTGGGTTGCATTTTATCTTTCTTCGGCTGCTGTTATTCTCGCCGGGGAAGAAGGATCAGCTATAGCCCTGTTGATGCACCGAGCATTGCCGCATTAGTCTATGACTTTTTCCTCGTGTTTCTGTAGTTGCCTTTTTTTTTCGCCTCATAAATTCTATTCTGAATGATAATGTAGATCTTAGGAATAGTTGCTGAAGTAGACCTTCACATCGCAGGGACATACTGTATGCGGTATCTAAACACAAAAATAGACATGACGTGATGTCTCTGTCTGAGGTTCCTCAGCCCATCCTGACTTGTATTTCACAAAGGGATGGAAAGCCAACGAAGGGTTCTCTCTAATTAAAAGGAGGGCAGACCAGCCGACCTTCTCTGCTGAACGTTCCTATGGCACCCTGGTGTTTATATTAACTCCCCAAAGACACTTGGCTGCTCACACAGCACACCTACAATACCCATATTTGGCCGTACTGTCTGAAACAGAGGAGAGTTTAGGTCTGTGTGTGCAGCTGAAGCAGCTTGGAGAGTACATTTATTTAAATGGCATAGCCAAATCCTCATTTGTTTTTAACATTTAGAGTAAAATATGTTTTGCAGACACTACGCACATGATTGGGCCAAGCCATAGGGCTGAATGACACACAGAGAACAAGACATACTTGTAAAATCTTTGAATCCCAGAATACCAACTTTCATGACCGCTGCCAGGGAGGAGGAGTCACAGCTGAAATCCCTGTGACACCATGAAGCTACAAAACTGCTCCCAGCAGCATCTCTTTCTCTTCTCTAGCTGCTCCCCGCGGCCTGCATTGGGGAGGAGACGCTCGTGAACATCTTGATCTTGTTGGCTGAGCGAAAGGCTGCATCTTCTGAGAAAAGATTGTATCCAAAGTAAATTACAGTCTACTATCTGTGTGACTGGCCATTGGACTCCTGCCAAAAATAAGACTAGCCTCCTGAACCTGACTAGGGCTGTAAGATTTTTTGCCAACAATTAAAATTGTTTTAATTGTTTTGCAAAACATTGTTGCGATTACAATTTAATTGAATTTCTCTGTATTAACCAAAAGCAACTTAAATTACCTGTAGATAAAAATTTTAGTAAACAAGGACTATTTAAAAGAAGAATTTTTTTTATTAATCAGAATATTATTATTCAAGAGAACAGCTTTTTGAGTTGGACATCAATCCTTGTTGAACATAAAGTGCAACCAGTAAACAAGTCTATGTATTAAACAGTTTGACCGGTAGTTAATGCTGTGGTGAGATTCCTGAAAGTTTCTGGTTAAAAAAATTTATGATTATATGAACTCTGAAACAAATAATAAAATTAGATTATCTCACTGCTGCAACTCTCTTCCCTTCCATGTGCAGGCAAACCCACTTTAAACATATTACCGACACCTAAAGGACGTGTCTGATCCATTAATTGTTAGATAGTCAAAAATTGCAGACCTCTGGGATTTGGAAATTGCATTTTTTAAAATTGCGATTATTATTATTATTGCAAAATGCGATTAATTGTCCAGCCCTAAACCTGACCATCTGAGCTCCTGCAGAAAAAAATCTGAGCATAGTTCCCGCAAGAACAGACATTTATAATAACATCAAGGAAACATTTTTTTCCCCACTGCCCAAAGAAGACCACAGCTCCTATCCAATTCGTTCGATGGAAGAGATGGACATTCAGCGGAGCTTTCTGAGCTGATTGGGCAAACCGCCTACCAAAGGTTGATTTGCACCAATTAGGCGTCATGAGTAACCACAACAAGTTACGCTGGTCAAGGAGCTTCTTGCTGTTCTTCTTTCAAAGAAGAAAACGGGGATTCTGACAAAACAGATGTTAAAGCAGCAGCTACGTATGCGTCCTCCTGCGCTACCATGTTTATGTTGGTTCGGCTGTGGGCTCAGCAGACTTTCTTTCATCACAGCTCGTATGTCCCGCCCTAAACCAATAACACTGCAACGTGATTGGCCTGAGCCCTTTTTGGTTCGGTCCCAAGCGGTTGAAGCAGGACTGGTACTAGATGGATTCTCGTGTTTGTGAACGCATAAATACTGCGGGAATTCAGCTTGCAGGCAAGGTTGAAATGATAATACCAACAATGGGGAGGGGGAAGAGTAAGGTATAATTGCATCATTTTGCCTTGATGAATGCTGGCTTTTCTTTCTTGTGTTTTTTTTTTTGTATTGTTTAAAAATATAGGTCTCTATAATTTAACGGGGAGGACAAATCCACGTTTTTTTTCCAGTCTGGAAACTCAATATTTCCGCCTATGCTTACAGGTAGATGTGGGACTTAGAAGAGTTGCTAGACAGCGCTGCAGCTGCTATTTATGTTTGCTGTCAGCTCAACCATTCATGCCTAATGTGACACCGCACGACCTCTATCCCTGTCTTTCCCATCTTGTTAAACATTTTCTGCTGCCATCTTAGTAGTCCTTCACTCCATTCAGTCAGTCAACACATTGGCTAGTTAACACTACATGAAAAAATCTGTTGTCCAAAATGGTATTTATATCTCATTCAGTAAATGATTTTTGATACCATGTTGTTGTTTTTTATTAAAATAGTGTTTGGTTTGGTTGCTTGAACACATAGCAACTGTTGTTCTCTGCTGGCTTTAAAACTAATTTGACCTGATTCCTAATTCCTAAAAATGAAATCTTGATTCTTAAACAGACATAGTCAAATCAAACTGTTATACCACTACATCATTTCATTGGTTAATGGTCTTAGTTTTATTATTAATTTTGTTCTTTTTTACAATTTTCTTCCTGTAGATTTTTAGTTTTCTTTTTTCTGTTCACTTTTATTTAGTAGTTTTATCTTTAATATGTGGTTTGTTAATAAATACTTGTATTTTGGAGATACGTTTGTGTTTATTCCGTATATGTGTGCAGTACTTATATGTCAGTGCTTAATTTCACTCCATCAATTGTTCTGTAATACCACACCTCACCATGCAGGTATTTAAAAAACAGAGACTGAGAGCTGTTTGGTAATTATTATTTTGTGATCAGGATGTACCTGCTTGGTAGATTTGATTAAAATTGACAACTTCATTAGTAATTGCCCTTTGCTTTCAGGGTTTGCCCCAGAAAACGGGGTAAACCTGGGGGTAGGTGTTGTGGACGGTTACAGGAGGTGCGTGCAGAACCGTTGGGGGGGGGGGGGGGGGGGGAATACACTGCATTTAATAATAGTTATTCATAGCCAAATCAAGCCTATTGTTTTACAACAATTTACTGCAACTCTGATTTTTTACTATCGTTATATTTTCACCTTATTTTCCAATCAAACTATCCAGCTCTTTAGCAGACAGATACTGCCTGTATGGCAGCTGCAGATGAGGAAAGTACACCTACATCGCTGTAAATGTGTTGGTGTTTAACTCGCATAGACTTAAAGAAAATCATCTGTTTCCTAAAATCAGTCTCCAGTCGTTTGTTTTCTTGTTATCTGCAGCGGTTGAACGAGGCTGAGCTTTCATTGGAAACTAGATTTGCAGGATGAGAGATTTTTGTTGTCTAAAATCCCTGAACGCCAACAAGGACACGATGACTTTTAATAAAATCTGTTCTTCAGACGTAGAGCACTAAAATTATCCAACTGGAGGTTGTTTTATTATGGGTACTGGCAGCGTTTCAGTATAGCATTGAGAAATGTTTGTCCAGCCGCCGCAGTTAGAGAAATGTCACAGAGTCTATGACCTCTCTGCACTCTTTCTCTAGGCCACTGCAGTTGGCTTTTTTTTTTTATATCCCCCACATGTTTTGCAACATCCTGAACATACCCACAAGTTTAAAGACGTTCTGTTACGTAAGGTTTGTTCGTCGAATAGCATAAAACAATAAACGAGGCCCTCTCATTTACATTCTCCGTCTTGTGTTTCTGCAGGATCCCCACCGATGTGGACCCCCTCACAGTCTTCGCCTCCTTGTCGCCTGAGGGCGTCCTTATCATCGAGGCTCGACAGACACCCCCGTACTACCTCTTTAGCAGTGAAGACTCCCAGGGGGGTGAAAGTCAGGAGACGGAGGCCCCCAAACCACAAGAGGCCCCAGCAGTCTAATCCCAACACTTTACACGAACACATCATCCGCCGCAATCAGTTACGAGTTAGAAATGAAACCTGTTCACTGAGCTATCATCCTGTTTAAACTCTAATTTTAAAAAAATAGTCTGAAATTTATTGGGGCAGGGAAGTTCTATTGGAAGTCTTTAATACTGCATAAAACAGTTCTTGTATAACAACAAAAGCCTCTTCTTAGCACCAACCGACACGTTATAATAATGCATTCTGTTTTATTTCTGTTCCAGTACGACTAAAACCAGCACTAACAATTTTTAAAAAATATAATTTTGCATCAAAAGATACATTTTAATTGCATTATCAATAAGTCTACAGCAACACCTTGTGTTTGTAATATTTTTTGCAAAATATGAAACTAGATGAAGGTTTTTGTTTTTATTTCTTTACTTAGACGATGGATATCAGCAATGAATACTTTCTAGTTTTTATGTATGCATTTGATTTTAAAGATGTTTTCCTTTATAATAAAATATAAATAAATAAAAGAAAAAAGAGTTATGTGTTTAATTATGATGTGTGCACAGAATAACACTAGTATTTCTTTTTTATTTAAATAGTTACCACTTTCTGCAATTCTCCTGTTTTGCATTTGGACGCAGCGCAATGTTTTCACTACAGTGGTTTCTTACATTGTGGTGTTTGCTTTAATATAGGCAATATGGCTCACAACCAAGGGTGCCCTGTAGTCTGGGGCGCCATTTTGGGTGGTCAAAAATCTAAAGAAAAAGCACATGTGCTGTGTTTTTTATATGAAAACATTCACATAGATCAAACCTGACCTGGATTACTTTATGCCGGATTACTACTCAGAGACCCTAAAAACACAGTTTAAGGTTTATAAAACTAATCACATTTGAACCCACAAAAGGAGCATTGTTGATGCTTTTTGGTATTTGTAAGACCAAAAACCCCAAGAAATCCTAATGTACAGATAGTTAATATTATTTCTGATCTGTTATAAATTGATTACACATTCAGTTTTTGATTTATTCCTATCTCAATATTGTAAAATCTGTAGTTTAAAAAAACAAACAAAAAGCCATACTAAAAAAACATTATGTATTTGCATATATGCAATTTAAGAGTTGAAATAGTTATTTTTTTCATAGTGTCATATAACATTAATTGTTTAAACCTCCTTGATGAAAATATTGTTTCGCGATTAAATATGGCTGCACACTGACAATACCTCTTCACAAATGCAGAAAATGCAGGTGATGGTTAAATCAGGTTTTAAGTTAAACGTCTGGGTTGTGAAGCTTGGTGCATTATAATTTTTTTTTTTATATTTATATTTATTTAAAAAAGGCACGGCACATATTAATGCCATACATATCATATGTAAATATGCCAGAGTGTAGCCACTGGCTAATTTCTAATTTCTATCTGTAGACCTTGGACAGGTTGATGATAATATCAAATTTAAAATACACAGAACATAAGACACATCCATTAGTAAATCAGTAAGAAATAGGTCAAATTATCCATTTTAACATAGAACTCATTTAGTGGAAAAGGTGATGATTGTCCCTTTATTTCTGTGCCTTAACATCATTATAATGTGGTGGATCCAGGGGGTTACATGGTTGTGCGCATTAATACTGCGCATATATGTGTTGTAATATATGCAAAATCACTTGACGCAATGATCCCAAGTGAATGTTTTTCAATTTAAGCATTTAGAGGGACAGGTGCTCGTTTACTTGCCATCTTGTCTGGGGAAGTCTTTTTACCCAGTAATGTAATTAAAATATCCAACCCGAGTCTATGTTTTTTATAAATAAATTAAAAAGAAACAATCCTAGTCACAGGCCTCGTTCCAATGATCTGGAGAACCTGTGGCGTTATTTTTGGATGACAGCAGGAACTGGGCAGCGGCTTAACGCGGGGCTTAGTGCTGGCTCCGATAGGCACCGCTGTGCGCTGGCTGCAGGATGGACAAAACTCGTTCAGGCGTCCCTGCCAGGACTTTTGAATGAGGGTGGATAAAAATTGGGGCTGTTCCACTGCCTATTGTGTGATGCAAATTAACGTAATCTTCTCTGTGTGCTGGAATCGACAGGGATGCTTGGTGCAAATTTAAAAAGTTCTGGGCCAGAGTTGCACCCGGGGAAAATAAAACGCTTGGTTCCATGTTGGCACAGCCTTAGTGTGACGTTTTGCTCTCTCATGAACTGCCACATCGACTGCTTTTCGATTACATGCGTGGACTTCCCTTATGCTGTTGCTATCGTAACAGCAATTAGAATTCTGTTTTGTAAAAGATTCGAGTAAATTACTTGAATTTTTCTGAGGGGGCGGGGGGGGGGTTAACTGTGGATGTGATTGACCGTGAAACAACATCAACAAGAAAAACAACTCATATCTTCACATGATAGTGCTTTATTAGCGCTCCAAACACAGCATGGCTTTTATGGCGCCATAGATAGTGAAAGGAAAAGGCTTCTGTGGAGCTGGTGTGAGGCAAGCAATGCGGGCTAATGTGCATCCTGTTTACTCAGTGTGTTGTTGCTCTATGTCAGCAGCCCCCAGCTCCTGGCTCTGGATGTCGCTCAGTGGCCCGGAGCCCGGCTCCTGCTCCTCAGGCGGAGCGAGCGCCTCGGCTCCCTCCGTTTTCACCTGGATCTCTCCATCCACGACCGGCTCTTTGTGTTCCACCAAGTTGGACGTACCCAGGCCTTCTTGGCTTTCTGGCACTTCGGGGTGCTCAGCAGACTTTTGGACGCTCTCTAAGCTTTTATCTTCTGCAGGCAGCACAGAAGGGGACTGCCCAGCTGGCTTTTCAGTGCTCTCCTCATCTCCCTGCTCGAGCCCAGCTGTGGTGCTGCTGGGCTGGACCTGATCGCTGCAGACCTCTAATTGAGACTCTTCCTCCTGATCCTCTTGTCTTATTCCCGGTTCTCCTGAACCCTCAGTCTCCACCTAGGTTTAGAGACAAAAATCAAATTAAGTACATAAATGAATACATAGCAGTTTACTGCCCTATCTAAATATAAAATCTTAATTTGAAATAACTGCGGCATCAGCATACTGTCTAATGTCAAATGTATTCTATTTGAAGGTAGAAACAGGTTTCATTTTTAAGACTGTTGAACTCTAAACTGGACTCTGCATCACACATGCACAGAACTGAACTTTATGGCCATTTTGCACCATTATTATTTTGCACTGCCAACATTGAACTTTTCAAATTAATGCCTTTTTGCACCATTATTGTTGCACTATAAACATGGTGGAACATTCTTCTGCACACTTTTTAAAAAAAACTGTTTTTCTCCTGCACTGTTACATTGTTATCACCGCTGCACTCTATATTGTAATGTTATTTTATTTCAATTGCAATCTGATTACATTGTCGTAAGCTGCATACAACGAAATTTCGTTTTGTATGCACTCTGTGCGTACAAAATGACAATAAAGTTTGTCTAAGTCTAAGTCTAAATTGTTTCTATGGAATTGTTCCAATGCAGCCAGGATTTGCCTGTGGTATAAATACTATACAATAAAAGCGAAGAGAAGAATGTGAGAGAAATATTTCATGCAGAGCTTTCTTCTCTCAATCCATTTTTTTAGTTTTCTGGCAGAGTGCACCAGATCCACGATGTCATGCACTCCAACAAGGTTCATTGGCCCATTGGAAGATAAACAGGACCGCAGCACCACAGATCTACCTTACTTTACAGTGGCCAAGAGTTGATTTTGTCTCTATTCATCATCTGCGCTAAAAGAAGTAGACGCATGTGTCACACCATATTTGCCTTTTTGCACCATCCTTTCTGCACATACAAATGTTTTTAAATATTCTCCTGTACACCGTGATCACACACTGTTCTCTTTCTCCTGCATTGTTTACATTTCAATTGTTCACTTTTTAATCACTGCTGCACTTTATACTGAAATTTACAAGCTGTATGCAACGAAATTTCGTTCTGTATGCACTCTGTACATACAAAATGACAAATAAAGATGTCTAAGTCTAATATTTATACACTGGGGAACATAAAGTCAACAAGTTTGGATTAAAAGTTCAGCAAAACTGTGATCTACTAAACAAAAAAAAGCAACAAGCATAAATTAAGATGCTTTAGATGCATTTTCTATTTTAGGTGGATCTATATGGGGTACCAATTATTGTAGCACTATTGATTTAAGTTATTTCTAAAAGATGTACTCAATAAATGTACTCGAATTAAATGGATTTTTTTCCGTCTAGAATAATTACTGCAATAAAATATGAATTTCCAGTATTTTAATGCGTTTCAATCTATCCCATAGGTTTGCATGTACACATATGGGTTTCTATATAGACTTGGTACAAAACTAAAGCAGTTTGTGTTTGATAGATTAGTTTTTGTTGTTCTAAAATCCTCTCAGCCAGTGCCAACCGCTTATTCTGCCATTCACTATTGTAGGGTGTTGTTTATTGGAATAGATGATTAAAGTTTTAAAGAAACATTACATTTTGACAATTTAGCACATTATTCATTGACCAAATAGGGGCTTCGGAAGCGTGCAGAGAACCTGCACCCAACCATAACATCCTGGAAACAGCGAGGTCAAACAGCCCCGTGGGATTGCATCCTCTTTTTTCAACTGACATTTGTGGCGAGTCATCGAATTTGGTTATGTCGCTCACTCTAGCAGGAAACACAAGCCAACTCTGAACCCGCCAGTGTTTAATGGCGTTGAGGTCAGGCTGTAAGAGGGCAAATCCTCCCCCTTCCAAGATTCTGGAAGCCGTCTCTGATAAACGGCACTCTGGTGATCTGAGCGTTGACATCTTGGAGGATGGAGTTCAATCCCCAAGAGTGGAGATATGGGATTGCAGCTGGTTGCACAATCTCAATATCGGCATGGATTGAGATGACAGTGAGGAAGATGCTGCCCAACACCAACGCACTACCTCCACCAAAGGCTGTTTGGCATTAACACAGAGGATTTGGGGAAGTTCTTTGTGGCCCCAACCCACATCCTAAACTCTGCTGCTTAACCCACAAATGGATTTTCCTTGCAAGTATGGCACCATCTATAGGGAAATAACAGGCATTCTAGCAGCGCACAATTTATCACCAAGAACCACTGTTTCACCAGAGAAAGAAACCGAGGAAGCATGCAATTTCTTGTATTTTGTGCTGCATTTTCATAGAGGCAATAAATATTTTCAGTGAACAAAATTGCTATCGCAGCTCGTCATTCTTGCACACTAAATTACCTGGTGAGTCTTATATAATAAATATTCCACAAGTAACTTTGATTCTTTGGAAAACCATTGATTATTGAAAACGCTTTTGGCTGGCAGTGATATCACGTTATTCCTTAGACTGAAGCAATAAATGAAGAAGATATGAATGCCACACTTTACCGTTTGTTAAACTCTAAATAAGTATAACATCTGATAACCTTTATTGGGATGATGATGGCAGCAGGAGCAGAGGCTTCAGGAAATGGAGCCTCCACAGTCAGGAGACCATCCTGGGAGAGTGAGGACACAAGACTGGTAACCTCCACCTCAGCTGGAAGCCTTTAAATCACAAAATATTTTTTAGATCACCACAAAAATTACCACAAAAAACATCTTTTTTTTTACTTGAGCATTTCAGAAATTAAAGAATTTTTTATTGCTGTTTTGTGCCACAGTTAAAACTCCTAAATAAATTTAGGGCAAAAAAAAAAGAATCATAACCAGAGATAGTTTGATACAAAATGTCTGCAGGTTACTTTGCTTACCTGTATTTCCTTGTAAAACATCTGGAAATAAATCCGAGCTCATCGGGCCTCTCTTCATGTTTCCCTGGAGAAAGATTAGCGTTTATAGGGAACATGAGGACACAGAATAATCAAACGACACTGAGAAACCACTCAGCACAGAAATTAATTTCTACCACAGAGCTGTGATTTTAATTTCCCCAAGCACGATATTTAAGCAGCTTTCTGAATTTGTAACGTTCAGCTTTTTTCTCCACCACGGTTTTAGAATCGCTGCGTTTATTCCGTGAACTGTGAGGAAAGTATTTTCGGAAGACTCTCCTCCTTTCTCAGAAGATGATGCGAGATAAGATTTTTCATTGCCTTCTCAGGATTAAAAATCTGTCTTGTGTGTAAAAACCAATTGACACTTGCGATCAACTTTTTAGAGGGTTTAATCAACAGAGCGGTACCTCCAACTTCCAGAAATCCATCCCTGACACCGACGGAGATCTCAGAGGGGTAAAAGTGAGACACGTCCACGCTGACCCTCCACCTGCTTATCTTCTGACCGGACTGGGGCATCAGCTCGGAGATGTAGGGCACAGACAGAGGAGCTGGTATGCACCCTGGCCAGGACCACGCTGCCAAACCCCTCTTGATCCAGCGAGAATCTCCAGTCTCCAGGAAAGGCGGCAGGCCGACATCCAGACTGAGTGCCCATTTTCTCAGCGGGTACTTGTCATACCCCCCACAGGACATTTCTTTAATAGCCTGCTCACTCATTCCTACAAAATGAGAAACACACTTTAAAAAGCAGGCCTTACTAAGAGATAGCCAGAGAGCAGATCCTGGAGTCCCTAACCAACAAGTAAATAAGGAGGGAAATGCCCAAAATGTAAGTGAGCTGACAGGGAATTCTACATAGGCTTTTTATATAGAGCTCCGGAGCAGGGTGTGCAGGCATGAGGCGATGGGCGTGGATAGTGAACTGTCGCCTCTCGCTGACCAGGAGGAGATAATTATTTATATTTTTAACTTTTAAAGATGTGATGGCAAATAGCAGGAAGCTCACGGCGGACTGGTATGTGTGTTTGAGCCGCTGCATCTGCTTCCCGAAGATCATACTTGTCACTTCCCAGTGAACTCTGTCCTGCCAACGATGACTGTGCACCTCAGCGTGGTCATGAGCCAGTCATACGGCCCCCCTGCCCTCACCACGCCGTCCCCGGGCTTCACCCCTCAAAGGACACGGGGACCGCAGTTTGTCTGAAGCATAAAATACCTCAGTCAGAGGCTGAACAGCACTGAATAGGCAGAATTTCTGCTAGCCGCACTGTCAGTAGCACGTGTGTATTGAGAGCACGGAGCTGCCTTCCATCCCCATTTTTCTCTTTCTGTGCCGTTTCAACGGGATTATTATAGTTCCCTCTTTTATCAAGTGTGACAGACTTGTCAGTGATTCATTTTTGGGGCTGTGTGCCTTGATATCTTGGCACACTGTCCATTGGAGCACAAAGCAGATGGAACAGATGTTTCTGACACTGTGCAAGGCTTAACCCAAACACTGTGTCTGCAGGATACGCTCTGAAGGGTTAAATCAGCATTAGCTGGCTGGGTTTCTTCTCAGCTTCACCCGTTATTTTGGATTTTAATTGTAAACAGAGTGTGCATGCTTTTAAATCAGATGTGATGAGGTTTATAACAACAACAGCATCAATATTTGGGCTTTCTCAAATTGCTTAAAGGTGTTGCAATGTCAGTGCGTTGCAAACAAGGAACTAAAAGTAAGTAAACTTTTCTTGAAATGTGTTTATTTATCCTTGATTTGAGCAGATAAATAAGATGATCTGTCAATGGAATGAGTATTTTCACCCCTAAACTAAGGTAATTAGATATACTGCACTTGAAATAAGATGAGTTGTTTCTGTTTACAGTACATTACTTATTTTTAGTTCCGTTTTTGCAGTGTGTGTTTAACTTCTGACTTTTTTTTTTTACATTTCTGAAGGAAATGTAAAATTAAAAAAGTCATCCTCTTTAAACATCAATAATGGTAAACGTCTTTAGAATTAGCTGAATTCCTGGAACGGAGCCAGCATTCAAACCTTGTGCACATTTTTTATGGTTTGTGTTTGGAGACTTTCCAGAAGCTTACAGCTGTATCCATTTGAAATATTATCAGGATGCATATCTGGGATTAGCCTGTCAGAACACACTCTTCTGTTCAAATTTTTAAGACTAATCTTAAAACTTTCCTTTTTGACAAAGCTTATAGTTAGAGTGGCTCATGTTACCCTGAGCTATCTCTATAGTTGTGCTGTGATAGGCCTAGGCTGCTGGAGGACATCAGGGTCTAATTTTCTCACTCTACTGATTTCTACTGTTCTTCATTCTACGGCTCTCCAGTTTTGCATTGTATTACATTGAAATGACTGTCGTCATTTCAGCTTTTAACTTTTTGCTCTCTCTCTTTTTCTTCATAGTAGGTACACCTGGTCTGGCGTTCTGTTAACTTTGACATCATCCAGAGAAGACGGCTCACCCGTTACTACCATCTAATGTAGAACAGATTACTAGATCAATGTGTGCTTCTGTGCTTTTTGTCTCTCTTGTTGTGTCTCTGCTCTGTCTTCTGTAACCCCAGTCGGTCGAGGCAGATGACCGTTCATACTGAGCCCGGTTCTGCCGGAGGTTTTTTTTTCCCGTTAATGGGTGGTTTTTCTTCCCACTGTCGCTTCATGCTTGCTCAGTATGAGGGATTGCAGCAAAGCCATGTACAATGCAGACGACTCTCCCTGTGGCTCTACGGTTCCCCAGGAGTGAATGCTGCTTGTCGGGACTTTGATGCAATCAACTGGTTTCCTTATATAGGACATTTTGACCAATCTGTATAATCTGACCCAATCTGTATAATATGATTGAACTTGATTTTGTAAAGTGCCTTGAGATGACATGTTTCATGATTTGGCGCTATATAAATAAAATTGAATTGAATTGAATTGAAATTTCAACCATCTAACTCTTAATTCAAGGGGACGTCAAACAATTTCGTTTTTGTGCTCTTTCAATATTCTGTTCAGTTTTCTAGCAGCGTAGCAGGACAGTGTTGATTTCTTAGATTTGAAAGCTTCACCTTGATCTGTCTACACATAATTCTTGTCATCGTGGCCAAAAAGCTCAGTAATTTTCTCATCTTATGTCATATTGTTTTCTCCAGGAAGTATCTGGCTTTTCTCTGAAGGCAGCTGCAAATCTTAATCACACTTCTAGGTTGATTTTGGAGCACAGGTTTCTTTCTTGGTCGAGACCATAATGAAGTCAAACTGACTCTGCTATGGACACTGGTGTTCCAGAAGGGTCCTTTTTATGATTGGTTTGAAGCCTGGTGGTCATCAGATTGGACCTGAACTACTAAACAATCTCCTTTCTTCTGTGGGTGACAGTTTTTGCCAGATAGATGAAACTTGGACACAGCTTGGTGTTCCAACAGGACCACTGACCCAAACTCTCACACTGTTTTGAAATTGTATCATTGCTTATAAAACCTAGTTACTAACTTATGTAAAAAAACATGTTTTGATTACTAGAATGATCAAAAATCCTTCTAGAATATAAAATATCAGCTTGTATGTATAATTTTGACCCTGTGTGGGTTAGAGAAAAACCCAAATAAACTCAAAGTTCTGCACCCAGGTTTCTTTTTGGAATGTGTTTGTTGTAAGATTTATTACACCCTGAAAAATGAACCTCTCAAATACATAGGGCTATTATAATTGTTATTACCAGTGTCAGATTTAAATTTGAGAGATTAAGATTAAGATTTAATGTTACCAACATGTTTCTTCTAGGAGGTAATAGAGTTTAGGAGTGGCCTATAGCCAGAACCCTGACCTGAATGCAATGGAAAATTTGTTTAGGAAGCTAAAGATTAGGGTGATGGCAAGGAGGCCTTCCAAGCTCAAATACCAGGAGTTAATGGAATACAAGTGAAAACATGCAAAAAGCTGGATACATGCATTTTTTGATAAAAATGTAAATAAACAAAAATGTTTTTTACTTGATATCCCTTTAAATTGCTTTATTATTTTTCTGAGATTTTTTTTTCCTATCAGAAAATAAACTCCTCACTGGACTGGAAAAAAACTAATATCTAAACCTCCAACGGGTATGAATAATTTTGTGCTTAGTCGTCCTCAAACACCCAAAAATATTCATAAATTCACAGGCACTGAATGAAATGTATTTATTTATTTTACAATGGTGTAATTCAGACAAATAAAAGACACAGCAGTTTGCCATACATTCCCTGTTTTTAATGGCACTTTATTAAAATGCTGCCATAAAAGTTTTGGCCCTCTTTTTGCTATGCAATAAAGACTTTCTGACATCCAGAGCAGCGCATTTATAGTTCAGAAATCCAGCGTGAAAAGATAATGTTGAAGAAGATGCTGATTGTCCTTTTAACTGAATCAGACAGTTAATGTACCAATTTGTATTCCAAATTCCAATTTTTACCCTTATCTTCTCTCCTCTTATCTCTGCTCTTCTCCACGCTTAGTGAGGTTTATTTTTAGATAAATGTAGTGAATGTTTGGGCCTGCAGCAGTGGGAAGTACCAAAAAACATTTTTCACACTTGCTCCCGATGCATAAGGTTACAGACAAAAATCAGCCACTGATTGCTTTCGTTTTTTCATCTTTCTCTTGATGTTAATTAGTGGCAAGAGTTCGAGTCGGTCCAGCCCAGTGGAATACATTCTAGTTGTATCTTTTGAGAAGTAAAAATCTGAGTTCATCACATTTCTCAATCTCTCTGAGAAAGCTTACTCCAGGGTCAGCAAACAGGCTTAAATCAGAGGCAATCGGACTTTCGTTCAGTTCTTTCTGCAAACGTTTCAACACCTATCCAGGAGTCTTTGTCAGTTCTGAAGGCTCACACTTGAGCAACCTCTTGCCATGCGTTTATGTAGCTGTTGTTTAGTTTCTCGCTGTTGTTTAGGGGTCTGAGCAGTCCTCGCTGCATTGGACCGCAGACACAACGCCGCTCAGCTGTGGTTTGGGTGTCTACAGCTCGGCCCTCCAACACGCTCCAAAGAGATTACATCAGCAGTCTCGTCATCATTCAGGTGACCAAGTACTCCACTTGGTCACCTGAATTGGTAACATATTTCCTTCTAGATATATATAAACTTGTTTAGATCTACAAATGAACCTTATTGCCTGAATCAACAGCACAGAAAACACATTTTTACCAAAACAACAGTTCTCAGAGGCACAGAGTGAATGAGGTGAATACGGGATTGAAGCTGTTTGAGAATAAAATTCAGGGAATGGTTTTAGTGCAACAGTTTCGGAGAAGAAAAAAAACGATATTAAAAGCATTATTTTTTTATCCCTTTTTGTAGATCAGGGCGGGATACATGAGGTAACAGAGAGGCTCTGCTCTCTTTGCTCTGACTGCTTGCAGGGTTTAGGATGAGTGAGCAGCTGAATGGTGTCACAGTTAACAGAACGCCAGACCAGGTGTACCTACTATGAAGAGAAAAAAAACAGAGAGAACATTAAGTTAACAGTTGAAATAACAACAAACAATGCAAATTGGAGAACAGTAGGAGGACTCAGCAAAGTGAAAAAAATAGACCCTGATGTCCTCCAGCAGCCTAAGCCTATAGCAGCATAACTATAGAGGTAGCTCAGGGTAACATGAGCCACTCTGACTAGAAGCTTTGTCAAAAAGGAAAGTTTTAAGATTAGTCTTAAAAGTAGACAGGGTGTCTGCTTCACGGACCAAAACTGGGAGTTGGTTCCACAGGAGAGGAGCCTGATAGCTAAAGGATCTGCCTCCCATTCTACTTTTAGAGACTCTAGGAACCACCAGCAGACCTGCAGTCTGAGAGTGAAGTGCTCTGTTAGGAACATACGGGGTAATCAGAGCTCTGATATATGATGGAGCTTGATTATTAAATGCTTTATACGTTAGAAGAAGAATTTTAAATTATATTCTTGATTTAACAGGAAGCCAATGAAGGGAAGCTAAAATTGGAGAAATATGATCCCTCTTGTTGATTTTCATCAGAACTCTTGCTGCAGCATTTTGGATCAGCTGAAGGCTTTGAACTGCATTTTGTGGACTTCCTGATAGTAAAGAATTACAATAGTCCAGCCTTGAAGTAACAAATGCATGGACTAGTTTTTCAGCGTCACTCCTGGACAGAATATTTCTAATTTTGGCAAAAGAAGACCCTCAAAACCCTTTTAATATGGGATTTAAATGACATGTCTTGGTCAATAATAATAGCAAGGCTTTTTACTTTTACCAGAGGCTAATTTAGTGCCATCCAGATTAGGTGATTTATTAAAAAGGTTATTTTTTAAAGACTCTTGTCCAAAGATGACAACTTCTGTTTTATCAGAATTTAAAAGCAGAACATTTATGGTCATCCAGGTTTTGATGTCATCAAGACATGCCTGTAGTCGAAGTAATTGATTGGATTTGTCAGGATTTATGGATAAATATAACAGTCGAAATGAATCCCATGTTGTTTGATAATTTTGTCAGTCGGAAACATATATATAGTAAAGAGAATTGGTCCAAGGACTGAACCCTGTGGTACTCCACAAGTGACCCTAGAGTTCAAAGAAAATGTATTATTAACATGAACAAACTGGAATCTGACAGACAGCTAAGGTTTAAACCAGCCCAGTGCTTTTCCCTTAATCCTTAGAGTATGTTCAAGTCTTTCTAGTAGAATATTGTGATTAACTGCAGCACTGAGACCTAACAGGACAAGTATAGACACAAGTTCATTATCTGAGGCCATGAGAATATCATTAGTGACCTTCAACAGAGCTGTTTCAGTGCTATGATGAGCTCTGAAGCCTGACTCTTCAAATAGGTCATTACCTTGTAAGTGCTCACATACTTGATTAGCAACTACTTTCTCAAGAATTTTGGATAAGAAAAGAAGATTAGATATAGATCTATAATTGATTAAGTCTCCTTGATCAAGAGAGGGTTTCTTAAGTAAAGGTTTAATAACAGCTACTTTAAAAGATAGAGTGCCATTGTCTCTCCAATTTCCTAACGTTGTGCTTCAAAGAACACAGGTCTAAATTAAACCAGGGAGCCAACTTCCTGTGAATAATTACCTTCATTTTCATGGGGGCTACGTTGTCTAATGCAAAACGCAATGAGGTAGTAACAACATCAACAAAAGCATCAATTTGTGAATGGGAAGAAACAACATTGTTGCCATCTGCTGGGCATTTCTCTGACACTGAGGAAATTAAAAGGGGGCAGACTTTAAAGTTTGATACAGCATTATCTGATGAAGATCTACACTAATGATCACTCGCTCCAGTCGTGTCATTTGCATTCGGTGGGAACATACCTTAAGTCTGATGCCAGGGTCCTCAACCGCAAAAGGGTGGACTGCCTCCTCCAGGTTGGGGTTTCAGTCTCTGCCTCGAGTACAGGAGTTTAAGTATCTTGGGGTCTTGTTCATGAATGATGGTGCGATGGAACAAGAGGTGGATAGATGGATTCCAATAATGTGCGTGCTGCTCTGGTCTTTTGTGCTAAAGAGAGAGCTGAGCCCAGAAGCAACGCATTCAATTTACCGGTCCCTCTATGCTCCAACCCTCCCCTATAGTCTTGAGGTAGGGATCATGACTAAAATAACAGGATCCAGGATACTAGAGGCTGCAATTAGCTTCCTCTGGAGGATGGCTGGGCTCAGCCTTGGAGATAGGATGAAGAGCTCTGTTAGCTGGGGGGAGTTGAAAATAGAGCCGCTGCTGAGGGGATTTGTTCAGGATACTCCCTGAGTGCCTCCCTTTGGGGTTTTTCCAGGTGCATCGACTGGGAAGAGACCCTAGGGAAGACCCACAACTCACTGGAGAGGATCCCGCTGGGGAGAGGAATGTTTGTGCTTCTCTCCTGGACTTATAGCCCCGCGACCTGATCTCAGATAAGCAGAAGACAATAGATTTAGGTTCAATGTTTACCTTCAATAGCTCAGGTTTTCTTCCATGAATGAGGAGATAAAGCATGCAGTATAGATTAATGAAACAACTATACAGAAGCAGAAAATTATTATTGATGTCAAAACATAACTCTGGTTTTTCCTTTTTCAAAATAAATAGAAGCTCACGAGACAAAACGTTGCACAATACTGATTTCCCAAGGAGACAAGATCTTACCATTATTTAGTGTCATGATTTAGGTTTTTGTTTGGACATTCTGGACTGATTACGTTCCACTTCTCAGCCATTAGCCACCAGTCTTCGTCAAATCAGCCCAGTCACCTTCCACCACCTTTATGGGTTCCACCTGCCCAATAATTAGTCAACTCTGCTCAACTGTCACTCTCTCTACTTATACCGGCCTCACTCATCCACACCCTGCCAGAATGACTCGTCTTGTCCCGCTGTCTGCAATTATTGTTCCCCAGTGGTTTCTCGTTGCTCAGCCTGTTGTTCCTTGAACCTGCTCTCGCTCTGTCCTCTCCTGTTTGTTTAATTAGTGTTAGTGTGCACCGCCTGGTTAAGGCCTATTCTGGATTCTTCATGCTTCTCTCTGCCTCACTGGGAACTGCTTAACAGCACTCGGCTCTTGGTCAGCCTGCATCTGTCCGTTCCAGCCATTATCAGCCATTCATGCCAGTCGATCATCTACATCCTTTTCAATAAATGTTTTACAATCATGACGTCGGTGTCTGACTTGAAATTCGGGTTCCCAATGTATACAGAACATTACCATTTTTGGGGAAAACTAAGTTAAACACAACTTATTAATGTCATGTACTTTGATATAATATACTTTTTACAGATTACGTAAAAGATAACCCTTGTGAGTGCTAGCGCCTGTGGTTAAAAAGGTTTAATTTAGATCACAATTTGGGTATTTGTCTGAAAGACATTAAATAGAGCAATACCTTGCATACCTTGCATTCCAGGAAAGTACAGGCTGCTATGTACAGCTGCAAAAAGGTATGAACCTACATTCCTAAATATGATTGGAAATCTATTTCAGTTTGTTGCTACCCTTTAAAATAAATGTGACTAAAGTGAAATTTACTACAGTTTGTGAGTTTGCTTGAAGATGCATGTATGAGAGTGAGAGACTTCAGAATGTATTCTCTCTGATGGGTTTCGCCACCCCCTGTAAACACATCATTATAAAATCCTTTTGATGTCTTGAATCAGGATTAACTTCAAAACTCCTTTGCGGTTTATTTATCTTACCCCAAATAAATGCTTCAATTTTGAATAAACTCAAATGTTCTCTTCCTCAGCCAGTCGTCTACATGTTTCATGTTTTAAGATTAATTTCATCCCATCTGACAGTTGCTAAATATCAGAGAGCCTTGATGGTTACTCCTGTTTTATTTCTTCTCTTGAATCCTTCTCTGGTGATATTTTTATATCTCGCTGTGTCTGTCACCCCTTTTATTTCACGCGTCTGTCTCTCAGTCGACAGTCTACCCCCACTTTCCACAGGCTTGATGCAGCCAAACCAGTTCCTTCCTCTCATTCAGTGCATTCTCCATGCTGAAGCGCATCAAATGTGTCGCATTTTCTTTTTTATTGCTGAGACAAAAAAGGTTCTTTTGGCTCCCAATCAACTAATAGGAAACACAGAAACCTGATTTACTTTAAAGCAGCCTCTCTGTGATTTGGGTTAAAGAGCGTCTTTGTAGGACCTCTGGACAAAGTTACATTTCCTAATCAGTAAAGGAAATGCTGGCTCTGATCTCCCAAAGCTTGCTCACACAAACAAAATACATTTGAAGTTGGGCATTGCCATTTGTGACATGATTGCGGTCACCTACGTTCATGGGAGGTCTCAGCAGACGCCAGTTATACCAAATCACGAGGCTTCAAACCAGCTGCCACCGATCCATGAGTATTAGCTGATAATGTATCAAGGGGGACGGAGTGTCAAACGGCTGGTTTGCTCCTGTGGACATTGCATTCATCATAATTATTGTGAGGCTGGCGCAGTTGCAGAAGCTGGCAGTCTGGCTTGGTGAATAAAGAGAGACCATTTATTTATTTACTTGTTATTGTCCCTAGGATGAATCAAATAATGCAGAGCAATGCTTTGATTTAACATAACACCATGTTGCCAAAAGAAATATGTTCTCTAAATTTGTTTGACCATGATTTTATCAATCCGTCGTCATGATTAAAGTGAACAGCTACTGTAGATCAAAAAGGAAGTAGTAAGAAATCTTATCTCCTCTTGTGTGTTGTTGCATTTATAATGCTTTTGATTCAGCTCTCTGCAGCGCTGTTAGGACAAATGTGATACTTATCAGCTTCTTTCACTCCGTGTTTGTCCTGAGTGCTGCTGAATACATGCTTAGAGTCACTTGGCAGCACATTTTCTGAAAGAACCAATTTTTAGAGCAACAAGGATTTTGTCTGCGCATTCATGTGTGCACATACAGTATTCATATGCCGAGATCTCTATTCCCACTGAAGTAGCAGAAAGGCAGCGGCTGTGTTCCGCTTTGACTCGAAAGAGATTTGCAGTAAATGAGCTCATCCATCAGCAGACGCATGTGGGGGACAAGGGGATGATGATGATGATGAAAAGGGGAGGGCTGAGGAGGAAGATGAAGAGAGATGGTAGGCCGGGGGACGAACAGAGGCAGGATTGCTCAAAGAAATGCCTCACTTTTATATGTGATAGCTGTGGCATTTCCACACCTCGAAACAGAATTTCTTCTCTTCTTCATTGAATGTTTCAGTTTGAAGGCTAAAGTTCAGATTGTTCCGTGTTGGAATCATCTGAAGATTGGCTACGTATCTGAAAAGTCATGACATTTAAGAGAGTGTGTTTTCAACACAAACATGTTCTTTTGTGTTGTCAGTTGTACTCTTCATTGAAGTTATATAACTTTTATCTATTCTTAATTAAAAATGTGCTAAAAAAAATGACAAGTTTGAACAACATTTGGCATGCAAATAGTACATTTACATAAATATAAAAAGATTTGTCTTATTTTTTAAAGCTTGAAAGACATTTAACACTGGCTTTAAGGGGATTCTGTGGATAATGGAAGAAAATCAGAAGAGATATGGTAGATTTCTGGATTAGAAAATAACATGATAAGCACTGAATTTAGGTATTGCAAAGGAACTCTTAAGACTTCAGTAAAAGCTTTTTTTCCCCGCAACATCGTATTGTTTCACTTTTTTTGTGTGTAAAGCAAATGAACAAAAGCTTAGTAAATTGAGCAACACATTTTTAAGCATTTAGGTTCATTGTTGGCTTTGCAGTGCAACATAGTAGGTAGTTTTCAAATTTAGAAGAGGTGATTTATCACTCATATGCTGGAGTTAGACTTCATTTATCGGTAAACAGGGAATCTGGTGGTTTACACTTGATGAAGCATTGTACCAATTTGAAGTGTTTTAGATGACAATCTATTGGCAATAAATGATAGCAGTTAAAGCTTAGTAACAAGATGAAGACCCAACAAGCAAAGCTAAGTAAAAGTGAATCGTTTCATAATTTAACAAACCTTCCTTGTTTACTACAATTTGGGCAAGCCTGAATAGACTTCCTTCCTAGGGGACTACTGTTTAGCAATTGGTTCAATAATTCAATCCAGTTTATTTATATAGCACCAATTCAAAACATGCCATCCCAAGGCACCTCACAAAGTCAATTCTATCAAATCACACAGATTGGTTAAAAAGTTTTCTATCTAAAAACACCCAGCAGATTGCATCCAGTCATTGACTAGCTGCATTCACTCTTCCAGGTGAGCATGCAGCAACAGTGGACAGTTGCTTACATTGTGTCGTTCATTTTGCAGCAATCCCTCTTACTGTAAATGCATGTTAACCTTGAATGGAGAAAACAGATGGTAACATGGGAAAGAACAAAGCCAAGTAACAGACATGGTAACAGAAGGGTCCAACCAACAGAGAACTTTTACGCTGACGGAGGTGTGGAGAATGACATTGGAGGCTGGTGTGTTAATCAGGAGAAATATGAAACAGCAGAGGTAAGAAGTAAAGGAGACTAATTAACATGGAGGAGTTGAACTAAAATACAAGGAAACATGTAATCAAGCGAAAAGGACAAATACATACCTAAGGGAATAAACTTGACTGTGATGGACATGTCCAGGCTGCCTCTCGCCCAATGACTGCTGTGGATAAGCACCAGCCCCCTCACCTGCCCACACCCTACAAGGATAAGATGGATGGATGGATGGATGGATGGATGGATGGATGGATGGATGGATGGATGGATGGATGGATGGATGGATGGATGGATGGATGGATGGAATAAACTAAAATACACAGGGAACAAAACACATGAATAAACTAAGAAACTAACCACAAAAATAAACCACAGAGCGATGAAGAGAGAACAAAAACAAGAAAAAAACAAAACCAATAGTACCCAAGGATCATGACAGACTGTGTAAGATTAATTTATTTTTTTTATAGCTGAAATCAAGACAGAAAACACATATAGCACATAATTTAATCTGCGTGAATATTTATCTTATGCTGTTTTAAAGTAAATCAGAGATCTGAGTTTCCTATTATTTGATTGCAAGACTAAAGAATCTTTTTCATCTCAGTAATAAAAGGAAAATGCAACACATTCAATGCGCTTCAGCAAGGAGAATGCACTGAACGAGAGGAAGGGACAGGTTTGGATGCATGGAGCCTGTGGAAAGTGGGGGTAGACTGATGACTTCGACATTGCTGTATATATTCAAGTTCAAAGCGTTGTTCAAATTCCTGAAAACCATACCAGGAAGAGGCTGCGTTAACTTCAACTCTTTACAAGCCCTCCAGTTCAGCATCCCTTCTAGTATCAAATGTGTACCTGAATAAAAAAAAAAACTGTAAATCCGAGTTAAAAGCAGCAGATTTCAAGTTACTTAGTCATGCATGTCTCAGTTATGGTCTGCACAACCATCTAGTTTAATGCATAATATGAATAAGTGAAATCCTAAGATGAAAATCATGCTGTAGTCCTTTAAATTAATGTCTAAGACCATGAGTGTTGGGAAATGTTACTGTGGTAACAAATTGGGTTGAGGCACAATTTTAATTTAATGCTAATCTTCTGTACTACTTTTTGAAAAGGAAGAGATTCCCCATCTGGTCATCAGGCAGAGTACAAACTGAAGGTATTTTACCAATAGTTTCAGTTTTTATTATATAATTTTGTGTTTTGTTTGAATATGTATCTTGGATTTGCATTTGTTCTCAAGCTATATTGTCATATTTATTCTGTAGAGTTTTTCATATTTGTTTCCAATTCAGTTTTGCTTCATATCCCACTTGACACCTTGATTCAGTTTACTGAATCATTTTAATCATTATTCACCTTAACACACCCACTACCAGATTTTCCTTTGTTCTTTCCTCTATCTGTCATTCTGGCTTTTATACCTTGTTTTTGCCATTCTGGTCTCCTTGTTTTTAAAGCCCCAGTGTCTAAAGGTGCGTTCACACTGAGTGTGAATGTGACAGGCCGAGCATCAGATTTCCATGATATCCCTATGCACAGGTGCAACGCGAGAGCGACGTGACGCTATGTAACACTACGCGAAGCCACAGAGGCAATTCTAGCAACGCAAAACACGCAATTTTGGCAATTAAAACGATGCCAGTCAGGGAAAACGTGGATGGCTAACAGTTTGGCCTCTTTCGGCGTCTGAAATCAGAAATAGCGATGCAACACGGCGTCTCCCATTGGGTGCACCGACACCTATGCATTTATAAACTACTAATTCTAACTTATGAGAACGCTTTCATTTTTGATGTGTTTTTAGAGTTTGCCAAAATATGTATTTATGAAAGCAATACTTGATTTTTGCTAATTGAAAGCCAAATTAGTTATACACTGTCCATTTAATAATGTTAATTTTGTTAAACTGTCTGCCATCTGGTTGCACAATCATGGCATGAGGCTGCATCCTGTATAGGCAAACTAAAGTGCAGGTCTTACAGCCACCTGTATCCATGAAAAGACTCTCTGTACCTATTTTCCTTGCTAGTAGGAATGGTATGGTAATGGTAGGCTTTGTTAAAAAGTGTGGAATATTATATACAATATGTTTCTGCTTTAGTTTACCCATCTACTTTTAAGATATTTATGTTCCCTATTCTAGGTGAAAAGTTAACAGCCAGCCAATATATTTTTTAAATGTCTTATATCAAAATTTATCACTATAAAACTATACTGTTTGGGCATCTTATTCCTTGCACAAAAATTCTGCTTCCTTTTACTCCTCTCATGGGATCTATCCCAAAGCAACTGCAGGTAGCAGATCATCCCATTAACAGCACCCCCCCACATTCCTCATGGGGGAACAAACTTGCACTGTTAATAATTATACTAGTACATTTGCTTTCCACCAACTCTCTTTTTGTTGAGCTGTACATAAGAAAACAATGATTTAGCACGCATACAAATATCTTTGGACACACATTCTAGTTAATTATGTGGGCATTAATTGTCTTAATTTTTATTTCCAAAAGAAATATAAATTTTGTGTTTAATCAGAATCAGCTTTATTTTTTCCAGGTTGTTGTACATATGCGAGGAATCTGACTCTGGATTATATCATGATGTACTTTCTTATACAATAGCATAGTAATGCAGTAATAAAACCAAACAGTCTGCAGTATAGAGAACACAGATGAACAAATTATGAACAAAGCGGAGAGATTGAGACAATATTGCAACGGTGCAATGAGAAGAGTGCAGAAGGTGCAGGTATTTATTATTATTATTATTATTATTATTATTATGTACATGTCGAAGGTGGAAGTGATGTGCAGGCGCACATACACAAACACGCACATGTCCACAGTATGATGAGTGCAGAGAATGCAGGAATAAATTAGTATTATATGCATTGTTATATATGTGAAGTAGGTGCAGGGGCATCAGTGCAGGGGCATGGATGAACGTGAGTTCTGGGAAGGCTCATAAACACATGGCCAGGCAGGCTTACTTGGTTTCTCTCATGAATGCAGAAACATAGTAGTAGCTAGGTGAGTGTCCAGTACCATAGCCAAAGGTGGGGAGAAAACATGGATAAATGACAAGCACTGGTAAACATCTAAAGGCAATGATATTAGGAACAGGGATCAGGCCAGGTTACCACTCTGGATGAGCAAATGTCTGATGCCTTCCTCATGACTCCTGCCTCTTTTTATGCGCCTCTTGATTGCTTGTAATTTGAACCACCTGTGCTCCAGTCGGCCAATCGCACCCTGCAGAATAACAGAGAAGCAGCACAAACTTCCACACAGATCCGTGTACCTAGCTAAGGGGGCGTGTTGGCCTAGTGGTTAGAGCAGCGCGCTTGCACTCAGAGAAGGATGCAAGTACCCGGTTTGAATCCAGTGCCTGCACTCTGGCTCTCTCTGAGCAAGACCCTTAACCCCTGATTGCTCCCCGGGCGCCGCACATGGCAGCCCACTGCTCCCCAAGGGTGATGGGTTAAAAAGCAGAGAACAAATTTCGTTGTAATGTATGTTTCAATGACAATAACGATGATATTACTATTACTAACACCCCCGCACCTAACACAAGTTTTGATTGTCCCAATCAACTTGTTGAGCCACTATGCAAATGTATGCTTAAAAGGCTGAGTTAATCAGTAACTCGTCAGACGGAAGAAGTCTCTTGGAGAAGAGATGAAACATTTCCACTAAGAAGAACCCATCCAGAGGACCTTCTCATTATTTAAATGTTTCTACCTGGTTTTTTGAGATCCATCAGGATATCTTGAATGATTTTTCTTCTGTGAATATTTAGAGCAGTATATAATCAACAGCAACACTCCATTAAAAATAATCGCTGCAGTTGTGATGATCTTTAAGCAAATCTTTACCTTGAAGGAAATAGGATAGGGTGTTTCTTCACCGTGAATATCACTGGCATTTGGTCAGGTGTGTGTGTGTGTGTGTGTGTGTGTGTGTGTGCTGTAAGTGTGTATGCAGGCCCCCTAACCAAACTGTAGGATGTATAGACAACATCCTTTGGGGGCAGCCAAGGGTACTTCCAACTGGTTGACATTTCTGACAGCCTCTGATAGAGCCCAAAGTGCTGAATAATTCATACAGGTGTTTTGGGGGAAGGTTGCCATTTTCACGGAAGAAACTGACCCTCAGCTGAATTGTGGCTATTTATCCCGGCAAGTCAATACAGTACTGGTGATTATGGACTGCGATACCTTTTGGGGCAAAATGGCAGCCCGTTCTCCACAGATCACAGGTTAAACACTCTTTCACCTCATGGTGTCTGCTGCCTAAAGCGCACCTTTAAACTTAAATCAGGCTGGTTTTGTTTTCCGGGTTGGTTAGGTAAAATTAAATGTTTTTAAATGGAAATATGTGACAAATTGATGTCCTTTTCTTTAAAACAATGTCAGGTATATCATTGCTGAACTGCTAAGCTTCCCAAACTCTTCATCACGACAAAGGCACATTTTAAAATCAGTTCATACTAAATAATTATTGAATGACCTTCATGAACGCTGTGCCATGAAATCTCTTGAATTTTGCATTTTATTAGATTTTTTTCATTCCAGATGGAGGTCTGGAAAGAAAGAATAAATTATTATTAATTAATATTATTATTTTAAACTCAGAATGTCATGGTACGTGTGTTTGGAGAAGGAAGTGTAGACTAAAAAGTGGGCTTTGCCTTGTGAAAATTTATCAATAACAACAGAAAACCTGAGGAACTTGGAACACAGGAGTGACAGGAGGAGTAGGAGGGAAGTAACGAGACAATCTTGTGGGGAATAATGGCCAACAGTTAGGAGAATGACATTAGAAGCACATGGAGGATGATGTGGAGCAGCTGAGGGAGAAGGTAAGCAGGGAGGCTAAGAGAAGGAGACTAATTAACACGAGAGGACCTGAAGTTAGATGTGTAGAGACTTCTAACCATGAGGAAAAGATAAACTGAATTGGGAGAAATAAATCCAAATGCACAAAGAACAGAACAGAAAATATAAAATATAAGAAAAGATAAACTAAGAAACCAACCCTAAAGGAATGAACTATAGAAATAATAATCCAACAGAGAAGTGATGAAAACTCACACACAAAAGTGCTCTCACGATTCATCAAATGATTCGAGGACCTCGTTTCATAGCCTGCTAATACATGGATGCCAAGTGTGGTTATCAGCTATGGAGACAGAAAGCGACAGGCAAAAAGCAACGCAGAGAAAGAAACCTAGTGTTTTAAAGGTGTGGGACATCTTAAATTTAACAGAAAAGAACACTGCACAGCAAACTGCCTGGTATCGACTGATACTTTAAGAGTTTGGTTCTGTTATGTGGATGTCTATGCAGTTATTGTTAATTTGTACAAGTAAAGACATTTGACTAAAATATTACATCATTCTGTAAATCAACTGTTGTTTTTTCTTCAATTTTTATCTGAATGGGCCTTATAATCTATATTATCGATTGCACATTGTGTTTCTTTTTCCTCTGCTGTACAGCTTAACTTTAAATTTAGCTTGTTTGATATTAATTAATCCTATCTATAAGTCTGGTCTGGTGTGTTTGTCACACCCAAACTTCCCCACTGTGGGACAGTAAAGTATTAAACATAGGTAAGAATGGCTTGGTGAAAAAGGTAGCCTGAATTTAAATTTATCCCTGAATTTAAATGAGATGTTTACCTTTATGATCAATGTGTCATTATTTTTGTTGTTTACTTGTGGACTAAAAAACACAAATGATTTAACTTACCCTTTAAGTAATTTCCCTCTGGGATTATTAAAGTATGTCTGATTCTGATTCTGAAGTACACTAGAAGCATTCTGTTTTATATGAATAGAATTCTGCTTTTTAATATAAAAAAAATCCAGAATGCAATAAGCAAGTGAAACTTTATGCATTTCTTCTTTGTGATAATTTTCATTGTTAGTCAAATTTGTTTTGTTATTTACTAATTTACATTTTTTTCATTTATTTCTACTATTCATAAAATAAGATAAAGAAATGAAATGAAAAATCTGCAGAATGTGTAAATTTTTTATCCGATTACTCGATTAATCGTCAGAATAATTGATAGAATAACAGATTAGTAAAAATAATTGTTTATGACAGCCCTAAAACACAATAGAAACCCAACACCTAACACCCAATGATTATGACACAGAAAGTACTGGCTCTCGCTTTTAAAACAGAAAATGGATACAAAGCGGTTTGTTTCTGTATTTCTGTTGGTCCTCCGCTTAAACATTATATAATGAACATATTTCTGAATTTTACAGTGAATATCAGAATTGTACACAACAATTAAAATATGTAGTGTTTGTGATGTAGAAAAATGAGAACATGATAAGTCCTTTTAAAACTCTATTTTAGTGAGTCAGTGAGCGTAGACAAATAAAAAATAAAATGTGCAACTGTAGGCATTTATTAGATAAAATATTGCCTTTGGCACTATGGAGAAATCATTTGTTATGAAACATCATTTGTTATGAAACATCAGTTGTTTTCTGGCTGTTTTTCCAACCCAGAAGAAAGACTCTTGCCTTCACTCTGATGTTCCCGTGTCGGTGCTACCCGTTTAAAAAAATAACTGTTGCTGTCATTCTGCAGATTAGGTGCTAAAAGAGCCACTCCATCTCAACTTTGAGCAGAAATGATCGTGCTCTGCCTCACATCTCCACTCGCTGGGCGTGTTGTTTACTGGACGGGTGTTTAGCCGCTCTACGTAGACTAGTCCCCCAGTCGTTTTCCAGCACAGGGAAAGGATTACTCAGACATGCATGAATCAAGCAAAATATCCATTTGGGTATTATTTTGATGAATCGATAAAATCATAACATGGTTAAAAGCTCAAAAAGTTTATTTTGCATGATATAGACCATGGGTGTCCAAAGTTTGGCCTGGGGGCCATTTGTGGCCCTTGTGCTGCCTTCCAACTGCATTTCACGAAAGATTTGGCCGACCAGCACTGGTGGCTTTTTGCAGAGGAAACTTTTTATTTTTGATTACTGTAAATTTATTATAGACATGTGAAAATCTTACAATTGAATGTTTAATTGAATGTTTGGTAAAACACAAAACATTTGTCTTTTATTAAGCACACTTTTTACATTCACTTTAATTTCACAGTAAATAGGGCAACTTTTACACCAATGCAAACTTCGGCGAATTAAAATCTGATTGGAATTAATTTATTAAAATTGGCTAAATACACTTTAATATGTTTTCTTAAAATTATGATATTTTGTTGGGTAAGTTAAAAGAAAATCACATTTTTGGTTATGTTATTTATTCTTATTCATTTATTAGCCCTCGAGAGCTTTCGATTTAACAATTTGGCCCAAAGCCGAAAAGTTTGGACACCGCTGATATAGACCCTTTAAGTAGTTAACTGAACCACCTTTTGATACAATTTGAACATTTTGTTTTCCTTTGAAGGAGCCTAGACCCTATATCTTGGCTTGTGTTTGATCGCTGTGGCTGAGGGCTGTGGACACTGTACCCTTCTCAGATGAACCCATAGATTTGTCATCAGATTTTGTTCTGGAATTGGTTAGTTTCGGACTGGGACGTTTCTTTGGAAGAACGAGATTCTGTTTTTCAATCTATCTCTTAAAACCTATTATATGGAAAATAAAGGAGATAGTGGTCAATTGTAGGGCTAGAACTTCACAGAAATATCTGTAGCCATTTAATTTTTGCTGCAGGCCGCTTGGAAGTTCTTTCTGTTTACAGTTAGCTAAGACAAGACGCCGTATGAAGTTTAAAATGACAATTCCCTAATTTAGTCTATGTTTAACAACAATAAACAGTTTTACAAAGACTTCCCTCTTTAATATATTGGGATCTAATCCCAACTCCTAATATAAATAATTAATGGCCACTCTAGGAGAAAAGGCTTGGAATAAAAATTATTATTAAGGAAATCTGAAACTGCTGACATTAGTATTGGCAGGTCAAAGGTTTTCAAAAACAAGTCTTCGCAAATGTTTGACCTCCATAACTTGGTTTGAAAGCCAAATGTGCAGCCAGTCTCTTCCGTCATTTAAAGAGAGACATGTGGTGGGCATGCACATTTCTTCTGGCCTCTCATGAACTGTGAACGCCTCTCACCTGGTGAAGAAAGCCCAGCAACAGCTCTTCTCTGTCAGGAAATTCAGACGGACTGGACTCTCTACTCAGCTGCTCGTGAAGTTTGATAGAGCTACAACCGAAAGCATCCCGTGTCTCTTAGTGTGGTATGGCACAGGAGAGGAGAGGATTTAGCACGGGTGGTGAGGTCAGCACAGGGGATTGTGGGATGCCGTCTACAAGATTTACACAAGGATTATGCTGCACAAGTCCAGAAAAGGATAAGAGTATAGCCACTGACCTCGGCGATCTGGGCGATGCACTGTTTCTCTTTCTTCCATCAGGTAAAAGATTCAGAAACATTAAATCAAAAACTAATAGAATTAAAACCAGATTATTTACTAAGCTGTAAGGGCCATCCCTCCCTACTGAGAATCAATAAACCACCAGACCAGTTCATAGTCTGTTACGTGTTTAAAAACACCACTGGTTCCACAGGTTCTTGATCCGATTGACAATTATTTGCACTGTCTCTCATATGCTATTTGCACACTTTAGTTCCTCATGGAATGTTTGTTTGGACATCCATGCAAATTGCACATTCTGTAACTTCCATCCATCCATCCATTTTCCAACACGCTTATCCTTATTGGGGTCGCGAGGGGTGCTGGTGCCTATCTCCAGCTGTCAATGGGCGAGAGGCGGGGCCTTCTGTAACTTAAAGATCTAAATTAATTTCATGGCATTTTACATCACCATGTAAACTGATTGCTACCAGTCTTTTTGTCTTGAGCAATAATTAATTTGGACATCCATGTTGAACATTTAAATTTTTGATAATGACTTTGTAACTTCCCAATGAGTGTTCGTCTGATACACTCGTGCAATTGCGTAATAGTCTGCATCATCTGTTAATGGGAGTGCCATCTGTCTTTTTGACTCAAACATTTTATTGAATGCTGAGGACCATTTGCATGCTTTAAACTTCTCAGGAAGAGTTGTTGGTGCAATCAAAAAAATAGCATTATGCATAATCTATGCATTCTGAGCCAAAATTTCATTATGAAAGCACATAATGACAATAAAGATTCTTGATTCTTGATAAAATACTCCAAGAAAGTATACAGCTGTAAGATAATTGTTAAATGTCAAACTTTTTTCATATTTGCTCGTTTCCCTCCTGTCATGTCTCAGTAGTCACCCTGAAGCCTAATGACAGAGCTACGGCTCCTACCCTTGATCGTGCTGCTGTCATTTAAGACTACAGCAGCTTGTATTGTCATGGTCTGCCATTTGTTACTGGCGACACTGACATGAAGCATCCGATTCTCTACTGTCAACGCTACAGTAAGGCCTTATCTTTGTCCACTTTTCACCAACTGATGATTCTGACAAATTGCGTCCAAGCGGTAGATTTTCAAACAGAATTGAATGATGGAATCTGTTTGTAAACGTCGTAGATTTAAGCGGCTTGTTCGTCACATCCAGATTACACCTGCTGATGCCTCTCTTTATAATTTGGTGGCTGAGTAAACCCAAAGGGGAATACATTGGGATTCCAAATAAAAAGATTTAAGATGATCCAGAGCACTCTGGTCTGACTAATTACTGTAAAGATTCTTCACCTTCCTCCCTCCCTTATCTCCTTTGTTGCCTGGCAACAAGCTCCAACTCAAGTGTCTTTCTTATCAGAGCAGTTTGAAAAGTGTCCCCCTACACCAGCACCACCCAGACACTTCACACAGTTACCTACATTTTCTACATCACAGTCACTTTCTGATTTATTTGCGAAGTTTTTGTGCTAATTGCCATCTTGCATAAGCATGTCATTTGGGCTATATGACAACGTGTCCCACGTGACAAAAAATATAAAAACAAACTATTCCACATTATAACCCCTGGCTTAATGTGCATGTATTTAAAGAATATGAGAAACTTTTGTTCTCTGTCAATAACACAGTAAAAAATATTTCAGGCCAGAAGATAATTTTTTTTTAAACTTTCATTGACCATTTTTAGAAATCTTTGTCATTGCAATTGTATATTCCAATGAAATTTGTCTTCTGCATTTAACCCATGGTGAGCAGCTATCGCAGCCCCCAGGGAGCAGTCTGGGGCTAAGGGTCTTGCTCAGGGACCCAGAGTGGCAGTCTGTGGGAGTTGAACCCAGAACCTCCGGGGCACAAGCGCAATGTAAAACCATGTAAAATAATCTAACGTATTCGGTCCCAATTAAGGTTATGAAATATGTAGAAATATTTGTTAAATTCCAACTTTGCACCTATTGATCATGTAACACGAAATATTTTTACTATCTGTATAATTATCCAGTCCAAAATATTGGTGCAAGCAAAAATTTATTATTATGGCCAGATATTGTAAGTTATGAAAAAAGACTGTTTATCATGGAAACTAAGATACTAGATGTTAGTCTAATAGACTGTACAAGTTATAATTCAAACGGTAATTAAACAACTTTTAAAGAAGCTAACAAAGAATATAAAACCTAAATATGTTGGGATTTTTTTTTTGTTTGCTGTTAAAATTGTTCAATAAACGCCTCAAAAATAAATACCAGATTGCAAGCTGAGATGTTTTAAAATCAGATGTTTTATTAAGCATCACTGGTGCAGAAATGAGATAATAGATGGTTAACAGGTAGGTTTAGGTGTAGCTGCTCCACACAGGATCGACAAGAGTAGGGTTTAAGGCATTTTCTCTCATAAGGGCAAGTACCCAGGTGGGTAATCTAGGATGCCCACTAGGAGACTTCAGGAAGTCCCTGTAATGCTGAAGACTTGCCGGGGGAAACTCAAACAGAATCTAAACTAGAGCCCAAAGACACAAAAGTAATATAACTCAGGAATTTCACAAAGAGCAAGTAAAAAGAGGCTCTACTACTACAAAAATATGGCTGATCAGGCAACAGGTGGTGAGGAGCAGAGATGAATAATAATCACTGCACTACAGTTGGCCCTTTCCAAGAAGATGAGCAGATGCACTAAAAAAGAAAAAAGACGGAGATAGCACAGAAAACACAGAGCCTCTTTTCTTTAGACTTTTAGAAAACAAATCTGACCATCACTGTCCTTATTACCCATGAGACCCCCATACCCCATGCAATGTCCTCAAGGACAAAGCAATTTCACTTAACACAAGCAACAGTGAGAACCCTGTATTGCTTTAACGGCACACAAAAAACTAGCACTAGCACAGCAGTTCAGCTAACTGCGGCAGGAAGTAAGAAAAGTAGAGGTTTAAAACTCTCAAAAGTATTTATTTAAGTATTGCTTTTGAAGCAGCTGCGTAATTTATGATAATTTTAAAGTTTTCTTTCTATTAGCCTCCATTATCAAAGTCCCTCTAGCAGTGATTGCATGCTGTCAGTGTATTGTGGATGGCAGGTTTGTCAAAAGAAAAGGCAACAAATGTACAATACACAGATTATTTAAAACTAGCATCAATCATACAAAACATTAGTTTTAAATAGCTCTAAAACCTCTGCTGGAAAAACTGTCCTCCTGTGCATCTAACTTTTTCATAAGTTGCAATCAAAAGCCAAAGGCAATGTTGAGTGTGTATATTCTGTATCGACATACAGTTGAAACCCAAAGTTTCAACAATCTTTGTCTTCACAATGTCTTTTGCTTTCGTTCTTGTGTTGGTATGCACATTCCGGGCCAAAGCACGTTCATCTCCCCGGAACACAAAACCCGTCTCCTTCCCGAGCGGCATGATGGCTGGAAAGTCCCATGGTATTTAAACGGGTGTGTAATTGTTTGAACAGATGAATCTGGCACCTTCAGGCATTTAGAAATTGCACCCAAGGATGAATTGTGGACTCGTGCAAGTCCACAATTCTCTTCCTGATACGTTGGTTGATTTGTTTTGACTTTCTCACTTTGTTACACAAAGTGGCAGAGAGTTTTCGATGTGCCTTTAAAACATCCACAGGTGTGTCTCAGATCAACTTAAATGTTGTCAGTCAACCTATCACAAGCTTCCAAAGACATGACCTCATCATCTAGGCATTCCCAAATTGCTTTAAGGCAAACTGTGATCTTGGTGTATGTAAAGTTCTGAATATGTAGAAAATAATAAATAATTTTCAAAAGTAATCCTTCTCTCATTATTCTGCCATAGCAAATAGAAATAATTTCATTTAATTCTAACAGACCTAAAATAGGAAAAGGCTGTTCAAATTTCATGTCTTATGGTGAAATCTTGCCATACTGCCTCTGGTTTCAGCTGTACCGCAGCTTTTCCCTCCTTCTCAATGGTTTCGTAACACATTTCATTATTTACATCCATCCTTATAATCCAGTGATTCTTCTCACAGCCTTTTATTTGCCTGTTATTCCAGTGACTTACATTTTTTTCTGACCTCTTCTGTAAGTTAACTTCTCTTTCACTTTTTCTGAACGTGAATATTATGCATTTAACTTAGGCTCATGCTGTTACATACGCACATCTTGTGCTTCAAAGATAAGCAGAAACAAACACACTTGCCATTTTGTAGATATTCCTTTAGAACATTTACTGAACCAAAAAAAATGAATCACTTCAGCACAAAGCTGTAACATAATCAGTCATGACTGAAGCAAGGTCACTGAGCCACCTCCCACACTCTTGGCACCATGCAGCTACTCCAGGGAAGAAAAAAAAAACTTTCTGCACATTTCAAGCTATGGGTCATTAGCAATGCTGATAGAAACATATTTTAATTAAGAACTGCTGCATTTTGGACCATGTAGACCCATCAAAAGATTAATAAGTAATATCAAGGGTGTGGTGGTATGCAAATAGAACAGACATGCCTCCCAGCTAAATGGGTGCTCTTGGTGTGTCTCAGTCCAGAGCTTTATTAGCATGCAGAAACACAAGTGCTTGGTGGCCCCCTCCAAGGCTGAAGTGCTTGGCTCCACTTGTGGGCGAAATATAAAGAGCCAGCTGCTTGTCAGGCAGCAAATAAGAGCTGGAGCAGCAGAGAGTTGGAACATACGCAGGTTTCGGTGCCTGCATTGTGCTTTGCAAAACAAAAAAATCCCCAAAAAAAGTTCACTCGAGAGGAAGGTCATAAGCATTTTATGCTTATGCCTATGAGCCTCATCTACCTTACAACTATCACTGACAGTAGCTCAGGAAAACTAGCAGTCAAATGATGTCTAGTAAAATGTGCACTGGTGTTTTTGTTTTGCTTATATGAAGCTACATTAAAGCATCTTTCCACATATGACAGTGCAGCACACTTTGCTTAGCGGTTAATAAGGAAGGCTGGATACTGTACTACATATTAAGCATGTAATAAAACTTGTTACTTGCCATATACATTTTTCTTTGTGTCCTGTCTGGCAATTTGGCAATAAAAATTGTTGTCTTAGTGCCAAAAAGAGCCCAACAGATTTTACTTTCACAAGTGGACCGTTACTGCTTTAGCCGTACTGCTCTGCCTGATTTATGTATGCAAAAAGCTTTATTTGATTTTATGCTGGGACTATTTCATGTTCAATGGACACTGGAACGGGAAGGTAGAAGAGGGGGAAAAAGGAGAGAAACAGATGAGACAAAATGCTAAAATGGAGTAAAGGTGAAAGAGAAAGAGGAGAGAAAAGAGAGAGAGCAATATAACATCCTTGGAGTCTGCTTCTTCACCTGCAAAGAGAGATATAAAAAGAACAGCAAAACCAACCGATAGTGTATTACAGGTACAAACAACCAACACCTTGATGCCATCACTGAAGAATATACAGTATTGATTAATATGACATGTATGAAGTGACAGCTAACGATAATAATTGGGGGGTTTTTGTATAGAAGTGAATCTGTAAGCACCTGATTCCAGGCATGTGTAGGTGTTTGTGAGAGTGTGCTTGCCATATTCAGTATCGGCTTGCCTTATGTTGACTGGTCCCACTTCATTGCTCCGGACATCTGAAGTCTGCACACAGCAAAATGAGGAGGACCTTGAACTTGAAGTGTTCAATGTATCATTACAATATCATTCTTGCATTAGTTTCTGATTTAGATGGCAGCTACATCAATTCATTTTTTTGGTGACATTTAAGAAAAAAACACAATAAAAACAAGTGTGTACCCTTGTCAAAATCCTTGTGATCCTTGGACGCCTGATATGTCTGCCTTTGTAGCAGATCTCGATACAAAACCTTGTCTGAAACTGAGGTCTGTGTTGCAGAACGCTTTCCAGTTGTTGTCAGCGTGTGACGTACCCATGTGAGCTGTGGGTATAAAAATGTGTTTTCAGATGACAGACAGTATTTATCTTTGAGATACTGCATCTATTTTGAAGTTTAGAAATGAAACGGTTCTTGAATTTCTTTGTTAAGGCTACAGAGTCAACCAAGACTGCGTTCACATTGCAGGTCTTGATGTTCAATTCCAATTTTTTGCTGAAATTAAATTTTTTTTTTTAGATGGCTGTTAATAATACTATTAAATGCAGCCATCCCCAGACTTCTGTCTGAATGGTTCCAGACCGCAAAGCGACCCACATGAGCAGATAACAGATGGAGACGTCACGAAGCAGTGCACTGTTTGCGGAAGTAATGGTGAATGTAATTGTTTCTAGAAGTGTTCGATAAAGTTTTGTTTAAAAAACAACTTGAAAAGACAAAACAAAATGCTGATACTGGCCGGCATCTCTCCTTGTTATTATTAGAAAGCTGTTCAGCAATGGGAGCCGATAAATATTAAGACCACGTCATAGCAAGACGAAGTAAGGTGAGAAGAAAGCAGACCAGCTATTACCAATGGTCTTCTATGGAAATAAGATTAAACTTCTGTCATTGCTGTCAGAAATGTATAGCTTCTCTCCTGTGGAAAATTGTATTTAAAATCAAAAATCAAATTGGTTATTTGCTCTTTAGTTGTAAATGCTTTAAATTATGTCCACTGCAGTAAATAGGGGAAAGATAAGAGCTCAAATAGTGACCATGCATTTCTTTTGAGATTAAATCTTTGATTAAATTTTTTATTTGATGGATATATGTGTTAAAACCTCTGGTGATTTGAAAGGTTTGGTCACATTTTTTACTTCCATGGAAATAACAAAACACTTGTAAAAGTGTAAAAGTGAATTCTGCCCTCAAGGTGTCCACCACCTTGAGCCACTATAAGCTTTGCAGCAGCCTGAAACCTATTTTTTCTTAACCCCTTTCTGCTACCAGAAGGTAAACCGCTGCTGAAGGTGTTTGGAAACCCTCAGCATTTTCTACTTTGGCAGGTCTCTTGGCAAAGTGAAATCGGAAGTTGCTTTATTGTCCGACGGAGTAATTTCTGCCACAGCAATAAGACTAAGGTAATTATGTGTGGAGCATGGGGGAAGTCTGGTTAACAATATGTAAAATTTAAGATTTGTAAGCCAACTTGCCATAATTAAGTAATTAATCTGGTCAAACATAAGATGTTTCCGCCATAATACTCCCATTAGGTGCTTTTATGAGCTCTGGTTTAGATGTGAGTTAATTTGAAGTTTTATAGTGTGTGTGTGGTCTAACATTTATTACAGTGTAAGGACCATTTTCCCAACGTGTACAATGTTGTGAGGACCCCCAGGCTTTGGTCCCTACAAGGAAAAGTGCTGTTCTTGAGATGGGGTTAGGTTTAGGATTAAGGTGTGAATTGAGTTTGTTAGACAGCCTTGTGTGTGTGTGCGCGCGTGCGTGCGTGCGTGCGTGCGTGCGTGTGTGTGTGTGTGTTTAAATGAAGTAGCTGCAACACTATTGACAGAAACAAAACATTTCCTGCGTTACAGAACACAGAAAAGCTCAGCAATGATGAACCTACCTGTTCTTCTAAGGTTCTTCAGTGTTGTCCCCATTGATATCTCCGGATTAGACATCAAGCGTCACAGCATGACACACAGGCACCATTGCTATGCATTGAGTCCGGGGTGCTGCAGAAGTAGCATCAGAAGTACACAAAACTGGTTCGGTTCAAAGGCTAATAAACATTTTATACTTTTTAAAAGCAGAATTAACTGTTGCTTTGACAGTTTGACCTGAATGTAATTAAAATCTAATTGACATGAAATGTAATTTGCAAGAAATTCTAGGGAAAATGAGCGATGCACGCAGGTATGCCATGACAGTGTTTAAAATACTAAAACAAATTTGCTACCTGTTTAAATAAAGGTTATATAATATAATACTAGGATGTCAGTATTAATTTATAGTAATTTATTAGTGGAATTTATGAATGGTACACACAATATTAATTTCTGGACATTTAGCATTAAAGAAATATGTTTTAAGATAGTTGTCCTGGGCAGGTTATGCCAGCGTTTGTCTTACTTTCTCCATTACGAACAAATATAAATTTACAGCTGAACAGATTTTTTTTTATCCTCTCCATGTCTGCTCCTGTTTTCCCCTTCGCCTGTCTCTCGGTGTGTCTCTGCTCTGCTGTGACAGCGGAGGGGCGGGGGGGGGGGGGGGGGGGGGGTGTTCTTAGTCTGGGAGCTTCAACAAGGCGGATACCCTAACCATACAGCCTAGGTGGATTGTTTGTTTAAAGAAAATCAAGCGGGACCCAAAACCGGGCCTTTGGTTTCACCCCTCAGGATATCTTAGATGGCCAAGTCATCAGGAGCATCGTGACACACCAGGAAATGCCCCAATGACCAGTCGCCCCTGAAACCCTTTTACTAGCCTATATAAATTTAGAAATTTCATAAACCAAACTGTGATACGATAATGCTTCTTGAGCTGTTAAAAAATAAATTGACATTTTATTGCACATTAGGCATATCTGTCAACACTATAATTGCACAGTTTCCAACCTGCTTATGGGTTCATGCTTAGGGAAAGTGCATATTTATATGCATCATAATATTTGCAGTTTTCTGAGCCTTAATTTGAGCCATATTTTCTAACAATTGGAGAAGAATCAACAGTGTTATGATTGTTTATTTTATTTTTATTTATTTTTTTACACATCAGGCGCAACGGCGCCTGTGTGCGTACGTCACTGTCTATAGAGGCAAATAAGAGATGTCCTATGAAGTAACATATATTAATGGTTGTGCCAGTTCACAAACTACACCAAAATAAACTTCAGAAAGACAATGATTAATTATTTCATGTTCATACTTTTCCACCTAAACATTCTGAAGTATGTTCGCAGCTCCAACAAGAACTTTTTCTTATTCATTTATCATATATTGTCTGAAATAAAGTTTAAAAAGTTTATACAAGTAGACCATGACGTCATTCAACAATTAGGATACTGATGTTGTCATCTACTAGCATTTGTAACCTGCACTACATATATTTTATACTCTGGAGTTTACTTGTCTCATACAAACAGTATTTGATAATCTTTATATTTTCTATAATAACACCAGCTTTCATTGACACCTTTTTAATGCTTTGGCCATCAGAGTGACATTTGGACTGAAAAGCAGTCCATTTGGATGTCGATTGTAATTGCAGTTACTTTTTAAACCTCGTATGACCATCCCATCAGCCTAGATAGGATTTGGAATAAGCTTTTTTGTTTTGCCCTTTAAGCGGTTATTGCACAGTCAATATCACACAGTAATCCTGACTGAGAGGCAAACACTCAATGCTTATAGCTTGGAAAAAGGGGCAGAAGTTCTCACTCATTGCAAATATTTTTATGTTTCCCATAAAATCTAAATGATTGGTGGCCTAAATACAGTAAAGTTTTGGTCATCAGGGACTTCAAACGCTACACTGTTCCTCCTTAATAACGTCCTGATTCTGTTTCAGCAATTTGGCCGCCAAAATCTTCAGTCAGGTAAATTAAAGACATCTGGTATTGTAGCTATACATACCTGTACAATGATCTTTGAGAAAAGTGCAACTCAGCAAATTTCATCTGAATCTCCCACCCATAAACAATAAAGTCAGGGAGGTGAAAAGTCTAATTGAACCCCTTATTTTAGTGGATAGGGCATGAGAATTTAGTTCAAACAAAGTAAAAGACTTTATAGTCAAGTTCAAGGTGAGGGGAGAGGCAAACATACATCCATATTGCAACGTTTGCAAAAACTGAATGTTTTACAAAGACGCAGAGCATGTTGACCTTGAGGAAAAATACTCCTACAGTTCTTTCTGCAAGTTATGTCCAAAGTTTGTCCCTAAAAAATGCTTTAGAAATCTTCAGTTCACCCCTGAAGATTGCTTGGTAGCTTGACAGACAGATAGATAGATCATTAATCAATAATGAGTTAGCTAGCATCAGGTGTTTCACTAAGTTTGCAAAAACTGTAAAATAAATGTTAGGAGATATGTTAATATGCACTCATATCTACAGTATAAGTAGTATGCTATTCAGTAAGTGTCTGAAGAAAGTGGACCTGACAAATCCATTATATTATCAAACGGCTTGTTAGCCAACAGACTGCAGACGCTGTTGCCTTCTTTTTCAGAGCTTGTAGCAAGACACAGGTCATCTGTTGTGTGGAAATGGTTTGGCTTCCAGAGGGAGAATTTCAGACCAGATGACCTAATCTCCCAACTCTCTGAATTTACCTTTTTCTTTTTTTATTGATTTGTGGTGACAGAAAATATCTACGATGTGCAACTATTGGTATCAGGGAACAATGTTAGAAGTGTTTTGTCAATTTCAAACACCCCATGTCACCTAGACATATAGTAGGAGAAAGTGACAGAATGGGTTACATGTACTGGGGGTATTTTTAAATACATATCTCTCAGAAGAATTACATTATCCATATTAAAGACAAAGAATATATAGAAACCTTTGTACCATAACAACCACTCCTCCTATTCTACACCCTTCCTCCAGTGTTCGCTCATTTGATTTCTGTCAAACAGATGTGCTTTTACACCTCAACAAACAGAGCAAAACAAACAAGGAGATTAGTTCATTTTTTATGTAAAACATCTGACGGTGACATGGTTTCATTTCGTGCTCCCTTCATGCGGCAGACTCCTTTGATGCTGCAAAAAACCAGGGTTTGTGAAATCCATGTCTGAAGAAGTTGTTCTCTGACAGATATTCCTTGTTACACACTCAGGGCTGACAAAACACACACAGAGACAAAGCGAGAGACCGACAGTGATCATAGAGGTGACATTTTTTGTGCTATGCTTCAAAATGGTATGCACCACTCTGATCTTAAGGTTTTGATGCAAAAACTACCTACAATCAATATGCACTCTGTTCCAGGCATCAGACATACAGTTCACCCCCCTTGGGATGTGTCTAATGTGGAGGCAAACAATGGAATGGCTTCTAGTTCACCTTTGACTGTGTAATTACCAACAGGCTGGGGGAATGATACGGTCTTAGCTTTGCTGGACTGTTGTTCAGACCTGTAATGATGCAGTGAAGGATTAGTGAGCTACAGGTCTGAAGGTCGTTATACTGATGGAGTAATTAACACCTGCCAGTGCTTTGTACCGCTTGGAATGACTCAGAGGAGACCTGCTCACCGCATGCATTGCCTCTTTATGAGCAGCGTTTTATCGCTGTATCAAAGAAGTATGCTAGCATTGTAACGCAGTCAACAACTTTTAATGCTTATGTGTAGCAAACTACTGAGGCGTTGGGCCGGTGTGACAAAACTCGCCAAGTCAAGACTCATCCTCAACCGGTTGCTTAAAGACGGAGACTAGACAGTAGAGCCTAGAAGACTCAAAGCAGAACTGGAGCAAAACTATTATGCCACATCTTTTTCTTGCTAATGTTTGTCAGGATAACAGGATTAATTAGTTACAGCTTCAAATATGCATGCAGTTTGCAGACCCACAAATAAGAGATTGCTGCTTTTCCTTCATGACTGGCTTGGTAGCAGCCGCGCTACACTTAGCTGACAGCTAAGGTGTTTCCTTCCGCATGACAAAGAGGTGGATCTGCTGCGAGCCATCCTGAAGCTTTAGTGGATTTGAGTTCAAAGCTGAAGCAGAAACGGAATAATCTATTGCCCTGGCCAGCAGTTGATTGCAATGGAGACAAAGACAAACACATAAGGACATAGTACTGACCAAGGTGTCACACTAACTTTGTACTCAACTGCCCCTGCTTCTTCAGTCTCTACAGCAGGGGTCACCAACATGGTGCCTGCAGGCACCGGGTAGCCCCCCCAAGGACCATATGTGGTGCCCACAAGCCTGTTGAAAAAAACAGCACAACCTTCCTGTGAACTGCAATTAAAATTCAGTTTCTCTTCCATTTTAATCATACTTGTATTTACATAGATTTAAAAACAACAAAAGCATTAAAACGTATTTATTTTACGTAAGGTTAAAGCGCGGTTCGACTCTTGTAGTTCAAAGCTCAGTACAGGTAGCCCTTCGCATGACACAGTACCGATGATGTAGCTCTCCGTTTCAGAAAGGTTGGTGACCCCTGCCCTACAGTGACAATAAAAATCCACCAGAAGGTGAATGGTATTTCTCCACATCTTGGAGAGGTCCACAGGCGTGCATCAAGAAGGTCATGCACTCCCCAATATCTGTTACGGCACATGAGAGTTCCTTGATGGTTTGGAGCATGCACAACAATTATGTGGAGAAACATTGGTTTATTATTATGGTAACACCATAAAAAAAGCTAAGTACCTTAACTCTAGTTCAAGTTAGATTTTTAAAGCCTTACTGTTACATATGTGAATTTAGTTTTACTGTGTATGTCGAACATTATGTAATATCAATATATTTCATAAAACAATCAAAATGTTTACAAAATGCTGGATGTTTTACTTTTCTCTCGTGTTTATCTTCCTGAAGACAGATATCCTGTGGCCTTTTTTTTCATGCCCTGTTTTGTCAGAAAAGTCTAGGTTTTACAGCCTGTGTTTAGGGTGTATGAACCACATACTCGTCATACATTTCCCCTGTTGCCAGAATGTAGCCCTGTTTTTAAGCGAGACCCGTGGAAAAAGGCGACCCCTGTCCAAACGCTGTTTCCTGATGTTGTGACAGATCCTAATCCAATCTAGACTGTCCTCCCGACTGAACAAACAGGCCTGTTCATAATGCAATGAGCTCTGAGTGAGTAAGGCTGGCGACATTTGTGCGGCAGGCAGAAAAGGAGGCAGAATTCATTTTGCTTTGATGTATTGGGAGTCATCATGGGAATGGATGCAGCCATGAAGCTTAGCAGCATAAAACTGTCTCGGTGATTGACTGCGGCAATTGACAGCAGGTGACATTGTAACCAAGCTTTTCGAGAGGTGGCACATTTTGCATTTGTTACGAACGGCAGTTTTTATATTCAGAGGCCTGTGGTTCCTGTCAGGTTTTCACCTGAAGGTAACATGAAATAACTCAGCTGTATTTTGCAGTGCTACATCCATAATTTTGTTGGTTTTCCTGACCAAGAATGAAGAATTTTTACTGTCGAGAAGAAATCTTTCATTTGTCACATCTAGGCAAGACTGTTGTGTTAATTAGCATGTCCCAGAATAGTTCCAGTATTCCAAAAAAAAAAAGGCAGAACCACAGCAAGCAGGTGTTAATTACTTTGTTTCTTTACCACCTTGCAGTTTTGCGACCAAAACTTTTGTAAGCCCAAACAGAAATGCATTTTAAGGGTCTTTTTATGCCGGGTACAAAACGTTGAACGTGCCACAAATGGCCAAATGCTCTGCTGACACATGAATGATGCAAACTCCGAAACACACATAGACAAAAACATTAATTTTGCAGAGGCAAAATTCTGCAATCACAGAAAATAAAAGCAAAAGGAAAAATGTTGCAATTACCGAAAATGCCGAAGAAGTAAAAACAGACCACTAGGGGGAGTAGGAATATTCAGTGGAGACAAGCGCAGTGATATTACGTAAATAAATATGCTGATGTTCTATAATATTGTAAAAGATTACGGCCACATGTTTAGAAATGACACAAACACAAATGTACCTTAACTGAGCCAGCTTTTGGTCCCTTTGGCAGTGTGGGCAGGTGCAATAAAATCAGCATCTCCACACACAGGCCAGCTGACAGCTTTGCTAGGGCCCGGGACAACGCGGTCTTTTTGGGCCCCCCCTCTACACCTCCCGCAACACACACACACCAAAAAAAAGTCAACTTAACTGTATACTTCATGCCCTGAAAATCTCTGTATTTTATACTGGATATTTTCAACCCATCTATTGAATTTAGTGCACTGTTTGATCTTTTCTTCATAAGAGAACAGCAAGCACTGCAGCCAAAATATGGCCTTTTTTGACCTGCTGTATATCAGCCAGTCCCTAAATTTGATGTATCATGAAACTGTTGACCTTTTGGGTTTTGTGATTTTTATTTTATTATTACAATTAAATAATAATAATGTTATGTCCATAGTGTTTTTTTTCCTAATCCACCTTTTATATATTTCAATCCTTATGTAATTTTGTCTGTGTTGTGTGCACCTGCCTGTTGCTTTAATCCTATTTATTTCCCCGTCGTGGGAAAAATAAAGAATTAGCTAATGTTATCTTATCTTAAATAACACTTTTTAATAGGATATATGTATTGGATTCTTTCAAGGTGTTAATTACATGTTCTGTATGGGCTCCAGTAACATATTATATATAATATCTACTTTGAAAGTTAACATGAAGTGCTGCTGAAGATGACCACTCTGATCTACCTGGATGTTTTCTGGAGGACTGAAACGCCTCAGTCAGTGACGTCAGTCTGTGGGTCTGTCTCTCCGTTTCTGTCGCTCGACGTTTTCTTGCTCATGGTTTTTCACGTGCTTGGATAAATTTGTTGTGTTTCCACTGAATTTAACCTGCTTTTTACAAAACATACAGCTTGATTTCATTTAAGGTATTAAAATAGAGCCAAACGGCGTTTCTGCTCCTGCAGTCTCTCTCTCTCTCCGAGTCTGATCAGCAGCAGCCAGCAGCGCGGTTGTTTGAGTAGTTGAGTGGGCGGGCCAGGCTGAACCTGCGTGCTGATTGGCTGGCGCCGCTGAGCCATGTACGAGAGGGGAGGGGGAGCAGCAGAGTGCGTGACACACAGACTGCTGCTGCAGACAGCGCGCGCTGGCTGACTGACAGTCATACTGACCATTAAAATGTTCAGTCAGACTATCAGTTTTGGGCCCCCCCTCTGCCCTGGGCCCGGGACAACTGACCCGTTTGTCCCCCCCTGTCGGCGGGCGTGTCCACACAGCTTGTCTGCAGAGACAAGCATGAAGTGTTCCCCTCTGCAGTGGAGCAACACCAGCAGATGACATGGCACCCCAAACCATCACTGGCTGTGGAAACGTCACGCTGGATTTCAAGCAACGCAGATTCTGTGCCTCTCCACTCGTCCTCCAGACTCTGGGACCTTGATTTCCAAATTAAATGCAAACTTTGTTTTCATATTAGAAGAGGGCTTTGAGCCACTGAGCAAGAGTCCAGTCTCTAGTTCAGAAGTTGCTTGACATGAGGAATGCAACATTTGTAGCCCATTAGTCGTCTCTGTGTATGGTGGCTCTTGATCCACCGACTCCAGCCTCAGTCCAGTACTTGTGAAGCTCCACCAAATTCTTGAATAGATTTTACTTGACGATCCTCTTAAGGCTGCGGTTCCCCCTATTGTTGGTGCACCTACACTTCTTCCTTCCACTCAATTTTCTATTAATATGCTTGGATACAGAACTCTGCGAACAACCAGCATCTTCAGCAGTGACCTTTTGTGGCTTACCCTCCTTGTTGATGACTGTCTTGTGGAAATTTGTCCAGTAAGTGTCGCCTTCTGACACAGACCGAGAGATTGTCTACAGGTTCAGGACACTTTTGCAGGTGTTTTGAGTTGATTAGCTGATTAGGGTGTGACTAATATCACACCATTACGCAACATTAAGACTTTTTGAGAAGTACCTGTATTGTATACACTGTATTCCAAAAACACGTACCTCATGTATGTAACATAATATATGTATTATGTATTATATACATATAATACGCAGTTATTCCAGCTTCCTCATTCTCTGCACCCATCGTCCTGTGGACATGTATGTTTGTATGTGTATGTGCACCTCTACATCACTTCCATCTCTGAGATGTACATAATGATAACAATAATGTAAATAACATATACTCTAGCAGTCTTTACACTCTGCTCATTGCATTATTGTCTCAATTTGCCTACTTGTTTATAGTGCGTTCATATGTGTTTTCTATACTGCAGACTGTATTTGATTTTTATTACTGCATTATTGTGTTATTGTATCATTATATAAGTAAGCACATTGTGGTCATTGTACAATCCAAATTCTTCATAAGACACATACCTGGTAAATAAAGCTGATTCTGATTCTGATCTGGACGTGATTGGAAATGATGGGAGCCTTTTGGAAATCTTAAGGTTCTGGGGAATACAAACGAAAACTGATGCTTACAGTTAGCATTGGTAACAGAGCTAATTGTGCCAACCATTAATACAAGATGCTGAAGCTGGTTTAAAATATAAACTCCAAGTTGTTGTGTCAGTTTATTCGCAACTTCTCTCTCCAGCGACTGGTAGGACATCTTGTCTGTACTTAAAATATCGTCATATTCCATAAATTAGAATATGCATTTCTAAGAGACTTGTTTTTATTTGTCTGATGCAATATTCTAACTTTAAATTCTGTTTTTTTTAGCTGGAGGTGAAAATAATCCTTTAGTTTCTTTTAGTGAACTGAGTTAACTTTTCAATAATATTCTAATGTATGAAATATGATTTTAATTGATTAATGACCACACAGAAGATTAGTTGATCTCGACTCTGGCAATTAGAAATTGAGTTAGCTAAAATGAATTTAATTAGTCATCATTGTAATAAATATTATAGCAAGTATGAAAAAATATTTAAAATTTAAAATTATATATATTCTGAAATCTGTAAATACCTCCAGAGTAAATTAAACAAATGTGACTGTTAGCTTTCATATTCAAAGATGCTGCTATGAAATGTAAATTCACGAATATTATTTTATATTTGTCAGTGTATTGAAATATATTAGCAGAATCTTCAGCCATCATCATGTTGACCTAAGTGAGCAGAATCTATTACATCAATAAAGCATTACAGCAAAACAAGCAGGCTTTCTGACATTTCTTCATACAAATGATGAGTGGATCAAACTTTAAATTCCAGCGTGAATAACAAGCCCACAAGCTCCTCTAAAACACGCTCAAACAAAGCTCTCAGCCAAGAAAGCTGCTGTGTGGTTGTTCTACACTATCCCAGCAACATCTAGTATGAAAATAAGGAGTGTTTTGCACCGCACAAAAAAAAATCTGAAGAAAACATTCAAATGAGTTTGGATAACTGTAGGCAGTTTAGATTTATCTGCTGAATGTCGTCCCAGTCAGTTTGAAAATAACAGCACCATCATTCAAAACCATTCAAATGATCTCCATTATCTTGTGAATGACTGCACACATACAATATATTCTTATCTGCAGTTTTGCTTCAAGTGAATTCCATTAAATTTAAGCCAAACAGTTCCTTTATCATGGTATTTTTTAGGTTTATAACTTTGTTTTTCAACTACACTGTAAACAGATTTTTGCCAATCTGATATCTAAATATGTTGATGTTTATTTGACTGAATCCGCCTTAGTAAAAAGTGTATGTTTGTTTCTGCTGGTAAAAAATAGAAATCGTGAAGAAGCACTGTATAGCTCCTGCAGGATCTGTCCTCTCGCGTCCTGCTGAGAGGAGATTATTCTCAGGTCAAAGGTCACTAACACCCACGTACGCTGGCACAGCTGACCAGGGATCAGATGAGAAGATAGATTTTTTTTTTTCAAATTGTCCGGGGGGGATGTTTATCCTGTATACAGTACCACTTCTACCCATCCTGCTGTTTAAACTCACAGGAATGACTTTCTCTACAAGATTTTACAAACTGAAAATTGTGAAAATAATTCTTTATACATCCAAAGTGAAGCTGTTTTGAGTATACAATTTTATTAATTCTGCCTTTTAGGGCCCAAGATCTTACAACTATTTTAGTTTTGTTAAATAAACTGTGATTATGTAAGTTGTGAACAACAAAACATTTAACAAAAGGTGAGGAATTCAAGAATCTTTGTCATTATATATGTCATGATTTAAGTTTTTGTTAGTTTTGGAATTTTTCAGAACTTTTCTTAACCTGCCTTCACCTCAAAGCCATCATCCAATCAGCTCAGTCTCCTTCCAGCCACCACTCTACTCTACTGTAGATCAGCTCCACCTGTTGCCACTAATTAGTCAACTCAGCTCACCTGTGCACCTGTCTACTTATACCTGCTTCAGCCAATTCATCACTGCGAGAACTTCTCTTCCCATCCCGGCTCATCTGATCTCATCTCGTCTCGATGTGCTTCGCCTCTACCAGTTCCTGTGTGCTCAGCCAGCTGGACTCTTCTGTTCGCTTCTTTGAAGAAAGTTGCCTGAGTCTGCGTGCTGCAGTTCTGCCTGTTTCCCTCTGAGTTCCAGCCGCTTGCTCTGCCTGTTCTGGTGGTTCCCCGGTCCGCATCGCCTGTTCTGGTCTGTCACTACCTGCATCTACTGGTCCCCTGCCCGTCCCTCCCTGCCTGCACCATCTGCCATTAAATCATCTGTCAAGTCTGGTTCTGCCTGCCTGCCTCACCCGCCACTATTCATCCCTCACAATAAACCTTTTAAGAAAAAACATAATTCTGTGTCCGGCCGAATATCAGGTTCACCAGCATTATTCATTACGATGTAACCATAACGAAATTTGGGCGAGATGCCGGTTCATAATTCACACATAACACACAGATAAAAATCAAGACGCGATGTTCAAATTGAATGCACCAACAATACCTTTGAGAAGCTAAAAGCACGCAAATAGTCCTTAGGATCTGCTAAGATTTAGATGTTCAAGTGTCTCTGCTCTGTGTTCTCAAACCCCTAGTCAGTCAAGGAAGATACCGTTCACACTGAACCTGGTTCTGGTTCTGCTGGAGGTTTTCCACCCTGTTAAAGGGCAGTTTTCCTCTCCACTGTCGCTTCATGCATGCTCAGTATGAAGGATTGCTGCAAAGCTATCAACAATGCAGACGACTGTCCACTGTGGCTCTACGCTTTTTCAGGAGTGAAATATTTAGAAAAATCTGTCTGGATGATTTGATTGAACCAACTTTGGAATGTGCCTTGAGATGACGTGTTGTGAATTGGCCCTATATAAATAAAATTGAATGGAATTGAATTGAAACCATACTGATACCAGTCACTTTTATATCAATATAAATTACTGTGCAATTGCATGAATGTATCAGACAATTACTCCCCAAGACGTTGAGAAGTGTGCCCTCCAGCATCAAGGTTCAAGTTCATTGATGCTCAAGTCAAAAAAGACAAGTAGCAGTCAGATTACAGGATGATGTAAAAAATATTGTGTGGTTGCATGAATGCATGAGACAGACATTCCCAGGGTAGTTAAAGAGTGCAAATTGTCATTGGCAAAATTTTGAATCTTTAAGTTAAAGAACTGTGCAATATGCATGGATGTCCAAACAAACACTCCCTGAGAAACTAAAAGTGTGCAAATAGACATTAGAATGTGAGAGATGGTGTAAATCATTCTCAATTGGATAAAGAACCTGTGGAACCAGCAGTATGTTTGTACATATGTAACAGACTCTGCATTGGGCTGGTGGTTTAATCGATTCTCAGCAGGGGGCGATAGCCCTCACAGCTTTGGGAAATAAGCTGTTTTACAGTCTATTAGTTTTTGATGTAATGTTCCTGAATTGTTTACCTGATGGAAGTGGGGCAAACAGTGCATTGTCTGAGTGGGTGGGATGTCGCATATGTAGCATTAACTGTGTCTAGAGCATATAGACGGCATCCCACAATCCCCTGTGCTAACCTCACCACACGTGTTAAATCCTTCCTCTCCTGTGCAGCTCCCATACCACACTTTCACGCTGAGACACAGCATGCTTTTGATTGTAGCTCTTTGAAAGTTTATGAGGTTTTCTAGGGTTTTCTTTTTCACCTCAGGAATATTTCCAAAATTAGAAATATTCTGTCTAGGAGTGATGCTGGAAAACTGGTCCATGCATTTATTACTTCAAGGCTGGACTATTGTAATTCTTTACAATCAGGAAGTCCACAAAATTCAGTTCAAAGCCTTCAGCTGATCCAAAATGCTGCAGCAAGAGTTCTGATGAAAATCAACAAGAGGGATCATATTGCTCCTATTTTAGCTTCCCTTCATTGGCTTCCAGTTAAATCAAGAATAGAATTTAAAATTCTCCTTCTCACATATAAAGCTAATAATCAAGTTCTATCATACATCAGAGACCTGATAGCTCCATATGTTCCCCTGAATGAGCTGAAAAATGTCACTGGGGAGAGGGATGTCTGGGTTTCTCTCCTGAACCTGCTGCCCTTGTGACCTGATCTCAGATAAGCAACAGATGGATGGATGGATGGATGGATGGATGGATGGATGGATGGATGGATGGATGGATGGATGGATGGATGGATGGATGGATGGATGGATGGATGGATGGATGGATGGATGGATGGATGGATGGATGGATGGATGGATGGATGGATGGATGGATGGATGGATGGAACTGGATCTTTGTGAAGAGGTTTAACTAAAATGATTAAATATTCAGTTCCAAGCAATTTTGGAAAAGGTTAGTTTGGATAGCTATTTTTCTTTAAGATAATCATCAATTTTTATATTTTATTTAGTTACTTCTATCTGCTAAAAAAATTGTTTGATGATTTGAAATATTGAAAAATAAAATAACTTTTTCACACCATGGATAGCTCTAAAAAATAAAACTTGAAAAAAATGTCAAATACTGAAATGAAACAGTGAAAAATAGTCAAAGTCAAAAGGAAGAAAATATACTTCAGGAAGCTTGGAAGAGGTATTGAGTATGACCACTTGAAAGAAAGTCTAGGTTTTTTCCCCACCAAAATACATAAAAAAGTAGTGATTATCCATGATATGTTCAATAATAAATAGTAGAAACTGGAGTTTACTAATGATGATTTATTCCACTCCTTGAAGCTCCACTTCAAAAGGACTGAGTGACACTCCCATCAGCGTCTATCTTACTCAACTACGTGCTGACCTGGTAAGTAACTTCTGTGAAGTTCTCTTTCTAAGCGAGTCGCTTCTAGACACTTTGCATCTGTGCTGCGGAGCGCCTGAAATGAAGAGTGGTGGTGATCAGGAGCTGCAGGCACAAACTGACAGAGCTGGATGAAATATAAAGTCCAACGCTCCAGAGGGGTCCAGGCTTAGCAAAGAGATTACATTCTTCCATCTTCATGCCCCCACCCTCAGGCTCCAGCTCATGTGATATTGGCCCACCACAGGCGGGCGAAAGTAAAGAAAATTGAGAGAAAGTGCAGAAGTAGCAGCTGTGTGGTACCTGAGCTCAGATGTTGAAGGATTGCTGTTATATTGCATCTTTATTCCATTTCATTTAAGGCTGAACCTCCCAAGGTTACATTTTACATCGCTTTTCATTATTTTTTCCTTGCCTTGATATTGATCTACGATGATCTTTATGATCTCCCTGCTAATCTCATCCTGTCGGCTTCCTTTTCCTATTGCATTTGAAACCAATAAAAACGAAGACAGGGCAATCATATCATTTTAATACTTTAGCTTTTTTGTAAGTGTCAGAGGAGACCTGCACAGGGAGAATATATGTTTTCATAAAGTTGTAAAATGTCTGACTCCTAGATGTAGGATGTGCTGCAGGAACATTATCCTACACCGCTTGTAAGGCATGAATATTTCATAGAAATATAAAACAGCAAACTGCAGCGTGAAAGGATAGGAAATATAAAAAAAATTAACCAAATAATATCACCTTACATCCCCAAAGGCACTCACTCTGCTTCCAATCCAATTTCCCAAAAAGACTTAAGCTTTATGATCCAGCTGAGGTACAAAGACCAGGAGAGAAGGAACTGAAACATTATGAGAAAGTTACAACCCTGCAGGGCTTTCTACCAAGCAAGCAGGTTCTGTGTTGGACATAAATCTGAAATATCACATAGGTTTTCATTTTTTATTTTTAGGATACAGCGAATTATTATTTTTATAACAGCCAGAGCAACTTTCAAGCCTGTGAGGCTTGATGAATGTATCACAATAGTGGCTATTTTTTATTTTTTAAATGTAGCTAAAGCTAGTCTTAAATATGATACTCAAACAAAAAAACAAAAAACGCAAGTTGGGAGATACAATATCCCTAACCGATAGATACTGTGTGACCTATCTTATTCTTTAATGATTGATCCGAAATCTTCTGTCTACCACTCAGTAATGGAACCCATAAGAGCTAAATTATTTTAAAGGGGACCATCTGGGTTGGCCACAGTTCCAGTTAGACGTACGCTAATCATCTGCATGTCATATCGGTTTGGGGCTCTAAATAATGTATTTAAACTGTTTTTTCCAGGCTTTAACTTGCACATTTAAATTTTTGCTAATGACTATTTGCACACTTTTTAACTTCTCTGGGAATGTTTGCCTGATACATTCATACAATTTCACTATGTTTTACATATTCAGTAAAGTTTCATCTATGAGCCCTTTTTAACTTGAACATTTAAATCTTATAAGATTGTGACTATGTGACAAACTTCTCCAGGAATGTTTGTCTATTATATTCATGCAATTGTGCAGTATTTTACATCATCCTATAAACTCACTGCTACCTGTCTTTCCGACTCGAGCATCAGTTAATGTGAACATTTCAATTTTTGCTAATGACTATTTGCAATTTTTTTTTACTTCTATGGAAATGTTTGTCAGATAAATTCATGCAATTGCATAGTAATTCACAATAATTTACATTCTTTAAAGTAACTGATATCTTTTTTTCCTGACCCTAGATCTGTAGTCAGGGATGGAGGGAAGGTGAGCCCCAATGGTTTTCTCCACATACCTGATTGTTTGTTACAGATAAACCACACTTTTCTGGGAGCTAAACACAAAATTCTGATGTCCTTGCTGAAGATTTGACTCCAGGCTAAGCAAAAAGAATATTATGTCCTTTGTTTTTTTTGTTTTTTGTTCTTTTTTTTTCCAGAAATGACAGAGTTAATTTAATTGGCTGATTTTCCTAGCATCTAAATCCGAGGCCATGGTCTTGAGCCAGAAAAGAGTAGGTAGAGTTCCTTCTCTTGGTCGGGGAGGATATTCTGCCCCAAGTGGACGAGTTTAAGCATCTCGGGGTCTTGTTCATGAATGAGGGAAAGATGGAACGGGAGATCGACAGGTGGATTGGTGCTGCGTCTGCAGTGAAGCGGGAGCTGTACCGGTCTGTTGTGGTGAAGAGAGAGCTGAGCCTCCTACTGTTCTCCAATTGTTAGCTGTGACATCATCCGTCTGTGTAAAGAAAGCAAAAGTGTCCTTTTCTTTTCTTGTTTTTTTTCCCCTTCAGGTGTGGTTCAAGGTTTATGAATATTAAAATTATATTTCGGTTTGACCCACTCTGTTCATAGTGGTCTTTAATAATGATCTTGTCACTCTTCAGTTTTTCCTAGACTTCCTTGGAGAAAACCTTTGAGATCTAGAATCGACTTGGCAATTAAAATTTAGTACTTGAAATCGGAATGTCTTAAAGACAGACACCCTGTCTACTTTTAAGACTAGGCTTAAAACTTTCCTTTTTGACAAAGCTTATAGTTAAAGTGGCTCATGTTACCCTGAGCTATCTCTATAGTTATGCTGCTATAGGCTTAGGCTACTGGAGGACATCAGGGTCTATTTCTCTCACTCTACTGAGTTCTCCTACTGTTCTCCAATTTGCATTGCTTGTTATTTCATGTTTTACCTTTTTGTTCTGTCACTTTCCCCATAGTAGGTACACCTGGTCTGGCGTTCTGTTAGCTGTGACATCATCCGGGGAAGGCAGATACCATATAACATAGAAAGGATTCCTGGATCAATGTGAGCTTCTGTGCTTTCTGTGTCTCTGCTCTGTCTTCTCTAACCCCCACTGGGTCGAGTTTGATGAGCGTTCACACTGAGCCTGGTTCTGGTTCTGCTGGAGGTTTTCCTTCCTGTTAAAGGGGAGTTTTCCTCTCCACTGTCGCTTCATGCATGCTCAGTATGAGGGATTTGTCATGGGTTACACTGTTCTTGGTTTTTGTATGTATGTTGATTCTGTCTGGTTTTCTTGTTGCTCTCTCTCGCCCCCTGTTGCCACTAGCTCTCTCTCTCTCCTCAGTTTCTCTCCCAGCTCCTTCTCCACACCTGTGTCCAATTTACCAATCTTCCCCTGCCTTTGATCCTGTTCCTTTCCTCACAGTATTTAAGCTCCTCTCTTTTCTCCACTCCCTGCTGGTTTCTACTTCTTTCACTTGACTGCCTTTGCAACTCACCTTGCCTCATCTCTTCCACCTCTGCACCCCAGGTCTAAAGTTTGTTTTGTGTGAGTTCTTCGGTGTTTTTGTACCTTTTTTGGACTTTTTCATTAAACTCACCCATAACAGCTCCCTGCCTTGGTCTCTCTGCGTTTGGGTCCAACCACAACCTAACCCCAAACATAACAGGATTGCTGCAAAGCAATGAACAAAGCAGATGACTGTCCACTGTGGCTCTACGCTCTTTCAGGAGGAGTGAATGCTGCTTGGAGAGACTTGATGCAACCTGCTGGGTTTCCTTAGAGAGGAAACGTTTTGACCAATCTGTATAATTTGATTGAATTTGACTTTGTAAAGTGCCTCGAGATTACATGTATCATGAATTGGCGCTATATAAATAAAATTGAACTCAATTTCTCCTTGGCCAATCATTGAAAACCAGTGTGTTTACACCAAGCCTCAGTTTGGCCCTGCTTCTGTTACCTGACAACAGCCAGCTGTATGTCTCGTTCCACCTAGCTACACTCACATACATCTGGGACACCGCCGATAGACAATGATTTCTCCAACCAATTTTATGGTCTGGCCAATCAGGACGCAGGGCTGGAGTTTCATATATGTGACGTAGTGGAGACGCGACCATGACGTGAGACTGTTTTGATAGCAATGGCGGCTCGTCGAGGAAGCAAGCGTTAGCATTAATGCTGCTATTTCTTTCGTGTTGTCCAATCTACCTAATATTGTTTCATTAAAAGAACATCAGAGAAAGCCTCTGAAGGCTTTTGTTGGTGGAAACGATGTTTTCGCCCTTCTCCCGACCGGATTTGGCAAGTTTTGTTTTCCGGGGCCAGCGGACGTGCAGACGCGGACGCGCCCCGGAGCGGTTAGCGGTTAGCGCTAACTATGTTAGGAGGCCTTTAGTCCTCAACACGGTCGGCCCGGAATCGACTCCGACCCGCGGCGCTTTGCCGCCTGTCTTCCCCCCTGTTGCTGTCAGCTCACTGTCAATAAAACGCGTGCCACTAGAGCCGCAAACACATTATTATTATTTTTTTATTTTTTTTCCTGCGTCGCTATCATTAGCGTCACGGGTTAGCTTCGGTGTGAGTGGTTGAAATAGCACGTCAATAAAGATGACAGACAAGTGGCTTATCCAATCATATGCAAGAATTTTTGATAAGGCCCAGCCTTCTGTAAATGCAATTCCTATGGCGGTGTCCCAGATGTATGTGAGTGGAGCTAGGCGGAGCGACATGCAGCTGGCTGTTGTCAGGTTACTGCTTCTGGGCAGGGCTGGAGAAATCTGGGTAGGCCTTGAAAAAAACTGTTGCTGAAATGCTCGAAAGAAGGCGGAGCCAAACCGAGCCGGTTGAAAAAGGGGCTATAGCAGGGGTGGCCAACTCCGGTCCTCGAGAGCCGGTGTCCTGAAACCTTTAGAGGTTTCCCTGGCCCCACACACCTGAATCAAATAGCACAATTAGCTCCTCAGTATGCAGTCAGGTTCTTCAGAGTCCTGCTAATTAACTGATTATTTGACTCAGGCGTGTCAGACCAGGGACACATCTAAAGGTTGCAGGACACCGGCTCTCGAGGACCGGAGTTGGCCACCCCTGGGCTATAGTTTCAGTCCTCCGGATCCGTATACCGCTAGTGGTTGTGATGAATATCCTAGTTTTACATTATACCTGTACAACATGTGTTTTTGGGCCATTCCGGTTTCAAGCACTAAGTTTTAATTGCCAAGTCAATTCCAGAACTCGACTTAAAAACAATCTGCCAAAGGGAGAGAAACCCTTCTCTGTGAAAGAGGCACAGACACGAACACACTGTAAAAACAAGAACATGTAAAGAAAGTCTAATCTGGTGAAAACGGAATCTAAACCCTTAATCTAAAGATATTCATATAATCCAGAATACTTCTACTTGATTGACTGACACACTCTGAAAGTCTATCTCCAAACTTCAGAAGGGGATGAAAAATGTATGACAGTAAAGGACATTTCAGGAAGTGTTGTTCCTGTTGCTGAAGTGTGGTGCTTCCATCCACCCATGATAATTAGGCTGATGGCGCTGTCACACACACTTAAGGATCAGATTTTTTTTCTGACAGACAAGCAGGAGAGGGAAGGACATAAGGAAGAGGAGGCGACGGAGGGACAAGTCTGGCACCTTTTCTGTTGCTCATCTGCAACAGAAAAGGTGCTGTCTTCTGTTGAGAAAAGGTTGCAGGTTTCTGCTGCTGATATTAAGTCTAAATATCATCACAAACAGCAACAATAACTTTTTTTGTCAGTATCACACTGTAGATAGCCTTTTTCTTCACCCCCATCAATACTTTTCAAAAACAGATGGGTATTTTAGAAGATCTGAATCATGAAGAATAGATTCCAAAAACAACTGAGTAATTCTCTGATATTTTTTTCTATGTAAATTGAACAAAAGCACAATATATTTGATTTATTGGGTTTTAGGGGGAGTGATGGCTTTGTTCAATACACAAGTATGTTCAAATTGCATCTTTTTGGGTGTTTCTTTTTTTAGTGTGAAAGTATTCATATAAGAGCTTCAACGTAAAACCTGGCTAAATCTACAAAGCAATGCAGATTGCTCACTTGTTGCACATGTTTCGCGTGTGTCATCTGTTTCATTTCTGCATTTGATTTGTGAAACAGATTGGACCAAATGCTCACAAGGAAACATACCGATCTATTCCAGCAGATTAAGCTGCTGATTTTCTCCACCCACCTGTTTTACTCTTTGCTCTTTATTGTCTGCTCTTTGCCTGCTTAACTGCCCTTCGGGGATAAATAAAGTTTTTTGTTTTTTTTTCTGATTCTGATAAGCAATTAGCATTTATTGTTGCATCAGGCTCTTTCTTAAGTTACAGCCAGATCGCAGAAGTGATCGAACAGACAAAGAAATTTCCTCATAACGAGCTCCGAGTCCTGAAAAGATGGAGATCCTCCTTAAAAAACTTCAAGAATAACCATTGACTGTAACAGGGAGGAACCACATTCAGAAAGCAGTTTCCAGATCAGTAAGTGAAGTGAATGTTTCACCACTCCTGATTGTAGAGGATCAAATTAATGTAAAACCTATTAGATTGTGAAATTGTTACCGTATTTTTTGGACTATAGGGCGCTCTTAAAATCAAATTTTTTTCTCAAAAGTTGATGGTGCGCCTTATAATCCGTTGCGCCTTATAGATGATTACTGGTCGATTTTATGTGGTACAATGCACTCAAGAATCTGTTAAGATGTAAGTACGACTTTGGTGAGCAACGAAGCCGTACCGCTCAATAGATATTAGGAGCATTACGGTACACTGTGTCACTACCTGATCGGACCCCTGAGGTGTCTACAAGACTGCCTGACTGTAATGACTAAACTAGAAGTGCATTCATGTAAGGCAGCCGGCGCCCGGAGTTAGCGCTAGCAACAATAAACCAAGTAAGTTAATTCAATATAAATGTTCCGTTTATTTTGGCCTTATGTTAGAAACAGGGCAGTGTAGTCCAACTACTTTGTCCTCCCGTCAGAGACGGCTAGCTCGCTCTCTCAGGACAGAGCTGTGTACGTGAAGGGGAGGAGTGATATTACACACTTGGGAAGAATTTTAGGTGCGCCTTATAATCCGGTGCATATTATGGTGCAAAAAATATGGTGTTTGTAGTCGATACAAATCCCTCTCCCTTTACTGTTAGAATTCAGTAGACAGTTTTTATTTCATGCAACCTACATGTTGATAACAGCAGAAGCCTCTTAGATCGTAACACGTTCTGCTTTTGCCATAATTTCCACGAAAAAAACATTTCATGGATCTGTTTTCCTATAAATGCGTACAAAATGTCTCGTTTAATAGTGAATAATTTACACCTTGGCTCTAAAGCCGATGCTTTCTCTCTATTCTTGCGCTAGTGATGCCAAAGTTCCCAGCTTTAGTCACGCATCTTAGTGGAATTTCAGTTTTGAACACAAAACAACAATTTAACCTTTTGTTATTACAGTGACAAAGTGCTATAATGTGACAAACTCTTTAAACCGCTCAGTTATTATTTTTCTTCTTTCAATAAGCAGTGTTTTCTTATAATCTCTTATAATCTCATAGTTTTCCTGGACCCTCTGCGGTACGTGTGACATGACAGCTAATTTTTCAGTCTTAAAAAGGACAAGTGTAGGGAAGACAAAAATAAGAAATAAGCACTCATGTCTTTATGGGACAGAAAGAGAAATCCAGCATCTTTGAACGGGACCAGATCGGAGATCATCCTTCAAATGCTGTTTGCCAAGTTTCCGGTCAAGAGATCTTTGTAAATCCCTCTGTGGGGTTTAAAACCATATTTTGCATCTACAATCAACAGTAGTTGTATTGTTCCAATTAACTATGTACTGTATTTGCCAGTGATACAGAGATAATGAAAAGAAAACCACACAGACAGAAAGAGACTGAATCAACCAGGTGTCTGCCACCCATGATGCTCTCCTTCCGTCCTCACCGTGGAGCATAATTAGACATCTGATCTTCCTACCACCGCGCCACCCCTGTGTAGATTACAGGTTTCATATCATTACCTTCTGATGAAAGACTGTTCAGCCAGCCATTACTGCCTGGTCTCTTGTAAGAATGTTATTTTTTCTGTTTCCTCCCCATTACTCTCACCCTCTTGCCGTTTTTTTTCTTCTTCTTATCCTCCCTCCCTCCCTTCCCCTTTGCATTCACAAAAGGAGTCCAAAAATCAAAGGATTAATTCAGCGTCATTGGTTTGAAGCAATTAACTGCTGTTCCAGTTAATCCCCAGAGTTATGCCTCATATCCAGAAATTGGCCACTGAGGACGTGCAGTTTTGCCCACATTTCATTGTTTTGCCTGGCGAATGAAGCCGAAAGAGCCGTTATTTATTCAGAAAAAAGGGGAATAATGTAGTTTTTCGAGCGCTTTGATGAATAAAAGAAGTGTAAAACTTTGAATAATTAAGAGGCTTTATGTTTGTATTTTAATACCTCCGTGCATGCATTTTCAGCGGCATTGATTATTAATCCGCCACATTCATCAGGCATAATTAAAGTAAGAACTCCACTTATTCAATTTAAAGCCAACCAATTTGCAAAACTTATTGGCTCTTACAGATTTGGCTTCAGGTTTTCATTGCTGTTCCTCATGAGAAATCTGGCTGTACGTTTTAATAAGCGCCCCATATCCCTGATTTTCCACACTGGGATTAATATTGTCACAGCTCAAAGAGAAGTTGAATCATTTAGCCTGGCATTTAACACTTTAATGAATGTTTTATGCTCTGGGGGAAGATTTATTATGACATTCATCTGAAAAGTGGCATAAGCTGCCGCTCCAGCCGCTCTCAGGGCAAACGTTGCGGTTTATTTGTGTAGTAACCATTAGCTAACACCAGGGGGCGCAATAAGATCATGTGTTTGAAGCCGTCTCATATTAAAACACACTTTGGCTTGAACTGAATTTTTATGAACCCTTGCAGTTATGCAACATGGCAAGTCAAAACTTTTGCCTTACCGGAAGAGCAGACTAAGACGTAGGAGAAATGGTACCGCATAATTTGGAAGTTTTGAGTAGAAAAACAACATCCTGAGTCAAGGTCAACCGCATAGTGCAGAAAGACGAAAGCTGTTAAATCACAGATTATATAAAAACTAGCTGAAATGGATCGGTAATTGTTGAAAAGAGACAATGGTGTTGCACATTGGGAGTGATTGTGCTTGACAGGCCTGTTATCTGAATCTCCATGAGTCTGCAGTGCCTCACAAAAGTATCCATACCCCTTCAAATCCATCATATTACAACTATGAACTGCAATGGGTTTTACTGGGGTCGTATGTGATAGATACAAAGATGTAATTTGTTGTGAATTGAAAGCAATAGATTTTTTTTTTCTTACAAATTTTTCAAAGAGCGATCAGAAAAAAAATATTTGTGTAATACATCCACCTTTTTCTGCAATTACAGTTGCAAGTTGTTTATAGTATGTTGTTTTTTTTATACTCGTTTTTCACATCTAGGGGCTGCCTGTACTTTGATATGGAGCAACTGTCAAGTCAAGTTTGTTTGTGTAGCACATTTCAGCAGCAAGGCGGTTCAAAGTGCTTTACATCATGCAAACATAAATACAACATAAACACATCAAAACGGTCACCGGTTGTGAGACCAGTAACAAACATTAAATTGTATAAAGTGAAAACATTGATGCACATTAAATTTGTTGGTCAATGTTCCTGTTATTATGGGTAGAAAGCAACTCTAAACAGGTGGGTTTTCAGTCTGGATTCAAAGGAACTTTTGCAGTTTTCTGGAAGTTTGTTCCAGATTAGTGGAGCATAGGAACTAATAAGTATTTTAAAGTCTATTCTCTGAGCTACAGGGAGCCAGTGGAAGGACTTTAGAACCGGGGTGATGTGCTCTATCCTCCTGGTTTTGGTGAGAACATGAGAACTGTAACCCTTCTTCTTTCTGCTCTTCCTTAGAAGCCGGTTTTGTGGAGTGCACAGCTAATGTTGTCCTATGAACAGATTTTACCACCTGAGCTGTGGATCTCTGCAGCTCTCCGGATTTACCAGGACCGTCCTGACTGCCGCACTTCAGTCAGTCAGTTTAAGTCGAGGCCAATTCTTGATACGTTTTTTATTGCACGGTAAATCATTTCACAGCTTGGTCTACCCCTGCTTTGACGTTACACATACATAGGTTGCCTCTATTTACTGATCAGGCCAGTTCTGAAAGCACTTAATTTCTGAACAGAATTAAGGGAAATCAGAGCAAATATGGATAGAATATGCCCAACTGAGCTACTTTTAGTAGATTTTGAAAACACTGTGCATAATCTTTCTTCCATTTTAACTATGCACTACTTCTTTGTAATTATCTTTCAGATTATGTCTAAAGAGAAGTACTTATGTTGCAACATGCCGAAAAGTAAAAAAAAGAAATAAAGTTCAAGGGGTGAAGTATGAATACTTTTGTAAAGCGCTAAACACATTAGAAGCCCCTCTTATCTTTAAACATGTTTGTCTGTAGGGAAATTATGAATCTCCTTAGAGTGTCGTGAAATGAACAAAGGGCAGAAGCCATATTCCTGTGACTTTAGAGAGAGACGTTGCTGAAGTCGTAACTCGACATGCAGCCTTCACATTTGGTTAGTGGTGACAGCCGCTTAGTTAGCGGTTCTATTTTTAATCTCACATTTCCATTTTCTCTCGTAGCTTTAAATGCATCAGTCCGAGTCGGGAAGTGATTGTCAAGTGGGAGCAGAATGCGCTGTTGATGAGGGACCAAAGGGCGAGCAGTAAAATGTTATCACAAGTGCTTTCTACAACCTGATATTTACTCTGACTCTGCAGCTGTGATCACATGATTACTATCCTTCAATAACTGATTACATTTGCTTCAGCAAGCACTATTACTCTGTAATTATGAGTGGGCACAAACAATAATATTTGATTTAAAGTTTTACTCTGTGGCGTAAATGTTTCATGCTTTTGCTGCCTGAATGATATTAATTCTGCCTGAATTTGACTGTTATTTTCACTGGACCGGATTAAACTTGTTCATTTAAATCAAACTTTATTTAATTAAACCTTATTGAAGTAAATCTGGTGAAGTGAAATGAACTTATTTGGTTATGAGTGTGTTTACTCTTGTCGAGTGTCCTCTGATGGCTTTTGTGCTGAATCGGTGTTAACTTCATTGAAAAGAATTTAACTGAGCTGAGCTCAGCTGAACTAAACTGAAATTAATTTCAGTTTAGTTGAATTGAAATGAACTGAGTTGAATAGAACTGAACAGAATTAAACTGCAGGAAAGTGAGATAAATTCAACGGATTTAGAACTAAATTGACTGACTGTATTAAACTAAACTGCACTAAATTTGAACTGAAATTAATTTTATTGAATTGAACTGAATTAGCCTGACACTAACTGTATCAAAATAAACTGAGTTGAACTGACATTTACTAAGCTGTACTGAATTAAACTGCATTACCCTGACAGAACTGAATTGAATTGATTAAAAATGAACCACAGTTCAATTCAATTCAACACATTGAATTGAATTGAACTGAATCACCCTGACATAAGCAGAATTTAAATAAACTGCGTTGAACTGAAATTTACTGAATTGTGCACTAAACTAAATTAAAATGAACTGAATTGACTTGAAGTGACCACATTAAACTGAATTAAACTTAACTGAGTTAAGCTCAGTTAAAGTAAGCTAAATTGAAATTAATTGATTTCAATTTAGCTGAACTGAGCTGAACTGCATTTATTTGAATTGAACAGAATTGAATTGAATTTAACTGAATTGATTCACATAGAAAGACTCTAACATATATAACACCTAGAAAAAATATACCTCGCCAATGTTATTCTTGACATACTATTAATTGTTATATTACATAGTCAATATATCTGTTTTGTGTAACATTATCCAATAGAATTCAACTGAATTGAAATAAATTGAACTGAATTGAATTAAATTGAACTATACTGAACTGATTGGAACTGAACTGAATTCCTTTCATTCAACTGATTTGATTGAATTTACGTTGTCAAAACGTAGTGAAAGGCTTTTGCACAAAAGGACATACAGCTAATAGATAGATATTATCTGCTAATAGAAAAACAATAAAGAAAACCCAGACACAACAAATTCATCTGCACCCACAGATAATCACAAATTAAGACATGACAGGATAAAACTATCACTTTTATTTGTCCTGTGACCTGGATAAAATAAAAAGCAACAGACTCATTTAGTAACACTTTCTGAAAAGTGGTCGGGTCCCAGTAGAGCAACAGAAATGAAATTATCTGAAATTCCCCTTTTAGATGCTTTTCGGAACAAAGGTCAGAGCTTAGAGATGCCTTTAAGAAAAAGAAACATATCATTTATTCCTCTTTGTTTGTTGCGACTTTTCTCCCAACAGGTTTTACTTGATACCATTGTCTTCATTTCCAGTTTGTCAGACCCTGTGCCTAGAACAAATTACTCACGCCGAGCAGGACAAACCCAACCAGGTCATCCCGACTTAAAAGACGGAGCAGCTACCACACCTAGAAGTCTTAAAATATTTGCGGCTGAAGCATTTCAGCGAGGAATACAGTTACCTCTTTTCTTGTGCTGTGTGTGAATTCAAAACATTTCTGAAGAAAGCAATGTTTAAAAATATTATTTCTCATCAAAAGTATCCAAAAGTGTTATGTGACTGTTCAGCAGTTTGGGGCATATTTCTTTATACAGACCATGATACCTTAAAATGTTGATCTGGATGCTGCCACACTTAGCATGCAGTTTCTAGAGTGCAGAGCAGAAAAAAAGCAAAAGTATTTCACTGCTATAATTACATAACTTTTGCATGACAGGTACCAGGTAAATGTTTTACACCTGGAAGCTGTAAGGTATGAGTGCATTAAAACTACAGCAAAAGTGGGTCGTTTTTTATTTTGTCCTCCACATTTCTCTTTTATTTTCCAGGAATGAACTATAAATTAATGGGTGAAAAAAATCTGAAACGCATTTTGCCTCGTATCTGTTTTCATATGTGTACCTTCAATAAAGGCAATTTAATAAAATGGCTAAATTATTAACAATGTCCAAGTGAATGTTACATATGATTTTTTTTACTGTGTTTAGATGTTTAGTGATTAACAGTAAAAAAAAAACATTTTTTTATTCCATTTTGCAACATTGACCTATTTGAGCCTCATGAGCACAATGCTCCAGACAGAAACAATGCAAAATAAGAGCAGCAACAATGTGGGGTATGCAGCCTGGAGAAAACATTATCATAAGTGGAATGTGCTTTAAAGGATGCGCTGGGTTTCTTGAACAAGGTTAGACCAGTTTTTTGTTTGTTTGTTTGTTGTTGTTTTTTTGCATATCTGACATGCAGGGAGTTCTTACATGTTAAACCAAACATCCATCCATTGTCTATACCCGCGTGACCTTACTCTCTTATCCTAGAGGTGATTGGGCGAGAGGCGGGGTACACCCTGGACAGATCGCCAGTACGTCACAGGGCAGCAGAGAGACACACGGCACAAACAACCATGCATAAAATAAACATTTTTTTCCAAGATTTTGATTGCATAATGTTACTGGGTTTTGCTTTAATTCGTCTTCTTCGAGTCAGGAGCTGCTATGGCTAGAGGTGCCTGAGAATATGAGCATATTGTTATCAATGATCAAATTCTGGCAACATAACTATGATGCCAAAAGGTATTCTTGTATTTATAGTTTTTTTTGTGGTCATGAAGCCCTATATTAAATCACTACGGTGATATTTCCATCTGAACTGTTGGCGAAACATGAGCGGTTACGTTCTCCTGAGGTCACCATCAAAGAAGCAGAGTCTTTTAAAGTCATGCCTCCTGATTCAGTCGGCAACCAAAAATCTGTCAAAGTGCATAAACTACACACAGCTCTAAGAAAAACTTTCAGTATCTTCACATAGTCTCTGTATTCTCGATCACTTCTGTAATCCTCCCCCCCCTAAACTGCAAATTATACGCCTGGGAACTCCCAGTAAACCGTTAATTAGAGAACAGCCTTGTTCCCAGACCACCACCACTCCAGACTTTGTGACGATGCACCCACAGGTCGGGACAGATCCTTTCTGGACTTCTGCACAGATTGTTGACAGCAGCATGACAGGCAGCCATTTGATTAATGGCACTGAAAGACAGTACAGATGGTTCTCTGATTTAAAGGGTGAGCAGGGATGGATGCACGGAGGGCACTGTCTTCGAGTGTTAGCTCTCAGAAGCTGCTGGTCAAACTAATGGCAAAAGGCTCCTTTTAATTTCAGTCTTTCTCAGCAGGAGGTCATGGAACAAGGTTGGACTGGCAGATGTCTAGAAAATGTTTTTTTTTAGGGAAAAGGGACTTCAATTATCACATCTTTTTATTCTTAAATGTAATCCATAACTGGTTGATTTCTTCCAGTCTCTCTTTCTGTTTGAAGTAGGCAATCTTCATTAAAGCTGCATCTATCCATCCATCAATCGTTACAGTTTGAATCTGGTTATAATGACTATTTGCACTAGATGAACCAAACTTCATGAACACCTAAGACAGAAGCCACACGAAGAAGCAAATACGCATTCAGACATTTTTGACACAGGGCTGAAAAGAACTTGTGGAAAATAACAGTCGGAAGCGAAGGAGTGGAGACAGTCATACTTCTACCACGTCCTAAGTTGGTGACGTGTTCAGATGCTCTTATTTTTAAATCAAACATCCGAGAAACAACTCCTTCAATAGCTTGCACTATTCCTGTTGAACCATTCTTCCTGTTTGCTTGGGCTCATTCTGTTATGACTCAGTTTTGACCATCAAACGTCCTGTAACAAAACTCTTACAACATATTTATTAACCTGTCAGCCATCTCTGTGTGTGAGAACAAATTTCATAGGCAGCAGAAACGCACACGTCAATTTTTAAAACAGAAAAGCCTCAAATGATGATGAAAATACTTAAATTATCCGGTAATTAATGAACAATCCAGTTTAACGACTCAGTGTTTGTGTTGAGGCCTGAGGCTGACCTTTAACCCTACCCTGACCTTTGATGTTTGACTGAGTGTGTTGCTTTTAGTGGGACTGAAAAACATTTTTATCCTTTCTTGTACTAAATAAGATTATAATCAGACACTCTTTGTCTGGGCAGACTTAACATCCAGTTAAATTTAGTGGCTGTAAAGAAACTTGGCTCTTATCACAAAGGATGTGTTTGAACTCATTGAAATAAATTAGCCTTTGCTGTCCATCTTCACCCTATCTGGGAAATTTGGAACGTTCCACACAGGCAAAGCACAATCGCTCAGATTTGTGTCGTATATTATGGGAGTTAAAAGGAGGACATAAATCCCTTGCAGTCAGTTGTGAATAAATTCCTGCTGAAGCGTTCAGACTGATAAAGAAGCAGCAGCTGAAATAAACAGCATTTATCCAAAAATACCAAACCTTTTTTCCAGATTGGTGGAAGGTTGGTGGTAAATAAAACTTAACGTTTTATTTTTGTTCACGATTTAGGTACAAATAAATATGTTTTTTTTTATAAACTGTAATTCCTGAAGTCATAATTTTACTCTTGTGTCCTACACCTAATGCACATTATGACCAAAACAAAAAAAATTGATAGATAATTACCTTTTTAAAATAATAATTTAATAACAATAATTATACTTTATAATATAAATTACCATTTCAACATAAACACTTGGTACCAAAAGGAATTAAACATGTCCATTTAGGCATGGACTAGTTTCTTGTTTCAAAGTAAAATTCTTCACCATGCTATTATTACAGCTCGGGGTCTTTTTTCATGAGATGCCTAGAACTGCATGGAGTAAAGAATAATGCAGTGTTGCTCCTCCCCTACTTATTGCTGTGCTCTGACATTCAGCGGGCCGAAAGAAAGCCACTACAGTTGTTCCCTCGCAACAAATCTGACTGCTGGGAAAAACCTCACAACAGTTAGGTTGTGAAAACCAAAGCATTGCCACCCATTACTCTTATTTTCTTCATAAATTTTAAATTGAATATAAGGCAGATGACTTTGTGGGCCATTCTAGTAGTTTTATGTTCTCTCTCTGAAAACTCCAGGTATATGAAGTCTGCCTGTACCTTATGCCACAGCCCACACCCTTTTTTCCTTAACTGAATACTCCACTTATGGCGCAACGCTTTTGGCGTGATGTGCAGAAATATTCTCCTTCAAACACGATATGTTCACCGACAGTCAGAGTTCCGTTATGGCCTCCTCTGACCAGATTAGATTCCCCAAGTTTTTCACTGGCTAGTACAAATCTTCCATAGAAACCCAAAAAACGGCTTTATCTTGCTTTTTCTTCGGCAGTGAAGTCTTGCGCAGTGGCTGTGCATATTTATTGCAATATTTATTGTTTTAATATGAAAACTCTGCACCTGCTATTTCAACTTCTCTGTCTGAAATCTTTTGAGGGGCACCTTGCCAAGGCTGGTTTTTGCGATTAAATTATTAAATCTTTTCTTTTCTGTATTATAGCTCCAACAGTGCTCACTGGAACATTTCTAAGTTTAGAACATTTCTAAGTTTAGAAATGTAGCAGAAATCATTGCCATTAGTGCAAAGGTAACAGCCCAAACTGTTTTCTTTTTTTTCGAATAGTTTCTTTTCTTTTGCCAGTTGTTTCACTCGGTGCAATACTTTGGTAATGAGAAGCCTTTTTTTATAGCCCATCAGTTAATAGTAAACCAGCTGATTCTCATATACAAATGGCCAAAGTGCTTTCTAGATACTGACTTCTTTGACCTTTGTTAGCGCCTCCTTTTCCTTATGTCTTCAATACTTAGTCGCTGTATCCTTCCATTTAGTTACACATAACTTAATTCAATCTGAAAAACTCACACAGAAAGAAGAGACAATTAGAAGAATTTATTGATACAATATTTTAAGACTTTGGCGCTCAGACCTCGGCAGGAACATTCACGCTGAATTATACTTCAATATGCATAAGCAGGTGTATGAGAATAGGAATGATCCCCCCAGGCCTGAAACTGGTGGTGGAGTGGAGATAGAAGAAGTTTGTTCAGTCCATGTGATGATCTGTTTGCTAGATGTCCAATTTGATAAACACGGGTTTGCATGACTGTCCATGATGAGCAAGCTTGAAGCGACTGTGGAGAGGAAAAACTCCCCTTTGGGAAGAAACCTCTGGCAGAACCAGGCTCAGCATGGCGGTCTCTGCCGGACCGATTGAGATATGACAGGGAATTCTGTAGAGTCCAGGAGGAATTACACTCTAATAGGAACAAGGTTGTAGGAGCACATAGGAAAGCCAGATGGAGCTGCTATGATGGTGGAGAAGGGGATGGAGGTGGGTTGAATCCGGTCATCAGAGTCCAGATCAGACATCGCACAGCGACTGCTTGCTTGCTGGGTAGAAGTTGCGCTGGATTTAAAGTTCTTTTAAGACGGATCCAGGACACTGATTGGCTTCGAGGAGGAGCAGTTCAAAGCTGATTGGCTTGCGTCGGAGGCGGATGAGTCCCTGATTGATGGAGGTAAGCAATGAGTTTCTTCAGTCTGAATTTCCGCATTTAGCTCCATTTGATGGACGGATGTCTTTTAATCTACCTATATGTGGATTACTTGGATTGTTGCTGATATCTGCTGTGGATTTTATATCCACAAATATTAAAATGTGCAGTACTTATTTTATCCAGGTATTGCCAAACTTAATTTTAGACAACATATAACAAATAAATTAGAACTGTATCTACTGTAAACTTAGTACAGAAAGTTTGGGTGGTGCACTATGACAGTGAACTAATTCATTTAACCTGGTTGCATAGAATTAGAACTAGTTCTGGTTCAGTGTGAACTGGCATAACACGGGACTATTATCTCCAGCCATCACCTGCTAAAACCCTAAAAGTGACTAATGGGTTTGCAGTGCAAATCACCTTCTTTTGTACAATAAGTTCAAGGACTTCTTCCTTTGTTTTCTTCCTAAAACAATCCGAAAAAGGTTAGAAAATAAAACAACTTCTGTTCTGAAGATGAAGACATTTCAGTTGTTTTATTTTTCAACCTTTTCGGATTGATCATGACCTAGATGACTGAGAATCTTCACCAACTTCCTAAAACAAGTTTTTCTGAATGTACATAAGAAAAATAATGTGTTGCCCTGGATAAAACTGCTAAGGGCCCTGTGTGTTTTTGGACCAGTTCTCTATGTGTGCCTGCTGCTGCCTAACTTGGAGCTTCTGTTAGCATTTTGACGAATGGAAAGTGACCATGTGTGTAAACCATGTCCCTAAAATTGATGTTTATTCTACCAAGAGCAAAGGGGGAAAAAGCAGACTATGATATCCTAAAATTCAGGTCTCTAAGCAGGACTTCCAGTAACTTCTTGTCCAGTTTCCATTTGTGATAAGAGGTCCTGCGTTTTTTCCATGCCAGAAATCGGTTGGGGGGGAGTTGAATCTGTGTATAAGAGTGTAACTGGGTGTGAACGGAGAAGGTTTCCGGATGGAAAAGGGAGGACCTGGATTTGGGAATGAGACAGCAACAAGCCAACGCACATTTCTAAAATACCACAGAGTCTGAGTTCAGCCCATGACCGAGGGTGGGGGGATGGTAGCAAAAGGACAACATGACTGGATAATCCCTTCAACTTCGCTCTTAGTTTTAGAACACTACCATCTTTAAAATAATAATAATTAGCTCCAAAGAACTGATTTAAACACATCAAACATTTTTATTTTGTCTAGTGTTACAGTTTTTATTGATTGCTTTGACGCAGCAGTTGACTCAGAATCCACATGTTTCAAAACAGTTTCCACAGAGGCCTAAACAGTGGCACCAATGGTCAAAATGACACATTTTGTTTGCAAAAGGCTCCAACTCTGCCAAAACATTTAACATATATGGACCAAAAGCACATTTTGCCCTCAAACAACACAACTTGCACACAAATGTATGAGCCCTTCCAATCACTCATCACACAAGGGGCAACAAAATACAAAATACCACACTCCCAATGTGAATCAGTGCGGCATTGCTGGTCATTGTAGCCAAAGACTGTACGCAGCTTACATGTCATTTGTAGTCAAATTTGCCTTGCAAAAAAATTATCCAGAATCATATATGCTGTGATGCAAATTTTATTGATTATTCAAAAAAAAAAATTAAGATTGTGGCTACAAATGAAATATTCCAACAGATACTAGGGCTGTCTGTCTCTTCTAGTCTCTTCTCTCTTTACATCACACTCAATATTTTCCCTTGCGATGCACCTAGGGTAAAATCTTCTTGCATGCCTGATCCATCCTTGACATGCCTCTGCATCTATATCTTGGGCAGTAGCAGTCATTGCATTGAGCAAGGGCATCTGCTCATAGGGGCCGTGATCACATACTTTTCATTTCCATGCACTAAAGAATTCCTCTATAGGAATAGATACAGATATATCTGCATATACTGTATAGCAACACTACCTGTTCTCCAGTCAAAAATCTCTTACAATGGATGCAACCGTGTTTCTATTGAGAACAGGTTGGACACTTTGTCCAGCCCCTCTACAGTATTTAAACCTACAGTTATTAGATTTTATTTTTTTTAAATTTCAAACTGATTTCTAAGTACCGTTTAAAAATATGTCAAAACTTTTCGTTCCTGAAAAAAGGCAATCTGACGGCGCGGCTGAGGCACGGGGCAGAGAACACGACCCATGTTGGGAGGCCTTAGTCCTCGATGCAGCACTCCTGGCCATCAATTACTGGCCCGCAGACCTTTGCTGCATGTCTTTCCTCTGTCTAAACCCCATTTCCTGTCAGCTTACATTCATATAAGTGCAAAAAATGTCAATCTAAGGAAAAACGTTTGACTTGTATAAAGCCTAAAGCAAAAATCGATTCAAATCTGGCATGGTATATCACTTTAGCTCAAAGCTGTACATAACTGTTGCTTTACAAATGCCCTAAAATATATGTACAGCACCCTCCACTATTATGTCACTGAAAAACACATTGAACAGAACTACAGGTTTTTATTAGCACAGGCATTTGTCTACTATTTGTCTGAGATGTTCCTGAAGTGAGTGGACCATAAAAACTGACATGTAACAAATGGTTGCAATTAAAAGTACATAAATAAACATTTATTTTTTTAATCGAGAAAAGATTAATATTTAACCCTGACTCTCGTGTCTTTGCTGTGACACTAGATCAAAAACTCTTGTGTAAAGCCGTTTCCAGGAAAATCCAATATTTGCGTTGCATTACTGGCAGCCTCTCCTCGGGTTGAGTAAGTTAACTTGGCTGCTCTCAGGGTTTGCTCGGAGGTGAAAAGTTGCGCAACCCAAAGCTGGATCTTGACAATGTAATGCAGAGAAGACAAGTTGTCATGAAATCAGCCAGATTAATAAATTTGATGTTGTGAAATACAAAGTCTTGTTCCTCCTTGTCGAGGTGTTTCTGTCTCATGGGATTTATACAAGTCTAAATGGACGTGATGTTCTCTTTAATCCTTTAATGTTGCTTGAAAATAAAGCCTGTGTTTTTGTTAAATGACAGCAGAATGAGCGGGGCGCCGAGTGTAAGGGCTGCTTTGACTTCATGATATGTTTTAATCAGTTCCCAAACGCAGGCTCGCTGAGGCAGCCCTTTGTCCTGCTGATAAATTCTCAGCCAGCTGGCGCTTTGCTCTCTCTTATCGCTACTTAAACAGTTAAGGGCACTGACATTGCACTCAAAGTCCCACACTCGAATTTTCTATCCAAATACAGTATTTAGTGTTTTTTTTGGGTTTTTTTATAGAAATTTATCAGCAAAGAAACTTGTGATTCTTTGAACTTATGTCACGTTGACAAATGTTATTTTCCCAAAGTTCAGAGTGACTTGTCAAACGGTCGCACACAGCGCTCTGTCTTCAACACATAACAGAACAGCTTTGTAGTTTACCCTTGATGTGGCCACAGTTGTAGCTGTTCGATGTTTTCTTTGAGCTCGCATTTGTTTTAAACGGCATAATGTCAGCAGCTTGTCAGCTTCAGTGTGTTTCTCCTCCTACTCTCCATTGATGCATGATTTCCAGTTATTGTTTCCAGTAAGAAGAAAGGACTTCTTTAATAAAAGTAAATAGAGGAATAAATAAAAACGGAATAAGAGCTGCTTTCTGTTTTTGCTTTTCTTAGAAAGTACATCCAGCTCAGTGGTCCTGTGTTTAGCCACATCTCTTTCTTAGGTAGTGATTGATGGAGTCATTGATGGAGCGATGGCCTCCATTCCCTCTATTTTTTTTACTAATATGTGAATTCATGCCTGTTACTCTGTCTTACATGGAGTCATTTACAAAGATATTGTTGCCATTTACTCTTTGTTCTCCTCTTTATTTGCTGTGGAAAGCACTTCAGACCTGGTTCTTCACGTCTTCCTTTGGATGAACTCCTTTAAGAAGGAATTGCTTTTATCAGCTCTGGATTTTTTTCCCCCTTTCCTCTAGGGAGTGGGGGGAAGTGGTGGCTTAATGTTTAGAGCAAGGGGCTTGCGCCCTGGAAAGGCTGCAAGTTAGCTGGTTTGAATCCCACAGACTGCCACTCTGGGTCCCTGAACTAGACCCGTACCCCCAGACTACTTCTGTGGCACCACACATTAGCAGCTCCCTGCTCTCTTAGGAATTGGTTAAATTTCATTGGAATGTATGTTGAAATGCCAAATAAAGCCAATATTACAGTTTTTATAGATTGCTTTGACGCAGCAGTCAACTCAAAGCCCACATTTTTCAAAACAGTTAACGCATTGGCCTAAAAAGTGGCAACAATGGTCAAAATGACACATTTTGTTTGCAAAAGGCTCCAACTCCGCCAAAACATTTAAAATATGAACCAAAAGCAAACTTTGCCCTCAAAAAACACAACCTGCACACAAATGTATGAGCCCTTCCGATCATTCATTACACAAGGGGCAACAAAATACAAAATACCACACTCCCAATGTGAATCAGTGCAGCATTGCTGGTCATTGTAGCCAAAGACTGTACGCAGCTTACATGTCAGTGTCATTTGTAGCCAAATTTGCCTTCTTGCAAAAAATGGATCCAGAATCAGATATGCTGTGATCCAAATTTTATTGATTATTCATTCTTTTTTTTCAGATTGTGGCTACAAATGAAATTTTCCAACAGAAAATACTAGAGCTGTCTGTTTCTTCTAGTCTCTTCTCTCTTGACAAATAGGCCACATGGCCTCATCTTCATCGCACTCAATATTTTCCCTTGCGATGCACCTAGGTAAAAATCTTCTTGCATGCCTGATCCATCCTTGACATGCCTCTGCATCTATATCTTGGGCAGCAGCAGTCATTGCATTGAGCAAGGGCATCTGCTCATAGGGGCGGTGATCAGATACCTTCCATCTCCATGCACTGAAGAATTCCTCTATAGGAATAGATAGAGATGTATGTATATACTGTATAGCAGCAATACCTGCTCTCCCGTTGAAAAACTCTTACAATGGATGCAACCGTGTTTCTATTGAGAAAAGGTTGGACTCTTTTTCCCGCCCCTCCAAGTGAAAGGCCATGATTTACCACATGATCAATCATAGTTGCCTGAATTTCATCTGTAACTTGAGCCCTTCCAGCTACACCTCCATCACGCACATGGACTCCTCTTCCTCATAATCTTCTTCCTCTGACCCATCTACCTCTTACTCTGACTCTCATCTGCCTTAGACCATCCATGCTTTCAAAGAACAACACACAACATGGCACCTTTTCCGTAAAGCCTGCAAACTGATTGCAAATTGAAAAATTGTGTAAAGAAGTGTCAATCAGGTGCTTCAGTGATTTCATTCCGATCAAGAAGTTTCTAAGAGCTCGGAACATATGGTTCCTGTTTGGCAACCACAGCTAAAGCAAAGGAGTTTGGACTGCATGAATGACATCTGCGTTAACTGTTTTGCAAAAGGCCGGGGAAAATGTGTCAAACCAATGAGAATGGGTTAACTCATTTGCAAGAGGTGTCTTTTGCTCTGCTGAGGTGGTGATGATGGAAACTTAGAGGTTGCCAGTTTCTTCAAACAGGTCAAAGCAATCAACTAAAACTGTAATACTTTGTTCTCTTTCATTGAAAGAGTTATCTCGGTGAACAATTTTCCCTTAGCTGAAAGTCCTCCTGGCCGGGTGCTACTGTGTTTGCCTGCAGAAAAACACTGTGCCTATAGTGGAACTAAAGCCGATGTAAAAGCATAAACCCACCCTCAAACATATTTTTAAAAATTCCACCAAAGTGGGCGGTGGAAAGAGGGGGTGGCGGTGGCTGTAGCCAGGATGAGGAAAAGGGACAGCTAGCTTAATTAGTTTCGCCTTGGATCAGTCTTAGTTGGAGGATTCTTCCCCCCCCCCTCATTACCGGCGCTTGAGGGAGGCTTTGTTGAGGCCAGCAGACATGAGCCTTATCACTTTGAGCGGCTGGGTAACGGGCACTGACTAAGCGATGCCCGAAGCTTCTGGGTGGTAACGTGACGTTAGCAGCATCATTGCTAACATAGTCTAACTTTCAAAGCAGCAACAAACTTTCAGAAGGTCTACATTTACACGTACATTCAAACTAACTCAAGTAAAGATCTCCAGAAAAACACTATCAGTCAATTCTCGCAATTCCAACTCCAGACTCGCCACAGGGGCATGAGTCTGAAGCCCTATTTTACGCCCAGGACACACTGTGCAATTGTGGGCCGTCGCAGACAAAAGACGAGGACCGTGGAAGAATTGTGGAGAAATCTTTGGTTACGGCTCTAAATCTGCGGTCTTACGTCACGTGAGACAGGTTCAAGGTTAACTACAAATAACCCGCGATCAATATCTGACAGTGTCAGATATTTCTGATCAGAGCCATCACGGTAGCCTACGAGAGTTCACAAGTGCTTAATGGTGCTGGCTGTATGTAAAGAAAAAAATGTATACGTTTTGGATTTCTGAATCAGTTTCTGTCAGACAAGGATTGCACCTTTAAGGCCAAAGTTACACAGTTTATGTGCAAAAAAAATTATTTGCGGTTTAGCTACTGTAAAAATGGAGCCACATTTTGGGGATTGCCATTCATGGTACTGTACATGTGCTGTTTGTGAGCTTCTCCCTTATTCAGGGGTCACCAGAGCAAGTCATTAGAACTTTTACACCAGATGCCCTTTCTGACACAACTGGGATTCAAACCTGGGTTCCCAGTATCAAAGATGGAGACTTAGCCCACTACACCACAAATGGACTGTAGCTCCACAGTCTGTGAGTCAATAAAAGAGACTGTGTTTAAAGATCAATAGGGATTCTTTGGAATTTGGCATAAGATTCCCCCAGATCAGTACACAGAGCGGTAACTTTTTACTTGGTTCTGGTCTGGGTCTTCTTTGTTCAACAAAGTCGTGTCAACAGAGTCTTTTCTTAGAGCATTCTTGCATTGGCAGTTTGAAGTTGACCTAGCCCCAATAAACAACTAAAGCTTCTGACTTTTAATGACAGAATCCTGACCTATGGGGATTTTCTGGTGGATTTTTCTTTTTCTTTGGAAATTCCAGTTTCAGGTTTTAAACTGAACACGTGAATGAATTACATGTTCTCTTGGTTCTAACCATCTTGACATTGTGAATAGCCTTTGACCCTGCAGTGAAAACAAACACATCTCCCTGAAATGACATTGGGATGGCTGTGGTTCTCCAGCTAGTGTGAGGGTGGTGTTGGCTGAAAGGTTTCTGAATAGACACAAACCACTTTGCTGTCAAGGTAAAGCTCTTTGGTATGATTGCAGATTATCCTTCAGAACAGTGTGATACACTGTTATGTAAAAATGTTGGGCACATCCTGCTAAGGTTTATCCTGACAGCACTGATCTATGACTCTTACGCCCGGTCCCTGTGAAAGTCTGCGATGTTGCAACAGACTTTGTGCAGGCTGTGGGAGCTATTTGTTGTCTCAGGTGGTTCTGATGAAATCACATGAAAGCGGTAATTCCAAACAGGAATTGCCATATTTGGCTTTTATATGTGAAGAGCACGCCTGTCTGTGCCCTGTGTTCACGTTGCTGGAAAACATAAGCTGGAGAAGGAGCCTTTAATAACAGGGGCCAAGACTGAGCAAACAGGGAAAGAGCTTCTAACTGATTCATGTGCAAGACGATTGATTTCCTTGACGTTGTTAGCTGACTTTTTGCTAAATTTAAAAGAAAATAAACATCCAATATTACGCAGAACGGTGTCAGGTTAGAGCTGGAGTTGTATGGGTGAAATCAAAAGTTAATTTCTCATGTGCAGTTTAAACCCCTTTGATCTGAGCTAAATCTTTATTAGGTTCGTCTGATGCATTTTAAGGAGCTTCAAAGGAAGGATCAGACAAAATCGTCTGGGAGGAATCTAAGGGGATTAATGGTTTCTTTCAGTGTACAGACTGCCTGTAGCAGACCTGCCACATGAACAGGAAGTGAAACCATAGCAATGAAGCCTTGTGCAATGTGTGACGCAAGTTGTCCTGCAGTGTGCATCAGCTTGTGCCTTTTGAATTACACATCAAACCCGGGCGCCCTAATAAACCAGCTGCCGTTGTTTTGATAGATTGCCTTATTTAGTTTATTCCACCTTGCTGACATCAGTTTGGGAAATTGTGAAGCAAATGTGCATTTCCTTTTCAACAACTGTATATTTATAAGAAAAAAAAAGACACGATGAATTTCTAGAGCAGATTTTCACAAAAACGAATAAAAACTATTCTGCATGTATAACATTCAGGAACTGATGTCACAGTGGGTTTGAAGGATTGACACCAGATATGAATAATGAAGAGAGTTTGCTTTTTCATCTAGCCTGACTGACTTTTCCTCTGAGGAATACAGCTTAGATGGAGAAGAATGTGACAAAGGTCAAACAGAAGGAGTGTCTTGATCCTGAGGCATAGGCAGAGGGCAATTAGAATAATGATTGTCTTCAAACTATGTTTGTATTCCAGTTGAAAGTTTTTTTCATTTGATTTTTTCCAGCCTGTTTACCACTGATAAATGTCATATTCTACTGGTATTGGCTCAAAAGGATAAGTAAGGGACAAAACACTTCTTTTTTTACGTCATGATCAGTAATGTACCTTTGATCCTGTTTATGGGAAGGAAAGAAAAACATACTTTTTGTCACTGGTGCTGGCAGAAATGAAAGTGATGGTATAGGCTGGAGAAGGAGGCAAGGTGGGGCTAACTGTTTTGAGAGGCAATATTGTTAGTCCGTCTCAGCATTTGTGGCGGTTGGTGTGTCACTATGTGGCCATTCCGGGTTGCTCTGGTTCTCTTTATCATTCAAAAGTGTTTACTTGATTCACTTGAACACTTTATTTATTCAGTAGCTGAAATGGAAAAACACGTCGGCATGACATCAGGTTTCAGGATGTGATTTAAATGGTTCCCAGAAACAGTCCTACTGCAAAAAAAAGCATTACTCTTAGGCATGCAAACACTTGTGCATCCTGCCATCATGCTCCCTCTGTGAGTTCTGGTCCAGCAGTGGAGAGGAGAGGCGCATTAACGCACTCGACTGACCAGGCCTTGTTTCCAACAGCAACAATGGATAAAGATCTGTTCCGCTGCTTGAGAAGGCCACGGTCACGGACGGCAAGGTCGGCCAGCACGCACACTGCTACTTGTGCGTCACTGATAGCGTGCAGTCAAGTCCACAGTTTAGACAAGGGTGCTGTTTTCATGGTCTGGCTTCCAGGAAATCATGCCAGATTTTAAATGAATCAAGGCTTGTAATTCAAATGGTTCAATGCCTCATCTTAAAGAACACCATACCTGCCTAATTAAAAACCCATACAGACAACAAAGTAAAACAATGGCTCAAATTTACTAAAACCTGTGAACATTAGAGCAACTTTTGTATATAGTCTGTATTACATGTTCTGTATGTTTTTCATGTTTGTATCTTACTGCTTGTATTTGTTGTCTTAGGGACCTGGTCTGCAAATTAGCTGTTAGCTAGATGACCAATGAACACGACATCGGTTGCACTTGTAGCAACGTTTTTTTGTTCTGTCCCTATCAAATAAACTTATTAATAATAATAAAACTGTTAGTATAAGTAGCATCTTACCCAAGGACGGAAGTTGATTGTTGCACTGGGAATTTGTAGTTGCTAAGATAAACTTTAGACACACAGACATGTCTGCTTACAGTACATAATAAGTACAAGTAATGAATGAAAGTTTTCTTGCCACATATTTTAATAAGTTTGGTTCCTACCATTGATCCAACTTTTAGGCATAATTTGTTTCAATAATCAAATTTGTCATAGGTTTAATTGTGGGGCTATGGAAAGGCCATCCTACATGCCTAATGTTTGCCTGAGTTCCTCTTGTTGTTCCCCGATAGCGTCCAAACTCCAACCCTCGGGCTGTGGTACTTCATTATTCTATCCACTTTGTGCAATGTACCTATACCACTGGCAAAGAAACAGATTCACAGCCCGATTCTGCCGCCACTGGGCTCCAAAGCTGGAACAGTTTTTAACAATTTAGAAAACTTCACATTTAGCATTTTTCTTGTGGTTAAGCCTTAAATATACAGGCACACTCACACAGACACCTACAGGTAATCTGTAAGCACTTAGGATCCAAGCACCTGTAGGTGTTTGTGAGAGTGTGCTTGTATATGTACAAGCTTCTATATAGATAAACCCTATAATTAGCTTTGGCTGCCACTAAATTCATCTTTTATTAAATGATATTGCATATTTTTCAGTGATGTTATCATAGTGATTGATTGTTTGTGCCTGTGATACTTTTTCTGTTGATTGTATTGTTCGTTTTATATCTGTTTCTGCAGGTGTGGAAGCAGACTCCGAGAATGGTGTCTTGTTCTCTTTTTTTCCTCTGCTCTATTGTTTGTCACATGTTCTCCCTTTTAATGTTTGGCCTCACCTTCTTCTCTTTCTTTCTTTGTCTTACGCCTCTCTGTTCTTGTGTCCATTAAATTTGGAACAATCCCAAAAATAATATCCAATAAAGTTTTTTGCCTAATTAAAGCGGATCACTACAGCGAAAGCAGTAATGCTCCACTTTTAAAAGTAAATCTGTGAGGCTTTCTTTGGCACTAAGAAAGCAATTCTTAGTGCTACACTGCCAGACAAGACATGGTAAAAAAAAGAAAAAAAAAACTTCACTTTGAGCCCTCAAAATATTCATGCTATTATGTCCAAATCACTCAATTTCTCCAGAGGCATTAGGCATCATGCTTGTCCATGTGGGCAGCTGCAAATTTCCATCAGCGTTAATTTTGAGCCAAATGGCTTCAACGACTTAGGGTTAGAAAAGACAAAGACTGCGCTAGTTGGTCTCGATGAAAAAAAAAAAATACTATTCTAAAACAGCTATATCAGATGTTGATAAGTCATACATCAGAAAGTCACAGAGAATAAACAAATTCTGTATTGCTAAACGTATTTGCGCACCCCTCCAGATCCTTGAATCTAGGACTTTCCATCACTTACATGACAGCAAGTGTATGAAACAAAAAAGCCAAGGCTTGCAGACTGCTTCTACAGACATTTGTACAAGGATGGGTGACTCTCAGGGGCTCAGTGAATGCCTGTGTGGTACTGTGATAGGAGTCCACCTGTGCAATACAACCGGTAAATACTCCACAGTCAACTGTTAGTAGTGTTAGAACAAAGTAAAGTGATTGCGATTGATAGCGACACAAAGAAATCACAGAGAGGGGTTAGTACAGAGCCGGCCCTATCCATTTTGACGCCCTAGGCAAAATTACCGTGTGACGCCACCACCAACCCCTTTACCCTCTACTAAGTATTTCAGAGAAACCTCATCATGTAGCGTTGTTCTACATCACACGTGGATAAATGCAGCTCCATGTTAGATGGAACAAAATACAAAAAATAAAAACAGTATTGATAAACAATTTCAATCCACCTTCATTTTATTTCACCAGCCTAACAAAAAAGTTATAAAGGCAATAACAATCTACAGTAAATACTATAAAATACAACCTAATTAAAGTATATGGCTAGTTAACACAAACATTAACAGCAATATGAATAATATCCTTATTGCACTAAATAAAATATTCCAGAAACAGTCCAGACATAACAAAATATATAGTAAAAAGAAAGAAGAATTGCTCAAAATAACTGTGTAATACAATATGCATAATGTAGCAATATCCTACATTAAATATTGGACCCGATAAATAATAGAGATTGTTTTAGATTTGATCTGGTCTGATTTGATACCTCTAGGTTTGACAGGAACAAAACGTGACTAAGAGGATGATCATTATAGGGAATGTTACTTTCATCCAGGCTGACAAGTGAAAATGATTTGAGGTTGATGAGGTTGATTTTGCTGTAAATGTCTTATTTATTGCTCCTTTAAGCTTTCCCTGTAGCACTCTAAACCCAAACAGCAAGAGTCAACCGAGTTAAATTTTAACAGTCAAATTTCATTTTAATATTAAAATGTACACATTTTCATTGACTATTACCATTAGGGGTGGTCAGTATTATATTAATATTGTGATTTTAAAACTATATTTGGTCTTAGATGTTGATTGTGATAATATAGTGATATGGCATAGTGTTGCCTGTCCTGGTTTTAAAGGCTACATCAGACTACAGTGAAGTTGTGTCATTTTGTGAACATGAAAGACGGATCTAGCAGTCATATCTTATCCGCTATTATATCCAGATTACTAGTAAATATGTATCAAAAATCTCATCATGTAAATATGTAGGAAAATCAGCATTCACCTTGGACTGAAACCCTGGCTCTATTAGGCTAATTTTTATTTTGATTGTGCAGCTATAAAAATGCTTGTGACGTGATGCCGACTGGCTGCTTCACTGAAACCTCCGTTCAGCCTTAAATGACACGATTCTGGATCACCCAGTTCTGGTCTAATGTTGGATCTCAATAAAATAAGAATAAAAACGAAACATCATAGCTGGTTTCTTAGGGAGAGAGTGGATGGTGTTCCAAGCAGCACGACATAAAGTTCAGGCTATTTCTACACCTGTATGCTTTCTAGGTTCCCCTAAGATGGAAGTCACTGATGGTAACTTGCTGCTGGTATTGATTTAATTAGCGATGTTTACTCTGTTATCCTCCAAAGTAAACTAGTTTTAGCTAATAGTCAACATATGACGTTATGCTTTCTCCACTTTCTGCTCCGATTAAGCTAACTTTCCATCACACTAGCAGGCAACAAAACGTTAAGTACTAATGTTCAACAAACCCTTAATTACCTCTGTGTTTTTCCTGTTTTGCCTCGCCTTCTCCTCTCCTTTCTTCCCTGAGCAGCAACAGCTTTGGCCTTTTTGACATGATTCCAATTTAACTTTTTCCCTGTAAACGGACTGTGGAGTGATGGCCGTAGCCAGCTGGTTGTTGTGTGGGTACTAGTGTCAGCCGGGCTCTCTCTTGGGCTTGCCACCGCTGGCCGCTTGTCAAAGCTACCTTAGGAGTAATGCTTAATATAAGTTATAGTGGGTTTTAGTCATTTCATAAAATAATAGTAGGCTAAATACAGTAGTATTGGTTGTAGGCTGTTGGTATAAAATGAAAAAAAAAACTTGCCGTCAGTGCGCCCCTATGAATCCACGGCGCCCCTAACATTTGCTTATCCTGCCTCCAGTCAGCGCTGGCTCTGGGTTAGTATATGCTGAAGTCCGCAGAGGTCACCAACCTTCTGAATAGTAAACTGTTGCACATCTTAAAACTTCATGTCACCTTCAGATTAGCTTAAAAGCAGTCAGTAGAAAGCCTCATGACAGAGCAGCTGGATCCACGCATTATATGACCAAGTGGACTGCTAAGCGTTGAATGCAGTGACGTAAAGCAAGCTGCCACTGGACTCTAGGTCAGAGGAGATGTGTTCTCAGGAGTGACAAATAAGGTCTTAACCTCTGGCACTCTAAGGGAAGAGTATGGGTTTAGCTGTTGCCAGGAGAAAAACGGGTTCCTACTTCATTTTTGTAGGAACTGGGCTCAGTCTGTTATAGGGTTCTGACCGTGACTCGATAGGACATTTTTGGAATATATTAGGGAGGTGGCTGTGGCCCAGGCCTTAAAAGTCCAACATCAGTGTCTGACCTCACAAATAAACTTCTGGAAGAGAGATATCCCCATAAACCTTGAGGAAGGACTTTCAAGAGCAGTTATATCTGTTATAACCGCAAAGTGTGGACTAACGTCTTGTTAATCCCTACGGATTAAGAATGGGATGTGTATCAGGTTCACGTGTGTGAAAGCAGAGGAGCGAATACTTTTGCTAACACAGTGCATGTTTATGCATTAATATAACGTGTAAATTTGTTATTTAAAAAACAGCTGAGCCTGTGAATGAGCAGGACCATTTGAAATGCTATCTTAATTGGAGCCAGATAAGTTTAGACCTGTCAGTGAATCTTTTTAGAAAATATTTTATCTATCCTCGAATAGGATAACGTTTTACTTGAAATTCCCAGTGGTAGCAGTGGTCCTCAGTAGCAAGCAAGTAGAACACACCAATGGACACATTAAAACAATTAAAATGTAAAATTAAAGGTAAATATATATACTGAGTACACAGTAACAAATACAACAAATCTATTATTAATTTTACATGAGAAGTAGTTTTGTTTTTATTGAATGAACCTAAGTGAATGTAGGCCACGGTGAGCCAAAGGCATTGTGAAAAGAGGAAATCATGGACAACAGCAGTTGAGTTTCACAGCATAATGCTGAACAGGTTATACAGGCAAATAATTGATTACTGGCGGCTGATTAAATGCATGTAGCCTAACCCAGAGAAAATCCAGAAAAACAAGCTGGACAAACTGTAACGATTTTGTATTGTGGATGCAGGGACAGAAACACACCTTCTGGAGCTGGAAGACTGGATTAACAAGCCTCGCTTCTTGGTTATTAAAAGATGACTGGGTGCAACAGAGTGCAATCTGTGCCTACAGTGAAAATAAGTTCCCTAATGACCTGGATGGAGATGGACTGATGTCGTTTGTGGGCAATTACACAGACGACTCACTTTTTGCCTTTCAGAAACCTTTTTTCCCAAATACCAAAGCACCCTCCTGGTTTCAGTCCATATTTGTGTCCTTTGACTGAATTTTCTCAACTCTGAACATGTGACCAAGCAGCAAGACCATTCACAGTGTCCCCTCACATGAGAAAACCATCACATGAGGCCTGATAGGCACGTCTCACTGCCGTGAATTCTTGTTTGCTTTGCATGTGACTCATTCTGTCTTTAAACTGTTTGGCCAGCTGCTCAATGTCTTGTAAAGTTAATGTAAGCGCTTTGAGCATCTGAAAGGATTCTCATGATCCCAGGTCACGTTTACTCTCGTTTAGTTTTTCTGTCTAAATTCAGCTGAACGTTCAGCCAGGACAGAGTGAAAGCTCCTACTGTGAACCTGTGTATATATACCAAAGTGGCAGCTGCCAGTGTAGGTCCAGCAATCCTCTTTATAAACCTGCTGAGTGTGGAAACATGAGACTTGCTGAAAGCTTTATCCAAATCCATACATAAGTGACACGACGGGTCCGGCTCTAATTTAAGACCGCGCTTCGACATCCAGGACAAAGTTGGCTTCATGCAGCTCCTGTTAAGGTTTAGTTTTATGTGAAAATAAAAACGAAGAAATATACAGTACTTTGTAAAATATGCACACCTCGGGAACACTTAGCCTACATTATCAAATATAAACATTAACATATTTTATTGGCAATTTATGTAATTGATCTGTAAAGGAAACCGACAAATGATTTTAGGAACTTTTCACAAATAAAAATCTGAAAAGTGTGCTTTTGTGTTCAGCCTTCCTAAATTAATACTTGGCGGAACCACCTTTGCGAGTCTTCTGGGATGTCTGAGAAAAAGTAGGATGGTGGCAGCATCATGCTATGGGGATATGTATGTTGTTTTAGATATCCGCCACCTGTTTTTACACATTGTTTTGCACGTAAGCCATAAAGTTCAATGTTGGTCTACTCTGACCACGTCAGTTTTTTGACAGATTTCCTCTGTCCCCTTTATTAAGTAAAATTTACACATGACTTATTTTGACTTTCTTCAAACAATGGCTTTTTTATTGCCACTCTACCATAAAGTCTAGTGTATAACGTGCACAACAAATCTTCTCCCACCCGAGCTGCAGCTCTTCTCTAGATAAATGCTGCAGTTGCATGTCAGGTGAGGTGGACCGTCGTGTCTCAGTAGACTTGCATTTGTGCCGTACTTTTTCCCTTTTAAGGGAATTTATTGAAAAGTGCTCTGTGAGAGATGCAAAACCTGAAACGTTGATTTCTAACCTAACCCTGCTTTCAATTAACTCGCAATTTATCCCTGACCTTTCTGTTGTGTTCTCTGGCTTTCAAGATGCTCTTTGTTCTGCTGCTTTTTTAAATTACATACAAGTTGACTCTGGACTTCTGAAGTTAAATGGTAGCACTCCTCCTTATTTGGGAGTCTCATATTAAATGGGGCTGAATACAAATGCTCACAAAACTTTTCTGATTTTTATTAAGAAAACATTTTGAAAGTCATTTTCTTTCCATGTCACAATTATTCTATTACATGCTACATAAATAAAATACATTGAAGTTTTTGGTTTTGAAGTTTGAGGCTGGAATGGAAAATAATATTAAGAAGTTAGACATAGGAAGCACATAGGGTGGAAATCACTTAAGATTCATATATATAGTTTTATTTATTCATACAGTTTTTTTTATTAAACAGGATATATGCATTTAAAGATAAGCAACAATAGGCTGCCACGTTGAAAGCAGCTATTTTAAGCACAACTACAGTAGATCTTATTCCAGAAAACAAATATAAAACATTTCTATGCGTAGAAAGCTGACAGCAAGTCCCACTGCTGACTGTGTTTTTCCCATCGTCATGTCCAGCTTCACTGCAAGCAGAATGGTGCTCTGGCTGCTGTGGTTATGCAAGACATATTTGCTTTACCAAGGGAGGCTTTACAAATCCTCCCCTGATGCCCAATCCTTGATGGTTTATTTTATTGGTGTTAAGGTATTGGGTACAAACTGATGCTAAACATGACAGAGGAAGAGGGGAAGAGGAATAAAATAAATGAGTAAGAGACTGAAAGGACAAAGACAGATAAAAATTACAGAACCAGACAACCAGCTGCAACAAAAAACTCATTTTACAGCCAACGTGGGGAAACCGAGAAAAGATGACCACAAAAACCTGTAAAGAGAAAAAAAAATTACGGAAAAAGCAAAAAAAAAACCACACACAATAACAAAACCAGCAGCAAGCAGATGAAATTAAACTGTCAATACTGATGGAGAGCATAGCCTAACCCTAACCCTAACACAGTGCACAAATGTGTGTGAACATGCAAAATAAGTGGTGCAGGCTTTACATGAATTGTGTTCAGTGACCAGTGCAGAGGCCCACTGTCATCATATCACAATGTCTTGTCTTGTTCTCTGGATGATAGAAACATACATTTACAACAACAGGAATTATTTTGAAAGTTTAGAATAAGAAAACATTTTAGGACTTCAGCTTGTGCGCACTAGTGGTTATTAGACAATGTGGTTTACTTCTGCATATGTGGGAAGCCCTTTGAATAGAAAAGAAGCCTTGGGAACAAACAGTCCTGACGTGTTGGGCTAAGCAGTTTCTCACCGAAACATAAAGCAGTAGTAAAAAAAAAAAGACATAACACCCTTTTTGGAGGAATTTTGGCCCATTCTTTCCTCAGTTTATTGAGGATTTCAGTCATTTATCAATGCACAGCTTTCTTAAGGTCCAGCCACGCCATTTCAATCATTGCAGCACTTAGATTTTTGCCTTAAATTAGCTGCTGTGTTTTGAATCATTGTCCTGTTGATGACCCAGTTTGGGCCACATGTACAACAAATTGGCCTAATATCCATCCATCCATCCATTTTCTAACACGGGCGCGAGGGGTGGTGCCTATCTCCAGCTGTCAATGGGCGAGAGGCGGGGTACACACTGGACAGGTCGCCAGTCCATCAAAGGACCTAATATTTAACTGTATAATACTTTGGTATATAAAGCTATTCTTGGTTGAGTTGAAGACTGAAAGGTGCCCAATTCCTGTGTCTGCCAGACAAGCCCAAATCCTCACCTCTCCACCACCGACACTGCTTCCCAGTAAGGCCGATTGAATATTTTAATTGAGTATTCTTTGGAATCAACTATATTCCACTTCATGCATTCCCCACGTTTTCCTGCCCCACCACCCAGCTCCTTCTTAAATCTAGCATAACAGAAAAGTCTGGAAATAAAGAATTACACAAATGGGGGGTTCTTTGCAAGGAATCGATGCATGGTTAAGTCAGGACTTAATGCTCTGAACATCGGGACGTTTGCATCTGTGTTACACATAGTTCAGGGTCATAATTTAAACTTCCTCTAACTCACATCTGTGCTCCATTTCGATCATGATGATTCATGGTTCTGTATCCTCCTGTTGCTCCGCTAAAAAAGGCTGATCATGTCTGTGAGTAATGTTTCAAGAAGCAAAAATGCATCCATCTATAAACTTATCGCTAAGCTAATTTGGTTTCTGTCTCGTTGGTTTGTCAAAGTCCCGCACTAATCCAATTTTGGGTCCTTTTCTCTCATCATTTTACCTCTACTCTCCCATCTTTCTCCTCTATACTTATAATCTAAATATTAAACAGATCACAGTTAATGTGGCCACATGTCGTCCGATCACGGTAAATGTTCCCATGAAACACACGAGCACCTTGCTGCTGGGCAGTATGCATTATATTATTTAACTGAAATATGGAGAGATGCTGTCCTGAATGTTTCTTCAGATTGAATCGTCTGAGTAATTCGAAGAATTGTTTCAGGTACCGTTAGAATGAGGTGTTTGCTTTTTCAAAACATCTCTAACAACTCTGGTTTACGGACAAACATCTCTACGTTGGTCTCATCTATCCAAAGCAAGTTATTCCAGATGTGTGGAGGGCCAATCAGATGCAACTTTACAAACAGCCATATTCTTTCTAGAGAGGCTTTCTGCATGCAGTCCCTCTATACAGGCCATACTTGTTCAGTCTTTTTTTACTGTCCAGTGATTAGCTCTACCTATAACATGCTAACTTACCTGCGTAGCACCGTACGCTCTGACCTTGGGATTGGTTTGCTTGGACTGGCTTGAATCATCTTGCTGATTATGAACTCTGCTTAATGTCAAATTGTTCAGGAATGGCCCGATTACCATTACCAGGTTGACATAATGCAACATTTACCTCCCTAAGGTCATTCCTTGGCATCTTGTTGACAAATGACACTGAGCCTGATTGACACTGAGACTGGTTCTGGTTCTGCTGGAGGTTTTTCCTTCCCATTAAAGGGGAGTTTTCCTCTCCACTGTCGCTTCATGCTTGCTCAGTATGAGGGATTGCTGCAAAGCCATGGACAATGCAGACGACTGTCCACTGTGGCTCTACGCTCTTTCAGGAGGAGTGAATGCTGCTTGTCGAGACTTGATGCAACCTGCTGGGTTTCCTTAGAGAGGAAACTTTTTGACCAATCTGTATAATCTGATTGAATTTGACTTTGGAAATTGCCTTGAGATGACATGTATCATGAATTGGCACTATATAAATAAAATTGAATTGAACTGAAAATGCTGCTTTTCTAGAGATGCTCAAACTTTATAACGACCAGGTAATAAATTGTGTTTCATCAACCGCATCTGATTCCTACTTTCCATTCTTAAATCCTTTGGAAGCAGTAACAGAAGTTCTTATTTTTAACCATGACTGCATTTACATCAATGAAAACCCTCTTTTGTTGAATTGTTTCTGTAGTAAATCTTTTCTAGCTTTCTAAACATTGCAGTAAAGCCTAAACAGCGCATGAAATAATGGCACTTCTTACTTGAGGAGCCTTTCTAAAGTAGATCTACAAAGATATCAGCGGAGGGCAGGAAACAAGGAAGTGTTGCACTAGTTAGTACGCACCTACATATGGTTCAGACCTGTAAATTGCACAATTTCCTGCTTTCCTGGAGGTGCCTGTAGATAAACTGGTTGGTGTAAGAATGACTGAGTATACAGGGCTGGCTGTCTGTTTGGCACCTGCCCAGGATTAACCGTCCCCTTTTCCCATGGCAGGTGGAAGGCGCTCCAGCATCCTGTTAATCTGAACAGGGCAAAACAAAGAAAAGGAACAGACGCATGAAGGGGAAAAAAAAGGAAATCGCAATCCGGCTACTGGGGTTAATTTTTTCTGAGAGCAAAAACTCTTCAAACTCCAGATTTCATGCTCTACATCCCAACCATTAAATGAAAACACTGATGGAAGATGCAAGACACAAAGCACACTGTGCTGAGCATGCACAACTAAACAGAAACTCAAGGCTGAAATGAGTCTTGTGTCCTGAAACAAGCCAGAATTTAGACTGAAATTGAAAAACCCACCCTGACGTGCTTTTCAGTTTCGCCTCAGCACCTGTAGGCCCGATTTTGCCTTTTCTGTGGTCGCAGTTCTGACAGGAAGCCGTGAATTTGTCACCGCACTCTTTTTAAGCAGCTGAGGCGTAGCTACGTCAAAGGTCTCTGCGGTTTTCTTCACCCAGCCACAGGAGCAGAAGATAGAGCTCAACCGGCCTGTGATTTGCTCCAAAACAAAGCAGAGCGCTTTAAACCATGAGGGCAGAGATCAGGAAACAACTGACGTACACGTCGGTGTAACAACACTCATGGAGCCAGACCAGCCGGGTCCTGCTGGGTCACAGCTGAATCCGTCGCTTCGGTGTCGCATGTGAGAACCTGATCTCATCAGCTCACACAACAACAACAACCGGGACTCCAGGTGCTTTTGTTCAGTGGGTGGGTTCAGAAACTGGTCTCCTCTATACAGAAAAAAAAACCTTCCCTGAAATTAGAAGAATGTCCTGAAGGCGAATAACCATTTCTGTCTTTTCTCCGGCATCAACAATACTCAAATTGACCTATTTTTGATTGTAAGCAAAGGCAGTCTTAAATTTAAGTCCTGGGAAACTCACAGATGCATTACAGTCTTATGTAATCAAACCAAGACCCTTTCTTAGAAAAGAAAGGTGGAGCCAAACAGCAGAGATAAGCAGAATAAATACAGTGGCTTTCTGTGTAGGATTTGTATAACAGAAGTAATAGAAAATGTCACCATATAGTTAGGAGTGTTCATTTGAGGGTTTCACCCTAAAAATCATTTGAGCTAATCATTCGGCAACCTTACTCTGGTTTTAAACTCATTCTTCCACCAAACATTCAAGTTTCTACCTTCAAATTCATTTATTCAAGTGATTACCTTTTAAAAAAAGGATGACAAATGTCACCAAGGGTGGGCTGCACAGTGTACAAATTATGGGCATGCGTGAGTTCTCTCCAGACACTACAGCGTCCTCTGAATGGACAGAAATATGCATGTTAGGTTAATTGGTCCGCTTAAATAACCCACTGAAGTGAATGTTTGTTTCATGTTGCTTGGGATTTAAGGTCTCTCCAGGGTGCTCCTCACCTCCCGCTGGAGATAGATACCAGGCCCTCCGATCCACCCGGGAGCCTGGAAGCATAAACTGGTACGGACATTGGATGGATGAAATTCAGCAGTATGCCAGAGTATGTGCACCTGAATCTACTATAGATATAAAGTCTTCAGACCCCTTTTAGCTTCCCAGGTTTGATGTTCAATTTGTTATTTTTCCATCATTAATGCGACTTAATCTGCTCCTTTCTATCCAATGGCTAAAATGTTATAATTTGCTTATGGTCTACTGTAAGGAATTGGGGTTATATGGCCCTCATAAAATCATATCTACCTGCAGATCAGTTATTTTGGTTTGATCAGTGGCCGACCCAAACCGGAGTCAAGAGCCAGAACTCCCCAGTTCTGCGAGCACACATTTCATTAGAGGGACCACACTAGAAAAAGGTTGAGACATGTCTGAACTATGGCAAATTCTTTCCTTTTAGCAGCTTTACCTTTCTGCCACTGCAGCTCCAAAACTTTGGAACAAATTGCCACTGCGCATTGGACAGGCCTTTTATTTTAAATCTCTTAAAACCCACCTCTTCTCCTTGGCTTTTGATACCATGTAGAGTTGAGTTTTGTATACGTGCATATTTTTGTGTGGAAAGTCCATTAATTTAGTTTACTACTTTTATCATCTACATCTTGTTTTATATATTAGGTGTATTTGATTTTGTTGCACAGCACTTTGGAAACCTCATGTTTGTTAAAACTTGTGCTACATAAAGTGGATTGGATTTTCTGCTTCTATGCATATTAATGGAATGAATGAGATCTTTGGGTTCAGGCTTGCTTGCCTTTCCTTGGTAACCAAGACTGTAGTTGTATGTATTGGATCTATTCTGTCATTTCTGGATGCGTTTTAAACAAAGCGGTGATCTTTGAATGCAAACATTTTTAAATGTTTTATACGGGGGGGCACACATGAGATGATAGCTCAGCTCTTAGAGTCTTTCCTGCAGACAGTTTACTTCAGTCCATATTTTCCTTCCTTAGAGGATCAGCTAACAGGGAAGCTTTTGACTTGGTAATTTGGGCTCGATTTACAGAATCAATGCAGATCCATTAAATCTCAACCCCAGGATTCACCCAGTGCCTTTACAAGAACATGGAGACAAGATTGAATGCTTGATTATTTAATACCGAAATTAGACTACAAGGAGAGCGAGCAAATAAAATGTGAAGACAAGACGTTTTACATGCGGACATCTGACTCTGAGACCATACACAAATAAATAAGTGTAATATTTAACCGATGGGTCCCCGTTCCCTCCCAAACAAACGTATAAATACTGGATCCACCCACGTTTCATTTTGAAGAATGAGTGAAAGATTTGTTGGCAATCTTAAATCCTCTGAACTCTACCACACATTGATGCAGAGCTGGCAGTGGTACAGACCTGCTGTAGAATTATGGACTTAGGTTTAGTCTATACATTAGCAAGATCTGAGGACTCCTGCGACTGCAATTTACCTCTACACATTAGATTGTGTATTTACAAAAATGTTAAACATTTCATATAGACTTCTTGGGCAGATTTGTAATTCAGACACTGATGAGTTGGGGAAAGAGTTCACTGGCAAACATGTCGTCCCAGGAGCTTTGGGAACATAGGGGAGAGGACATGTCGCTGAAAGGGGAAGGGGACCCTTCATATCCAGAGTCGCTGTAGGTGTCCGCAAGGCAGGCTTCCTTCTCCAGGGTGCCGAGAGCAGGGGAGGAGGCACCAGGGAAGAGGCCATCCACCTGACTGCGGTCATTACAGGTGGGGATGACCACTTCCTCCGGCTCGTCTTTGACACAGATCGTCTCCTCCCCGACTACGACCTCGGTTACGGTGAAGGAGGCCCCGTCGCTCTCCTCATTGGTGCCGCTCTCCAAGTCGCCGCATTGCTCGCTGCTCCCTTCCTCCACTGGCTTGGTGTAGATGTGATCAAAGTGAATCAGTTCATTAAGGGTCTCCAGCTTAACTGATGGGGCCCCCAGAGGCGCAGGTGAGGCGGCAGGTACTGGGTGCCCCCCTCCAACCAGCAGCACAGGCGGCTCCTGGCACTCCTGCTCGCAAGACTTGAGAAACAGCTCTGGGTCAAGGATGTCCAGAATGCCCAGCAGCAGATCAGACTGTTGAAGGGGAGGCAGAAAGGGGGTTAGTCTGGTGGCGCTCAACTTTTGAAGCAAGTTTCTGTTTTTAGTATGAATCCAAGTTAGTGTCCTGGAGTCGTAAGGCAACTGCTAGTCAGAAAGGGTCCCCAAGACCCACAGCATTCTAGGCCCATCAGCTCAAAATGTCAGGTGTGTATGAACGCCATTCTATAACCCTTTAAATCAGTGTCAGGATTGCTTTGAATGTAAGCCACTAGCATCTGGTAGCTCTCTTGTTTAAGGGGGCTCTGGACTTGAGGGGCGGAGACAGATCCGCACCCCAAGTTACACAGCAGGGTTTTTGAGCAGAGCAGCCTGCACACATCATCAATACACGCAGAGTGCTGTATATCGACATGGAAAAATCAAATATACATCTCAAATTAGGCTAATGTGGGTCAAAAGTTACTTATTGGGACGTTAAGGTCCAACCGACTGGAAATTCTGTACATTGTTTGTGGCGCCATTCAGATTATCTGTGCAAATGTTCACATGTGTCCCAAAAAAAAAAAAAAAAAATAAACAGAAATGCTAACTATTAAAGAGTACATAAAAAAAAAAAAAAAAAAAAAAAAAAAAACCCGGAAATGCTAACTATTAAAGACTACATAAAAAAAAAGAAAAAAGATTTGCAACAACAGTTTAGAAGTCCCTTTGGAAAAATTTTAAGTTCACTTTGGCCGTATGCGTCAGCCTCCAGGACCAGCCGACTTCCTAAACCACTTCCTCAAAGCAGAGATGGCGACCAAGTCTCACCTCATTGTCTGAAGAGTCAAGACCATCTGTATCCATTGAGAAGTCTTCAGATTTGGAGACTGCTGGGCCTGCACCTGCTGCGGAGGCACACGTAGCCTGAGTGCTGCGGACTCAGAAGACCCGATCCCCAAACCTGCGTCGTTCCCGGTGGACAGTAGAGTCTGAACCTTTGAAACAGAAAACCCACGAGAGTCAATGAAGCGCCACAACATGAGGCCGTCCTAAACCGCCAGTTCTCCCTTCATGATACGGACCTTTGTTTTCGAGTCCAGGGTGTCCAACCCCAGTCTCTGTCTCAATTCCTCGTTTTCTGTCAGGAGACCGCTCGTTTTTTCTCTAAGCATTCTGTTTTCGATGTGAAGTTTCTGGTTCTGTGGGAAGCGAGCAGACGTTAGCGCGTGAAACTTGGAACGGGTTTGTAGAGGAGAAGTGAAGCATGAACTTTTTCAAGTGAGAAAGCAAAAACTAGAAATGAAACAAGCGTTCTCTCACTTATGCATGTACGGAGTTTTGTCTCCAAATAGCATCTTTTTTTTTTATTATTCAATTCCAAGGTTGAACTAAATGAAGCATTAAATGATTCACTGCCGGAAGTTCTGCCTACGCCTTTATTAGTGATGTAATAAAAAAAATTACCTCCAGCTCCAATTCTATAACTTGTTGTTCCAGTTCTCCCATTTTGGCCTTTTTCCTGTCTCTTGCTGTCTGGGCTGCCACTCTGTTTTTTAGTTTCCTGAGAAAAAAAAAAAGGAAAAAAAAAACTGAATTAGGACGGTTTCCATGACGCCGGCTCCGTCCGAGCTGGGTCGCGTGCTGCGCAGTCAACGCTGACGTTGCTGCCACGCAGGCAAGGAGGAACCGGGGCAGAAGCAGACCCAGGAACAGTTGAATCATCATATAACAGTTTTATGAGCAAGGGCAAAGTCCAGAAACGACAAGATAATGCATACACACTTAAAAAAAAGAGACCCTTCAAAACAACATTCTGATTCAAAACTCAATTTTTAGGGGGGTTAAATGGAGTCCAGCGGATGGCAGACTAGTCTCAGGGCGTGTCTCGGGTTAAATGCCCAAAACAACGTCTTCGTTTAGCGACGCTTTTTTAGGCGTTCACACCGAGATATATGTATTGACATGACGGATGTTTTTTTATCATCATTATTATTATTATTTAACTAACCTGCGAAGCGCTTTTTCTTCAGGACTCAAATGAGTCAGCCTCTGCCGTTTCCGCACTGGCGGCCCCACGGACATGTTGGAGTCCGAGTCCGACGACGCCTGGCTGGCCGCTGACGGTAGAACCAGAGAGATCTGCCGGCTGTAGGCCGTCTGTGTGCCGCTCGATGAGCCGGACTGCTTCCCGGATATCAGGAGCACTTTGTGACTTCCTGCTGCCGTTACCACCACCATGTTCACAATATTTCTTTTGCGGCTGTATGAAATGGAAATATCACGGGATGTCTGTCGGTGGAAACCTCCGGGTTTCCCTGCCAACCCGAACCTTGGCTCTTCGCAACTGACTTACTGAAGTGGGTTGCAACTCCGATCTTTTCTACCATCGTGTAGATACCTCATTGGCTCGTAGAGGCTGTGACGCAAAGTGTTTACGAGTTGTGATTGGTTGCAGAGCTAATGTAAAATTGCAACTGAAGTTCCACAGAAATCAAGCCAAGTTGCCCCAGAGTTTTTCATCTGGCTTTTTATCCGTGTTTTTTGTGTACGTCTACTAATGTCACGTAACAAATCTGACATATTTACATAAACAATACTATCTTTGAGCCTATATCACAGCGTGGTGTTGGTTTTTCTTGTGAAATAAAAGGCAATTTTTATTTTAAACATGTTTTCACCTGCTTTCATCTCACCTGGCGATCTTTAGCAAATGCTGTTTCTTGTCCGGTTAACACAACAGCTTCCTCATTCTTTACATTTTTAACAAGCCATTCAAACTAACACAACAAGTTGTGCAGCTTCAGCCTTCCCTGAAATGACATTACTTCCCTCTTCCTTTAATAAAGAGAAAGTGTACGCAGAGAAAAGTATTATAATATGTCAATGGTTTCTCTAAATATATTTACAACATTTCTACTGGCAATACATTCAAAATTGGAGGGGAACAGGGAATAAGCATTGAACACACTTGCCTACATTTACTTTATTCAATATTTCTTAGATGAATGATTTTGGTAATGAATGATTTTGGTAATAAAATTACCAAAACATATGACATCCCCTGCGAGGAGAAATAATCTGCATTGTTCGTGCGTTATTTTCGACCCATTCTTTCCCACAGAGGGTTAGGGATTCTGGGCATACCACACTGAAATGTTCAGTTCTCTCCATAGATTTGCAATTGGATACAATTGCTGCGACTGATTGGACCGTTCCAGTGGTTACTTTCTCTAAAACTAGTTAAGATTTTTGTTGGCTGTGTGTTTAGACTGTCTTTTTTGGCTATTGTCCACACTCGTTTCATCCCGTTACATTTATCCATTCAACCTTCCTTCAGTTATATGAAGTCTGCCAGAACCATATGCTATGGGACCATGATGTTCCCAACCACAAACTTCAATTTAGGGTTGGTGTGTTCCAAACATGTTGTGTGTAACATCAGAATTCTGTTTTGGCCTCATCTGACCAGAATATTCTCCCAGTATGTCACTGGCTGGTCCAAATCTTCAGTGGAGTGTAGTAAAACATTTGAAATGATAAAACAGTGGCAAGTGTACAACTTTTCCAACCTCTCAGCTGGTGTTTTGCATTGCTTTGATAGATAGGCATGCACCGTTGGAGATTATTGTTCCCTTCTAAGGCGCTCAAGTCTAAAAAAAAAAAAAAAATGGAGTCAGCAAGTTGACAGGCACACTCTTCCTGAAACTCTTGTTTGTCCAAAATCGGGGTTTCGCTTTTTTGCGGCATTTGGGCATAGCTGTTACTTGTAGCTTGCAGACCTTTGCTTCTTCAGCCAGTCATCGTAGGCGGCAGCTAGAGCAAACAGCTGTCTGTTTGCAAAGCCTTCCTGGCACTACAGAATCAACATCGGAGAAAGTGATACCATTGGTTTATGTGATAATGCATAATGCAACAGAAGGAGAACAGGATCTGAGCACAGGATATGCTCTATTTGAAATGTAACGGGTCAGAGCAAATGAGGAAGGTACTTCATCTATTTGGGAAGTTTTATTACGTCCAGAAGCTGAATTAATCAGTCTTTTAATCAATCAATCCACCCATGATAGCATGAAACAGAAAGTTATTTCTGACTTTGACAGTCAGTTGGGGATGTCCCATCATGGGTGAGATAAGTGCCATAGTTTGCTTTCGGGGCAGTGACAAGCTATATTTATATTGCACTCAGGTTACATTGAACCCACAGTGGGACTGACGTGTGAAAACAACAAGAAAATGAATATTTCTGTTTCGGGTTTTTTTCCAATGAGTCTCACTTAGGTCTTTTTATTATCTGCTAGACAATAAAAACAGACCGCAGGAAAACGTGTAGGATTTGATCAGTGAAATGCCGTTTAACATTTGAAATGCAAATCATGCCCAAACTCTTTCCTGTCACACCATAGCCGAGAGGTCCCATGAGCTCACACAGCCTTGCACCATTGTTTTAGCCTATAGAGCACTGAGTTGTAAGTCCTTAATGAAAATCCTCTTAAAACACGATTTGCTTACATGGGTGTAACAAGACCATGCAAGCACAGAACAATTACTGCTCACTTTATGCAGCTCAAAGCACAGAGATTAAAACACTCTTTTAATGTAAAGTTATTTGCACTTGGGGAGATCTTAAAAATTATGTGGCGCGAAAAGATTGTCTGGAAAACGGCAGCGAATCCTTTCAAACCTCTTCTTCATGAAATACAACAGGTCCAAATGAATGTCCCTTAAGAAAGCTCCAAACAGCAGTGCACTACTGTACTAATTTGAGTTTTCTTAGCGGTCAGATCTCAGATTTGTGAATGACATAGCGTCCGAGTTGAGAGTGTTCTTGTTGCAAGTCAGAAAACTGTGGGATTAGCAATTTTAGTGCTAACTAAATATTTTTTTATCAAATGTCTGAATTTAAACACATTAGTATATGTCCTGCTTGTTTAATGAGATCCGTCAGAAGTGCTTATTTTATGGTTTATACTGGCAACATTTATATAGGCCCGGTTATATTAGGTAATATGGTAATAAATTTGGGGTGGTTCTTCGCGCTACTTCCCCTGTCACAATTTCCACATCACTAAAAGTTCATGCTTTTTATCTGACCGAGAACCTGGAAAAAATACAACTTCTGAGTACAAGGACAAGGTATCTATTGTATAACAAAGCCTGGGTTAGAGGTACAAACATGTTTGCCTTGGCTTAAAAACGGTTGATCAACTATTCAACACATTTTGAATTTCAATCAAGTAGTTTGGAGGGTTGTAAACACTTAAACAAGACAGATCAGCCAGAAAGATCCACACGAGTAAACCAATATGCAAATAGTTATGGTATCAACATCATTTCCGCTGAACCTAACACTCGTATTCTTCATTCTTTATTCTTCATTCTCATGAGTAAGTTAGCAAATCAAAGCTGTTTAAAAAGACAAATTAAACTGTCTTTCCTTTTATATTGGCAGTGGAGGACGTTTTAACTTTTAAAATTCAATTCAATTCAATTTTATTTATATAGCGCCAATTCATGAAACATGTCATCTCAAAGCACTTCACAAAGTCAAATTCAATCAGATTAAACAGATTGGTCAAAAGAATTTCCTATCTAATGAATACACCATTCCTGTGATTATTAGAAATATACCTCATAGGTAATGAAATGCACCTCATCTGCTGCTGAACAACTTGCTTTGATCCTGTGTGATTAAAGGAGCAATAAGTGAATTTTTATTATTTTAGGTAGAAAGAACTAAAAAATAGTGATGTGAAGAACTAAAGGTATGTTTTTAGATGGAATATGGTATGATGTCACACACCATCTCTGTCTTATTCCCCAGTTTGTTGTTCACAAAGACGGGCTGGCCACACGTGCATGTACGTCCACGTGAATAGCTGCCACTCAGGGCTCATGGTGCGTTCCATTTGGCTCGGGGGTCGGAAACAACGAGTCGCAGATTGCGTCATCTCCTCCTTTTTGTGTTCCAGTTTACCTCTTATTGGATAGTAGGGAAAAAAACATGGGCACTCGCACAAAAGCCATTGTTAAATGTACGAATACAGCTAACTTGAGCCTTTGAATGCATTTAAAGTCAAATATTATTTCAAAATCTCTGTCTTTTTTTAAAGCCGTGCTGAACTCTTCAACTGAACGTGAAACGTTAAACAACAGTGGGTGGCGATCCTTCATTGCTGGTTTAGCCACTAACAATAATAATGACAATAACACTGTTCTAGGCGGTATTTTGAGCAAATTAACAGAGCTGAAAAATCATATCTAATGAACCCTGAAAGTATAACATGTATGACTTTCTAAATGTTACATAAATAATGGATAGCAGGTCAAAATATGTATCAAAGTATGAAGTTCTACTCAATGTTGCTGCAAGTAGCAGCCATCATAAATGGCTAAGTCAAGTACCATCCTGTTGCACCGACTTTCCAACTTGTAATACTGAGTTTAAGGGCCGTTCCAGTTCAAAATTCTGACTCGGAGGTCCAAAATTCTGACTCCTGAGTCCAGTCCAGCGGATCAAACCCTTCTCGGTCTAACAGCATTTGTAAAGTTGAGTTACTTCACTAGACATGTTCCTCTGAAAGGTGATGCTGTTTTGCTGTGTATTTATCCTTTGTAAATATGCACATAAGAGGCGACAGGGGAGAAGGGGAGGGTGGAAGGGGGTGGGCCGGGTTGCAGCTGGACAGTGAAATTTTCTTTTTGTTCCTTTAATAGTCATCTGTCAGTAATGATGAAATATATAAAGATTTTCTAAATGAGTTTTGGGGTTTTTGTTTCCTGTTCATGATTTCCCTGTAGCTCCCATTTTAATTGCTAATTTTGTGGATTAGTTAGTGGATTTAGCTCTTGCTTCATTCTGTTTTGTTATGTTTTGTAATATTTCCGATCAGATTCCTCCATGTTTTTCCGTCAGCTTATCTGTTTTAACCAGTCTCAGCTGTTCCTCTTCTTCTCCTGATTACATTCACCTGTTTCTGTCTCACTTTTCTCCACCCTGTCTCAGTATATAAATTCTCTCTAGTTTTCTCTGGTCCTTGCTGTTTTTATTTCTGTTGACTTCATGCTACCCGTAGCTCAGTTGCTCTGCCACATTTCTTGCTGTTGCTTCTCCTCATGGTTTGTTTCCCTGCCCTGTCCCTTGTGCCTGTAAAGGTGCGTTCACACTAAACGGACCAAGCCTGGAGAAAAGTGAGTGAGGAGGCTGGAGCTGCGGTTAAGTGAACGTGTCACTAGATAGCCCCATTGTACTGCTGTATTTCTGGCTTGTTGCTCGCTGTGCAATTGTTGTCGCGTGCCACATGACTGTGGCGCCATTCGCGTTAAATTTAAACGCCCCTTAAGTTTTTTACTGTTGTGTTTTTGTTTGATTTTGGGTTGTTGTTTTTTTAGTTTTGTTGCTTGGGTCCTTCCTCAATCTCTAACCTTGACATACAGTTCAAATGAAAAAAAATAGTCATAGATAAGGAAGTTAGTTATTTTAAAATTGTTTTGTTAATGTTTATGATAATGCCCTAGATGTAAAGTATTTCTTATTAGCATAGTAAAAGGGAAATATACGGAAACACAAAAACAGAAGGTATTTTATGACTTTTTTAGTAATTTGTGATTTAACATCTATGATCATACCCTCAGTCCAAAATAGTTTTTGTCTCATGAAAAAGCATCAAAAGCTTAAATAAAAGTAAAAGTAAAATGTTCTTTGATATTTGTGATCATCAGGGACACATTCCAATATGGTTTTTGCTAATTGCACTCTGCAGAGGCGGCATTATGCAAAATTTCACTTGCAGATACCGGCCAACTTTGGTCACTGTACTGTGCTGGTTCTGTTGGACTTAACATCACGCTGTTCTTATAAGCAGACTGAGTCTTTTTGGGGTATTTCTGGCATTGTGTTAACCTGGTTAATCTATAGTACATACAGTACACTCGGATAGTGCAGCACTGTCTTGTAGGAGACCTCAAGGTTCAGTTTTGGGCCCAATTCTCTTTTTATTGTAATTATATTCCTTAAGAGACATCCTAAAATGCTATAACAATGTGTCATATCATCTTTATCCTGATGACATATAATTGTTTTGCTCTTTTCAGACATCTGATCTGAACTCAGCAGCTGAAACTATGGCTGTACGACAATTACCTGCAGTTAAATGCAAACAAAACAAAAATCAGGCAGCACCTTGCTTCTTTTGCTCCTGCTGTGAAATGTAGTGTTGGAAATCTGAGACTACAAACATCCAGAGATGTTTGTTCATATTTTTTTTCCTCTCGTTTTGGCTACTCTAACAGTATATTTTTTTTAATTCTTTAAAGAAAACCTTGGCTTGCCTTCAGTCTGTGCAGAATGCTGCAGTGTGAGACTGTTAACAAACCCACATTACCCCTGTTCTGGCCTCCCTGGCACTTTGTGCACACGAGACATAAATTAATACTATTTTGTTTTAACCTTTAGGTGACTTAATGACCAGGCCCCTAAATATATTCAGGAGTTTAGGAACATCTAACGCCATCTAGGACACTGCAGTCTTCAAGTGAAATGCTGTTTGTGGTTCCAAAAAATCTGTTTTAAAACCCGTGAAGACCAAGCTTTTCAGGCAGTGGCTCTGACTGCTGGCCCTACCATGCACAGACTCCACAGACACTTTAAAGAAACAACTAAAGACATTTTTATTTAGACAGGCCTTTACTGAATGTGTTGACTGTATCCTTTGTGAAGCACTTTGTGATGTTTATGTCTGCTAAAGGTGCAACAGAAATAACATTTTACTGACTTACTTGATAAAATTGGTTTTGATAGTTTTGTAGTAATGGTATAGTTGCAACAGTTAAACATAATGGATATTGTTTGTTTATGTTACTCTTTGACACCAAGGGTGGCAGGATTTTGTTTTTCTAGAATTTCATATGCAGTTCAATCATTGGAAAATCCTTTAAATAAATAATTTTAAATTGTTGGAAAACAGACACCAGCATGTTGGCTAATATCACTGGGATCCCTAAATTGCAAGTAATTTTCTTTTGATGGCCTGAGACAGGGACTCTGTATAACTACACCTCTGTATCATCTACTGTGTCTGCGGGACTTGGCTCAGGCTGTACTTAAACACTCACTCACCAATGCAAACAGAAACAGGCTCAAAGACGCAGAAGCGGGGGTCCTCCCTGAAGCTCAACGTTGCTCTCTGTGATTATGGTGGGTGGAGCCCTGAAACGACCCACCAAGAAGCACCTCAGTTCACATCAAGGGCCTGCTTTTTTCCATATGAGGCCTGCATCATGTTGCAATAGATTACAGCGTTAAAGACTAAAACCACACACTGTGGTATTGGAGCTGCAAGGCTAAGGTTTGTTCACTTTTTTTGAGTGAACATGCCACATCATTATCTTTCAAAAGAATTTTTTTTATCTCCAACCCCAACTTCAGATGTGCTGCCTAGCATATACAATGGAGTCAAAGCTTGGAGGAATAAACTGTTTGTCTGATTTCTGTATAGCTTTAATATCTATTAGTTGAGACGCCAGCAAAAGTACTTAATGCCACTGGTTGTGCAACTTCCTACTGAAAAAAAGCTCAAACAGGTTGTGATGTCATTACCTACCTACGATCCAGCGTACGAGGCAAAACAAATGCAGCACCAACAGGTATAGAGGGTGAATGACTGTGCTATGAAATTTGTCTGTTTTCAGATCATCAAATAAATCTAAGTATCTGACAAAGATAACCAGAGTCAGTACAAAAAGCAGTCTCTTCAGTGGGTTTCATTTTGAGACAAAAAGGTCATCCGAGCAAAACCTGGGTTTACATAAAAGAAACTAACCCCCACCCCCCTGTTAAATCATGAGTGAATGGTTACATTCTTGAGATATCTGAGCTCAATATGGTCAGAGCCACACCCTGGGCTGATTACTACCACACCTGCAGAAACAAAACAAAAAAATGAATGGACATGATTTACGACATGAAGTAGGCCTAAAGACTCACTCAAGCAGCATTGTGCCTTGATCAAAGAAGCTTCAAAAACGTTTGAGAAACAAAGTCATTGACTTCAGCCTGGAAAGGATTACAAAGCAGTTTCTAAGGCTTTATGTCTTCAGCTAACCACGGTGGAAGCCATCAGCCACAAATTGAGAAAACAGGGAAGAGGGAGGGATTTTCCAAGGCCGGCTTCCCAAAATTACCGACTGCATCAGCAACACATCCAGGAGATCACAAAAGAAACCGGAATAATATCTGAAATAGCATCCATGCTTTTATTCATCAGCATAAACCACTGTTAACCAAGAAGAGCATAACTCACATTTATTTAAAAAAATGTCTGGATAATTCCCCCATTTTTATGACTCTGTACGCACCGTAACATCTGGTGTAAAATTACAGCATTTTAGATAAGGACCATCTTATTGGCAGCCAAACATGACCACCATCCGAATACCCTTAATTATAACCCCTAGCTCCTGTTCTGTAACCTTTCATGGGGTCAACAGTAAGAACTCCATCATGGGGAGGAAAGGAGCTTCGGACTGCTGTGCCGAATTCGCACAGCCTTTGACGGCGACGCCATTACGTAATGGAAACGCACATGGATGATACAAGTCAAATCCGGGCCTACAGCCTTCCGAAAATGAACTACAAGGTGCACATTCTCTTCTCTCTGGACATTGATTGATTTCCATGAGGTGGGCTGTGCTTATACGTCACGTCACACAAAGGATTGTGGGATACCGTAAGGCTCCTCAGCGCCGGTAAGTGACATTGTGAGGTTCCTAGGCTAAAGCCGCCAGAGGAAGCATACATACACCCTACCTTGCTGACTGCATTGTTCGGACAGCACTTATCATGGCAACTGCTAACACTTCTGCTTTGGCTAAAGATTCCTTACTCAATAAAGGTATTCGGATGGAGCCGTGGTGTGTCATGGTCTGACGCTGGATTGCTGCTTCCGGACATGGACTACTTGCCATAATTGATGGAACCATAATTTCTGTGGCCTTAAGCTAAAGCGCACTTTAGGTTTTTTTCAGCAGCGCAAATATTGGAATTACACCAACAATTCCCCCTCTGAATGGCTCAGAAATAAGTAAAACAAAGGTTTTAGACTTAAATCTAATTCAATTCAGTTTTATTTATAGAACACTAATTCACAACAAATGTCTCCAGGCATTTTACAAAGTAAAATTAACCAAATCCTACAGACAGATTGGTTAAAAACATTTCAGTCTATGGAAATCCCGCAGACTGGCAGCATTCACGCCTCTTAAGAGAGAACTCTCCCACAGTGGACAGTCGCTTGCATTGTGCCGTTGACTTTGCAGTAGTCCATCATATTAAGCATGCATGTAGCGACAGTGGAGAGGAAAACCTCCCTTTAACAGGAAGAAACCTCCAGCAAAACCAGCCTCAGTGTGAACAACTATCAGCCATCGCCAACTGGGGGTTTGAGAACACAGAACAGAGACACAAATAGCACACAGACACACTGGGTCTGTCTCATTCCGAATACTTCCGTCAGTGCACTGCTAATGTGCACTGACCACTTACTGCCGTAGTGCCCCCTTTCGATCGTTAGTATTGTTCCAAAAGGAACACTTATGTTAAAACGCTTACTGGAAATGATGGGATGACGTGACAAACGCAACACACGTGAACGCGAATTTTCAGCCCGCCAAAAATATATGCCGGCAGCATATATATCAGCTTCTGTCAGTGAGGGACATGTAAGTGATGCATTAGACGAGAGTACAATGCCTCGTATTACCACCATTACTTACATTTATATGATTGCGGTGTCGCAGCTCCGGCTGTCTCGGCTGAATTGTCCGCCATTATTTTCAAAATGGGAACATCTTCCCGACGTCCCTAGTCCCTCCCTTTCCGCTTTGTAGTCAAGATGGCGTCCGTTTAGTGCGAGTAGGTTCCATCGTTACACACTGCATTTTGTGACCGTTTTTAGGGGGTCATCCGGGTACCTTCAGTGCACTGATTTTTGTGTTATCTACACTATATACTTAAAACTAAGTGTTCGAAGTGTAGAAGTAGGCGGAATGAGACAGACACACTGATCCAGGGATACTTTCTATGTTATAGAGGGATATGGCTAGCTCCTTAGGTGGCTATGTCAAGGAAAGAAACAGTTTAGCAGATAGGCTCTGAGCCGGTTTTCAGGCAAAGAGGATGAAAGAGAGCACATTCAGTTTGTTGCAGTAAAATCTCAGCCAATAGCTATGTCTAGGGAAGAAACAGGGTTACACTCAGACAAACAGAGCCAGCTGTATCTTATACATAAACAGAACACCATGCTAGATGTAGCTAAGAGGAAAAAAACAGAACATCATACGAAAAGTTCAAATAACAGCAATGCAAAATTGGAGAATAGTGTGAGAATTCAGTAAGAAGTTGCTGTGGTATTATCTAATACAGTTTATACTGGAAAGCCTTCTATGGTTGCTGATTTAAAAGAATTCACAGATGAAGAGTGACAAAATGTATCCAGAGTGATGTCAAAGATGTTTCTTTTCCGCTTCAGACATGTTTGCATGTTTTGTTGCATCAGTTGTTGTTTTTGTAGTAAAGGCCTGGTTTTGATGGGGACGGTAAGACATGCAGAGTAAACAGTAACACCCATGTGTGCTCGTCAGGGTGGGCGCTCCTCTAAATGGTGTTGTTGTGGGGAAAAGCCAGGACCAACAAAAGGGGTGAAAAGGGTCACACCCTGGGACAGCAGCCACCTGCACGAGGCTGTTTGCGGATGCGTTTGCATAGGGTTAGGGTTAGCCTAACCCTAACCCTAACCCTACCCCTCCCCTCACGTGTCTACAATCCCTGTCCTGTTGCTGCTGCCAGCAATTTAATCCTCACGTCTTACTCGTCACATCGGGGCTTTTGCATTCTTACTACTTTAGCAACGTTTTAGTTCCAGCTGTTTGGGAGGCCTGCCAACAGCTGGCTCCATATATGAGCATGTGCTGAGGCAAATGAGTACAGCTTTACATGCACGAGCAAAGATGAGGAAGAAGACAGCGGCAGTCCTCAGCAGCACAGAGATGCCACTAGTTATTCTTTTACTTTGATCCATCACAATGACGCTGCATCGAGAGACCTTCGTAGAAAAGCGACAGAGGACATATTGACTGAATCTTCTGAAATGCAATCTCTGATGTGATGCATGTTGTTTTTCATGCTCCTGTTTAATTGTCTTAGAGTCTCTGCAGGCATTTTGGTCCACTCAGATGAGCCGTGCTTTGTAGGTACTGAGCTGATGCTGCAGTCTTTTTGTTCAGCGCTCCACATTTACTCTGCTCTCACCGCACTGGCAGACCAACAACAATCCTATTTACCACAGCGCTGCAGTGCTCTGAAACAGAAACGCCACACCGTAGTGACATTATCAGTAGCGCTAAACATTATCTCAGTAAGAGAGAGAGCTTTTCACATGTAGGACTTCCTCCTTCCAAGTTATAATTCCATGTTTGTCTGTTTTTCCAACTTTAACATACATAATCCAGACAGGGGAAAATTGATTAAACATCATGAAATATGCATCAGGTCATCTCATATGTGCATTTAAAAGCAAAGGGAAAGACTGCCTTTGCTAGGACTGATCTGACTGGCTTCACAATGATGCAACTCGGATCTGTTGCAACACAGATGCAAGAAGGAAGCTGTCCGGCCTCAGAAGTGATGCAATCTGCATTAATCTTGCATTCACTGTAACCGTTGTTTTCTGTCATGGCTTCCCTTTTCTCTAGTAGGGTCCAACTCTGGTACGCATGGTTTACGAAGCTGTAAACCTAAAAGAATGACAACCTAAAAGAATGACAACCCTTTTCTAACCCTTTTTTTATCCCTTCTGAGTCCTGTTTGGTTGACGTCTGACCTTACTGAAGTCATACTGCCACCTGCTGTGCGTGAAATCACATTACAGCTCCTCTGGGGCTAGAACTTTTGAAACCGGAACAAAAATGTTTGACTGTGTGCACTTCACGACTTTGATTCATGTCCCTATACATTTTATTCTTTTTATATTTTCTTTTTGTGTAATTTTTCACTGTAGCGATCAAAAGGGTGTAAAATTTGGCCAGGCTGTCCATTTTATAAATATTCTTTTTTTAGGTTCTTCCCCTTTTTAGTTTTTACACGTTTTTACCTGAATACAGAAATCTCTGATCCTTCAAAGTTTTTGTAGCATAGACTCTACATAAAAAAATATATTTTAATTCACTACTGTCCCAATTAGATTTTTTTTTATTTTGTCGTGTTGAAATCTTTTTTTTTAAATTTCATATTATTTCATATTTTTTCATGTACTATATAGCCACAAATTTCTCTATAAAGGATGAAAGTCTGAGTCTAAGTGAGGACACCAACAGAGACAAAGCATTTAATATTTCAGAAAATGTATAAATATTTGCTCTGTATGGTAATGACCACCTTTCTGCATCTAGTTGCATGTCCATACATGTGCGGCTTCATGACCTGTTCCCTTCACTCTGTCCTCCTGTATATAATTATAATTCTAATCATTTTCTTTTTCATTTGTCTAACATATGTGGCACATTCCAATGAAATTCATCCTCTGCATTTAACCCATTCCTTAGGGAGCAGCGGGCTGCCACTGTGCAGCACCCGGGGAGCATTCTGGGGTTAAGGGTCTTGCTCAGGGACCCAGAGAGGCAGTCTGTGGGATGAAGATGGATAAAGTAATAATGACTGATGGGAATCCATTCAATTTATCTCAATTCAGTTTATTTATTAAGCGCTCATTCATAACAAACTGAAGAAGTGCAAGAACTGATGCAACTGTATCAAATAACAAAAATGTAACTTATCCACATGTTGTGCAACGAACAAGTATTCTGTTGCTTTTTTGCAAATGTATTAAATGAGGACCACCACCCACCCACCCATTAGCTGCTGAGATTAGGGTTGCTACATTACATAATTTTTGAGACATTGCACTGCATAAAATCTCACCCCAGAATCTGGATGGTTTCCCGGTTTTTGATGGTTTGGGGGAGAGGCGTAAGAAAAGGCATATTTAATGCAAGACACACTACTGCACTGCCCTACAAATACATAAATATATTGATCTGTCCGTGTTTGTTCGCAGAGACTGCTCTTCCTGCGTCAGTTTCTGGCAACAGCAGACGATATGATATTCATGTTAGCTTCTGCTTATCCACCAACTGACTGCAGGTCCTTAATGTGATTAGGATTGAGGCGGTTTTCTGACTACAGATTCAAAACTTCAAAATTACAATCTGTGGACTGCTTTTGATCAGTTTTGTCTCGTGACACGGTGGTCCATCATCCTGGAAAAGACAAGGGTTTTCAACAAGTTGTGTCAGCACTGTTGACAGACACTAACACTGTTTGGATTCAACTCTTTCATAGCATGATACAGAATTCATATACAACACACTGATATGATATGGTGGCACTCACTTTTTCAGCATAATTATAAAGGCTATTCCTATTTTTTCACCTGTTTTTGATGCATCTGGTTAGATCTTAACATACTGAAAATGATTATTTATATAAGAACAGCACAAACAGCCGATAAAGTATTAATGATACAATCAACCAAAGCCTTGATACCATCACTGGAGACTACACAGTATTAATCAATACGACAAGTGACGGGAGAAGACAACAATAGGGGTTTTCTGTACGGAAGTGAATCTGTAAGTACCTTTTACAGATTGTTTATATATTCTTGTACCATATTTGAGTCTAAATTGCATTTCTTTTTCTTTTCCATCAATGTTATGTCTACAATTGCTTCTGTAAGAATCCACGGTGGTCTTATGGACAAAGATATAATTGAACTTATCTCTAAATTATGCATTTGGAAATCTTCTATTGCTTTTTCTGACAACCCAACCAAAACTTCTAGTTGTTTTTTTCCCCCCTTTTTCCCAACATGGTTTCATGTGTAAAATGATCTGGATTATTTCCTTGTGAATTTGACCAGTAATTTACTGCTAACTGTTTTCTTCTAAAATCTAATGGCATTTCTCCCATTTCCACCTGTAGGGCTACTGTTGGAGTGGTTCTGAATGCTCCTGTATACATTCTTAATGCTTAATGCTTTATATTATCTAGTTTTTCAAGATGTTTCTTTGCTGCTGATCCATACATGAAACTTCTATAATCAATATTTGATCTGATCAGATCTGATCCGTTTTAAGGCAATTCTATCTTCACCCCCATCAACACCAGCCATACATCTCATAATGTTTAAGATTGTCTTACATTTATATCTAACTTTCTGTATGTGTTTTATATGATTGTTTTCATCAAACCATATACCTAAAAATGTTATACAGTTCACTTGTTCTAAAATTGATTATATAATTTTATTTCCTCTTTTATTCGTTTTTGTGTATCATATCACTTTTGTTTTGTCAACTGAGAATTTCAATCCCCATTGATTTGCCCATTTTTCTACACCTCTAATCTCTGCTTGTACTTTCTTTACAGTGTTTTTAATATTTTACCCCGTTTCCATATAGCTCCATCTTCGTGTAACTTTTAGGTAAACTCAAGCTAATGTAAACAATGGCCACAGGACGTGCACCAACACGTCATTTCCGGTCATTCGTTCGCTACAGCGCCCTCTAGCTTCCTACGTTACTGATTTGAGACTGAATTATTTTCCAGAAGAAATCATTACATTAATAAAATCACGTGTCCAAAAGGTTATTGGTTTTTACTTAGCAAATCGTTCTTTAAAATGTTTTTTCCTCAAATAATGTTTTGTCTTACTCAGGATTTGCACTGTGAAAGAATGGGTTGAACACATGCACCAAATGTTCTAAATCACTTAAACTAATTTAACCTCATTCCATAACTCTGGTTCTCTAACTTGGATCGACGGTGAACTCAAGATTCACTGAATCATTCTGATGATGGTTTTCAATATTTTTTTAATTTGTACTTTGTTTCTTGTGTGTGTACATAGTTCCTTAGCTTATTTATGTTCATTTAAAGGAACCCAGGCTTTCAGCACTTTTACAGTTTTCTGGAAGTTTGTTCCAGATCAGTGGAGCATAGGAACTAAATGCTGCTTCTCCATGTTTGGTTCTGGTTCTGGTTCTAGGTATGCAGAGCAGGCTGGAGCCAGAAGACCTGAGTGGTCTGGAGGGTTGATGCACTGATAAGAAGTCTGTGATGTATTTAGGTGCTAAACCATTCAGGGATTTATAGACTAACAGAAGGATTTTAATGTCTATTCTCTGAGATACAGGGAGCCATTGTAAGGACTTCAGAACCGGGTCCATGTGCTCTACTTTCTTAGTCTTAGTGAGGACGCGGGCAACAGCGTTCTGGATCAGCTGCAGCTGTCTGATCCACTTTTTAGGCAGATCTGTGAAAACACCGTTGCAGTAATCAGTTCTACTAAAGATAAACGCATGGATTAAGAACCTGATAAGTTTTTTTTAATATACAGATATACTATAAGTCCAAATGAAGGTTTTTTCAGTTTTTGATGGAATAATTTGATCGCGTTTTCACAACAGAACAACATTAAAGTACCAGTAATATTTTTTTTTATATTTTTCTTTCCATGTGAGATTATTAGAAGATATATTTTTTACATCATTCACCACAAATATCAACATCCCATAGAAGAAGCATCCATCTTCTTTATTCAAAAGCTTTATCCATCCATCCATCCATCCATTTTCTAAACCGCTTAATCCCTCATGGGGTCGCGGGGGGTGCTGGTGTCTATCTCCAGCGTTCACTGGGCGACAGGCGGGGTACACCCTGGACAGGTCGCCAGTCTGTCGCAGGGCAACACAGAGAGACAAACAGGACAAACAACCATTCACACCTGAGGACAATTTGAAGAAGCCAATTAACCTAACAGTCATGTTTTTGGACTGTGGGAGGAAGCCAGAGTACCCGGAGAGAACCCACGCATGCACAGGGAGAACATGCAAACTCCATGCAGAAAGACCCAGGGGTGTACTTTATTTTAAAACTTAAAGTGGAAAGTGGAAATAAAATGAGTGATCTTTACAAATGACAAGTGTCCTATTGTAGATTAAAAATCCTAAATTACCTCTTTTTCTCAAAAGATCATGTCACAGTTGAAGCTCTAAATCAGTTTTATTTAGCTTGACTGAGGGGGGAAATGTTTTTTTGGATCGTAATGGTTCCAGACCCCTGACCTAATATGTCTTGTTCTCATTTGATTTCTCATCAGGTGAGACACTGAAACTTATTTTCTATAATGTATTAGTTATTTTATATTTATATCAGATGTATGATCTTTCTCACACCCCTGTTCTCCGGCGTATTCTCTCTCTCCCACCCCCAATCCTGATGAAAGGGTTCACCTCACTTGCCTGGAGGCTTGATGCCCCTCAGGGTTGCCGGTACCTGAACCTGAGAGTACAGGATGTGTGAGAGGTGAGTGAGAGTGTGTGCAGTGTCCCTTTTTTCTTTTTGTGGGTAAGAGTGCATGCATGTAGGGGTACTGTGGTGGGAATGTGTGTACCTGGTTTTCTATTTGTCTTTTTGTCAGGTAGCTGCTGGCAGAGCCCATGGGCTCGTCCACGCGGCTCCCAGGGGTTTCGGCCCTGAAGCTCTTGGGGAGGGGGGGGGTTTCCTGGGGCTCCTCTCTGCTCTTCCCTGGGATGGAGGAGGCAGGTATCCTGGTGTTGGTCCCTCCTGGGTCCCTTTGCTCTGGGGGTCCTTTCGGACATCTGGGGTTTTGGTTTCCCCGGTGTCTGCCTCTGTGCTCTGGGGGGGGGGCGGGTTGTTGGCTCCTCACAACCTCTATTGAGCATTTTTCTTATGGATTAACCTTACATACACAAGAGCACTCTCACAAACACCAACAGGTGCTTGGCTTCAAGTGCTTACAGATTCACTTCTACACAGAAAACCCCAGTTATTAGCTTTAGCTGTCAATTTATACATCTCGTATTAAATAATACTACATATTCTTCAGTGATGGTATGGCATTGGTTGTTGGTACATGTTATTGGTTGGTTTTGCTGTTTGCTTACTTTTTTCACTTCTACCTTCCCATATTTGTGTCCATTGAAAGTTAAATAGTCCCAGAATAATATCTAATAAAGCTTCTTGTGTATATAAATCAAGGGGAGCACTATGGCAAAAGCAGCAATGCCCTTCTTGTGAAAGTAAGATCTGTTGGGCTCTGTTTGGCATTAGGCTATCAATTCTTTATGCTACACTGCCAGACAGGACATGTGTAAAAAACAAAAAAAAAGGATATATGACCTTTATAGTGTGTCTGGTCATGTCTGGGTGTGCGGAAGAGTGTGCAGATTCTTTCTATCCATCCCCTCTGAGAACATGTTCACGCCTGTGTGTGTGTGTGTGTGTGTGTGTTCTTGTATTTGCAGCTGAGTGAGAACCTTTTTTGCTCTTTTTACTAGTAAAATGAGGACTTTGATGTAAAGTGAGGACCAAACAAAAGTCCTCATGTTTTTCTGGGCTATGGGTTAGGTTTGGAACTAAGGGTCAATTAGGCTTAGGTTAGGGTTAGGGTCAAGGTTAGGCCTTAGAAAGTCTTGAAGATGAATGGAAGTCGATTGAAGTCAAGGCATGGTCCTCACCATGAAACAAGGAGTGTGTCAACATCAGATTCCCCATCGCGTCAGGGAACAGTTTATCAACATTTAGGTTGAAATGGCATCGAATGCTCCAAAGCCCCTAACTCCTGCAAACATTCCTGCAAGCCTAATATGTGCAGATGCCCCATTTCAAGCGACTACAGACCTCCTCTCTCATTTCTCATCTTACCTGCCTAATTTTCTACCACCCCCTGCTTACGGCTACAACTCTACACTAAATCTGAATCAAAGCACTATTGAAATACTTCTTCTAGTCTGGTCTGCACTTGAAAGTAGACTTCCCCCCCAGCCAGATCTGAGGGGGCAGTCCGAGCAGGAAAAGGCCCCAGCCCATGAAGAGGTAATACTTCAAAGTCTGTTGCGTTCATTTAGGAGCTGTTTGAAAGTCAGGGAACGCCAATAAAACAGACATCTGATGCTTTTGTTTATCCACTGTACAGTTGATACTAGAGGTTTAATTGTTTTAGCAAAACTTTGATCACATAAAATGCATTCTTTTGGTGCCTGTTTGGCTGTTAACACAAAAGCACTTTTATCATCCACAAGACAAAGCCAACATTTAGTGCACTTACTGCGTTTACTGATTCTCACTCATATATTTTATGATGCATTAGTTTATGTTATACAATTTTTTTGACCCATAAACCACTCCATTGCTCAGCCAAACAGACATTTGAAAACGTTTTACTAAGCTAGAAATCAGACTGAACATTTTCCAGTAATGGGCCATTTTCACATTTATTGGTCGCACAATAAATTTTTCATAAACCCTGTGTGAATGTACCTGAATAGAGCACAGTGAGTAACATATGTAAATCAACTGTCTGATATGAATATGAGCAGGCAAATTTTAACATAAGCTTTAAATTACCTTTTTAATTAATTTTTATCGTAAACACTGGTGCCCCCCAGGGGTGTGTTCTCTCCCCTCTCCTCTTCTCTCTGCACACTAGTGATTACCCATCTGTGAAACTCCTTAATTTCGCAGATGACGCCTTTATTACTGGTCCTGATCTCCAGGACTAACCACAAGGCCACCACTCCCCACCGTGGGGAGCCCCTGAGCAAGACCCTTGCTCCCCAGGTGCCGCACAATGGCAGTCCACTGCTCCCCAAGGGGATGGGTTAAATGCAGAGAACACATTTCATTTCTGCATACAGATAGGAGGTAGATCAGCTGGTCCACTGGTGCGCCCAGAACCACCTTGGGTTAAACCTGCTAAAGACAGTGGAGATGATGGTGGACTTCAGGAGAACAGTTTCTATCTCCAGGCAGTGACACTGATGAACACCTTCAGTCAGGAGAGCCAGCTGCTCTGCTGTGGGGGAAAAACTGTCCCGTACATACTGGCCCTGTTCTTACCTTTGCCCCCTGAATATTGCTTCTCTCTTATAAATTGTAGTTTGCTGTTCCTTTATCTGTACTTCTCTGCCTGTTTTCTTATATGATGCAAGCGATGGAATCTAAAATCAAATTTCTTGTTTGTGCCCACAAACTTGGCAAATAAGGAAGATTCCGGTCCTGATTCTGAAATTAATAATAGAATCAGTAGGTGCTGATACATTAGGTGGGGGTGTAAAGACATAACCTTAGTTTAACATCGTAACAGTCTGACATTCAGCCAAAAGTCATATTGCTAATAGTTTAGGTAGTTTTGCGATTTGATGCATTTATGGCTCATCCATTAACGATTCAAAATAACATCAATGACTGATACATCTCACATGTATTCAAATAGAATAAAACAGAACAAAAAATATTCAATCTAAGAAGAGGACAAAAAGAAAATTAAGTAAATATAGTAAAATCACTGTTATTAATATTGATCAACTGTAAAAATTGTATCAACAAAATCTAAAAACTAATAATCAAATAAATAAGATTATAATTTAGTAAGTTAACAAAAGTATAATAAATACAACTACATGCCTAAGACAAGAAAATGTAAGAAAAATATTGATTTATTTAATTTCTAGGTACCATGTCAATAAGATCAAATTTGACACACCGATTTATTAAAAAGTTCATTATTCAAACTATACAACAGGATAATTAGAGAAACAACTGAACCTTGATACACAGCTGCATTAAGCACTGGATGCAGCAGATCTTTGTTTGTGTCCAATACCCCCTTTTTATTCCTTATTGTTACTTTAACTGTCCTTATGAAAGCTCATTTGCTGTGGTGGACACTTTATACTCTTTAAACTGAGCAGTTGTTGCCATGAAATAAAGCCTCATCATCCCTTCCTTGATGCTGTTTTTTTCCCATCTGCCCTCTCATCGTGTAATTTTCTGCAGATCACTCCAGGATAGTTTCCCGCTGCAGGTGGTCCAGTGACTTCATTTTAACAATGCAAACGTCCCGAGCTGGCTAGAGTCAATGGTTGTCCTCATCTAGTGTCATCATGAGGAAAGCATCTCCCATAATCGGGTTCTGGGGTTGAGGGCTGCTGCTGGTGGCCCCTAATTGCTTTATGTAATAATGTACTGTGGGAGCTATGAATGTTGGAACACCTCTCCACCACATCATCTCTTTTCTTCATTAAAGCACAAATGTCAGCACCGTGCAAACAACAAAGGGATGATTTAGAGGCTGGATGATGTGTTCAAAGCTGCTTTGAAGGACACATTCAAATGCTCTTGCTGGATTTATTATTAGAAACTTGTGAGCTTGTGTTTACTTTACACAAGTCCAATAAGCACCTAAACACAAATACAGCGCCATGCAAAAGTATAAAAGTTTTTTTTCCCCTTTTTGGTCAAAATACAACCAGAACATTTAAAATATTCTATTGGAATTTTATGTGATGGAGTAAAACAGAGCTGTAAACAATTAAAATGTTAAAGGATTCTTTTTATTACAAATAAATAAGTGTTGTGCACATTTACATTCAGACTCTTTTATTACTAAATAAAATTTAGTGCAACAGATTGCAGTGCATCTTGAATGCAGAAGTATGGTCCTGTTGGTGTGTTGCATTAGTACTTAACTGGAACACCCCCTAAAGTCAGAATTACAAGTGAGAAAATCAGAGCAACAAGACCATACCCGACTTCCTCAGCCCAGGAGTTTAACACATCTCTCTGCACCTTAAACAGCTCTGGTGAAAGTCACTAATGATATTCTCATGGCTTCATATAATGGATTTGTGTCTGCACTTGTCCTGTTAGATCTCAGTGCGGCATTTGATTCCAGGTTGTTCATGTAAATAGTAAATCTTCAAACTCCAGGGTCACTTGTGGAGCACCACACATAATATGGATGGCATTAAATTGCCCTACAGTAATAAAATAAAAAAAACTTGGTGTTATTTTTCACTAGTACATGTCATTGAAATCCCATTTCCTTCTTTAATCTCTGGGATATTGCCAAAATTAGAAATATAATTTCCAGGAGTAAACGCTAAATACATAACCTAAATACATACGTAACCTAAAAAATTAGGTTATGTATTTGTTACTTGTAATTCTTTACCATTAGAAGTCTACAAAATGCAGGTAAAAGTCTTCAGCTGATCCTAAATGCTGCAGCAAGAGTTCAGATGAAAATATTAAAGAATGATCACAGTTCTCTTATTTTAGCTCCCCTTCATTGGCTTCCTGTTAAATAAAGAATAGAATTTAAAATTCTCCTTCTCACGTATAAAGCCCGTAAAAATCAAGCTCCATCATATTTCAGAGCTCTGATTACCCCTCATGTTCCTAACAGAGCACTTCGCTCTCAGACTGCAGGTCTGCTGGTGGTTCCTAGAGTCTCTAAAAGTAGAATGGGAGGCAGATCCTTTAGCTATCAGGCTCCTCTCCTGTGGAACCAACTCCCAGTTTTGGTCCGTGAGGCAGACACCCTGTTAACTTTTAAGACTACTTTAAAACTTTCCTTTTTGATAAAGCTTATGGTTGAGTAGCTTATATTATCAGGAACTGTCTCTGTTATGCTGCTATACACTTAGACTGCTGGAGGACATATTGACATTATCCTGCTACTCTTCAATTTTGCATTATTTGCTGTTATTTCAGCTTTTAACTTTATGTTCTTTCTGTGTTTTTTTCTGCCCATAGCTGCTACATATAGCCTGGTGTTCTGTTTAGCTGTGTCAGAGTCCTGAGGAGCTACGTTATTAAGAATTACATTACTAAACAATATGCACGTTAGTGTGTTAGTATGTCCTCCATAAATGTGGATGTACGGAAGCGTAGCAAAATTGTTTCATTATTGAGGAAAGCCATGAAAAGCATAATTTGTGGTTTGCAACAAACTGTATAGGGGTCACAGAAAAGATGTGGTCTGGTCAGAGGAGACCAAAATCAAAATCTTTGCTATACACGCAAAACACTATGTAAACTAATATCATGAATACAGCATCCCCATAGACAAACGTGGTGTTGTCAGCATCAAGTTGCGGGGATCCTTCTCTTCACCAGGGACAGGAACGCTTGTTGAAATTACTCGAAATAGAACCCGTTAGAAACAGCAAAAGACTTGAGATTAAGGAAGAGGGTCAATTTCCATCAGGACGTTACAAAATATACAGCCAGACCAACAGTAACATCATATAGATGAATGTACTGTATATTCGTGTGTTGGAATGGCCTTGAGATGGTCGCTCCCCTATACCACTTTCAGCTACTCAATTCTAGGCAGCTGAAATATAAAATATACGTTTGTGAAAACATACAAATGGAAAACTGTAGGCAGGAAAGCTCGTAGTTAGATTTCATTTTTCTGTAATAAGAAACATGAGGATCTATCTGTTGTAAGAGGATCCATCCTGGTCTATCCTAAATGGAGGAAACTCATTTTCTCAGGATTAATAGTAGATTTGTTGCCTGCTTTTTTATTAATTACCTTCCACACAAATAGTCAGCAAATATTCACCCCCTGATCTTATTTAGACTTCAAACAGCATACCAGCGTATCAGGATCAGGGTGTTATATGTTATCAAGCACAAACTTACAGATTTCCACTTTTCGGAGGAAACTACACTAATGCTTTGTTCTCAGTCAGAAACCCTTCTTCATCATCAGGGTTCTGTCAGCCTAAACCAGCAGACAGCTGACTCCTCTCAGGCTAGCCTGAGTTTAGACACTGATGTGGAGAGACCGTGGGTGTCACGAAAATACTCACAGCTGCTATTGATTTAACACTGGACAATTTGTTTGTATGGACATGAAAGTGAAGTATATTTTTTAAATTCTAAAAAGGCCTCAACAACCAAATAATCCAAATGCTCACCAAACATGTCCATTTTGAATAACTTTGAAAGCAAATATTTAAGTAAAGTTGTGCTTAGAAACGTACTGCAGATGTGCAGCAACCAGCAGAGGGCGAGCTTGCTATAAAACAACATGTCCCTCTGATGGGCGTAATTGGATCAGTAACTTGTTGACTCACTGTAGTGTGTGGGCCATCAATAAGCTGATAATGTAAATCTAATTCAGTAGTAGTAATTCAATGAACCTTCAAGTGTCGCTTTCAGAATCCCATTGGTTATGCATTTATTCCTTCTGTGGCTATAGCCTGCGTACATGTATATGTGTGGGGGGTGTTTGTGATAGAAGAGTGTCACAAAGCGGCTCTGTGACATGTGGTGTGGATCAGGATTCATAAAACCAAGTGACGTCTGATGCAATCTCTAAATTATTCTGAAGGCGTTGAAGAACTTCTTGAATTTTGGCTTTGAACTGCTTTTCTTCTTTTTTTCTTTCATTCTTCTCTTCAGCCCAAACACATGTTGACCAGCTATCTTCCAGAGGCGGCAACATTCCTGACCTAAAAAGTCCCAACAGTTGGTTTTCATAAACGCGTTGCCACACAGCTGACAGCAATATGAAAACTTGTTTTCGTTTTTTTTTTTCTTTTTCTTTTTGAACATTATTCATTGCAAAGAACTTATTTCTTTTAAAGTATTCTCCTAGTTCACCACCTTCATGAATTATTATAATTTAATAATACAAAAACACCTGTTGGATATTAAATGAAAAAAAAAGATCTAGAAAAGACACTTTCACAGTCCAAAAGCTTTCTGCAGCCTTTTAAGGTACACTATAATTATTTTCAGACACATAACGAAGTCTCACAGTTACCGTAAAAAAAAAAAAAAAAAAAAAAAAAAAAAACAGGCAGGAACTGTTCATAGTAGAAGCCACAAAATGGATTCTATATCTTTAGTAAATGGTAATTGGGTTGTACTTGTATAGTGCTTTATCAAGTCCAATGACCCCAAAGCGCTTTACGCTACAGTCAGTCATTCACACCCTGATGGCGGTGAGCTACGTTAGCAGCCACAGCTGCCCTGGGGCAGACTGACAGAGGCGAGGGTGCAATACATCAGTGCCACCTAACTCTCTGACCACCACCAGCAGGCGATGCGGGTGAAGTGTCTTGCCCAAGGACACAACGACTGAGACGACCTCCCTAACTGTTGCGCCACCATTGCCAGAGTAGCTAATAGTATCTAATAACAGAAGCTGATTATGCAGAAATAAGAAAATCCATAATAATGACCATGTTTTTGGGGTTAAGCGGGGCTGTGGTCAGGACGAGGGAAAATTACATGTTGTCACCGGAGGTTGAGGGAGGCTTTCCGGAGCCCACCGGGCCTGAGCGTTATCAGTTCAAGCTGCTGGCCGGTTCTGCCGAGGCAGTGGAGGACAGAATGGGGGCAGTTTCTGAGTGGTAAAGTGATGTTAGCACCACTATTGTTAACATGGGCTGATGGTCAAAGCAGTAACAAGCGCTAAACACCATCGATCAATGATTTCAGTCCTCGTGATTTCAACTCCTGAGTCTGCCTCGCCACGTGGACGTGTGTCTGACTGAGATGCTTTTATACCCGAACTGGTGCTATGATGATGAAAGCATGCACTGTTTGAACCAATAGGAAAATTCAACTGCAATAGCCGCCAGTTCCTCCCTAAGAGGGCAGCACTAAGATGGTTTCAAGACAAATATTGCAGAACTGAGCAAGTTCACATGAAAATGTAAACAAATTGCACTGAATCATTGAAAGAAGCACCCTTAGGCTCAGTTCATACAGTTCATCTGCAAAACAAGTTGATTTGGGGGTGAGTTACACTTTAAGTATGCTTGAGAGATATAAGATGTTGTACAAATATATGTATATGGATGATTGCTGCATCAACCCTCCAGGCCACTCAGATCTTCTGGTCTACTCTGCATACCCAGAACCAGAACCAAACATGGAGAAGCAGCATTCAGCTTCTATGCTCCATAAATCTGGAACTAACGTCCAAAAAACTGCAAAGCAACCGAAACACAGAGTTCCTTCAAATCAAGACTGAAAGCCCACCTGTTTAGAGTTGCTTTTGGCCCATAATAACATATTTAATGTGTATCAATGTTTTCACTTGATACAATTTAATGTGTGTTACTGGTCTCATAACCAGCGACTGTTTTGATGTGCTTATGATGCTTTTATGTTTTCATGATGTAAAGCACTTTGAACCGCCTTGCTGCTGAAATGTGCTACACAAATAAACTTGACTTGACGACTTGATTAGTCAAGTCTTTACATTTCCTATTTTTAGAAAATAAAGTAATTTAATTCCACACAACAAAACTTAACCTTAATTTTCCTCATTTAACAAATGACATCTCTTAGTTTTTTTCTATTATTTTGGTAATTGTCATGTTGCAGGGTCAGGTTCTGCTTATGCTTTTAATTTTTCACCGCTGGTTTCACATTTTCCCCGAGCGGCCTCAGCAAAAAGTTTGATTCTATGGTAAATAAATCAATATTTTCCTTCATAGTCCCACAGAGGGGAATGCCACTGCTTTTAACCCATCCCTTAGGGAGCAGTGTGCTGCCACACTCAGTGTCGCACGAGGAGCGACACTGAGTGTGGCGAAGGGTCTTGCTCATGGCCACAGAGTGACAGACAGGGTTTTAAACTGGCGACTTTTGTAACCTCTCCAAGACGCAAACATCCAGCTCCCTAACCACCAGGCCACCGCTCCCACCCAGCTCATGAGGTGAGCTGGCAGGCCCTGTTGCACCGAAGCATCCCCAAACCATGCCACTTCCAGCTCTATGCTTCCTAGCTGGTATGAGGTCCTGAAATGCTGTATTTGGTTCAGGTCCTCTGCTCCGGTGCTTTTAGACTTATCTCTCCAAAGAACAATATTCCAGATGTTCTGGTCTTTGTCTATGAAAGGCTCTCTGGCAAACTTTGGTCTTGGTGTTTTTCTTAGACAGAAATGGTTTTCTCCTTGCATGCCTCTCATGCAAGCTAAACTTTCACATAGCAAGAGCATGCTGTAAGTCCTATGATGACATTTTTATAGTTTTCAAAGAGGACTTTTCCAAGTTCACCTTGAAAACAGATGCTTCCAGACTGACCTTGCTTGGACAGCCAGACTTGGGCATGTTGACTTTGAAGACAGATTTCTGAACATACGAATGGTTGATTTCAAATCTTTTTGAGACCCCCTTAACCCCTTACCCGACTCATCAGCTGCCACAGTGTTCCATCTAAAGGCCACAGGCAGTTCGTTCAATCTTACCTTGGTGTTTACTCTCACTTCAACAGTCAGGGCCCGCCCTAGAAAACTTGCATGTCAAATAAACCCCAATAAAATAAGTTTTAAAAAACCCTTTTTGTTGTAACTCATTTGCAATGACCCTTTTACAGAAACATTAAAAATATATTTTCTTTATTTACACCTCCGAAGATTTGGAGGAAACAGTCCTAACGTTGTACCATGTGATATTTTCCCCGCCACAAGAACATACACCTAATTATGCTAAAAGGATTTACAATGGTATAACTTTAACTTGCTCTTAGTTTTCCTCCCAATTAAGTCTCTTAATTAATGATAGTAATTTAATAAGATATTTTTTCCCAACAAGTAGCCTAATGTATTTCTTTATTTGTTAAGCAAACATGTATGTGATTGTAGAAAAAAAAATTAGCCCGGGTAAATCATGAAACGTCCTGAAGAGGGTAGTGTTTGTTTTAAGGTGGCGCGGTGGTTGGGGGGGGGGGGGGGGGGGGGGGAGAGAGAGAGAGAGAGAGAGCAGCGACGTGAAAGCCGGGGGACCGAGACGTGGGGTCGAACACGCAGGATCTCCTTCGTGTTCAACGTGGAGAAGCTTAATTAACCCGAAAGTTATCGCGCAACGCCAAGTTCCTTCACGCACATGAAGCCCTCCTTTCAGGAGCGAGCCGAGCGTCCGCGGTGCCTCCTTAACTGAGCGATGGCACTTCAGAGTGGGGAGCGCAAATGAGAGGGTCAGAAAGACTGGTGGGTGGGGATAAAGCCCTTTTGGGAGAGAGAGAGAGAGAGAGAGAGAGAGGGGGGGGGGGAACTAAAAGAAAAAAAGGGAAAAAAATCACGTGTTTGGAGATCAAAGGAGATCCGCTTTGTAGAGGAGGAGGAGGAGGGTGAGAAAGAAAGAGGGAGGGAGGGAGAAAGCGAGGCAGCGTTTGAGGCAATGTAATTGACAAGGCTCGCAGTGGTGAAATAAACACGCTTCGGCGCAGGGGCTCGGCTTTTATTGCACAATCCCCGACTCCTTCTTTGAGGCATCGCCCGCAGCGCGACTACACCTGATCCCAATTACCTTCGCCCGATCAATTAATCCGTGTGAAATTATGTCCCGATCGGCGCTGATCCAGCCGGCAAGATGATGATTTTCCCAAGGAGAGGCTCGGATCGGGTGCCCGACTCGGTGGTCCCGGTGATCTGGCTGCTGGCCGCTTCTCTGGGCGCCGCTCTCGCCAAGGATACAGCCTTTGTGGAAGTGGTGCTGTTCGAGTCCAGTCCCAATGGGGATTATACTACCTACACGACTGGCTTGCAGGGACGGTTCTCCAAAGCTGGAGCCACTATCAGCGCGGAGGGGGAGATCGTCCAAGTACGTGTTGAAGTCTTTATTTTTTCTATTTATTATAAGGGCGATCCGCGGTCCCGGGTAACACCGGGAACCGGGCCGTGATTTCACCAAGCTGGCCCTGTGTGAAACTTTTTTCCGCGAAGGCTGTGGGGGAGCTGACAAGATACGGCGTGTGTGCGTGCGTGTGTGTGCGCGCGCGCGTGTGTGTGTGTGTGTGTGTGAGTGAGAGAGAGAGAGAGAGGATGGCACTAGCCTGCAAGCATATGCGGTCACAAGATGGCTCCTATCTTGTGGAATTCATTCACAGGGAAACATGCTCTTGCAAGTTATTTGCGCTCGATAACCGGAGCAGACCTGCGCGCAATTTTCACTCCTCTGCGCTCAAATAGACACGGATGTTGTTGGTAACAAGTCGCAGAGCGCTTTTTAAAAGTTAGTAAACTTTCACCCAGCAGGTTTGTGTGTGTGTGTGTGTGTGTGTGTGTGTGTGTGTGCACGCGTTTCGCAATAGCAGCAACACTACGCGTCTATTTATGCGCATATTTGACTTTCTTGGATCACGTTCTAATAAGAATTTCCGCGTAATTTCTTGTTTTGCACAAAAAAGCCCTTGCATTAACTAAGAAGTTCTACGCCTTGTGTTTCATTTACACATAACCAAATGTAAGTAAGCCTCTACGCCCCCGCCACACTGCTTTGAACGGTTATTACACTAAGAAGAAGAAGAAAAAAAACAAAAAAAAAACTTTTCCTGCTCAAGATTTTATTTCCTGGACCTCCAAACGCGTCAAGTGCAGTTGGCCGGAGCCGCCTGTGTTCGGACCAAGAGAGCCGGAGGGGAAAATGTGGAGCTTTTCCTCGCTGCAAGGTGTTTGTTTGAAGTTTTATGGGCTAATTCTTTCCTAATCTGCTTGGCCGCAGACTATAGGGCAGCACAGAGCTCTCCTCTTGTGTAGTGCCAGGGCTTTAAACGACGTTTTTCCTGACCTTTAACTTGCTAAAATCCTGGGATGCACAGCAATTTCGACCCCCTTTTCCTCGCCCTCTCGTGATCTGAAGCCCCCTCCTGGATAACACATCTATTTGTGGTTCTCCTTTTAAACCCCAACCTGCATCCTGCATCGAAATAAACGGATTTGCGCTTGAAACTCTGTAGACACCAGTTCCCTTTGAGTTTATCCACTTTTGTTGTTGTTTGGGTCAGTTTTCAGTAGAGGCAACCTAGCTCTGACTGATTCGTTGCATGCATGCTGCAGAATTAGCAGTTAAACATGCACATTGCATCAAGTTGGACTTTGGGTCATCGGCTGAGGGGATGCTGGTCATTGCATTGCTGCAAAGTGTCCACCATGACACCACAAATGCAGTGATTTTGTTGTTGTTTCTTTTGCAGACCGGATTTGTCCAACTGTGCACTGACAGTGAGGAAAGCAGCATCTCCTCATGCTCGTCTGCAGCGTTGTACCCATGCCGCTGTAGCTTAAAGCATCCTCCTAATGCACGCCTGCATTTTACTCTTTCCCCAGAAAGAGTCGTTGACGTTAGAAGAAAGACGATACGTGGTGATCAAAGGTGGGGACTCGAAACGAGTCCCGTCTGCACGCTGTGATGGTCACTCGGCGCCACTGCGTGACCACACAGCCATGCCGGACCTCAGCTTTACATCAGGACCCGCGTCTATTTAGGTTTTTCTTTCTTTACAAACATAGCTGCTGACCACTTGGAGACGGCCTCTGTTTTGTCGGGCTGTAATGAGTGGCGGCCCGTCTGAACGCAGAGCACCGTCTTAAGTTTCTCCCAGTGTCTCTTCTGCCAAGGATTCTTTCTTTTTTTTGTGTGGAGGGGGGGGGGGATTGAGTCGGAACTGGCAATAAATGACAATCTGGAGGACATAATTTTAAAACGGTATCGGGTTCTGTAGCGAACAGCATTCCTGTGAAGTCTCAGGAAATTCCTGCGGTGTTCTTAAAACTGGAATTAGGTTGAACCAAATATTTAAGCAGTACTCGGTTATCAGGTGGGACCCCCTTGCAACCATAACATTGGGTTTGTGGAGCATTTCGGCCCTCCTCTACGGCTGTTTGATCAGAACCCTGAGGGGCTTTATGCTGCCCAGCGTTTAGTAGTGGCCAGACCTCGGCAGGTATGGGTTCCAGTGTGGGGGGGGGGGGCGATGAGTGGGGAGGGTGTCTTGGCACAGTTCCTGAATAAAGATCCAACCACGATCACCACATGCACACTCCCAGCTCTCCTTTTCAAATTCCCCAACGTTAACAGCACCTCAGCCCTGCCTGAAGAGTGCGAAAAGTGGCACACGCTGCTGGGGCCAAAAATAATAAATTAAGTTAATTTGCTTTTGCTCTCTTTCAGGGGGTTCAGGGTTGGGGAGCACGATGATGTAGATCTGGCCCCGGTGCCAAAACCCCAAGCTTCTCGAGCCAGTCGCCCCACGTTAGAAGTTGTGCACACCACATTTAAACTCACTAAATCATTTTAAAGCATCGCTGTCCACCGAGCAGCAGGAGCCCAGCTGCAACTTTGAGTGAACTTTGAACAGGCCCAGAGCTTTGATTCTCGAACGAAAACGTGTTTGTGAGTTTCTGAACATAATTCTCTGTGTTTGCAAGTTGTCTGCCTTTTGAAAAAGTACCTTTTTTTTTTTTTAGTGTGTCTTGGGAAAGGGAAAAGCAGCAGAGACTTGTGTCAAGAGCAATCAAAAGGAGAAGCTTTAATTTAGGGAATGTAACGCCTGTGCTTTTCACCCGCTCAGTAATTTGATTAGAAAGTCTACTCGGCTTTAAGGTTTTAACGCTCTGCCTTCCAAAAGGAATCATTTCACTTGTTCTCAAATTTGTCACAATAGTAAGATTACATCCACAGACATCAATATATTTTATTGGGATTTTTTTTTGTGCTAGAGCAACTCCAAAGCGGTGCAAGGGTTATGAACTCTTAATGCGTTTCAGAATTTTTAATACATAAAAATATAAAGCGTCCAGCGGGCTTTTGTGTTGGTTGACATCACTTAACATCTTAACATCACTTCCTCCAGCATTGACCAGCTTGTCTTTCTCTCATCAATAAAAACATTCGTGATGCTGCCACTTCCATGTGACACACCGGGCAGGATGTGATCTCAGGGCGATGAGCAGTGTTGGGTTATTTTTCCCCACATTTTGCATCTGGGCCAAAACAGTCGCCTGTTGTCTCATTTGACTGGAGCGCATTGGTCCAGGTGTTCACTGTGTCTCCTTACATCGTTTGAAGAAAACTGCCGACGCGACATGGCATGGCCTTCGTTTCTGGGCCTTATCATAAAGGCCAGATTCTGTGGTGTGCGCCACGAATAGTTGTTCTGTCTGCAGATTCTCCCACCTTAGCTGTGGATCTCTGCAACTTCTTCAGAGTAAAAATGAGCTTCAATGATTGCTTCTGTGTTTAACGCTCACCTTCTGTTTAAGGTGTTTAACGCTCACCTTGCCCGGCCTATTAGGCGGACAGAGGACTTAACAGAACAGCTGTATTTATGCTGAGATTAAATTTCACGCAAATCCTCATTTCTAAATTGAGGGACTTCTGGAGTGTTTGGTCGCTCAGGATTATATTTTGGGGCATCAGTTTAACAGGGGCAGAGTACATAAGCACTGGACACTTATTGTCTTTCTCCTTCTTCTTCACTTAGACTAAGACAAACTTTATTGTCATTTTGTATGCACAGAGTGCATACAAAGCGAAATTTCGTTGCATACAGCTGACGACAATGTAATGAGATTTTAATTGAAATAAAATAACATTACAATATAGAGTGCTGCAGTGATAAGAATGTACAGTGCAGGAGAGAAGCAGTTTTTAAAAAAAATTGTGCAGAAGAATGTTCAACCATGTTTATAGTGCAAAGATAATGGTGCAAAAATGCAGTAAACGTTCAGTTGTGTACAATTTTGTGTCCGTATAAGACACATCAGAAATTTGTAACTGTAGCATGAAAAAAAAAAAAGGTGGAAAAATGCTTTCGCAAGACACTGTAGTCCAACGGTGCACCTTCTCACTAATGTAAACCTTGTTAAACCAATGGACAGACGGTGCATAAAGCAGTTCCTGAAATAGTTTGCAGGACGGACACTCCTTACTGCTTTGCTTTCGTCCTCTTCTTCGTTGGTTTGATGTAAAGCGAACCGGCGATCCGTCGGTGGTGCACCATCGGACGCCGCGTGTCGCCCTGCCTGTCGCGGCGTGACCTGCAGGCTCTGTGCACGAGCTCACAGCTGCCTCTGATTATGCAGCGGACCCGTGCTTGTTGTCATGCGACTGAAGAAGCCGGGACGTGGCAGGGGCACGCAGCAGGGGCCTGCAGAGCTCCAGATGGAACTTATCGCGTCGTCGGCCAGAACCAGAGGGAATAATGTGGCTTTTTTCCCTAACTTCCTCTGTGAGAGGACAGAGCATCCCTTGAAATCAGGCTTCAAAAAATGGAAAAAAAAAAAAACTAAAAGATGGAGCTACAGTTTTCCCAAGAGCCGCGAGCGGTTTGACCTTTGAACTTCATCTCCTGATGCATCTGAAGCGCTTGCAGCCTTATTATTTCCCACTGACTGAATGTTCCGGGGGGGTGGTGGTTTCTCGTTGAGACAACGATGCGCTGAAATGCTTGGAGCTCCTACCTTGCCGTTGGAAGGGCTTGTGTCGCGCTGCATTTAGACTATAATGAGAGCTTTAGTGGTTTAAGGCATCCAGCGCGCGTTCTCACCGCAGCCTGGAAACCCCAAGAGGCTATAACGGGGCCCGGGCCCAGACAGTAGGTGCCCCGGTCCGGGGCCACTCCCAGCGCCAAAGCAACAGTAGCAGAGTACACAAACGCTGGTTTCGAAAGGTTGAAAGCGACGTTCCCTACTTTTTTCCAGTTATTGGCTTGGCGGTTGCAGCTGTATTTTAAGTGCTATCGTCTCTTAACCGCCACCCTGCTTCGCTTTCATGTCCCAGCCAAAGTAATTTGAGGCTGCGTTTCTCCTCTTTTTGGAATAGAACAGACTAAACTGTTTTTCTCTTTCTCTTGCTTAACACCCCCCCCCCTCATCCTGCCCTTCCCTACACACCAACTCAAACCCAGTCTGGTATTTTAAACGCGGCCAGAAATTGTTACGCATCCTAGACTGCAAGTGGATGATTTCAAGTAATGTTTACAAACCAATCAGCTAAGGCTAAGTAGTCTCTCAAACTAAACTGAGCTCTTTGGGGGCCAGTCTGCGGAGGATGCTTTACTGGCAAATGTTCCTGTCCGCTTCTCCCATTGCGTTCTGTCACTTAGACACTGAAAACATGATATATCGGCTGCAGAAATTGTGCAATCCAATAGGTCAAAGGAATATCTGAAGCATTTGGTACCAAATGTTTAAGCTAGCTGTTTTTTTTTTATTGCACACACAATTTACGGTAGGAGAGTTTCCTTAAGAAATGTGTTCCTTCAAGCTGTAACCATACATGTTTTTTTTTCTTGTTTGTTTTTGGTCACAAACAGTTATTCAATTTTCTAAATTCTTATTAAACTGCATTTGCTGTTATTTTGGCTAAGTTTGTCTCAGTACTGAGAGCCAAGTTGGACAATGCAGTAAGTTATGCGGTCATTCCTCTGCTCTTCTTTGCTGTGCGTGCAAACCCGCACCTGATCTCCCTTCCTGCCAGCCGCAGGCTCTGTACGGCGACAACAGAAGCGGGGTGCGGAAACAACGTGGCATTGTCTAAGACTCCTGATGGTTACATTATGACCTTTCAGTTTGTCTTAAGTATAAAGCAACGGTACGGGCATATTGGAACATTAGCAGAAACAGGTCGCCACAGAGACAGATATGTGTGCTTACGAGGCGCTAACTTCGTTCAAACACAAGTCACAAAGTTGTTGCCTTCGAATATAAATGCCTTTACTTTGTTTACATTAGTTTATAGAAAACAAGGACATTTATGTTTATTTAAAGTTTGCTTAGTTGGGCGTGCTCCAATGTACGGAGGCCTTAGTCCTCACTGCGCCTGACCCGGGTTTGATCACGGCCTGAGGTCCTTCCCTCCTCTCTCAAACCCCCTTTCCTGTCAGCCTACGTTGGGGGGAAAAAAAAGTTTCCTATGTCAGGAAAACATTCTCAAGAAAGTTAAGGGCAATTATGAGTCTGCTAATTTGTCACTTTGTTTTGGATTGCTGTTTTTCAATCAAAGTTTGAGTCATTTATGTGATATATTCATAACAAAACACGTTTAAGTCTCTGAGTATGCGACCCTATTTAAAGCTGCCTTGTTGCGCTTGGTCCAAATGTCTCTTTGTCTCAACCAACAGTTTCTTTCTTTTAAGCAAGAGGGAAACAGAGACGTCTTTTTTCAGCCAGCTGAAGGGCAGTACTCAGGAGAGGTATCGCTCACAACACCGAAATCAAAAATAACCAAAAAACTGACCACGCCGGCGTTTTTTATTAAAAGGTCTTGAAAGCATAGGACTGGAATGATGGGGCAGTATCGTTTTTTTTAAACGTGATACTCTAATATAAACTCAACTACCCTATCTCAGTGGTTACTGGTGAATATTTTTGTATTTCTCTAATACTTCTCAAACTTGATATTCCTGCTTTCCAAACTCCACTATCTCCTTTTCCTCACGGGTCTCCTCTTCTTTACCTGTCTTTCTGAGCCTCACTCTCTCCCATCGAGGGGACTGATCCACCTAAAACAAGTGCGCGGTGGTACTGGCGGTCCCAGCAGCTATGCTGATTTCCACCGGACTGGCTGGCGGAGCCCCCCCACCCTCCGACCAGCGTTCTTTCCTGCCAGGGGACATCTGCTCCCTCGTGTCACTCCCCTCCCACTCCAACATTGATTATGTGTCCAAGTTTGTGTGTCTGAACCTCTTGTTTTGTCCTTTTATCACTTTTCCGATTGGGAAGCATCAGCCGGTTTTCTCTGAGGTTATACATTTTTCTTGGGAGGGGTGCTTGGGGAGATTTACACGCGCAGGTGGAGAACCGTTGCATCTCTCTACCTTCTGTCTTCTCCCCGGTTGCTTTGGAAACTCGCTGGATGACGGGCGACCTTAGTGGGTTTTTGGTTCTCCATATAGCACGTGGTGTGTCCTGCCTGCGTTTTATGAAACGGCGCTGAAAGGCACAGTCCATCCACACATCCCACATTTTTATCCACTGACACACAGGGTCCGCAGAACAAAGGCTAGGGGGTCAAGGGTTATTAAATGACAAAGCTGGCAGTAGCTCATCCAGGCAGAGGCATCCTTTGTTGTTGGTTAGGAATGTGCTGACTAACTGTGAAAGGTCACAATGCCAACCTCCTCCTTTTGTTGAACGTTTTTAATGCCAATGGACTAAAAAGGTAGGTGGACTGGAGGGCTAGTTTCCTACCTAAACGTGCCCTCTTCCGTTTCATCTCTTAGCTGTCACTTGTCGCTGTGATCTCACTTGTTTTTATAAAAGGAGAAATTGACTTATCAGAGATCTTCTTTACTGACCCAAGGTCAAGAACAATGGGTTCAAAGTTCTGTCTGTTGTGTACATCGTTGCATAATGTGCAGGTTCGTGCATAAAAAAAAAAAAAGCAATGTTGCTGTTATTGCGGGAGTCGACTTTCCTCCTACAATTTAGATTTACACTTTTTCTGACTAATAATATTTGAATTTCCTTCTGCTGCTGGTTGTGCATGTTCATTTTTATTAGAGGAATCAGAGGCAGTCTTCCTTTGATTCTCTTTCATCTTTCCCTGAATACATTTCTTCGCTGCTGTTGCAGAGGCTTAGATGGAAGGACATTCATGTATTGGAATGGTCCAGTTAACGTCCATAAATCCATCTGAGAATAAATCCAAAGTTGGTGTTTGCAGATGCTCTTCTTCCAGCAAAGAATGGACAAAACCTCCTATTTTTTTTTTTTAAAGCTGGCATAGACACACCCTAAAAGGCGTACAGCTGCAGACGTTTCTTCAACAAATTATGGACCCATTGGGGTTGCATAAAATGCAAGCATGGCGTTTTTTTTTTTTTATAAAAAAATCTTAACCTATATTGTTCCTTTCTTTTTCACAATTGTGTACCGATTGGTGGTGGTCTATTTAAATAAAATGTGAGAAGGTTCAAGGGGTATGAATATTTTTGCAAAGCGCTTAAGCAATAGAGGAAAACGAGGCTCTAACGTAATGAGGCCAGAGCTATGATGGATTGGACCTGCTTGGTCAGACGAGAACAGGCTTGGTAATCTCTGCTTTCTTTTTTTACCTTCAGACTGCTGCGTGTCTCCAGAGTACAGATATCCCAGCATCTAATGCTGTTCTTGCAAAATGAAAGTGGCCTAGATTTTTGTTTTCTCTCTTTTAAAGAAAAAAATAGCTTTTATATTGCTCCCGTATCAGGGGTGCCACTGAAGACGCTGGGGACACATGACTTTTGTGGGGTTTATCTTTGCTGTAAACCTTGAAAAGTCGCCTATAGTTTCTCTATCTAAATTTCTCTATCCTTCCCCTCGATCTCTGTCAGCAGCCCAGGCCATGCTGCCTCCGCCACCGCTCGCTCCAGCTCCTGGACCCTGAACGGGGAGGGGTCTGCGGGGCTGGGTGAATAGCTGGCCGGGAGTCGTGCCGCGGGTGTAAACCACATGAATGCGCCGCCTGAGCAGATCGTATCAGGCAAGGCGGGGAGTCCTGGGAGGCCAGGGTGCTCGGCGCAGTTCCGCGTGCTAACATCAAAGGCAGAAGCAAAGGGGGAGGGCAGAGGAGTAGCGCGAGGAAAGGGAGAGTGAGAGCAAAAGGAGCGAAGGCTGGGCCAAACTCTTCAAAGGCCTCGATGACTAATGCCGGCGCTGATATGCAGAGCTGCAAAACTGAATGATGATGATGTAATTGCGGGCCTTCGAGCTAAATCCGCTCGCGTACAAATACAGGCGCAGGTGTTGCTCATGCGTAGCGAGACGTACCCGTCTAGTGTTTTTGGGCTTGACGTCGGACAGCTGAACGCGTTGCAGATGGGAGTTTTTCTCTCTCTCCTGCTGTTTTCCAGGTGGAAAATGTCAACTTTCTGACAGAGCACTTTGGTTTTAGGGGACGTTAGGGGACCGGAGTAGTCTCTCCGTAATGTTTATATACAGCAGGGATCACCAACCTTTTAGAAGTTGAGAGCTACATCATCGGTACTGTGTGATAAGAAGGGTTACCTGTACTGACCTTTGAACTACAAGAGTCAGAGCTCACCTTACCTTTATGTAACGTGAACATGTTTTTGATGCATTTGTCAATTTTAAATCTATGCAAATGCAAGTATGATTAAAAAGGAAGAGCAACTATATAAAATAACATTTTAGTTGCAGCTCTCTGGAGGGTTGTGCTATTTTTCTGAACAGGCTTGGGGGCACCACATGTGGTCCTTGGGGGCTACCTGGTGCCCGCGGGCCCCGTGTTGGTGACCCCTGATACAGAGCTTCTGTTTGCGTGTGATTAAAATGTGCACATGTACTTCCCCTGTAATGTGTGCTAAGCCAACTGTGACCACAGCTGTCCCCATCAGGCCGATCCCTCACAGATGATTCCCATGACAGCACGAAAAGGTGCTTCCTGCAGGACAGACGGTCTTTCGTGTTTGGAACACGCGGCTATAATTTACTATTAACTATTTGCATACTGCCTCACTGCTTTTCCTCGTCCAAAAGGCACTTCCTTTTGATATTAAACTGAGAGTACACAAGCACTTTCTTTCATTTGAAGTTCAAGCTGAGGTCGGTCTTTTGACTCCTGTTTCCTGGGTTGAATCCGGAAAACAAAACTCGCAGCACAAAGCCTTTGTTGCTAGTTGAAGAGATGAAGAGAGACCCCCTTGTTTTCAGCACGGTGAGACTGTAGCGCTTCTCGGCGACCGCAGGATTTTTCAGCAGGCCGTTTTACTTTCAACGCAAGGAGACGCAGCATAAATCATACCACACAGTCTGCAAAGGGCCTTAAAGTGCTGATATTCTCAATTGTCGCGGCTGAATTTTGAACATTTAGGACTTCAAATTGCAAAGTTATTTAAAAAAGATATGGAAAAAGCAAGAGTGGCTTGTAAAAATGTGTACCACTATTTTATACCCATACTTCAGTTCAATTCATCTCATTGTATTGATGACTAATAAAGACTGTTCATTGGCCTTGCTTAATGTGTTCATCATCATTATCATCCATCACTGCAATTTTTGTCATAAAATAAAACAAAAATGAACAGAATGCTTCGTCAGGGACCCAAAGTGGCAGTCTTGGGAATCGAACCTGGGAACTTGCAGCTTTTCCAGAATGCAAGCACATTGCTCTCCAACCACAAGGCCACCATTTCCCTCTTTGCTATATAGGCATTAGAAAAGTCTCTGTCACTTAGAAATGTGTTTCATGTGCTTGTTGGAGTGACGGGGGGAAAATAATAATTTATAAGCACTTTAGTTGCATGCTGAACACTGTAGCTTCCATCAGTACTGAAGTAAAGGGCAGGTTCACTATTTTCTGAAGAATCTGGACTGCATAGGATCTCTGTTTATTATAAAATTTTTATAATCTGGTAATTTTTTCATTACCAGATTATGAAATTTCAAGAAACTTTTGAGACCACACGGGATTAAGCAGCTCACACATGAAAACTGCACAAAACATTTCCTCAAACCTTAAATGGATAATTTTATACTCAGCAGAGATTCTTTAAAATAAATAAATTCATAGATTTATGGAATCCAATTTTTTTTTGTGTGGAACAACAAAAATGTTCTATGTCTTTTTTTGTTGGCATTGGGACCAACTTGGATTGAGATGAGCATAGAAACATAGACAGACCTGGGCTGAATTATTCTAAATTGATTAGATTTCATTATGACACTGTGTTCTTTGAAAACTTTGTGTGTGTTAACCAAGAAATGGACCTTAGATTTCCAAAAATGGTGTCAAAATGTCCCGTTGCTCTGAAGCCTGTGTCATGTCTCATCTCTGCTCTATAGCATTTGGACTTTATCACAATTTCCAAATTCTGTTCAGTTTGCAGAATTAGACCTTGGTCAGTTTGACATTTTCTGTCTTGCATATATTCCTCTTGTACTTCTGTAACATAATCCATTTCCACCTTCCAAATCCACCTTAGTGCACATAAAAAGGTCAGGACATCAACAAACGTCCCGCTGTGTCCATTTTTTTTTCTGTCCTTGCACGCCATCTGTTCACCTTCCTTTATTGCCCATTACTGCACAGACTGCAGGTCACTAAGATGCGTGACAACAGGAAGAAGCGATCATAGTTTTCTAGGGGTGCATATAGGGTGCGCTTCATTACTTGTGTCACTCTTCTTCCAGTCTGACACGTCTCATATTTATCCAGATCCATCCCTCGGTCGCATGCCTCCGTAGGAGCCGCACTCTTCATTCTTTGCAGTTTTTGAAGAGCCTAAGTTATTCTGGGGCGACTCCATGGGCTGTTTGTCCAAACACACTTGGCTCTCTAATGACAAGTTGTCCCTGGACATGTCAGTTTCTCAGAATGCTGTTTTGAGAGACAGGAGAGATGGAGTTGGAGATGACAGGAATAACAGGAAAAAGATGAGCTGGTGCACAACCTCCGCTACTCTGTCTGCATCCCACAGGCATGTGCCGAAATCCAACTGTCACCCCAGGGTGACACGCACCCCGCAGGCGTTTCAAAGTAAACATCTCTGAGTTTGTGGCGCTGACACTTGGACAGTGGCCTCACCGTAGGGACATTTTCTCCATCGTAAAATATATGTTGGGACTAGATCTATCCAGAAGATATGGTCTCTATCCTAAAGTTAGCTTTTGGTTGTCTGGTATGGTTAATTAGTTGTTTCTAGCTCTAAGCTAAATTTTGACTCTAGGAAGTGTATTTTAGAAACAACCGTTTCTGGCACTCCTTCACAGACTCTCGGGGTGAATGGAGAGGGTCAAATATCTGGTAAAGTGGAGACTCCAAGAGTCTTCAGGAGATGCATTTTAGTCTCTTATTTGATGGCGCCATAATTACTTTAATTATTGTTTGCGAAACCTTTGGTATTTGAGATTTACTTTCAGTTTAACTTTCTGTTTTGACAAAACACTTAAAGCCCGCATTTAGACATCTTGGGATCATGTTTTGTGTCATTGCTTAAAGGCTTGAGGAGGCAGGAGGGGATTGAACTGAACCTGCTACAGTTGAACCTTGAAACCTTAAAAAAAGGTAGAGATGGATTCATAATGGTCGCCTTCGCTGGCTTTGTGGCCTGAATGTGTGGCGCAGCGATGGCAGACGGTCCGGGCCCCCAGCAAGCTGTGGGATTTCAGCCAAAAACAGTGGAATTGCCACACCATGGTTCCTCAGGTGGATCAACTTTCATCAGTAGCACATATTGGACCAGTCACACTTCAGCCTGCGATAAAGCTAAGATCACTGGACTTTAGTTGAAGTGAGTGGTTATGCTTCAAATTTATTTAGTAAAATCTAATGGTGTCAACACTGCGTGGCAGTCAGAAGGCTTATGGTTTGCACTGAAGGTGTGTTCATTTGATTCATGCCGCATGCTGATGATGGGTTTTACCCACAAAAATCAGATGTTCAATATGCTTTGAAGTCTATATCAACCCTGGTGAATTTCTCTCCAGGTTCTCTTGGTGGTTCTATAGTGCTGGCCTAGTCTAAATACCTCAGACCTGAGTGAGACATGTCCACCTCAGTAGATCATGCAAGGCCAGAGACGGTTTAAAGACCGGCTTCTCTTAGAGGCAATACGACAGAACAGTTTTGTGAAAGAGGCTAACATGGGTTAGTTTGAAACACCTACTGTAGGACAGAAGTTTGACATCCAGAGGAGACATGTTACCGAAGCTGTTACCAAACTATCCATCTTCTTACTAGGAATAGTTATTTCAACCAACTGTAGTATTTCAAAATAAGTTGCAGTTTAATTTTTCCATTCTTTTTTTTTTTTTTTTTTTTACCAATGCAATATCAGCCAGGAAGAAGTTAAGGTTTCTTGTTATGCGCCAATGACAATTCGTGTAACTCCAAGAGACCAATTGATTTTCCTGGAAGTATAGAAGGTATTTCTAGCAACTATAGTCTGTATGCATAATGTTGAACCGTCATTTGTCATCATTCAGTTGTTAGCATTTTGCAACTGGGACTCAATTAAATTTAAATGTATTTATAGAAACGCGCCATCTCGAGGCACTTTACAAATTTGATTAAATCAAATCGTACAGACAGACTGGTTAAAAGGTTTTCTAAGAAAAGCCAGCAGACTGCATCGCGTCTTTGACTTGCAGCATAGACCCAGCAGACATCATGACAATTTCAGAATGCTGCAAAAATTGCCCAGCTTACCAAAAAGTCTTCTTGATCTTGTTTTGAGATTGAAATACTAAGCAAGAACACCTTCTGTTAAATTATTAATCTTCCTTTGAGAAGATTCTGCTCAAAATAACTGCAATAATCTGCCAGTGCAGTAAGAAAATTGCACTTGGTAAGACTTCTTGAAATCATCATATATATTTTCAAAACAAGAAGTTTTCGCTGTTAGCGGTCAGCTGGGCAATTCTTGCAGTGAAGTTTCTTTTGCCAAGCTTTAAGATGTGAATCTGTCACTCCAGTCACCTGAGAACTGTTTAATCACATTGAAATGAAACAAAGTCTGAAAAACGTTGACTTTTAAAGAATAGTTGAACTGTGCTATAGAAATCAGAAATGACTGGACCCATCAACTTGAACACCAATGTATGTGCATTATCCAAAGCTCTAGATGTGGGTATGGACAGCTTCTTCCAATTAGCCAGTGCATTCCCACTCCATTAAAAGCAGGTGATGGCCTTGTAGCAAAAGACTCTTATTGTTATGCTAAAGAGGGTGAAGCGGTGGAGATGTATGGTCACACATCAACACGGCCGTTGCAGACGTCCTGAATTTCTCGTCTCTGTTTTCTTTGTATACGATTGCAACATAAAAGAGGTGAGACATTGTGAGGTCATCTTCAGTAGATGTTTGGCTCTGTTCACACTATACGCTCAATGTTAAAGGTCTTTAACTGATTTAGTTCAAGACCTTGATACACCAATTGTCTTTTTCTATCCCCGTGTCTTCAGTAGTGCGTCATGTTTGAGTCTCTGGGGTGCAGATCATTGCCAGTATAAGAGTTTCTGGAGTAGTTGCTTGTTGCTTACGCTGCAGATGTGGCCCAGCCGCGGCACTCTTTGTTCCTCAACTCGTTCTTTAATAGCTGGTTGCAGTTGGCATCAGATTTTCCAACGGTGACGAGAACATCAAAGCACCATACCCAGTTCAACATTGGAACTCCACTGCTGAATCCCTTTTTTTTTAAATCTCTCAACAGTGAGCCGTTGTCACTAAAGAGTGACTCTTGTTAAGTCAGGACTCATCGGTCGATTAACAAAGAATGAAGACCATCCACTACTAGCACATGTTCTCGCTGGTTTTAAAGCCGGATGGTGCAGATGATACGTCCGCTATGAAATATATTTAGCCTTGACGGCAGCTTCGTGCAGCATTATTCAGTGTCCTTTTAGAAGCTCTTTGCAACCGGTCATAAAAAAGGAACCAGAACATTTCCATCAGGTTTATGCAGGAGTGTTGCTTTTGGTATTCAAATATTTGAGCCACCGACGCTGGTGCCTTAACAATAAAGGCCATATAGTTGTTGTTTTTTTAGAATCACACCTTAAAACAGTACTGAACCGTGGCGTCATCCGACCAAACTGTTTGATTTAGACTTCCAACTCAGTCAACCGCTATGTTTTAATGTAATGCAAAAAAAAAAACTAAATAAAAACTCATGAGAGAGACATAACTTTAAAGCTTTTAAACATACAGAACATGTTTTTCTTTTCTAATACCCTCTTCTAAAAATCCGTAATGTGTTTGCTCAGAGACTCGTTATGAGTTTCCCATCATTTCCTCCACTCCGCTGAGGCTTTCCGGTAACGCTGCTTCCAAGTGATAAGAGGATGGGAGCAATATTGCAGTAGGTTAACTGGCAAGATTCAGTCATGTGTTGTTTTTTCATTCTCATCACAACCTCCATTCCTAAAGGGGAGGTTGTGACTTTCCCATTGGCAACCGCTTCTGTCGTTGGCTTTTCCGCAACATTGCTTCAAGCTAAGCTCACGGACAGAGGATTCGGTAACGTACTGGTGCATGCATTCATCGTAATTATTGTTTTGCACAAGCCGGAGTTTGTATTGCCCAGGCAACGAGAGAGGCTCACAATTTAAATTAGAGTGCGTAGTGTTTTGGACAAACTCGTTGGTTGGTCTGAGTCGCGTACCAAAACTTTAAAGTTGTGCGTTAAGCTAAGTGGACAGATGATCCTGCAGCTTTCTGTAAAGTCTTCTCCACAAGATTACAGGTTCATTTCTTGACTCGTCATTTCCCTTCCTCCCTTTCATGAGTTCTTTCTTTCTTTTTTTTTTTTTTTTTTTTGCTCTCTTCTCTCTGTTCAGCTCAGGAGGGGAAGGGGGAGGGTGTATAAATGTGAGACCACACATGCTGTGTCAATGTTTGCTGGAATAATTAGAGACAATGTGGGCCAATAACAGGAGGAGTGCAGTAACCTGAACTCACTTTGTTCTGCCCCGACAGCAACACAAAAGCCATTCACAGTCCCGCAGATCCGCGGGCTCACAACGGGAACAACTGCAGTTTTCTATCCAGCCGCGGCGCGCAGCTCCAAGGATCAGCAGGAAAACGGACCAGTTTCCAGCTCAAAGCGATGCTGATGTCACTCTAAAGGGGTTTTTCTTTTTCTTTTTTTTTAAAGCGCAACCTGTAAATCCCTGCCACCAAACTCAACCCCACAAAAAAAAGAATAAAAAACAAAAAAACAAAAACCCTACCACTTGTCACCCTTCCCAGTCATCCAACACATGTCCCTGGCTTAGAGGGCCCTCTTTAACTAGAGGATATCCGGCTGCCCGGTATGCGAAGAGCCTGTGGATTCCTGACACGAGTGCTAGAGCTGGACTCAGAGGTGACTTTCAGCGTGGCCAAACAACTGTTGGATTAGCGGGACACTTTAAGTTGATTCTGAGCCAGTGGAAGACAGCTTGGCCCAGAGAAGGGTATAATCGATTTACATGCACTTCTGATGGACTGTTTAAAGGCATCTCTATTTATTTACGTCTGAAGCATGCCAAGGCAAGAAGCGGTTTAGAACGGCGAGCCCGACGAAAAGAGGAAACGTCAATCTTTAGATGAGCTACAAAAAAAAAAAAAAAAATCTCACAAGCTTAGATTTCCAGCCAACCTGTGCGAAGTAGGAAGCTCATAACGTGACGTGGACCAACTGCCGTGTCCCAGCGGTGTCCATCTTGGAAAGGGGACACCGCTATGGGATGCATACATCCCCTGGAGGTCGCGGGTGTCATTGTGGCACCTGTCCCCACCACTCTCAGCTCGTGTCAGCAGCTCAGATTTATTTACATTCACTTTTTTCAGTTTGTTCCGGTGCACTGTCAGCTGGAAGCGACAGAAGATTGGTCTGTCAGATCTGGATTCTTATCAGATGATAGTTGTTTTGTTTGCTTTCTTTTACGGAATCCGATGTGCCTAAATTATGGTTAAGTGTGCAAACACAGTTACAACATCAGTCGGGATCTCGGCTTTTAACACGGGGATCCTGCATCATCTTAAGGCAAACGATTTACAGTTTTTATTTTTGCTTCCTTGTCCTTTTGCGCTCGTTTTCTTTTTTTTCCGACACGTTTTTCTCTTGTTTCTGCATCCTTCTCCTCCTCTTTCCATTCCACTGCGCTGATGTACTCATGGCTGGCAATGTGTTCCTCATCACAGCTTGTGTTTCCTCTTATCTGGAGCTCTTTTATCAGCGGCCGTCACACATGCCCAAAAGAAAGGAGTGGTGGGGGAGCCTGGAGTGCGGCTGATCTTATCAGCAGGTGGAGATTTCTGCACTAGGGTTCAGGGGCCCAGAGCAGCCAAAGGAGGGCCCGGGCGAAAAGGGTCCAAGTTAAAAACTATTCCCACACACTCGTATGTCATCCAACTGTCTGTTTTTAGTGATATTTGTAGCCTTTTGCACCGCATTTGCAGCATTTGTGCCTGTATTGATGGGATGTTGATGAGGCTCTTGCTTACAATGAACACTATTTCAGCAAAGTATTAACTCCTAAATATGCAGCTAATAAATTAGCATTCTATCTTGCAGTTTTGAAGTGGCTTTTCTTCTGTTTCAGATGGTTCAAAGCAATTCCACTTTTATACATTTAACTTCAAATAAGCGGCTTATATATATATATATATATATATATATATATATATATATATATATATATATATATATATATATATATATATATATATATATATATATATATATATATTAACAATCCCAACCTACGCCTGGTTGGTGAGAAACTCCATAAAACAAAATTGTTTTAGGTGGATTCTGTTATTGAATAAGGAAGGCTTGATGTTAAAAGCCATTATTAGTACGAGTAATTTGTGTCTAAAAATGAAGTCAAATGTCAGTTTCAATGTCAAAGCAAAGAGATGCAGGCAGCTGGTTAAAAGCAAAACATGTTTTTCTACGTGTCGAAACATGTCTGTGGGTCAATAATAATGCAAGAGAGTGATAATTTCTGTGGGTACCCTACAAAAACGAAAGTAAAAATAAGTACAATTTTCTTGAAATGAGTGTATTTGTCCTTTATTTGAGCAGGTAAAAAAGATGATCTGCCAATGGAATTTGTATTTTCACCCCTAAAATAAGATAACTAGATACACAGCACTTAAAATAAGAACAGCTCATCTCCATCATCTTATTTCAAGTGCAAAAATGTTATTCCATTGGCAGATCATCTTATTTACCTGCTCAAATCTAGGACAAATACACTGATTTCAAGAGAATTTGACTTATTTTTGGTTCTGTTTTTGTAGCTTAATAGGCTGGCTGGAGTACAGCTACTGTAAGTCGCTCGGTTTTATCCAAATGCCTAAACTCGTATCTGTCATGGAACCATGCTGGATCTGGAAATATTTTTGGTTTTTATTAAATATCTAATGTAGTACCCTTTTAAGCTTATTCAAAATATTTTCGTTTGTGCAATTATTATACATGGAAAATGACATTTGTAACAAAATAATCAACAAGGAACGAAGGAACAGCAGGGATGAAGGGACGGAGCGGCGGGCGAACCAAAGCACAGCCTGACAAAAGCCTGGAACCATATCGCTGGTGGATATCTGGATGCTTGGGATGCCTTGGATGGCAGCTTGTACACTTTTGGCTTTGTCTTTGCGGGGATGAATAGAGGCCTCTGTGATGGTGTTGACAGGTTTCTCCAGGCTGAGACCTGGCTGGCTGGCATACTAAGGTGCTGGAGCTCTGGAGACTTCATCCTTCCCATAGGGGCAGCAGCCTGACAGGGGATGCTGGCCATCGAGGTTCTCCCTACAAACAGCCCTCTGTTCTCCGCCTCTGACCAGTTCTTATTATTGTGACGTGCTTGTTACACTAATACACCCATGCACATTTATACATGGCTGTAGCAAGAGATCCGTAACAGCTGCAGGTAAATGTAAAATACGTAACGTTCTTATGAAGCTGCCAAATCAAGCAGTTACCTGAGAATCTTTTCTCTCGTTTATGGTATAGGTCAGGGTGCTGGTTAAGTTTTCCCATGGATTGTGGCACTTTTTTAAATGTTTGCTTTGTCCTGCCTGAGGACGGCCGATTCTGTCTTTGAATCAAAACCTAAGGAGAGATCTAAAACTTTGCATGAAATGTGTTTAGCAGCAACGTCGCGTTTGGTAGATAATAAAACGTAGAGTGCTCTGAACTTGCCATGGCAATTGTTAGAAATCGGCTAATTATTTCCACAAGTTATAAATCTTGTTTCCTTTAAAAGCATAAAGTCTAAATGCGTATGCCAGTGTTTTGGCATCAAAAGGATTTTGAAAAATGTAAAGGTAAAACAATTTAACAACTCACTTCAGATCAACTCCAAAAGGGACATTTGAAATGAAGGGTTAGCGGAAGAGCAGGATGCAGGATTTAGCCTAGCATACACATTTAATGAGTTTGGTATTTATCTAATAGAGGTGTAAATCTGAGGCCATGGTTCTAAACTGGATCGTGGTGGACCACTCTCTCCGGGCCAGGACGAAGTCTCTGCCTCAAACCGAGAAGTTCAGGTATCTTGGTTTCTTGGTCACCAGTGATGGTGAGACGAAACTGTGGATGGGTAGAAAGCTTGGGGCCTTATCTTCAGTAAAGCAGGCACTGCTCTGGCTCTTCATGGTGAAAAGAGGCTCAGCCAAAAATCATATCTCTTTATTTACCAGCCTGTCTACTTTCCGACCCTTACCTGTGGTGATTTTATGTGGCTCTTGACCTGAAGAATGCTACAGGGAGCCAAAATGAGGTTCCTCCATAGGGTGGATCTTTAAAGGATGAATTTGAAAGTGTTGCTTGTTTTGTTACCTCCTCAACCCAAGCTCCGGTAAGTTGAAGATGACTTCAACTTACCCGACTATGAATGTTCTTTGCTTTCTCTTATTGATTAGACAGCTTTTAGATTCAGCTAAGTTCAATTCAGTTTATTTATTTAGCACCAATTCACAGCAGATGTTATCTGAAGGCACCTTACAAAGTGAATTCAGTCCAATCAAACATTCAGACTGTTTAAAAAGATTTCCGTCTAAGGAAACCCAGAGGATGGCATCGAGTCATTGACTTGCCGCATTTACTGCTCTTGGATGAGCGTAGAGCCACAGTGGACAGTCGTCTGCATTGTTGATGGCATTGCAGCAATCCCTCATACTGAGCATGCATGAAGTGACAGTGGAGAGGAAAACTCCCCTTTAACAGGGAGGAGAACCTCCAACAGAGAACCAGGCTTAGTGTAAACGGTCATCTCCCACGACTGACCAGGGTTTGAGAGGACAGAGCAGAGACACAAAAAAAGGACAGAAGCACTGATTCAGGAGTACTTTCTACGTAGGAGAAAAGTAAAAGAGTAACGGCAGTAGTAGCAGCACCGTAGATGGCTTAATCTGGGAAAGTAACATTGATAAGAAGATCAGCTCTGAGCCAGTTTTCATGTTTAGAGGACGAAAGAGAGCACAGACAGGAAGTTGTAGGAAAAGCTCAGCTAATAGGAGAGAAACGGAGCTAAACAGTGAAAGACAGGACCAACTGTATCATCTATAGGAGGACATGAAATTGTTGGCCGCAGTAGCTCAGCTGATGCCCCCCCCCCCTTTCCAGGATGGTGTCACGGTTAAACAGAAGACCAGGCCAGATGTAGTTACTATGGAGAGGAAAAAATAACAGAGGGAACATAAAATTTAAAGCTGAAATAACAGCAAACATTACAAAATCTGAGAGTTGTGGAAGAATGTAGCAGAGTAAGGGAAAGTGATTTTAATGCACCCCCAACTTTACAGCAGTACAAATACAGAGATAGCTCAGAGTAACCTAAGCCAATCTAACGCTAAGCTTTATCAAAGAGGAAAGGTTTAAGTGTAGTCTTAAAAGTAGACAGGGTGTCCGCCTCACGGAAGTTCCGAAAGTGCCGATTAGATTGTGCCGAAGCAAAAGAGACTGAATCAAGATGCCGACTTTCTGCGTCACGGATTTAAAGTTGCAGCTGACTTTCCAGCAAAACACTCCACAGCGGCCTGCACAGCAGCATCATTCTGCTCTCGCACAACGCCACTCAGTTGGCCGAGACGAGCTGCTTGACTCATGCCTCAGCAGACTCACGGGGACCTGAACAGCCAAGGCCTAGTCTATCTGGCCTAGTGCACGCTTTTGTGAGCTGTTAACAAAACGCGGAGGAGCCATATACATTCCAAGAAGAGCATGGGGCCTTCACACGTGATGCATGAAGAGCCAGAGCTCTCCCAGGCCCTTCACATGCCCTTGCAGTTTGTCCCAACTGCCCATCTTAAAGAGTCACAGAGCCTCTTTGATCTGAAGGCTGTCCTCCCAGCTGGAAAGCCATTGGGATGCAAGCAGCCCTTCTGGTCTCCCGTTTCAAGTCACACATTCTTTCCTAAGGACCCAGAGGTCCTGACCCATAGCTGTAGTGGAATTTCATATGCAAAAATAGGCCGGACTTACCACGCTGTCTGAATGTCCACTTATTCTCTTTTTAGTATTCATTATCATTGGATGTATAGATGTAGGTATCATACTTAAAGCGTCGCAGCCACAATAAAGACATGTCAGTGTTGGGAATACCCCTCATTGATCCTTTGTGTTCCCTTCCTTTCATATATTTACCACGTCCAACTTTAAATATAGGGAAAGAGATGCACTGGCAAGACATTTGTGTCTGTTCTCTTAACTCTGGTTTTGCGTGTATTGGCTAATTTTGACCTTTTTAATCACCGTAATAGTAAGACCGGTCCGTACGTCATCAAAAGTATTAATTTCAAGCTTTCCCTCTGAAAGCTGTCATATTTTAGGAGAAGAGGCAACGCCATGCCATGTGTGTGAACATTATTGTAAAACATGGTTTTGCTGATGTTTTATAGTATTGACTGATCTGCTTAGTTTCGCTAGTGTAACTGAAACGGCTGGGACAAGTTTTTTTTATTTTATTTTATTCAACGACCATCTGTTTATTTAAAGTGATAAAGCTGAAAATATGCAGATTCCTCTCGACTGTCGATTTCTCAGTCCGTCTCTATTTAATAAAGAATCTTGAGGAATGAAAATACTTCAGCTCTGGTCATTGTTAGACAGAAATTGCATGAAATCTCAGCACAAACTGCACAACATCACCTGTTTTATGTCTACTTTTCTACCATAGTGCTTTTCTTATACTGTTATACATATTACCATGTCACCAATACACATCTAGTAAATGTTTAGGTCACTAGAGAGGGTCTGGGGGTCTCTTTTCTTGTGAAATATTGCGACATCGCCTAATATTCTGTCTTGTTCTTGCCCCGGCTTGCAATGGATCTGAAAAAACGGCAACACCTGTTAGTTGTTTTAGAAATCGAGGAAATTCTTGGGTTGATTAAATTATAAAATAACTCCAAATGTATGTGAGGAGAGCATGTGGTGTTCAGCTTAAATGAGCAAGAAGACGTTGAAAGTTTGGTTTAAAACATTGAGGTGAAGAAAGCTTCTGTCTTCTCAACTGTGAAATAGCCCGCTCTTTTTGGATGTTGCTCATTACCTTTTCAACGTGATCCACAACCGTTCTGAACAGGAAGTGTGTATGTGTGTATGTGTGTGTGTGTGTGTGTGTGTGTGAGACAGAGAGAGAGAGAAACGGGTTTGAAGTTTAACTCTTGAGCGAGCGGCGGTTATCCCCAGGCTCTGCCTTCTCCCAACCCTCTGCCCTCCTTCTCGTCTGCTTTCCTCTCCCCTCTCATTCGGTCTCCGCCGAGTCCTACCTCTGGCAATGCAGCCAGTGAGAACGGCTGGAACAATACCGCGTTTGTGCACCGCTCTGCACTTGGCCTGCTGCTAAACAAATGTTCGGAGGAATTCTAGTGGCTGGCCTTGCCCCTGAGCCCAGGCTTATCCCACAGTGACTTCATAAACGCTCTCTGGGGTGATCAAAAGAACAATTAATCCTTTATGTGATAGCTATATGGTAATGGAATTATTTCCACACCAATTAGAACTTGCTTTTCTCTCTCTGTTGCCCTCATGTCGATTATTTATTTTGCTCCCGCTGTGGAAATAGAAAGGGTTCTGTCGCCTAAAGCACCAACGTACGCCGTTGAGGATAGGCTGAGTTTGCAGGGGAGCATAACCAAGCTTTTTGACTGGAACTGCTGCCTACATTTCAATAAAACTGACATTGTTTTTGGAATTATGCAGTTGTGGGAAGTTACTTTGTAGCGTTCTGGTTGCTTAAAGAAATTTGCTATCAGTCGAGTGGTTGAACAAAGTGTATGCCCTCCAACACTGGAATGTATGAAATCCACAGACTTTGTCCTCAGGCGGTGGTGTGGGTTAATGCTCGGTGGTCGGAGGACATGGATCCACGCCCAGACCTTCTGTTCATGTCGCCCTGAGGTGACTACTGAAAGCCACTGTTCGCAGAACCATTTTGCTTCCCTTTTCAAGGATGAGTATTACAGTTTAGGATGGAAAAGTAACAATCGTAGGACTAACTTGATCTATATAGTTTGTTTTTTGTAGGGAAGTATTTTGCTTGCTGAAGTAGTGTTCTCTGAAACAAAATCAATATGTTTTTTCTCGGTTCCACCTTCCTGCTCACGTTTCCATCTCTGACCACCTTAGCCAGGCCAGAAATGTGCACCTTCCTGCGTTTTTATTCCCCCTCTCCACCCAGTGATGGTGCTGACCATTAATACAACCCAGACTGCCACCGTCACCCCTCGCCACCTTAAAAAATCAAATCAAATCTTGTCTCTCTGCTGCTGTGAACAGCAGCAGTGCACGGCAGAGGTCCGAGAACACGGTTTGTCTGATCGCCGCTGCAGCCCACCCCCATTTTCATTGCCGTACATGGAGGGACAGTGAGTGCGTGTAAAATGTGTGTACACACTGTTTATCGAGCAGAAAGAGGTGTGGCCAGATCTTTATGGAAACTAAAGTTGGAAAATGAAAATGCTTTGTAGTAAGTAGTAAATTTGTAGGATCAGTCTTCAAAGAAGGTGTTGGGAGGTCAAAAACGGGGGATATTTTGTGAATATTGTGTCTTTATAAAAAAGCCAATCAGAGGTTGTTGTTTTGGTAGTTTTCCAAGATTTTTATTGAGTCCTGAACCACTTTGTTTGGGGGTTCTGGGTTCATCCTCAGACTTCCTGCCTTTCCATGAAAACCAATGAAGACGGCAGGGGATGAAAGAATACTGTGACCAACCTACAGTCAGCCGCTAATGATGCTAAAGTTGGTATCTTAGCGTTGCAGCTTTCTTTTTGTCTAGTTTTGATCAGATTTAAAATGAAAAATATTTACATTGTTTTTGTGGAAACACCAAAATGGAGCATTTTCTGTGCTTTTTTTTGACAATCAAACTATCTTAGAATTTGACAAGTAGGCTATAATCTCACAATATATGGACTTTTCACACAAAAAGCAGTTTTCAAAAAACACCGTTGTGCTTTTTGAATTCTTTTTGAATGTATATAGATTGATGGATTAATCTGCATATGAAAACAAATACGAGTTCCTAGAGTTTCTCCAAAATACTGCTATACCTTATAATGTCCATCATCTTATCTACTGAACGGGATGTATTGTTACACTCCAAGCTACTAGTTATCTTTCATGTAAAATATCTACTGCAGAAGAGACATTAACTTTTTCAACCAGAGAACTAAAGTGCTGTATCAGATAGTTTTGAAAAACGCAAAAAAAAAATTACAATAGTTTTAGCAACTTGGCACCAAAATCCTAGCCAGGTGCCAAAGTGTAGTTAAACACTGACTTCTAAGGTAATACACATTAAACACGAATATAAGTAAAGTTTACTGTGTAGGAGAATAAGAGTTTGCAGGAAGTTGTTATATTTTTAATATTGCCGTTATATTTAAGAATGTTAGAAATTCACTCTGGTGTTTCTTTTTTTGGACTAGCAGTTAGCAGTTTTCTGCTATACCAAAAGAATAAAAAGTAGAATTTTTTTATTTTATTTTTTTTTCTGAATGTTGCCATTTTTTGGTCATACAAATTTCTGTCATGCATAATATAAACCTATTGCCTCTGTCTAAGTGAGTTTGAACACAACTTGGAGGGTTGGGGTTGCAGCACATAATGTATGGATTGTGCATGTTTCGTCCACTGTGGTGCATAAGAATGTGATAATTGTCCTTATTTTGAAACATTTGGTTCTTTTGACATTTATATAACCGCAGAACTTATAGCAGCTCCCGTCGTGCAACCATGCACATGATTAAGGGAATGTCTGTTCTGAAGGTCTTGAAATAACAGACGGGGCACTTCATGTTGAGCTCGTGCACGCACCTTAAGCTGCAGCTCTGTGGATCCCAGTTGCTTTGCTGGAGTAAAGCCACTCCATTTTTCCTTTGTCCACGCAGCTGACCTCCAAGCTCGCTAAGACGCACTTCTGCGGGGCCTGGCCCACAGCCGGACAGTAGATGTGGACATTGTTGCAGTGATGGGTTCCCCTCACCGGGGTAACCGGGCCCCTTTGAGCCCTTACACCACACTGTTTGCCCGCAGCCGCTCTTTTCCTACTTGGCCCACTCTTCCTCTTTTTCCATCTCACCGCTGAACTTAAAGAAAGCTTGAGAGACAGCGTGCTGTTTTTGTGCGAGCTGCTTGGTTATGCTGCTGGTGGCCGGCTTCCTATGGGGCTCCAAATCTCCCATTTACTTTCTCTCTCTCCCTTTTGTTTGACCTCCTCCAGGGAATGGTCCACTGTTTGATCACTTTAGGGGAGAAAGAGAGAGATCAGTGGTTTCTTTGACATTCCCTCTAGCTTTTGACAGTCTATATGCGGCTGATCAGTTGGCCCGGCATCAGCAAGTGGCCTCTTTTGATTTTTCTTCCTTTTTTCTTTTATGTTTTTTTTAAGCCATCCATTGTGAAGCCTTTTGATGAGAATATGTGGGTAGAGTTTAGAAATATTGCCACATCATTTCTTATTTCACACTTTTCCGTTGATTCTGCACACCGTTTTGTTGAGGAAGGCGCATATTTTCTTCAAATGTCAACTTTTTTTGATCTTATTAGTCTAACAAATCTCAGGCTTGGATGTGATCTACCACTTAGAGGTGCTTGATTATTAAAAATAATCCCCACAATTAGTCAAGACTGAAATCATGGTCAATTATCACTTTCAAAGTACCTACATTTTGAAGCACACTACATTTATCAAGGTTAATGAACCTTTTTTTGTCTGAAAAGTTATAGCCACCCCTCCAAATCGTTGAATTCTGGTATTTCTATCAACTTACAAAGTCCACAGGAGTATAAAATTGAGTACTTAGACATGCAAACTACTTTTACAATCATTTGTGAAGAAATGCGTCACTCTCAGGAGCTCACAAATTTTCAGCTTGGTACCATGATAGGATGCTCGCCTGTGCCATAATTACTCCATTGTCAGCTGTTGGTCATCTTAACAAAGTGAAAACAGTCGGGAACAACAGTAATTTAATCAGAGTCTGCAGTCCTGAGTATCTCACTCTGCGTATAGACTCAATAGCTACAGACCTCTAAATTTGACATGGCCTGCCATATTATCTGAAGGACTGTGTGTAGTGATCGTAATGGAACGGGTTCCTATGCCTGGTTGTGCCATGGGCAGGGTTGGTTTAGCCGTTATTTTAGGAGAACGGTCTTTGCCCGGTGGCATTGTGCCAAGTGTAAAGTTTGGTGGTTGGAGGATAATGCTGCGTAGTTGTTGTTGTCAGCGGTTAGGCTTGGCCTCTTAGTTACAGTAAGAGGAATGCTTCAACATACAAAAGCTTTTGAGACAATTACATGCCCACAACTATGCGGCTGGAGTGTGGACGGCTGGATGGTACAGTTCGGATCTTGACTGGCCAGAAACCCGACCTCAACCCAGTAGTGCATGTTTGGGATGAATTGGGAGTCGAGACTGTAGGACAGGACATCAGGGCCTGACAACACGATCTTTACATCAAGGGTCTGCAGCCCTGCTCCTCGGGATCTACTGTCCTGCATGATTTAGGTGTTTCCCTGCCTCCACGCACCTGACCTAAATAAATGGGCGATTAACAGGCCTTTGCAGCCCTTGATGTCTGCTGAGGGGGGCATGCAATCATTTGATTCAGATGTGGTGGAGCAGAGATGCATCTAAGACATGCAGGACAGTAGATCCCGAGGAGCAGACCCCTGGTTTACATAGAAGGATGGTTAAATTCTATATTATAAAGTTTATATGTGATAATTAGGATGTCATTAAAGTTTGTGTCCCTATTCGTTGAGCCAGGTTATATCACAGTTATTTCAATATGAATGCTCTTGTAAAGGTTTAAGATAACTTTTCTATTGAAGACTAATTTGTTAAAAGCCAAATAGGTGCATAAGTTTTCATACTCTGATTTCTTTATTACATCTCATTATTATTTTAATTGCATTCTCTTCTCTTGTGATATTTGAAAGGTTTCATTGACAACAAATGGGTGAATTTAGGCATGAGGACACTACATTTATCTGAGGCCATGCATGAAAAGAAAAATAATTCCTAAAACTCTTAAATGAGAGGGCTTGTGGAAGCTTGCTTTATTTACGCCAAAAATGCTTAGCCACAATTAACCAACCACAACCTCTCTGAATGTCAATTTAGGTCATTTTCTACCCTCACAAAAGCCCCGGACTCAGAGCCCGTGAAGCAGAAAAAAGCTGATGTAATGGGTTTAAGAAAATCTCCAAGGGGAGTCAAACCTCACCCATACAGCTCCAACTACCCCCACTTGTCTTCTGTCCAAAATCCCACCCCTCATCCAAGCCTTTAAACTCCTTAAGTGGTCTCCACCGTTGGTCAACACCCAGATTGCACTGCTTTGATGCACTTAAGTCAGAAACTTACAATTCAAACAGCACAAAAATTTATGATGGTAACCCCCCCCCCCCCACCAAAAAAAAAAACAACAAAGAAGATTATTTATGATTCAGTGATTTGGTTTTTGAAATGGGGGAAGGGGAGTAGGAGATGAAGGACGAGGGAAAGAAAGAAAGAAAGGAGGAGGGGGTGAAGAAAAGAAATCCCAGCCTTGGCGTACACAGCGAAACGCACAAAAGAAACCTGTAACGCCTCCAGATTCCTTCTAGTCGAGTATCAAATACATGCTTTGGTTTAGAACAAGAGACTGGTGGGTAAGATGGGACTGAGCGAGCCAGTGAACCCGGCAGTGGCTCGGTTGGGTGCTGCGAGTTAATCTCTCAGATAGGATTTTTTTTTTTTTTCACCCTTCTTCTCCTCCGCCTCCTCCCTCTCTTTGGGGATATCGGTATTGCTGTGTGGCTTTGAATAGAGGGACTTGTCTAACCTGATCAGTGGTCAGAATAAGCACAAGGAGAGGCTCAGAAAACACATGCAGGGATGACCGCTGCTTTCAAGTTCAGAGATGGGGGGGGAAACCTGCACACTGATCCGTCTTGATGCGCCTCGCACAACTCTCGCCTCGCACTCCTGTGAAGGCTCGGCGTAATACTTTACTGTGATCTTTTAGAAGCCTTGCCATTGGAGAAAGTTCCCTGACTGTTAGGACAGACTATGGGAAGAAAGCGCAGCTCTTGATGCTTACACTCAATTTAAGAAAAGAAAAGATCCCCCAGATGCTGCTAATCAAACACTCTTGATCAAGTGACGATCAGCAAGTGTGTCCGCCTACGCAAAGCAGGAGTATTGACATTTTGCTTGTCTGGAAGGACTTCAGCCACGACCTCAGAGTGGTAATTAATGCTGGCCATGAATCTAGACAAAAAAAGGCAATTGGGCCATTTCTAAATGGCTTCAATTCTGTTGTTATACAGGGATAAACATTATCCACATGTGGAGATCTTTTAGGACGGCTGTTCATCTTCCCAGCAGTGGAGCTTGGTCTTTGAAGTGGAGCTCTTCAAGTTTTCAATTGCATTAAACATTTTAGACTCTACAGTCCACAGGTTGTTAAATATCAACATTTGTGTCATTAGAATAAAAAACAACAACTTTGTCTTGATTGGAAAGGTTGCAAAGAGCAAACGGGGTCTCTAATAATAATAATAATAATAATATAGCAGGAAGACTAAGGTCTGCTTAGGTGCGTCTGAATTAATAACACTTATTGGACTGTGTCCTTTGGAAAGGTGAGACCAAAGCAGAGACGCCACATCACCATGTTTGGTAAGAACCAAACACATCTTATCAGCGCAGACACCTTGAAGCCACTTTAGGGCATGATGTTGGGGGGGGTTATGATTTGGACATGTAAGACCTGGACACCTTATGTTTCTTAAGTCGACGCCGATTTAAGATTTTGGTCTGAAGGAACTGGACCCTGAAAGCTTAGCTTGATGTCTTCGCAGTTCTTCCTTCGTCCAGATATCTCTCGGACCTCATGTCACTTCAGTAAACCGGTGTTTAGAAAGAGGTTGAAATAAAAAGTCATTGCTAAATTCTTTATTAACCCAGACTGCTTTATTCTTTCTTGTTTGGAACAATCCAGTATATTTTGACGGTCACACAATGTTTGATCTTGAGTTTCAAATACCGGTTTACACGCAGTCAGATGATCCTCAAACGATGCCGTTAAACGCTTTCTGTTAACAAGTCCGCAAGCTAGTTGAGGGGAGAAAAAACCTGCAGGCTTTTTTTGAGGCTCTCCTAATAAGAGGAAGTAAAAGCGGTTGTTAGTTTGGAGAGTATCCAAATAGCTTCCGGTACTCCTGCATTAGTCGTCAAGGTCTTCCCTTTAGGAATACAAGAACGAAGCTGGAAGGTGACACCCCTCATTCGCTGTCTTACAATATTCCCGCCGTCGCTTTGTTTATTCATGTTGGTGTTTCCTCTGGAGTATCATAGCGGCTCAGGAAGTCGTGAGTCCCTGGGTCACGCTCAACAGTGATCAAGGAGGAAAAGAAATACAGGAACATGAAGGCTTGGGGAAATTGTTGGCTGCCCATTTTATGTGCCCCAGTTTTCCCGAGGAAAATCCAGTCAGTAAACTCCTCTGTTTAAGCGCTGATTGATTCCTGTTGTCTTTAGATGTCGGAACAGTTTAAAGGAAACCACAAAGTTAGCTGCTGGAGACACCTAAAACGCTCCACGCGCATTCTGAAAGCTATCCCGTTCCACGGCCCCCGGCTCCCTGGCCTTATTAGAGCATGACCTCGGCCATTTGACCCGGAAGTGATGTAGGCGAGCGCTTCCTCAGATGTAGCTGGTGCTCCTGTAAGTGTTTCCCAAAGAAAACATGTCAGCGGATGCAGAAACCTAAAACCGACCCTGGTGCCGACTGCTGCTCCACCTTACTTCCCTCTCTCCCAGGGCCCTGTGTCCAAGGAGGAGGAGGAAGGGGAGTAACTTTTGCTGCCTGAACGCCTCAGTCTGTGTACACATTTCATTTAGGTGTGTGAACATGTACATGTACTGTAAGACCGGCTCACATTCCTCTCAGCTCCGACTGGCAGGCAGCAACAATCCTCAGCAAACAGGCGGGGATTGCGGTTGTAGCCAGTCTTCAGGTCGGCCTGACAGACACCGGCGTGCCAGGCCAAAACGGCTTGTTTGTGCAGTTGTCGTGAGGAAGGTCAGTCAGCAAGTTGAGTGTGCGAGAGGACATAATGAACCTGACCTTTTGAAGAAAGCCCCGTCTGTCTCCCCTCTGAGAGCGGCTGGATTACAACACTCATCTCCTGCTGTAACTGTCACACACGCCCAACACGCTGTGGGAGAGTCCACGGTCACTATCGTTTCATGTCGGGCTCGTCGCTTTGATGCGCCGGGGCTTCTGTGCATGTTTGGCAAATGGTCATCTGAAGTGTTTCCATCCCCTTTAATAATATCTCAAAGCCTCGGGGTTTAGGTGCAGCTTTTGATTGTGCGCCAGACTTGTAAAGGGGATGCTGGGCTGGCCTGGGGCAATCTAACATGTCCAGGATGAACTGATCAAAAAGGACAAATCTCTTTAATGAAGAGAAGGCTCAGTTATTCCCCATTTTCACTTACAATAAATTCAGACCCATTACAGAGGAATTTTGGACCGTAACATGGGTCTTTTTTAACCGTTATATTTTTAGCATTGATGAGCAGAAGGCAGCGGAGCTGTTTGAACCCTCAACTGGACCATGTAGATCATCTTCTGAACCAGAAGTGACCATATTAGGCAAAGAGAAATAACCTGAAAAGTTTGGGTTTTTTTTTTTCAGTTTGGACAATCGATCACCTGGGCTCTACTTTATAATGCATCCAAGTGTCAAGGGAAAAATGACTTTACCCTATTTAAGCTTTTTCTCTTGGATATATTATCCACTGCCAAGTGGATGATGGCCACGTTCTGCACTAGGGTGCGTAACTGCGTAAACAAATCAGTCAAGTGCTGTGATGCAGCTGGGCGAAAAAAAACATAAAAGTGATAATTCTGGCAAATGCATAATGTCAAGTTGTTTACCGCACTAGGACATGGAAAGTACTCAGAAGCCGTCAGAACCAGCCCAGAGTGCCGTCTCTTGTATATTCTCCAGGTAACAGTTAAATTGCACTTTAAAGCAAAAACTTGTTTGCTTTATCTCAGATCTTTAGAGGTATGAAGGTTTTCTAACTTCCGTCAATTTGAGCCCCTGCCTAATGCTTCATCTGGGACTACCTTACGGCCATGTTGTCCTCTTGAAAGGGCTGGGTCGGAGAGAGAGATGGAGGAGGAGGAGGAGGAGGAAGGGGCAACATGGTCTAATCCCATTCCAGCAGACCGAGCAGCAGCAGCTTGCACTGCATTCCACAGCTCTGGGGGCTTTAAGGGGTGGGGAGGGAGGGGAAGCAGCATTCCTTCATGGCTGGGGCCATCAAAGATGCCGCCTGACTTCAAAGGCCACTCAGAGCCAAGGTGTTGATGACTGCAATCCTCCCGTCCGTCCACTTTTAGCAACCTCGACCCCCTCAGCCCTCGAACGAACGCACGCACCAACACACAGAGCACGGCGGACCGCGGCAGGTATGCGCGCCCTCCGGCCTCTGTCCATCCTCACCCGCTGGGCTTCACGGCATTAATCATAGCTCATTAAGTAGTGACATTGACTTTTGTTTTATGGTGGGGGGGTTAAAGGTGAGCAGTTTGAGCCAAAGCGAGGGGCGTTTTAGAACGTAGCTTCAAACGTTGACTGAAAAAGCACAATTTTGTGTAATCGCTGGCTGCAGATGTTTGTTCTCAGACATCTCACTAGTCTTATGGGGGATTTTAGTGACGTTTTTTAGTTTGCAACAAATGTCTTGTACCAGTAGTGAACCCTTTCCAGGCTGTGATAAAGCTGTAGAGAAAAGCACGGGCACCCAGTTTTTGTCCCCATGCTTCCGACATTGTTAGTCATGCAAATTAATTACGCTTGCGCCTGGATGCTGACAATTTGTCCCCGTGTGCACTTACTTTTACAGCTGCTCTTATGAGTGCGTTGACACAATTAGGCAGGGGCTGGGATTATTTCATGGTTTTCTTGAGTAAATCTTATTCTTATGGTATTTGTGCTATAAATGTACATTTAATTTAATTAAATGTAACGACTGGCTTTGTAAAATAGAAGAGCATCAATTATTCTTACAAAAAATGCTAACATTGTTTAGAAAAATTTTATCCAACATTTTTTTATAGCTTTGATTTTAATGAATTAGCCTATATTAAATTTCAAAGTAGGTTTCAAGTTAGTTTTGAGTCTAATATAAAGTTTCCTCCTGATCCGCTATTTAGTCAGGCTTTTTGCTCATTTAGCCCATGTGTAGTCTGCTGGTTAATTCAATTCAGTTCAGTTTTATTTATATAGCGCCAATTCACAACACATGTAATCTCAAGGTTCTTTCCAAAGTCAAATTCAATCAAATCAGACAGGTTGGTCAGAAAGTTTCCTCTCTAAGGAAACCCAGCAGGTTGCATCAAGTCTCTCCAAGCAGCATTCACTCCTCCTGAAAGAGCGTAGAGCCACAGTGGACAGTCGTCTGCATTGCTGATGGCTTTGCAGCAATCCCTCATACTGAGCATGCATGAAGCGACAGTGGAGAGGAAAACTCCCCTTTAACAGGGAGGAAAACCTCCAGCAGAACCAGAACCAGGCTCAGTGTGAACGCTCATCTGCCTCGACCCACTGGGGCTTAGAGAACACAGAGCAGAGACACAGAAAGCACAGAAGCTCACATTGATCCAGGAATCCTTTCTATGTTATATGGTAATAGTGGATGATCTGTCTCCCATGGATAATGTCACAGCTAACAGAACACCAGACCAGGTGTACCTTCTATGAAGAGAAAAATGACAGAGAACAAAAAGTTAAAAGCTGAAATGACAACAAACATCAGAAATTGGAGAGCAGTAGGAGAACTCAGCAGAGTGAGAAAAATAGACCCTGATGTCCTCCGGTAGCCTAAACCTATAGCAGCATAACTACAGAGGTAGCTCAGGGTAACATGAGCCACTCTAACTATATAAGCTTTGTCAAAAAGGAACGTTTTAAGCCTAGTCTTAAAAGTAAACAGGGTGTCTGTTGTAGCTTATAAAGCACAACTTTACAATTATGCAACACAATGAGAGTCATGAATGTAGCTCTATTAGTTTCTGATTTTCATCAAAATGTACTTTATTTTAGGGTTAGGAGTAGGGCTGGTGAAACTTTCAACTAGTTGAATTTGTCAGTTTTTTATAGGTGAGGAGAAAGTGTAGAAGCACTTGTTGCATACTGGCAGCAAACTGCCAGTAGGGAAACACGCTAGGGAAAGAGGACCTCTAAACTCCAGACATCCGAGGAAAACAAAACCCAACAAAAGGAATTTAAACCACAAGAAATTACATTTTGCCAGTTATTTGCTTTACACGGATACCTGCCTTCGTCTAAAAAAATTATGCCTTCCAGTGCTGCCAGTTTTTTTTTCTTCGCAAAGTAATACCGCGATGATCCCTTCAGAAGTCGGTGCAGTTGTTTCCACCCCGCCCCCCTCTCTAAAATGGTGGCATCCTGCCCAACGTTGACCTCTGAACTTTGTCGGCCCTTCCTTTGTTCGTGTCATTCTAGGTTTTGAAGCCTGAAGAGCTGAAAGTGACACCAGAAAGACTTTTGAGCGCGTGCGTGCACGCACACACACACACACACACACACACGCACGCACACACACACACACACACACGCACACACACACACACACACACACGGACACACGGACACAGGCCATTGACGGTTTTAGGATGCATATGCAGAGAGTTAATAGAGTCACAAGCCTGACGTCCTGCTCAGTGTTAAAGCTGTCAACCCCACTGACTTGCGCTACATATTGGGACATTTACATGATATTGGGTGTCCTCTGCCAACGTCTTCCGCTCATACTGAAACCATGACACTTGTTTGCTTTGCCCGTTGCTATGAGGATGCAATAGAGGTGATTTTCAGGGAAGGTTAAGCAGGGGGCATGTATTGGGCGGGGGAGGACGTATAAACATTCGCCGACTTCTCTGAAGGACTTGTTCATAGAGAATAAACTTGATATTTCAGGGTATTTTTTTCTTTTTCTTCCACTGATCAGTAGAGGTCTTTTAGTATTGGTAATGCAACAATGATAAAGCTTTTAGATGGTTTATAATAAAAGTTGGATGCATGACTACCTTGACTGATTGTTCCTTTTGGCCCCAGTGGAGAAGACAAAAGGGAGGAAGTCTTTATGTGAGAGGAGAAGCAGAGGGATCCCTGATAGTGTTACAGGAGGAGGAGTGCCAGCCCCACCTGTAGGGCCCTCCCAGCTGCTCCACTGTAACTGGATCTCTATCCCTCTCTCCTCAAGGCTACCAGTCCTCTTTGAAGTTATTTCTAGTGCTGGGAAAAAGAGTTGGAGAGCAATCAAGGAGGGGGGGGGGGGGGTACAGAGTGACAGAGTAATATTGGAAGGTGTGCATGTGTACCTACCATGCAAATGTACACTTTTAAGTATGTTTTTGCTTGTAAAGGCTCATTAAGGCTTGTGCTTGTTCTGTTTGTTGTCTGTGGCTTCAGTGGGGGCTGAAATGGATTCAGAAGGTCATTCAAAACAAAGTTTAGAACCACAATCGGCCATAATTATTGTTTCTCATCAAGATTAGCGTCGGCATCATCATTCGCTCGCTTTAAATCCTCTTACTGTCACCTGAGTGACTGCTCACCATCTCAACTTGACCCACTGCCTGAACACTAGACCCTGCTGGCTCCACACATGGCCTGCTTTTCGGGTTATCTTTTGGATTAGGGCTCAGACGTCCTTCCTCAGCACTTCTACTCCGGTGCCTGAGCTACCTGCTTTTCACACAGGTCGACCCGGCCAAAGGCAAAAGAAGCGTTCGATACAGTTGGAGTTTTTCAAACCCCATCTCCTGAATTTGAGGATCTAGACTGAAAGCCACTTGAATCTCTCTTACCGTTAGCTGGTGTGTCTGCGTGGATACACATTCTCAGAAGAGGTTCTGGGGTTAAGCACTAGCACGTATGTTGCGGGATAAAGCATCCTTCCATGTCTACCCTTCAGGGCAAAGGATGGCAGGGGGAGTGGGATCTGTCCCGGGGACCCGGCAGCTTGCAGCCGGGCTTAGATTGCAATGCATTTTGCAGTTTGGGTCACTGGTTTATGCTGCTAGCTTATAGCATTGACTGTAATGTTATCCTATTACGCCCTGCTGTTTTAGAAAGTACCATCACATTTACTCGTTGTGTAATGCCCTCCTTTATAGTTGAGTTTATACATTTCTTTATTACATGTATGAATTGTTCCGTTTAAGATCTGATAACTGTCTCCTAATAATAAAGTTATTTGCTGAGAACTTGTAGTGCTGCAGGAGTTTTCCCTTCACCAATTTAAAAAGACAACATTTCCCCGCGCCCTCTTCTACCTTTCATAAAGATAACACCAAGATGTTTTTGCTCCACCCGCTTAGTTGGACGTTTTGCTCAATCAGTAAGTCATGCTCATATACAAAGAATGGACAGAGAATCAGTGGGAAAAGTGCTCAGGATGAGCTTTAAAAGAACGCAGGGAACTTTTGTTCTAAACCACCTTGAACATTAAAGAGAGTCTGTCTGTAAGAAGGAAGTATAAATCTGTTAAGGGTGGTTAGAAAATCACTCTGTGGGATTTGAGAATGTTTAAGAGACTGGTACACTTTGGAGAAGTGTTGCCTCTTGTAATCAGTTACATCTTGATGCACAGAATCTGTTGCCTTCCAGCGAATTTCCAGCGAGCTCCATGCCCGCATACATACCTTAACATCCATGGAGTTTATACCTTTTGTTTTCATTCCTTTAAACATCAGGTCATGCAAGATCTCTGCGGCTTTGCTGTTAATAGCCAAATCAACGCTCACTAGACTTTGTATTCACTTTTAACGTGGCTCTTGGTGTAGAATCTGTATAGGTTGGTGTTTGAGGCTGTAATGGTGAGCATAAGGTGAAGCTGGGCTGAGCCATGTTCAACCCTCCACTCTGTCTCCACAGATATGAATGTAACAGCTCAACCAGCGTTGGTGATATTCCCGGACGTTTACAAAAAACCCTCCAATAAGGGCTCCGACGTGGTTGTAGCACACTTCTGGGGAGGAGCACCAGAGAAGGACTAGAAAGGGGCTGAGGGTGACTGGGTTCAGGGCGAGATGACGGTCAGGGAGCGATGCCACCGGGTTACCCGCCGGTCAGCCATGATGCATTTCAGCCTGAACACGCTAACCTCTTACACATGCCTGTGCTCAAACAGAGAGATGTGTAAACGCATGCATGGCATCGGGGAAGCAGGTGGGTGCGAGGTCTGGCGGCTTGCCCAGGTTTTTCTTCTTCTCGATGTCGTGTGCATGTGAAATGGGTGCCAGCGACTCTCCCAAAATGCAGAAAGGATGCAAATGAGCAAGAGAGCGAGTTCTAAGGTTGGTTATTTCCAGCTACTTTACAAAGGTCTACCTGTGCAGGTAACAGTAGCCTCTGCTCCGTGTGTGTGGCTGAAATGTTCAGAAATGTAAATAGGTTATCTATTTAAGCATTTCAATCATTTCATGTAGATCCCCTTATTTCATCACCTCACTTTCCTTTGATGTACCAATCGAAGTGCTGAAACGAGGATGAGCTGCCACAAAATGCAAAAAAAAAAAAAAAAACTCATTCATCATGTTTTTGCAAGTGTGTGGCTTTACATAGGCATGCAATTCAGCAGATTTGCATGTTTACGCTCTCCACGGACTTGCCTGGCTGCTGCTGCTGCTGGAAGCAAAGAAAAAAAAGGGATCGTAATCTACTTGAAGTGTCTGCTCCGTCACAAAAAGACAAGTTTCTTTGGTCGTGGGGATTTTCATGCAGTTGTAAAGATGTTCGAAGAAGCTGCCAGACGCATGGAGATTATTTAGAATTTCTGCACATATTGGGGCGAGAGCGGCAAAGGTCGGCTGGTTTGGACACATCGGAGGGAGGAAATATTTTTGTGGGAGACCAGAGGCCGAAAAGGGTGCGTGTGGCAGGTGAGGGATGCAGCAGAAGTGGTCGCTGCAGGATCAAACGTTCAGTGGACGACACAGGCAAACAAAGAAGGGCATTAGATGGCGTCACTTGCATTTATATTTCCTTTAAGTAAAGGGAGCGGGGGTTTGTGAGGGTTGATGGTGGTGAGAATGTTTTTTTTTCAGTTGATGTCACTGACAAAATTATAAGCCGAGTCGTTCTGTTTTCAGAGCTGCTTTCTCTTCGTTAAATTCAATCGACCTAAAATTTAATGTTGGTCAATTTACAGGCTTATGTGGTGCCAGGAATTGGGGCGAATGAATACAAAGTAGACGGGAAAGGCTGGAGGAGAATTGATCAAGACTACTTTCAAAGTCGCCTAGAAAAGTCTGGCTCCATGGAAGCCAGCCATGAAGAAGCGAGGGGTGGTTTAAGACTATTGCACAAAAGTGTGGTCTACTACAGCGGAGGAGCATCACAAGGACTTTTACCACAGGTGGATGGTTGGAGGGGAGCGGAGAACTTAACTGACAGCTGGAGGTTAAATCCCTGCCAGGGATTCATTGAGAGTGTGGTCTGTGTAACAAGATATTCATGTGAAAGGCAGCTTCCCCCAGAGGCTGGACAGACGGGGGCAGAACAAGAGCCACCACCTCGTGGCACTAAGGGGGCGCCAGATACCCTCACCCATCAAGCCTGGGCACCGAGCTGGGAAGAAAGAGGATTTTTCTGACTGGAATGGTTGAGCTTGATTCGGGGCTTCGCATTTGTCTGGAAGGATGTGTTTCCAAATGGTCTGTCTTTTGTGGCTGCGACCCACTTCAACCGATCGCCATGCTCTCCTCCAGACCGAGCTCCTTCCCATCCAAGCATCCATCAACGCCTACGTCAACATCCGAGAAAAGAGGGAAAAATCCCCGCGCGGTCGGAGATAATGGCGCAATGGCCAGCCTCTAAAATAACAACATGGTCCACAACAACAACACTGTCCCATTTGGAGCGCAAGAGCCCCCCTGCACAATGGCCTAGTGTTCAGGGCCCAGGGGTGCAGGCGGGGCTCCCCGCTGCCATCCAAGCTGTTAGCCAAGCAGGAGAGAGAGGTCACAGTCACACAGCAAACAGCGCTTCACTTCCCGGTCGTTATTTAAACGGAGGCGCTGGCAAACAGAAGGGCACGAAAGCACTTAGGCTGACTGTCTCCTTCAGTTTTTGACATCGCTTGAAGCCGAAAGAGAAAAGAGCATTACAAAAATGTCCTAACAATAATGCATGTATTGTTTTAACATTTGCACCAGGCTAGTTCAGGGTCTGGAAGTTGCTTTTGTTTTTTCATGACTGAAAAATAATATATATATATATAACATAATAATAATAAAATATGGGGAAAATCCCCAGCTGTGTGTCCATTTATACATTTGTCATCCATCCGTCCATCGAATTGTCTTTCTGTACGTCCATAATCTGTCCATTTACCCATCTGCCCGTCTGCCCCTTTTCATTCTGCCATTTGCCCACCTTCCCATCCATCCATCCATCCATCCATCCATCCATCCATCTTTACTGTTTTCATCACATTTACAGTTTAAACTCAAAAGAATTATGAACCGTTCAGTTTATTTATGTAGGGTCGGTTTGCTAACCTGACAACAGCCAGCTGTATGTCGTTCCGCCTAGCTCCACTCACATACATCTGGGACACCGCCATAGAAATTGCATTTACAGAAGGCTGGGCCTTATCAAAAATTCTTGCATATGATTGGATAAGCCACTTGTCTGTCATCTTTATTGACGTGCTATTTCAACCACTCACACCGAAGCTAACCCGTGATGCTGATGATAGCGACGCAGGAAAAAAAAAAAAAATAATAATAATGTGTTTGCGGCTCTAGTGGCATGCGTTTTATTGACAGTGAGCTGACAGGAAGAGGGGGGAAGACAGGCGGCAAAGCGCCGCGGGTCGGAGTCGATTCCGGGCCGACCGCGTTGAGGACTAAAGGCCTCCTAACATAGTTAGCGCTAACCGCTAACCGCTCCGGGGCGCGTCGGCACGTCCGCTGGTCCCGGAAAACAAAACTTGCCAAATCCGGTCGAGAGAACGGCGAAAACATCGTTTCCACCAACAAAAGCCTTCAGAGGCGTTCTCTGATGTTCTTTTAATGAAAAAATATTAGGTAGATTGGACAACACGGAAGAAATAGCAGCATCGACTAGCCGCCATTGCTATCAAAACAGTCTCACGTCATGGTCGCGTCTCCACTACGTCACATCTATGAAACTCCAGCCCTGCGTCCTGATTGGCCAGACCATAAATTTGGTTGGAGAAATCACTGTCTACCGGCGGTGTCCCAGATGTATGTGAGTGGAGCTAGGCGGAACGACATACAGCTGGCTGTTGTCAGGTTATCGGTTTGCACCCCTTTCCAAAAAAAGTCAATTTAATTTTCTGACAGATTCCAAGCAAGATTGATCCTAATTATTAAATTCTGTTTAGTCTTAAAAGAGGTTTTCTATCTAAGGAAACTCTGCAGATTGTATTGGGTCACACATTTGCAGCATTCGCTCCTCCTGCATGAGCGTGCAGAGACGGTGGACACTGTTGCCTGTGTAGTGTTCATACTTTATAGTACGCTTTTAGATTTCTACTTTAAAATGTGGCCAAAATAAAAAAAAGAAGTATGGAAAAAATATGGCTTAGGCTATGGGAAAATGTGTTGGACCCTTCTGGTTAGTTTCTCCCACTCATATTTATTTCTACACATAAAGCAGCTTTGAGAAAATAATCTGTAAATCCATGTGAAGATGCATCCTGTGCATTTGTGAAAAAGGTGTCGCGTTGTTTTTTCTCTTTTTTGCGAGGGTAGCCTGGATTTTGAAAAAAAAAAGCTTTTATGTTTCCCTCTCTGCTGTTGAGAGACGGATGTGTTTGTCTCAAACGTTTGTAACTGAACATCTGAGCTTATTCTTTCATGTTTCATCACAGTCCGTCTAGTCTGTGTGTGGGAGGTCTGAGGAGGATTCAAGGATGACTTTTTTTTTTTTTTTTTCCCCGTCTTTGCAAGGTGCAGTTTTAAATCTTAAAAAAAAAGAGTTGTATTACTCTTGTTTTGTATTTTCAGTCCTAAATACCTGAACTCTTTATTGGATTTCACCCTGAAAGAAAAGATGGTACCTGCTGGAGCTCACGACACACTCTGCCCACCTTCCCTCCCCATGATTTGCCCGTTGACCAACTGATTTGCATTTAACCCCCTTTTTATATTTGGCTAAGCCCTCCCCCAAAAGCACCTCAGGTCAGGGGTGTGACCCCCCCTCAGCCTCGTTTTTAGGCTCTCTCTTCCCAATTGGTCTACTGCACAGCTAACCTGCTCTAAACGTGATAAAACGGGGTTTAAAGGTCAGGGGTCACCTGCAGGAGAACGGTATCTTGGGTCATCGGCAGTGGCCCAGGGGCCGGAGTAAATGGAAGATCCCTGATTGGAGAGCTGTGGTCTTTGGGTTAATAGGATAAGTGGCCTGTGGGTCAGCTTGGCCCAGTTCTAATGCTAATACTGGAGCCTGTCTTTGCACCGTTTCCAGGTCGGGTAAAGGATTCCAGGATTTAGGGATTCCGCTTGGTTACAGTTTTAATCCAGGCATGTTTAAACTCATCATTATTTCATCCTCGTGAATGGCTGCCAGCCACAGTTGACCTCTGTTTGCTCCTCTTGAATTTCTCGCTCTTCTTGTGTGACTGTTTTCTCTCTCTCTCAAAGAGGCTGTAAAATATTTAGCTTTCTCTCCGTCCAACAATACACTGTGCATGAATTTGAGATATTTGAAATTTTGAGGGGGAAATTTGTTTTTACTGGCTATTGGCTATCATCATAAATCCTCTCTCTCTCTCTCCGTCTGCTCTCTGTTGCTTATAGCTGCGCATGTCCGGTGACTGTGGCGGCATCTGATCCTCAGGCCAAGAATTCAAAACAGATAAAAGTCCAAGTTATTACCTTATTTTTTCCTGAGAGTTTTCTGAATGCTGTTATGTAAACCATTGCATTACATTTTAAATCCCTCTTGAATTCTCACACATCCACATCAACTGAAATTAGACAATTTGTCACAACTGGGGAACAGTTGAAAGTTACATGTGACAATATTTTCACTAGCTTCAATTATTATTCAGCCTTAACAGCCATAAACCATCTTCCCGTGGTTAATACAGCCGCAACATCACGCGCTGCAGATGCTTTTCTTCAGCAAACCTGGTCAGGGTAGATGGAGAACTGCATGGAGCTGAATACAGTGCAAGCCTGGAAAAAATAAGTTGTTAAAGGCTGTAAAAAAAAAAAGTGCATATTTCACCTACCTGCAGGACGACAACTCCACATATACAGCAAGAGCTTAAATGGATGTTTAGATAAGTCATTCCAAAAAGAAGTTAAAAAACAAAACTGGACTTTTTTTTCCGAAGTTTGAAAACATTTAGCTTCCTATCCAGAAAGCTTTTTCAATTCAAGAATCTTCACCAGCATGTTTAGATAAGAGCATATTTAAGTTATAGCATGGTCCAGGCAAAGTCCATGTCTTTATACTAATGACGATCAGTGGCAAGAACCCGTCGATATTTTTGACCTACTTTAATATTAGTTAATTCAAATTGTATATTATTTTTTTTATTATATCATAGATTCCCCTTGGGAGTGATCTAGCAGATCCACTGGAAATAAGGTCATTTATTCGCTGTCTCTAATGGTGAGAAAAAAGGAAATAATTTTCATTTTAAATTAGTATTCTGTTCTAACCTCTTTGCATCGTTAAACAACTCATAAATGGTTATAATGTTACTTAAAGATCCTTGGAGTGAACACTTCATTTGAAAATGCAGAGGCCACCTACATTCCTGTTCTTGGCCCAAGTCGTGTTTGCGACGTCTGCCACCCTCTTACCTTTAATCTGCTGCTTAGACACTGTTGGTGCTGGCTCTAAACAGATTTCTGCCTGACAAGTGGGCCAATTTAGTGGCCTAAAATGGCAAAAACGCAACATCGGAGGAAGGTTGGATAGACTGTGTCCACTGTACTTTGCCACAGGGCATCGGCATGTTTTTCTTCCATTGTAATGACATAGTAGTAGCTAATATTGTTGCATGTATGCACAAGTACAATGGAAATGACAGAGACATTAATCTTTTTAGGAGTAATATGGACAAAGATTTAGAATTTCAGCAATATCCGCATCCTCGGGAGATCTGTGAAGGTGCATAAATCCCTGTTTTGCTTATTTGCACCATCAGGACAACCCGGTATGCCCTTAAGAACTGGCGATTAGTTTCAGAGATGTGCAGTGCTATTAAGGTCTTGTGTTTCATTAGGGAAACAGTGGATTATGAATTGCCAAATTAGCATAGTCTCTCCAAAGGTCCAATTATTGAAGTGAAGAGTGCAGTTCTGAGCGGGCGCTTCACCTCAGACCGACTCCCAAACGCGAAAGGAAATTATTCGGTTCGGTTTAAATTTTTACCAAAACTTTTTACACGCAAGGGCACACAACGAGGGTGCTGACGGTTCCCTTTTGAGATTCAGAGAAAGTTACATTTCCTAACCGTATCCTCTGTCGTCCTTTTCAGATGCACCCTTTGGGACTATGCAATAACAACGATGAAGAGGATCTTTACGAGTACGGCTGGGTCGGAGTTGTGAAACTGGAGCAACCAGAGCTGGACCCCAGCTGCCTCACGGTCCTGGGAAAGGTAAAGAGCTGGCTTTTTTTTGTTGTTGTTTTTTTGTAAGAGCTGGCTGTTTCTGTATTCCGTATTTTTTGCCTTTGCAACGCTTGCTGCGGTGATAAACTTGAACAGCGCATAACTGGAGTCTCCTTTCAGGAGAGAACAAAATCCACCAAGTTGGTCACCACACAGGTCAAGGATAAAGATGTTGACTAGTGTAAAATAGAGTTGAGCTAGAATGCAATATCCCAAATTTTAAAGATCTGACATTGCACGTATCAACCCATCACCCTAGAATGAAGAGAGAACTGCACACCTACCAAGAAAGGGTCATCTACCGAAACAGACTGATCAGATAACGCCGACATTTTACATTTTTATCTACATGCAGAAAGCTATGTGTGGATGAAAACTAGCACTGCACATCGCCATGAAAACAATATCTCCCCAGTGAAACATAGTTGTGGCAGCATCATGCTGTGGGGACAGGGAAGCTGGTCAGAGTTAAAGGGACGAAGGAGCTGAAATCAGAAAATGCTGGAAGAAAACCTGCAGGGAAGTTCAACTTATAGCAAAACCGTGAGCACACAGCAACAGTATGATGGTTCAGATCAAAGTCACTTAACTGGCGTTGAGCTATTTAAAGAAAAATAATTAGATGTGCAAACGTGGGAGAGACGATCTTCATTTGAAACTGTAATTGTTGCAAAGTATTGATGAATACAAATGCACTCCACACTTTTCTCATTTTTAATTGTACAAAAAAAATGCTACTCCATCAGAGGAAAGCCCTTTTTTAACATAACATTTGATACATTTTATTTGGGGTTTTAATGTGACAAAATGGGAGAAAACGAAAGGGGTGTAAAAACAATTTGTGAGCCATTATAAATACTAATTTACTTGTAAACACGTATCATTATCGAGAATATAGGATGAAAACGCTACATTCACGTGTATTTGTTGATTTGCTTTTTTTATTATCCCAAAAAAAACTCAAAACAATGATCTTTGATCTTCTATAGTCGATTCTCATCTTTATTTTGTCTCTTGCTTTCCGTGGCTATGAGAATACGAACAAAATGTCTCACCACACCCATCCCCTTCCCTCCTCCCCTTCCTCCTTACTGTCCTCAGACCCCTTTGGAGTCTTCCAGCAATATTTTATCGTGCTCTAATTAAATGTTTTCCTTAATGGAATGGACCAACATTTCCCCCGAGGATGACGATGAGGTGGGAATGACTGCAGCCTCATTTATCCAGTGCTTTCCCACTGACAGAAAGGGAGCAGCCATTCATGATTTAAGGAGCCCTTATGCTGTCTAGACGTACTAATGCACTTTCCTGCTACCGAGATTACACTGAGACCCAGAAACAGAGCAAATTTCTTTCTCAGCTGCAACAGTCAGTTACTCGCTGGTAAATCGCCTTTATTTAAGTGATTGCAGCTGTTAAAACAAATCAAAAGTGCTAATAATTGCGAGCTAAACTGTATTTCTGTGGGACTGTAAGGACTCGGGGTCCTCTTTCCATTTCATATTCGTAAACAAACCATTTGTGTTGATGCATAATGTTGCATGAGTTCTTTCCCCCTCGTAATCAATCAGAAAATTACATTTTATATTACACGTTGTTTTCCTTTATTGTGGTATTTTGGTCCTTTATTTGGCCCAAATGGGGATACATTGTTTAACAGAAGATTAAACTAACATAACTCCAATTTTTCTGCTGCTGGTTACTTGAGTCTCACATCCACTTTTCCTCAGAGTAATTTATGAGTAGATACTAGAAAATTACTTCATTGTGTGTCCAATCGTGTATGAAATGTCTTCAAATAAAGAATAAATTGATGCATGGATGTTACAAAGTGTCACGTGGCAGATGGCTTCTTTTTGTACCTGGAATAAATCTGTTACAAACAGATCAAATGGCGAAATTTCCAAAAGACCAGCACTTGACTGTAAGCTCCTGTCCCCACAAAAGCTAGATCTTTCTCAAATTTCACAGCATTATTACCAGAAATGGCTTCATCCACACAAAAATGAAGGAACATTTTAAGCTAACCATGCCGAGGCTTTTGGAGAAATATGAAACGGCACGGATGCTGCTTTTAAGGCTCAAAGTTGATATGTCTGATGCTCATAGTGTTGAGGATTAGACGACGGGTCAATGTGTTTTTGAAAAGTTGCATTTTGGTTAGTCACGCAAGACACAAAAGTAGAGATTGAAAACAAAATCCCTTTGGTTCTGGTCCAAAAAATATCATTTCATGGCTCCTAAAACATAGTTTTCATGTGAACACAAGACAGGGAAAATTAATAAAACAAAACGTTTTTGTATATTCACATACCACCACTTACAGGCCAATGGTTCTTTGTTGACAATTGGGGTGGGCAGTAATGAGTCCGCTCCACTGGTCGACATAGCAGCTAAAATAGAAAGAGAGAGAAATCTTGTATATTTTCCGTTTGGGTCAAGAACTCAAAGAGCATTTCAGTGACCAGAGTCGCCTGGTGTTGGGATCTTGCCTACATGATCACTTTTGATTTTATTTGATATTATACTTTTTCCAGAACAGCTGCATCTTAGCAATACCCCTCTCATAGTGTGGTACACATTGTTGGCATGTTACACAAAGTTGAGGGCCAACAACTTTTCCATCACAAGTCTTGTAGTCAAGCAGACAGTGGAGCAGAGCGGGAAATTTTGTGACTTTACTGTAAGGCAGGGATCTCAAATTATAGTCCTTGAAGGATGGTGTCCTCCAACTTTTAGATGTCATTGGTCCAGCACACCTTCAAGTGGCTGAGTATCCTCTTATTGCAATAAAGAGCCTACAGAGTCCTGCTAATGAGTAAATGATGTTATTCGGGTGTGTTGAAGCAAATATGCATGTAAAAGTCTCAGGACATTGACCCTGGAGTTTGAGATGCCTTCTCTACAGGAGTAAATTCTTACTTTTTCATCCACCATCCTGCCCTACATCCACATTGTCTTCTTTTCAATTCCTTTAGGGAACTGGTGTTGTGAAAAACTCAGATAATCACCAAAAAAAAGCCTATTATGTAAAGTACATAAAAAAACACTATGTACCAGCGCCAGGTTAGGGTTTCGTTTAGTTATTGTGGAGTACTTTGTGTGCCAGACAGAACCACAAGGACACCCCAAGAATGACAAACCCATGCCTTCTACTTGGTGGACCCAATCAAAGTTGACTGCTAATGAGCAGGCCATTTTTAGACCTTCGCTTTTGAAGTTTTGCTAAGAGACACTCTGGTTAGGATGGCAGGAATCTTGCCCTATGACCTTTTGGCCTCCAGCCAGCCTCCCAAAGTTCTAGACCACTCGGTTTCCTCTTTGTTTTTTCAGCCAGGACTATAATTAGAGAAGGGAAAGTTCATTGTTGCATCTTGACAACCCCTCACCCCCCGAGCCCAAACACAGCTGGGTGCTTTGCGGTTGGCACCGGCACGATTGCCAGGCCAGACAGGGCAGTGTTTACCCCCCACCAGTCTGCTTACTATGCCGGGCCAGCCAGGCCACAATGCCCAGGCCTATTCTGGAGACTGTGCCCTTCATCACACTCGCCCTGTTCGGTCGGGCCCTGTGATCTGCAACCCCCGCCCTCTCGCCCTGCCCAACTGGCCCTTTACTGAACCCAAGAGCCCACACCACTTTGCTGCCACTTTGCCACCAGTGGTGTTGGTATGTTTTTCTGAACTCAACATAATTCAACTGAGTTACAGGGAAATCCTGTTTATTGTCAGGACAATCTAATATAGTCCAGTACCTTCAGCTGCTTTTGAGGTAATTTGGCATCTGTGGTAGAAAGACTATTTAGCTTTGAATGTAATGCACTTTAATTGCCAAAATTGTGTATACAAACAAATAATTAGTTTTTGGTTCCACATATGTAAATATTGTTAGCTGAAATGTACACTTTTGGTGAGAAAAATCTATCTTCTTATGAAATCCTGTTTCCAGCGATGTCTTTCTACCCTTTATTTGGTTATTTAGCTGAGTGAATCAGGAGTTTTTGGCGGCATTCGCTATGACTGAGACGCGCCAACAGCTAAAATATTTACAGTGGAGGAAGACATGAAAAGGAGGTCGGTCACACCACCCTCTGAAGTCTGGTCGCAAACCAAAGTGCTGCTGTGTCATTTATATGTACACAGTTTTTTCCCGTTCTTCCTGTGTGGTTCCTGCCAGAGCTGCAGGACTGTTATACCTCTGACCTCGGTATGCCACAGCAGCAATACCTCCTCTTGGAGCAGAACAAAAGCTACAACATTTTTCTGGTTTGCTTAGAAAAAGATATACAATTCGGAGCACTTGCATGCCTTGAACGATTCCACAGTTTGTCATGCAAAACCTCCAAACTTTCATGTGTTTTACTGAAATTTTACTGATGCATAATTTTGTATTGAAAGGAAATTGATATTCTGATTCAATAGCTTCCAGTACCAAGAAAAATACTCCTTTCTCAATACCACAGCCACATTTTTTGAAGCCACAGTGTAATTTCTGGTTGAGAGCAAATAATGATTTACAACAAGAAAATCTTAACTTTAACGTAACGTAATTGGAGCAAAAAACAATAATTAGGGGACAATTCAGCCCTCGTTTAGAGGAATGTATAATTTAAGTGTCAGTTCCCTGTTTCGCAAAACAATAGACCAGATAACACTAATAGTATAAGTGTTCATATTCTTTATGGAATGATGTTCCTTTGATTCACTCATTAAATTCATTGATTTTACATAATATTTTATCTGTGGTGTGCAACTGTGTGCTATCATTGGCCTTTCAATTTGCAGATGATATAAATAAATGTTACTACCGACTGACAAATAACGAATCAGGCTTGACTAAAATGAATCGGCTGTACCCAACATGTTGGCAGAGTTTAACCTTCCAGCAGCAGATCATTGTTGAGATGAGTGGCTGCAGAAAGGCTGAGCGTTGGTCGAAGTACAACCGTTTGGAGATGCATGCAACTGCAGTCGCAGGGCGCCGCGGGTTTTAAAAAAAAAAAATTACAATCAAAGCCGAACGTTTACACCAGATGTTTTGGACATTTGCGTAGAATAACAGAAAGGTAAGGAAACCTAAACTTAAGGTCAGTAGACTTAATACCTACCCCCAATTTACTACCTGTGGTTTATTTGATTTTGCTTCAGGGATTGCCTTGTATTTGCCACCATCCAATGTCCCAACAACTCTGACTAGCTTCCCTGTCCTTGTTGAAGAACTGACACAACCATCCAGCGTTAAAGGTGATGCGAAGGGCAACAGGTGGGCATTTGGAAGAGTAGTCCAGCTCTTCCAAAGGTCAAAGTGTCTGCAGACAGTGGATCGAAAACCAAGTTACTGATTGTTGTGGGAAATAAAAGATAACTGTGTATGAATGTGTAACAGTTTGTAGGTGCCGAAGGTTGAATGAGGCCCATAGTGTAAAAGCATTGGTGGTTTAGTCCATTCACAATTTGTACATAGGTTTTTGTACGGAGGCCAAAAACTTAGATTTTGGACTCTTCTTAGCAGAGGACCCTTTTCTGAATGTTTTTTGTGGCTTTTGGAACTATAGAGTTGGTATGGGCCTCTTTGCTTCTCTGATTAGTAATCTTCTTGTTGAAAACAACAGGTTATTTAGGGATGTCAGAGTAAAGTGGGCTGAATGCGTGCCCAAATATTCAGGTTTTTGTTATTTATTTTTTTATTGAAACATTAATGTACATAACCATATATTTTCCTTCCACTTCATTACTGGTCTATCACAAAAAGATCCAAAGATAATATACAGAAGTTTTAAAAAAAAGTGAAAAAGTTCAAGGCATAGGAGTACTTTTGCAAAGCAAAGATTTGCAGGAGCTCCACTGCACAACAAAGAGCCCCGGTGTTGCATGTTAACTCACTTCAGCCGCAGCTTATCAAGTCCTTGCCTTCGCCGAGCTGTTTGTAAATGTTGTAAATCATGCTCACACCTCTGCACGCATGTATCCGTTCTCCAGTTGGACTATTTATTGGATTCGGTAACGTGTTCTTAGCAGTCATTTCCTTCCTGGTGGTTGACTTTCTCAGAACTGACCTTCCTCCCCGCTCTACACGCTCTCCTCGCACACATACTCTGCAGTCTTTGGCAGCTCCTCTGGAACATAAAGTCATGCCACTGGCTCTCGAGCTGGTCGGGGGGTCTTTGACGCGGTGCCAGTGCCATAGCTCTTCTTTCAAGGACCGTGGTGTAAGTCCAACAGGCCACACGGGGCCCCTCTGCCTTTCATCCTGCCGGGAGCCCTCTTAACATATAAGAGAGGAGAAGGAAGAGATTGTGCATTGGAAATTTTAAAGAAAAATATGACCCTCCCTCCCACAGAGTTTATAGAGCTTGCGGCTGACATTGCATAAAAAAAAACCCTCCCTGGTGTCTGATCATGTGGCCTTTTCCTGCCCTTAACTCGTTTGTCTCAAAGTCGTGTTCATTTCCACCTTAAACCTTAGCCAACCACAACAATCGCGGCTGCCCTCGGTTTAGGAATAGCTGGAGCAACAAGAAAAGTTCTGAACTCTTTTATTGACATCCTCCCAGAAATAAACCTCACTGCTTTAAAGTTCTCTTTTTGTTTTGTTTTTGTTGTTGTTTGCCAGAGGCACACTACCGTTAAAAAAAGCGCATCCTGTGTGGGAAGCGCCGTCTTTGACACAGACGCAAATATGATGCTAAAAACCACAGTTGCCTCGGAACAATGCTAGCGAGCGAACAAGCATGTCTTTTCCTCCCAAGCTGGCACCGCGGGACGGCGGGGCAGAGCAAACAGCTGCTGCATCTTAGTGCTAAGTGGCTTTTGGACTCTTAACTGTGTCTGGCATGTCGGCTTTAGCTGCCAGAGTGCCTATGTATGTTTGCAAAGGAGAGGGGGAAGACTGGGTTGAATGAGGCACACAAGACCAGCTAGGAAAGAGAGAGACAAGTTTTTTTTTTTTTTTTTTTTTTTAAAGAGGAAAAATGGCAACAGACAGATAAGTGTGATGTTACTGGCGACTGCTTTTCCAGCCTTTGGCCAGGTTGGCTGTTCTACACACTCAGGTGTGTGTGAGAGGTCGTCCCGAGGCCACGGCAGTGCCAGTAGGGTGTCATGCGTCTCGTTGTAAAGACGTTTCACTCAAGAGGCCTGTCTTTGACCTCCTCCTCAAACCCAAACCAATAAAAAAAAAAAAGGGGGGGGGGGGGGGGGGTAAATCGGTTTGATCAGCGGGAGAATTCGTTGCTCTGCGTGAAAACGACGTATATGCTCGTCAAGTGTTGAGCGGTGTGGGGGGGGAAAAAAGGCGAGCAGCAGGCTGGCGGATCGGTTTATTTTGGTGCAGACAGCTAAAAATTACTCACCGTCTCTGTCTCATCACGATCCCCTTTTCTTCTCTCACTGGAGGAAAACGTAGCGAAGAATGGAGCCTAAAAGACAATAACAAAAATCTATACAGCCTTTCTTCCTGCAAACTCCAGAGCCTGTCTGTAAAGTACTGCGAAGCCTCAGTAGCTATCGATTAACAAGAGCGGCTTTTGTTCGATACAAAAGAACTTTGATTATACTCCGACTTTGTGAAAGAAATCTTTTCATGGTGCGGCGTATTGACGAGACAATTTTTTTTCCCCCTGTGCTTGTGCCAAATTGAAGAGGCTTACTTCCTTTCAGCTGGGAGCTGAACACTGAGGAATCAATATCTTTTGTTGTGTAAAACGCCGCGGTTAACTCCGGCAGTTGTTCCATGAACTAGAACCGAGGCTAATTATCGGCGTCGTCACAAAACTCTTCTTGTGCGTCAAATAAGTTCAGCTTTGCGTCAAGAAAACAACAAAAGTTCCCTTTCATGAGACATTTTTTTTTCTTTCTCATGTACATGTTTTTTTTTAGCTCTTCGAAATTCAATCTGGAAAAGGTTTCCAAAAGTTTGAAACGGAAGTTGCTGCACGCTTATATTGTTATAAGGTTGACCTTTGAGGCTGATCTAAATTAGCAAGTTAAGATTAGTCTTTTAATGTCAGCGTGCATTAGTCATTATTTTTCCCTAAAAGCTAAAATGACTGATGGTATCTGTGATAAATTATGGGCCGACTTTGTGCTCAGAGGGGGTTGGATATTGTACCCAAGTAGCAAAAGCTGTTCCTCTCAAACTTCAAAAAACAGGAGACGCATCAATCAAGCAGCCAGACATCAGAGTTGAACAATTTTCCCTAATCGGTGCTGCTTTGTAGTCGGCAGGTTAATTTCTGAAAATGCATTTTGGTCTCTCTAGTCGACAAATGCATAAAATAATTGTAGCAAACCATTTGCAGTCGATAAGTCAAGCCAACAGAAGGAACCTTGATGGACTTTTTCGAGTTTGAAAGCCCAGAAATGGCTTGCATTGAGGCATTAATGGGGCTAATCTTTGTTTTCTGTTGGATCTGGAAGTACTGGCTCTATCAAGGGATCCCTTGTGTTAAAGTCAGCCCAGCAAAAACGACAATCAGTAAGTAGAGCCACAAAGAAAACTGGATATCTGTCTTGCAAGGAAAAGCCCTTGGTCGGTCTCTATCAAAAATCGTTGTTTTTGAATTCAGCTTTTTAGGGTTAATAAAGCACTTTGACCACCTGAACTGTATCTTGCTATATAAATAAAATTGAGTCGAAATATTTCCCTTGTTTCTAGACATGGAATAAAATATCTGACGGCACCAGGGGCCTTGATACACACACGCACCAGAACCACCTGGACTGTTGTTTGCTGAAAAGGCTCAAAGTGTATCTGATCCAACCAAACCACAGGGTCCAGGTTCAAGTCCCATTAGAGTATAGCAAGCTCAATATGATGGTGTCTGTGATGGCTGGTCAGAGAAAGGCTTCTTTCTGGTAACACTCTGAAATAACGGTTGGTGTATAGTCTTGTCGTCCCCATTTTCTCCCCCTTTGATGCTCTTCTTTAGCTTTGGAGATCGGGGGTTGGAGGAGGGGGGGGCAAGGTGATGCTGGTCCCTGTTCTGCCTTGTTTTTCAGACTACCGGTTGTTTTGGGCAAGTTCAGGCCAGTAGCTATCTCTTGACTTCTGAAGGCAAACGCACACCTGCCTAACCTGAAGCCAGTGGGGAGGAGAATTGGGTCTCCGTTCCAGTTCATATTTATATCCACGGTGAACGGGACACATTCAAGTGTACGACGCAAAGCACGCTTTCAGTTATATTTACTAAAAAGGCTTGTAGGGAGGGACTTTTGTAAATAAAACATGTATTTTATTGTGCAATAGCTGTAGCCCTTAATTGTTGGGTTTATCTAGGCTTTTGCTGTTCAGTAAGTGAGAAACTATTTCACTGCAACAAAAAGATGAATATTATTTCAAGGCTTTGTACACATCTTTACAGGAATGCCAGTAATGGTGGAGGGTGATGTAGCTTTCTTCTCAAGGATAGCCTTTTGTTTCCTCAGATGCTAAGACTAATGACCGTCTGTTAGTAACGCTTAGAATCCAATTGAAAGGTTATTAGTTGAGTTTTATGACCAAATCCAGTACTGGCCGGCCGCTCTCTGGGCTTACAGGGTAAAGTGCACCCTAACAGCTTAGCCATCTCTCCCCCCTGCGCCGTGCTCCAAAGCAACTGCACAAACACAGCAGCGTGGAGGGAGGGATAGAAAGAGAAACTGCAAAAGAGAGGAGGAGCAGCATGGAGAGCATGGAGGGGGGAAAAAAAGGTTGGGGAGGTAAAAAAAAATAAATCCTGTGAAGCATGGAGCACTCAGGGGCCTGCCTCCCAGGCTCTCCTTTCATGTTTGTGTACGGCTCAACTTGCTGATATTATCTTGGCCGCTCTTCCTGGCGGGGTGTCGGGAGAGGTTTCCACTCTGACCAGCCTGTGTTGGAGCCCTCACCTTCCTTCCTATTTCAATCCCGAATCACCCCCCCCCCTCCTCCTCCTCCTCCTCCTGCTCCTAAATCACTGCTTCACCACGTTTCACGGCAGTTGGAGGCACCCGGGATCCCACTGCGCTTGTTTCCATGGTCACTGGGAAGCTCCTTGTGTCATGTGGCTCAAAGTGAGCCGTTCCTGGGCCGAATTACCCGCCTTTCAATAGGAGGCCAAATGACCATTATTAGACTTCACAGCTCGGGCCTCTGTTTAAAGAGAGAAGAAAGGAGCCCCGGGGACCTGAGATGAGAGAGAGATTGGGGGAGAGAAAGTGGAAGGTGATGGGAGATGACAGACGGGGAGAGAGAGAGACTAGGAAACGATAGAAAAGAAGGAAGCTTGATCAGCATCGCTGAGGAGTTTTTTTTCCTCTGATCGTTTTGTTGTTTCTTAATCACAACCATTTGAAAAGTCAGACATCAGCCTCAGACGAAGCTCTCTTCTGAGGGGAGATGCCCCTTATAGACGGCCCTGCATTGGATCAAAAGATGAGCTTTGGAAGGAGTAAATCTCAGAAAAGACAGACGAGGGCCTGTCTCTCCTCTCTTCGGCTCCCACCAACGCCGCCCTTGTGTGGCTGAGGATCTCTGCTCGCCTGGCTGTGTGAATCAGAGGGGAAGTTCCCTGAAACCCGGGCACACGGCCTGGCACTGCAGCTGGAAACTGAGGCTTCCTGGTCCCACACAGCTAATCTGATGCATACACAAATCCTCTGATGGAGGGTGAGCACGGGTGAAAACTATCCTGCTCTTGTGGTTCCAGTGTTCTTTCAAGCCATGCCAGGGCGGCGAAGTTGGAAACGACGAATGCAGACAGACGATGTGTGTGCGGATATATGGGGGCAACGTCGGAGCTGGCTGCGCTTTAAGACGGTGAGGTAATGGAAGAGAAGAAATGAAACATGGAGATAGGAAGAGGACAACGAATGGGAATGCATCTGGCAGAAAGTTGGGAGTTTATTTATTGGAGCCTAATATAACAATAAAATCATGAGGACACATTGTGGTTACCCAGAGTAAATCTAGCTTTGGATCATTTTCTGACTCTTAGGATATGTTTTGGCACAACAAGAGACCAAATCATCTTACATTGACACTTGCTAGCCACCTTATTGGATACACTTTTGCTAAGACCCCACTGGACCCTCTTTTGTCTCTAGAACTGCTTCGATTCTTTGTGACATAGATTCAACTAGGTGTCAGACATTCCTCTGTGATTTTTGTCCATATTGACATGTTAGCTTCACAAAATTGGTGCAGATTTGTCATCTGGTGCCTCCCCATGGTGCTCTATTGGATTGAGATCTGGCTGTGAGGGCCATTGGAACACAGTGAACTCAATGTTAAATTCAAGAGACCAGTTTGAGATTACTTTCTCACCTAGTGCATAATCCTGCTGAGGGTAGCTATGAGAAGAGATGGGTACAATGTGGTCATAAAGGGATGGAGGCTGTTGATACAAGGCTGGAGGATCCATGCTCTCGTGTTGTTTACGCCTAAATGTGAATGCTGTAGCTAAACTTAACCCTCTGTGGCCCAGATAACATTATCTCTGGTCTGTTATTCCCCAATTTAGGACAGTCTGCACATATCGTAGCTTCAATTTTCTGTTCTTGGTTGACAAAGGTGAAACATGGACGCTGTGATCCATGTGCTCAGAGGTTCAGAGATGGTTCTCTGCATACCTTGTTTTTCATTAGCCGTCATTTGAGCTGTTGTCTTGTTACTGTTGTATAATTTCAAACCAGTCTGGTTTTTTTTTTACCTCTTACATCAACTTGACGTTTTCTTTCCAGTATGTCGTCTTCGCCAGATTTAATGTATACGTAAGATTGCGTTGAGATGCTATTTTTGTTAACTAGCAGCTGAACAGGAGTGTCTCGGCACTTGTGCTTCTTAGTATGTGAACAGGTGTTGATCTGATGAAAAGGTTGCAAAAGATGAGACGACAACAGATTTAGAAAGACCTCTATGAACTACAATGCATTTTTTTTGTGTTTTTGGCACAATTTGACATATTTAGCAGATTATAATCTGCATGACCAACGGCGCGAAACAACTACTGCTTTTTCAGTGTTTGACTGAATGCTCAGATAGCAGTGACGAAATATAACTCCTCCATGAAGAGGACACATTTAAAATTCCTAGGATCACGTTTTTATTTTTTTATTTAACCTTTATTTAATCAGGAAAAAAATCCCATTGAGATTAAAAACCTCTTTTTCAAGGGAGCCCTGGCCAAGAGGCAGCAAAGTTACATATATGTTGTACAGATGTTCATTCAATAGACATTGAATTGGAGTGTGGAAAGCCAGATTTGAGGGAGAACCGAGTGCATCTGTAAGCATTTGCTTTTCTCCCCCCACATATGAGGATAGAGATTTGAAGGTGAACAAGGACTCAAATGTTTGCTCCTGTGTTTTGGAAGGAAAGCTTTTTGATTGTTTGCAGTTGGAAATATGTGCAGTATGCAAGTAAGAGACTGCTAGGTTTACACTCTACCCTACATTCAGGCGTTCACCCATTTATTCACACATTAACACGCTGACGGTGGTGAGCTAGGTTGCAGCCACAGCTGCCCTGGGGCGGACTGACAGAAGCGGCGCTGCCATACGATCGGCGCCACCGGTCCCTCTGACCAGCAGGCAAAGCGGCTGACGACAGAGACAGACGGAGTGGGGGTTCGAACCAGGCAACCCCTAGCTCCTGCATCACCCTAGCCCCGTATATGCTGATGCTGTGGACCATATCTGTGTAAACAAAACAAAACAAAGTAATGTAATTAGTGGAGAATAGCCATGGAGACAGAATGGAGACTGGTGGGTATTAATGAGGGGGGGACATAGCAGGTCATGCTCCCTTACCAGGTGCTGCTTGCCCTCTAACATCTGAAGGAAGACACTAATTAATTGATGTCCTCTTCACAAGAGAAGCTTCATAGGATATATATGAAATAAATATGAAATTGCGATAAATTACTTTTTACTAATAATTTATGTTTTCTCTGCATCCTGATGGCCTCATCTGTGCTGTGGTCATTTGAATATGTCTCTGAGAAAATGCAATTGTAGCACTGATCACCAAAAGCGAAAAAATAAATTAAATAAAAAGCAACACTCTCAATTTGTGATTGTTTACATATCCATACGTGCTTCTCTGCAGGTTCCAGTGTATAATGTCACTTTGTTCGGGAGGGTTGAGCTAAATTGATATATAGTTACACCAGTGACAGCTAGCAATGACATCAAAAGAGATTTGGCAATGTCAAATCAAGTATTAAAAAATGAACATTGAAAAATAAAAAACACTGGAAAATCAATCACTGAAAAGTCAAACATTGTTAGAAAGTTAAAATCTTACAATGATCTTCTAATTTTATGCTGCAGATTTTTTCAATGAGAGAAGTTTTCAGTGTCACTGCAGAGCCCCTTCAGCTACAACATCACTACAAGCTGGCACTGTTTTGCCGTCGGGGGCGGGGCTAAATTGAAGGCGCCTTCATGGGCTGTCCGTTTTCCTGTACTCCTCTTCATCTACCTGCAGTGAACTCACGGAAGGCTCCGGTTCAAGTACCGCTGCTCGACCACAAGAAAGGGTATATTATTATTAATATCATTAACCTATCCAGCTAATGATTGTAGTGACTTAGTAGCTGAAGGAACTCTGCACTGACACTGAAAACATCTTTCATTGAGAGGAAAAAAAGCTGCAGCGTAAAATTAGAATATCATATTTTTTTTCTTTCTAACAATGTTTGACTTATAAATGTTTGATTCTCCAATGTTTAATTTTTCAATGCCAAATCTCATTTTCAATATCATTGCAAGCTGTCACTGGTTTAGCTCCATAAATTAAATCAAATCTGGATGTGTAAATGAGTATGCATTTGTAGTCCTCATACATGTCATCTCAAGGCACTTTCCAAAGTCAAATTCATTCAAATCCTCTAGACAGATTGGTCAAAAACATTCCTCTAAGGAAACCCAGCAGGTTACATCAAGTCTCTCCAAGCAGCATTCACTCCTCCTGAAAGAGCGTAGAGCCACAGTGGACAGTCGTCTGCATTGTTGATGGCTTTGCAGCAATCCCTCATACTGAGCATGCATGAAGCGACAGTGGAGAGGAAAACGCCCCTTTAACAGGGAGGAAAACCTCCAGCAGAACCAGAACCAGGCTCAGTGAGAACGCTCATCTGCCTCGACCCACTGGGGCTTAGAGAAGACAGAGCAGAGACACAGGAAGCACAGAAGCGCACATTCTCTGTAGACTTGGATTGTGGGTAAGGTAGACACCAGGCAGCTTCTACCTGTGGTTAATTTTTGTTGTGTTGAATGAAGAGTTAAAGGTTTGGCCGAACCCGATCACAGGAACTCTCCCGGTTGGCTTGTGCAGCTGGAATCAGAGGGCGGTGCATAAAATGAGGCATAGTGGGGGTGATACGGGGCTGAGTCCTGACCTGCTCTGCTGTTTGCCCAGGGAAAGACGACAGCAGGCAGCAGCACCACCCCTGCTCCGCCAGCAGCAGCTGGATGGGCATTTGAAGAGAGTGAGGCACCAGCGGCAACTTCTTTTTTCTCAAGCAAGCAAGGACACGGTTTCCTATAGCAGCTCAAGGCAGAGGGAGATTACCAAAAACCGTCTGACTTCAGAGAAATTAGGAGAAAGGGGGGAAAAAACAGCAGTTTGTGGAGATGGTTTGGTTTGGCTGAGATCTGTGTTCAGGTTGTGTGGTGTATGTTCACATTATGGCATTCAAGTGAAAGAGAAACCCTAAAGGGCAAATGTGAACTTTGCTGCAAAGTCTAAAAATATATTGACTTCTGATTATCTTGTCCAGTTAAGCATTTGCTTTCAGCCTGTTTGTCTCTGAGAATCGATGAAGTTTGAGGAGCTCTGTGCTGTTGGATGAGACAAATCTTTTATTGTAACCAGCATCTACATCGGTTCTGTAAAGGCATGTCTCCACTGCAGGCTCCGCCATGTAGGAAATGTCTGTTGTAAAGTGAACATGATTTATAGAATCTCTAACCGTCTAATCAACACACTTGTTTAAGCTTTGCTTGACAAGTCATTAATACATTCAAATTAATAATAATTTGAATGTATTAATGACTGTGCCTTAATGCCTGTTCCTTAATTTTGCATTTTTGAAATACTCAAATTTGTGTTTCCTGCAAGTTTATTCAGCTTGATCAAAGGGCCAAAAGTTTAGAAACCAGTGTGTCTAATGTGACCAGTGATAAATCTAAAATTTTTAGCATTCTATAATGTTTCGATATGTCTCTGCTGACACATGGAAATGTTGTTTTATGTAACTTGGCAATTTTTGAGTTCAATTTTCATTGATTTTATTCCATAAAAATAATTTTAATCTAGAACCGTCATGGCTGACCGTATGTTTTAAAATCGAAGACGGTGTGCTTGTAGTTCAAAGAATAATGCAAGAAATCTAATCTGTTACGTAGACATGCACTTTTATTGATATCTTCTTCTGTTGTTCTTTAAGGTGTGACCTGACAGATAAACAAACAAACAAAACTATTTTTTTATTCATCAATCAAGTGTGACCAAGGAAGATGGTGTGTTGCATATACTTTGTAACAAAGTACTTTTAACAAAGAAAATGAAAGGATTACATGATTATCCTTATTTATGCATCAAAGCATTTTTACTAAGCTCTAACCAGGCAACAGCAAATCAATGCATGCTGATCTGTTTACATCCTGAAAGAAGTTGGATTTTCAGTTTTTATACATTTGAGTGGTGACTGTTGTTTTATAAGTTGTTGTTTTTTAATTGTTGTTGTATTATAGTTTTTGCAGCAAGGACTACCTTTAAATTTTGGTGTAATCATTTGCAGTAAAACTGAAGATAATCTGATTGTTGTACGATGACCTGGTGGAGAAAAAAAACTATGAACACTGACTTCTGGTCAGAAAAGTCAATGAAAATAACTTGGAACTAGTGTTACAATATGCTTAGCACTATTTTTATTTAGCTTTTTCTGTTTTTGTTTTCTATCTCCTTTGTCTGACACTTGTCATTGTTTGCAAAGTTTAATTGAAAAACTTTCTGTAAAGGGAAAAGTTATTCCCATGCTTGAATGTAATTCAGTTCAGAAGTCTAAATTTCATAAATAAAGTCCTAAAACGGAGCTCAGAGGAGCTCCTTCAAAGGGATATTATGTGTTCTGAGAATTCATATAAAGGAGTGGGTGGAAGCACTTAATTGAAAAGGACGATCAGATCCATAATGAGCGTTGTGCTCCACAGAAACTGCTCGTGAAAACGTGGGGAAAAATGCTGTTTACCTTCTGCAGCTTTTATCCAAACAAGTCTTGTTTAGACACTAGGTGGAGAAAAAGGCACTTAAAGAGTTGTGTTCCTGGGCCTTGCCGGAAACCGTGTTTGTTTTTCCTGTGAGTCACAAAAGACCAGAGACCAAAACCGGTAACAAAACAACATGGAGGGGGACGAGGAGGAAAAGAGGAGGAAATTTAATTAGCGGTTGTCCACTCCTCCCGGCTCGGTGTTTGTTCTCAGTAGGACGGAGCGATGGGCAGCGGGAGAGGGAAGACTAAGGGCCTTGTTGATTAGTGGCGGTCTGAGTCTGTGAATTTGCAGCGACGTTCTTGTTTTCTGTGTGATTCTGCCAGACATCAAGCCGCTCAGAGAGGCAGGAAACGCTGTCTGCGGTGCACTGAGCAAAAAAAGGCTTACAGTTAGGGATGTGAACTGTTCTGTGCTGCTCAAGAAGGTTCAATCGAGGGATTTAGACTCACCCGTCACTTTGTGTTTATCCGTTCGTGATGTTAGTTCTTAAAAAGCTAACATTGCACTCAACCTCTTCCCACAAAAGTAGGTTATTGAAAGGAAAAGTGCTTAAGATGAAAATGGGAAGCAAATCTAACTGTGCTTGCATAAACTAGAAATATGTCACCTTAGAAGAACTTTTGAGTTTAATCTTCTGCATGAAATTAAGATAAAAGTATTAAAATTGATCTACTGAGTGATTTTATCCCCCAAAAAATGTTTTCATCGGGACCAATTAACCAGGCGCATAAGAACCAACAAGAAGAATCTGGTCCAACATCCATAATATTTTTTTGGGGAATGCATTTAAGTACATTTCTTTCTATCTTGCACATTCCTTCTAAATTTAGTTTTTTTTTCTCCCATTCATCAAACTGTGGGTATATATATATATATATATATATATATATATATATATATATATATATATATAATGCATTTTGCTAAAAGGACCTTTGGAGATCCAGGTTTACCTGACTGAACTACAATTTTCATGGCTCTAACATTTTTTTCGCACAGTCACATTTTAAGTTTTAGGATTTTTGACATTTTAGCTGTGCAACGTTCCATTTCATCTTCATGTGTCTGATTGAATTAAAAAAAACGTAGCAACAATTGTCTGCGTCTTGAAAAAGACAACAGCCGCAGCAACCAAATTCCTTTTTCTCCAAAGTTTCTGGTTCTTTCCTTACTTGGCAGGTTATTCTCTCTTAAATTATTACCCCATCATTGAAAAGGCTTGAATTTCACAACAGGACTAAAATAGAAAGTTGATGTATGTTGGATTTTTTTCACGGGGGGGAGAGAAGCTGCATCGGCATGCCTTCATTCTTTTTTTTTTTATTTCTGATGTAGGATATTTATTTTAGTGATTATAGCTGCCATGGCAATAATCAGAGAAAACCTGGCTTCTGTAAGGACATGTGACAGGAAGTTATGCTTGGCAAACATTTGATCTGCTCATGTAATTATAATTGGTAGTGGCACTCACATGCTGAGAATTACCCACTGCACACTGCTCTATATACTCTGCAGAGACTCATGTGTTGATCTTTTTAAAGTACTTTTCTTCCGCAAATAATATTTAAAACGTGCAAAGACATTCACTAGATTAGAAAAAAAAAATATTTAGAATAAAATACAGATGATAGCATTGCCCAGTTTGGACAACATTTTGGGCTAAGGACACATATCAGCTAGAATCTGTATCAATTCTATAACCTCTGTGTTATTTCCAGACTTTGCATTGCTCATAAGCTTCACTGCGACCCAAGTACCAAACACAGGTCTTATGACGAGAGAAGGCACCTCTCCGTACACCTCTTTCCCTTCCCTGAACTCTTTAATGGGGCCGGCTGGTTGCCAAGTTACACTGGCAGGCCTCCTGAGAGGTGCCTCCTCGCACACATGCATACACGCTCGTACAAAACCATGATCGCACAGTTCACTTGTGTAATTGACGTTATATAATGGTAGGTGAATAGCCTCCCCATATTGTGCGTTGAGGCAGATGCAGAAGAAGAGAGGGGTTGGTTGGAGCTGTTGATTTAATTTTTTTTTACTTCTTTTTGAAGAAAGCCTGAAATAGAAATGAACAAAGGTAAACAAAATGTGTGAAGGTGATTTTAAGCTTAAACGTGGTTATTTCTTGTAGAAGTTGATGAAGATTGTGGCGTCTAGGATAGTAGCATGTTTCTCTGGAGGAAACTGACTCCAAAAAAGTCAAACCTGCAGGCTTCCTGTGGTTTTGTGTTGGTTGCTTGGTGCCGCCCTGCGTTTGGGGATCCACGCCACCCATGAGAACTGATTCTGCCTCATTAGTGGCATCACCGTAAGGAAAAACAGGCTTTACGTTCTTCATTAATGTGCATCAATGCTGGTTGGTCATCTCAAAGGCAGCGGCATGGATCATTAGCCTGGCCAGCCAGATTGATAATGCGCAGCACTCTCCGACTTTGTAATTGGCTTAAGATGTTTTTGGAGCTCCGTTACTGATCTGTGGTCTGTGCTAGTTAGTAACCTCTACTTCGTGTTTATTACAGACGTCTATGTAGTACGCTGAGCATCGGCTGCTTAATTCGCTACAAACCAGTATATGGAAACACGTCTGATGCGCATTTTCTTTTTTGCGTTATTTTAAAAGTTCACCCAAAAGCCGCATGGGAATTGGATGGAAACACAGCTACTTAAGCTCTAATACACTGAAAAGGTTTTGCAGAATCATCAGAGAGAAAAGCACCTCTGAAAGAACAGGTCATATAGAAATATATGGAATCATTGCTCTCGGAAGACAATTTGTTTTATTTTCATTGGGGTAAAATGAAGTAATTTCACATACTTTGCCATGGGTTGTGCATAATTACGTGTGCTCTTCACAGCCCATTAACTGCTGATTTGTGGTGACATTTTGCTTATTAATCTATTGCATAAACATTTTCTTGGTTCCTGGGAATGAAAATTTGGAATCATGCAGCCATTTTTTTTTAATCAAGCTTCCCCACTTGCAGATAGCAGCGATCAGTCCACCCTTCATTTTCTCATCCGATCACGTGTTTATCTTTGATGTTAGGTTGTCAAAGAGTTACCAGAGGGGTTGTCCGAGGAGGCGTGGCAGTTCAGACCCTTGTTTGTTGGACACAGGAGTGAATTTTTAGGTTGTTTTATAAACCTTTTTTTTTTTTTTTGAAGGTGCGTCAAAATCTTCTTGAGATTGATTTAAAACGCATTAAATCAAACAGCACTGATATTCAATGAGGAGGAAAAAGGAAGTTAAAATGTTTTTGAATCCGCTGGGAAAATCTTCAAAAAAAGGTTCACCTTTTTAAGAATACCGTATTTTTATTCACCTGTGAGTAGAAAGGGATTGATTTAAAAAGTATTTAGTGGTAGGTTTAATGGGAAGGTTATTTTACTTCACAACAAAAACTTTATAGCACTGTTTCAGTGTATGCAAGAACAGGAAGGTCCCAATATTGTGATAGTCAGAAAACGAGCAGATCCAAAAGCTGTCAAACCTGTTGATTTAAATGATCAGCCAATACAAGTTATAAAAAAAACAAAAACACGTGCCATGACACATCAACATAACGTGTTAACATCAAACAGTTAAAGTTTGGGATTAATGCCTTCTGTGACTTGATGTTGGACCTAAATAAGAACAGAAGGAGACAAAAGTCCTCCCTCTGGACATACAGTAGCTCTCGTTTCTTTCGTGCTCGTTTTAAAAAGTCTGATTTTATTTTAGCTGAATGAAAGTAATGCCTTGGCACACTCGCCTGCTGTGACATGGATAGAGGGGAAAAGGAGGAGGAGAGACCACATATGAGAAAATCCATGGGAGAGAAGTATGCCTTTATCTTTTAATAAACCGTAAAGCCAGGAGGCAACATGAAATTACGGCATAATAGCAGTGGAGAGTCTTCTGAAGACTTAATTGCCTTAATTATAGCAGTGCAGAGAGAGGGAAGAGAAAGCATGAAGAGGAGGAGGAAGAAAGGGGAAAGCAGATGAAAAGAAACCAGGAAAGACGGAGGGAGTAACGTGATAAAGGAACCAGCACGTCAGCCATGTTTTGCAGGTGTACCCGTGTTTATTTGTCAGCATTCGAGCAGCTTTCATGTAAAGTAAATACATTATTTTGCAGGTGTGTGAAATCCTCTGTCCGTGTGAGTGATGGATTGAGTGCTGGGATGAGAAAAGTCTCTTTCTAGACGAGCAAAAACGTCTCTCCCTCAGATCTTACAAGCTGGCTGGCTTACTTAGGGATGCTAAACATAGCTTTCATTTTTCTCTGTGTCTAGACTGGGCTCTTAGTGCTTTCTGCTGTGGTTTCTTGCTCGCTCTGGGAAGATCGTTCCCTAATTCTCATGCCTCAGGGCCAGCGGGCAGTTTGCTAAGCCGGCAGAGTTTTGAAGTGCCCCCCCCCCCCTCCCCCCTCCCCAACACAAAACTGTTGGAGAAATTAGGGTTCAAACTGACTACAATTTGGATTAAAGGAAGCCAGCAAAGGCCAGGTTGCAAATGACAGCAATAATGTAGTCAATACACTAAGTGACGCATCTACATATTATTAAAGAGTATGTTTTATAAAAAGATTTATAAATAATCAAGAACTAGTTCATAATTGGACAATGAAGTTGTTTCAAGATGAACTGAATTGCCGCAGCACTGAAGGTATATTAACTAAACTTTATATGATTTTTTTTTTGTGTGTGTTGTGATCATTGATATGAGCCAGGGGTATTTTTTTTAGCGTTAGTTTGTAGTATTTTGCTTTTTGCTTCTTAGTATCTGTGGTAACCGGTAATACTTTTCATGACGTATTGCAAGTATGCAAGGATCCATACACGCTCTAAGTGTCGTGCACACACGCCTGATGAAAGTGAATCTTTCTTGCCGCGCTGCACATGAAGTCGGAGAAAGCTGAAATGTTGCTAAAGAAAATAGAAAAGTGCATCAGTTGTGTCTCTATGTCACCTGCTTTAGGTGAAATAAAGCACCATAAGCTCATTAGCAGGTGGCGGTGAAAAAAGATTTTGGAAATGTGTCAGTAAAATAGAACCATGACCATCAGGAGGTTTTCCGTAATATTTATTTTATAAAAGCTTTTCTGTTCTTATTAATATTTACTATCCGTTCCCCAGAAGCAGAAACTAATAATCCAGGATGTTACTTTCCATTTCTACTTGGATGTTATAAAATTGTGTTTTTAATGAATTAAAAACTTTTTAAGCATTAGAATAGCTTTTTTTTTTCATTTCCGGTTTTGTTCTCCGTTTTTGTTAGAGCTTAGAGCTTTGAACTGACATAATATGCTGTGTTTGACTTACTCCAAAACGTCTCCACGTAATTCTTAAAGTGTTGTGGTTCATTTGGATGCAACTCTAGTCAAGCTGACTGTTTTTTCCGTTTGCACGAAGAGGCTCCGCTCAGACGAACTGTGCCAAAAAGCCGTACTTGTTCAGCCATTTTCTAGTTGTCCTCTCATGAAATCCATTTCAATCTGTCCTTGATGTTAAATGCTGGACGTCAGTTCCTGGGAAGATTGGCAGTTCTCTTAATATTTTTGTGACTTATAAATAATCTTTCTCACAACAGAATGAAGGGCCAAAATAGTTTGGATGTGGCGTCGTAACCATTCCCAGCTTGATGGACTGCAACAGTTGTTCTTCTAAAATCATTGCTGATCTCCTTCCCTCTTGCCGTTGTGTTAACGCACACATGTATGCTCCAGATTAGGAAATGCTGTTATGGCGTATTCACGCTGAAGATGATGATCAGTTTAGGAAGAGAATTTGATCCTGCAGCTCCTGGCTGCTACTTCTCTACTTAAATCATGTGGAGTACCAAGGTTGCACATAGTTTTTCAACCTCCGCTTTTTCATTTCAGTTTCCTCTTTACCTGCCTGATCTTAGGCAACTGTGCAATATGTGCTTAGGTGGAAATTCCATTTTTATTTTTTTTGCGGGGGGGGGACAATGTTTTTGCGGCTATCGACAAGGGGACAGTTAAATGCACTGTTGTAAAATACACAGGAGGAACCTTATCAGTGTTGGATTCAGTATACCGAAAAAAAACTGGTTGATGTGGCATTGTCAAATGTGTTTAATAATCATATTAATTGCAATATTAATTATTACAGTTTGACACTTGAAAAGGCGCACCAGAGGGTTATTACTGAATCATAACTAGCAAATTTCCGATTAATTAATCCACACACGGTCCACACGGGTTTTGATTTTCTGCGCTTTTGTTGTTTTTCGCTCTCTGTTCCTGTCTGCCGTCACTTGTCCCGCTCTCGCCTTTTTCTTAGTTCGTCCACACAGCCGTTCGTAATGCTCGGCCCCTCCCTCCCACGTTTCAAACGCCAGTCTGTCAAAATTCAACTGCAACATTGAGGTGAACAAAAGGCGGTCAGCTTGCAAATATTGTGTTTCATTCTATTGAGAAGTGGAAGTAAATAAATAAAATGCGTGGCATGTCTTTTCTTTTATGTATGCAGCTACTTCCTGGAGGTCAGTTATCAGTCAGGATCATAAAATGATTTATCTTGGGGGGGCAAATCCATGTTTTTCCCAGATTGGAGGCTTCCTGACCCCCCCCCCCCCCCCTTGCTTTCCACCTATGGATGTGTGATAATATTGGCGAATATCATGGTGATGATATGACATGCACTAAATAATCAACAGCAGTGATAAAGTTGCATCTGGCTGCATCTGCTGTTTTGGCTGATAAACAACATTAGTTATGTTTCTTAATGAATTTATAAGAAGATGGGAATGTGTGCCCCCCCCCCCCCCCCCAAAGCGTTTTCTGATGCTTTAAACAACAAACATCACCAAATATAAAGCCTGAATGCTTAGTACTTAACTAATTATGCCATGCTAATTAGCTAACATTTGTTGCAGTCCAAGCAGTTCTTTGCATTTCTATCGCAACCACGCTACATTTGCGATGTACCGCTATTATAAAAGATTTGCTCATGAGTTGGCCATAATTAGTACGGAAAGAGTCCCCTGTTTTCAGAACTAACTCTACCAACCAGAGTGTTATTGCTATTTTTTTTTCCACTTAATGAAGCATTGATCTCCTCCAGGTGCTCAAATGCTTTGTCTGTGTCGTCTCCGAGCAGAAGCACCTGATCATCGTAATCACCATACTTCCTAAAAACAAAAACAAAAAAAACCACCCATTCAGTCTTAATAAAACGGGACTGAATGAAAGCTTGCGTTTCTTGTGTGTTTCTTCTGTTTAAAAGGTTTTCCACGGGGGACTGAATGCTGTCTCAAATTGCGTGAACAATATCTCCTTACACAGGAGCTCCGCCACTTGAAATCCTATAGCCAGTTTGAGCCTGCGAAGGTACCAGCGTTTGCTCATCGGCGCCTTTTCGGGATTTTAGCCATATTTTAGTGCAGTTTATCCGAGGTTGTAGTTTTGGTGTCGTGTTTTTAATGGCGGTTTGCCTGTGGGTGCATTTTTGTTGTCGTCAGGCAAGTCCCTGCACTGCACTGCGGGCCTGCCCGAGTGGAGATTCTTCAGGAGGGAGATCTCTTTCTTCTGAAAAGCGTCTTACCAAGAGCTATTAATTATTAACTGTGAGAGCTAACATCAAAGGAGCAGACTTGTGCTGAATTAAATGTGGGGTGGGGTGGTGGGGCATCAGCGTGGAGCTGAGAGAAAACTGTGAAAAAGCCGCGCTGAGGTTCCACTCTGCTCGCTTTTGAACTTTCCAAGTACAAAAGTGAAGAAGGGGATGAAAAGAGCGATGTTGGTTTATGTAAAGAAGGCAGGTTGAGGGAGAAGGAGGCCCGTATTTACGGCGCGTCGCTGATTTAACGTTGCGTCGGCCCTCGTTCACTGTTGGGAAAATGGAATCGGCTCGCTGGGTTAATTGGCCTTTAATGAGATCTGAAAGACTGATTCATAAGCATCTTCTTTGTGGATTAAACCAGGGGGAAATCTAATTGAGTCACGGAGTCATGATGTGTTTACATTCAATATTAAATCAACAGATTATGATTCATATACGACTCGATATCAGACCTTCTGTTAGTTTGGTTATGTGACATTTCTGTTTAGCCCAACAGGCGTTGGCGAGTGGTGGAAATCATAACCAACTTGTAGAATATACACACATTTTTAAAAAATGTGAATAAATTGGTAATACACACCATGTTAAATATGTATTTATAGTCAAACATTGTTTGACTATAAATCAAACAGCCTCATAATATTTGACAATACTCACAAAATGTGATCTTGCACCTGGCTTTAACGTTTTCTTAGTTTCAGGCCACTTTGTTTGTTTTTTCCAAAAGAGTGTTTGCCAGTTTTAACAAAAAAAAGTCAAAAACATCAATGTGAAGAAAAAAAAGTTTTAAATTCCACCTTTTTTTTTCATGTCATGCCAAGTTCAGAATATTCCCAAAACGGTTGAGAGACGATGCGGCGCCGAGCTGAATTGATGTTTTTAGGTACGAAACAAAAGCACAAAGTGCATGAATTATGTATTGGGTATAGTAAGGAAGTAAGTAAACTTTATTTATAGAACACCTTTCACAGGTCAAAAAAAAACAGAACACAAAGTGCTTTACAAAAACAACTAGCATGAAACTGAAAACACAGAGGATGAATCAGAAGAGCAGATGTACAACAGAAAAAAATCATACAGTATAAAAAAAATGAAAACTGGTCGGAATAAATGAGTCTCCGTCTGCTTCTGAGGAGAATCAATTCAATTTAATTTTATTCATATAGCACCAATTCATGAAACATGTCATCTCAAGGCACTTTCCAAAGTCAAATTCAATCAGATTATACAGATTGGTAAAAAAATTCCTCTCTAAGGAAACCCAGCAGGTTGCATCAAGTCTCTCCAAGCAGCATTCACTCCTCCTGAAAGAGCGTAGAGCCACAGTGGACAGTCGTCTGCATTGTTGATGGCTTTGCAGCAATCCCTCCTACATAGTAAGCATGAAGCGACAGTGGAGAGGAAAAACCTCCAGCAGAACCAGGCTCAGTGTGAACTCTCATCTGCCTCGACCCAGAGGGGCTTAGAGAAGACAGAGCAGAGACACAAAAAAGCACAGAAGCACACATTTATCCAGGAATCCTTTCTATGTTATGTGGTAATAGCGGGTGATCTGCCTCCTCTGATGATGTCACAGTTAACACAACGCCAGACCAGGTGTACCTTCTATGAAGAGAGAGAAAAAATGACTTAAAAAGTTAAAAGCTGAAATGACAACAAGCTATGAAAATTGGAGAACAGTAGGAGAACTCAGCAGAGTGAGAGCAACAGAATCAAGAACAAGGAGGCAACACACCTTCGGCTGTAAAGGATTCATCCCCTCTAGTCTGAAAACGTTTTAGGGGAACCATTAACGGCCTTTAGACCAGAGGCTCTGCGGGACTGAGAAGAGGTGTAGGGTTCCAAAAGGTCCAGAGAAACATGCGGCGGAAACGGATCACGCACGGAGCAGCAAGCTCTGCACGCGATCAGTAAAGTTCACCATGCATACAATCGAATTATCTAGAATAAGGTGTATTATATCTAACTGGTGACACATCAAAAGGTTGCAATGTTCATGTAATTGGAAATCTCAGGTGGTGTTTGAGTGGCAGAGCTTGCTTATGGTCAGTCTCTAGCTCAGCGCTTTGTACTTAAAAGCATGTTTTCTTAAGACTTCCTCTTCTAGTCCTGTTTCTTCATGGGGTAAAAGAATGAGGATCTGCGTTTTTTTTTAATTTCCTTTTTAAGCACTCCGTGTTCTCAAAACTCAATGGAGTTTCTCTTTGCTTTAATTTGTCTCCCTGAACTCATTCCTGGTTGGGACAAGTTGTCCGGAGAAGTCGCTCGGCATCACGTCGCTGAAAACGTCACCTCAGGAATCAACGTGACGCTCTGTGAAGGCCTCCCCCACGCATACCACCCGGCGCGGCCTCCTCCTCCTCCTCCTCCTCCTCCTCCTCCTGGCCTGCAGCTTGGCGCAGTGACGCTCTCCAGCCAGTCGGCACCAGAGTCGCGGCGCTGCGCGTTGTCGCTTTGATCCCCCCCCCCCCCCCCCACCTCTTCCTGCCAGTTATTAAGAGCGCTGGCAGGGACCCAGGGGCACTTGATAATACCAGGATATGATCCTAGCTGCTCTCCTTTAGATCTTGTGCAGCAGACATCAAAAACGTTGTCTAAATAGGGCAGCACGAATCGACAGGGTAGAGGAAGGAGTGTCGGGAAAAGGCAGGAGTTGAGATAAAACAACAGCTTTTCACTCCTTTTTTTTTTTTTTTGACAAGGGAATGCCAATTTGGATTCTGCGAGTAGATACCTTGGGTTCTGCAAATGCAAGCATTTCTTTTATCTCTCTCGTCTGTAGCAGAACTCTTCAAAAAAGGGCCCCTGCGCTGGAACTTTTTCCTGCCTCTCTCTCTCTCTCTGTCTCTCACATGAAAGACGCTCACATTTTCTAACAGCTGGAAACCCCTGATAACTTTGTTCAACTTTTTCTCAGCGCGCTCCGCTGACTCCGGTTCAAATTCCACTCTTGTCGTGGAGGGGTTGCATCACATGGAAATCGGTGTGTTAGTCCTTGCTTCAGGAGGAGGAGGAGGAGGTGGGAGGGGGGGGGCTGCTTTTGGATTTCTGTCACATGGGTTTTGCTTTAATGTGGTGCAGATTTACATGGGATGACATCACGGGACTTTGGAGGAATGAACCGAAGGGCCACATGTGCGCCCCGGCAAATGTAATCACTGGCTTGTTTACTTCTCCCTGTTGGTTCTGGTTCTCTCTCTCTCTCTCTCTCTCTCTCTCTCTCTCTCTCTCTCTCTCTCTCTCTCTCTCTCTCTCTCTCTCTCTCTCTCTCTCTCTCTCTCTCTCTCTCTCTCATGGCATGCATGTGGCAGCTAATCCTCGGGGAGAGGGCGCGCTCTAGTGGCCGCGGGTGAAAGCGGCGCGGCGGACGCAGCTGATGGTGCAACTTGTTGTGCACTTGTCTGCGCTCTCGTTGATCATGCCTGACTGTTCCTGTGCTCTGTGTGTTGGCAGGCGAAGAGAGCGGTGCAGCGCGGAGCCACGGCCGTCATCTTTGATGTGTCGGAGAATCCGGATGCCATCGATCAGGTTTGTACACACCTAGGATTACTCAGGCGTCTATGCTCTCTGCCTGATCCTCCTCGTTGTTTTTAATTTTTTGTTTTGTTTCCCCCACCTCCCTAAAAAGGGGCTCGCCCACATGCCCTGCCCTCCTCCTGTTTGTCTAAACAAGGATCTTCTTCATATCCTTGGATGCTGCTCAACTCAACAACCGTTTTTTTTTCTTTATTGACAAGTTCTCTGTAAATGGACAGTCAGGTTCAGCTTCCACTCCTAGACCGTGACGGAGCTCATAATTGTGCAGGTAGAGCACGTTACATCACCTCCTGAGACCTGGGAGCACGCTGTACAGTAACAGCCCAAGTCTGCTGTCACACACGTCCACATGTTCGGCCTTTCTCGGCATTTCTGATTCCCGTGTCTTTGCCGCATAATGCCTCAGTTGTTCCCTTGAGCGCCTTTGTCACAAGAATTCTCCTGTGGTATTCATCCCTGCAACACCAGGCCCGGACTTGCAGAGGGAGAGAGTTTTTTTTTTTTTTCTTCTTCTTCTTTCTTTCTTTCTTCTCTGCTGCTGGGTCGTAAAGTGCGTAGCTGAGAGATAAAAGGGATCGCGCGCAGACCACATGAAAGGCAGCGCCGGGCGGCTGTGTTAAATTCCCCCGAGAGGCTTTTCCAGTCGGCGCGGAGCGATCAGCAGAAGACGGGAGTCACAAGGCCCGAGGGGCAGGGAGGAGGAGCTCGGGGAGAATTAAGGTCCCTGGGCCAGAATTAGATGAAGTCTTGTAAAAGTTAATACACTTGACCTTGGTGTTTTTCTTCCTCCAAATTCACACCACGATGCAAATCCTGACGGCCGGAAAGTCGTCATTACCTTTCCTTTTATTTTTTATAAAGAGACGCAACCTGGAGAAGTTAATGCAGCTAACTCACGTTGGACTCACCGGCGTACGTCACAGCAGACCCATCAAGCCGCAAGCTCTTGCTGACACACCTGCGTGTCATGGTTGCATTTAATGGAGCGGATGTTTTAACATGAACGGCGCCCTAGGCGAGGCCATCTTTTTTCTCACCCCGCAATAAAGCTTTAAAAGCTTCGCAGGCTTCCGCGGATGATTTGTTACATCTCCCCTCTATTCCATCCATTTATATATACATGTTACGTTCAGACATACCAATCTCATGACATATAGATTTATTATAATTGTTTTAAAGCAAAAAAAACGATAATGAGGTTCAGTTAGAGGTGATAATATTCTGTGTAATACGCTAAGACTTGATGTCTTTCGAACACACGAAGCATTAAATCTGCAGGATACCTGCTCACCCTGTTCTCATAGCTATGTTCTGAGCGCTAGTGCCACCCTGACGCCGATCCCGCCCCGGTTGGGGAGCCATGCCGGCCGTATAAAAAAATAACTGCGGGTGATTTCATGCCATAGGCCAGATCTGAGTCAACTGGGAGCAGATGGTTCACACCAGAGCAAGAACAGCTCCTGGGTATTTCTGACATCCGAGCAAAACACGAAAATCCAGGGCGGCAAGTTTTATTTCTGTTCATGTACAGAAAACATGAGTCGTCTTGTTACAGAAAAGTGCAATAAAAATAAACTTGCACTGCAAAAAGGGAACTAAAAGTAAGTACAATATTCTTGAAATGACTGTGTTTTTCCTTGATTTGAACAGCTAAATGAGACTATTTGCCAATGGGATGAGTAGTTTTACCCCTGAAATAAGATATTTAGATTTCCTGCTCTTGAAATAGGAACAATTCATCTCCATCTTATTTTTCAGTGTAAAAATCTTATTTCATTGGCAAATAGTCGTATTTACCTGCTCAAATCAAGAAAAAATACACAACTTTCAAGAAAATTTTACTTACTTACTTTGAGTTCCCTTTTTGCAGTGATTTGTTTTGTTTTTTACAGCACAATAAAATGGTTTTTTACCGCCTGTCATGTCTATGTTATTATTTCATGATTTAAATCTGTGCTGTAGAAATGAACAGATCTTTAGAGTGCATGTTTTTCTTTTGGGGATGCAGTTTATTATCTATATCTCTCTCACTGTACACGCTCCAACAACATAAGCCGCGTGCTACTAATTTACATTAAGAATATTTATTTTTTCTGTCTCCAGCTTAACCAGGTAGCCGAGGATCCTCTGAAGCGGCCGGTGGTTTACGTGAAGGGCAACGATGCCGTCAAGCTCATGAACATCGTCAACAAGCAGAAAGTGGCCCGAGCTCGGATCCAACACAGGCCACCGAGGGTAAGGGCTCGCACCGACGCCGTGAACGCGTGTAAGGCAGATCTGAAGCGCATGTTGGGATCAGGGCAGAGAAGTGAGGCCGTGTTGGTGGTGAGAAGTTTTAGATGTAGGGAACCGGTGTAAATTCCTGCTCTGAAATGAGACCGTGTCTTTTTTTTTTTTTTCCCTCGCTGCCCCCGGGGCTGACGGCTTTTTCACAGCTCTGTGACAGATTAATATCAGCCGGTCAAAGGCCTGTTTGTTTGCTTGGCTTTTGGATAAAAGGCCAGCACGCTTTGAGGTCAAATAACTTGACATAATGAAATTCTGGGATAAAAGCCTATTTGATAAAAAAAAAAAAAAGAATTTCACTGGCGAGGAACTAAATGAACTTGGCTTTCACGGGTTCTTTGAAGTATTAGCGATCGCCTTTTGTTCTAGATCTTAAGACTCAAATAAGAACAAGCCCGGCGTTTTTATGCATTTATTGGTACCCAAATATTCAGAGAACAGCCAGAAAGATAGAAAACAATTAAACCTACAGTATTTTATACAGTGGAGGAACAGTTACATCATAAGACTTCAACACTTTTCTCCCCTGTAAGATGACTGAGACAAATCATTTTGAGGGAAAAGCAAAACAAGCAAAACTACAATAACCTTGTTGCATAAGCATTCACACCTTGAATTAATACTGTTTTAGCGCTTTTTGACTACATTTCGGCATTCAGTCTTCTTAAACTCACACCTGCCATCCATTACAGTGAATCCTGTTAGCCTAAGATAACGTGTAGATGTCCCAGTCCATGTTTAATTCCATTTACTTTTTTACATCCTTTAGCTAAAGCCGTAGTGTCCAGAGAAGATGTCGTCATACGAAGGTATCAGTCAGGAGAAGGGTACAAAAAAAAAACTCTAGACTAGAGCAATGCCTCGCACTGCGGGCACAGTCATGAATAATTGTAGACTAAATTGGATAACAGTGACATGAGGAAAAACTGGATATTTCTCTGAAATTGATGAAAAGAAAAGATGGAAGCTGGTCAGGGAGGATTCCAAGATTTCTGGTAAGTATTAGTCGTCTTCTACATAAGAGCACAATCTCTTTTGTTCTCCCCGTTTCTGACCGAAGGAGTATGATTAGAAGACAGAAGCCGTTTCATGTCAAAGAAAGCGTCTCAGCCCAGCTCAGATCCCACAAACAACACATTAACCATGGCAGCCCATATTTACAGTGAAACATGCTGGCAGCTCCATCATGCTCTGGGGTTTGACAAAGCTGGGATTTCTGCCCAGGTGAATGAAATCACCACACACCTTTCTGATGGAAAGCTGTAAATTCAGACGCATTTCATTTCCCAGGATCTCAGTGAGTTCGACCGTACATCTAAATAAATAAAAGACTATCAACACAAATCGATAAAGGTTCTGAGCTGGCTTACCCAGAGGCCAAAACCAAATCGGACAGAAAATCTGTAGGGTCGCCTGAAAAGAACCGCGGGCAACAGAGTTCCTCAACCTCTGATGGATGCGGAGAGCTTTTGTCGCGTGAGGGCGAGCAAATCCGACCCGATCAAGAGAAGGTGTGCAGGTACACCTCTACCAAAGTAGACTGACGACTGAAACGGAATCAAAAGGGAAGGCTTCAAAGTATTGGTGAACATTTATGCACTTTTCAGATGCATCGTGAGTTCAGTTCTAGATTTAGTCGCATTGCAGGTGCAAAAGGTTTAGCGATGGAGCTGTAACCTGAATATATTACTGGTGCTGTGCACAGAAAATATCAGCAACCGCTCTCGTATCCTCATCATAGAACCACCAGGTAATGTGTGAAGGTCACATTTTTTATATTGAATAGCAACAAAGTCACTTCAAACGCTTAGTGCTGGTATGGCCACCAACATAACAGATAATGAAACATCGGAGTGAATGGAAATGAATAGACACGTCTGTACAGATAATATGAACATTTTAAGTGGACATTTCTCTACATATTGAATTCCTTTTTCCTTCTCTCTCCACAGCAGCCCACTGAATATTTCGACATGGGCATCTTCCTCGCTTTCTTCGTCGTGGTGTCGCTGGTCTGTCTCATCCTGCTCATCAAGATCAAATTAAAGCAAAGGAGAAGTCAGGTCAGTGAGTCGCACAGCAACAAACCCAGGAGCAGTGAAGCACACGTGGCTTTTCTGTTTATTTTTTTTTTTTAACTCTGCAAAGGCTTCGCTGCAGGCGTCGAGTCAGGCGACAGTAGCTCCGCTGCTGATTGACTCCTCTTGTGTGTTGACAAAAAGCTCTCGGTGGAGGCTTATGTCGAGATGCGTGAATCGGGATTAGCATTTAATTAATGCTGATGAGAAGCCGGCTGACGGAGCCCGACACACAGAGATGTCATGACGGGGCAGAAAACCTGCGGCGGCATCCGTTCAGATGGATGTAATCCAGCCAGGATGCGTGAGCATGTGTGGGTTGGGATTTTTGCTTTTCCCTCGGTGGGAGCTGATGGACTTTGTGAAAGCTCAGCATTCGTCTTTCCCTTCCCTAACTGTTAAAAATAGCTAAGCCGTGAATTGAAACAATAAAATTCCCCCTGGTTGCGACGCAGGATCCCTTGTGGCTTTGTCTTAGAATGTTGCTTTGTCCCGTGTTCATCGCTGTTGTTGATCTGTCGTCTCAGCCGCCTGTAGTTCTCCAGACACAATGGACCACAAAGGCAGAACTCCCTGTGTGGTGCTTCAGTTGACCGTCACCATAGATATTTGTTTACTCACGATCTGCTTTAAATCCCTAAAAGGTGATGAGCACGACTCACGAGTTGATCTCTACAAACCTATTTATCTGTTAGGTAACGTTTCAGGGCTACAGGAAGCAAATTGGAGACAAAGAGGATAATAGGACCCCTGGCTCCCAATGGATCCTTTGTGAATATTGGTTTTATATCACCAGGGAAAGTCTTAAATCATTGCATCCGGCGTCTTACACGTCTGAACTTCGATTTGCAAACACTTAAGGGGATGTTGGCGGCTGTGCTGCAAGTTGCGCAGAGCTTCCGTGGTTTAGTCCGTGTCGTTATAAACGAGCTGATTTTTTCCCTGTGCACCGCAGAGCTCCATGAACAGAATGGCCATCCAGGCGCTGGAAAAGATGGAGACGCGCAAGTTCAAGGCGAAAGGCAAGGGGCTGCGCGAGAGCAGCTGCGGAGCCTCCGATTCGCTGAGCAGCAGCTCCACCTCCGACTGCGCCATTTGTCTGGAGAAGTACATCGATGGGGAGGTAAGAGAAGATTGTTTTTAGAATCAAAGCATCAACAATTAGGAGCTTTTTTTAGCTATAATACGTTGCAAAATAATTCATACCCTTTGAACCTCTTCACATGATAACGAACTTCTGTGTTTTATTGGGATTTAATGTCAGAGCAACACAAAGTAGCATATAGCCTAGGGCTCAGCAATATACTGAGATTTTAAAAATACTGAGATTTAAAAAAGAAAAGGATATAATAGGAGACTATATTGTTTTTATCTAGATGGTCTATGTTGCGTTAGAATTATACTTTTAGGTATTCCAGTGGGTTCTTTTTCAGCCTCTTCTCATATTTATCTCAGTGGTGCCTTTTTATGATTACTTTATGAAAAATATCATATCAAATGTTGTGTACATTCAGCCTAAAAATATCAAGATATTGATTTTTGTCCATATCGCCCAGGCCTAATATAGCTTTAAGAGGGACGGATATGAAGGATGTTTTTCTAAAATCCGGTGCAACGTATTGCCTTCAGGATTAAGTTAATTGGTAAAGAGCCAATGAGGAAATAAAGCCTGAAGAAAATCCTCTTTGAAGTTTCCCGCAAGTCGTCTGCTCTGGTCAGACAAAATTAAGCTAAAATCCTAATTTCTGGCCCACATCTACACTGCAAAAAGGGAACTAAAGTAAGAAATATTTTCTCGAAATAAGTGTATTTGTCATTGATTTGAGCAGGAAAATAAGATTATCTGCCAACTGAATGAGTATTTTGACTCCTAAAAGAAGATAATTAGATGCTCTTGACATAAGATGATGGAGACGAGTTGTTCCTATTCTAAGTGCAAAAATCTTATTCCATTGGCAGATCATGTAAGCTTACCAGCTCAATGGACAAATACACTAATTTCTAGAAAATTATACTTACTTTTAGTTCCCTTTTATGCAGTGTGATACACTGTATATGGAGGACTGCCCCACATGGTGGCGTCAGCATCATGCTCTGGGGCTGCTTTCCCTCAGCAGGGACAGTGAACCTGGTCAGAGCTGAAGGGGCGATGGCTGGAGCTAAACGCAGGTCAGTCCTGAAAACTAAGACGGAGGATCACCTTCCAGCAGGACAACGGCACCGAACATAAAGCCATAGCTACGATAGAGCAAAACAGACTCATTAGAATGGCCCCATTCAATGTCCAGATTTAAATTAAGACGAGAATCTCTGAAGTTTTCAATAAGCCGATGCTCTTCAATCAATCTGATCATTAGCTATTTGGTAACGAATAATGGGGGGGGAAGGGAGGTCTCTGGATACGTAAAGCCGGTGGAGACATACCCCAAAAGAGAACTCTCAACTCAGAGGGGCAGAAATCTTTAAAGGTTATGTATAATTTATCTGTTCCCTTAATTACTTTTAGTCATCACATTAAAATGCATTGAAGCTTTTTTTTTTTTTGGGTTTTTCAATGTGCAGTTTAATGAGTACATATGTAAAGCAAGCTGTAGCTTTGTCTTCGCGGAGCCACCGAGTTCGTTCATGACATTCTGCAGACATGAAACAACAAGGCGGCGGACAATAGAATGGAAGTCCCCCCTGATGTGCTTGGGACCGCAGCCTTCAATGCCTTTTTGTTTCTGGACGTTCTTTCCGCCACCTTTTTAGATGTTTAGTTCAGTCTTTTCACGGCACCTGGAGTGATAAGGGGTACCCAGAGTACGCCAGGCTGTGATTACACTTCCTGTTTTTTTTTCTTTACCCCCCACAAACATGGCCCTCTTTAATCCTCCATGGAGTCACTGTCAAAAAAATGTCTCCCAGTCTTGGACTTTAGGGTTTTACTGTAACTGCGTTGCTCATCCTTTATTCATGGAGGCTGGAGGGACAAACCCTGTTGCCCCAGGGGGACAGAGTGTGTGTGTGTGTGTGTGTGTGTGTGTGTGTGTGTGTTTGTGGTTATGGGTCTTTTTGGTGAGAAGAAGAAAACACAACAAAGCGCGGCGCCAGGATCGCACAGAAGGAAGTGGCGATATAAAAGGCTGAATGGCATCAAAGCGGTTTTTGAGGAGTGAACTAAGCAACAAAGACCTTGGTGGAAAAGAGCTTGAAGATGAGTCATGTATTAAGCCACGGTGTTTTAGGGCAGTTGGAGACTTCTCGCTGGAGAACGTTATAACCGCTCCGGCTTTCGTCTCGGCTTCACGCCACTATGGGAATCCAGTTGTGTTTCTATTTTTTTTTGCAGGATAAACAGGTAAAAGCAAACAGGTTAATTGTGAACAATAATATGGCGCCTTATGAGTTTGGTTTGAGGCGTGGGGTTGAATTGGGTTCTTCTGAATTACAGGTCGCAGTGAGGCTCTGCTGCCACCTAGTGGACAGACGGCAAACAACGTGTAACAGATTCCCATCAGACATACTTTAATACCAAAATGAATGTCATTTGGGTATTAAAGTCATACCTAAATGAATGACAGCAATTAACACGATTATTTAAAGCGAAACCTTGAGAAGAAAAGAATACTAATATAAATAAGTTGACTTTTTAAAAATACACATTGAACTGCCCTTATTTCAGCTACATTTCTAAACCGGATTAACTTAATTTGATGACATTTTGGGGGATTTTATTCATGACTGGTCAGATGCTCTGTATAAGTATAACTTTACTATTGTCCCCCATAGGGAAATTTTCCTCGCAACCAGGTGGAAAATCACATACACACTCATTCTACAAAACTGGCAAAAAAAGTAAAGAAACCTACAAGGAAAATGTCTGTACAAATATCAGTTAAACGCGATCACAGTAAAATGCAATTACACCCAATCCCATTTTGAATTTATCGGAATAACTTGAGTAATGAGAGAGTTCTTCCATCTGTTGGGCCTTGATCTAGGCTGTTTTAATCTCTTTCTAGATGTTAGCAGCTCAGATTCACCATCAGGTGGATGATAAGGGGAAATGAAGAATGTCTTTGGCCTTTTATCTGACCACTTTAAAAGTGTCAGTAGCAGGGATTGCTGTAAAGTCAATCACTCGATGAAATAGAGAAAACCTTCTAAGCTTGACCGGTTTATATTATAATTAGGACCGAATTAAAACATGTAATTGAATTAATCTTTCTATATAATCACACTGAATTTCATTGATTATACTGTATGTCTGTGTATGAATTGAATCAGTCTGTTTAGTGAGAAGAAATTTGCTGTAATTTTGTCTTGTATAAACAAACTGAAATGATAAATTATTCTTATTTTTCTCTGCAGGAGCTGCGGGTGATCCCCTGCGCTCACAGATTTCACAAGAAGTGTGTTGACCCCTGGCTGCTCCAGCATCACACCTGTCCCCACTGTAGACACAACATCATCGGTAAGTTTGTACACAACTTCTGACTTTTAAAAGTGTTTTCCGGAATAAATCCCTGGAATAACTAAAAATAATTTCATTGTTTATTCTTTTTTTTTGTTTTCATGACGCAGAACAAAAGAAAGGAAATCCTGGACCGGCGTGCATGGACCCTGGCAACTCTATCCACGGCAGGCAGCGAGTGGTGCTCCCAGTCCATTACCCTGGAAGGGTCCACCGTGCCGGCCAGGTGACGGCGTACCCGACCAGAACCAGCATGGACCCCCATGGCAACCCTATCACCGTTCTCACGGTGGACCAACACCCGGATCCTCAGGGTCTCTACCCACCGCAGTCGACGTCAGCTTTCCTCCGGAGTTATCACCCCGCCCTCCATCTGGAACATTCGCTCAACCCCCACCACTGCAGGCTGGAGCACCGCGGACCCCCCGCCTACCCGGCGCAGCAGCATCACGCCGCTTTCAAGCGACCCAAGTTCCACGGCCGCAGCTTCCCCAGAGCAACTTGCTTTTCGCAGTATGAAACCATGTACCAGCACTACTATTTCCAGGGTTTATCTTTCCCTCAGCAGCCAGAAGGCGGGCAAGGGCCTCTGGCTGGGCAGCTCGGGGGAGGGGCCGGAGCCCACAAGGGCCACCACAGCAGAGCCTTTCAGCAAGGACTCCTGTACCCCACAGTGGTCCACATGGCGCCTCCTTCTTCTTCGAGGGTAGGGGACAGCGGCAGCACCTCTGGCCTGAGCTGCTACCACGGCCACCGGTCTGTGTGCAGCGGATACCTCGCCGACTGCCCGGGGAGCGACAGCAGCAGCAGCAGCTCGGGCCAGTGCCACTGCTCCTCCAGTGACTCCATGTTGGACTGCACCGAGGTCAGCAACCAGGGCGTGTACGGGAGCTGCTCCACCTTCCGCAGCTCGCTGAGCAGCGACTACGATCCTTACGTGTACAGGAGTAAGAGTCCCTGTAGGGGCTCTACCGGGGAACCGGGGGCTGCAGGTTGCACGGCAGCCCCTGCCGAGGACTCGCCGGCCCCCGCTCCGCTGGGACACGATTGCCTCCAGGTTTCGGCTGGGGCGTCGGGATACAACTCGGGGGACCATCACTCCAACTGCAGCTTGGAGCCCAACTACAGCAGTCGTTCGTCACTGGAACCCAGGGAGAACATCAACACGAGCACTACCTCAGCCGGGGCCCCAGAGGCCGCCGCAGCCGACAGGGGAACAGGGGCTCAGGAGGACTCGGGGGAGCTTGGGGCTGCAGCCTGTAGCTGCTGTTTTGACGTAATTCCTCCCAATGCGGACAGCAAAGGGCAGGAGTTGGACCAAGCAGGGCCCGCAGACTCAGGACGCTGTCAAAGGGGTGTAGACTTTCAGAGCTCCCCCCCCAAGAACTACTTCACACCCGAGCACCTGTACCCTCCGTCGGAGCAGGTGAGCTATGAAGGGCTGCCCTGCTGCTTCTACAAAGAGATGAAGGTGCACAGGGCCGCGGTGGGACACTACACGGAGGACTACGCCGTCAACGTGCAGTACGCACACTCAGACTCAGACGCCTGCTCGGGACAGGGCTGCTGCGAACTCAACCACAGAATACCCATAATTCCCGAGGACACGGACTGTGAAATGGGCTTGGGGGCTGAGACCCAGAGCAGTTTTTTACCTCTGAGCGTAACGATGGAGGCAGAGCTGCAGCCCGGGGAGCACCGGGAGCATAAGGACTACTTTCCCTCGGGACACCTTCGAGGTCAGGCAGAGGAGACTAGGGCTCTATTCCACCCTAAGATCTCTGCAGGGCCACCTGTGGAGGGAGCTAGTACTTCAACAAATGAGGGAGATCTGGGAATATGAGCACGAGACCAGGAGGTAGAGTCAAAAAGTGGTACGCTGTCAGCAAGTCGTTAAAACCTTTAGTTGCCTTGCTCTAAACTTGCTCTCTGAGCACTGAATGTTATCATCTAAGATTGTGTGGATTTCTACTGAAAAGGCGTTTTTTTTTTTTTATTCAAGCAACGCATCGAGCAATGTTCATTCCTGTGGCCACAAATGTCTCAAAACCAATTAAGGCTAATTTTGGCATCAATTAAAAGCCTGTAGGGAGCCAAGAAGGGTTTAATCATGTTTGCCCTAATTTTAATTCAAAATTTAAAATTTGCGTGCAACGTGAAGGATTCCCCCCCCTCCCCCCCCCCCCCCAATAGAGTATATTATTGACAGAAACATGTCTGCATATGCATCTTTTGCATTTCTCCAGATGAACAGTGACAGCCTATAAAGCTAAATATGGACATAGCTATACCAAAACAGAAAGACCCGATTGTTGCTTTTATTATTTTTTTATTTGAAGAGCAGAAAAATGGGTCTCCAGTTGTTGGCCCATGTGATGAAACAAGAAGAGCAAAGAAATGTGAATGCAAGGCTGACACTGGTCTATATTCTCACTATAAAAAAAACAAAAAAAAACGTGTTCATGCATTTCATTTCTTTCCACTGTGGCCTACCTGTATGACATTAGCAACGTTAGAGCCTTATTCTAGTGAGATATATTAACAGCAACATTAAACACTGCGTAAGTTCTGCTCAAAATCCAGACCCTGTTGGTGTCAGGTGTTTTTGAAGCCCATTAAGAAATGTATTTTTGCTGTCGAATAAGCAGTTTCCTCTATGAGGCGTGCTCTTATACCAGTAAAAGGTTCTAGTTTGTATCTTAAGGCCAAAGGAAAGTAGCTAAAGTTGTATTTCATAAGGCTTCCTTATTGTACTGTGACTTTTTTTTTTCTAAATGATGCAGTTCTACATACCACAGTTTATCCGTTTGAATCATAACGTGCCGTGCGTAATACATTCATGCAATATCGATGCTCGTCATTCATGCCTTTCTGTTTGTACTGCAGACTGTTTTGTTTTTATACTGTTTCTATGAAATATACACGTTCTCTACACAGAGGAAAACCTGAAATAACCCTATTTATAAAAGTTAACCCAGTGCTGTAATCAAGTGAGAATCTAATCTTTGCCTTTGCAATAGAGATGTACCTATGGCAAATATAACATTTTGGGGTACTTGAGTTGCTATTTAATTTTTTCTGTTATTGTCTCTAGCACTTAAGATTTAAAAAAAGAAATGTAAAAAAATTAATATTTTTTAATTTTTTAAGAATAATTATTTTCCGTCATACGATTACAAATGTTTCTAAAAAAAAAAAGGAAAAAAAAAGAGGCAAGAAATCGATCTGTGTATATTCTGTACCTGTATAGCAAACACATTTCATAAATGGAACTATGTTCTCTGAATATTTATTTGCTAATATATTTATCTTTAAGCCATGTCTTATGTTCAGAGTGTATGAGCGTTTTTGAGTTATTTTGGTTGCTTTTTTTTTCTTTGAGAGAAATCACTAACAAGAGGCGTTGTAAATACATGGTAATTGCACACAAGACGATTAAATCTTCTCTGACCAAAAAAACTGATTTTAAAACTTTAGTACCATACTGTTTTGTAATTAAAGTGTACAAAGATCTGTAAAATATACAGTTTAATTCAAGTAACGGTGTGTTTATCCTGTTTTTTTTTTTATTCAGATCTCTAGCGTAAGTAAGTTCAGAGTAGGCCGGTGCCCGTTAGCGGTATTGGGGTACACCAAGTTTTTTGTTTTTGTCATGCTTTTCCTATTGGTTAAAGCCTTTTTAATGAGATAAGACAGAGCCTTTTCAAGACAGAGCCCAGATTTTCCACCGGCTGTCCAGAGCATACAGTAGCAACCTCACAGCCCCTTCGCCACCTGTTGCTCCACACTGCTGATCAGCTGGCTGAAAGAAGTGCCCTTTCGCTTTTCCTATGCTTGCAATCCGGATGTTAAGTCTGACGTCACGAGCCAACTTCCGGGTCCACATCAGCTTACGGTTAATTCTCAAACGTTAATGGATGTATACTGTAGTTAGCATATGCGACAGGTAAGTCTAATGCTAACGCGGCGAGTCAGCAAAATCGCACCATTTTAATAATTTCCTGGAGAATAACTGCAGTCATCTCCTCTTATGATCGCAAGGGAAACGATAAAATGACAGCTGGATTTTTTTTTTTTGTCTCCGATATATTAAGACAGCGTGGAACACAGCACAGCGGCTTATTGAATAAACGACGGATTCGGCCGGCTTGGACCCGGAAGCAGTGGTAGATACATCTCGACTTAACGGCCCCATAGAAGCAGTTATGCTGTTAAAACTACCTTAATGAGGTAACCGTACCTGCATTCCATTGACCATCAAACTGAGCAAATTGCAAACATAAATTTTCTTAATGAGAAGACACCAATTTAGAAATTTTTTTTTTTTTTTTTTTTCAATGAAATGTCTTTGCACAAGGACGAGTTTTTTTCTTCTTCCATGAGTCACGTGATCAACAACAGGATGAAATGTTGCAAACTCGACTGTAACAGCCGCTAAAGTCGGACTTTAACCTTAGAAAGTCGGGGAAATTTTTCAAGGGCTGATTGTCGGATCCAACATGGCCGCTCCTCGCATCAGCAACAGTTAGCTGTCATAAAACATGTTTATTTCACAAGAGTGCGTCTAAAATCAATGTAACGTAGCGGCTGCAACTCTGAACCAAGCAAATTAAAAGTGGTGTTTGCGTGTGGAAAGTACAGCTTTAAAGGACGTTTATAAGAAGCACAACAAACTTCTTATAAACAGCTTTCCTGGCCGTCGTCATATTGGAATCCTAACCTTTTTGGTTTTTATGTTGGAATCTTGCTTCTCCGACTGTATTAACTGGAACGCTTTTTACTTGGGTTTACCCCATTCCCAGCTCCTATTTTAAATTTCCGAGGCAAATGGAACGCAACATTACTACTGGTGAAAAAGACGAAGATGATGACAGGAAGTAGGAGGGTGGAGCTGCATGTCTCCATGTTTTTTAATTGCATTTCTTATTTAACGGAAGCACTTTTGCTGAATTTTGTTGTGTTTCTGACACAAGCAGAACATCGTAGAGGTTTGTAATGGAAACACAGCTATCGTTAAGCCGTAACACTGCATGTTAGGCAGCCGACGGTGGGCTAGCAACCTGAGCAGGTGGAGAACCCAACCAGCTAGCCTGTTATTTTTGTTTCTACATAAAACCCATGAAAAGAGGGGCATAATGTTATGCAGAATAAGAATTAAAAAATTATTAATTTAGGCAAGTCTCAAATCAATATGTTTGTGAACTAAAAGCAATTAGTGTTCGGTATTTGTTCTAAATTTTTGCATACAAATAATCCTAATAACTATATTGAATTTTATTCAGTTCTCAAGGTGAAACTTGTACAGATTTGTTACATAAATTGAAATATTTCAAGCATTAATTTTAATGATTATTGCTTACAGAAGGCACACACACTGAACAAGGTGAATAAGTGATTCAAGGTGTGTGGTGTTCAGGTAATTATTTTAGTTTCAGAGAGAAAAAAAGAGACTAGATTGAAATCCACATTTATATCCAGCTTTGTAATCCAGGGAGGAATCATCCGTCTCTTTGCGTTATACATTTGCAATGTGAAAACAGAGCAGGTCTCCCCGTTGCTCCCTTTGCTCTGACTGCATGCAGGGCTTTCAGGACGAGGCAGCTGCCTGTGAGACAGCACTGAGGGAATATAAGACCCCCCAGACAACTGTAGCAGCTGTGTGTGACAGTAACAGTAGAAAGATTGCTGCTTTCACCTGAAGCTGCTAAATCGCCCAAAACAAAGAAAAGTCACTAGATTTGTTTCTAGACACTTTTTGAATAAAAGCTGCTAGAGGGGTCAGAAAAGGCCCCAAATATAGCAACAGAGTCGCTAAGGTGGCTACACTGGACCGTGGACTGTGGTTTTCCTTCATTACAGAGAGATCCGCAGCGCCCAGTAGCTTCATTGGCTCAATCCAAATACCGGTATAGAGTAAGGACTCTTTAGCCAAAGCAGAAGTGCGTCAGCGGTCGCCATGATCAGTGCTGTCTGAATAGGGCAGTCAGTGAGGAAGGAGGTAGGAAAAGCTGCCTGTACGCTCCCTCCTACTTCCTAGGCTACTTTAGCCTAGGAACCTTACAACGTCCCTTACCGACGCAAAGAACCCTTAAGGTATCCCACAACCCCCTCACGGAAATCAACTAAAATGTCCGGAGAGAAGAGAGCGTGCACTTCGTAGTTCATTTTCGGAAGGCTGTAGGCCCGGATTTGACTAGAATCATCCATGTGCGTTTGGTCACGCAATTACGTCGGAGTTATGGTCTGAAATCGGCACAGCAGTCCAAGGCTCCTTTACGAGTTCTTGCTGTTGACCCCATGAAAGGTCAAAGAGCAGCAGCTAGGAGCCATTATTACAGGTATTCAGATGGTGCCAAACACTAGCAGCTTCGCAGCAAGACAGACAGGAGTCGGCGGTGTTGGTTTTTCAAAATAAAGTACATTTTAACATTTCACAATATTTAAAGTCGTTTTAAACAGATTATGATTAGAATAAGTGAGCAAATATACAGTAGCTATGCCATATCATATGCTTTGCATTGTTTTAACTTCATTCTGAAGGTGTGGCAGCTTTTATGCTGGTGTGGCGGCGCGCCACGATCAAATACATATAGCAGAAACACTATTTCCTCAAACCTATACTTTGGGAATCATATCTAAATTGGATGAGTAAGCAAATTATTTATGAATGACTAATTCAAATACTGAGATGAGATAAAGTTTTGTTTATTTAAATGAGACATTCACAAAAGAAAAATACATTTGTACACAGGAGGCGGTGAAAACTATTTTAGTATGGAGTTATTTGTTCAACTATAAGTACAAACGCAAAGATCTTTCCAGAAAAGTCAATAAATTACATCCTCTGACCTCTGCCTAGCTGTCAGTATGCAGTGCCATCTGCCAAGAGCCGCTCTGAGGCTCTCTGTGTGTGAAATCGGTCCGTAACGCATCGGCCCGACAGACATTCTTCTGTCCTCCTACGGAGACATCAGAGTGCAGCTCACAGCTTGAAACCTGAGTGAAGAGCCACCACTCCACCTGTGAAGTTGAAGTACTGCACACAGCAGAAACCTGCATCCTCAATCATGCCTTTGAACTCCTCCTGCAGAAGAGCAGAAGCAAAGAGAATGATTAAGAGAATCCGCCGAGGGAAATATTGTAAAGTTTCTGAGTTCTGCCTCGGCTAAACTTAACTTTGGGACTCCGACAGGAAGTAAAAGCCGGAAAACAAGTTTTCAGGCGTCATACGACTGAACATTTGCAACAGGAGGTTTCTTTTTAATTAATTTGCGTGCAAGCCTTCTCAGAGAACAAATACCGATTGGCTAATGTGCCAGCGGGAACATGGCCAGGATGATGCTTCCAGCTTTCACAAGGCAAGAGGAAAAAACACACGCCCTTTTAAAAGTAAGTATGCTCAAGTCCAAGACTCATGTTTATCAAGTGAGGGTAAAGCTGGAGGCTTGCTCACTTCAGTTTTGCCACAACACGGCAACAGAGCAATACCTGCTTAAGGTTTGGATTGTGCTGAGCCAGCACTTCAAAAGAACCGCTTGGATTGGGGATCGCATGAAGGCGAACTGTTGCTTCACCTACTGGGTTTTTATTAACAGAAGCAAACATATCCTCACTAAGCTTAAAAAAAACAACACAAACACATGAACAATTTAGCCAAAATCTATAATTTCAAATTAACCATATTTTTTGGACCATAAAGCGCACCAGATAATAAGGCGCACTAAATATTCTTCCCAACTGTGTAATATCACTCCTCCACGTCCACAGCTCTCTATCCGTCTCTGTCGGGAGGACAGAGTAGCTGGACTACACTGCCCTGTTTCTAACATAAGGCCAAAATAAACATAACTTTTATATTGAATTATCTTACTAGGTTTATTATTGCTAACGCGTACTCCGGGTGCGGGCTGCCTAAAGGCTCCCACATACTCGGGCGTATTGTATGCATACTGTGAGCTTGGCGGACTCCACATTGACCCTCCGCAGACGTTTTAACTTCATAGTGGAGCGTACTGCTGCCCACATTTCTTGTGGCAAATTCCTACAATTCCCAGACTTTCTGCCAGTGGGACGAAGCGGCGGAACAGATGGTAAAATGTGTGATTATCTAGCTGAACACCTAGAGACGTTTCTTTTCCAGCAGGCTCCCACCTGTCAGTGAGAACAGAGAGGGACGGTGATGCTGTGTCCTGGAGAACGCCTGCTGGGAGCAGCTCAGTGGATCAAGCTCAGTGTTGCATAGAAAACAGTTTGATGTAAAGACTTCTTGCCTCCGAGAAGTTTATAGCATGAAACCGCGTACACAGTCGTAAAAATTTAGTTTTGCAGGAACCTGAATGCACGAAGTATACGCCTCGAGTACGCGCGGACCTCTGCGGAGTGAAGTACGCCCGAGAATGTGGGGCCTTTAAAGTAATGCACTTCTCGTTTCGACATTACAGTCAGGCAGTCCAGCAGCTTCGTTGCTTACCAAAGTAATACTTACACATTTTAACAGATTTTTAGCATCTTATACCACATAAAATCAGCCAGTAAGCACAACTTTAATCATATATAAAGGCGCACTGGATTATACGGCGCACCATCAACTTTTGAGAAGATTTAAGGATTTTAAGTGCGCTTTATAGTCCAAAGAAATACGGTATATACCTAAAATCTTTTCTGAACTCGAAATAAAATGTATCTAAAATATATGTATAATGGATGGCTGGATGGAAAATGAAAATTAAAAAATTATCTGTCACAATACTACAAACGTATTTCAGCAGCAAACTGTACAAATTTACTACATAAAGGGTTATCGTTTTAAAACTGTTGATATAAGAAGAAAAAAAATCTCTTCACCCAAATAACAGAAGCCGCATCAACTGGAAATATTAAATCCAAGACAAATGGACATAAATCTGCTTTACCTGATCAGGAAACTTGCGGATGCTCTCCACCAAATACTGATATGACTTCCAGTCTCCAGCAATCACCTCTCCTAAAACTGGGATCACTTGGAAACTGTACGCGTCGTAAAGGCTGAAACGTGGACAAAACATAAAAGTTGAAATCAGCCCTCAAATTAAACGTCACTCCAAATCTTTCAAACATTCAGTCCATCCAATAATAAGCGGGGTTATACTAAACAATCCTACTTACCTTGCAAGAATAGGATTGGTCACTTTGCTGAACTCTAAGCACATGAATCTGCCACCGGGCTTCAGGACACGAAGAGCCTCCTGAAGGGCCTAGAAAGAGTAATCAAAATTTAAAAAATTATTTATTAGGAAAGACAAATGCTATGTTTGTTAGTATCGCATGAAAGCAATTTTTGCAGCTCGAAAATTTCCCCTCAGGACTCTGGGGGGCATCGATACTTAATACTAGTATCTAAACCAGACCCAGTTTCCGAACCACAGATCCAGTTGGAAAGTCCTCAATAAGAGGCTAAAAAAGAAGAAGCTGTAAATCTGTCTTATTCTATTTCTCCAATCAATGTGCATTTTGTTTCCTTATCTATCCCCTGTCAGGAATTTAAAGACCAGTACCATAAGTAAGTTGGACAAAAGCTAAAGTTCTGATTTGGTTCATCAGATAAAGGAATATCAGTCAATATGCTGTAAAAATGAAAATAAAAACATTTGTGTAGACAAGAGAATTAGGAACAAAACCTTTAAAGAAACATTTTTCTATACATTTTCTTTTTCCCCACAACTCTGCAAACTTGGAAAACTTCCTTTTAAGTGTAGGAACTTTATATATAGCATACAGTTGTGGTCAAAAGTGTACATACACTTGTAAAAAAATCATAATGTTATGGCTGTCTTGAGTCTTCAATAAGTTCTACAACTCTTATTTTTCTGTGATAGAGTGATCGGAACACATACATGTTTGTCACAAAAAACAGTCATAAAGTTTGGTTCTTTCATAAATTTATTATGGGTCTGCTGAAAATGTCACCAAATCTGCTGGGTCAAAAATATACATACAGCAACAAAATTTGTCAACTTTGGTGATGTAGCGAGTTGTGTCAATCAAATTAGCTTCATGTCATGGGCTCTTCACTTCTTCTAAGTGATTCTGATTGACTACAGCTGTTGACTTCTCATGAGCCCATTTAAATAGGGCTCATTTGACCCAGTGATTAGACTCAGCTACAAAAGCTACAATGGGAAAGTCAAAGGAACTCAGTGTGGATCTGAAAAAGCGAATTATTGACTTGAACAAGTCAGGGAAGTCACTTGGAGCCATTTCAAAGCAGCTACAGGTCCCAAGAGCAACTGTGCAGACAATTATACGCAAGTATAAAGTGCATGGAACAGTTGTGTCACTGCCACGATCAGGAAGAAAACGCAAGCTATCACATGCTGCCGAGAGGAGATTGGTCAGGATGGTCAAGAGTCAACCAAGAATAACCAAGAAGCAGGTCTGCAAGGATTTGGAAGCTGATGGAACACAGGTGTCAGTCTCCACAGTCAAGCGTGTTTTACATCGGCATGGACTGAGAGGCTGCCGTGCAAGAAAGAAGCCCTTGCTCCAGAAAAGGCACCTTATGACTCGGCTGAAGTTTGCTGCTGATCACATGGACAAAGATAAAACCTTCTGGAGGAAAGTTCTCTGGTCAGACGAAACAAAAATTGAGCTGTTTGGCCACAACACCCAGCAATATGTTTGGAGGAGAAAAGGTGAGGCCTTTAATCCCAGGAACACCATGCCTACTGTCAAGCATGGTGGTGGTAGTATTATGCTCTGGGGATGTTTTGCTGCCAGTGGAACTGGTTCTTTGCAGAAAGTAAATGGGATAATGAAGAAGGAGGATTACCTCCAAATTCTGCAGGAAAACTTAAAACCATCAGCCCGAAGGTTGGGTCTTGGGCGCAGTTGGGTGTTCCAACAAGACAATGACCCAAAACACACATCAAAAGTGGTAAAGGAATGGCTAAACCAGGCTAGAATTAAGGTTTTAGAATGGCCTTCCCAAAGTCCTGACTTAAACCCCATTGAGAACATGTGGACAGTGCTAAAGAAACAGGTTCATGCAAGAAAACCATCACATTTAGCTGAACTGCACCAATTCTGTCAAGAAGAGTGGTCAAACATTCGACCTGAAGCTTGCCAGGACCTTGTGGATGGCTACCAAAAGCGCCTAGTTGCCGTGAAAATGGCCAAGGGACATGTAACCAAATACTAATGTTGCTGTATGTATATTTTTGACCCAGCAGATTTGGTGACATTTTCAGCAGACCCATAATAAATTTATGAAAGAACCAAACTTTATGACTGTTTTTTGTGACAAACATGTATGTGTTCCGATCACTCTATCACAGAAAAATAAGAGTTGTAGAACTTATTGAAGACTCAAGACAGCCATAACATTATGATTTTTTTACAAGTGTATGTACAGTTTTGACCACAACTGTATGTTAAATAAAGCTCTAAAAAGGCAGATATATCCTTTAGTTAAATATTTTAAGCTGGGTCACAGTTTTGCACATAAAAATAAAATTCACTTAATGCTTCAACTTTAGGCAGGCTTTAACATCAATAAGGTGTGTTTTTGGCATTCACAAAGCAGAACCACAGCAAACATACTCAAACTCATAAGTACACACCTCATCTCTGTTGCCTGAAACAAACAATACATTTTACTTTTTTTCATGATAATTCTACATTAAAATGATATATGAAAAAAGATCAACTTAGATTTAGGAAGCCTTTCTTTCACACTTAGTTTATTGGTTCTGTAGGACCTGAGAGAGTGACTGCCCCCAAATGCAATTCAGTTTTATTTATATAGCACTAATTCATGATACATGTCATCTCAAGGCACTTTCCAAAGTCAAATTCAATCAAATCCTCCAGGTTGGTCAGAAAGTTTCCTCTCTAAGGAAACCCAGCAGGTTGCATCAAGTCTCTCCAAGCAGCATTCACTCCTCCTGAAAGAGCGTAGAGCCACAGTGGACAGTCGTCTGCATTGTTGATGGCTTTGCAGCAATCCCTCATACTGAGCATGCATTCTTTTTGGATACTGTTTATCCTACAAAAAGAAGCTTCTGATAAACCAAGCAAACTAAAATCCGCTTTGCTTTATAGCGGATATATAGATATATAGATTAATATGACATTAAACTATATTTCAAAACATAGCATAAAGATCAGATAAGAAGCCTTTCCCTGACATTTTTTTAGGTCAATTTACACTTTTCAAAAAACAAGTTTAGGAATCCAAATCCTTCTTCTAACCAATGGACTGCAGACGTTTGTGTTTAGCGTAAAGTTATCAGGTGCCATTTCTCCAGGTCGTCACCAAACATTATCCGCCCGTTATCAAAGACTCAGGACGTGCTGCAGCAGCAGTCTTTGTGGAACCGTGTGTGTGTCGCTGTCACCAATTTCTGGGTTACCTGATCGACATGCGTGACGTTTCGAATGCCAAAGGCGATGGTGTAAATATCAAACTGGTCATCATCGAAGGGCAGCTCCTCTGCGTCTCCCACCACCCAGGACAGACCTGCCACACATTGCCAGTAAACAGCCTTTAATCACTGTTGCTCTCAGAACTTTTGCACAACCAGCTTAAACGTAGTTACTCTTTGACGTTCACATACCAGATATACGAGAATCTGATCTACCTGATGTGATTCCCATGCTGTCAGCTCTCTGTTTGCCCACTTTCAGCATCTCCTTGTTGATGTCACAGACGACAGCCCTGGACTCCTGAGGTCTGTCCTCCGCGGGGTACTTGTCCGAAATGTCCTGCCACGACGGGGTCTGGATGGACCCCGCAGCTCGCCGCTTCTGTCTCTCTTGCTGGTAACGAACGTAGTCCAGGAAACGAAAAGAAATGTCGCCTGCGGGTGAAAAATGAGCACAGAATGGAAACGCGCAGCCAGCGGAGGACCGAGCTGGATGATGCTCACACTGATCGTTACCCGTTCCGCCGGCCACGTCCAGAAGCCGAGCGCCGGGCTGCGGGTGCATGACGTGCAGCAGCATATCCTTCCAGAGTCGGTGCACGCCAAGGCTCATGGCGTCGTTCATGACGTCATATTTCTGCGCCACGTTCTCAAACACCTTGTATACTGAGAAGTGAAAGCACCAAAAATTCAGCTGCATTCACTTTTTTATGAATGATCATTTAAATTCCATGTAACCTGCCAACAGCTTTAGGATTCAAAAATAAAATTACTGCTAAGAAAACACATTTTGCTAGAAATCCGTCCAGCCTGCAGACTGTGCAATAATTTTAAAGCACCCTGAAATTCTCTTTGTCTCCTTTATGCAGCAAAACCTTCCTTCGAATCTTTAAAATGCTCTTTATCAACAACGCAACAGGCCTTGTCTGAGCTTTTCTTTGGACTTTGGCTTTTTGAAACGAGCTACAATGGGTAAACAAGAAAAAAAAAACGTTGGGACCAAAATAAAATCTTCAGTATAGGAAACCTCTAAAGGGGAAAAGATCCAAAACAGACCTGATCCTTGAACTGATAGATGGATCATCTTTATGTTGATCATCTTTGCAATTTTTTGTTATTAGTTCTTTGGTAAATAATACTTTTCATATATACCAGATGGGTATTCATTTAGTTCTCCCCCCTAAAAAGAGAAGAAACAGTGTGCAGGGTGTTTTTAAAAGGGGCAGTTTTGATAAGGGTGATGTAGCTTTCTGCTTATAGCAGGACATATCTGGGGGTTCCAAGAGAAAGAAAAAGTAAATGAAAAAAATAAGATGTTCAAGTTGTGCATAGGTTGGTTTTCTACAGCTTATCTGCAGCTGCAGTCAGTGGGAATAAAGTTTCAGTTTTTCTTTTGGTCAACATCCAAAAACTGCATCTGATGTGTGAATTACATTACGTTTCTCTGTAATAATAAATTACCGGAAAAGCTACAATATGGCACAAGATCTTTTTAATAAATGAAATATAAAACAGATGATGGAGCGTTTTGCCATATTACCTAACCAACTAAGCAAAATAAGGAAAGTTAATAGTCAGACCCAAGGCTAAAGAAGTTGTTTAAAATAAGCTGCCTTTGTATCACTTTTTTTTTCTTTCTTCTGCAGCCATGGGCAGGTTACCAGTATCAAGGTAAACCACGGTTTTAAAAAGTTGCTATTTCAAAACCACATAAACGTCCGGTCATGTGCCATACGTTTGCTACGGTTGAAAAACCTGTTAATATGCTGCCACGGAGAGGGCCAGTTGGCCAGAATATAAAAGGAGCAAAGAATAATGCTGCATTCAACTGTTTGGAGAGAAAATAATCAAGTGGTGAGAAAAAAAACATGTCAGGGTTTGGAAACTAATGGAGACCCCATCACTGTTTTATAAGGGTTAGCAGCAGTAGAAATATTTATTGCCTTTGTGTTTAAAATCAATTAAACCAGGTCATACTAGGGCTGTACGATAATTCAATAACGATATATATCGATCATATATCGGTAACAGAATATGATATGACAGAAAAAGGGTCAATAAAAAGTTCAATAGAATAAAAGTTTTCCTTCCTTATGCATTTTAGCCATGTAGGTTAATATTACAGTCATTAAACTCTCCCAACTAATCACAAACACAGAACCAGGAAACGCTCCGTCACCAATCTCTGCCCCCTTCGAAGGGTTCAGAGAGCACACGTTCTATTTTTCTTTTTTAAAAACTGGTAGTTTTGGTAAAACGTTGGTTGAATAAAGGGTTGAATTTGAATTCAGTGTTTGTGAAAACTGTATCTAAAACTAGGTCGCTAAGCAACAGTATAAAATGGCCAGTATAAAATATCTGTTTTCAATTTATTGATAATTATCAGTATTGATCCAATTCTATTTTATCAATATGTTTTTTTTCTATATCGTCCAGCCCTAGTTCGTATTTTTTTGTTCTAAATTGCATGATATGTTTTACTATAGTTTTTATACCAACAACTTCATACAGGCCCAGTTAACTAAACGTGTTCTGTTTTTCTCCTAAGGTGTAACCCTAAAATATTTCCCTTGACCCCCGCTGTCTCCGGATAACTACGTGAATTACTTGCCCACTACACAGATGACATGTTAATAATAATCTGTGATTGGTTTGGTTAGACACTTTTCAATGTTTTCATTAAGCATATATAGCCAGGAATATTTCATATTTAAGTACTTAGTGAATGTGAGCTATTTACCTAGTAGGACGAACTGGTGATCTTACATTTGATTAAAAAAAATAAATAAAACGATGGTAGATAACGGATGTAACGCGTCCCTGCATTGGTTCTGGTACTGGACTGAAAACAACCTGACAGTCTAAAACCAACCACATAGGTTTAACGTTGTTGAGATACTCAGGAAATATAATTCTAATGCTAAATCATAAGCCGAATTATCTGACAAATCCTCACAAATGTAAAAACACCGACGTCATCTTTCTGCAGGTGAACTATGTGTGGGAAACGTGGACAAACGTCTAAACCGCAGGATTTTTCAACGCAGTTCTGTGTGCAGCCTTCTCGTCTCCAGTCACAGTTGAAGTCTTACCTCTCTTCGCCTTTTCTGCCTCGGGCACCGTCTCGAAACCGAAGTGTGTGCTTCTGTCCTCCGCTGTATCGCTGATGCAGCGAGAGGAAGACGGAGCCAAACAGCCGCCCGAGCGGCATGAGCCAGCGGCCACAGCAGAGGTAACGCTTCTGTGAGCCAGCCCACGGACCAACAACCTCACGGACGCAGCCATGTTGCCAAGTTGCGCAACCTGACTCTTCTTCCTGGACAGGCTGCACGTGAGGAAGGCTCGCTGCTGCCGTCTAGAGGCCATCAATAGAACTGCAACACGTTTTTATTTATCTATTTATTTACAGGGACAGAAGCTTAATTTATGATCTTGAAAATCATGAATTAACCCTGAAATACTTTATCTTAGCATGAGTATTAAAATACTGAAAACTGCTGGTGAGTAGAGTCCCTACACTGAAGCAGACGTTTGACATTTTAGGGTAAAGGTCTTTATTTAGTTATACAATAATCAGTCTAGATTTGTGAAGCCATTCCTGTCACTATTTATTTACTGTCCATATTACTGATTTTAATAATGTTTTAATCCATCCAACCATTTTCTATACTCACTTTTCCGTGCTGAGTTGCAATGGAGGCTGTGGTTATTGGAGCCCATTCAAAAACTCACTGCAATATTAAGTAAAAAGGTGACATTATTAAAGATTATTTATTGGCACCGTGTGTTACCGTGGTGAAATTCCTTTTTGGCCACTCTGGCTAAGTGTACACATTGTATTGAAGGAAAAATATAATTTAGCAGTTTTCTGAGGGTTCTACGAGTACAAAATATTAATAAAAAAGAGTGCAAGGTGGACTATATTATTCTGTTCACAAGAGAAACATGAGAATCAATTTTTGTGAGGTTCAATTCAATTTTATTTATATTGAACCAATTCACAACACCAGGCTCTTTACAAAGTCAAATTCAATTAAATAATACAGACAGATTGGTCAAAAAGTTTCTAATCAAAGGGATTGCTGCAGCAATCCCTCATGCTGAACATGCATAACGCTTCAGTGGAGAGGAAAACTCCCTTTTAATGGGCAAACCTCCAGCAGGGCCAGGCTCAGTTCTGCCTCGACCGAGAGCAGACAGAATAGAGACATAAAAAAGAAGCAGACATTGATCCAGGAATCCTTTGTATATTAGATGGTAATGGCAGATGATCTGTCTTCCCTGGATGTTTTCACAGCTAACAGAACGCCAGACCAGGTGTACCTACTATGAAAAGAAAAAAGATAGAGAACAAAAAAAACAATGCAAGTTGGAGAACAGTAGGAGAACTCAGCAGAGTGAGAGAAATAGACCCTGATGTCCTCCAGTAGCCTAAGCCTATAGCAGCATAACTATAGAGGTAGCTCAGGGTAACATGAGCCACTCTAACTATAAGCTTTGTCAAAAAGGAAAGTTTTAAGCCGAATCTTAAAAGTAGACAGGGTGTCTGCCTCATGGACCAAAACTGGGAGTTGGTTCCACAGGAGAGGAGCCTGATAGCTAAAGGATCTGCCTCCTATTCTACTTTTAGAGACTCTAGGAACCATCAGCAGACCATATGCCATATGTCAGCACAAGGTCTAAAGTATGAAGGCAAGAGTCGGGCTTATGCACATTTTGAGCAAAACCAGTTGAATCCAGGATACATTAAGGTTATCACATTCAGTGTCAACATGAATGTAAAAATCATCCACTATAATAACCTTGTCAGTGTTTATCAGCAAATCAGACAAGAAGTCTGACAGCTGATCCAAAAACTGAGTGTAAGGGCCTGGTGGACGATACAAAACAACAAGAAGAGGTTTTATTGCTTTGCAGTTAGGATGAGGGAAACCGAGGGTTAAATGTTCAAAAGAACTGTAATTATTAATTGGTCTGGGACTAATTAATAAATCAGACTGAAAGATGGTTGCCACTCCTCCTCCTCTTCCCGTAGATCTGGGAATGTGGAAATTTAAGTAATTGGAGGGAGTTGACTCATTTATACTAACGTAGTCCTCTTGTAGCCAGGTTTCTGTGAGACAAAATAAATCAATCTGATTATCAGAAATCAATTCATTAACTAACAAAGTCTTTGGAGGGTGAGACCTTATATTTAATAGACCACATTTAATTGTTTTATTTTTTGGTTCAAGATGAGCGGCATTGATTTCTATGAGATTTTTATGATTTGTTCCTTTTAGATCCATTTTTAATCTGTTCAGTTTTGGCCGTGGGAAAAACACCGTCTCAATAGGGTAATGGGTGGGTAACAGTACAGAAGCTGCAGAAAGGTGTGTTAAACTATGGCTCTGCTTCCTGTCAGCGTTTAGGAGAACTAATAAATCCAGCCAGATTCGTAGAAAGAACTAACCTGACAACAGCCAGATGCATGTCTCGCTCCGCCTAGCTCCACTCACATACATCTGGGACACCGCCGGTAGACAGTGATTTCTCCAACCAATTTTATGGTCTGGCCAATCAGGACGCAGGGCTGGAGTTTCATAGATGTGACGTAGTGGAGACGCGACCATGACGTGAGACCGTTTTGATAGCAATGGCGGCTCGTCGAGGAAGCAAGTGTTAACATTGATGCTGCTATTTCTGCCGTGTTGTCCAATCTACCTAATATTGTTTCATTAAAAGAACATCAGAGAACGGCTCTGAAGGCTTTTGTTGGTGGAAACGATGTTTTCGCCCTTCTCCCGACCGGATTTGGCAAGTTTTGTTTTCCGGGGCGCGTCCGCGGCGGACGCGGTAGCGCCCCGGAGCGGTTAGCGCAAACCATATTAGGAGGCCTTTAGCCCTCAACATGGTCGACCCGCGGCGCTTTGTCGCCTGTCTTCCCCCCTCTTCCTGTCAGCTCACTGTCAATAAAACGCATGCCACTAGAGCCGCAAACACATAAAAAAAAAGTTTTTTTTTTTCCTGCGTCGCTCTCATCAGCGTCACGGGTTAGCTTCGGTGTGAGTGGTTGAAATAGCACGTCGATAAAGATGACAGACAAGTGGCTTATCCAATCATATGCAAGGATTTTTGATAAGGCCCAGCCTTCAGTAAAGGCAATTCCTATGGAGGTGTCCCAGATGTATGTGAGTGGAGCTAAGCGGAGCGAGACATGCATCTGGCTGTTGTCAGGTTAAGAAAGAACAGCTGCACCATCCAAGGTGGGATGGATGCCGTCTCTCCGGATCAGACCAGGTCTTCCCCAGAAAGTCCGTCATTCATCATTGTAGCCCACGTCGTTTTCAGGACACCACCTAGACAACCAGCGGTTGAATGACGACATGCGGCTAAATGTGTCATCACTGGTCAGATCAGATCAGGAAAGATCCTGACAGGTTAATTCACATTCAAGCATTTGAGTTATATGAAGGCAACACTGTGGATTTAAGAACAACACCACACACCGTTACCTGGTGTGACAAAATGAACAAATCAAAAGAAATCAGACAAACTTTCACGAAGGGATCACCATTAGAATGTCAGATTTCCATTCAACATTATTTCAAAAATACTGAAACAATTCAAGACATCAGCCATGGAGTTAAAGTTTGGGCACAAATTTATCATTCAAATTAACGACGACACCCGGCAGATTAGTTGCAAAGTGACTGAAGGACAACAGAGTAAATTCTTTCAAGTAGCCCTGTAGGTGAAATATAAAATGTACTACTATCTCCTAATCTTTAAACTTCATCTCAAATCAACAACTAGAAGGTTGAATCTTGGAAACGGATGAGTGTTCAACAGACAACTGGCACATTAAACCAGTTTTGAAATGGATGAAGGTAAAATTGACCTTCTGGAATGGCTCCAACTTCAATCATCCCGAGAGTGTGTGGACTGAGACTCTTTACAATTATCACTGTGTTACTTTATTAAATTAACGAGGCAGATAGAAATGTTATCCAATAGACATAAAAATGAGGAATAACTTGATTCCTGCTGGAGCAGAAAACGCAGGAGTTTATTTTTGAATGTTTTATTATTAGTGAGCAGCATCTCTGACAAGTTTGAACAAGTAAAAATGTATCCTTTCTCCCCATGGGATAGCTATGTATTTGCACCAAATGTGCATCCTGAAGGCAAAGATATAATCTGCAGCCCTTTAACCACTTCTTGCAGAATGAAGATGTTATAATAGAAAGACAATCTCAAAAACAGGCCAGTGCATGTAAACCACTGAAGACCAGGACTGGTTTTAGTTGTAACAAGGTCACAGACAATATTCAAAAGTGAGGCAGATAAAAAAAAAACAGGAATGTTGCTGCACAGTTTGTAATGTTTTTTAATGTAATTTTTTACAGACATTTTACTGATCCATCAGAGAAGAGGAACTCTGTCGGACTTCAGCTCCCTGAGTGCAGAAAAGAGCAGCTTCTGTGCCCCTTTCTTCTCACTTTTCCCATCCCTGCAGTAACCAGACACGTCCCCCTTTTTGTCTCATTGTTCACTAAATTACTTGTCGACTTGGATTCAGCGGGATCCGCTTACAGCGGAGTCTTTCCCCAGGCTTTTGGGAAGGCTGACCACAGGGGAGCTGCAAGCTCTGGCTTTTTACTATGACTATAGAGGAGTGATGAGAAAGCCCCGCTTAAAGTGTCCAAATCAAAGGCTGCAGTCTGCATAGATTCTGGCTGTTTTAGCAACAAACTGTTTTTTGTAAAGCCAAGTTACAAAGCTGGTTCATACATTCTGCCGCCATCAGAGGGAGTGAGAGGAGTATTTTTCTGTCGGATGCAGATGTTTTGGAACGTAAGGCTAACGTGTCGACTGAGCTCCAGGACTCTTTTAAGGGCTTTTGACAGATTTCAACATAGATTCTGGAGCATTTGAGTTACCTGTGAGTTGCAACTGGCTCAGCTGTAACCGTCTGAACCACAGTGTGAGTCCAATGACCTGCAGGTCATGGATCCTGCTGTGGAAGGCGAAGCCCAAGCAAACAGAGACGATGACAGCGACTGTCTATGGAGGTTTCACTGAATCTATCAGAATGGTTACGGTGCGTGATCACCACCAATTTAACTGTCACAGGTTTTTGCTGCAGGCATATAGAATGCAAGTTTACATCTTCAATAAAAAGTTTAAAAAACAGGAAACATACGATACAACCAGATGTACTTGAAAGAACTCTGATCACACGCCTTACCAGAGACATGTTCATGTGGATTCATGTCTTGAGAGGGAAGATCTTCTCTTGATCAAATAATGATTTACTTGAAAATAGAAAAAAATAGAACCACCTATCATAAAATGTTAGATGCCTTTCTAAAGTGGTGATTTAAGTCTGGGGACTGGGATGGTTATGAAAGAAGGCTGATTTTGTGTCTGTTGAAACTTTTTTCGCTGATCAGTTGTTGTGGTGGAGTCTGCCAGAGTTTTATTCCAAACTTCATGCGCTGCATCAAAGCTCACCGTGCCGTTAGAAGATAAAAAGGCCCACAGCATCATAGATCCTCCACCATACTGACTAGTGGGGATGAGGTGCTTTTTGCACATCTTCATCTTTTATTTTACTCAAACCGACTCATATTTACGGTGCAATTCATTTCTACACGTCCGTCCAAGTTCAGAAACTAATTGAATGCAAAATTGTTCTCTTCTCACCAAAGCTCACAACAAGCGCACCTGAAACTGGAATTCTGATGAAACTCAATTGTCAGAATAAAAGCACCATTTGAAAATAAGCCTTAAACTACTTTTTATTAGGCCTACATTTCTGTATAAAAATGTTTTTCTTAATGATTAGTCTGAGGTAATATTCTCATCTTAAATGTTGTGTTATCACAAGGTGCAAGTGGAGAATGATCATAAATAATAGAAATAAAGGCCTTAAAACATCAGTCTGTGTGTAATTAAGTTTCATTTATTGAATTGCATGACTGAAACAAAAAAAAACTTTTCAATAATATTCTAATTTATTGAGATGCACCTGTAGAGTTTAGCTATCTCCATGTTTATGCTGGTATTGACAGAAAATGCAATCTCTTGATTCGTTCCCTAAACATCCAGCTGGCATGTAGGAACCATCTATGCTGTGGAGACCTGGTGACCTCAAAGGTGTAACGCTTGTTAACAGGGCGCCATGAATGAGCCGGGAGATGTTTTACCGCCGTTCTTCCTCATCACTGTGTGCAGGAGCAGGATAAATACAGATCCTTGTCCCGCTCAGGGTCAGCGGTTAAAAGAAACTGGCCTGTGTCAGGTCAAATAAAAAAACATGAACTATAAACAAGTTCCTGGAGATTCCAATAATAAAAAAAAAGGAAAAGATGATTTTAAAAATTGCAGCTGATGTATTTATTTAGATGCAGGTTTTCTTTTGCTTTCACACATGGAGAGTTTGAATCATCCCTTAAAAACAATTTTTAATCAGTTTATTTATTTATTCATGACTGATTTGATGCAATGATTTGTTATTGTTTTCCTTTAGTTGTTAGTTTATAATAATGTTTTTTAACCTTTTTTAAACCAGGAAAAGCATCATTCAGATTAAAAATCTGCAAACAGTTGTGTCTTAAAAACCTTCAATGAGATCATGTCATGAGGTTTCAACTCTCCTTGCAGGAAAAGGAAACACCATACATGAAAGCCTTGCTCCCCGTCTCAGAGGAAAAATGCCCATTAGAGCGGAGGTTAAAAAAATTTTGTGAATGAAGGCTGTAAGGCCTTGGACTCCTCAGAAGGAATAGATTTGAGAGGTAAGACGGGAGCAGACAGAGGACACCAACATCATGTGTCTGGCTGGTTAAGCGTTTTGGAGCCTTATCGTTGTTTCTAAAGTGCTCCTTAAATAAAGCGTAGCTCGGCCTTTTAATGAAGATATTAATTGGTGAGGGTACCAATATGTCTGCCGCTGGAAATTTGGTTAAAAAAGATTTTGGTTTCTCGCAGGGTTGCATAAAGCCCATGAAAACAACACTGCTCACCTAAATTGGTTCGGTCAGAGAAATTCACGCTAGTGGTCCTCTGGAGGTCACTTTAGAGCTCGTCTCCTGGAATCTCCTCCAAGCTCTAGAGACTGCTGGAGAACAGCAAGAAAACTAGGAGGTAAAAAAATGTCTGTGGCCTCCACCTACAGAACCGTTCCTGTTTTTGGGGTCGTCTCATTGTCGCCCCTTTGGTGCCACCGTTGTTAATCTCATTAACACCAGCACATCTGACACTGATTAACACCCCCCCCCTCCCCTTTCTACTGCTTAACAGACCAGATCAATATTCCAGAAGTTTAACCGCCTTAATTTTACCCTCTGATTAAAAAGTGTCGCTTAATTGCTTTGAGCGGTGTAGTTTGGAACAGACACAACCACACGGACACCTTTCACGAATTAAGAGATCCTCTCTGAATACATACCAAGAGTTCCAGCTTATTCCACATCCTCCCGTGTTTGTTTCTTTGGTGCTGAAGTTGTAAAGCTGGACTCCTGCTGCTCCCTTCAAAACATGCAGGTTGCATGCTTGACCTCATCCCAGAGGGAAACCAATAGGTTACACATGGTTCTCCAAATCCTCCACGCATTATGTGTGTGTGAGACCATCTTTAAACAATCTGCGAGTCATTGCACGTTTCTGATAAGTGTTCAGCGTCAAGAAAAAAAGGTGGAGCAGATGCCCAAACATGCAAGTAATAAAGCCTTGATCTATTAAAGAAAAACAGATTTTCATAGTTTTTGTTTCTTTCTTTCTTTTTTTTTGCACAAAAGTCTTTAAATGCATTGTAAGAGTACTGGATTTACTTGATCTGATATTTGTGTCCCAGGCTGTTTAATCATCAGAGTAGAAAGAAAAGAAACAAACAACTCAGCCTTAAGAAACATGCATACAGTGTTTATTTGCAACCAGGACGCATTAAATAAAACTACAAAGATACTTCACTTATCCAAAAGATAGATTATATCCCATTCACATACAAAATAACAATAATTTACTGTATAAATTAACATTACACTATATTTTGCTATATACAATTAGATGAAAACAGAGTTTTGGCCCATTGAGACCATTTCCCACAGGGCCTCTGGTATTGTTTTCATGTCGTCGAGCACTTCAGGACATTGGCAACAATTTTAAAGGGGGGGGGGCACGTTTTTTTGACGACGCCGAAAGAAACATAGCGTGGAATCTCCCGACTGACTGGAGGACGGGACAGACGACTGGCGTTTGCATAATTCACCAGGCTAGCCAAACAAATGTACCCTTGTTAGATACTGACTGTCACATTTGATTAGCTTGTGTTGGATTTGAAAGCGCATTAATTTCCCCGTCCCTCTTTCTCCCCTACTCCTCGCCACGCATGGTCTGCTCTGAACATCGCAGACCCAGGGGCATCTGCTCACGTCCTGCAATAATTACCATGAGTTACAGCTGAGCAGTACATAGCATTGAGCCACTACTTTTCTTTTTTTTTTTTTGCATACCACTAATTGGGAGACAACGACGCATAATAATAATAATATCTTTTTTTATTAATTCAGATCCTGCATGGTACTTCTTTTGGCTACAAGTGCTAAGGTTGCCGATCGGGTCATTTTAGTTGATTTTCACCCGAAACCTACATGCAAACCAGGATAAGTACTGTTATGTTTTGGAAGTACGAGCAATATTAAGTGCACTGAGTGAGGGGAAGATTTGAAGAAACCACCTCGAGCGTCCGACCCCCGCACCAGAACCAGCAACTGCTATGCCGATGGCACAAAAGTAGATTCTGACCTTTCTCAAGTAGTTAAAATGTCACAGCTGCAAACTCGATTGCGGCCTGCGGGTGGTACCACCGAGCACTTTCTGTGGGGTGTCGCTTGCACTCCACCTTTCGGGCCTGAAATCTGCGTGACGGGCCCAAAAACTTGCGTCTGTTGAGTCTCAAGACACTTTAACGCCGCCTAAGCGTTCCACGTTTGAGCTCGCTTAATGGGGAGGTTTAAAATAAAAGCAGATGGCTCTCTCGAATGGTTTGCTGAGACAATAAAATCAAAGAGCGGTCATAAATATCTCTGTTCCCACAATGAATTACAGAATATACAACAATATTCACCCCCTTTTCTCCTGCAATCAAAAGACTGAGGGTTAATGTGAACAATATGTTCAGTAAATGTCCAAGACTACAAGTAAGAGCACACAAATTAAAACAAAATCTGTTTCAAAGCCTCGTCTGGCTTGTACGGAGAGCTGCTTTCCTTATGGCTGTGAATCTACTTCCCCCACACACAACATCTGGCATTTCTCCCATGACAGAAACCTTTTAGGAACCTCCCTCCTCGTATCCCCATTGATTCTGACGTTTGTGAGGGATCCCGGCTGATATAAAGACAGAAACAGATGTGTGGAATCTGACGCAAGGGAAGAAAAGATCCTTAAGGCACTTGAACAAACCGGAAAGACTCCTACCCACATCCCAAGAGTGTGTGTGGGGGGGGGGTCGGGGAGAGAAGCCCTCAGATCTTCCTAAGTCTCCCTAAATGGCAGATTGTCAACAACACCGATCCCAAACCTTCCCCTGACGCGAGCGAGGATGCTTCTTCTCTCCACCCCAACGTTGGAGCAGAAGATGGGAGCTCTCCTTCACTCTGGCCTTGGAATTTTGCACCAAAAGTGTTGTGATACCTCAGTGTACTATTGGTTCCCTCTCCTTTAAAAAAAAAAAGAAAACGCAAGTTATCATGTAAAACACATCAAAGAGAAAAAGAAAGAAACTCAAGATTAGCATTTGCAACAGAATAAAAAAAGACAAAGATGTACAACTCTTTGGAAGGAAAGGATTTTGGCAAATGTTCGTCTGTATGAGGCAGTTAGGAGTTTATGTGAAACTGTAAAGCTTTGACTGCGTGCGTTTAAGTTGTCCGCCGTCGCGCTGTGCCGCGGGGCTGCGAGTTTTCACTGATGAGGCTGCAGTCTGGAGGGATTTTAGAGGTATGCTGATTGCTGAGGACGGCTGCGATGGATGAAAATGGCCTCCTGCATGTTAAAAGCGTCCTTGTGTGTCTCTCAGATCTTCTTCCATCCAGTCTTTTGGCTCTCCTCTCTGTCACCGTCATCCCTCATACTCCTGCGTGACCCTCTTCCTTTGGCGCTGAGAGGAATGAGAGTGCCTTGGCCTTTTTTTTGGGGGGGGGGGGCAAAAGGCCATTTGGCTGCAGCCACTGAGTCAGTTGTCATTAGTCACTCAGTCTTTGCTTATTAGTGAAGCGCCTCGTTGAATTTCCCCAGTCTGACGGCCATGTCGTCTGACGGAGTGATTGTGGATGGCGATAAAGCAGCAGCAGCACTAGTGGCCCACCAGAGGGCTGAGGTCCCCATGATGGTTCTTTAGCTTCTTCTTGAAGAGGGAGATGGTGGACGGTCGGTACAGGATGATCCACGGCTCAGAGGACACCGTGCTCTGGCTGCAGCTGTCTGAGCCGCTGACTGTTGGGATGTTCGGGGTCCTGGAGAAGAAAAAGAGAGGGAGATGAAGCAAGGACCGAGAGCATAAAAGAAAACTAAACTTTGGGAAAGAAGATTTTGAAAAAAAACAAACAGCAGTGCAGTACCTATTATATCAACTGGTAGAACTGCAAAATAACATTTCAAATTTTGCTTTTCTAAATGTTATTAAAAACAAAGAGTTTAAAAAAAAGAGTTAATTGTTATTGTAATATCCATCCATCCATTGTCTATACCGGCCTATCTATCTATCTATCTATCTATCTATCTATCTATCTATCTATCTATCTATCTATCTATCTATCTATCTATCTATCTATCTATCTATCTATCTATCTATCTATCTATCTATCTATCTATCTATCTATCTATCTATCTATCTATCTATCTATCTATCTATCTATCTATCTATCTATCTATCTATCTATCTATCTATCTATCTATCTATCTATCTATCTATCTATCTATCTATCTATCTATCTATCTATCTATCTATCTATCTATCTATCTATCTATATGTGTGTGTGTGTGAAGATATTGTTGGTCAACTGACATTTGCAATTTGCACCACTAGATGTCACTATATCCTTCAGACTGGATCTTTAATTTTGTTGTCAAAAATCTAAGTCCCTAACAGTTACATCACTTGAAAGTTTTGACTCCCTTGATGAGAAAATTGGGGCAATAGAAAAAGTGGAATCATACTTTTAACTGACATACAATACTGTGGAAAAAATACTGCAGTACCTGAGGGAAAAACTCTTTGTTTATTTGTATTTTTTGTGGTCCTGCAACTATCTGACAGAATGTCACATACTGAAACCCCTACTGGTTTTAGAAAATGTGAACTTGAGCGCTATCTACGACAGATAAGGTGTTTTTTTATCAACAGCAAGAAAATCTAACAGTAAAAAACAAACTATTTTCAAAGAGGCACTTAATACATGGACTTGGTCATTCATCGGGATTTAGGGAATATAGGATATGACAGTCAGATCACGCTGCGCATAGTGAAGCATTTAAGTGTGTTTACGCCTGTGCTGAACGTTATCAAGACGCATGTTATCGTAAGCTACTGATTAACTGTCACTATGACCTCCTAAACTCTTTTTGTTCCTGAAAGGCTGTGACAGATTGGTATTTTTGCATTTATTGTTCCTCTATTTGAAAATGTCCAGTTTTATTTCAAAGCAGCTTTTTCTAAGCTCCTGCAGTTGGTAATTTCTCTAAAATAGATGAATTCCCTGTTCAGCGATCCTCTCGCTGAGCTGCTGCATGCTTAAGAGTATTCCTAATGTTTGACAGAACGGATTGCTTCTTACACGCTGCGCTGGTGCCACGTCTGAATTTCTCCCTTGATAGGATTTAAATATCGAAGAAGGAATTCAGATAAAAAAAAAAAGAAACCATTTTTTGAGATTCGACTCCACAGACTGCTTCCATTTTTGTTCTGCAACTTCTTCTTTCTTTAGTTAACAAATCTAACTTTTTACGCTTTGAGATGTGAAATCTGCAAATGTCAGGAGTGCTGTGCAACACCGCAGAGGAGAGGTTTAACATTTGCCGCTCGGTGGCTCTCGCTTCTAATATCCTGGTACTTACTTGACCGTGACGTGGAGCAGCAGCTTGGCCACCATGGCCACGACTGTCAGTATGAGGAGAGCCGCCAGAGCGTAGATGGTCCACACTGCAGAGAAAAGGGAGCGACTCAGGAGAGAGACATCAAACATCCTGTCACAGTAATGAAAACAAACGCAAGCATGCTGGAGAGATTAGCAAGAGGAGCGCGGCTCGAGCACCGCTGGCACACCTGTTTGCAGTGTTTCGCCAGCAAATTGTCAAGAAACGGTGACACATTATCAGCGCACATCTGTTCTCCTCTGGCTGAGGAAAACACGAGGTGGCTGGAGGAGGCAGAGCGTGCGGGACTCTGGGAGAGGAATGTTTGCAGCAATCAGCGAGGCACAGGACGCGTCGGCCCTCTGTGCATCGCTTTGACAAAACGCCTGCTCGTGCTCACCGGGGAGATTCAACGTTACTTCACTTCTGCGTGATTGTCAGGCAGAAAAAGCACTCACGGTGCTTCACTCCCGTGTGGCGTCACACTAGGTTTGAACATGTAGAAGTATTTCAGGGGAAAGAACAGGTGACCCGAACAGTTGCAGAGCAAAGAGTTCATGCGTAGGTGAGAGTATGAGGGGAGATAACGTACTAGCGCTGTGGCCGGTGGTCTCGCCGCGTCCAGCCCACTGACCTGGCATGCTGTGCTCGGGTTTGCCGGGGCTGGACGTGATCACGTAGAGGATGTGTGAGCTACGTCCGTTGGTGGTGCTCTTGGATCTCTCGGTGACGCCGCTGGACAGCTGCGGCCCCAGCGTGCTGGAGGCGTCTTCGCTTTCCTCCTCGCCGGAGCCTCTGGGGACCGTGGCTCTGGGGTCCTGCTTTCTGAGCGCTGCACAGACAAGCATGGGAAAAAAAATACGTAGACGTCTTAAATGAAGTTTTATTTAAGTGTGTTGATGTCATTAAATTCTTTTTTTAAGGCGCTAACTTCTCTTCTTGGGGATGAACTAATCCTAAATTGAACTGATCACTTGGAGATTGATATTAAAGAGTCGCAAAAGGCGGGAGAGAATATTTAAAGCAACCAAGATTTATTAAGAAACTTTTTCAGCGTCACATCAGTGCTGCAAGGCGGATCAGCATCTTCAAGGTACGCTTGAAATAAGATGGATAAATCTAGGGTTTAGTAATCTGATCCCAAGCCGTATTTTAAAGGATTCAGTTTGGCGCTTTAAGGCTTACTTAACCAACAGTCAAACATGGTGGTGGTGGTATTATGCTGAGGGCCTGTTTTACTGACTGAAATACAGATGAATTGAACAAAAGGAAAGGGAAAATGAAGTTGGGGGATTACCTGAAAATTCTTAAACTCTGCTTCAAATCAACAGGAAGATGAATTTACATCGGCTGAGGCAACATTAAGCTTCCTCACCAACCTCAACGCCGTTTAAAAGCTGGATCCATACCAGGACATCAATTAATTCAGCAACTCTACAAATTTTGCCAAGAAGACGGGTAAAATATCCAACCAGTGTTATGACAGACCCAGTTGTTGATAAAACTGCACGTTGCTAAGGAACATTACTCCAAATATTAGTGACCGTATATGGATATTCATAATTCTGTGCACCCAGTTTTTATAAAAAATGGTTCATTTGTTCCACAGCAGGACAGCAAACTTCTGACCACTACTGTAAATACTGATGTGGTTAAATCAGAGACAGAAAAATAGTCTTTTCAAGACCAGAAACTTCAGTGTAAGCCACTGATTTAATTTTTAGCCTGGTTTAATACCTTAAAGTAATTTGTAAAGTGAAACAATATTGTGTAAACATAACTACTAAAAACATTTTTCTATTCTACTCTTGTGAGAGGCAATAATACGTCCAGCAAAAATGAAGCCGAACTAGAAACACTGTAGATCAAAGAACCAGATTTGCCTCGTTCAGTTTGGAAATAGTTTAATTTATTGTGATTGACCGAGTGCAGTTTCATAATAAGAAAATCCACTTAGTTTAACATTGGTCAAATGAGGGAGTTATTGAAATACAGTTAAATAGAAACTGAATTACTAGCTTTTGCCAATTATAGGGTCGTAAACTGATCGGGGCAATTACAAAAGTATTCAACGAAATCGACTTTTTTAATAGTACATCACATTACTGCTTTATAATACCAGATGTATTGTTTTAAATGTGATGTTGCTTTTTTTGGAAAACTCTTACATCTTATTTTACCATATATATTTATTCAGTGTTTAACATTAATTTGTGTATTTAACTATCTTACTGCACAGCTACTATGTACCCTGGACGGGTTATTTGTTGATGAAGTTCTTTCAACACAGCTCCTCTGATGAAGTCAACGTCTCGCCAAACAGTCTTAATCAAAGACGCAGAGCCACAATTAAAGACTGCTCCATCCAGGCCCGCTTCTGTCTGCCGTGAACGGTGGTCGGCTTTGAAAGCCGCGTGGGACATTTTTCCCGCTTCTCGCGTAATCGCTCGACTTCGCTGTGATGTTCCCGGAACGACCCACATGTTTCCCATTTGCAGGCAAAATGGCATGCTTCAAACCCAGTCACAGCTGAAATGCACCACCGTCCTCATCTGAGAGCGTTTACCCTGAAATTACGGCTCAGCCTCCCCGCCTGCCACCGTGGAGATACAGAAAGGATTTAGTGGCGATAATCAGACTCGGTAATCTCCCTTCTCTCTCAGCCTGGCTCCTTGTTCTTTGCACCTATTTTTTTTCTGTCTTTGAAGAAACAAAAACCCTGCGATTTTATGTGGTGACCTTTTCTCTGTAGCCGTGTCTCCATTTCTTGGCTACACGAAGCCATAAACAAAAAACAAGAACCACGCCTCTGAAGAGGTTGGGAGATTCTGACCTTCTGATATTGTTTTAGTGGAACTCGGCCGAGCCAGAAAAACTGACAGGAATATAAATGGCAGCAGAGAGGGAGGAGCAGCAACAGGCTGCCTCTCTCTGTGTCACCCTATGAGATCGAATGTCACCTACTCTGAATTACAGCTTGCTCGTCCCGTCAGAAACGAGCCGATTAAATTACTTTTGGGGACCTAAAGAGAAAACGTTACATAAAACGCAGCAGGGCAGTCTGGGACAAAACGGCGCGGGGCGACGGCTTTAAATTAGCCACATTTCTCTCAGCAGTGGCATTTAAGAAGGCGTGCTGACAGTGCTTTTTACACAGGTGTCCGACACACTCGCTTCACAGTTCAGCAGGGAGCAAAACTCTGGGAAAGCAAAGCGTCGTGTCGCAGCTTGATAACAAACCTGAGATCTACAGCGCATGGGAACAGGTCCCATGCGGCCACAACCTTTTTCACCGTGTGTCACGTTACGACTACAGATGTCAGCGTATTATGTTGGCACACAACAGCAAAATGGAATATGGGAAAATACATTTTTTTCCCCAATGAAATCTGAAAAGTGTGGGATGCATTCCTTTTAAGCCCCCGTGGGTCAATACTTTTGTAGAGCAGCTCAAGCACAGGCAGGTCGGACGGGCGGCATCTCTGAGCAGCAACTTTAAAGTCTTTCCACAGATTCTCAACTGGGTTTAGGCCTGAGCTTTGACTAGGCCACTCTACGCTGCGGTCTAACCGCCTCGCTTGCTTTCATGTCCCTACTGAGAAAAAGCATCCGCCCTGCCAGCACGTTTCAACCATAGGGATGGTGTGTTCAGCAATGTTAATTTTCCTCCATGCAGAGCTTTTGCTGTTCTGAACTGATCCAAGCACCTTTCTTTCCTACGTTTACTGTGTCCACGACAAGCCCTGCGGCAGCCTTTAAAAGGGACAATTTATGGCTTTACTTCAGCAATAATTTTCGTCCATAAAATCCAGATTTATGAAGGGAATGACTAATAATTTCACAGATTGACCCACTTGAGCTGAGGATCTCTGCAGCTCCTCCAGAGTTACCACTGACTGATTTTTTTCTGCTTCTCTGATTATCACTCCCCTTGCCTGGCTCTTGATTTAAATTAACACGGCCATGTTTTGGTAAGTTTGCAGACACATCGTAGTCTTTCCATTCTGGTATGATGGATTGAACAGCGCTTCACAAATACGTCTGGGATATCGTTCTGGAGGCTAACCCATCTGTAAACTTCTCCACAACCTCATCTCTGACCTAATCTGCCGGGTTCCTCGGTGTTCATGACCTTCTCTGTGTCAGCAGTGCTCTCTCTAACAAACCTCTGAGGCCTTCACGGAACATTTACAACTTTATTTATCCTGACATTTAATCAAACACTTCTGGTCGTCGCACTGGATTGGATTTAGCTACACAAGACTAAAGGGGCTTAATACGAACGAACATCAGTGTTCATGTTATTTTTTTTTTTGTGGAAATTTTGGAAAATTGTTTATTGATCTGTTGTATTAAAAATCAATATAAACAAAAGTTTGTGGCCGCAACATGACAAAATGTAAAAATGCTTGAGGATGAACACTTTTGCAAGGCCCTGCAGCTCACCGCACCTAAGAAGAGCTGACCGAACTAACTCTCCTGGGCTATCAAGCCAGCACCGCTACGCTGCAAAAAGGGAGCTAAAAGTAAGTAAAATTTTCTTGAAATCAGTTTATTTTTCCTTGATTTCTCCAGCTAAATAAGACTATTTGCCAATGCAATAAGATGTTTGCACTTAAAATAATAACAATTAATCTCCATCATCGTATTTCAAGTGCAGGATAGCTAATAATCTTATTTTAGGGGTAAAAATATTCATTCCATCAGGAAATAGTCTTATTTAGCTGCTCAAATCAAGGGAAAATACACAAATTTTAAGAAAGTTTTACTTACTTTTAGTTCCCTTTTTGCGGTGTATAGGTTTAGAGGACACAGCAGTTCAGGCTTTGTTGCCCACTTATCTTACCTTGGTACAAAAGAGCAAAGCCGTGGGCCTGATTGGTGCGATCCGAGAAGAAGTACAGTATGACAAAGTCCCCCGTGATGTTCACCAGCTCCCGGGGAGGGCTGCGCCAGTCAAAGCGGGCAACCACCTCCCGGGTGTAGCCGTCCAGAAGCTCCACCATGTCGGTCTGGTCGGAGATGTCGAAGAAGGTGAAGTTGAAGAGGATTGCGGAGGCACCGGGGACCTGGATGGTCCAGTAGCAAACGCGACTGGCCGCATATTTGTCAGGGAAGTCGGGGGAGTAGACCACTCCGGTCGGGGACGTGTAGTTCCCCCCACAGGCGCCAACTCGGACTGAAGGCAAGAGCAGACAGAGCGTGGTCACGGATGCATGCTTTTCTAAACTTGGTCACACTAGTTTTAATCCTGATGAAAAAACTTTTTATAATCACATAAATTTGCTCGTGCTTTTTGAGAAATAAGATGCTGCTTCAGCTGGGAGCTCAAGCTGCAACCACAAGTTCCTTTACACACACATCATGAGTTTATATAGTGGTATGAATATATAACAACATGCCTAATGTTACAACACAGATTTAAATTCATTGTGGACTTTCTCCAGCCCACAAATAGTAAAAGCATTTCTTTTAACTGGACAACGTCAGGGCCAACCACAATATCTGGCAGCTGAGCCTGTTTGTTTGAAATCACTCACTTGAATCAATACTGTGAGCAATGAAAGAGTTCAGGGACAGCCAAAGAAGATAGTTTAAGAAGCATTTTACATTTGTCTGAGCTGTGGTTATCATTTGAAAGGAAACTGGTTCGAATAACCCAAGAACCATTCAGACTCAGGTCTGCCATGAACTGGAAACCTTCAAGCTCGGCTGAAATGTGCAGGAGTCCACAAATCCAAGTCAAATATCTCCTGGAGAAATGTTTCGTGCTCAGACAGGATAAAAACTAAGCCTTTTGCCCACACCGATAACAATTATGTTCAGAGGAGTCAAGGTAAGGCTGTCAAAAGTGGTGCACCATCTGTCCCACATGGCAGTGTCAGCGACACTGTGGCTTTTCACAAAGTGAACGTAGATAATAAAGAAAGATGACTTCCCCCTCCAATCAGCAGCTAGAAGCCAAAAACCTGGACAGAACCATGTGTCCCAAAACCGGTTTTGAAATGGATGAAGCCGAGGTTCTGAAACGGCCCTACAACTCAACCCCAAATGAAAATATTTCTGACTATGTTAAAAAGCCCGTTTCTGTTCCCCAGAACCAAACCAATTTCTATTCACTCTACCATTTCTGGAAAGGAGAGGGGTCAACTTTCCAGCCAGGATCCAATCAGAAGCTGGTTGGTGGCTACAAACAGCGCGGGGTCAAGGTGCAACTTGCTGGGGGAACTAAATATTATTGGAGATGAAACCAATCATTACTACTGGTGCATGCATGTAACAACAAACAAGTTGTTATAGGAAACATTATTATAACTGCGGGAGTTAATATATTAGATTATTTTATCAGTAGTAGGAATAGTTGTTGCGTGTGCGTTTTAAACTAAAGCATTTTTCAAATTCTGCATTTTTCTTTTGCAGAACTATATTGTTTTTCTGCCAAACTGCAGCACAGACACCGGGAAAATCAGACTCGGAAAGCTCAGAGCTTACCGTCAAAGACGATGATCCAGCCGTCTCCTCCGCAGGGCTGAGTGTGATCACCGAAGCAGACGTGGTTACACTCCATGTTGGACGACTTGACGTGGTCTTGCAGGTCCGCCTCGTTGCCACAGAAGCAGGCATATCCTGACTCCATGCCGGCAAGCTGCAAAGTTTGGAACAAACTCCAGTCAGTGATTTTCATTGGAAATCAATTTGGCATGGCAGACAAGGAGACAAACCTCTCAGGGACTCAGTCTGCTGACTGAGAAAATACACACCAAGATTTTCTCTGCTATTGAAAAAAATGCCTAAAATCTACCAACAACTGCAGGTAGCTTGATTAACAGCAATTTGCATGACTTAGTCAAGAGTATTCACACCCCTTAATGTCATATCCTTTGCTGTTAGGTTATGTTTTTCTACTGGAATTTATGTTTTTAACATTTCCTTGTTGTGTATTATGTGTTACAAGTCTTGCCATATTCTGTTGCTGTTTTTGCCTTTTGCCATATAGGTTCATTTCTATACTCATATCTGTGAGTAGCGAAACCCTGTAAAAACGACATCTTTACGCAAAACAAACCAGGCCTTTTATCAAGAGCGGCAGAAGGAAAAAACATTTTAAACATTACAATTTCTCCTCAGTTTTACTTTAAAGTATTATTTGTATTAACCTATCAAAAAATCCCATGAGCCGGAGTGTTTGTGATTGTGACATGACAAAATGGGGGAAAAGGATGGAAGTCTTGCACGGCACGGTGTGTGTATACTGTCAAGACAGTAATTCAAGCACAAATACCAGCTTTTAGCAGTCAAACAAAAGTTGTTGATAATTAGCCCCTTAAAGAGCCAGAACAGAAAAAGACAAAAAACCTCACTCATAACGTCGTCTCCGACACTGGACGCTTGTTCTCAAAAGAATCATTGTCTTTCCTTAAAAAAGGACACCATTGTTCCAGTGTCTGGCCTGAAATGAATTTGGTGAATTGAAGGTAGAGGCAGCATTTCCCACTCGCCATTTTTTTGTGTCATGGAACAGGAATTCATTCAGCCTCTGCTCCCCTCACCAGCTTTAAAATGATGTCCTTTTGCTTGCATCAACAATGACACGAAACTGAGCGGAGCCTCTGCCTCGCTCATCAGACATGCTCTTAGTCAAAAAGTCAGGCGGGACCAGATTTTAAAGTGCTTGTGTTTCAGCAAGGACAGTGGCTGTGAAAAAAAAACTAATCAAGACACCATCAAGCCTTCACTTTTTTTCCTGCAACGTGTGTAAAACTAAGATGAGAAGGACGCGTCGGTGTCTGTCAACGTGTACGGGCTGAGGCGGATCTGAAGGGACAGAAAATCAACACCGTGCGCCGTCTGTGGCGGCAACAACGGCTGTGAAGGAAAAAGGAAAAAAGCATTGCAGAGGAGGTGCCCAGCGAGCTAACAGCCATTCATTTCCCGCTGTCAGGCCTGATTATTGGGATGATTTGTCATCTACAGACTGGTTTAAAAGGAGGATGTTTGATGGCTGAATAAGAAGGCTATTTAAATGAGGATAAAACTGACCATAATTAACATAGAAGCAAAAAAAGTCTACATGGAGAGGTTATTGGATGGTATTCAATCCAACAAGTGGATAAAAAGGGATCAGAACGCCTAAACAACCAGGCCCCACATTACTTATGCAATCTTCTTAAGCCGGGCATACACTGTACGATTGTTGCCCATTTTGGGCTGATTCTTCAGTCATGCGAGAATTTTTTGAACCGGGACAAGTTTCAGCTGTATTGTGCGTTGTGTAGCGTACAGGGGGTAACGAGGGGCGATCAGCCTCTCGCGACCTCCTCCCGATCAGGAATGGTACGGTCAGATGAAAATCAACATGTTTGAAATTCAGTCGGCCCTCGTGAGGAGATGGTGAGCGCCTCCTGCTGTTGAAGCAGAGCTACGAGAGAGCTACGTCTATCAGCCGATTTCCCCCAACCATATGCAAACAAGAGAATTCTTCTTCTTCTTCTCAGACAAAACATAGGAGTGGAGAGAAGCATGGCGGCGGTACGTGTGACATGGAGTCAAACTACGGAGGAGCAACTAATTGCCAAGGCGCCGCGTTTTGTTCTAGTGAGGCTCATATTTAACAGTGAGCGTTGACACTTCCGCCTTTTTCTTCTTCTACTGTTTACGTTTGGCTTCCGGATAGATGAGTCCGACAAGCGACATCTCTCTACAGCGCTGAGTCCGACGTGGTTTTTGAACGTACAGTGTGAGCAGTCAGGTCGCATCAGAGTGTCGGGCCGTACAGTAAGAACAGATATGGTGAGCTGTGAACTTTTAAACCCTGCCGTTCCGTCGTATAGTTTGAGCTGTATCTGAGAACAACGATTAAAAATATGATACAGTGTATGCCCGGCTTTATAAAATATACAACTACACATTCCCTTCATTTGGAAGCTCAGGTTCTGTTAGTTTTTCCATGGTCCAAATTAAAAAACTGGGGGTGATCGAGCCTCTCGGTCCGCGGCACCAAGGCTGTGGGACAGTCTACCTCTGCAGCTGCGTTTAGTTGACTCTGCGGACTCTTTTAAAAACTTTATTTCTTTAAACAGGCCCTTTGTTAAATGTTTGTTTTTATTGTGATTTTATCTTTTTTTTAGAATTTTATTCTAATTGTTGTTTTACTGGTTTCCTGCACAGCGCTTTGTGATTGCTTTGTCTGTGAGAAGGGCTTAACAAATGTATTTTACTTACACTTTAGTTACTTCACGTTACATGTTTTCCATTTGTTCAACATGTTAAGACTTCACGGTAAAGCTCACCGTGTATTTCTGACTCCGGCAGAAGTTGATGCAGGTCTGAATCGTGAGTTTGTTGGAGATCTCGTGGGTGCCGGGAAGGGTCGGAGGATGACCGGTGTCTTTGAAGCAGCCCAAATTCCCAGGCACTGCAGAGAGACAAGGGAACAGTAAAAAGGACATTAGGCAACTGAGATTATTTTTATGTAATTTAAACATTTAATATATTCGCACAAGGTCAGGGAATTAACAGATTAAGCCAAAGATTCAAAGCGTATCTTCAATCTTTTTTCATGTGATTCAATAAAACTCAACGGGTTTTCTTTTGGAATATGTCCCACTTTTGGACAAGATCAACGTTTTCTTATCATGCTTAGTATTACCTCTTTAATCTAGAAATAGAATCATAGAAACAACATATTAGGACACAAACAAAAAGCATGCGGTCTACAGTTTGGTCAACGACGTGGAGCTTAAAGGTCACAAAAGTTTAATAAAGGATATAAAAAGCTAGAAATGATAATAACTGAATCCATAAGTAGTGACATAACATTTCCTACTCCTTTAAACCTGTGTGTTCATGAGATATCGCATATGAATTTGCTATACAGATTAAAAAAAGATACAATTCTCTTCTAAGTGACATTGAACGGATAATCACAACAAAAGGAATGCAACACACTGGTTATTTTTTCCACAAAAAAAACTAACCTGAATCTATAATGGTGTTTATGGCTTTCAAATGTGAAATCAGATCATTGGACTCAACTTTACCCTGTTTTGCATGGAGACATTAGCAGGGCAAACTGCAAGTCTGAAAACCAGACTGCTAACGGCTGTCAGCATGGAGGTTAGCAATAAGGCTAACTGCTATTAGCATTTCACGCTAATACCAATGTAGTTTCTCTATGAACTTGTAATTTGTATTTTCAGCATTCTGGATAAAAAGGTAAATAAAGAGAGAGGGAGAGGCTGGAAAGATACACAGATGTATGGATAGCAGTATTTGCTGGCTTCATTCTTTTTCCTATTCTGTAAAAGTTGTGTCCATTCACCCATCCATCCATGCATAGCTGGATCTGTCTGCCTGCTTTAATCCACAGCGTATTCATGAAATACAATCTCATCTCAAATACAATCTCTTTACATCTCGCACACTGATTACACACTCCGAAGCCTTTAAAATCAGTATAATATCTTCGGAAGAGCCAATAACACCCCTGGCAGTCCATGTCTCATTTATGATTTGTTTTTCCTTCAAATTGGCTTTCTTGTGTTTTATTGCAGCATTGTGAAGTGCAGCAAATTTGGCAAACAGAAACAAATTCACAAATTGAAAGCTATTTCCTTCGGAAGTAAGGAGAAAAAAACAACAACATTCTCTTTAGCAGGGACATTATAAGGCTACAGGGCACAGAAGACCTCATTAAAAAAAGATGAGCAAGACACGAGCAAAGACTGCCAATCATGCTTTGAGACGCAATCGCTATGCAAAACAGAAAGCCACCAGATGCATTCCTGTTGCATGTCGAGGGATTTATTTGATCACAAGTTGGATATCAAACACAGGAACATTTTCTCGGCACGATAATAACAAACTCTTGGTCTCCCGGTGCGACGGTTGACAAGTCCAGAGGCTGCAGGGCTGCTTGTCCCCTGATGATGCATACCGGCACTGTCCCAGAACTGAGACTCTCTGCAGCGGTGATCAAACTGACAAACAGAGCTGCTGATGGCAGCTTCCACCGGTGAGGAGCATCCTTTTTCACTCTGCTGTCCTGGTTCTGTTTTGTAATGTACTGATAACAAAAAGAACGTGGACGGACCACGGATTTGCATGCAACTCAGATTAAATATTTACACCCTTGCTGCAGTCAAAACATCTTCCATCGAACCAAACTAACCTTGATAGAGACCACACACGCGGTCGCAGAGCCTGGGTGCTCGTGCCAATTTTTTTTTTTAGCTGGCACGAAAGCCCAGTTGCATGGCCAGCTAAATCATTTCTGTTTATAAAGGAACAAAGCAAAAAGGCTTGTTCGGAAGGAAAGTGTGACATGTTTGAGATTCCACCACTGACTGGTGCGTAGAAGGACAAACGACACCAAACAGACACATTCTCCATTGTTGACCCTAAACTGACCGTTATTTGGTCTTCCACCGCACTGGGTTTGACAAATGACTCAGCAGTTGCAGACAAAGTCGTCTGACTCTGTCGCACAAGCAATAAATCAGGACCAGTATTCCTTCTTTTTTTTTTCCAGGCCCGGCCAAGCCGCAGCTTGAGAAGAGGATAAATATGGGGTTTTTTGGGTCATTTGCTGGGACACAAAGGAACACGTTGGCAAAGTTAGGAGCTGGATTTTATGACAGGCTGAAGGCAAACATGACAGCGATGAGAAAGCTTGAGGTTCTCAATGTTTTGATGCCGAGAGCAGCGAGTGCAGGGGAAGCAGTTTCTTTATTATCTGTTGCTCAGGTATGCGCCGGATTGACCCCTGAGGAGCGTGCTCCCCAGGAGCCGAGAAGAGAGGAGAGATAAACACCTGGTTGGAAACCAGTAACCTCCCTCCAAGCAAGGCAGGTCGCACTTCAATGACGCTCTATGAAAAGCAGAGAAACTGCTACTGCGGGGCTCAGCAGCTCACATTAAAGGCAGAAATGGTCTTTCTTCCACTTTGCTTTGACAAGAAGATTTCAGGCTGCGGTGAAAGCATCGTTCTTTGTCCCCGTCTCATCTCGCTCCTTGCTGCTGAGCAGCAGGTGGGATCGTATCACGGTGGAGCAGCTTCGGATTTCATACGGATCTTAACGGCGAGAAAATGTTTGGCAGCCTAACGTGTTGATCCTTAAAGGTGCCCCGAACGTTTTGAGCCTGAAAACTCCCGAAGAAAACAACCATCGCAAACATCTGCGCTGCAGACTCAACGAGCGCAAATATCCACACAGAAAAAAAATGTTCGACACACTTCAAAGCTGCTGGTGGAATTAGGGTTTTAATGAGCCAGAGGGGAGAAGTGGAGGAATCACAAGGTGCTCCAATCCAGACCTATGAAAAACCTTGGAGAACGCAGCAGGAAAGGGGCTCAGCTGAACCCTCCCTCTGGCAGCTTGGTTTGTTTAGCTTCCTGCAAGGCAACGCAGCAAACCCAACAGCGACGCTTGTGTTCTTCTGTGAGGGCAGCAGCAGAACACCAACCCCAAAATGCACAAGAGAGGTGGAGAGAAGAAGAAGCCACACAGGGATGGGATGGAGAACATCAAACGTCTGCAGCTGGCTTCGGCAGCGAGTTCATGCAAGCAGCCAGATGAGCTGAGGCGACAAACGTGTTATTATGGGAACCAAATCTGAAATTCCTGCGACACCTGGAGGGTTAAAAGCAAAGAAAGAAAACCCCAAAGACACATTCGAAAGGTCTTCTCTCTCTCTCTAATTATTGTAAATCGACTTAGTTTTGACTTTTTGCTTTATTCTCATAACGCAGCGTTCCAGATGAGGCAAGACAGGGAACATGAGGTCAAATAGCAGGTCAATGGAGTGCTTCAGGGATTCAGTTCAAAAGCTAAGATCACTTTTTTTTTTTCCAGAGCAAGACGACTACAAAGACAAGCAGTGATTTGATTTTTAAACATCCTCATTTTTTCACAATTTCAAACAACTTGATTACTTGGAAAAGTCTTTCTTGTGCTTTGCTGGATGCAGCGCATCAAGGAAGTGTCCTCCTGGAGTTCAAATATAAACCGAATTGTCAACAAATGGTAATGTTAGTGAGGGCTGTGTTTTTTTTTCCCCACTTTAAAAAAATAACTGGAACAAATCTTTCTGTTTTTATGGCCAGCATTAATGATTCATTTACTTGAAAAGGGAAAAGTCGCATCCCCAAGTGCCCAAAAGGCATTTATTAAAATCCTGTAGTGTGTCACGTTTCCTCTTTTTCTTCTGAATATTCAGCACACTAATAAAAATAAGTAGTGGAGGCTATTTCAGTGCTTCTGTAACCAAGTGCTGTGAGCTAATCTGACCAGAAATCCTAATTAGTCCGCTCGTTCCATGCGGCTCAAAAACAAGAAAATTTTTAGCAACAAAAAAGCCACATGATGAGCTGATTAAACGTAGAATCAAATCAACGTAGCAGCTGCTTTACCTGCACTAAACTTTAAAAAGTCTTACTAGCTTTTCTTCTTTTCATGCATCTGTCTCTGTCCTTCTGCAGGAACCTGATGCGTTGATTCGCAACAGGTGCTTTTTCCCCCCCCCCTGCTCCAGCGGTTCCTCGGTGAGGAAACACGGACTTCTCTGTGAGTTTCTAGGCGTGGGAATACAGAAGGTGAATTTAAGGCGGCTGATCGACAGCGCCCAAGCAGGTCGGCGATGAAAGCTCCTCCAGGGGCTTTAATGTACGGGTGATGGCACGAGCTTTGCACAATTATTAATTATTCTCAGAAAACAGGGAGTGAACCTTTTTCAGACAGTTACTCTTCTCCTCTCTTAAGCCAATCTGATAATTAAATAATTGTTGCTATTTATTTTATTTTCATGTTCTTTAAACACTTTGTCGTGGCTTTGCGCAGTTCATTTAGCAAGCATGAAATATCTGTTCAACGAGCAAAAGAATGTAATCATTATCTCGCCAGATTTCAAAGATCTAATACAGAATATAACATAATGTCCTTTTGGGTTTAATAAAGTACTTTTGAATTGAACTAAATTTAAAACAATCACTTGATTAAATCAGAAATATATCTAAAAGTTAGATCAATATCATTATAGGTGGCTTTAACAGCAGTAATACCAGTCAATTCAAATGAGTAGTCTTATTTATAACATATGAAAAAAAACAGTTTTGTGCATGCAAAGATTTCAGTTGTGCAATATTATTAAAAATGTTATCATTGTGAGACACAGTTCCTACCTTTTTAAAGTACTTTTTTTTTTTTTTTTTTATATTAGGTAACCCGAAAGCTGGAGAGTTTCAGATAGATACGAAGAGATATGATTGGAGCTTATTCCATTCAAGTGGTCTACGAGACAAGCACAGATTTATTGTGTTTATTTCTTTTGAAATAACTTGAAAATTACAGGGAAAGGACAATCTTTTATATTCCTGAACACAGGGAAACAGTTGGGGTGCAATAAAAACAAAGCGTCCTTGTGTTTTGCAACTTTAAGCACGTTTGAAACTCCTCCCTGTCTTTCAGAATAAATGAGAAAAACATGTTTATAGCAGTGTCTTAAAAGAATTAACTTTTTGCTGGCTGCACGATATTTGCGTCTCACAGATCAGTTGAAAGGTACCAGCCTGGTCAGCAAGTATAAAGATGCTTTAACAACACCCCACCACGATGTATCTCTAACGCAGACAAAAGGCCCTGAGCGGTTTCGATTCATTTGATAAGCCTAACAGCGGAGGAGCCTGGAGAGAAGTGCAACACCTGAAGATTTTGCAATCGCTAAGGCTGCCAGAGACATAACCTCCAGTGAAAAGAAATGCCGGCATGATGAGGCAAAGCAGATGGCTGCTCTTCTGTGTGTTGGTTCACATGCTTTACATTCTGGCAGCTTTACTAAGCAAAACACTATCTTTCTTTTTTTTTTTTATTTGTCGCAGTTTTTACCTTCAAAAGTCTCATTATAGAAATCAGTGTAGTTTAACAGAATCTCGTTTAGTTTTTGACTGACATTAGGGTGAAAAGAAGAAAAGGAAGAAAAGAAACAGTCTGAAAAAAATAACTAAAATGAAATTGATCATTTTAGTTGCATCTCCGCTTCATTAACATCCAATTGAAAACTCGTAAGTGCCTCCATGCTGGAGAGCGGCAGCTAAACAAGTGGGGCTGAAGGAGTTTGTGCAGCACTTTAAAAGCTCATTCCTCAAGTGCTCAAAGGATCATTACGAGTAAATTAAATCAAGGGTATGCTAAGATCTCGGGAAGTCTTCCAGCCGCTCATTTCTCCACCACCAGCAGGTTAAATATCCAAATCTGATGCACACGCACCTTTGCTTTGTTTCTCGGCCTTTATTCCCTGCCTTTTCTCCTCTTTTTTTTTTTTCATCGTGCTTTGGCCTTGTTTATTACCGCTTTTGTAGTACAGTACACTCAATATGTAAACAAATACAGCTGCTTCATTTCATCAAGCCTGTGATTACTCTAGTCGACTGCACCGCAGCCCACCAGAACATAAAGAAAAATGGAAAAAATACGCCACAAAGCTCCCCCAGGAGTTTCTGGAAACTCGGTATTGTTTGTCAAGAGCTGGGAGTTGATCTTGCGTGTTTCAGCCGCTTTGTTTCTCTAAGAGGATCATAAATTATCCTGCCTCTAAACGGAACAAGTTTGCAATTTAAAGCAAACAGATTTATTATTGGGCAGAATGAGAAAATTTAATAAATCTAACGCAGATTTACCCTGGCATATTTTTGCGGTACATTAAACAGGTACCGCGTTTGTAAGTCGTACTCTCTGCAAGTGATTTCTCTTTGTTTGTGTGTGGGGTGGAGACAGTTACAACGAGACTGAGACGGAGCAGATCAATGTCCCCGCTTTGGGGCCTTGGGATAGTGACTAACCATCTAATTAGAGGGAAGGGAGAAGACGCGGAGCTTTAAATGAATAATTAGTGTCTTCTCTGAGTCCGAACAATGCAGGAAAGACATGAAAAATGGCCACCGCAGTGCATCGGCGCCTCTGCCGACAAACCAAATAGGCCGTGTCCCGAGGAGAGCCAGGAGACTTGATACTGGGGAGATTTGGAGATGAAAAGATGAGCAGATATTTTGTGGCCACCTCAGGTGAAAGATAAGCACTCCATTTATCATCACAGGCCTTCAAAGCGACTGAAGTCTCATTCGTCTGCAGCGACAGTCCCTCCTGCTTATCTTGGCACCAGACGGGAACTTCAGACCTCCTCACTTTCTACTTGCACATTTTCAAATTGATGTAAATAAACTTTACTTCCAATGCTGGAAAGGAAGTCACATTGCAGAGTAAAGTAAAAGCTCTTCGTTCTTACATAACTAAGCGGTCAAAAACGGCATATTAACTGTAGTGCTGATGACAACTATAAAAAAACTATAAAACTATAAAAAAATAAAAAGACCTATTTTCTAAAAAACTTCTGGTATAAAACAAGACAATCATCTCAAATCCCCTAGTAACTCCCAGCAAAAGCAGCATTAGTCTTATCAACAATATGACTTTGAAGAGCAGCAGAGAAGTATGATCATCTTGTTGCTGGAGAGGAAACACTTTTGCACTGTTGGTTTAGGACTAAAAGAAAACCCTGATTTCCTTCCACTGAAAAGCATAATAAACAGTTCAGTTATAACCATTAAAAACACTTACTAGATTGAAAACAATAAAACCCAGAAACATTTACTAATATTTTTTTTAAAAGCAATATTTTCATATCACAAAATTTACAGTTGTAATGTAAATTTCATTTCTTTATTGTTTATCGTAAAGATGACCACACAATGAATTTATATTAGGCAACAGCAATTACATTTCTGAAAAGTTTTAATGCATTGTTCGTTGTTATTTCAGCTTTTAACATTTTGTTCTGTCTTTTTTTTTTCTTCATAGAAGGTACCCCTGGTCTAGCGTTCTGTTAGCTGTGGCATCATCAGGGGAGACAGATCATCCGCTATTACCATATAACATAGAAAGTACTCCTGGATCAATGTGAGCTTCTGTGCTTTCTGTGTCTCTGCTCTGTCTTCTCTAAGCCCCAGTGGGTCGAGGCAGATGAGCGTTCACACTGAGCCTGGTTCTGGTTCTGCTGGAGGTTCTCCTCCCTGTTAAAGGGGAGTTTTCCTCTCCACTGTCGCTTCATGCATGCTCAGTATGAGGGATTGCTGCAAAGCCATCAACAATGCAGACGACTGTCCACTGTGGCTCTACGCTCTTTCAGGAGGAGTGAATGCTGCTTGGAGAGACTTGATGCAACCTGCTGGGTTTCCTTGGAGAGGAAACTTGAGGAAATCTTTCTGGATGATTTGACCTAATTTAACTTTGTAAAATGCCTTGAGATGACATTTGTTGTGAATTGGCGCTATATAAATCAAATCAAATTGAATTAATATCTACAATATGTAAATAATATGTTTTATTAATTATAGGACAGATCTGATCAAATAATGGTGAAATATCTTATATCTGATAAAACAAGGCAGAGAGCCCTTTGGTACTGAAAGGTCACATTTACCCTGATATTACTTTGGAAATGTAAAGCTATAGCCAAAAATTTTAAAATAAATAAATAATAGAATATAAATACTAACCCCCAATATTTTATGTAAACAGATGTGTCATATCAAAGGTGACTTGCAAATGAGGATATAACACTGCAGTCGCTATAAAAACCATCGATAAGGGAAAGTGCTGCACTACCTCCAGACTGAATTTCCTGCCTAAATAACCATCAACTTCTACATAAATAATCTCTAAATACAAAGGTGATGATCATTTAAAGGGTCATAAAATAGCATTTACAGAAACATCTTTGACACTTTGACTTGTTCTACGATGTAGATGGGGTTATATCTAGAAATAGGAGCATTCTGACCAAATATTAATGCTCTGTGCTCTTGGGTCCTCTCATCCAACAAATCTGTTTTAAAGATACGTTCACTATCAGAACAGTCCGGTATGTGTTTAATCCCAGCACCTAAAGCAATGAAAATGCAGTTCAGCGAAACGTATGTGATTTCAGACTAATGTTCTCACCACTTCCTCTATCTCAGCAGTCAGTAGTTTAAATCCAGCAGTCTGGCAGCTGACAGGAATTGTGTGACCACATAAAGGATCATTCAGATTCTTAATATTTAATCGTCAATGACTTTTAGGATTAATTTTGAAGTTTTTTTGTTTGTTTAAAGCTCTTCATATCCTTGGCCCTTGCTACCTTTATGGGCAGCAGCACCATTATACACCATCCTGCTTATGTCCTAAAACAAAACGGAGGCTTAAGGAGAACCGTGCCTTTGCTGCGGCAGGTCCTAAAATGTGGAATGAGTTACCACTGAACATCAGACGGGCTACATCACTGATTAAATCTCTCCTTAAAACTAATTTATTTGCCGTGGCCTTTGACACCATGTGAGAAGTCGATGTTAGCTTCTGCTTATTTTATTAGTCTTTTATTACATGGTCCCTAATGTATTTCAATTATTGTTTCCGTACAGTGGCATTTTTAATGTTTAAAATGTTTTTTTATGTGTTTTGTTCAGCACTTTTTTCCCTTAGGTCATTTAATGTTCTTTATAAATAAAGCTGGATTCGATTTAAATATGAATATATAAGCAAATAAATGCATCAAAACAGCTGATAAGGCCAGTGATTGATGTATTTAAGCGTATGCAACACCAAGCGTTTGAAAATTAACGTTCAAAATGAAATGCCTATCTTTGACTTTAAGTACCTCTCTGCTGAATACCTTGACCAAAAAACAATGATTGTATACTTATGCAGTTCTTATTGACTATACACCTTTAATCAAGTTAAGTAAAATATTTTAAAAATGAAAAGAAAAAACCCACACATGCACTTAAGAGATAAAATAACACTTATTGTAAAATATCCATTAAAAACTTGCATTCATTTTATTTAAATGAAGCAATATTGACGGTCTTTTGATCATGAGCCATCATTTGTGAACCCCTAAGTGCTTGACCAGCCGTCTCCTCCTCCTCCCTCTGAAGAGGAGCACAAAACGATGGCCAGTCTCCTCGTTCTCATTAGCAAACATCCTACAAAACCCGCTCCCCTCGTAATCAATACCTTTAATTCCCTAATGGCCCCGGCTAATTTAACTGGACCATATCTGAAGAACTCGGAGCCAGAAGGGGAAGGAAATCTTTGTGATGTCCTCCTAGTTGTTCGTGCTGGAATTTTCCCTGCTTTCTGAATAAAACTTTCCTCCCTGCACTGGAGACACTTATTTCTTTCTTGAGGGCAGGTGTGCACAGCGTTTTGAAATGGTCAGATACTACTGGCTGTGTTGGAAGCTTTGAAATCCACTTTTTCAAGTAAAAAACATGCTTAACAGTTTAGTTGTTGCATAAAAAGACAGCACCCTCCCTGCTTTTTGGCACTCCCGGTGAAGATGTGGAAAAAAACAAACATAGAAATGAATTACTTTTTTATTGCTGTTGCATGATCTGGCAGCAAAAATCTTTGAAAAAATCTGACCTTTAAGACCTAACATTAACTTTGCCAGCAAGTTTCTTCTAACTTTTTTTTTTTTAAATTTGGAGCATACAGATGGGGAGATCTTTAACCATTCCTGTTTGCACAATCTCATCTCGAGTCCTTCCTCATGTACTGTTCGCTTTAGGTTACCCCACAGGTGAAGCTTCACAGAAGGTGACCAGCAGCTCCTTTAGAAGGTTGGACTTCTTGAGTTGCCACAGGAAGGCCATGTGTTAATATGTGTGAGGACCCGCTTCGGCCCCGAGGAAGGTTGGTTCTCAGGAGCTGGAAGGGATCTACAGCACTCAACAACTTCTTGTTGATGATAGCGAGGGGAAGCTTTGTAGGGACAGTTCTCCAGAAGTCCACCTTTATCTCCACAGTCTTGAGCGGGTTAAGCTCCAGGTAGTTCTGATCGCACCAGTGAACCAGCCGGTATACTTTCTGATGGTTCTTGATCAGAAGAAGATGCTCCCCAGCCTCATCCGTTTTGAACCAGAGACGGTCATACTCAGTCCAGGCACCTTTAAAAATTGCCAATTTATAAAACGGTGAGAATGTACCCGTTGTAGGCTTATTAGGTAGCTGCAGAATACAGAAACGTCTTTCAGTGCAATGTCCACAGGGGCGCGCTATTCCCATGAGTTGACATTAACCAGGGGTGTCCAAACCTTTTAAAGTATTTGAAGGCCAAAAAAACTAATTTTAAAAAAAAATTCACTACCCCAAAAACATATTGGGATTTTATTATGTGCTCCACAAAATATGAACATGCAATATTTTAATTAAACAAAGTAGTCAGATTTTCTGTAGGACAGGGATAAATGAATGTCCAAAACTTAAAAAAGTGTTTTGCGCTTGAGTTAATGTCATTAGATATATGGGGTCCTATTTGCTATGAAATTAAATAGAATGCAAAAGGTGTGGTAATTAAATTAGATTAATACTTTCATAACATTTTCAATTGCGAAAACATTTACATTTGTCTGTGTTAATTTTGCTCTCAATTAAAATAAAAATGCTGCTGGCAGGCCAAATCGTTGCAGTTGTGAGCTGCACAAAATCAGTCCAGGGGCCGCAAATGGTCCTGGGGCCCCACTTTGGACACCCTTGACATTAAAATAAAGTAGAAGAAAACTTGCTTGGGGGCTTTGTTGACAATTCACCACTTTCTTTTTGTCTTGTTGCACCCCCCTGTATCATGGTCCTAATCAAAAAACACCACTGTTCCCAATAATTCTGGCACGAGTGATTCTTTCTTCACATGAGAATTTTCCCCAAATGAATAAATGTACTCAGACTAAAGATTAGATAAGATTGTTTCCTTACAGTTAAGGATTAATTCATTGAAAAGCTTTTTACACATTTTTTACAGGGTTGAAAGAGTTGAAGGCGCCCTCTCTCTCATATCCCCTGAACCTTTTAAGCTTATATCTTTTATTTTTTCCAAATAATCTAAAGAGAGGTTTGCAGTAGATAAAAAATTATTTATTAGCGCCAGTTGGGAAAAAAAAGGCTACTGTAATAGGAGCCTGACTGGAAGTAGAAATTAATTAAATTTGGTGCCAGTCAGGCTTTCAAATTGGGCCAAACCACACATATTTCCAAATAACTGTCTCCAAAACTGAAAAGGCTATATAAATCATAAAATATTCTTTGAAATTAGATCGTTATTAGTTTAGATATTTAAAATAATGTTGAAAAATATGTGTGTGTGTCCACATTTGTAAATGTTATCCAGATTTTAAGAGACTGACACCCTTATGATAAGCTTTCATTTACAATTAGCACTTTTTTCGGTTATCTTCGTCCAAGGCGAGCCACATGACAAGCCTCTCAGGGCTTTCTGCCTTCAATAAATCCATCTTTGTCTCTTAAAAAGTCATGACACCCCCCCCCCCCCCATTATTAATAGGAGTAGAGAAAAACAGCAAAATCATACGGCAGAACAGCAATTTGCACCGCATGTCTGATGTCAGTCCAGCATCAGATCACATATATCATATATTGTAGGAGCCTTTTAAGAAAGTACAAAACAGCATTAGCTCAGTGAACCAAGGGGTTCTCTGTCTCACAGTCCAGGTGTCTGAGTAGATGAACACTGTTGCATCTGGAGCAACAAATTAACTCAGGCACACACCCTTGTCCTCGTAGTGGTGTCTGAACCTGCTTCAGAGTGCAAGCAAAAAGCGCTGGTTGTGTTGAACGCTGGCATCGGACCACCTAGGGAAAGTATTCTGCCTCTAAAAACAATAAAGAGTGAGATAAATTATGCAATCCCAGAAATCCAAAAACATCACAAGGTCAACCACAACTGCCACGAGGCAGGGCTGCAACTGAACGTCAGTCTGGGCTTGATTTCCAAACCACACAAACGACTTTGTTTCAACAACATATCTTTCTCCAATGCAGTCTTTCTTTTCTTCTCAAGGCAGTTAACTATTAATTTTGCTTCAATAACACCGTTTCCATCCAAGCTGATTCCCATGCCGTAGTTTTGTTTTCACAGAACTGTAATTTAAGAACAGTGTTTGTGTGTATTACTTAACCTTTTTTGCTGTTTGGTATACAACAAGACAGTCATAAATTCAGATAAAAATATCGTTCGAAAAGCCTTCATTTGACCCTTCTGTAAAAATCAAGGTGTAAGAACTGGCATAAAAAATTGTCTTTTTCACTAATTCTGATGGCACACTGTTATCTTGTGTCTTGGCTTGTATGTTAGCAAAATAAAAACGTGCGTAACGTAGGTGTAAATGTGTGGAAATTACAGAGATTTAGTGGAACATCGAGTCCTGTCACGTCACAATAAGCAATGTTGCAAAAAATGCTTTGCGGCCCCGTTAACCTGGTCCCTCCAATGTCAGCAGCAAAGGGGGCACCTACTCAACAGGGGGTGACTAAAAATGCAAAAAGTGCTTTACAGAACTCATTCAAGACCAATATGAGAATTAAAAATGTGCCCTTTATTTTATTGTTTATCTAATTGGTACTTGTACTCCCCATTCATAATACTACCCTGGGCATCTGCCCATGTTAGTCAGACCACAACAGAGGCCATGAGTTTTGCTATCCTGTTATCCTGGATCCCCAGAAGAGTAAACTGTCTTTATAGTGTAGCGTGAGAATCTGTAATCTTATTATTCGGTCTTTGTAGTGACATTACAGTCACAGTTGCCTTGACTCTGTAGCAGAAAGGTGCGTGTGCAGTATGCATAACACGTGTGAGCTGACGGGGTGGAATTATTCCAACATGCTCATAGAAATCAGTGGCATGCTGGTTTATGTTTATATGGTGATCAAATTATGTAGGCTACAGCTCTAAAATGTATTATAAGGCCATACAGATTTTTTTTATCTTTTTCCATCAGGTCTTCTAATGGCATGAAAATAAAGACAAGAAGCACAATAGTGTGACAGCAGTATAAGTAGCCCAAAGTGGCAGCCTCCACTCCAAGGTTGACATTTCTGATAAGGAAAACTTTTTGTAGTCAAGCAAAATGAAACTGGGAACGTCTGTTTGATTATACCATAAACAATGGATATAACTTTCAATATTTCATTTAGTTAACAAAATTTGTGATAACTGGTTGGTAATTGGTGTGACACATTGTGTTCCCCCTTAGAGTTTCAGTCCAACAAACATGATGTTGGACCGATGAAAGTACCCAGAGAAAACCAACACATTCCTCGAGAAAATCTTCAATCTATTCACCCACAAGAAACGAACGTCACTACCGAAAACATCGTTTCCGTTTGTTCATAATTCATCAGCTAGTATTTCATCAGAAAAGGCGTACGTTTACTGCTGTTGGGGTCAGGAAGTTCAAAGATGTCTTGGTCTTGTAAAAGCTTTGATGGACAAGGAGCAGAATTCCCTGCATGTACACGCAGCGAGCACCTGGTGGCACTCATGAGTTCTTCACCTTTCTCAGGTGTCGGCTCCACTTCAAAAGGCCATGTGGCGGCATCATAAATCAGTCTTAATTAAGCAACATCTCATCACTGCATACTTTTCTGAAGGTTTGGGAATAAAAAAAAAAAAAAAAAGAACGCCCTAACATATCACTTTGTCTAAATGTGTTCAAGGTGTGGCTGCTTTTGCCAGATGGATGTGATGTCGTTGGCGTTGGGTCTTTTGTTACGCGATGACAGATGGTTAATCAGCCTTTCCATTTTCATTGTTCGCAAAGACAAAAGCAGAGCCGTATTACAGCGCGGTACCCTGGTAGGTAAATGTTTCAGATGCAAACTCCCAAGAAAGCGCGATAACAAAGACGCATCTTAAAATAACACTAAACAGGTGGGAGCTGTGGCATTTTGATAATGAGACTCATTACCTACCAGGGCAGGTAATGTCAGTCACATTAACGATGTAAGATACAAAAAAGAAGCAAGCACACACAGCATTGCATGCTTAAAAATATACATAATTAAAGTGGTGTGTTAGAAACTGGCAGTTGGAGAGTTTACACAGGGTTTATTATTATAGGAATTACCATTTACGATTCTCTTTACAATGGAGTGTCATCCAGTCTGTCTTCCACTGCCTTTTTACTTATAAAAACACTTTTTTTGTTTGACACATTTTAAGAAAAACAAAAAAATCACAGCTGCTGCACATCTCTGTAAAGAACAAGCACCGCGGCATAACAAGTTTTTCCTGGTTATTTGCTGTTGACAGAAGTCCCAAAGTGCAGATCAAAGCTACTTTGTCTTGGCAAACACTTGAGGACTTCGTCTTGACAGTTTCACTCTGTCAGTCACATTCAGTAAGGGCATATTGTTGTTGCATGTCAGCTAAGAGGAGCCAGCCCAGAATGCCTTTCCAGCGTGGAACGCTCCGGGGAACTGTCACAAAAACAAGTATTTCAGAACGTCACAGCCCAGAGTCAAAGGCATGCCGCAGAGTCGTGCTTGATGGTATCCAAAAAAGGTTGCTTTAGCAGCTGTTTGTGTGATTACAAATTCATCTTTTTCTTCTTGTTTCTGTATCCTTTTTTTGTCTTTGTATGTGTTGTACTGTAAAGTATGAAGAAAGTGCACCTTTGACAGAGATGCAGTGTGAACATATATAGGTAAGAGTTCACGCAGAGCAAAGCTGATCCTTTATGCATGAACTGCACTCAAATAGAATACAATTCTTGACAAATGCAAACGCCAGGCTGTGCATTTGATGGTTTTGATGGTCTGGACCTTGAATTTGCAGGGCATGGAAAAGCAAGTTTATAAAGCAGACAGTAGGGACTAACTTCACGTTTACCCCTGGATCAACACATGCAAAGACTCTAATTCTTCCCAAATCCTGTGGCTGGAGTTCACAAACCAGTCCAATGACCTTCATGTTTTGCAGCTGTTTTTCCACCCACCATCTCCTTTATTTGAGCATTAGATTCACAAACCAGATTGTCATAAATACATGCAGACCAATCATGCCCATTAAGTCCAGCAGCTGGGATTAATTTGCACCTATTTTTTGCCTCAGGCTGACCTTGTCCTGGCTTCAGACATGAACAAAGCAGATGCAGTAAAATGATTAAAGACAATTTTTATTTAAACTTTTTTTTATTATTATTTTAATTAAAGAGTTCCAGGTCCTGACTTGAGGATATATTCCAACATCTAAACAGGAGGCATATATCTCGATCTAAATCATTAACTAGTGGTTATGTACAAAATTGTCAAAGTGAAAAATTTGGACATAAAAAGCAGAGACTACAGTTAAAACCATCAGACAAGTAAATTATTACACATAGACGATACAAATATACTACAACAACTTATGATTATATGAAAAACGCCAAAATAATCAGTAATTCAAAAATAATATTCAAAAATACCTATTTGCGTCAAAATCGATATAAACTGAGCCGTTCGCATTTGCCTAAATTGTTGCACTTCTTCTGCCAACAGCGCTGCAACAAGAGACAGTCAGTCACTGCAGCCACTTACCTGACCAAAACAATCAGCTGCTAACGGAGGTTTTAAACTCTGTTAACATGGTAAGTACAGCCAGGAAAAAAAAAAAAAAAAACTTCCCCTGTTTAGCTCATAAGGCAAACAAAACTGTTGTTCGGAGGTACTTTCCCTATGTGGTAGATGGACAGGAAAAAAATAAATGCCAAAGAATGCCATGTGCTAGCTGTGCTAATGCCACAAGCTAACACTACAAGTGGAATAATGTTTGAAACACTTTAAATAGGTCCGCAATCTGCAATGGTGAAGTAGTAAACCTACCAGATGATATAAGCTGATCCTATCTGTTTAGATTTCAGCTTCACAGACAGCCCAATTTGCTATTAAATAGTGAAGCAACGAAACAAATGTCTATAACTCCATTGTTTAGTTTTAAAGGCTAATGTGGCTAATAATAAAAGGTTATGGTGGAGCCAAACTGAATCTGACAATGAGAGCAGATAAAAGTAGGAACCTGTAGCTACCTACCCTGCTGCTGTAGTTGATTACTAAAGAATATATTTGGCAAAATTACAAATTTACTATCAGGACAGTATAAAGAACGTCTAGCTACAATATTTACCGTTTACTGTATTTTCACCTGATCTCCAAATAGCTCAAGTTACTCGTGGTGGGTAGAGGAGCCAGAAATTTAACCTAAGTAAGAGAGGCGATACTCTCACAAGAAAATTAAGAGTAAAACGTACGGTGAAGTACAACTACTCCTTAAAGTAGTTTATTTTCTAAAAGTTACTCAAGTAAATGTAACCGAGAAAATGTAACTAGTTACTACACACCTCTGGACTGTGTGAAACCTTTACTGAAACAGACTTTATTTTATACCCACGTGACCGATGTGTTCCAGTGCACCTCAGTTGAATAATATACACCATCATTCAGTATAGAGTTCCTTCTTGAGTTGCGTTCAATAATCTCCGTATGTTTAGAATCTCTTACACCCATACGGTTAGAATTCTGTAGTCCAGGATTTTAAAAAAGCATCACAATGATTTTTAACAGTCTACACCCTTCAATCGATTTGAAGGATTATCAGCAATCATTTCAGGCCAGCCTCATTGAAAACAAGGTGTTACTTGAACTTTCCTAACATTCCTTAACCCATATTGTTGCATAACCAGCAGGTCGCTGCTGTACCCCTTTCTTTCCCTACAATAAAAGTACCCACAACTTTAAGGTGAAATTTTTGTTCAGTGCCAACTGCAAAATTCATTTAGCTCTTCTAGAATATCAAGCAATTTGCTCGGGATGTGAACTGATGTAAATAAATATCTGTCATTTAAATGTGTGCAAACTGAATCAGCGCAGAGACATACCATTTGCTCAGTGCAGCTATTATAGTAGCACCTCCGCGACTGGGTCTAGTTTCAGAATGAAAACCTGTGTGAAAAGGGCCCTGTGTGCTTCTGGCTACATGTGACTTTTCCCTCAATTTGCTCTCGGTGTCACCAGGGTGGCATGACCCTCAATGACAGCGAAAATGATCTGTTGGCAGGCAGTGCAGGTGCCTCGGCGAGTGGCAACGATCTACCAACCACGCGACATCAAACCTCCGCAAAAAACGTAGACAAAACGAAGGCAGAGACAAAACAAAAGCCAGACAGAAGGAAAACAAAGACATTTGTTGCCTTTTTTCGCTGGCATCCGCTAGGTTGTTTTTTTTTTTTTTTTTCCCTGGCTCTACTTGACGAAGAACGTTGACACTGAGAGATCATCTGCGTTCTCTCACTGGGCACCCAAAGCTGTTAAATTAAACAGATCGAGAATAAGCAGCGCCAGAAGGTGAGGCACCACGTGGCGATTGTGGTTTCACAAAGGAAGAGACAAAGCGTTCGTGTCAAAAGCTCCCTGAAGGGAGAAACCATCCCTGCTGAACGAGACACTGGACGCACCGCTTACAGCCAACCTCAGCTCATGTTCTTACTTAAAGGGCCCAGATAGAGAATGGGATGACATATCAATAACAGGGGCAACGCTTTCACTCATTAGACAGAGTACAGGTTGCAATATGCTTGACAGAGCTGGACTGCAGACACACCAGCAATAATGTAGAATCATTTGAAGCAAACCTATCCCAGTGAAAATAGAGAAGTGACTAATTGATCATCAGCAAGTGCAACCGGCCTCATAAAAGCATGGGTCTGCTGGTCTGGAACAGGTGTGTTAACACAATGCCAAGAAAGAAAGACAACATTTCAAATTAATCAGGGAAGACAGCTGTCATTCCTCCCAGGAGGCAACGGACTAATAGATTCACCACAGCAATCTCAGCCTCGGTTAGCATACCAGCGCTAAGGTTTATGAATGTACAACAGGGATCACCAACCTTTTAGAAGTTGGGAGCTACTTCATCGGTACTGTGTGATAAGAAGGGTTACCTGTACTGATCTTTGAACGAAAATGAGTCAGAGCTCACCTTAACTTTATGTAATATAAACATGTCTTTAATGCATTTATCATTTTTAAATCTATGTAAATACATGTATGATTAAAAAGGAAGAACATCTAAATAAAATGCCGTTTTAGATGCAGCTCTCTAGGGTTGTGCTAGTTTTAGAAAGGGCTTCTGGGCATCACATGTGGTCCCTGGGGGCTACCTGGTGCCCGCTGGCCCCATGTTGGTGACCCCTGATGTACAATTTGGAGAAAGACTGAACAAGTATAACTTATTTGTGTCCTTGAGGTTGGACTATAGCAACAGTCTCTTTTCTTGGCTAAATAAGAAAGAGCTGGCCCGTCTGCAGTCAGTCCAAAAGTCATCTGGGGGACTTTGGACTAGAACCAACAGGAGGGCTCACATCATACCTGTGTTAAAAGCTCTCCACCGGCTCCCCGTTGTGTATCGTGTACAATTGAACATCTTAGTGCTGACTTTTCAAGCCCTACATGGACAGTCTCCTGTCTACATCTGTGACCTAATTAAGCCCTACAGCTCAGAGTCTGAGGCCGTCTGGACAGGACCTGTTAATTTTAGTTTTAAAACTAGGGGCTTTTAAAGAGTTAAAACAAGACTAATAAGACTTAAATATGCATAATTCAGAAACCAAAGCGGCAAACTAATTACCAAAGTAAAACAAAACAAAAACAACTGAAAAGTAACTAAATGAACAAACCAAAACAGTTGCTGGGATCTGTTTGTAATTAGATTTGGGCTAAACAAATTTTACGTTATTCTATAGGATTCTTTTAAAGCTGCCACTCCTGGACTTTGGAATGAACTTCCTCTTGAGCTGCAATCTCTGGACTCAGTAGATGTATTTAAAAACCTCCGTAAAACCTATTTGTTTAGACAAGCTTTCCTGTCCGAACTGACCCAGGTGTTGCCACTTTTTGTATTGTCCTATTTTTATCGTCTTATATTAAGAGGCAGGTAGAGAACCCGAAAAATTTACTCAAGTAAGAGTAACACCACTTTGATTTTTTTTTACTCAAGTAAAAGTAGAAAAGTACTTGGCAAAATGGCAAGTCAAGTACTGAGTAATTAATCGCTCATTACATCTGATTTAATGTTTCCAATAAAGTTATCCGACAGAAAGTTATGTGCAAATTCTTTTTTGACAAAAAATGATCAAACTATAATAAAAATGATCAAACTATAATATAAAATAAAATAAATGGTAATAAATAACAGAATTACAAAATAACAAATGTGGGCAGAAGAAACACTTTTCTACACCAATTTATTTCAACAACAACTTATAAAACCAATATTTACAGTAGGCAATGGATATAATGTCAGTAAAGGATAAAGAACGTCCAGCTACAATATTTACTGTTTACTGTATTTTCACCTGATTTCCAAATAGTTCAAGTTCCTCGAGGAACCAGAAATTTTACTCAAGAGTAGCGATATTTTCACAAGATAATTACTCAAGTAAAGGTAAAATGTACGGTGAAGTACCACTACTCCTAAAAGTATTTTTTTTCTAAAGTTACTCAAGTAAAAGTAACTGAGTAAACGTTACTGTGCAGCACTTTGTGACTCTGTGTCTGTCTGAAAAGCACTATAGAAATAAAGCTTACTTACTTACTTATTTGAACAGGTAGCCAGAAGAAAGTTGAACTACAACTAACAAAGTTGCATCTGAATGAACCTCAAGACCTCAGCAGCAACGTTCTTTGAACTTTGAGCAGAGATTTCTGACCATGATGAACAGTCCCATGTTTGGAGAAAACCAAACACAGCCTGTCAGCACAAACACCTCACATAAACTCTCAAGCATGGTGATGAATAATTTGGGTTATTTTTAAAGCCACAGGACTGCAAAACTAGCCGCTTCTAGAGTAAAATGTGAAACCATCTGTCCGACAGTTGAAACTTGGCCAAAACTGGGTCATCAACAGGACAACGATCCCGATTACAGCAACAAATCTACACTAAAATCCCAAGATAGTTGTGCAATGGCCGATACGAAGTTTAGACCTTAACTGTTTTGAAAGGCTCTGGTGGAACCTTAACAAATCTGTGCAAAAAAAAGGAACAACTAAAAAACCTGAATGAATTAGAACAATGCCATGAGGAGAGCCCAAAATACAGAATGGTGTGAAAGATTATTTCTAGGTATCCCTGGTAAAGTTTGTTTTATAAGCTATGAATCATGGGATGTTCTCGGTTTTGTTCACCTTGTTTAGATTTCTAGGCTCAAAGTGGGCTTAAATTTACTTAAAAGGGACATGTTTTCATAGGATCTAATCCAATATTTGTATTTTTCACTTTTGTTACCCAGCTCAGTCTATCAGCCATGGATTAACAGAGGTCCTACCATGCCAAAGGATCTGGTGAGCGTGGTGGTGCAACAGATTGTGTTGCAAGACTTTAAGTCAGTTCATTGCCATCGTTTTCTGAACTGCGCTCTTCATTGTGTCCCGAAGGCACCTTGTTGTGAGCCAGTTTAGACTGATGTTTATATGACACATTAAATTAAATTACATCTAATAGTCTGCTAATGTCGTTCTTTTTCAGAAATATTATTTTTCACCTTACTACACCTTTTTTTTTGCCAATATTAGAATCAAATTTCCAAAAGTAGGAGGAGAGATATAATTGGGAACCAACCTTTTAAATTAGCCTTAGATTTTCTCCTTGTGCTCTCTAGCATTCTGCTGTAAAATTTATACTTTTTTTCTGTGAGAGATCCCTGTTTTGTTTCAGATCAGAAAGGAAAAAAATACTGGTTTAATACAAATAATTTCACATCTAAATTTGCCAGAAGTATGAGTTATTTTGGTTTTGATTGTAGCCGCTGTCTCTAACGTGTTACGTTGTTTGTGTGGAAACATGTAGAAAAAAGAAGTGGGAGCTAAACTGCTTGGGCTAAAAGCTAGCTTTGAAGATTTGCACCCCTGGCAATTAGATTCAGCTGTGTCTATTGTTCTGCGGGTAAACAAATCGCTCTTTGTAACTTGGGTTTGCTGCGATGACTCTGATCTTTTGCGGACACATAAAAAGTTTTCCATCATTGACACAGTGAACTAAATGAACACTCTTGTGAAAAAAAAATGCCACTCCAGTAGAAAACACGTATGCTCCTGTCCACATAATGACTCAAAATGTACCCTGGACAAATTCATCCCGCAGACACACCATTTAGCCAACAGGCACGGTTAGAAGGTCCTAATGGGTCCAGAGCCATTCAAAGAGCAGACTTTAGTCACGTATGCTGCTCAGACAGGATAATAGTGGGATAGCTGGAGGGGCTGAGAGACATTTTTTAGGCCCACTGGTACCAATCACAATGAGGAGTCTAGTCTCAGTTAGCTTATTACCACCGTTCATCAGTCTACCTCAAGTTCAAACACGTCAAACACAGCGTGGTCTTTTTGAGCTTACTTCTGTTGTAATGTATGAATGACTAAACAGGCCTGGGGCCCATTTTTATCTAATTGACCCGATTTAATCATGACATTTCTGTGTTTAACGACAACATTCAAACATTTCGTTGGCCTTAAATCATCCTATTCCAATGGAACTGATGGTTTCAGATAAACTAAATGAAAAATAAATAGACCACTAAATATTGTCAACAAATTATATTAATTTAATACTTTTGACTTTGTCTTAATAATGTGGTTATGTTTTTTTTTCTTTGTGATCTATGGTCCTCTATCTTGTTTTTAGTCTTGACAGTGCTAATGATAATAATAATAGTGTTTATAAAATATTTCTGAATAATCTTCTAAGAGACGGTTGGATGCTGCCTTCTGCAGTTTCTCAGTCGCAGCCACTGGTTCTTTGAGAAGGACACAGGAGGCAGAGAGGCAATGTCAGCTGATAGGAGGCGAGGACAATACGGTGGCTGTCTTACATTCCTCTGCATGTCTTTCAGAGTTGTCAGTAAAATGACGCAGTATGTGTTTAGGCAGCAGATCAATAGATCCGAGCTCCCTCTATAGCTGTGAGATTTAAAAAGAAAATGCATTCATGCTTTTGTTTTAGCTGATTTAGAAGCTATTATGGACGCTTTGCAAAAATAGCAAAGCAAGCATTAAATTCCCTTTGATTATGCATGCAGCTGAGACAGAAGACCCAAGGCTCCCAGAGATACCTGATTTATACACATACATATATATATATATATATATATATATATATATATATATATATATATATATATATATATATATATACACACATACATATACATACATATATACATATATATATACATACATACATATATATACTGTATATATATATATATATATATATATATATATATATATATATATATATATATATATATATATATATATATATATATATATATATATATAATTTTTTTTTATTTTTTTTTGTTATTGCGGTGAATGCCCAGGATTCTGTCTGTGATGTTGAATGGCTCCTGCGACACACTGCTCAGAGTTTGACACAGAAAACATCTGTTCTCTTCAACTGGGCTTAATTGTTTGTTACACTCTTATTATTTTTTGTGAGTAGATATTTATGTCTTTATTAATCTTTTCATTTGTAGGGCACATTTAGTTCACAATTGCCATTTAAAACGTGCAGTATAGATAAAACTTACGAGATGCAAAATTGGCCACTTTGCAACAATAATCTCAGCAGCGACTTGTGACAAAACAGCAGAAACTCGTGTCATAACTCAACAACCGCACGTGAAATATCATAGAATGTAGAGCTTAATGTGAAAATTACTAATGGAGGCGAAGGCGATGCAAAGATGGAGAAGGAAAATGTAAACTCAGGGATAACAAACGCCCAGAAGTAGAGGCTGGTTGCATATAAATAGGATGGAATGTAGTTTATGACGGGGAAGAAAAGATAAATATTTACGTTGGACGAACTGAAGAGTTATGCATTCATTTTTCTTTGTCAGATTATATTAGCTTAAAAGAGTGCAACGAAACTGAGTTGATCCTACCTGTTTAGGACTTTTGTGTCAACATATACAGTACTGTGAGAAAGTATTTGACCCCTTTGTAGAGTTGCACGTTCTTCTCACACTCATATGGTTCAGATTTCCAAATAGACTATTACATCAGGAGAAAATGATTGTTTTAAATCAGTTTTATTTAATGATGATTTCATTTCTTAATGTGAAAAAGTGCCAAACTAACCTCACCTATGTGGAAAATGAATTACCCCTTAAACCTAACCATTGGGCGTTAAAACCTGCCTTTAAGTACCTTTAACGTCGCTATGAAAGGATTTAAAACTACTCTTTTTTGCAGAATTTATTTAATCCAGTCACATTTTTAGCATGAACAGCCTGCTAAAGTAAACAATATTGCATCTCAATCAAATTTAAGTCTGGACTTTTACTAGGCTACACCAAAACATGTATTTATGTGCTTGTTTGTTTTTGGCTATTCAGGGTTGGACTTACTGGTGTGGCATCATTGTCCTACTGCATAACCCAAATGTGCTTAAGCTTAAAGTCACAAACTGATGACTGAGATGCTCCTGCAGGACCGTCTGATAAAGAGACGAATTCATGGTTCCATCAAGGCCAGCAACACACCCAGGTCCCAGATCAGCAAAGCAGCCACAGACCGTCACATAACCACAACCATGTTTGACCCCATGGATGCCATTTTTGTCCAGTCAATTTCTTATTGTATGACCATAAACTCTAACCTTAAAGGAGATGAGTGAGTCCTGCCGTTCCTGGGATGTTCTTCTGGGTTCCTAAATTACCTGGACGACTCGCTAATGCGTCATTCACCACTGTTCTTTGTTTTCTCCATTTGAGAACAATGGCTCTTGTTGGGTTGAATTCCCACAGCCTTGGAAATGACTTTGTAACCCTTTCCAAATTGAGGACAATAAATTTGCTTAGATAATATGTTCTAATATAATATAGTTATAATATGTTATTGAATTTATTTAGATCTGGCATAAAAATGTCTTTTTTTTTTTTAGATCTATTAGCCTCCCGGTGCTTGATATTGTCAGACAGGTTCTATGTAAGCAATTCTTTATTCAATAGACCAGGAAGTCATCAGATCTGGATGTCACTAGTGAAACCGAAAGGGATAATGGGTGAGGTGTGTGTGTGCATGTGGGGTGGGGGGAAAACGCCCAACAAAAGGCAAAAAAAGATATTACTCTTTCACTGCACTGTTTAGAAAATTAATCTTACCTGAAAGAAACTTAAATAAAGAGCCCCCATTAGCTAATGTGGGACACTAGCAGCAAATCATTGAAACCTGCCGTGCAAGAATTGTTTAAAAAAGGTGAAGCGAAGGAAGCCAAAGGTATCGGAGGAGCCCTGCTCTGTCTGTGCTTGTGCCAAATGTGCTAAGAGGCGCAGGACCACAACGTCTCCAACAAGGAGCCCAACACATATTAATCTGGGATTTACTGGACAGAGAAAGTCTCACACCCACGTATGCGAACAAAATACATAAGCACATCCGCAAACTGGCAGGCAACAGGAAGCATGTCAAAACAAGCTATGGAGCCAAAGGCAAAACCTATCCGTGCAGATACACTCATGTCGGTATGGATTCTGGGTCGTTTTCGATCTTTTGTTTTTAAATAAAAGGCAACTGGACTTCTTAGTTCTTGAAGATGTTCTGTCCTACCTCTATAATCCTCCTCAACCAATAAAGAAGGTCCACTTGCCTTCGGTTAAACCATTTAGGACACATGCAAGCAGTAACTGACAGTTTGGATTCAATTAAAAGCAAGCCCAGACATGGCAGCAGCAGGGGCGATGGGAGGCAATTAGAGACATTTTTTCGATGATAATAGCCGTGTGCAACCATTGCAGACCACAAAGCTATTCGTGGCAGGTGAGAAGATGAGCTCAGAGATAAAAATGGCTTTTCTGCATGCCCAGAGTATGTCCCCAAAGGGTAAATGAGAGAGATGAGAAAGGAGTGGCAGGCTCTTACTCTGGCATGTAGGGATGTCACAGTATTTCCAGTACGTCACGTCTTCATGATCGGCGATGTAGCACCAAGGCTGGACATCCCCGTCAGGATTCCTGCAGCCACAGAGGGGGAAAAAATTAAAAATAAGAAAACAAGATGTTAAACAGCCACTTTTAGCGCTCCTCTTCTCCATAAATTATTGGGCATTAAAAATTAAAGTTCTTCACTTTGAAAAGTTTCAACAGCAATTTTCCACCAAAGACGAAGCTTCAACCAAGAATTTATGACGCAGATTAACTGCTAATAAAAACGGTCATTACTTGCTCATGGGTATAAAGCAGCGACCTTAATGTCTCAGTGTAGCTCTGCAACATTAAGTCTGTGCCCTTCTTCAGCAGGTGCTTGATGTGACGTAGAATTTGCTATTTTTTCCAGCTGCTTAGAATAATTAAAGCGCCTTGGAAACATTTTCATATCTCTTGACTTTTCATGTTCCATACTATATTAGTATTTTATGTGACAGACCAACACACAGCAGAGCACATCTGTAAAGTGGAAGCATGGTTTCCGACACGGTTTATAAGTAAAACTCAGAAAGGTTTGGTCCAACAGATGGAGAGCCTGCTGAACATCCATTTTCAAGTCTTGCCACAAACACAAGGTAAGGACTTTGACTAGGCCATTCTAACACATAAATATACTTTGGTGTAAACCTTTTAATACTCTGACTGTGTGTCTAGGGTTCTTGTCCAGCTTGACAGAGACCCTCCACCATAGTCTCGTGCATTGAGCAGCCTCTCACATGTAGGGCTGGTTGATAAATCGATTTAATCATTTAACTCGAATTTAAAATTTTATTTTAGATTTAATTTTTGGAAAATCGAGAACAGCATGCAATGATGAATATATGTTTTGGAAAATGTATTGTTAAAATATTGTAAAGAGGAAACTTGTTTTTACCATAATACGAGGCCCTTTAATTTACTTATTTTTTAAGCTAGTTTAAAGTTACACAAGTGAAGTGAATCCTGTTCTTGGCCCATTGTGTAATACTAGCAGCAAACATTTTGTTATATGTTCCTTGTTTACAATGGCAGGGCCACCAGCTTGTTTTACAAGCATGTTTCCCAGCTTGTATTTAGTTGCACTTTGAATTCAGGTCAACTCCCAGACCAAATGGTCAAAGTAAAAGCAAGTATTTAAAAAATATCTTTAATTTCTTATTGTAAAATGAAAATGAGGGGGAAAAAATTAATCTGACTTGTTATACTAATATCTGAGATTTTATTTTTAAGCCATATTGCCCAGCCCTACTAACAGGTTGTCACCCATCAACTCCATCTGGTCTCCCTGACAATCAAGAAGAAAAGCGTCCCAACAGCAGGATGCTACCAGCACCATGGTTCACAGTAGTGATTTCCTGTCTTAAGTGATCAGATCAACTTCTTCCACGTGTTTCCTGTGTCACCTACAGTACATAACTTGATGCAAACCTTAAACATGACCTCTTGCGGCTTTCCAAAAAGGCAAGACTTGATTGTTGACAGATCCTCCTACCTGAGCTGAGGGTTTCTACAGCTCCTCCAGAGATTTTTCCTGCTTCTCTGATTATTACTCTCCTTGCCTGGCCTCCTGTACATTTCCAGCTGTGAAATGCTCCCTCCCTGACCCCCCTGGTGTGTAGCTAATATGTTCACAAACCACAGAACAGCTGTGGTTTCACTGTGATGAAATTACATGCAGTAGAATTTACTAACCGAGTGATAACAGGAGGGGTAAAGCATGCAACACCATCCTTATGTGAATAAGGGTTACTAGTCATGTAGGTATGAAAAATAATGAGGGTCAAAAAAGAGAGAAAGAAAGAAAGAAACAAGGGATGTGCTGTTGCCCCACCCCAAAAAAGGAAAAAAAAAAACATTATGAAGACAAACCTCTGTTCAGATCACGCAACGGTGTCTCCTAGGGGGATTATTTCACATGTGTCAATCACCATGGATAGCAAGCATTGGCACTTGTCTGCTCAGCCTCTTTCTTTGAGCCATACACTCCAGTCAAGTCCAGACCAAACAGTCTTCTGGAGGTCAGGGGGAATGTCTCTTTGTGCTGGGCCAGACAGACTCAGACCCAAAACAAAAAAAAAAAGAGAGAAAGGGGTGATGGGGCCACGCTTTTGTCCGAGTCCACGGCCTCTTTTGAAGCTCATCAAGGCACTTTTAACCCATCATAATAACCCAGAAAGGCCCCTTGGTGCTTTTCCTTTTCACTTTACACTCACAAAAGCCGTGAGGAGCAGCATGGGACGGGAGGCTCAACATCTCCAGGGTAATCATCCAGCCCTGTCAACCAGGAGCCTTCTGCCATCTTCAGAATTGTTGGGAAATAAAGTAAAGGCCCCCATACTGTGAACTGGAAGCTCATTTTAATGCTGCTTCAGCTCTTTAAGCTCCTTTTCAGGATTAACTGTGAACTGTAAAAGTACCCTGCTTGCTTAAAAACAGCCATCTAAAGTGACTTTTTTTTTTTTTATTTTGCCCTGATCATGAGCGCGACAAACCTTTTCTCTCATGACACAGCTCATTGTAGCATTTTTGAAAAAGCCCTGCAGCGGTGCCCTATCGTGTTTCCCTTCTTTTTGTGTGCAAAGTTGTGAAGGGTGTTTCCATTTCTTTTCTTGTCTGACAAAAAAAAAACACACCATCCGGAGTGTCTTCTCCCTTTCATGCTCAGAATAAAAAAAAAACTAACATTGATGTTGTTTTGCAAGACATTTTGTTATCAGAATCCCACCATCACCCCTCTCTTAAAGCCTATTGGCAGAGGCTCACCTCCCAACTTCTTCTTTAAAGTTCACAAGCTTGATTTCCATCGTATCATGAGCTTAGATCTATCCGTCGCTCCGCCCAGATGGGAAGAAGAGACCTGTTTGTTTGGCTGGAGGCTGCTCCTTAAATAGCAAAAACTGGGCCAAACAATAATAAAAAGTCACTGTATTACAAACCTTTCCTTTATATAACTTGCCTCCTCTCTCCTTAACACCTGTCAGCACAGTATAATCATTTTTGAAATATGAATCCAAAGGATGTGTTTAAAACCCAATTATGCAGTTTAATGTGGTTTCTTAATCACCCCTAAGGTGGCAGACATAAATTAAGCATTTGAATAAAAAAAGAAGAGGGAAATCCTGGGTAGACCACCCACTTACTGTCTGATTCACCAGAACATATATGATCAATTTAGTGGATTCCTTTTTTCTAGAGCCATCATCCAACCATCCTGCAGCTGTAAGAGGCGTGGAACAGTTTTTAGTGTCAACTTTAAAAATTTACAGTTTAATCATTGCTAATGTATTTTTTTATTTTTTTACATTTCAGTCCAAAGCAAAGAGCATGAATTAATGCACTGCCAGTTATCTGGCTCAGAGAAGTCTACACCGCCCTCTTGTTCACCAGAAAGACTACTTTGACTGTAATATATGCCCTAAATACAAGCAGAAGTAAGCAACCCACCAAGTTCAGCGGTGAGGAATTGTCTTTTTATTTTTGATAGGTAATTTGTTTAAATAAATACCTGGGTCCCTTTCTTGTTTTTTTAAATTTGTTTTCATAACTTTCCGTGCCTTAAAGCAAATGAGATTGAATTTGGCCATGATGTGAGACGTGGGAGGGATTTTAGCTTTCTATTGTTTGTATTCAAATCTCTTATATGTCTTATAAGAGACTAAATATAACAATGTGTCCATTTTAATCTTTTATATCCCTCTATGGGGGTGTAGCGATCTATTTCTGCATCTTTGAAATGTGGATCCAGGTTCAAATCCTAGTTGCGTCAGGAAGGACATCCAGTCTAAGACCTGCTGTGGCGACCCTGGTTTAAGGGACTCACTAACAGAACAATATGTTGGTTTTGCATTTCTTTTGTCATTTAACCCCACTTAAAATGCATTTTTTTTAAACCTACTGCTATTAGATTTCTCTTTTTAATTTTGTTCTAATTCCCTTGGGTTAATATCCTTTCAGAATGTTAGGTCTTATTTATCACCAATATATACTTTTCATCAAAATCTGATATACAGGATAAATAAAACACATTTTCATTTATTTTTGTTAGTTTCTTTTTTTAAAGGATCTCTAATTTCTATAGATTTTTTTTTTTTGTAAATTCAAGCATAACTGTTTTTAAGGAGGATGGCACTTAATAATGACATCAGTGATATATATATATTGTGCACATTTTGTGCTCCACCTCGAGCACAAAACGACAAGACCCCCAAAAACTTTTGGTCCTGACCTGGTTGGGCTTTCCTCAAAACTTTAAGAACAACACATGATGGAAGGTTGTTGCATAGTTATTTTAAAGTCAACGTTGTAACACAGTGAAAGATATGTCCCATGATCAATTCAGACGTCAAAAACACACTACAAATGTAATATAACTTCTACACTTATGTCAGAATCTGTCCCAGAGTGGTCTTTGTGTGTTTGCTTGTGTGAGGTCAAACAGAAGGTAGGCCGCCAAAAATCTTTGATTAGCAGATAAAAGTAGACTTTGATGGATGGAAATGTGCCCATTTTGCCCTGCAGCAAAGGGAAAGATGTTATCCCAGAAGATATTGTGAAATGTCCCGCCCACTGTTGTGTGTGTGTGTGTGTGGGTGTGTGTGTGTGTGTGTGTGTTTGTGTGTTTGTGTATGCGTGCTTGTGTGAGAGATGGCGGTTTTTAGGGAGTTTTGGGGGGGAGCAGCATTCTGTTTCCTGTGTTTTAGTAAACGGCCACTTTGGCTCCGATCAGCAAAGTTTGCTGAAACACTCCCATACCGGGAGGAAGAGCATTGAACATGTTTGGACTCCTAATTGGCACAATTACATAGATTGAGTCATTCTGCTCGGAGTGAGCCGCACATTTCGGTACACAGCCAATTACAGCCACAGTGCCTCACAGGCTCCCCTTAGCTGCGCACTTGAAAGCAGCAGCGGTGTCCGTCAGAGCACAGCGGGGAAAACAGCTGTTCTTAGCTGGCCGCCGCTTACATGTTTTCCTTCACCCAGAAATTTATGACCAGTTTTTTAAAAAAAAAAACGCCTGGCGCCGAGAAGTTAGATATAAAAAAATCCAGAAAAATCTTTAACATCATACCATTTGTGGAGAGACTGGTCGTAACGTGCCATAAAAATGTTCACAAAACAAACATTTAGCGAGATTCTAGGTTGCCTTTTGTTTAGTTTAACTAGCAGACATGGAAAAAGAAGATGAAAGCTCAACCTCCCTCATTTTGTAGGATCGGTGGGAGGAGAAATCCTGATTGCAAAGTGGTAATGAGAGGCTTGTCTGGGTTGGGATTTGAGGTCAAAGGCAGATCAGAGTCTGATAATTTACTGCATGAAAGATGACTCTTTAATTGACTCGGATGATCTAGCATGCAAACTGCTCTCTCGTGTTCTGCATGTGGAAGAAAGGTATAGACGGGGAGGACTTCTTGGCTGTCTAGTGTCTATTTCTGCACAATGACGACATGCTGAACTCAAAAGTTATGCTACGCTGCTATGAGTTCCTGTCATTGCCTAAATGGTCGTCAGAGATGATATCAGCTGCAAAAACAGGAATAGGATTGCCCTTTGACGAATGTTGACAGCAGAAAAAGACATCGAAAACAGCATGACTTGTATAAGAGGAGACTGCCTGGGAATATCCAGCTGCTGTAAGCTTTTATCATAGAAAGTACTCCTAGAGCAGTGTGACCGTGTCTCTTTCCGTGTACAACACCATGACAGACCAATTACTTCCACTCCCTTTGTGGACTGTCCTTGGTTTTCTTTACAATAGAAAGTACGCCTGGTGCAGTGCTTCTGTGTTTTTACCGCGTCTTCTTCAGCTCTAGTCAGTCATGGCATATGGCCGCTCGTACTTAGCTGAATCCCGCTGGAGGTTTCTTCCTTTTTAAAAGGGAGCCGTTCCTTTTACACCAACACCAAATCCTTCTCAGAAGGAGCGATTGCTGCAAAGTCAATCACTCAATACAATTGACTTGGTTTCCCTGAAACCAATGGCGACAAATGGTCAACTTAATGTGACTAAACTGTAAGTAAACAGTGACTATTCAGAGCGTTTTACACAATAACACAAGCAGAGATACCACTTCAAACAATTAAACTGTAGACGCTATTCTGAAACCCCAGTCAGTTTGCTTTTATTACATGTTAAATGAACTGCACTGAGTTATTTATACAACAGCAAAACGTTTCAGTTTTACTGTTGGCTATCTAAATTGTCTAAAGCTGTTGAAAAGCATTTTCATGCATCTTCTAAAATAAGATTTAAAAAGAAAAACCAAATGAATATTTGATCCCTGAACACTGCAATTATGATGGCCTCTAAACATGTCTTAGGGAAGGCTCCCTTATTTGTCTGCTGATGGTTTCTGCAACTGTTTCACTACTGTCTGCTGGAACTGTCTCAATCTTGGAAGAGTCGATTTTGCAATAGCTGACTGCAGCTCTTTCCAGGATTGTCCAAAGGGATTTAGGTAAGGGCTGATTGCTGGCCATTTAGCCATCTTTCACTTTTGCTTTGCACTGTTGGAACTGGGTTGCTGCCCAGCTGAAGATGCAATATTTTTGCTTAAAGTCTAGTTTCTAGAAAGACTATAATAAAAAGATTTACCTTTAAAATTCCTTGGTCAGCTTCTCCTTTCAAAGTGTTTGTAACAAAGGCAGTGAGGCAACAATGTATCTTTAACAACCTGGATTTTATTTGGATTAAATTGTGATTTGACGTTGATGTGAAGCTGAATTTAACAGTGGCCTATTTTTTCAAATAATTGTGCTGAACTAGATTGCAATAAAATGGGTTCGACTGGATGTGGATAAATCTAAATTTATTTAATTTCACTTCATTATATTATCTACATGGCAATTTGATATAACTACATTAATACATCTCCACAAAGCCGGAACTTTGTTTCAAATTGATTCCTATGTGCAAAGTTATTTATAACCCTAATAAATTCACCTGCTCCTATGTATTGTTTCACCATGTAATAACAGATGTCTTGCAGTTTTGTGTATAATTTAATTAATTACTGATCATTCATGTATAATTATGTGTATTACAGGCAGAATAATGAAAGTCAATCATTGGAAATAGTATTTTAATACAGCACTCAGGACGTACAATATTGGGAAAAAAATACAGCTCCTCCTACAGCTCCTGTAATACTTTCTGTCTTTATGCTTCTGAATCTAAAATATATAGTGCATGTTTAGTAGGAAGAAAGGAGAAGAATGCACAGTATACTGTCATGTGTGTACCTTTATTTAAACTTAATGATTGCCTGACAATGTTGGGTTTTGGTAAAAAGTTGGTAGAATAAAGGGTTGAGTTTGAATTTAGTGTTTGTGTGTTCTGTATCTACAAATACATCATTAAGCAACAACATAAAATGGCCAGGGCACTTAAAATAAATGTTGTGAATTTTTGTTTGATAATTATCGTTATCGAAAAATATGACTTCTGACTTATCAATATGCTATTTTGCTGTATCGTCCAGCCCTAACTCCCACCACCAGTGGACAGCTTATCTACAGCTGCCTAACCGTGAGACGTAAGCCTCCCATCATGCACGCTCACTTACAATCATCTGGGGGAGCACTATTCACTCTGGCATTTCCATTATCTAATCCATGTAAGGGAAAAGCATTAGAAGCCACGGTGAACGCTCATAAATTCTGCAGTACACACACCTGCATATAAATAGCGGTCAAATGGCAGACAAAGCTATTCAGCCTCCTCCTTAACCATCATGCACTTCGCACGCCAACTAATGCACCAGGAGCGGGGCCCAATATCGGGCTGTAGACACAGGACATTGGACTGAATGTTAAAAGGAACATAAATCAGAAATTTGATTTCCAGGATCCTCTCGTGAATGTTATGGAATGTGACGAAAAGGTCAAAGAAGTGCTTATAAACTAGAAAACAGCCGTTTATCTTTTTCACGGTTTAAAATGAGAGCTTCACCCAACTATATAAAAGATTAGTACGTATTTATTCACTGGATAAATAAATCTTGATATGTCTCAGGTGGAACATCAGAGCTCCTCCCCCCAATTTCTCTGGGTTTCTGTTCCTTTCTTCATGTGGAAATAATGTGACATTTCCCCTCTAACCAGTTTTTATTTTCTGGTTTTACTGGGGTGTTTTACAGCAGGCTGTAAAGATAAAATACTGTAGATGTTGAGGTTCATCTGAAGCATTACTCACCAGAATTTCCAAGCCTATGACACAAGCTTAGAGCTGTCTGTTAAAGCTGATACACATAACGACCAAAGATGCGCTAAGAAATCAATCAATGACCTAAAATCTGATGATTTTGAGACCGGACAGATGAAAACTCAAAAATAAAATATTTTTTTAGATGAGAGGACCCACAATTCCTCCAAAAGTATGAAAAAGAGTGTCGGTTATCAAAAGCTTGGGGGAGCTTTTGCCACCAGGGGTGGCACGAACATTTCTTATGTCAGATCATCATTTAAAAAGTGTATTTTGGGTTCACTCAAGTTAATATTGAAATTCTTTTTTAAAAAATACACAAATCTGTAAGAGAGCAAACACTTTTTCATGGCACAGAACATCTTAAGGGAGAATTTGGCATTGACTAAAACTGCTTTTTGTAGGACAAAACTTTAAAAAGACGAAGACCGCAAATTGGCCAGAAAGCTCTGGTTTATGAATCTTCAGCAACTGTCCATCTGTGCCATTCATGACCTCAGCCTTCATCCATTAAGCTTCAGCTGACTTTAGAGCGAAACAAGCCGAAACTTCCACCTTCGTCGTGTTTTCCTTCTGCTACCTGTCGCCTTTTGTGTTTGTGTTTTTCACATCTATTGTGGAGCGCAAGAAAAACCTAACCCTCAGGACGGGAAGAGACACAAATCAGGTGGAAAGATGTGAAAGACTTCGAAGGTTGCAGGGTTTTAAAGAAATAAGGAGTGATTTGAATTGCAGACTGCACCTCATGTAAATCAGGCGATTTGCAATCCAAATCCGATGACAAGGTACGAAACAGGACTGGGAAATCCACCTCCTGGACAGGCTTTCTCTGATCAAGCAGATCAAATACAACACATGAAGTGAAGTGGGAGAGCACTCTCTTTATCAAGCAACACATACTGTATGTTTGAGTGAGGAAAGGGACAAACACTTGACCTTGTGTAGTCATCAAAGTGTCTGCTTTGGTTCTGCAAGAAAAGTCTGAGAATAGCTGCAGCCTCAGCCCCGAGGAACAGAAATCACCGTTTTGGGGGGGGGGGGGGGGGGGGGGGGGGGGCATGCGCGCCAAATCGTGAGCTGTCAGTAAGCTGGCAAAGATGCTGACAGCACAAGAGGACAAGAAAGCAGCCAAATCCAAACGATGGAAATTTCCTTTTCTGAACTAATTGTTGGACATAACGAGCTCCTAATGTGCAGGAAACGTATACCTCCATAAATCCAACTCATAAATCTTCCACTATCCCATCCTGTCCAAGTAAAGACAAATGTGCCTTGCTCCACTTCAAGGCACTGCTGCATTATGAGTCAACAGCCAGAACTGTTCTGGAAGGTTTGGGCTGAGAAGGAAGGGGGGGGGGGGGGGTTGCTCTGGTTCCAACAGCCTGGCAATCAGGGCCAGGCCACTGTTCTGGACGTCTCTGTTGTTTTCAGATGACTCACAAAACGGTGTGACCCCCCCTCCCACCCCCAGGAAACTCACAACTTTGACGTTTTTACGCTCGTAGCGCTGACAGCTGCTGTCGGGGGTGTGACCGATGAACCCAAATGGCTTTCTGGACACCCACAGCATCCCTTCACGCTGCAGGGGGCGGAGGACGGAGATTTGCTTACATGGACTCTGCTCGCAGTTTGCACGCTTGTGACAGTGAGGCTAAATGCTGTCTTTCAAACATTCAGAAGCAAAATATCTGTGCAGGCCCTCTGTGAACAAAAAAAAAACACTTGAAAAGATGACAAAAGCCAAGCTATAAATTATTCAGAAAGTCAAGCGCCGGGTGAGCCAAGGATCAGAGCACGGGATGTCTTAGAAGGCAGATTTTTTTTTTATTATTTTTGAAATAATTTACAACTGTCTTGTGCAAAAGAAAAAGAAAAAAACAAGGAGTTGATGAAATAAAAAGATGGTTGAAATGCAGAAGGAAAGTGAAACACAACAGAGAAAAAAGCGCATAAAGGGGATGCTTGTTCGCGTCAAATAATGAGGAACAGTTATCCTCAGTTTTATCTGCAGGTAAACAGGCCTGTTGGTAAAACTGCGGTGCTATCAGAACAGCCAGACTCTTATCTTGCCGCATTAAATGACGCTGCAGGACTTCTGAGAGACGAGTCAAATGCATGTGCTAATATGTGAGCATTTTTGGCGCGGCAGAAAAGGTTTTGTTACATTTGAATGCAGGAAAGCTACTCCTTTCCTTCCTGTTTCCAATTTGTTTGTGTGTGTGCTGGCATCAAACTCAAATTGTCATCTTAACTAACCCGTGTCAGACATGCCTTTTATCAAGTCGCGACATTGATCTGAAGGGGTCATGAACTGATTGAGATTTGGAGGAAAAAAAAGAAAAACATACTCGCAGTGCCAAAATATGACTTTCATGTACTTCTCAGGCTTCTTCTAATCTGTGGTTAATTTCCTGCCCAACTTGTCCAGACTTCCAAAATGTTTGTACTAAAATCCAAAAACACAAATATCTCTGGCTTCGGAGACGCACAACTTGATTTAGTTTCATATTTTATAAAATACTCTTTAGTTTTGGCCATGCAAGTTTAATCAATGTTGTAAACAATGTGATTGTTTCATCAGTAAATTTCCTGTAATATATATATATATCTATATATATATCTATCTATCTATCTATCTATCTATCTATCTATCTATCTATCTATCTATCTATCTATCTATCTATCTATCTATCTATCTATCTATCTATCTATCTATCTATCTATCTATCTATCTATCTATCTATCTATCTATATATATATATATATATAGTCCCAGAAAGCCTTCAAGCTGTTTTCTCTATAAATCTGGCTCTGGCAAGCAATTTGTGATGATTGATTTTCTTCAAACGTCATGACATCTAAAATGCTGATGTTTTTGGCTATGTCTTTTTTAATATGAGGATGATCTGCTGTAATAGCATGTTTTAAAGTCTCCAGAGACGCTCCTGCTTCTACAAACCGTGTGGCTGATTATCTTTTTTTCAAATCAAGGCCCTAATGAGATGACATGTTTCTAGCGGGGCTGCCAAACAATCAGCACCACCGGGCTCTCTGACCACCAACAGCAGGCAAAGCAGGCGACGGACAGACACAACGGCTAAGGTGGTTGGATCGGGGGTTTTGAACCTGCAACCCACCGGTTACAAGACGAATGCCTATCCTTTTGCAGCACTGTTGTAAAAGACAGCCCATTAACGTAAAGCAAAGGTGTGGCAACAAGACAAAAGTTAATTCCCTAATGCTAAGCTTGCCCATATTTTCAGACAAACATGGCCGAACAAGGACCCAATGACATCATGCCACCATAAAAGCAAAGAATGGCATTTTGGGGCCAACAAGTCCTCATAATTACCATGAGAGGCTTTCTAGATGCCAAAAGGCTGTTTAGGAGGCAACATCTTTTTCAGCCCTGCCATCAACAACATACATGTGTGAAACTTGCTAAACTCTCCTGGGTCTTTAACATGAACTGTGTGTTTTTGTCTGATGAGACCAAGACTGAAGTTAAGGCGACAGCTCTCGCAGGTGGGCTGGGTGCGAAACGAGGGACGAAGATGTGGGAAAGCACGGGATCTGTAATGATGCGGGCCCGTTTGAGTGCATGATCAGCAGGGGAGTGAACCGAAACGTGGGCAAATTGTTGCAAAAAGGGTTTATAAAAGGCATCAAATCAAACTTTTTCCACGGCCATCTCGGTCCCTAAAGCTAAATGCTACATCGGGGAAAGTTTCCTCTTCCCATGGAGCAAGACAAAGAAAGGAGAGCCTCATACGGGACACAAAGACGAACAACTGTGGAGGTCACTGTATCCATGAGTGAAACTTCATTTCTATTATACACTAACCTGCAGTAGTTGTGGCTTCCCAGACCTCCTTCTCCATTGGGGTATTTGAGGGTGTTGTAAGGGTGCTGGAAAGTCTCATTCCAGAACAGGCAGGGTTTGCCTCCATGCAGGCTGGTTTGGTTCTGGAAGCCCCTGTAGTCCTCTCCGTTGGCAGTATAACACTCTGAAAGAGAAGAGAAATTTAGCAATGAAAAGAAAAACAGGAGAGACAAATAAAATATCACAATCACATGCATGGCATAACAGATTACACATCTTTCGAGATAAAAGTGCAGCCGCACATGTGACCATCTTTATTGGTTAAATCTGGATTCTGGAAGATGACCGTCGTGCTTTTAAAACATTTTAATGCGTCTGGAATGATTGTAAAGGATCTTATTAGCGCACGGGCCCAATGCTTTTAAACTCTAGCCAAAAGTATGAGGGCAAAACTAATAAAAGCCCTGTTTCAATTAATCCTAACATACAATGAGATGGGGAGAAAAAGCCGCAGAGCCATACACCACGAGGAAGTATGGCTTGAATTTAGAAGTATATAACTACCATATGCGGATTTCCAAGGACAAACAATGATTGGTGGAAGGGTTCTGTTCCCTGAAAAACGGGAATTCAAATAAACAAAGCCTGATGGAGGGTTGATGAGCTATCACCGCTTTGTCCGTTGGCACACGGGGTTCCTCTTACAACACTTAAAACTGGAAAAAGTAAAACCAAATTCCTCTTTTGATGACATTTCTGGGAAAAGAAAAAAAAATGTTATGATTACTCAGGCCCCAGGTGCTGATAATTTCTATGACTGACAGACGTTTGACACCAAAGAACCAACAGCAATAAGACGAGGTTACAACGGACTAAGTCAGGGAGACGGCGCGGCACTGTAGTTCAAAAGGAGAAAATGTCAGGGTATGTGCCAAAGCTTTCAATATATCGCAATATTTCTGAGTAGAAATTAGAGTTTTGAAATTCAGAAGATAAAATATAAGATTCCTAAGAGTTGGTTCTGACACAACCAGCCTGTTTAACATTAGGCCTCCTTGGTAAAATAAGCAATACTGATCAGAGAAATTATACATTCTTCACAGCTGAGATGAGATATGGTGAGAAATGTTCAATTTGCAAGAGGGAAATATATCGCAAAAATTTGGTAAAGTAAAAGGTAAAGCTGTTTCATCTTTGTGCAGATAATATTAGGTAATTGAAGAGTTGCATATAAAAAAAAAGTGATTTCCTGAGAAAGATGATTAAAGGGCATTTAAATAATGCCAATATTATGTGGGAATGTAGGAAAAATAAATTACAGTATCTAAAAACCCTAAATTCTGGGGTCATTGTCTTTACAATTTACATTGCTCTACCGGGAAGGGATAACTTAAAAGATAATGCTAAGCCAATATTTGTAAAGATTGGCATTAATAATACAGTTAAATATATATATATATATATATATATATATATATATATATATATATATATATATATATATATATATATATATATATATATATATAGTCAAGAAATTTTCAGCAAATAGGAAGTTAGGTTTGGTACTGCAGTTAGGAAAGAATATTTTTACCACTAAAAAATCACAACACAGAACAAGATACTATTAAAAAAAAGCCATTGCTGTATCTTCTTTCTTAGTAATTGTTATAGTTAAATTCATAAATATAAAGATGAATCGGTTTTAGTGTATGGGCTGATAGGCCATTCTATTAGGAACCCATTGCACGTACTGTACCAGGTTCCCTTTTGTCTTCAGAACCGCCCTGTTCATTGTCATGTTTAATAAACATGCGGAGTGGTCTTCTGCTGCTGTTTAAGGCTAAATGGGCTCAGAGATGTGGACCTTGGTTGCTACCAGAAGTTTTCCCCTGATCCCTGGCATTTTTTTCCCAGTCAACTACCCCTTGCTGGAATATTTCTCTTTTTCTGACCCTCCTCTGTAAACCAGGGTCAGAAAGGATTTTGTTTGTATATCCCAGCAGATCAGCAGGTTCTGAAACACTAGGACCAGTCCCTCTGGGACCAGTAACCATTATATGCTAAATAAAAATCACTACAATTGAATCTATTTCCCATTCTGATGGTCTGTTTGAATTTCTGCAGGCCAACTTTACCACATTTACAAGCCAAAGGGCCAGAGTTACTTTTTGTGTTGACAACCGGTGTACCTGCAAAATAACGTTCAGATTAAATCCCATGGCCAAAAAGAGGAGGAAGCAACGTTTCTCTGATAATTTCAATGCATGAAGACCACAGATCTTGTCAACAGACAGCCTTTGTCACAGCTGTGAACAATAGTGGGTAAAAATACGACGCAGGCCAGATTCAGAGGGCTGTATTAATGAAAACTCTGCTTGCTATTACTGGTAGAATCAAAGTAGCATGCTGTTCTTGGTGCTATTATTATACCAATTACTCTAAGTGTCTGTCAATCAAACAGTGAGAATGAAAGAAGAATACTTGCTTGTCTGGCTCGTCTCCATGGGATCATGTTGCTATGTACGTGGTTAGTCAATAACTGGCCTCTTTTTATCAAGTCAAGCTGTTTGGCCCGAGTATGAGCTAATGCACTGCAATATGACTGTCATTATTCCCCTTGGTGAGCCAGCTGTGATCCATCGCTCTTTATCATTCTCTTTCAAATCCAAGATTTAAAAACTTCCTCTCTTGTGTCCCATCGTCTGTTCCCCTTCAGCATTTATCTCCTCTGAAGCAACCGCATTCCACCTTTCACTGCAGAGGCAAACACTTGTCTTCACACCTGAGAGGCTTTACTACAAACTTTGCGGCCCGTTTCCAGGTCCATTCAGATGTTCTGACTTTGTTTTGGGGTTTTTTCAATGAGTTATGAAGAAGGTAATTCATCTGACGAAACTTCTTAAAACACAGACGGATAAAGAAAAGAGCCAGGAACAAGCTGAAAGAATGACTGAAAGAGAAATTAAACCTGAAATGCAATACCTTAAACATATAGTGCAACAAAGTAATTACACTTTTTTTGTCCTACTTAAATGTTAGAGATCATCCATCAAATTGTAATATCAGACCTAAATAGTTTGAGAAAATACAAAATGGGAGTTTTAAAATAAAAATGGAAAGCTACCCAATCCTACCTGACAGTAGGTGAAAAAGGAATCGTCCTCTTATCCTAACAACTGGTTGTGTCACCTTTGGTGCTACCACCAACCAGCCATCAGTCGTTTAAGTCACAGTGGGGAAATCTGGCCCACTCTTCTTTACAGAATTGTTTTAATTAAGTCACTGGGGGATTTTCGAACAATGCCACATCATCTCAATCAGATTTAAGTCCAGACTTTGACTAGGCCATTTCAAAAAATTTTCTTTTTTATAGCCATTCACAGTTGGACTTGCTGATATGCTTAATTGTCCGGCTGTTTAGCCCAACCTAACCTGAGCTTAACATTGTGAATTGATGGCTGGACATTGTACTTCAGGATTTTCTAGAAGTCAGAAAAAAAACTTGCAATAATGGGTCATCCAATACAGTAAGTTGTTAAGCACACCGTCACACCACCATCACCATGTCTGCCTATCTTTATGATATTAATTTTCTTACAGGTCATTTTAAACCAACAGGACTCACACCGTCCAAAACTTTCCACTTCTGTCTTAACCCTAACCCCAGAATATTTTCCCAAAGGCCTTCTGGATCATTGAGATGTTGTTGTTTTTTTGGCCAGGAGATATCTTTGCCTGGGAACTCGCTCACTGGAGGCCTGTTTTGCCCACCCTCTTTAATGTTGTTGAATCTTAAACACAGACCTTAACTGAGACAATTGAGGCTTGTGGTGCTCTATGTGTTCTTCTGGGCTCTTAACCTCCTTGTTAAGTTGTTAATTTGCTTTATTAGTAATTTGAAGTTTTCTCTATTTGTGGGTAATGGTTCTTACTTTGGTTTGCTGGAATCCACAAATCCTTGACCTAAATCCTTGATCGTTAAACATCTCTTTTTTTGTATTTACTTGGTTTATCTTTTTCTGATGATATGAAACATTTAAGTGTGGACGAACAGGACAATCAGACCAGGGATGATACAAGGGAGCAAACACTTAAATGAGAAACTGGAATAAGTAAGAGAATAAAACAGAATGGATATGAAAAAAAGGGTTTTGGCTCAGTGTTAAGGAAGGACAGCTGAAATAATTAACGGGATAATTAACTGATGACAGACAGACGAGTCCATGTGTAAACAACTGAAACACACCAAAATAAACAAAAGGGACGAGGAACAAGTTAACAAGCAAAGAAAATTGCATGTTACAACGGAGCCAAACAGGGGCTTTACCTAAAACAGGAACTTTAAGGATTTATTTTTTTTTAATATCCCGCAGACTGGGACAGTTTCATAGATCTGTGTAGAGTGAAAAAATACTTCATTATTCAGTTTCTTTGTGGTATCGCAACAATGTGGTTAAATGTAAAGCTACAGCTTTTAAAGTAAATAAATGCTCAAACACCATGTGTTTTTCCTGCAGGCTACAGTGCCTTGGAAATGTATCCAACCCTCTTGGGTTTTTACCCATTCTGTCACATCCCAACCTGCTTTTATGATTTTAATGTTATTTTATGTGACCAATCTGCACAACGTAATCTGAGTTCATGAAGTGAAATTAGAAAAATATATAATTTTTGAAAAGAAACAAAAATTGCAAATGTATCCACCTATTTTCCAATGAGGCCCCCAAAAAGGTTCTGGTTACCTTTTAAAGTCAAATAGTTAGTCAGTGTCAAATGATCTATCAGTATAAACACATCTTTCCTGAAAGGCCCCAGAGGCTGCAGCACCATCAAACAAAAGGCATCACACCATGAAGGAGCTCTACAACAAGTCAGGGACAAAGTTGGTGAGAAGTACAAGTCAGGGTGGAGCTTTAGAAAAGACATCTAAGTCTCTGTTGTTCGCCTGGAGCACCATTAAAACCATAATTTTCAAATAGAAAGTACATGGTACCACAGCAAACACGACATGACAGGGCCGCCCACCAGAACCCACAGACCGGGCCAGGAGGGCATTAATCAGAGGCAGCAAAGAGACCAAGGGTAACCAGCTCGAAGGCAGAGCCGCCAGGCTTGTGGTACAGTGGGGGACACCCTGAGCCGTACACTCCATAGAGATGGGCTTCATGGAAGAGTGGCCAGAAAAATGTCATTACTTAGTGTTAAAAATAAGAAAGCATGTTTTGAGTTTAGCAAACAAATCAAACCCAATACATCCCATCACCCCAAAAAGACCATCCCCAGAGTGAAACGTGGTGGTGGCAGCATCATGCTGTGGGGATGTTTATCATCAGCAGGGACTGGCAAAACTTTTTTAGTCGAGGGAAAGCTGGATGGTGCTCAATACATAGTTATTCTGGAGCAGAACCTGTCAGTCAGCCTGTAATTTGAGACTGGGACGGAGGTTCACCTTCCAGCAGGACGACGACCCGAAGCAAACGGCTAAAGCAGCACTAGAGCGGTTAAAATGGAAAAATGTAAATGTGTTGGAATAGCCTGGCCAAAGTCAAGACCTCAATCCAATTGAAAATCTGTGGTTAGATTTGAACATTGCAGTTCAGAAATGAAAACCATCCAACATGAAGGAGATGGAGTAGTTAAGCCTGGATGAATGGGCAAAAATCTCAGTGGTCAGGTGCGGCGAGCTCATAGAGGCGGAGCCAAATCACTTACGGCTGTAACTGCTGCAAAAGGTAGTTAGACAAAGTAGTGTTTGGTTAGTTTTTTTGTTTTGTTTGTTTGTTTGTTTGTTTTTTTTGGTGGGGGGGGATCAATTATGTATGCTTAAGTTTTCTGTTATCTTGCCCAATTTGTTTTTTGAATCATATGTTTGCCTTCTTAATACATCTTTAAAGTTGTAGGCATGTCTGGTAAATTAAACGGTGCAAACTCCCAAAAAATCCATTTAAATTCCAGGTTGTGAGGAAAACAAAACATGTAAAAGGACGGGGGGACGGGGGTGAATACTTTTGCAGGCCTGGTTATGTGCTATTTACAGCAGTTAGCTTGCACCCAAACAGGCATTCCAGCTTCTTGCACGCACCACTGAACTACCACTAACACTTGGTTTCATAGCGAATCAGAGGTCCCGACGGTTCTCGGGGTGACAGCCAGACTTGCTTTTAATTAAGGTTGTTTCGGCCGCATTGCTCAGCCGAGCTTATCAGCCATCCATCGACTGGCTGACAGGAGGTCGGCAGCAGTGGAGGCACTCTGGAGTGTCAAGTTTCTACAATTATGATGCCACTCTATTGTTTGTAGATGTCTCCCATCTCTCTCTGTGTGCAAATTAATGCTGCCTTGGCATGCAAGGATATCCTCTATCAGATTGTAAATCCACCTGTGATTGGCTGACGTAGAACATGACTCCATAACGTTACAAAAACAGCTTAACGGAGAAGCAACTAAGGTCACGCCCTGAAAATCCTGACATAAAGGGTATATAAGAGGGATGGTGGTTATGATCTGACCCACACCCAGAGGGTATACAAGGCATAATAATGGACACTTCTCACGTCTGAATAGACGCAGCTGTAAGCAGAGGACACTGAACACTTACATACATACAGCAGGTTTTGAGGATAAAACCGTGTTGTGATACCGAGATAAGCAACACGTTATATGATCAGTTCAGCAGTGATGGTAACTAAAACTACGTTGCATTATATACAGTAAAATGGTACCGCAGTTCTAGAAAATGTAAACCAAAGTGCCGTGCGAAGGTATACATACTATTTCCTATTTTGTCATGTCATATAAAGGAACTGCAGCGCATTTCATTGGGATTTTATGGATTTTTTTTTCATATTGAAATCTGTGGCCTGCAGTTTAATTTTTAGCCAAAACTTTCAAGCCGTTACTTCTACAACTCTGAAGTATGTCTCAGTCACCTTTTTACAGCTAGAAAGAACATTTTGGCCAATTCGTTTTCGCAGAGAGTCTCCGTCAGATTGGACAGAAAAGTCCAGGAACATACATTTTCAAGTCACAAACAGACGCTAGTTCCTGGACTTTGGGCCATTTTAACACACGGATACGGTTTGCTCTAAACCATATCACAGTAACCCTAGCTGTATGTTTAGGGTCATTGTCCTGCTAAAAGGTGCACCTCGGCTCGAGCCTCAAGTCTTTTACGACTTTTAACAGGCCGTCAATGCGCTTCCTGCCCATCCTGTCATTTTAGGTGGACGGCTGAGTCTTGGTAGGTCTGGATTTATATTGAGAATAAACCACTGGACTCTACTTACTAATTAAGTAACTTCTGAAGGCAATCACTGTAGGGAATTTTATTACAGGAATTCAGCGTAAAGGGGGCTGACTACAAATGCACACCATCCTTTCCAGCGTTTTACTTATAAAATGTGCACTACATCTAATCATGGGCATGTGAGAACACGTACCATTTTCCTTCCATTTCAGTTACGTACAACAGGTTAGTGTGCCACATAATATCTAGGGATGGGAATCGAAAACCGGTTTCCTGTTCAGAACCGGTTCCGTGTGTTCCAATTCCATGGCACCGTTTGGCAGCTCGCTTAACGATTCTCTTATCGATTCCAGGCAGCACCAGAGCCGGGCAGCACGACTTACGTCACGTTTTTATGCAAGTTACGCACACGGCATTCAGTAAGCAAGTACGACGTGACCAGGCGTAAGTCTAGAAAAGCAAAACAAAACAAATGGCGCCTCATCGGGTAAAGCGATCGAAAGTCCGGTCAACAAGGAAAAATCAGTGGATCATTAGCTATACCTAAAACTAATACGTTCGTGGTGATTTAATGAATTTAGCGTTAATCAATAAGAAAATAAAAGCATAAATTGTCGTCTCGATCACTGTGTATGGCGGCGGCCATTATTGTCCGACATCACATCCTGTGACGTAATGTCGCGGTAAGGCACTGCGCTCTACAACAATTATTATTTCGGATTTCGAGAGGACTTCACCAATGAAATTCACGAGAGCTATTGTTGAAGCAACAACGTCCACGTACATGGCCGTTGGATGTAACAATACATCGGGTAAAAGTGAAAAAAACAGCTTTTTCACCTTTCCGATTCATGATCCACCACAGGCTGTTTTGTTGGATTACCAACTTTCCATCGAACTTCTGGCCAGAGAGAAAACACGTCGTCTGTAGCCAACATTTCAAAGAAGAATGTCTTCAAGATGACATGAGAGCGAGACTTTTCGGTAGGTTTTTCTTTTTTAAAATGTAGAATTTGCCGGAACATTTGTTTACCGACCAGAGGGGCGGAGGGATACGACACACTTAGAAAGAGTGCTCACTGTTGCGAAGCCCACTTATTTTATGCAACTTTGGTCTTATTTTTTCTAAAGTCGCTTGTAACTTTCATGAGTTGTGGTTTGCAGTTTTTTGGGCTTGTTTCTGAAAGTGAAGTCGATTGTTTGGGCTCTAAACTAAGTGACGTTGAAATATCCCTCCGCTGCAGCTCATCCTCACAGCAGCAGAGAGTAAACTCAGAAAGAGCCGATCTGCCCGTATTTTCTGCAGTTTACGGTTGCAATAACTGATAACTGCTGAAAGTAGATTAGGCGGTGCAGATCACCATTTTGAGCAGAGATTGGTTCTAAAGATGAGTTTTATACTCATCTTATAACATTGCAGAACCCAACCTATAAACCGTACTTTAATGTTTATTTGTTGTCTTTTTATGTCTCTAAAATGTTAAATTAGTATTACTTTAAATTTAAATGCTTAATACCATGTCTATCTTTGTGCAAGAGGTTAAAAAAATTTCCCCAAATTGAAATCGATAAGAGAATCCATAAGGAATCGAATCGTTTCACAGAATCGATAAGGGAATCGGAATCGTGAAAATCTTATCAATTCCCAACCCTAATAATATCTGAGTAAAATGCATTCAGGTTTGTGGGTTGCAAAATGCATAAAGGTTAAAAGGGCACGGAAACACGCGCAACGTGCAGCATATGCGGATTTTCCACAATATTTACATTTTATTCTGCATCCTGGCAGCCTGGACAGCAGAGTGAAAAGACTAGGACACACTCCCGCAAAGAGTTTGGCACGGACACAAGCACAATAATGAGTAACTGCTCCCTGAAAGCAATCATGACTGCCCAAGTCAGAGGCGATGCCACAAGGAAAGGGTGGCCTGTTGCATCCCAAATGAGCTCATGTCCTTCAAATACCTTCTCTTCAAACAGAGCAGGTACTGAAATGACGAAGCTGCTCAATGCGATGCATCCAGGAGAATGAGGTGACTGACATTTTATGTCTCCTGTCGCCACTCCACCTTCAGGAAAATTTCCTCCTGCGTTTCAGGCAGAAACGTAGCTCGTCTACACATGGTCTGGAAGGGGTTGCAGCTGGCAGTCCCTCAGGCGTGCTGCGGCCAAGCCGGGCTTCCCGGATTAGACGGTGAATGTGGCAGCGTTTTTACCACTGTTAAAAAAAAATGTGTGGTTGCTTGTGGTGGGAATGGGAAGTGGCAGCTCTGGAAGGACTAAGAGATAAGTGAGGTCATCATAAAGATGAATAGACGATTTAAAATCCCTGCGGATGGCCGCACATCCATCAAACCAAAGAGAAAAGCGCCGCTTTACCTTGGAGCGGAGCGGATACGAGCGATTTATCATCGTCCTGGAGGAAATGAAGAGATCATCTGCTGATTGGACCGTCACCACTTTAGACCAACTCCCCTGCGAACCCGCCCAGCGGACCTCGTCGCTCCCCTTTCCCTTTTCAGCGGGCAACTGTGGTGCTCCCGTCACATGGTTCTCGACTTTCTTGTGGTTTCGTCACAGGCCAAGATGGGAAACAGAACCTCCGCCACATGAAACATGGGGGGGGGGGAGAAAAACGGGGGGATAAATCCTCCTATAAAATACATGCAGATCTACAAATAGAAGAAGGCCGGGAAGGGGAAGAGGAGCGCTCGCCCTGACCGAACCCGGCACTCGCAAACGACACCACCGCCCCAGCAATGAGAAAAACAAGAAAAACATGCAGAGGATCGCTGGAAGACGGCTAATCGCCCTGTTATTATATTTGCTGGGATTTGTGACTAACGAACTCCACATTGCAACTCCATCCCAAAAAAATAAAAGATGGGTGAGACGCACAGATAAAATGGGGCTCGGCTTCGGTTCATGTGATCTCAGGAAAAAAAAAAAAAAGAATAAACAAGTTAACAAACAAATTGTTCCTCTTAAACGCATTGTCAGGTCAGATAAGTGCCAGAGTGATTTTCTCTTGTGTTAGCTACAAGGAACGAAAAGTAGCGATAATTACAGACAATTCTGCTTCCTCTCTCACATAGGGCTGACATAAAGAGCTCCCTTCCATCTTTATTATATGCTTTGGGCTTTAGGGACAGCTAAACAGGCTTTGTGCACAAGCGATATTTCCACTCTAATAAAATTACACAAAATGAGCATAGGCACGGACAAAAGACACATTTGTACAGGCAGGGACAGTTAAAAAAAAAAAAGCTGCACACAGAGCACTCCCGGGGTTTTGCAGACCTTCCAACGTCTACAAACATAGTTGACAGGAGAGGCAGATTACTCATACACAATAATCCGCTTCCTCTCCGCGGTGCGCTGGTAGCTATTACTGTTGTGGTGCTCATTAATGTCGGCGTAGTAGGAACAGAGGCCAGGGCCAGGCCAAACTGGGCCAGATGTGAGCAGGTTACAGAGTTTCTTTAAGGGGGGGGCACAGCTGGCTGTGGCACAAGTCTGGTTCCCCAGCGGTATCCGTTTCCACACCAAAACCACATCAGACCTCAGAGGACGGCAGGACCACGGCTGTATGCTTATTACGCATGTTTCAGTCAGACAGTCGCAGGTTGAGCGGAGCATATTTAATTAAGTTGGACGCGTCTTCGTAGAGAGGAATTCTGAACCTAACTGACCACACCATCTACCATCTACTTCTCTTCTTTAAGGACCCCCCCCCCCCCCCAAAAGCATCCTCTTTCAAGAAGGTCAATGAAAGTGCAAAGGCAAAAGGAGAGAGTCAATGTGAGGCTTCTCATTACCTACATAAAATCTCCTCTCATTTTCTGCTTCTGTCGCATAAGTTGTCGCCCAAGATAAACTGGGACTTCACCGAGTCCCAAAAATAGCCTTTAACGCCACAATTCTTCCTGCAGAAAACCCTCTGCTGCACCACCCTGTGAGTTCACCGCCACAGTTGCCACAGCGCCACACGACTCCCTGCCAAAGTCGGAGGGTAGCACCTATAAAACGCGGCCCCATCGCATTTTTTTGCGCTGGCCCTATTATTTAGCTCGGTAATGGAAAGAGTTTAATCTGCTGGAGCCGACGGTGGGTTGAAAACCGCAGCCGAAGTCCCCTCCGTTTGAAGCCGCTTTTAGTCAAAATAGTTCTTCTAATTCTAATTCTTTCTTCCCCAACAGTTGGATCTCAACTGATTTTTATAAAACACATAAAGCAGCATTTCCTGTCGTCGCCGAAACGACATCAGACAAAACACGGAGCGGGGTTTTGTGCAGGCTCTGTGACGAGGTGGGACAATTTAAGGTTTTGCTTGGCAGTAATTCAGTGAGTAACTAATGGATTGCAGGTTCTGACAAAGGACATAAAAGGCATCAGAAGACTTGCTGACACGCTTCAGGGAGAAAGCTGCTGGCAGACCGTTGACATGAGGCACCCGCTGACCAACCTGACATGAGGGTGGATGAGATGACGTGTCCCTTTATCTATTTGTGGCATCTCTTTAAGTAATACTCAGCGCAAGCCAAAAAAAATAAAAAAATAGGGAACGCTTCCAAACATCAAAGCTTCAGCACTTCTTTATTTTGTGACTTTAAATTATTTGCTGTTCCTGTTTCTTTGTGTAGAAATTCAATGAAAAGGAAAATGCCAAAAAAGGGGCTTCTTTGCTTATCTTGCACACATATGCAGAATACAAAGAGCAAAGGGTTGAATAAACAGAAAGATAAATCTCCCGTAATGTATGCCACTGAACCTGCTCTAAACCAGCTCTGACAGTCAGAGCAAACAAAGGCCTGCGCAGCCAGAGAAAAGCTGGGACCGTAAGGGATGGTGTACCAAGTAAGGTTGGTTAAATCTGCTGTGTAGCCAATACAACATGTAGAGCTGATCCGCAGTAATACAATAAATTAGGATGAAGTGAGGGGATGTCTTACGACAAAACCTTGTTTCTTTATTCCAATAGAATGAGCCTTTTTGCATGGTAAAATCTGCCAACAGGACAGATGTGACTCTGAACAGTGAATGGAGAAAAATGTTGTCTAGTGCATGGATAATAAAAAATAAATAAATAAAATAAATAAATCCAAAACTGTCCTTCATCACTGGCAAAGGGGATTATTATGTATATGTATATATATATATATATATATATATATATATACATATATATATATATATATATATATATACATATATAACTTTTGAATGGTGATGATGACCTTGTTGTGTCCACAGAGACAATGCACAGGCTTTCATTATCCTTTTTAAAGGACAGATGCATGGTACCAGGTTGTAGCCAAAAATGCTAATTTCCACCTGTAGTCCCTGGACAGGTTGATGTTTGTTAAATTACATTCAATTGATATCGTGAATTGATGATAAACCAGTGTAAAAACTAATTACATGGGTGGAAAAAAACTCAACCCATTCCACGCTCTGCCTCCCACCCTCCTGTATGTGCCAAGCAATAGAGGCACTAGAAACTCTGTTATCGCTTTTGGTTTAGATTATCAGCGGCCCCCAACCGACCACCTAACCACGGCTTCTCTACCAATACACCTCCACCATTAATTGACGTCTTCAAATCCCGAGAAGAGGGGAAAAAGCAGGTGGTAAAACTTGAGGCCCTTCAGTGCAGAAGTTTTCAAGGTGCCCTGATGTGAGCATCTGGGATCCATCCATCATAAACCCAACTGCCAGTTAGAGAACAGTGTGGATTGTGAAAGACAGAGTGATTGAAGGGGGAGTCAAATTAAGTGGGATGGAAAAGGGAAGAAAACAGAGAGAGGGAGAAACACAGAGGGAGTCAGGGTGGGACAAAGATGGGTTTTATTGTACCGCAGATTGTTAACCCAGGCTCTAATTTTCTCCGTCTTGTATACAGCTCCACTGAAGTGAACACTTTATTTCACATTTCCCCCCGTATTATCGACAGGGGTAACGAAGCCCAGACTTGTAAAATTAACAACAACCCAGACCCCAACGCCAGGGGTCTGAGCTTTAAGGCACAGATCTCATTCCAGAGGAGCTCTGTGGCGCAGCTGTGAGCGCCGGGGTCCTTCACCAGCAAACAAGCAACAGCAGCAGCGCCTATGAGAGCGAAAACATGTCCTGCTAATGCATGTCTTCTGCAGAGGGAGGAAGAAAAGAACACACACACACACACACACACACACATACCCATATGGGTTCCTCATTGCAGGCATCCTTTGATAACCGCACGATCTGCGACTCGTGATACAAGTCATGATGGCTGACTCCTGCTAATGGCCTTGTACGCCTCACATGAGGGTGTTTCAAGGTTACTCTTCTTTCTTTTGTTTTGCCAATAAGTGGATGGTAAAACGATCTCTTAGCGAGCCTTACGATGTCAGATTCTTAGATAAACACAGGCAGTGACAAAACATCCATTAAATTCACTCCGACCCACATCGGTCCAGCTCATTCCTTCGTTTTCCCCTTTTTAAACTCCCATGGTTCCCTAAAAACGCACCCACAGTAAGAATGAAAGGGAGTAATTTTCACCAGCGCACAAGCCGCAGTATTTTAAGACGGATCCTATGTGGCGCGAAGGAAGGTCACGGACACATGCACACTGGCTCCCTTTGTTTCGCTGCTGGTAAGGCCGGCGTCACCGCCGTGATGCCATTCTCACCCACTCGTTGAGCTGTAGATATCGCCCACGGAGAGTGTGTGAGTGTGCGAGCTCACATGTTTGAGGGCACATGTCTGTCAGTTTCCTAACCCCTCTCTTCACAACACACCGGTTTCTTAAAAGCAGTAATCAATTTGTGGCTCCATCATGTAAACAGTGCAGCCAGCGCTGTTTGCTCTATAATTTCATGGAATTCAAAGCCGAGCCGGTCCAGCGTCGTATGAGGCATTAAACAGAGTTTGATTCTGGTGTCCATTTCCACCACCAACATCCCTTTTAGGCTGAACATTTGCAGATTCCACAGTTAATACTTGTTTTATAGTTTACAGCAATGAATTACTCAAATTGACAACAAACCAGAATTCTATTTTCTTGAAATGGCACCAGTTGTAAATAGACAGAGGAGGTATGATTATTTTTCTGCCTCATTTGTACTCATTTGTGCTGGCTGATGAGTCCGGTGTGCAGCCTATGTTTAACTGGTTGCAGTTGCATGCAAACACTGTCACGTTCTGGTTTATGTTTAAGGTATTTTGCCCTCCTTCCTTAGGTTCTCTGGTTGCTTTGAGTTTTGTCTTGTCTAGGTTCTTGTTTACTGTTAGTTTATCCTGTTTTGTCATCAGTTTTAGTCTTAGCTTTATTTTCTATTTTAGGTTTGTACTTCAGGGTTGTTTTGTTCTTTATTAGATCGTGTGTGTGTAGTTTGTTTCTGTCCACTTGTCTTGTCAGCTATTTATATTTGTCTGATCTGTTCTTGTTTTGAGCCTCAGCACTGATGTCTGGTCTAATTACTTATTCTGCACACCTGCCTAACTCCACCCCTGCTGCAATCACTTCTCACCGGTTTCACCTGCTTCCACCTCCATATAAACTGTTGAGACCAGACATCAGTGCCAGGTCGTCTGTTTGAGTATAGGTGAGTCTCCTCTGCAAGTTTGTTTATTGGTTTGCTTTTGGATTTTTGACCACTTGTTCCCCAGAGATCTGAGCCACCCTATTTCTGTCTGTTCCTGCCCAACTGGACTGTTTGTTTCTCTGCCCTTTTTGGTTTTTGGATTTTGTTAATAAATATTATTTTACCGAACCTCTGCTGGCCTGGCTGAATTCTGGGTCCCTTGCCTCCAATTCATGACAAACACGGCTTGAGATTGATTTACAAATAGTTAAAGTGTGCAAAAAAATGGCACCCTTGCTAAAGAACAAGTTGCAAAAGTGTCTAAATTCCTAACAATAAAAACATTAAGTAGGGAGGTGATGATAAAGCGACAAGTTGACGATATGAAATCTATATGTGGTAAAACTAAGAATCTCAAAAAAAATCACAAAATGTGGTTAAATATAATAATAGTTTATAATCATTGCAGGATAATTATTAGGTTAAAGCATGTATATGTTCCCTGTTTTCATGCCTGCCTATATCTAAGGTGGTCCTAATGCTGAAAAAATAAGTGAAATAAAATGTTCAAATTATAACAATCACTTTAATTTTCACTAGTTTTGGTATTTTAGTTTTTTGGACTTTAGAATATCAAATGCAATCAGTATTCTTAAAAGAAAACAGTGAAAAGGGCCCTCTACTTTAACATGATGACAAAAAAAAGAAGAAAAAGAGAAAAAAAAATAACATGATTGGAAGCTACCGTTAGCATTGTTAGCATCTGATTCAATGTTTGGCTGCCAATGATTTCCTAAAGCACTTACAAATCATTCAAATTGCTTCTGGTATTGTTTGTATTTTCTACAAGGTGGACTGAATTTCAAGACAGTGGGGTCTTTTCGATGTTTATGTGACCATATTCTGTGAGCCAGTCAAAAGAAGTGTTAGTTACACAAAATAAGAGACTGGTGAACCCCTTTTGGCAAGTGAGATGTTGATTTATTTCTTTTTTTCCGGGTAATTGTAAAATTACGATAAGTTGTAATTTTATAAGAACTGTTACAAACAAGTGCAGCCCTCCACCTGCGTTAAAATGAGGACTGTTGAGTATCTTGTAAAGTTATACTTTGGTGCTTGTTTGACAAATTTAGAAATAGAAAATATTTTTACCACATCAGTGGTGTTTCATGAGACAGGCCACACTCTGTCAAAAAAATGCAATTGCATCTTAAAGGGGCCTCATCCAGTACTATGATTTTACGAATTTCTATGCCAGAAGCTCACTCTGGTTGCAAGCAAAGGTTTTCCGATTAAATGATCATATAAATGGCTTATTATATTTTATCTCCGTGCTTTGCACTTAGTTTTGTCTCTATTTGTTATTTGCAAATTGAAAATGCACGCAATGAGTAAACAAGGAGAGGCAATGCAGCAGAGCGAGTCAGCAACGCTCAGGAGAGGTGCGAAAAAGATAGAGGTTAAGTAAACCTAACCCTGTAGATCGGGTTGGTCTTCAACCACGCCGAGCTGTCACTTTACTGCCAAGCATTGCAGGACGATCCACTGGCTCTTACAGCAGCGGCGACAATTGCGGCCATCTCGCTTTCTGATGGTTCCATGGTACTGCACGCAGATGGCAGAAGTTCCTTTCAGGCTCAGAAAACTATCAGGATGGACGCTTGGCATATTTTGTTTTATTTGAAGATGACTATATTTATAATATATTTTGTGTTGTTTTTTTTATGGTCAAAATATGTGACATGGCCATGTTTAAGACCATGTGATCCTTTTATACATTACCTTTAAATTAATGCTACTTCCCATCAAACGACAAATACTTTTCTACGTATATTTATAGCTATTGTGTTTAATTGGTTTTAATGTGAATCGATTATGAAGTCAGGCACTGGTTTTTTTGAGGCCTTAATTAGTGGTGTGCCTTATTGGATTGGCTCTGATTCTTGCGACATTGATTCAGATGTTGTTCATCTAACTCGTGCCCTTTGGCCGTCACGTCAAGGCTGAAGCTAACACCAGAGCCAGAAATGCTGCGCCAAACAGAAAACCTAATGATCAAGAGAAGGGTTTGCTACCAAACCCACCTGTTTTTTATCATCCTGTTTGTGTTCCGGATCGCCGCTATCCGAGGAATGTAAATTATACATGGTTTAGGTTGAGGTTCAGTCCTGTGATGGCTGTTGCGGGGGAAGTTGTGTGTGGAACCTTATGGACCCCTCCTCATCTTAGCCCCACAACAGAACCCACCCGCCTTCCCACTCACCAAATATGCCGCTCTCAGCAGGTCTGTGTGATTACAGGGTCCAGGAACGATGAGGTAAATAAGGAGTTCAGGTTCTGAGGGGCAGGATGGATGTAACAGAGCCTGTTAATGCTAAAACGAAATGAAAACAAACAGTCCAAAAGTCCCACACCGCGGCACTATCAAAGCGCAGCTAACTTTTCTGTTTACTTTAACAGACAAAGTTATTAAAACAGATGGCTTATCTTTTCCTATAGTGAACCATAGCAAAAGCATGACATTCGATAAGAGAACCAGCAGCCTCTTCAAAGCAGCGCCGAACATTTTTAAGGATATGATCAGTATATTCCCTTTTTTTAAAAAGAAGAAAAAGAGGATTATCACAGTAAACTGCACTTCCCTTTCATTTTCCCCCTTTCTTCATCTGTTTTCCCCTATTTTTGTAAGAACTAACAATCGTAGACTTACTTTCAGTTATTTGCTGCCTTTTTAAAATTTGCTGCATACTAGTTTAATCAGTCATTTCCTGTTGTGGGAAATTTTCATGCCAGAAGTCAAACATGTCACCAAAATTGAATTTGGAAAACGAGTAAATCAGTAGCAGCAAAGGGTTATGAGAAACTCTACTCTGTTTAAACCTCTGGAGATTATCCAGCAGGTTAAGGAGGTAATTTCTTTTGTAGTTTTTACGCACGAACAACAGTTTATTATAACCACGAGCAAATATTGAGCACATTGATTGTTGCCATGAACAAGCTGTCTGTTTGCTATCATCTGCCAACGTTAAAAACAGCAATTTGGAAAATGAACGTTTTCACAACAACAAACTTCCATATATTTTATTTGGATTTAATGTAACAGACCAACACAAAGCAGTACAGAGTATGGTGTATTAACGAACCTACCATGACACCGGAGGAGCTGCAGTGATCCACGTCATGTGGGCGGATCGGCTGAAAGCAGCCCTGTTATTTGTGCACTAAACAAATCTAACCTTCATGGTAGAGTGGTAAGAAGGAAGCAACGGCAGAAGGAAACCCATAAGACGCCCTGGTTGCTGTCTGCTTCGAGCCCCAAAGGGGACAAAGGAGACGTGTGGAAGAAGGAGCCCAGATTAAATGAGTGACAGAAAAAAATAAAAACATACCAAAAACACCATCCACATCCACAAATCCTGGCGGTGGCAGCATCATGCTGATGGGATGCTTTTCTTCAGCAAGGACAGAAAAGCTCATCTGAATTTTCCAGAGGCTGGGTGAGCACTCTAGCTTCCAGCAGGACAACACTAAGCCTATAACCAGAGCTACGACAGACTGGTTTATACTAAAAGATGATCAGGTGTTTTAATGGTCCATTCAAAGTCCTGACCTAAATCCAATTAAGGATCTATGGGACAACTTGAAGAAGAAAGCAATTAGAGGCATGCTCTAAAAGAATTACAGTCGTAATTGCAGCAAAAGCAGCATCTGTAAAGTACTGATTGAGGGGATCTTAATATAAACCCTATGTGCTGCTTTGAGTTGGTCTAGCACAGAAAATCCTAATAAAATACGTCGACTTTTGTGGTTGTAATGTGGATTTTTTTGTAAAGGTTCAAGGGTTATGAATACTTTTACACTTATATATGGTAATGTAGACAGGCCTCTTCTTTGTTATTTCAGTAAAGAGGCTCTTGTAAATTTTAGAAAACTGCTAATTGCAATATATAATCATTCATTTAATTTATACGAATCAAGTGCTTTAGAGTCCAAAAATTTATATACTTAGGCAGCACAATTTCACAGAAGTTCCATTTCAATTCAGTAAAAAAAATGAGAATAAAAGTCTGAAAATTAAAGCTGTTTTAATGACTCATCTGTTATAAGAAAAGTTATTAAACATAATTAACATCAATGTGAAAAACAAAAATCCTACACAAGTACGTAGATGTTCTCCAAAGTAACTTTAAAAACAGCTCCCAGCTCCTATTTGTTGATGTGATTGTAAGGAGCGCTGAGATCAGATCATTTGGAAACAGCACAATGCAAAGTGTGAACAATCCGACGCTAACCTGCGCCAGAATTAGCAGGATGGCAGCTCTGAACTGGGGCTTTAGAAAACGGCAAAATGAAGAAAAGCTATTTTAAATTCAGCACGTCTAAATGTAGTTGTATCCCATATGGGAAGGTTAAATCCTGGCTAACACAATGCGGTTACTCCAAGAAGGTAAAGAGTTAAAAAGGTAAAAGTTAGAAAAACCAAAGGGTTTGTATCCATCTGGGTGAAGCAGTGCACTAAAGGCTGGAAATTCAAAATTCAAAAACTCTCACTAATATCCTTCGTATCCTGGAGATTGGGCCTAAACTGACCAAGTGGCCCATGGAGGCTTAAGCCTTCCTGTTGTGTTTAAACATAACTAAAACAGCGGAAGTCATTTGTGCTCCGTGAATCACTGTCGATACACTAAATATGGGAGTTTGCCCAGGGGGAGGGCGAACGTCAACAAAAAGCAGTCCTAATGAGCACAAATCTGGAGGTTTCAGCAACTTTTACTTCTTGTTTGCATTGACGAATAAACAGACTCCATGTGTGGAGAGTAAACATGAACTCATCTGCGTTCAATGACTCTCCGGCATGCTTGTTTAGAGAGAGGAGAGAGTGGTAAACACGGGGGGTGAAGGCCCCAGTGGGTTTGTTTTGTCTATCGTTGTAAAGATGGAGGCACTGGCCCATTTCCTTTCGCTCTTTGGCATGTTTACATCAATCTTCCTTCTCTTCAAACTCTCTTAAATTATGAAGAAAATCTAGAAAGCATCAGTCAAGTTTTATTTTTTTTTACTAATTCTTGCTGGTTTTAGAACAGTCCCCCAGTTTTTCCCCAAACAAGCTTTATTTTCCCCCCCTATGTAACTCATACTCCCTGACCTGGTCAGAGCGCCACTGCTAATATACGAAACAACAAAAGGTTCTCAGATAAAACGCAACTGAGAGCACTTCAGCAAACACAACCCAAACAGCACAATAAGCTGCTGAAGAGGGGACCACAGTGTTCAACAGAAGAACCCCTTTTAAAAAAGCCTTGTCTCTGGTTCCCGAAACTGACCGGGAAGGGATCGGTTTTCACTGCGGTTTGTGCGGCTGTGGGAAGAGCAGCAGAACCGGGAACCAGATGGTTGTGCTAAAAGACAGGGGGCATCTCACTGGCCTCCCCCAGACGGGGATCCATTACGGGGGGGGGTCCATTCAGGGCTGGTAGATTCTGTTTCATGACATCGGCCGAGTGTGACCAACACTCGGGTTGGCGTGGAACGTCGCCCAGTGCCACGGTAGGCTACGGTAGGCTGCGGCAGCGACAGCCCGTTTTGTGTTCACCTCTGAGAGCTGCGTTCACCTTAGACACAGGACAGGCAGCTAAATCAGGGCCCCTTTACGACTTGGGTTACATCCCTTTTGACTTAAAGCCTCTTTCAAAGTGCCCAGTGTTGCAATAGGATATGACAAGCCCCACGGCTTCATGGACAATGGCTGTTTCTGGAAGCGACTGACTGAAATGTTCCTGTGCACTCTTTAACCTCATTTTACTATCGCCAAAGCATCACAGCTTGAGTTAATGGATGTTTATTTGCATATTCTTGAAAGAAAGGAAGACCACAGGAAAACACGCTCAGTGTTCTCTGATCCACCAAGCATTCCCCCTGTCACGGCCTCTTAGTCCTGTCCACTGCTGGCTTTGTTCCTCTGTTTGCTGTCCACTTTGCCTGGTCTGCTTACTTCACTTGTCCAAATGTTTGCTCTGTCCACTTTGCCGTGTCCACTTGCTCAGCCCCATCTGCGGGCGTCATGACAAGCAGGAAAGTCGACAATTTTCCTCTTCAGCCACAGGCTGTTGCAGCTGGATCCAAACCAGAGGCTGGAACCCGAACGGCGGAATTACTCTCCATTTATTTAAAGTGGTTGACTTTGTCTGCTGCAGTTTTCGTGGGCTCCTGCCCAACCAAAACGGTTGTATGAAAAGAAAGTAAAGTTCGTCAGACGGGTCATGCCTCAGACAGTAGCAATTTAACATCCTCCTGCTATGTTCTTGGTTTTGATGCTCAACAGCTAAAACTGCAAGTGACAGCGCAAAAATACACGCTTGCTTTGAAACTTAATCTTTATTGGGAATGTTTACCAAAATACTTGAACAATCCCTGGTGAGATCTCTGGAACGTGTCGAATCAAAGAAAGAACAACTGTGTTTAAAGGCTGCATCAATAATTCGATTAGGAGGAGAAATAGGGTGCCAGGACGATTCTTGGCCTAAAGCTAAATACATCAAACCAACCTCTAATTGTTTGTTCCTGTTTTCCTTGGGAGAAAACATCAACACATTAGCATGTGAGCACCTTAACGGAACAGCAAAACGTCATATTTGTTTTGTACATTAAGCTAGTTTGTGCAGTGTTTTCCTCCGAGGCCTCAAACCTTGCGTAAAATTCCATCCTTTGGTAATTCGATCGTAAAGAGAGAGGAAGTGTGATCCAGATTATTTAGAAAACAGTGAAAGGAGGAAAGGTAGAAACCATTAACCAACTACGACATTTAACCAAAAAGGATTATGAAACAAAATAAAAATGTTTTGTATTTTACGAGTCATTGTAGTTCAGAAACCCAACATGTTACCATGGGAGAAAAATTAAAATGAAGGACGCTTGTCCAAGTTTTATTTGTGAACTAAAAAGGTCGGCTTTAGTGCCACATCTTTTCTTAATTCAAAATCAGAATCTCAAACATTTCTAAAGAAAAAATTCTAACTAAATGCGAGCACATACAGCCCTTTAGCACCAAGAGCTGATTCAGATGGTAAATTTATGTTTGTTTGTGACATACTCTCATGTCTTCTCTGCCAACATTTTTTTCTTTTACTAAATGGTAAATGGCTTGTACTTGTATAGCGGTTATTATTAACTAGTCTGACGACCCCAAAGTGCTTTACAATCAGTCATTCACACCCTGACGGTGGTGAGCTATGCTAGCAGCCACAGCTGCCCTGGGGCAGACTCACAGAGGCGAGGCTGCCATACATCAGCGCCACCGAACCCTCTGACCATCACCAGTAGGCAGTTCGGGTGTCTTGCCCAAGGACACAACGACAGAAGGTCGAACCGGCAATCCGCCAATTGTAGGATGAACTCCCTAAGTCCTGCTTCACTGTCGCCCCCACAACTAGGTACTACTATAGGTACCCAAAATTCTGCCACATGGACAACTTAAAACCTGCAGAGGTTTAGTCAGATGGCAATAGTTTTTGACTCCACCAACGCAATCAGACGTCACCTCAAGAAGTACTTCCTGTCTTACTTCAAAACAAGACGCAAACAAAAGGCTATATTACAAACGCAACTATTCACTGCTTTCTGAGACATACTTCACTTCCACAAGGTGTCGTTATACCCTTAGCATAAAAATTATATGTTTACAACAGGGACATTTGTCAGTTATTTAAAAATGTTTATAAAAAATCCTTTTAAATTGTTTCCCCTTTTCAAATTTGCTTAACAAAAATTGGCAGAGGTAATTTAAAAGTCAATTTTGATTAAAAAAATGTATCACAAATCTTTTAGAACTATATTCTGTCTGAAAGTTTAAACGCCCTTGGCAGACCCCCTGTTGGTTTGGGAGGTTTCGTTTTCTTGGTTTTGATCCTGGAAAGTCTAAACTAAAAAGGTAACTTTTAAACTTCATCTTGATCTGAGACCGTCTACAAAAACACTCACTCAACCAATCGCTGATCATACAGCACCTAATCAGTAATGTGATCAGCAAGAAAAATAAGATGCTGGGATGATTCAGAGCCTGAATCAAAACAAATCAAACCAACTTCTAATTGTTTTTGCTCGGTTTTGGTTGGCATTGAAGCAACCCATCATCCTTTGAGCATTTTTATGGAATAGCGATGCTTAATTTTGTTATACAGAAAGCCATTTTTGTGCAACGTTTTCATGCATGAGCCGCTTCCTCCCCTGCGGCAGCGAACCTTGCTTAAAATTCCTTTGTCTGGCATTTAAATTGAGTTTTGATAATGAAAACAAGCATTTGTTTTAGAGTTAATAGCATCCGGGGAGGAAGATTAGACTTTATGCTACTTCATTTCAGCTCTCCGACAACTTGATTTACCCTCTCACCCTGGAGTGCATTTTCAGCTGATGGACTCAGACTGCTGCAGGGAGCACCGGCGAAGCTGAGGAAGAGAATATCATTTGGCAGCGACTGGAGTTGGTCTCCTAATGCAAATGTCAGTGTGCGCGAAGAAACACAACTCATGCATATTAGTATTCAAAGAGCAAGAACTTGGTTGCAAGACAAAAGAGGAGAAATCAGTCTGGATACTTTGGATTGCAGAGAATTGTGAAGAGCATGGGGCGTATAAAACAAAGAAACACTGTCTGACTTCAGAGCGGCAAAAACCTCACAAACCAGCATTCTGACCACATGAATCGGGCTCTCCCACCTAAGCATTGTTTATCTCTTTCAAGCCTGACAGTTGTGTACAGCCTGCAGCACTTTGACAGTTTAATTCCACGCTGTCTGCCTGGACCGCCTCTGTGGATCAGAGACCAAAGTTAAACACTTTCTACTGGGACCTTTTGTACTTTTCCAGACCATCACATCTGTCATGCCTTGCTCTGTTCACTTCTGGTCACAGGTTTACATACACATCATCTGCTTCAATTTCATATTAGGTTTTTAATGATGTATTTAAATAGTTTTGGGGGTTTTTTTTCCTGGTGGACTCGGTGAACAAGAATTTAGACAAGTTTACATTTGTTGTAAATTTTCTCTTATCAGCACAAGGTATTTGACTGGCAGAATTAATAGAGTTAATCAAAATTGGTAGGACCCAACATTAAGCTTAACATTAACCTTTTTTAAATCTTATATCTTTTGAAGACATTAAACTTCCTATATGATCTGTCACCCCTGAAATAAACCCTGATGAAAATATGTGGGCCAGGTATGTCAATTTAACTACGCATCCTGCCAGCAAAGGGGCCAATTACCCATCCAGAACCCAGACAGATGCTTATTGTCGGCTATAAAATGTATGTGGTGTAGGTGCAACTTCCTAAGTGTCCTTTACCCAAACATTAGTCAGGGTGTATCTATAAATGTGAGCATCCCTGTACTATTTTGACCTTGTGGCAATTACAGAACATCTACAATATATTAAAGCTTGTAGACCCAATGCCGTTTGCGTTTTCGTTCTGCCTTTGAAAAAGATCTGTTCAAATTGGTCATAAATCTTTTTTAAATTAGTGAGAAATTCAAGTCCATGAGCAGAGTAGGGGAACTGGTGACTGGGAAGAAGGCATTGGTCGACACTGATGCACCACCGACACGGTCATGAATCCTGAAGCTGGAAATGGCCTTGCCGCTTTGCATTCTGGTTTGGCCGATGAACCGCCTGAGCAGGTGGTGATTTGCACACGCAAAAAAAAAATAAAAAAAATGAAGGGCTGCCCTCAACGGAAGTTCAAAAACAGAATCCCGAGAGGGGAAACACAGAGAGAGAGAGAGAGAGGTACTTCAATCAAAGGAACGTAAGCCTTTGAACACGACAGGATGAGAATCACAGTGGTACCATAATGAGCATGATTGTGTTTATAATAACTAGGTCTGTTTCTGTGTCTTAGCGGTTGGTGGTTTCTTTTTCTTTAGGGCGGTCCAGTCCCTTGGCATGGGAAAACCAGGGCGTCGCCCACAACCTGACCCTTGGCGGGGCAACACCCAGGGGTCAACAGGAAGTAAATGGGCAGAAGTATGACACAGAGACACACAGTTTGAACCATGAAGGGTTTTTCCCTCTGTCCGTGGACACCCGATCATCAGCCAGATTCAGCTTAGTTTTTAGGCAAAGTGAATTGAGGGAATTCTTCAGAAATTTGGCCTGTTTTCACAAGTCAAAGCCTGCTGGGTTTTGGAAGTGTTGAAAAGTGTAAAAAGGAAAATAATCCTCTTTGTTTGCTCCTGTTTAGCCTTTCTAATCTGGATGGGAAGCTTCTGAGTGTAAATTTGTCTGTCTTTCAATCTGTCATCAGTATGTAACGTTAGTGGGGGTGCTGTCAGCGTCTATTGCTTTAGTTTTGAAGATTTCTACATGTAACATATGTACTGATGCTCAGAGGACGGGCTGCAAAGATGTTGCTTAGAGATTTAAAATACGAGCTAAGCAAATGCTTTGGCCAAACTACCAGACTGACTGCATATGAATTTTTCATTGCGAGCACTTTCAGCAAACTCTGAACTATCTAAAGTTTCTCAAAACGCTAAGATACCTGCCTACAATAATGCAACTGTGACTTCATAAAGAAACAGGCAGCTACTTAGCATTTTTGTTTTGACTTAACAATCTCGTTTTCAGATAAAGTCCTTGTGTGTCTTCTTTTTTTTTAGCGCCCTTTGTTGTCTCACTGCAGTCAACTTCTCGGGACATTCCACTGGAGATTTATGGGGGGCTCCATATGGGCTAGTGTGCGACTCATTATGCACAGATGCGACACAAAGAGGAGACATACTGACTGAGTTTGTTGTTAAAACAACCGGGACGAGCTGACTGGATCTGCGCCTTAACCTTCAGGACTTTAAAAGAAGCCTCCAGAGAGTGTTGTAAAAGTTTTAGGGAGATTAGCCCATTTGTCAGAGCACTCATCATCCCACTGAGTGATGACAGAAAAAGGACAGCAAAAGCAACCATGTGTGCCCAGAAGATTGTTCCGCCCTCTGATTAATGCAGACAGTTTTGTGCGCCCTTGAAAGACCGACAAGGGACTTGCAAGGTCTCGGTTAAAAAGCTGGAGAAGTTGGGTTACGTCCTAATAAATGTGTAATCCTTTCATCCAAATAGTTTTAGTGAGATGTTCTGAAATATGAAGGCCCAGGCCAAACATGGGAGGGATATAATAAACATCACATGCTGTGACTTATTCGCAGGGAAAAGAAGACATCTTGAAAGAGAAAGCTTTGATGTCAACAGCTTCAAAACTATAAAAAATAAAAAGCATCCATTTTACACATCTTTACCACAAACTACAATCAATTCTTGTTTCAGCACCTAGCCCACTATAACAGAGGTTTACGCTGAAATGTACGCCTTCCTAAATGAATGGCGACGCTCATAAAGTTTAAAAAAAAAAAAAAAAAACTTAAAAAAATATTTTAGTGCAGCTGTATGTTCACACACTAAAACATATAAAAACAATCCAATCTTTAATTTCAGTAAATGATTTCAATTTGGATAAACTCCCACTTTAAAGGAGCATAGCCTAAATTCCAGGAATTTTGCAGACGTCTGCCCCCTCTGGCGAAAAAGTGAAATGAAACTCACGATGCAATGATTACAAGTACAAATCTGATAGTCAAACCGGACACAGAGTTACGTTTAAAAGGTTTATTGAATAAGTTGAGTTGTGATAGATGAGGCAGGCAAACAGAACCAGACTTGACCAGATGCAGACAGAACCAGCAGTGCATGACAAGATGCACTGGAAGCAGGTATTGGTAGGGAGAGAACCAGGTGGAATGACTTGAGGTAATTAGTGGCAGCAGCAGGTGCAGCTGATTAGGTGCAGAGCGGTGGCATGTAGGTGGCTGAGCAAACTGAGCTGATTGGATGGTGATTGATGGTTGAAGGGAGTGGAATAATAATCAGTCCAGAAAAGTACAAACAAAAACCTAAATCATGACACACACGCCACTTTATTAGGTACACCTTGTTTCAGGCTGGACTCATTTTGCATCCAGATCTGCCTTAAACCTTTGAGGCATGAATTAAACACCGTGCCTGAAGAATTTAGTACAAATCAACATGACAGCATCACAGACTTGCAGCTCATTTGTTGGATGCAAATCCTGCCTTCAGACCACATCCCTAAGGTCATCTTTGGGAATGAGCTATGGTGATTGTGGAGGCCATTTGAGTAAAGAGAACTCACTGTCATGTTCAAGGAGTCAGTTTCATGGGCTGGACTTTTCCATCAAACGATGGTAGCTCTGTAGCCATACGAATATTGAGATGGTATGCAAGAAAACTCAGATCTTAGTTGACAGGAGGGGCACCAGCTCTGCTCTTCTGCTGCTGTCCATCTGCTTTAAGGTTTAGACATATTCCTTGTTTAGAGATAATAGTCAGTGTAGCTTGGTTTTAATGACTGGTTATTTGAGCTACTGTTACCTTTCATATAATCTCAAACAACTCTGCCCATTCTCCTCTGAAATCAACAAAAGACTTTCTACACCACAACTGTTGCTCGCTAGATAGTTTTCTCTTTTTCGAACAATAACATATAAACCCAAGAGACAATTGTGTGTGGAAATGCCCAAATCAACAGTTTTTTCCGAAACACCCAGATCCCAAAGAACATGCGGCATTCAAAGTCCCTTAAATCACTTTTCTTTAACATTGCTCAGTTTAAACTTCAGCAAACTGTCTTTGCCACATCTAGAAATCCCGCAAACGCACCAAATTGCTGCCATGCCATTGGCTGATTTGCTAGTTGTGTTAACATCCTCACTCGCCAGTGAGTGTACACAAATGGCAAAAAGAAGCGTGTGGGAATCAATGGCACGCCACGTATGATATCATAATACCAAATATTGTATCCAAGCAGTCCTTGGCAACAAATTAAGGTTATGATTAAAGCTGTTTTTGATATAAAATAAATATATTGATTTTAATACTCAGCATTTTCTTGCTTCAACAAGAAATTTTCAGCTACTTAAATCAGAACTACAAATCAAGTCTTGCACACATCTAGGAAAGTCTTAAACTCCACGGTTTTCACTCTTAGACAAAGTCTTGATCATCCCAGCTACTCACAGATGCATTGCTCAGCACACAAACACTGCAACGCTCCTGTCCATGTGAGCGGTCTGTCTGGACGAGTGTCTGCTGCACAGAAGCTCACCAGGAGGAGAGGTTTCCGTCTTCCTCTACAAACCGGAAAAGCTGGGAACCACAGCACCCACATCTGAGACCCAGACCCAATGAATCTTCTTCCCAGAATGCCCACTGACAACCCCCATCCAGAGCTCCGAGGGCTTACCCACACACTAAATCCCTTATGTTAAAGTCTTTAAAAACCCGCTGTCTCTTCTGAGACTGACACTCCGTCACGATCACCTCCGCCAACACAAGCTTGTGTTTCTTCCACTGCCTGAAGACGGTCTGTTATTATGTTTCTGAGGAAGACGAGTCAGAGTATCCGTCCTTCGTGCACACACTAACAAGGATCCCTCTGTCTCCGGGGTCAAAAAGGTTGACAAAGACAGACCATAAACCGAACTGTATCGGCCGCGTTTACAAGTTGGGAAAAAGGATGAGGTCGATAAGGAAATGCTGAACGGGTATATGAGGGAGAGTTATGGGCCTGGTCACACGGTGGCATGTGTGTGTGTGTGTGTGTGTGTGTGTGTGTGTGTGTGTGTGTGTGTGTGTGTGTGTGTGTGTGTGGGTGTGTGTGTGTGTGTGTGTGTGTGTGTGTGTGTGTGTGTGTGTGTGTGTTGGGGGAGATGAATGGTGCAGAACAGGAGACCTTTCGACACTTGACGGGCCTCCTAATCTTGAGCAGGAACACTGAAGGTTTATAGGGATTCCGGACACTTACAGCTGCTTGACATCTGAACTTCACTCAAAACTTCACTTCAAATCAGAGAAGATATAAAGTTTGTTTGCTCTGTAAGTAAATAAATTTATATTAAAAGAAATTATATAATTTCATATCAATGATATCTTCCCTTTTTTTTTTTTACATTATCTGACTAATCATATGTGGAAACCAGGTTTTGTACCCAGTACTGTAAAAAAGTAATAAAAATAAATCAAATTAATTTTTTTTACAAACTTTTATTTATTAGATCAATGTGTAATTATTATGTAAAACTTAACTGTGATAACCCTAGCTCCTTGAAGAACAATTAAGAGACACTTCTTTGCCAGGCATTGCCTACCACCCTACCTACTGACATGATTAATCTTTTTTTTCCCTTTTTTATGCTCTTTCTTCTGTGTATGAAAGGATTTCATAAACATTTGACTCAAACCTTAATTTAATTAGACACATTTGGTCCTAAATGTGGGTCAGTTCCTTTTTTCAACAGACAGTTGGCAACTCTAGTGATAATATGCACTGGCATCATCATGTGGATATTTAGTGGATTATGTGACACATTTTAGCATTTTTTATTTTAAACAACTGTGGACAATCATGTTATTTGTCATAGCCTGAAGTAATGATGCTATTAACATTTTTAGATCCCTGTGTTTTTTGTCACTGCACTGTGTTGTTTTGTGTCTGGCTTTGCCTGCTCGGGAACAGCAGATGGAAATGAGCTTTGGCTAAAATCTCACATTTACATTGCGGTCATTAATATGCACTGACCCTTTTAAGAATAAATAAAAACAAGTACATACTGTCATATACACTCACTGGTCACTTTACAGGTATATCTGTTTGATCGTGGTTTACTGTCTCTGAACCACAGATGAGCTACAGCAGCAGAAGGCCGCTGCTGTCTGCTAAGAACAAGAAAGCAATATTACAATTCACACAATAAAACTTGCCTGGCCTGCGGAGTCTCAATCTCAGCAGCAACCTTTGGACGGTAGCGACAGAATACCGCTAAACAACATGAAGGCATGGATCCGTCCTGCACTGTCTCAACGGTTTAGGCTGCATGCGGTGATCTGATGAAATACTACAGCTTACCTGAGTATGGTTGCAGACCCCTTTATGACTGCATTGTACGCCGCAGGATAATGCACCATATCGCAAAGCTTTTGTCATTTCAAAACGCTGCCTCTTGAGCATGACAATGGGTTCAATGCACGGCAATACCCTTGAGAGTCAAAAGATTTCAGTCCAACAGAGAAACCTTAGGGATGTGGTGGTATGGGCGTGTTTCATCATGGGTGTGGAGCTACTGAACATAACATATCAATATCAACCAAAATGGCTAAGGAATGCTTCAGATGCATTTTTGAATCCATGCCGTGAAAAAGTTATGAAGGCAAAAATTGCAACATGGTACAAACAAGGTGTGCCTAATAAAGTGGCTGTCGAGTGAGTAATGTGAGTCCTGTTTATGCTTTCCTCTCATTCTTAGCCTTAACCTCATGTTTTGTTGAGTTCGTACCAGAGAGCAGGATGAGGAGGCATGACTTCCTGGAAGAAAATTAAGGGTGTTATTTTAAAAAGCATTAAAAGTAATAGAAAATAGCATAATATGTCTTAATAAATAACCTGATCCTATTCTCACAGCCTAATCACTGCAGTATTTAATTTTGTGTCCCGATGCTTTGTGTTGATTTTATTTTGTATAATCAATTCCAAGCTTAAAAGGTGGCCGATTTAGCACTTCATTTCACAACGCAACACATTTTATTATCACAGCAGTCCCTTTAATATGTAGTTAGATGTATCCTAAAGTATAGGATATATTATCCAGTAAAAAAAACTAAAGTAGAACTCTGCAGATTTAATTGTTTCAGTCGTGATTTGTATTTTGAATATGTAAATTTTGAACATTTTCTCCCAATGAAAACAAGGGAAATTAAAATGTTTTTTCTAACCCTCTTAAAAACATGCCCAACACTCACAACCAGTAATTTTTAGCATGACAGAGGCATTATTCCTTGCAATAAACATTGCTAGAAGCATAGTGTGGTTAAATATTAATGAAACAATAAAAGTTTAAGTCTCGTCACATCACTTTTTATAGCACCAGCACCACTGACATCACTTTTTGCATCAGAAGCTTCCCTGTTCCAAGGCTTTCTAAGCATTCAAGTATAATTCAATCAATATGATTTTTTTAAGCCTGTGTTCCAACACGTCACAAAAATGTGCTATGATATTGTTACTATATAGATTTTTTGGCTGTCATTGGGTGACGGCTTTGTTTGAGTGATGCAGCACTTAGCGCTTTTCTTCCACACACCTCTTTGAAGGCCTTGGAAGTGAGCGTCTAATCCTCCACCAGGAAAAGAGGGGAGAAAAAAAACACCAAGGGAGACACGCGGTGCGTGACGTTCCAACACGTGGAGCCAACTGGCAAGGCAAAGCCATGGATTGCAAAGCTGGGCTGACTTGTCCGCTAGCCACAGCCATTCTCTACTTTAGTGTGCAGAAGAAAATTAGTTCCAGGAGGGTAGGAGTCCATTTGGATTGAGAAAATCTGAGTCAAAAGGTGTTCATATTTAGAGGTATACTAAGTAAAATTTTAACCTTAATATATCCTCTTCTAAGTCCCTGTGGTGGTAATCCAAGTGTTTATGAGACGATTGAGGGGTCTGTCATCTCCCCCTAGTGTCTTTGGCTGTAAAACCACCCTTGCAACTTTCCAATCCTCCGACCCGGAGGCGGTCTTGGGTAGATGACGATGACAACGGCGCTGAATCTTTGTCTGGGTTGGTTTGTTTTGCATGATATGCAACCCGATGGGACAGGGAAGGGGCGATCGGCTCAGCTCTTCTGCTACGCCGGGTATATACCTCTAAACTTTTTAACTCCATCATGATAGACAGAAATCGGGAACATTTCGGGGACAGCTTTTGCTGGGGACAGGTCATGCAAAACGGGGGCCGTCCCTGGTAATCGGGGACGTGTGGTCACTTTAATGTATTCCTGTCTCTTGTGCCTTAAAGTATTAATCTTTGTTAACAATAGCAAAATGAATAATGTGGTGTGGCGACATCTAATGGCTTCTTGTTGACTTTTCAAAATGTAGCCCTCAATATGTTGATAAATGGTCAAAAAGGACAATTGTGTTTGCATTTGTATAAGGAATTGGGGATGAGGTCTTTTTGGCCCTCTCCACTTGGTACTTCTCCAGTAATGGTCATTTCAGGGACTCTTGCCGCCGGACATTTTTTACCAGACATGCACTGATTCATACCTGCCGTGGGGACTTTTCTTACCAGCCTTGAGATCCGGTGTTTTAAGATCATTTTGTATAATCTACTCAGTCAACTGTAAAGAAATGCAGTTATATGGCTCTAAATAATAATAGCTAATGGCAGAAGGCTTTTCAGGGTTCTCTTGGTTTGAACTAAATGACAAACTATCGGGTAAATGATGGCATGAGTTGGCAAAGGGGCAAATTGGCCTAGAGTCATAGGACATGATGTACTGACTTTTTTGTGGCACTAGTGGCCGTTAGTTGAATGTTGACTGACAGGAAACAGGGTCAAGCGAGAGGGGCCAGGGAGTCAAGCCCGGGACCACCGCGTTGAGGACTGACACCTCCATACATGGGTCACACGCACTACCCCTGTGCCACCACCCCACCCCGTGTATTGATTTATTAAAGGTGAGTTGGATTTGATCCCAAGTACTTTGTAGTTTCTACTGACATCTAACTGGGGCAAGTATAAACAAGAAATAAATCCTGAAATATATCCTAATTTCCAAATATATTCACTTGTGTTTAATTGCTCGAAACACTTATAACAAAGGTTAGGTAGCAAATCCTGAACTGATTTTTTTTTTCTTTTTTTACATCAGAAGCTGTTTTTTGTCAACTGTTTTATTCCTCTCCTCAACCAAATACTCTTTGTATCCATCAACAATATTCTAGCATAATTCTGGCGGTGCGTTTCTCTGCTCTTCCTGGCAGAATTTGCAGCATCTGTTGGTTTACCAGCATGGACCAGAATTTAAAGGGTAATTTTTCAGTCAGGTTTACTTAAGGAAAAATTCCAGAAGCTCAATGTTAACCTGCTTTATCCTGTTTTAAATCCATTCTGATGTTGGGATCAACAGCCGGTTGATATACCTAGTTGTGTTCAGGTTGTAACTGGATACGTGTAGATTTGAGTTGAATTATCATAATTTGGAGTTCTTTATAATGCACCAGACGCCCTCAGAGCACAACAGCCCCACAAGATGATATAAGCAGCACCATGCTGGACAGATGATACAGTGTGTTTGACTCCTCCAAATACAATTATTGTTTATGTGGGCAAATAACCACATTTTTGTCTTGTGTGACTTTTCTCCAGAATGTACAGTACTTGGTTTGTTTAAGTGGCCAACAGCAAATTCCAGTTAAACTTGAAGGTGTAATATTTTGAAGAGGAGCTTCATCCTAGGCACCCTCTAAAGCCACGTAGATGAAAACCTGAAAAGTGACACAAATGCTTTCCAGCATTTTGAAATTTATGATATGCTTGAGCATTGGTGGTTTCTGAATTTGTCTTGAACATCCTTTCCAATTTCCCAATCATTTGAGGTGGATGGTTTGGGTCAAATGGTTGGAAATTGGACAAAGTTGGGTGAACCAACTGGACAATAATACCAGACATAGATCAAAACCGGGTTAGCAATGAATAAAGCAGGCTAACGTTAAGCTTCAGGAACAGGTGTCCAAAACCTCTGACCCCAACCGTATTGCACCTTTGTGGGTCGTGTTTTAAAGTCCGGTCTGTACCAGAAACCTTAAAGTAAAGAAACTCTAAGCTGACATCTTCCCTTTATAAGATGAAGAATCAGCTTGTTTGTGTTCATGGGCACGAAAAGCAGAATAAGAACCACAGCTGTGCCTTTAATTTCTGCCACATGACCTTCAGAATCACCTGCTTTCAATTTAAAGTGTCAATCCTAAGAAACAGCTTGCCTTTGTCTGAACGTAACAAAAACCTTGGAGCAAGACTCAATGCGTTAAAGACTGATTAAAGCAACTGAAACAGTCCGTTTCTGGTGCTTCTTCAAAGACAATGAGAATGCCAATATAAGGATTGGAGACATCAAAAGATTGATTTTGGATTAACAGTGTGCAAACTCTTACTGATAATATGAATCTTTTCATCAAACAGCAAGAGAGCACATGAGGTCTATTTACCAAAGCGTTCAAGAACTCCCAACGCCAGCATGTACAAACAAGACAACATTTTGCACACCCCTGCACATTAAAGTGGTCCACACTGCATTTACTTCATCAGAAAAACTGCCACAGCTTCCATTTCCATAAGATCATGCGTGTTTTCTCACACACAAGACTCACAGACACACGTAGTCTCTTTTTCCACCACTGACCTCGACTGTTAACCCCGAACAAGACAAGTCATGGTTACAGGGAAACATCAAGAGCAAAATAAATCTCTCCTGATTAACTAGCTTGGGCTTGTTCAGGCAACCAACACCATGAGCCGCATCATTACCGGCTTAGAGAGCAACTCAATTATGGCTCATCCTGACAGCCCTGACAGGAATCGGCTTCCACTCGTGTACTTTTGGCGCAAAGGGGCCAAAGGGGTCGCCAAGAGAGCAACCGCAGGTCCCGCGCATGTGGGAGCATGTGGGATTTTCTTGATGAAGCCTCTGGAAACAGGTCAGTATCTTATCTCAGGAAAATAAAATGTCCTTTACAGATTATTTAAACTGATTATACAGTTGTACCTTGCAAACGTATTGAAACCCTTAAAGTTTTCACATTTTGTCACATTACAACCACCAATGTGTATTTAGGACTTCCTGTGATGGACCAAGACAGATAAGTGCACAGGTGTCGAGAGGATGGAAAAGGATCCAAGGAGGACCGCTTTATGACTGGAGTATAGATCTGACACCTGTTTTGTGCATTTGTATTCAACACCACTGAGTCTTTGTAGGAACACCTTTGGCTGTAATTGCAGCCATTTTGGAGTGTTTCTGAGTTTCTCAGATTTACACACTGACATTGTTGCTTATTCTCTTTGCAAAATAACTCGAGACCATTCATATTAGACTGAGGGTGTCTTATCTGAGTGAACATCAATTTTTGAGGCTTAAATTTGGGGTCCAGACTTTGACTGGGCTATTCAAACACACGGATATGCGTTGACCTAAACCATTTCATTGTAGCTCTGGCTGTATGTTTCAAGTCTTTTGTCGCTAGCAGATTTTCTTCTAGAATTGCCCTGTATATATAAAATAGTAATATTTCAGAGCACCTTGTTCCTCATGTTTCCCGTGTCCCTTCATGGTTTTTGGCAAACTGTGGAAAATTGTTTTTTTATAGCTTTCTTTCCACTCTGGTTTACTTTGAGCCTCTTTTTCATTAAAAGCCAAAAATTATGAGTGCAGAACTAACAGTTGAAAGGATTCCTCTACCCGAGCTGTGGTTCTCTGCAGCTCCTCCAGAGTTAGCATACATCTCTTGGCTGATTTTCTGGTTAATACTCTCCTTGCCTGGTTCAGGTTTGATGGCATAAACGGCGCTCCATGAGATGTTTGCGATACTGATTTATAAATTAACGTTAACCTGTCTCCACAGTTTTGTCTCCATCTTCTGTATTCCTTGGTCCTCCTGATGCTGTTCATCCTTTTTCTTCCACCTTAAAATTATGTGGTATTGTTTTGGTCTAGCACATAATATCTCCATCAAAAGAAGCTTGTGCCTATAACTTGACAAAAAAAGCATAAAGGTTCAGGAGGTAGGAATACCTTTGAATGGACCTGTAGGTGGTATAAAGATGATTAAGTGCCCCACTGCTTCATGTTCTTAAAGCCTTGGATAAACGTATGCGTCTGTGTGCTTCTCTGTACGTGTTGCTGGTGCACAAGCTCAGTGATGTCTCTCCCTTCTGGTGAAAAACATTTATTAAACTTCCGCTTGATGCAATTCTGCAGTCTACCGGTGCGCTGGAATCTCTCCAGCGTAATCGTTTTAGATGCACTTTCACGAAAGCAACAGCAGCTGGCCAACGCTGATAAGATGATGCACGTCTCGGGTGTACGGGTGAAAGAAAAATCGCCGCCCGCTGAAGATTTTCTAATGAATGATCAGGGCTCTAACTTATCGGCCTCAATAAGATCAAAGAAGTTTTATGGGCTCTTTTAACAGAGTCTCGTGTTTGTCTTGTTCCTCAAAGGAGAAAATCCACTCATATTAAACTAATCCTGCTTTCCTTGGTTGCATAGTTGCTAGAGATATAAAAAAAACTAAGTGACTTTAGGTAACATAAAGCAGCAGTGACTTTACTGTATTTCACATCTGTTTCCTCCTTTAATTGTTTTGAGGTTTACCTCTACTTTGGCGTTTTATTTGCACAGACTGAACATATTAACTCTCTTTAATACAGCATGAGTCATCACCTGCATTACTGATTTATATTGCATCCAGTGAATTATTGTTATACTATACAGCAAATGTGGCTCAGCTGACTTAAACTAAACATGAACTGTTTCTCTCTCTTACCCCCCTTCCTAGTGTTATGAGGGGAATACCATTGCTTTAAATACTTTGTTAATACATAGGTACACATGGGAGCACTTACGCACTGGCCCAGATGGTGGACCCTCTAATTTGAAATCCAAGGCTATAATTAAGAGACAAAAAATTAAAAAGGAAAGCACCAGGATTTGCTGCTCCGACATGAAACGCGGCGCAAATTACAGCAAAGAGGAGCGCGGTTTGTGCGGTCATCGTTATTAGATATTCACATTAAAAACAAAACGCACTCCGGGAGGATCCGGATGAGGACTTTGAAGCTCTGCGCACAAACATTTTCTGTTTTTTCTCCCCCTTTCCCCTGCGCATTCATCTGAGCTCGCTGGAGAATTGAAGGAATAATATCAGATGACTGAGGTTCACTGCGGGGCTGACCGATGTCTGGATGGTTCAGTGAGATTAAGAGAAGCCAGCAGCGCTGTGCGGGTAGTGACGATGCCATTATGGAAAGTAGAAAGATGCTGTTTCCATCGTTAAAAAATAAAAGGAGAGAGAAGCGAGGCAGATTGCTTGGAGTTTTTCGTGCAGAGCAGGTAAACAGGAGGAGGTGCGCAGGATGTTGGATGAAAGTGTGCGTAAAAGTGAAGGTTTATGCCAAAATCCTTGCCTTTCTGGTTAAAATGCAACATATCTTTTAAATACAATCTAACAAACACGTTTCAGCTTATATGGACTAGTGTGACAGGGCTCACTGGTATTTGGAGTAAGGATTGGGGACAAGTGATCAGCGAATTGTCCCATCAGATCAGTCACTTTTGATTTCCAACTTTATCTCAACTGATCCTTCGTTCTTGGACTTCACCTTGTAAACATCCAACCAAAACACTTCATGCAGTTTAGGATCTGTCTTAAGGCATGCAACTGCGAATCAAGTTACCGGCGTGCTCCATTCCGATAAAAAAAAGAAAAGAAAATATCTGTAAGCACTATGATGAATGTATACTTTCGGATCATTTTTAGACGTCAGTTTGCTCGGCGCGTAAAAGCGTAACTTTGGCCCATGTTTTCTCTGGATCAAAAGGAGAGTGGGACAGCTCCACTTACCGCTGTCGAAATGTCGAAAAGCCGCCGAGGAAATAAAGCCGGCCAGGAGAAGCGCAGAGGTGGCCCTCCAGGAATCCATGGTGTGAGTAAAAAGTCTGAAGTGGCTCTCCCTCTCAGGTGAAGTGCAGCCTGATGCGCACGCTGGCGGCCGGTTGCTTGGCTCGCTGGCTCGCTGGTTGGTTGGTTGGTTGGCAGGAGTCTGGGCAACAGTCGCTTCAAAATAAAGTGTCTGACAGACACGGCAGGTACTTCAACTACAGCAGAACTCTGACATCGCTGAGACGAGAGCAGATAGTAGAAAACAGGGATCCTATTTCCACGCCATGTGACAGGAAATAGGAGCAATGCATTCAACCTGCAGCGCTAAAGAGACAGCAGAGTGAAAAGAGGAGGAGGAGGAGGAGTAGGAGGTGGAGAGAGCAGAGAGGGTGGAGGTGAAGGGTTTGGGGAAGGAGGGTGCTGTGGGGCAACGAGCTGCAGATTCAAAGCAAAAATAAATTTAAGGAACATTTAAGAAACAACCCGACTTAAAAAAAAAAACTTAAAAAAGCAGATAAGTAGAATAAAGCTGCTATTAAAGTTTTTCTCTTTTGGATTCTCATTTAATATCGCATGCTTAGACATGATGCACCATAAATACATCTTATGATCCTTATAATTTATATTGGTAAACGCACACGGGTGTATCCAGACTGTAAAGACTTTGACTAAGTTAAACATTTGTTTTACATGCGGTCCACCTGTGGCTGTTCACCACCTTACCTATTGATAGGCGGTGTACATCACCAGATTTATCACGATATGGTGTTATATCGATTTATTTGGATGACAATACGATATTTACCGATATAGCAAAGTTTGTTACGATTTCTGATCAATGGGATCAATATGAGCCAATATTATCTGCCCATCTAACACTATTTTTATAATATTAACTTACAAAAAAAACAAACAAATGCGATTTGACCATTTCAATCAAAAACAACATTCTTTTTATTTTAAAATAATAATAATAATAGATCACCTTTTCACTTTAGTCTCATGCCTTGTAACTTTCAAAATAAAAGTGCATCTTAAAAATGACGATACGGGTCGATGTGTTCATATTGTATTGATGTAATTGGACCGTTAATCAATTGATCAATATATTGATGTGGATGGATGCATGTTTACACCCCTGCTGCAGATTTGTCTGCTGCACATCCTTGCTCTGAACCTCCTGCTCCACCACATGCCAAACGGGATCTGTTGGACTGAGATCTGGTGACTGCTGCAGGACACTGGATTGAACTCATTGTCAGGTCCAAAGGAACGGTTTAAGATGATCTGAGCTTTGTGACACGGTGCATTGATCAGCTGGGAGAAACTGAATCCAGTGGCATCCTAAAAGGGATGGTGGTGGTTGTTTATGAAGACACTCAGCTCATTTTGGATCTCTTAGCTCTTAACTGACTGGAAAGGCACCCAGGAGTTGTTTCTACTGCTCTACACCGTCTTCTTTTAGGTTTGATGTGTTGTTACTTTCAGATGGTATTCAACAGGCCTTGGTTGTAACAGATGGTTAGTTGATCCACTATCACCTGGGTATCTTCTTCAACCGTCTGACATCAAATTGACACTTTCGCTCATACAACTGTCTCTCCCTGGATTATTTTCCCTCTTTTTCCAGGAGATTTTCCGTAAACGCCAGAGACGATTTTGTGGAAAAAATCAATTAGATCAACAGTTTCTGAAATAACAGACCAGCCCAACTGGCACTAACAACTATGCCGTGTTCAAATCCCCCTTCTTCCAACCTTAGATTGAACTTCAGCAAGGCATTTTCACCGTGACCAGATGCGTAAATTTAGCTTTTTGTGTTCACAAGCAATCAAACAGGCATATCCAATAAACTGGCTGGTGATCGCATAACGCATATAGAATTATATGAATTACATAAAGTTGATGAATGGCTGCTGGAAAGGCCCCGCATCAAACTCTGTTAAGGTTCCCCACAGCATTGGTCCGCCTCAGCGGCAAAGATTCAAAGCAGCAAAACCATTATGACAGCTCATTGTAATGAAGAATTATTTAAAAAAAACATGTTTCTCTCCCAGACCTTTGTGTTGTGGCGCAGTCTCAAACCTGTCAGAGTCTATTATATCTGGAAACCACGGCTGTGTGGGAAACACTGCTCAGACAGTCGGATAAAGCACCTAAGCAACGCTTTTTAAAAGACGCTGACTGGAATATGGGAAATGTATGTGAAGAATTTGCACGTGATTCTTTCAGAGCAGCAGAACAACAGATTGGAAGAAGAAAAAAATACCAGATGAGGACAAAACAGGGAACTTGCTGGCATTTCTTTGTGAGAAAAATAACATGTTTGTTCCAGCTGCTGATCAAAGAATCCAGTAATCACAAAAAATATTGTGTACTCTTATTGTTCAACCAGCTTAATGAAATCTTCATCATGTACAGTGATGTGGAATCAAGAGCTTCTGACTTGGTTTCAGTTGCACCTTTTATACCAGTAACACATAAAACCTGCTGAAGAAATAAAAATAATCCAACGAAATCTCTTTTCTTTTCCTTTTTCCCCCCACATAGAGAATCCCACATGTGGAGGAAACAGCACCCTCTTGCGTTTCACACAAGCACCACAGCTCTGTGAATGAGTTTGTCCAAGCCAAAAGCAGCCACTTGTCCTAAAAATAGACGCTCAATTATGAGCTCACCAATCCTGGAGAGTGAAAAAAAAAAAGAAATAAAAGGGCTCAACATTTATTTAGCCAAAACCGAGCCAGCTGAAATGAGGCGCAATGGGAAAGTAATCCAGCTTGACGTGTGCCCTTTTGAGAAATGTAAGTGCATGGCCCTGAGGTATACTGGCTGGTAAAGGCTTTCCTTTCACTGAACTGAAAGACTGTCTTGAAGAGACGATGTTTCCTAAAATGAGCTTATTGAGCCAATATTTACTGTGCAGCTCTACAAAACTGATGCCCAAGATGTCCAACATTTCTAAACTGCACAACAATTATTTGTCACGGTTATGCATCATTTGTTCTAACAGCGATCACAAAATAAAAAGGAGCGTACGTCGTTATGCAATGTATTTCCTTTTACTTTATTTAGGCTGTCTCCTGGATCCACATCCTCCTCTACACTTAACAATCCTAACAAAGATGTGTTAAAAACAATACTATTATAGTATTTTTTTACTGCAATATTTTATCTATTCATAGTACATTCAGTGGCAAAAACAAGTCCTATAATAAAAAATAATTTCAATTCACAGAATCTCAAAACCCCCAATAAACTCTGCTAAACTCTCAATAATTTCCCGCTCCCATACATATAAAACTAGTAATAGTAATAGGAATCATCATCATCATCATCATCATGACTTTATTGAAGACACAAATAGGTCCATATTAACATCTATACAAACAAATAAATACGAAAAGAAACAATAAAATAAAAATACAGATAAAATCAATTAATATAGTTATGTTATCACGTGTATAAAAGTTAGGATTTCTGCATGTGTTAATCCATAGATGTATACAAGTGCTTTAAAAGGAATGCATTTAATTCAAATTAATTTAGAAAGGAAAGTCAGTAAGGAAGTTAATGAGTGGTGAAGGTGTTGTAATGTCCAAACAAGACCTAAGAAAGAAAAGGAGACAGCAAGGCTGTGGAGGAGAGCAGAGAGGGGTTAGTTCGGAGACAAGCTTTAAATAACTGAGGAACTCACCAAGTCTCCTGGTGTTGCACTGCGTCGGCATTCTTTGCTCACCATGTCCAATGCGCATCGGTCAGGCCATAATCCAGATGGCCCGCTCAGATCCACCTACGAGAGCAGTGGACGCCCATTTCTATCACGCGGCTGAAAAGAACAGAGCTTTTTGGGTTCAGAGAGAAAGCCAGTGCCATAAATAATAAAAAAGTCAAGGACCATCTCTCTTTTACTGCTCCTGTCACGGCTGTGCAAGATCACAGTGATCAGACTCACCTGATTCTTGTATTTCTATGTATTTAAACTCCTGGTTAGCGGCCTGTTCTTTCCAGATCCTACTGCTGTTGTTCTCATTCGACACCTTCACTCCCTGTCATTGTCTTACATGCTGCCTGTTGTTTTTTATTTGTCTTGTATTGGCTTATTAATACGCAGTCCCACTTCATTCTGCTTCCAGTCTGCATTAAGCTCCAACACTAATGGCTGTGACAGTTACTGTGACTAACAAGGTAGAACCCGAGTTTATTTTGCCACCATGCACAGTGAGGAGGAAAGGTGAGGTTAAAAAAATATCTCCAAAACAGGTTATTACAAAAGTTGACAAAGCCACCGTGGGGTCAGCGGGTCTCTGTAACAACCATTAGAGGCTGATTAGATCTAAAGGCCTGCAGTGAGTTATTGGAGACGCATGGCACAAAAAAAGTATTTTTTTTATCCTACTATCTCAAACATAAAGGTGTGGAGTGGAGAGAATATCTATGGAACATGAACTAAGGTGAGTTTAAGATTAAGAAATAGCTTTTCAGCAACAAACAAGATGAAGTCAAGATGTAAAAAAGGCATGGATATGTAGAAAATCACTTCACAGACGTTCACTGTTAGGATCTATAATGCTGTTGGCCTTCTTATAGTCCATAACCCACAAAAACCTTGCTTCGGTTTATTGTCTCATAAAGTCTTTAAAATACCAGGAGGTTTTAAGTAGAAATCAAGAATCTGAAAAGTATAGCCCTCTAGGACCAAAATCCACAATTCAGAAGTAGAAATGTATAAGAGGAGTTTTTATTATCCTGCATGAAGAAGTTTTAGTTGGCCATACATTCAAAGGGATGTCCGAAACTAATTAATCCGGCGCTGACGATAAAATTTGTACTCCTTGGACAAACCACAACCTGGAATAAAATAATCACACACATGCTTCTTTAACCCCTCCGTTGTTTTAGTTTAATCGTGGATTTGAATATGGAGCTGCTGTTTTCTCTATTTGTGCGAGTAATGGAGTGTGTGTAAATGGACACATCCTCACAAAGACGAGACTGTGGGCCAGACTGAATATAATCTACTGTGTGTCCATTTGAAAATGCTGTGCAGCACAATAGGCTTCCTTTGTCGCCTTTGACTCTGTTTCTTTCTCTGTGTGTGTGTGTGTGTGTGTGTGTGTGTGTGTGTGTGTGTGTGTGTGTGTGTGTGTTTGATCGCTCCTTGTGCTTGTCTGTACATGCTGCTTGGCCACATTCCTTGAGGTCTGCCGGAGTTAATGTAATTTTCTTCATGTCTTTTTTTTTTCTCTCTCTCCATATAAACCTTGGCACTTCAACACGTCACATTCCAACACAGACGGTTTGGCAGCTTTACTTTAGGTGAATAAATAAGATGTAGAATTTCTTTCACATGCAGATATGTTTTTGAAGCGCATGTGCGATAAAGTATATGAGTGGGTCCTCTCGGTTGTGTGATGTACCAGGTCGAGGCTGGAGGTCACGTCTAGGACGCGCCTCTCGGATGTTTCAGAAAGTACCTGAGCGTTTACATTCCCCTACCAACGGAGGTTCTGCGTATGTGGCTTATAGGTTAGCCCCGAAGCTTTGACTGCACAAATTCAAGAGCCAAGAAAATGTCATGTACTTGTTCTCTCTTGGGTAAATACAAGCGTGTAGCCTGGAATCGTAATGCTACGTTTCTTAAATTTTAGGGCAAAAAAACATTTCCTTCCAGATATGTGTTCTTGGCATTGGAGAGGGTAAAAAAAACTAACAATGGAACAGAAAGAGGGGAACAAACGTGCCATTTTATAACAAGAAAATGGCACGTTTGTTTTTTCATCATGAATATTTCTTACAGTTGTTTGTTCAAACTTTCTATGCTTCACCTTAGGGTAGTTTTATAGCAGTACGTCCCTTTAAACAGTTTGGGGCAAAACAGAAAACGCAATAAAACAAAACAACTTCCGCACTGATAATTAAAAAGCACTTAAAGGGGGTGTTGTTTGTGACACATTTTGACCGGAGCCTAAGCAGACTTTTGTTTGGAACATTTCAATTTAAAGTGAATGTAAAGAGTTTACACATCCCTGTTAAATATGTTGTTGCTGGTGAAGATTCTCAGTCATCCAGGTCATGGTCATTCCAAAAAAAGTAAAAAACAAGGCAACTGGACTTGTTATCCGTAGTAGAAGACGTTTTGCTTCCTCTCCAGGAAGCTTTCTCAATTCAAAAAGTCCAACCTTAAAAAGAGGAGGAGGCCTTAGGTTCCAACTCTCAAAAACTTACAATACAGCAATAGGATTAATTCCGGCCAATCTTCACCTTAACTCTCACCCTCATTCGGGTGATCAAAACATTGTTCCTTTAAGCCAGGCCAATAACAACCCTAACGACTCCTCGTTACAGAGGAGTGGACCAGTTTCGGTTCAATCTGCTGTCTTAATGGCTTTAACGACCGCCCATTACTAAGGGGTGGACCTGTTTCGGTTGAATTTGCATGTTATCTAAGCCATTACAAGGCCTTTGTATAAAGCTGGTTACTCCACATTACTCCAGACTTTTTGAATTGAGAAAGCTTCCTGGAGAGGAAGCGAAACGTCTTCTACTACGGATAACAAGTCCAGTTGCCTTGTTTTTTACTTTTTTTGGAATAAATATGTTGTTGTTTTGTGTGTGATGAAAAGCAAGGTTATGACAAAAACAAAATACAAAAAAAAATCAAAAGCTGCAAAAGTCCAGTTACATGACTGTGCAAACTAATAGCTTTATTTAGCCAGCTTTACATTCAAATTCCACATTTAGTTTTGTTTGGAAGGAGTCTATCAGGATCCTACATCTTGACTTAGAAATATTTACCCACTTTCCCTTTCCAAAATGTTCCTAGTCTATCAGACTGTGAGCACGCCGCTTGTCGGCAGCCCTCTTTCACCTCCTGGCACATATTTTCTGTTGGGTTTAGTTCTGGACTTTGGTTAGGCCACTTTAAAACCTTGATTCATTTCAGAGAAACCCATTCTTCTGTTGATTTTGACTCATTGTGTCTTTGAAACATAAACTCTCTCTTTATCTGTGGCACCTGATGCTTCTGTAACCTAGTCTTCCTCCTCAAAGAACCTAGTTCCATTTAAAATGAAACAACTATCTTCTTAGCCAGAACATATAGAGAAAACAGGAGATTGTTGTCACATAGAGATCCCAACCTGTACTTGTTGGATATTACACAAGCTCTTTCAGCGTTGTTGTTGGCCAACTTGTTTCAGTCCTGCATTTCTATCACTAGTTTTGGGGGGAAAAATTAAGTCATTGTGGTCTCATATTTTTCATATTTTCCCCAGAAATCAATGAATGCCTTTAATCTACCATGTTATAGGATTTCAGATTAATTAGATTATCTGTAACTGTAAGGCGGATTCATCCTATGTATCTAATTTCCAGAAACCATTCTTGAGTTTTACTATCTTGGAGAAATCTAGCTATAATTTTTAGAAGTTTATTCAAAAAGGAGATGGGTTTTGGGCCCCAAAGATTAATGTGTTATAGTGCAAAAGATTGCAGCAACCCCAGAACAAACCCAAAAGAGTTTGTCAAGATTGTCATTATTTGCAGTGAATTAAGTTGTGAGTCAGCAGGGACTGAAACCCTTAGCATGGCAGAAGCCATTGTTTTCAAAAGCAACATAAAAAGTCAGATTACACTCAGAAAATGCACTCAGGATTAAGAACTATGATTCCTGAAGGCATGTCCTGCGGTCTGGTGCAACTAAGATTGACGTCTGGCCATAATGGTCATTTTCACCTTTTGAGGAAAAAGCAGAAAGTCAGAAATTCCTAAAATCCAATCAATGCATCACGTTTTGTTGTGGTGCACTTCAAAATGTAGATGGTATTGTGTGGAAAACACACATAAATATTGAAGCAACAACCCAAGACATAATTCAGGAAGTAAGAGCTTGGACACAAATGGGTTTTCCCAATGGACAATGACTTAGACTTAGACAAACTTTATTGTCATTTTGTATGCGCAGAGTGTATGTATACAAAATGAAATTTCTTTGCATACAGCTTTTGACAATGTAATGAGATTGCAGTTGGAATAAGATAACATTACAATATAAAGTGCAGCACTGATAAGAATGTAACAATGCATTTAAAAAAAAGGTGTGCACAAGAATGTTCCACCATGTTTATGGTGCAAAAATAATAAAATAAAAACAATGACCCAAAGGATGCCAGCAAATTAGCAACAAACAAGCTTAGAGACAATAAAGTAAAGTTTATAAGAGCCCATCACAAAGCTCTGATCGCAATCCCATAAAAACTTGTGGGCCAGTTGTAAAGGTGAGTGTGTAGACAGCCTACAAAGCCTGACTCAGATACACCAGTTCTGTCTGGAGGAAGAGCTGGAATTACAGCAAATTCTAGTAAGAAATCACAAAAATCTTTAACCCCTTCAAACTTTCTTAATTTTTGCCTTCTTTTTCAGCATGTATGTAAAAAAAGGAAGGGTTGTGATTGTCTTCAAGTCTTTGACATAAATTCTGAGTCCCTGTGTGCTGCTGGGATCATTTTCTTCAACGCCAAAATAACCGCTTTTCTCATTACATTAATCAAAACCAAAACACCTTGGCAGACACAATGACTCAGAAGTTCTTGGGTCTTCTCCTATGGGGGAACAAAGTGAGTCAAAGAGATTACTCAAATAAAGCATCTGCTTGCTGTTTGAAGTCGCTGTGGCCAGGCCCAGCACCCCCTTGAATGACCACATCAGTGTCTATACGATGCAGATCGTTAGTGGCTTCATAACCGACACAATAGCCTCCACTGTGTCACCCTGTGACCCCAGAAAAGCTCCAGAAAATGCTGTTCACCTTGACAAATCACTGCCTCTGGCCCTTTTTGCACCGTAACCGCCATCATCATCTCTGAACTCTCAGCCCCTACACACACACCTGTGAAGGCCCCTGAGCTTACCTGTGTTCAAAGCCGAGATAAAAGCTTATGAGTACACCCAGCCACCTGCATTTAACCAGCAGCCTCTGGAGCAGCGCAACCCCCTTCTCCTCCACCACTTTGCACTGACACACACTGCAGTCATCTATCTTACTCAGCCTCCCGGGTCTCTAATTATGCACCGGGTGGGTTACTCCCTCTGGAATGTTTATTGTAACGTCGTTCAGCTTTATCCTCTTTAAAGGATGAAAAAAGAAGTGAAACATTTAACAGATGTAGAAGGAAAAGAAGGAGAGGCAGAAGGAACAAGTTTATTATGATCATCAAAAGGGGTCTCTTGCAATTTGTGTATGAACAACAAATGCTCAAAAGTAAGGAACACATTTGAGGTTTTTTTGGTTTTTAATGTGCAAAGCATCTTACAGAACTTAAAAACTACTTTCCTGGAATTAACAGCTTTCTGTCCTTTCAGTACCAGCTTAAAAGTCCCGTCTGTCCCCAAAGCAACTTAGAAAGTGCAGATAAAATGCTAGGTTGCAAATTACCTCATAACATTGCACTGGCTCCCCAAAAGCAAGCTCCAATTAAGCACCTTGGAAGTTCAAGGAAAGTACCCTGTAGGTTGTGTGAAAGTAACCTGTATGTCCAAGCTAAAGCAACCTGTAAATCCAATGAAATTACTAGATAAGTTACAGAAAAAAACTGCCTGTAGGTTCCAGGAAAGTACTCTGCAAGTTCCAGGAAATTAGGCTGAGTTTATAGAGACAACTCTAGGTTAATAACCTTTCAACTTTTGTAAAGCAAGATGTTAATGTTGTAGAAAGTACTTAACAAGTTTCAGAAAAGTACCTTGTAGGTTCAAGGGGAGCAATCTGTAAGTTCCAGTAAACAACACTTCAAGTTCCATGAAAGTAATATATAAATACTTGCACAGTATTTTTTTTTTTTATTTTGTGGAAAGTACTCTCTAAGTTCAAGGAAAATACTATTAGTCGCAGCAAAGCCACCTGTAAGAGACAGGAAAGCTGTTTAGAAGTTAAAACCCCTAAAGTCCCAAGTATAAAGCTTTTACAGTAAGTTACAGGAAGGTATCTCACAAATTCTGGTAAAGTGCCCTGTGACGTCCATGAATGTGGTTACGATGCTCAGCGTCCTAGGGATATAAGATTTAAAAGTTACAGGAAGGTGTAAATTGTTGTAAAATACGCTGTAAAGTCCAGGAACAAATGGTATTTAGTAATGCAGTTTTGTTGTCATTTTTTCCATTTATGTTGTTGCTGAAGAGATTTAGTTTTTAGGGTTGAACTACCATTTGTTAAAATTCTTTCATTGAGAATTTAGAGGTTAAGTTTGTGGTTCTCATAATGGACAACAACAGTGTGGAAAAAACAAACAAAAAAAGTCCTCGCACCTCTGCGTATCCATGCTGTTGTGATATCAGCCTGGAAAGATACAATCAGATCGTTTCTGATGCTGTAAGAGAATGCAGGCATCAGGGGACTCCCGCTCATGGCAAGGTGCCACCGCTATAAAGTCAGGATCTCCCCTCTTATCTTTCTCTTTTCCGTGAGCCCTCATGAAGACAACGTCGACACTGGAGAGATCCATGTGCAAGCTAGACCTAGCTAAGTACAGCCTGCCTTCTTCAACATCGAAACCTAAGCAGCCAACTCTAATGGAAATAGGCTGTTTGTAATCTTTCCCCAGCCTTGCAGGAGAAAAACTGAGAGAGATCATATTTCTCCAACTTTAGCTTCCCTTCGTTGGCTTCCTGTAAAATCAAGAATATAATTTAAAAATCTCCTTCTCACATATAAAGCCCTTAATAATCAAGCTCCATCATATATCAGAGCTCTGATTACCCCGTATGTTCCTAACAAAGCACTTCGCTCTCAGACTGCAGGTCTGCTGGTGGTTCCTAGAGTCTCTAAAAGTAGAATGGGAGGCAGATCCTTTAGCTATCAGGCTCCTCTCCTGTGGAACCAACTCCCAGTTTTGGTCCGTGAGGCAGACACCCCGTCTACTTTTAAGACTAATCTTAAAACGTTCCTTTTTGACAAAGCTTATAGTTAGAGTGGCTTAGGTTACCCTGAACTATCTCTAAAGTTATGCTGCTATAGGCTTAGGCTACTGGAGGACATCAGGGCCTATTTTTCTCATACTGTTCTCCAATTTACATTGTTCGTTATTATTTTAACTTTTTGTTCTCTGTCATTTTTCTCTTCATAGAAGGTACACCTGGTCTGGCGTTCTGTTAGCTGTGACATCATCCAGGGGAAGCAGATTATCCACTATTACCATCTAACATAGAAAGTACTCCTGGATCAATGTGAGCTTCTGAGCTTTCTGTGTCTCTGCTCTGTCTTCTCTAACCCCCAGTCAGTCGACGCAGATGACCGTTCAAACTGAGCCTGGTCCTGGTTCTGCTGGAGGTTTTCGTCCCTGTTAAAGGGGAGTTTTCCTCTCCACTGTCGCTTCATGCATGCTCAGTATGAGAGATTGCTGTAAAGATATCGACAAAGCAGACGACTGTCCACTGTGGCTCTGCGCTGTGAATGCTGCTTGTCAAGACTTGATCCAATCTACTGGGCTTCTTTAGATAGGAAACTTTATGACCAATCTGTATGATTTGATTGAATTTGACTTTGTAAAGTGCTTTGAGATGACGTGTTGTGATTTGGCTCTATAGAAATAAAACTGAATTGACTTGAATTGAACCTGTAAGTTGGTCCCGCTGCAAACTATGCAGAGGCCCTCACAGGAAGCCTAAAGAAACCCTGGAGCAACTTCTTCCAACCGAATGTCCCCGAAGTCAACTGATTGGACACAGAGGCAGAGGTTTGGCAGAGAAATGAGCAGGGAAAGTTAAAACTGTTTATTTTAATATGTTTTTCTGTGTTTTGGCTAAGTTACCTTTGAAACGAAACTATGCTGATGTGGAAACATGGAAACAAACTTTATTTCCATAAGGGTTTATTACGCCGATGGGACATTAATGTTTGTGTTTTTTGGTCCACTCATTACAACAAAATATGGTTCAAAAATCCTTTAGATGGCGTCCGAATGTCCAAGAGCACTAACCACTATTAGCCTCATTAATAACCTGCTACCTGCTACCCTTGTAAAGGTAACTAATGACGTTAACGTAATATTATGCTTGTTTTCATTTCAGTCCGCCATCATCCGATAGTGTTACGAGCATTAATACAGCATTAATAGGGAACATTAATGTCGATTATAAGAGTGTTTTGGGTAACTTTAAGATTAACCCATCAAGCTAATGGCCACTTGACCGATCTGCCGCTACAGCGCCCTCTAGCTTCTTAAGTTATCAATTTGAGTCTCATTATTTCCAGGAGAAATAATTCCATTAATAAAAATCAAGTGTCCCAAAGGTAATTGATGTTTATTAAGCAAATCATTCTTTTAAATGTTATTTCCTCAAATAATATTTTATATAACTCAGGTTTGCATTGTTAATGGGTTTAACACATACCCAATATTTTTCTAAATTAGTTAAACTAACTTAACTTCATTCCATAGTCCTTAAGATAAAACTTTGGGTCTCTAACTTAGATCTGCAGTGAACCACGATTCACTGAATCATGGTGTTGGTTTCCAACTATCTTTGTCCTTTTGTTCTTTTGTGTGTACATAGTTCCTCTTAATTTTGTTTAAGTTTAGTTAAGTTCTACTAGCCTAGTAGAGAGAAGATGTTGTGGGCATGTGCTGGTTAACGCGACTCTGCAGCATTGCGTGGACATCGGGGGCAGTTCCCTTGGATTGGCAGACTGGGGTGGTGGTCCTCCTATTTAAAAAGGGGGACCGGAGGGTGTGTTCCAACTACAGAGGAATTACACTCTTAAGCCTCCCTGGTAAGGTCTATTCCGGGGTTCTGGAAAGGAGGGTCCGTCGGATAGTCGAATCTCGGATTCAGGAAGAGCAGTGTGGTTTTCGTCCTGGCCGTGAAACACTGGATCAGCTCTACACCCTCAGCAGGATCCTGGAGGGGGCATGGGAGTTTGCCCAACCAGTCTACATGTGCTTTGTGCATCTGGAGAAGGCATTTGACCGAGTCCCTCAGGGGGTCCCGGTACTCCGGAAGTATGGAGTACCGGGCCCTTTAATAAGGGCTGTCAGGTCTCTGTATGACCGGTGTCAGAGTCTGGTCCGCATTGCTGGCAGTAAGTCGGACTTGTTTCCAGTGAGAGTTGGACTCCGCCAAAGTTGCCCTTTGTCACCGATTCTGTTCATAACTTTTATGGACAGAATTTCTAGGCGCAGCCAAAGTGTTGAGGTGATCCGCTTTGGTGGCCTTAGGATTGCGTTTCTGCTATTCGCGGATGACGTGGTCCTATTGGCTTCATCAGGGCGTGATCTACAGCTCTCACTGGAGCGGTTCGCAGCCGAGTGCGAAGCGGCCAGGATGAGAATCAGTGCCTCCAAATCTGAGATCATGGTCTTGAGCCGGAAAGGGTAGAGTGGCTTCTCCGGGTTGGGGAGGATGTGCTACCCCTAGTGGAGGAGTTTAAATATCGTGGAGTCTAGTTCCCGATGAGGAAAAGATGGAGCGGGAGATCGACAGGTGGATTGGTGCAGCGTCTGCTGTGAAGCGGGCGCTGTACCGATCCGCTGTGGTGAAGAGAGAGCTGAGCCAAAAGGCGAAGCTCTCGATTAACCGGTCGATCTACGTTCCTACCCTCATCTATGGTCACGAGCTTTGGGTCGTGACCGAAAGAACGAGATCCCGGATACAAATACAAGCGGCTGAAATGAGTTTTCTCCGTAGTGTGTCTGGGCTCTCCCTTAGAGATAGGGTGAGGAGCTCAGTTATCCTGGGAGGACTCAGAGTAGAGCCTCTGCTCCTCCACGTCGAGAGGAGCCAGTTGAGGTGGCTCGGGCATCTGGTTAGGATGCCTCCTGGACGCCTCCCTGGTGAGGTGTTCCGGGCACGTCCCACCAGGAGGAGGTCCAGAGGGAGACCCAGGACACGCTGGAGGGACTATGTTTCTCTGCTGGCCTGGGAACGCCTTGGTATCCACGGAAAAGCTGGCCCACATGGCTAGGGAGAGGGACGTCTCGGCCTCCCTACTGAAGCTGCTACCCCGCGACCCGACGCCGGATAAGCAGAAGACAATGGATAGATGGATGGATGGATGGATGGATGGATGGATGGATGGATGGATGGATGGATGGATGGATGGATGGATAGTAGAGAGGATTTGTTGATTGAAATATAGTGTTAATTCAGATAAACAGCATTCTATAGTGGTGTTGAACATTTATTTCTGTTAACAAATTCTTATATTGAAGCAAAGTTGTCACTCATATTTTCCATGTGTGCAGCAGTGGCTTCTCTGGCATTAAAAGAATGCCAGTGCTTGAATCACTCTTTCAACTACTCTCCTAATATCAGCTGTTTGGGTTGATATTAACCAGACAATACCCAACAGACTGAGGGTTATTTAATAAACATTAAATAACTTAATAAACATTAAATAACTTAAAATTAAATAACTTAAAACATGGGTAATGGCACAGCAATGATGATCAAAAGGGTACAGAAAGATGGTGAGAGAAAAACAAATGGCCTCAGTAAGGGCTGGAGGAACCACATGTGAACAGATCCCTTTGATTAAGGGTTAAAACTTGGTCTGTAATTTACTGGTCCATCTCTAAGTAGAAATGAAGCAATATTTCACAACAAGATACTCCTTTAAAAGGACTTCCAGGATAGACAGATGTTATTTGAGACTGCGGCTGTTTGTTTGTGCTGTCTCCTCGTTAGATAGCACAGTGGCCTTAGTTTTAGACTATAGCTGTTCATGTTACTCTCAACTTGTCCATCAGCCACAAAGTACAAACACAGTGAAGCCTCAAAGGTTTATGAGGAAACCAAAACCAAACCCAAAGGATACCATTTCTCATAAACCACTGCTTGGTTTCTGCATAAGTAATCAATCCTGTCAAAGTGACTGATTTAGTTGGTTTACAATTTATTTTAAGAGGAAACTGGAGTAGAAGAAATACCGTAAAATACTTTTTTGAAACATAGGGCTGTTATTAAATGTATTTAATTGGTTTTAATACAATTTATGTGGCACTGAAGAAATGTTGAAATTTACATAGACAATCATAGTCAACATGAATGTACAGGAGCAACACGCCTTTTCTCAACAACATTGATGGTTAAATCCAATATTTCCTTACTTAATAAGAAATTAGGCGACTATTAGTTGCAGAATAACTAAAATATTCTTTTGCAGATGATTTAGAAGTTTTACCTTTTTAGAAATGTTTCTCTGTTTAGTTATACAATTCAGTACGATAGGGCTTTTCAGAGTATGAGGTAGGTCTTTTAAAGGGGCTTCTGACCGTGTCACGAAATAGTGAAGAGCAGGACTCAAATGCAGGGAGGAGACAGGCAAGTCAAAATCTACAATTTTACTTAAAAAGGGATACTCAAAGAGGTGAGAAAATTGTATTTCTCTTGTCCAGAGCTTTCCTTTGATTTAGAAGGTCAGAGACCATTTGATTTTCCTAATGCATCAGCAACATGGGAATAGCTTAAGAAATAAGTGTAACTCCTTGGTTAACCGTAATGACTGTACACCAGTTCACATTCAGTCTCTGTGGCAACCTGCGGTTTTTCTGTCCAAGAGGTGCTGGTGGTCTCCAACAGTTTCATTACTGCATCAGGTATGAATCAGACATTCAGGAGCATCATGAGGGTATCTCACAGCAGAGCCACCTCTTTTTCTTCTGTATCGAAAGACATTAGCCATAAGTACCCCTAGCACGTCCAGTTGGATTCAGAGACTATGCTGAGGAGACAGTCAAGACCCAAAAACACAGCAGTCTCTTACTTGCATGTTTTAGATGGTGTGTGCCAACTTGCAAATGTAAATAATTTTTCCCTTATCCAAGGGAAGGGCATCAGTGGGGGAAAAACAATTGTGTAGTTGTTTACTGCAAGTCAACAAAGCTTTGCCTGTGCCCCCCAAATGCTATATTCTCAACCACGATACATTCCATACGTTCTTATTCAGCAAGCCAGGCTCATACTTTATTTAGCAGTTGGCTAATTAGCTCCCCATCTGTAATAAGTCAATCCTTAACTTTATCAAAACCCGTCCCAAAAAAAACCCATCAAAGCTCATGGAGCAAAAGAAAATCTTTTCTGGAACAAAAGAAGCTACTGCAAACAAGCAGTCCTTTGATAGACGTAAGACAATTTTCATTTCTTTACATTTGATTTCCAAAGAGTGGGACTAAAATAAGGTTTCAAAGGTATTGAGTAGTAGTTCCTAAGACCCTCTGTTGGTCTTTAAACGCTAGAAATGTTTAATGCTCATTTTCTGTTCAGTACATGACAGTTCTTGTTTGCATGTCGTATGCCACTTCAGTCTGTCTAGACATAAAAACTTGCCAAAAAGTCATGTGATGTGTTTTGTCAACAGTTAAAGAATCCAATTTTAACTGGGTCTTTGGTCATTTAGCCACTAGTTAGGAGTTTGAGGGATATTGCGTATTCCAGGTCCTGTGTTAGATCTTTACTGGATATATTTCTAGTTGTTAAACACATGACTGTGTGATATCGTTGACCTGATGGATATATTTATTTGATGCTAAAGTTAAAAGATCTTCTGGAGGCCTGGAGAATTGCCTGATCAAAAGTAATATAAAAAGGAACAACAGAATTATAAAGAAACCACGGGTGATTTATTTTTTGACCAGTATATATTTACTGAATCACAATTTAAAATTTTTGAATGGTTAACAGGAAGGACTTAGTGACCTTTGGTTTACTGCACATGATTTAAAAAAAACACAGAGTGGATCTTGTTTGGATGAATCCATCAAAGATGTAGCTGAAAGCCAGAAGGTTGCCCGTGATTACCACCATGACGTCCACAGCCACTACAGCAGCTTGTGGAAATCATCCTATGATGGATCTTTGTTGTGGTCTGATGGCGACAGCACATCTGAGTCACAGAACCGTAACTGAACATTTAAAACATCTGCTTTGGCCACAACATTGACCCGACTGACACTAGAGGCAAAAAAAATAAAATATTCGAGTGTTTCTTTACTTTCGGAACTGATGCGTACTCTCATCAGGATTATTATGGAGCTTTCAAAGTAAAACAGAAAGTGGTTGCTACGCTCAGTCAACCTCAATTCAAACACTCTTTTTTAACACAAACAACTCCAAGGGTTTAGTTTTTTTCGAATTACACTGAGGCCATGCTTGTTTTTTTCACTTTGCCTCTTTCCTTCCATGTCAAACCCAAATAACTAGGAAAACATCCTTAGATCAGCGTTTCTTTTCATTTTATCTACTGAAGGGAAGCAGTGAGAGAACCACAATCCACCATGCTTATAATATAAACTGTTGATGAGAAACACACTTTTGTGAATGCATGACTTGGAAGGCCAATGTTGTTTACAAGACTTCCACACAAAGAAGACGACAAGAGTCTTGACGTCATATATAATGTCAGCAAATAATCACTCTGTGGCAGAGTGAAAACAAGAACACACTTTTATGGTGTCACAAATCTACAGAAAACATAATCCATGAACCCAGTTTAAAACCACAGTAAACAAGAACAAATGGGTGCGAGATAGAGTTCCACATTACACATACAGCCGTCATTCTAACAGTTACCGCTAAAATATATTCATGCTTGGCTTATCCTAAAGAGTCTCCGCTGTGATTGGAAACAAAATGAATGACGACCATCTGTGGGGTCTGTGTGTTCCTCTCACACTTAAAGAGAAAAGCAAGATTGATTATTTTCTCTCTATTTAGATAAAAGCAAAAACTAAACACAGGAAGTGGAAGATTTCAGTACCAACATGACCATAAGCGAATCCATGACACAAGTGTGGGGAAACATAGTGTTTCAGAACTACCTAATGGTAAACAGCAGGCATCATCTAGAGCAGTAGTTCCCAAGGTGGGGGTGGCAAGATGTTCCAAATGATGATCCAAATATCTGACTTTACAATGTCAGAAATATACTTTTTTAATATAGCTAATTTATGCCTTTAATTGTGGAAAAAGATGTCTCAAGAAATTATGACTTGTCGACATCGGAGAACATCCAAGTTTTTCCCACAAATATGTGAAATTAATCTCAAAATTTCTGTGGTTTTTATTTGTGGAAATATACTTCTCCGTGGCCAATAATTTATTTACTTTAATCTACAATTGCCCTAATACAATTTTTGGGGATGGGGTAAATTTCAACAATAAAGTAAGAATTTTAGATGTACAAGGATAAAGAACAGTACAGAAAAATATAACAGATATAATATATAACAGAAAATGTCTGTTCCATCTGCTTGCATGTTTTCCATTAGCCAAGAGTTTCTTGTCATGTAGTTTGTTTGCTGTTTGATCACTTCCAGTCCATCTTTTGAACAATTGAGTTTTACACAGATTAAATTAAATTTCTAACATCAAGCAAAACAACAACAACAAAAAACACACGGGCTAGGAAGTGTTTTAAGTTAATAATGATCTGGGAAGCTCCATTCATTTTCTTATGCTGTTTAGAGTCCTGAACCTACCTTAGATGAATTTGTATGAGGAAAATCATACTTTCAAGAAAAACCCTAGTCACGCACAGAAAAGAGAAACAGAATTCCCAAAAATGGGCCTGCACATTACATAAATAAGACTTTGATAATTAGATCATAACAAAAATGTTACCGAGAAATATAATACAGTTTAGTACAGAATTATTCATACCCCTGTCAGATTTTAATTTAAAGTAGCCTAATGTTTAAGTTTACATGCGTTTCTTCTGACTGGACATAATATTAAAGGGGACATATCCTCCAAAATGCACAGTAGCTATGCAGCATTTGGCCTTGCAATCAGCAGACAGTGGAGCAGCCGCTCTAGTGTTTCCAGTGCTCACATGTCCGAGTGGTGTGAGGCCATAGTGACTTTATACACAGTGACATAAATAAGACTTTGATAATTAGATCATAACAAAAATGTTACCGAGAAATATAATACAGTTTAGTACAGAATTATTCATACCCCTGTCAGATTTTAATTTAAAGTAGCCTAATGTTTAAGTTTACATGCGTTTCTTCTGACTGGACATAATATTAAAGGGGACATATCCTCCAAAATGCACAGTAGCTATGCAGCATTTGGCCTTGCAATCAGCAGACAGTGGAGCAGCCGCTCTAGTGTTTCCAGTGCTCACATGTCCGAGTGGTGTGAGGCCATAGTGACTTTACCATAATTTTCCATTGACAATGGGTGAGAGTAGAGTCTACCTGCTGAGGAGGCTGAGGTCTTTTGGAGTGCAAGGGGCGCTCCTGAAGACCTTCTTTGAGTCTGTAGTGCCATCAGCTATCTTCTATGATGTGGTCTGGTGGAGCAGCATCTTATCTGTAGCTGAGAGGAAGTGGCTGGATAAACTCATTAGGAGGGCCAATTTTGTACTGGGATGCCCACTAGGTCCAGTGCAGGAGGTGGCAGACAAAAGGACTGTAAGAAAAATAACATCAGTGATGGACTATATCTCCCACCCCATGCATGAAGCTGTTGCAGAGCTGGAGAGCTCTTTTAGTGACAGACTGCTGCACCCTAGATGATTAAAGGAGCGCTTCCACAGGTTGTTCCTCCCAGCTCCAGCTTTATAAACTCTGCTGTTCACAACAGACTCAATAACTGTCATGCTGATAGTTAACCTTGACTGCAAATGTAATTCACAAGCATAGGAGAATCCATCTCGTCCCACTCCCATCTCAATAGTTTGTGCCCGAACCAAAAACGGTTCAGGCCAATCACAATGCAGAATTGTGTTTAAGGCGGGACATACCAGCTGTGACAAAAGTAAGAGATGGCGAGCACAGACATATATACGTAGACGCCTCATTGGGGCGCAGGTTTGCACGTCGACGTCACCACCATATTGTATGTGGCACAAAGTAGTGAACGTCTATGTTCCCTGTATATATGTTTTAAGTATTTAGATAGAAAGATATAGATGGAGCTTATATATACTTGTAAAAAATATATACTGTATATAGATTCATTGATAGAGATTGGCAGAACAGAGAGCTTTTGATTGATGTGTTTAGATATAGATGTGCACATATAGATTTTGAAGTATTGTAAACAAATAAGTGTGTGTTTATATATAACTATATGTCCATTTTATAGATCTCTCTCTCTCTCTCTCTCTCTCTCTCTCTTTATATATATATATATATATATATATATATATATATATATATATATATATATATATATATATATATAGACAGAGAGAGAGAGAGAGAGAGAGAGAGAGAGAGAGAGAAATATAGATATGTTTTGAATATAAAAATAAATTGGTTAAATCTAAACATTGTGGTCTTCATTATTTCATAAGACCGTATGAACCTTTTAAGATCTGGTATAGACAGATTAGGAACACACTTTTTGGGGGAGTATTAAAGAGATATCAGAAAAAAAGACATAGGAGAATAAAATAAAAAAAGTGGTAATATTATGAGAAAAACGTCATATTATTAGAATTAAGGGGGAACATTTCCAGAATACTCACAGTTTGCAGAGCTATTTCAGTCCTGGAGTAATAGGGCCAGGTTAGATTCTTTTAATTATTTTTATTCTTTACGAAATAAAGTCAGGAGAATGAAGCCAAAGGGATACAAAAATAAACTCGTAATATTACAAAAATAAAAATATTACAAATATAAAGTATATTCTGAGATTAAATTCCCTCTGATACTGTTTAAGTGTCTGAGTCTAACAGAAGATTTGCCACATTCAACATGGCGGACGCTCTGACGCATCCGCAGCATAGCCAGACCCCGCACAACGAGGCGTCTACGTATATAATGTCTATGCCGGCGAGCCCACAGCTGATCCAAAATAAACATGGTAGCACAGGAGGACGCACGCGTAGCTGCTGCTATCACATCATCAGAATGATTCAGTGAATCCTGGTTCACTGCAGATCCAAGTAGAACTAAAGTTCATCTTAAAGAACGTGGAATGAGATCAAATTATCAAAGTATCAAACAACATTTGATACATGTTTTAACACCATCACAATGCAAATCCTGAGTTGAACAAAACATTATTTGAAGAAATAACATTTAAATTTTTTATTTAATTTCATTTCATTTCATTTAAATTTAAAAATTAAAATTTTTTGCTCAGTAAAAATCAATATATTTAGAACACTTGATTTTATTAATGCAATTATTCCCCCAGAAAGCTACCAATCAATCAATAGATAGGTTAATCCTAAAGTTATACAAAACACCATTAAATTTTCAGGGCTCTCAACTTTCACGCATTGACCGTGTGACACACGCATTTCACTGACTTCACACGCTCACACGCAACACATGGCATTTCACACGCAAACATGGCATTTCTCACGTATAAAAATAACAAAAGCCCGTCTGGGCTGCGGACGACAAAACTCCGCCTTCTGCTGAGCTGTTTCGCTTCTTTCACAGCTTGTGGCCATCCGTAATTCCTGCTACAGTTCGTGTTAACAGAGCGATCAGAGTTATGAATAATTTTAGTCTTAACCAGTGGTGAAAGTAAGCTGGTACGGTCCTGTACTGCGTACGCAGGAGGAAAGGGGGTGGGGGGTGGGGGAAGAGCTGCTGCCAGATATTGCCTTCATTCAGAACCAGGCATGGCTGCACTCTGGATCATAAAACAGTTCTGCTAACCAGATGCAGTTTAAAACGCCACTTAGTGTCATGATTTTAGGTTCTGTCTTAAGTTTGTATTATGGAATAGTTTGAGTTTTGTTGTGGTTTGATTTTGTTCTTTGTTTTATACTATCTGTTGGGGTTCTGTAAGCTTTTAGCTCAGTTCTGTTCACCTGCCAGCTCACCTCCAGTCACTAGCCAATCAGTTCAGTTCAGTTTCCACCTGTCACTTGTAATTAGTCTTCACTCCCGTTCACCTGCTCACTCCACTATATAGTTCTGCCTCGGTCTTCAGTTATCTGCCAGATCATTAACGAGCCACGGTGAGTTTAGTTCCAGCATTCTTTTCTTGATTGACCTGTTGATGATAACCCGAGAGCTTTTTGATTCTGAGCCAGCCTGTTCCCTGATCTGTTTTTCCTGCCCTGTCTGACTGATTTACCGGTTTACCGACTAGTTTCTGTCCCATGGTTATCCGAGCTTGCTTTGCCCTGTCTGTACCTCTGCCTATTTTGGACTGCTTTTTGTGTACCGGATTTTGGACCGCCCTTTTGACTATTGAGCCCGCCTGTCCCTGTTTTCATTATTAAAATCCTGTTTTTTGCCTTAACCTCACTTGTTGGGTTTGAATACTGGGTTGCCTGATTCACGATCATAACAGAATGATCTGGCCAACTAAAACCTATCGCCCAACAAGTTTTTAGAGGTTTTTTTTTTCTCCCCTCCACACGCTATGGCTTGGGAGGGTTCCAGATTGGCGTTCTGTCCCCCTGGTATCGGTCCCAGACGCCATCTCTCCAGCAGCCGCAGCAGCAGTAACCCGCTGCCTGCTCCGAGTTTACGATTGGGAGGGCTCTTTGTCACAAATTCAGATTCAACTCAGAATAGAAGGGATCACTCACCCAGCGACACCGCTGTCGGCTCTGCCCATGGGTTTTATCCAGAACCAACTTTGTTTATGGAGGTCGAAGCGGAGGTGGTGCGGGATCTTCGCCCGGATCTTTTTTTCTCTCTCCCTCCAGAGGAGGAGATGCAGGGAACGCTGTGGGCTCCACCGATCCCGGCTCTACCGACAGGATCAAACCTCCAGCAAGTCCTGCCGTCCCGCCGTCGGAGGAGGGGACGGAAACCTGTGGGTCGCTCCTTCACCCGTTCTGTTCGGCCGACAGGCGAGTCAGTACCGCGCCCGTCCGTTGCCACTTCCTGCCCAGTGGATCGGAGTCCGGTGCTTCCCAGAGCTGAGCAGCCCACAGCGCCTCCTGTTGGCGCCCGTGATGCTGAGGATCTGGCTCTGGAGGACCAGTTAAGAGCTTTTGCCCCTATTATTAAAGACCTTAGGGAGGCTCTTTTCTGCCAGTATTCAGAGGAGCTGGAGGCAAGATTAAAGGAGGTCGAGGGGCACTATAGAGCGGCTCTCCAAGGTTTCTATAGTGGACTCAATCCTGTCCCCAAGGGTCCAGCCGACGCCCCGGCACCTGCACCTGTCCCAGAGGACCCGCCTCCTACCTCAACTCCAGTGCCGGCCTCCGGCAGCTATAAGGCAGCACTGTCTGCGCAGCCGGCCCAAGACGCTGTAACCCCGGAGGGTCCGCAGCCGGCCCAAGACGCTGCAACCCCGGAGGCTCCGCAGCCGGTCCAAGACGCTGCAACCCCGGAGGCTCCGCAGCCGGCCCGAGACGCTGCAACCCCGGAGGCTCCGCAGCCGGCCCGAGACGCTGCAACCCCGGAGGGTCCGCAGCCGGCCCGAGACGCTGCAACCCAGGAGGGTCCGCAGCCGGCCCGAGACGCTGCAACCCCGGAGGCTCCGCAGCCGGTCCAAGACGCTGCAACCCCGGAGGCTCCGCAGCCGGCCCGAGACGCTGCAACCCCGGAGGGTCCGCAGCCGGCCCGAGACGCTGCAACCCAGGAGGGTCCGCAGCCGGCCCGAGACGCTGCAACCCAGGAGGGTCCGCAGCCGGCCCGAGACGCTGCAACCCAGGGGGGTCCGCCGCCGGCCCGCGACGTGGGAACCCAGGAGGGTCCGCCGCCGGTCTGCGACGTGGGAACCCAGGAGGGTCCGCCGCCAGTCTGCGACGTGGGAACCCAGGAGGGTCCGCCGCCAGTCTGCGACGTGGGAACCCAGGAGGGTCCGCCGCCAGTCTGCGACGTGGGAACCCAGGAGGGTCCGCCGCCAGTCTGCGACGTGGGAACCCAGGAGGGTCCGCCGCCAGTATGCGACGTGGGAACCCAGGAGGGTCTACCACAGGCCCACGATGAGGGGGTTCAGACGAGCCCTCTTTCAGGCCGCAACTCGGGGGCTCATCGGGACACTGGGCGCCGTGGCCCTCGCCCAGACGACAAGCGGCGCCGTGGCCCTCGCCCAGACGACAAGCGGCGCCGTGGCCCTCGCCCAGACGACAAGCGGCGCCGTGGCCCTCGCCCAGACGACAAGCGGCGTCGTGGCCCTCGCCCGAACGACAAGCACCCAGAGCCCCATGGAGACTTAGAGGCCCCTGGACCTCTTCGGAAGCTCTTACCCCCTCATCTTTGGCTTGACAGCCAATTTCCCAAGTGGCTGACCAAACTATCTTTGTCGGAGGTTCTGGAAGGGTTATTGATGAGGTTCTGGGTGTTAAAGGGTCTGGGAGCATCTGAAGTCTGTAGCCCGGGGCCTCCTGAACCTGAAGTCTGTAGTCCGGGGCCTCCTGAACCTGAAGCCTGTAGCCCGGGGTCTCCTGAACCGGAAGCCTGTAGCCAGGCCCCGTCTGAACCTGAAGCCTGTAGCCAGGCCCCGTCTGAACCTGAAGCCTGTAGCCAGGCCCCGTCTGAACCTGTAGCCTGTAGCCAGGTCCCGTCTGAACCTGTAGCCTGTAGCCAGGCCCCGTCTGAACCTGTAGCCTGTAGCCAGGGGCCGTCTGAACCTGAAGCCAGTAGCCAGGGGCCGACTGAACCTGAAGCCAGTAGCCAGGGGCCGACTGAACCTGAAGCCAGTAGCCAGGGGCCGACTGAACCTGAAGCCAGTAGCCAGGGGCCGACTGAACCTGAACTCTGTAGCCAGGCTCCTCCTGAACTCTGTAGCCAGGCTCCTCCTGAACTCTGTAGCCAGGCTCCTCCTGAACTCTGTAGCCAGGCGCCTCCTGAACTCTGTAGCCAGACGCCTCCTGAACTCTTTAGCCAGGCCTCTCTTCTAGCTCTTAGTCCGGCGTTGTCTCCAGCCTTTAGTCCGGCGGCAGGTTCTGTTCTTTCTCTCTCCAGACGTCGGTTCCTGAGGGTCCGGTTCTACCGACGGTCCCCGAGGTTGCTGCTCTGCCGCCGGTCTCCGAGAGACCTGCTCCGCCGCCGGCCTTTGAGAGACCTGCTCCGCCACCGGCCGCCGGACATCTTTGCTAACCGGGGCCGTCCTACAGGACACCCGCCGGATTACCTGTCTCACAGGGGTCGTCCGCCGGGACGTCCGCCGGAGAACCTGACACGCCTAGGACGTCCGCCGGAGAACCTGACACGCCTAGGACGTCCGCCAGAGAACCTGACACGCCTAGGACGTCCGCCGGAGAACCTGACACGCCGAGGACGTCCGCCAGAGAACCTGACACGCCGAGGACGTCCGCCGGAGAACCTGACACGCCGAGGACGTCCGCCGGAGAACCTGACACGCCGAGGACGTCCGCCGGAGAACCTGACACGCCGAGGACGTCCGCCGGAGAACCTGACACGCCGAGGACGTCCGCCGGAGAACCTGACACGCCGAGGACGTCCGCCGGAGAACCTGACACGCCGAGGACGTCCGCCGGAGAACCTGACACGCCGAGGACGTCCGCCGGAGAACCTGACACGCCGAGGCCGTCCTTCGGGACGTCCGCCGGACAACCTGACACGCCCGGGCCGTCCTTCGGGACGTCCGCCGGAGAACCTGACACGCCCGGGCCGTCCTTCGGGACGTCCGCCGGAGAACCTGACACGCCCGGGCCGTCCTCCTGGACGCCCGCCTGAGAACCTGACTCGTCGGGGCCGTCCTCCTGGACGCCCGCCTGAGAACTTGACTCATCTTGCTTTGTTTTAGTTTGTATTTGGACATTTGTTTGACTCTAGCCCTCCGTCCTGCACCTCCCTCCACCCACCCGATCTAGTCTGTCTTCTTTGTCTTGATTTAGGCCGTCTGGAATCCGGCCTTAAGGAGGGGGTTCTGTCATGATTTTAGGTTCTGTCTTAAGTTTGTATTATGGAATAGTTTGAGTTTTGTTGTGGTTTGATTTTGTTCTTTGTTTTATACTATCTGTTGGGGTTCTGTAAGCTTTTAGCTCAGTTCTGTTCACCTGCCAGCTCACCTCCAGTCACTAGCCAATCAGTTCAGTTCAGTTTCCACCTGTCACTTGTAATTAGTCTTCACTCCCGTTCACCTGCTCACTCCACTATATAGTTCTGCCTCGGTCTTCAGTTATCTGCCAGATCATTAACGAGCCACGGTGAGTTTAGTTCCAGCATTCTTTTCTTGATTGACCTGTTGATGATAACCCGAGAGCTTTTTGATTCTGAGCCAGCCTGTTCCCTGATCTGTTTTTCCTGCCCTGTCTGACTGATTTACCGGTTTACCGACTAGTTTCTGTCCCATGGTTATCCGAGCTTGCTTTGCCCTGTCTGTACCTCTGCCTATTTTGGACTGCTTTTTGTGTACCGGATTTTGGACCGCCCTTTTGACTATTGAGCCCGCCTGTCCCTGTTTTCATTATTAAAATCCTGTTTTTTGCCTTAACCTCACTTGTTGGGTTTGAATACTGGGTTGCCTGATTCACGATCATAACACTTAGTCTGTTTATAAGTTTCGTTTTTATTAATTCTGCATTTTTTAACTACATGCACCGTATTTCTGTGCCTCAGCGCTTGCTCCTCTCCCCCTCCTTTTCCTCGGACCCAGTTGCTTTTCTCACCATTCAAAACGTGAATCACTACGTTTAATGTCCTCACATCCGTAGCAAAGTGTGCCAGTTAAAGTCAATAGGAAAGTTAGTAGCTGTGCTTCATGCTCTTTTGTTTTTAACAACATAGAATCAGTGGCGCTTCGGTGGGCTGCTGCCTTGCGCTTTAGTTCAGGTGCGCAAAATTATGTTACATGTAATTTTGGTGCACCCTTTTAAGGGTCATTTTAAAGAACTTGTAACATCAGGGGCTTGATCTCAGATCTGTCAGTCCCCCTGTTTCCTCTAAAGGAGCCCTTTACAGTCTTTATTTATGCATTTTCCCCACTGCTTATCCCTCAAACGCAGCGTAACAACGGGGGTAAAATCCGCCCACCTCACCGCCCAGAGCGCACTGACGAGACAAATACAGATTTGTCTGGTCAGCGCGGCGACTGAGATGAGAAACCTGTCGTTGTGAAAGGTGATGATAATGGTTATAAACTGTAACAGTCTAGAAGTGCATTGAGCTGAAAAGAGGGAGACATCAGCAGCTGGATCGTGCGTAAAGACGCAGCGGGAACCTCTGTGTGCTTCAGTGTTGCTGCTGAGGGGAAACTGTCTTATATGCCATATGCCGTATAGGCTTGATGAAACTCAGCCTGATTCACCAATCAGGTTATAGATCTACAATGAAACAAACCCATAGATGAATGTGTAACATTGTAATAATTCGGTCAATAACTTAAAACTACTTTATTTTATTCAGTATTATTTGAACAAATTTTTTATTTTTTAATCCACTAACTGAACCATAAAGTATTAACACGTCTTTTTCTCTTTTTAACAAAAGTAATACATGTCTACTTCAATGTCTGGTGGGATAAAAATGAGATGGAGTTGACTCCACCGGCTCTTCCAGGGCCCAGTTAACCCCACCCCAAACAAGCCCCGCCCCACAATTAGCATAATCTCACTCTTAACTTTTGATAAAAGTTGAGAGGTCTGAATTAAATCAACATTAATCTTCCTTATTAATTATGTACCAACGCTCATAACATTATCTAATGATGGCGGAGGGAAACAAAAACAAACTTTATGTTTAAAATTAACCGTAGTTGTGACTACTAGGGCCATAGCACTAATGTAACCCAGGAAGCTAATAGCGCTATGCTAGCGGACATGCAGTGCTAATTTAAAAATACTTATAAGCTCTATTTGGTCATAATGAGCGGACCAGACAACACAAACATTAATATCCCATCGGTGTATAAAACCTTTCTGGAAATAAAGCTTGCTATAACTATAAAAACACACTCAAACTACATCAGCAAAGCTTGGTTTCCAGAATATTAGCGGGGCTGTCATGTTAGCTCAGTCAAGCTGTAAAAACACAGTGAAAACGCTTTAAGTAAACCATTCTAAACTTTCCATGTTTATTTCTCTGCTAAACCTCCAGCGTTGTCTCTGGTTGTGGTAACTGGGCTTCCGGTTTCAGTGAATTACTCCAAGTGAAAGCTGGTTATCTGAGCAGCAAGCAGGTGGCTAGCTCGAAACGGGGCTGTGAGGAGTCTCCCACTCCTCCATACAGCTCTCAGGCCATAGGAAGCTCAGCGCTGAGAGGGCTGTAATTACTGCTTTTGCTTTTGCCGCTTGATTTTTATATTCAAAAAGATTTATTAGATTTTATTCTGGGACTACTTCATGTTAATGTACACATGGTAAAGTAGAAGAGAAAAAAAGAAGAGGAAAAGATGAGACAACATGTTAAAAGGGAAAAAAAGGTCACTAAAAAAGAGGAGAGGAAGAGGACAGAACAAGATAGCATCCTCAGAGTCTGCTTCTACACCTGCAAAGAGAGATATAAAAAGGGATAGCAAAACAAATTAATAAAGTACTATAGGTACAAAAAAACAACGCCTTGATAGCATCACTGAAAAACACGTAATATAATTTAATACAAGATGTATAAAGTGACAACTAAAGATAAGAGTTTTCTGTATAGAAATTAATCTGTAGGCCCCTGAATCTAAGCACCTGTGTTTGCGAGAGTGCATTTGTATATGGAAGGTTTATCCACAAGAAAAATGCTCAATAGTGGTTGTGAGGAGCCAAAGACCAGAGCACCGCAACAGACACCAGAGAAACCAGGAAACCGGAACTACGGATGCCCGAAGGGACCCCCCAGAACAAAGGTGCCCAAGAGGGACCAACACAGGGATATCTTCCCCCATCCCAGGGAAGAGCAGAGGAGAGTCCCACCCAACAGTAGTTGGGGCGTTTCCGGGTTACTAATTACTTTTTTAAACCGGTTATGAAGCATTAATCGTTGAAGTGGCAGATCAGAGAGATTTTTCTCACAGATGATGTCCACATAGCTATTTATTAATTCTGATAATTTTTTTTTTTTAATTCGGTGGTATATGTATTTTTTCATATTTTGATATATATTTACGGAAGGTTAAGTCAAACTGACGGATGCTTCATAACCGGTTTAAAGTAACATGCCCAATACTAAGTGCCACCACCCTGAACCATTGATACAGGCCAGGATGGATCAATTTATGTCATGTTATTTATGCCAAATTATAACTCAGACAATATTTTTCCCATCTGTTATTGTCCAATCGGGTGCTCCTATATGAGGATATAGCCTTTGTTTTCTGTTGTTACTTGACAAGTGTGACAAATGGTGTGGTGTTCTGCTGCTGTAGCCGCTCTGCTTCAAAGTTTGATGTGTAGTGTGGTCAGAAGTTAAATTAAACACACATCTTGGCTTGAACGAGCGGTTATTTCAGCTACGTTTACCTTTCTGTTATATTGAACCAGTCTGCCCCTTCTCTACTGACCTCTGACATCAACGAGGCATTTGGGTCCAAACAGCTGCCTCTTAGATACACAGAGATTATTTAGTGTGAACATTTAAGTAGATCATGTTGCTCACTTTGAACTTCAAGCAAGTCATCATGTCAACATGTCAAATTACATTGGGTTACTGCCAGCTAATTGGCTGAGTCTCTGTTTGTGTTAAACAATTGTATAGGCCTAACAAAAAAAAGTGGGTGTTGCATGCTGTTAAAGTTAAATATTCTGTAAATTCAACAACAATTTGGATTATCTTTGTTATCAAAAATGTTTCCGAGTTCTGCCACATACAAAACATATAGATCATAAAGGTATAAAGAAGTGTAAATCTTCTCACTAAGCTTAGTACGGGCAGAGAGATCTTTGACCTTGTTCTGATCTGCTGAGGAACAGAGAGCAAACAATGAAGTGCAGAAGTAAGAATTCATAATGAGGTGAGGGAAAAAAAAATGAAAAGACCTTCACTGCTCCTGTGATATTAATCGCAAGTTCACGAGCCAGCAAACACGCACACACAAACAGTGGAAGAAAAAAATCTGAGACACCACAAGCAAACCTGTCTAGACGGTAAACAAGACCTGCCTCTGGGGCCTGAGAATGTGGGGAAACTAGATACGAACCTGAGCGCAGGACACTCGACAGGAGAACATCTGGATAAACAACCAGGAATTACCAGTTTGAATACAATAAAATCAAACACCACATCAGCTTGTGTAATGAAGAAAACAACATTGTATAATCTGGGTAATAGACATTAAGATAGCCCTAATAAAGACACAAATATCTGTAAAAGAACTAAATAAGACAGGCAAGTCTGGACATGTTTCAACTGATAGGGTTTCATTTTCAAAGATATGTGCTCTGTATACATTCAGTGTCTATGTCCTCCTCCTCACTTGCTTCCAGACTGTATGCATGTCAACAGACACACACAAACACAACTGAATAGTTCAAAGAAAAGCTACACGTACTCAGAGACATTTTTTTTAATCATGTCTGTACATCGAACAAGTTGCACAGCAGATGATAAGGAGAAAAATGGCTGGAGTAAACAAACCAAGCGTGGAGGACTATGCACCTTTTGAAGTTGTCTCTCCTCTTGCTTTTTAGCTGTGGCGTAACGCCGCTGGTTAAGCAGATCATTAAGAGTAATGGTTGCTGAGGATTGCAGAGCTTTATCTTTAATGGCGAGAACAAAGTTGTTGATGATCTGGGGGGATTCTGGAGCTGGATTTGATGGGAATTCCCATGCTTGCTGGAACAGTTTATGTTGAAACATTTTGATCTGTGATAACAGACAGGTGCTATCATAAATTTAAAGTCAGGGAATTACTGGCTCAGCTTTACATACTGAGACATAAGGCATTTTGGGATTGATATCTTGACAGAGATTGAAGGTTCTCCCTCAAACAGATGCTGGAGTTTTATTGTGTAGCAGCAGCAGCGTGTCCCAGTAAATACTAGACTTTGAAATACAAGGGAAGACTGCATCGTATACATGCATGGACTTTTCTCCAGAGTCAGAAACATACTAAAATTCTAAAGCAGAAATCATAAAGCCAACATCAATGTGCGAACATTAAGCAGTAATATGGGATTCACAATTCATGCAACTAATAGTAAAGAAAAAACCTGAGAATTTTTTTACGTAAGTAGTATGGCCTCACACTGACAAAAAATGTTTAGACCATCTTCAAGAAATACCTTTTCTGTTATTATTATTATTATTTATTATTTTTTTTACATGAAATCATCTGCACCAAAATTATTAGCTCCTTCGTGACACAAGTTAGGTAGGGCAGCACCCGGTCTTCTCCTATGCTGTCTCATTAGTTTTAATGTGTACACTGAAAGACATTCATCTTTGAAATTCCTCTTTAGACTGTCCAGAGTCATGGATCCTCTCTTATGATTTCTTTCCTTTACCTAAACACATACAGTTTGACCATATTTTGACCATAAAAAGAAAAAAAACATTTATCTTCAAATAAACCAATATACACCAAGTGTTCGTCCTGATAGTGTTTACTTAGTAAATGGTAAATGGCTTGTATTTGTACAGCGCTTTAACTAGTCCGACGACCCCAAAGCGCTTTACTCTACAGTCAGTCATTCACCTGTTCACACCCTGACGGTGGTGAGCTATGTTAGTCGCCACAGCTGCCCTGGGGCAGACCGACAGTCCTTTTTGAGCCTGAAAAAAACTTTGCACAAGGCGCAATGAGCAGACATAAATATTGTTGTGCCATCTGCCAGTGGTATCTATCAAAAAGCAAGATGGGGACAACTGATGCAGCTACTGTGAGGGGCAGTAAACTGTCCTGCAATGTCTCGCAGTAAAACAACAGCTCAGCGTGGTCCAAAACCAACCCGATCTACAGGGTTAGGTCTATTTTGACACTTTCTTTTTGCATCTCCGCTGGGCATTGCTGACTCGCTCGTCTGCATTGCCTCTCCTTGTTTACTCATTGCATGCATGCGATCATGTGGTCTTGTTATGGCAAATATACAAAAAAGTGCTTCATTCAATTTGTGTAAAACACAGAAATAAAATATAATAAGCCAAGGGGCACAATCATTTATTCTGAAAATAATTTATTCCTTTGTATGCAACCAGAATAGTACATGACTAGGCCCGTTAAGCCTGAAATTAAAGTTATTTTAGATTTAAAGTAATTTTCTAATAATGCCAACATGTTTCGTGCGATTGGAGCTAATACTACTCAGGTTTAAGTTTTAAGTCTGGAGACTGAGATGGTCTTTGAAAACTTTTTAATATTGCTGATTAAGGTTATTGATTTGGATCACCTTTTTACTACAAGACCCAATGATAATCTTATTTTCAATTTGTTGGCACACAGCGTTGGGGACCCACTTAAAATGTCCTTGTATTCAGAGAGTTCATGATGCAGTGCAATCTAAATTCAGTATCACAGCTCCGCCACGGTAGTTAACCGTGGAAATGCGGTAGCACAAAATCATATTCTATTTTAAGCCACACCCACCTGCAGAGTCTGTTCCCAGACTTAGACTTAGTTTACTGTACATGGAGATGCGCTCACAACTACCTGCTGCCAATATTTAGATATTTAGATATGAACTTGTATCACATGGCTTGGGACAACACAGTGCTGGTTGTTGCTGGAAACTCAAGGACGTCCTTTTCACCTCCTTCTCGAAAGTTCTTGATGACGCTGTCATGCTGGATGAAGCCAAAATGAAGGATGGACTCAAACACAGGAATCAATTTACTTAAAAGAAAGATTTAATTTGAAACCAGGATTTGCGGGAGTGTCAGAGAACCACTGAGAGATCTGGGGCAGATGAGAACTGGTAACCTGGCATGCCGGGTTGATAATGTGTAGCACTTTTCGTTCTGCACATTATCTAGCTCCCAAGGAATCTATTTGGGAAAAGGCGGGACATTAAGCAGAACTTTCCGAGCTGATTGGGCGAAGCGACACCTAGTGCCCGCCTACCAAAGGTTGGTTTTAGCCAATCACGGTATCAAATTAATACGTAAGCAGCACGCATCATGAGAAACCACAGCAAAGTAATCTAGTCAAGGCATTTCTTCCTGTTCTTTCAAGAAGAAATTGTGGATTCTTACTAAACAGATAGCAGCAGCTACTTGTGTGGCCTCCTGTGCTGCCGTGTTTATTTTTAGACCACAAAATTGCAATGTGACTGGCCCAAACTGTTTTTGGTTTGGACACAAACGATGCGCCAGGCACCCCCCTTTTTGGCCCTCCCAGTTTTAAACGCACTTGAGAATGGCATGCAACAACACGACATTTGAGCAGGCAGAGGCAGGCTCAGGGTCCTTCTCACACCCCTGTTCTCTGATTGCCATCCAGAGTCCGAGGAGTGGAGAAGCGGGCCACCTGGTTGGGTTCTAGGCTGGGCATTGGGTCCTGGGTGTCGGCTGGATCTGGTGATTTTCTCTCCCCTGGAATATAGGGGTAGGGCTTAAGTATGGAGGGCAGGGTGTGGGGGAGGTAGCACCTCAGGGTTTGTGGGGCGGGCTCTGGTTGGTTGGCCCGTTCGGTTCAGGTTGGCCCCATCTCTGTGTGGATGGGCTCGTTGGTCATCTGAGCTGGGATCGGGGTGGAGGGTTAGGACCATAGTATGGACCGGGCAGGTCGGGTTATGGTGGTCCCCCCCTATCTTGATGTTGAGGTTCATCACCCAGAACTGGGGGCTGGATACCCCTCTGGAGTGTCGGTGCCTGGACCTGGGAGTATAGGATGTGTGTGGTGAGTGCAAGTGGGTTTGGACTTCCCCCTCTCCTGGGACATCTCAGGTCTACACTAAGTGTGGAGCGGGGCGCCCCTGGGTCTCGGGTCTCTGGGCCCATGGCTGGTTTCCGCTCCGGTGTAGCTGGCTGCCTGCGGAGCCCACGGGCTTCATCCCCACCGCTCCCGGGGTCTTCGCCATTGTGGCTGTTGTGGGGTTTCCTGGGGCTCCTCTTTGCTCTTCCCTGGGATGAGGGAGGCAGCTTTCCTTGTCTTGGTCCCTCTTGGGCACCTTTGCTCTGGGGGTCCCTTCAGGCTTCTTGGGTTTTGGTTCCCCTGGCGTCTGCCTCAGTGCGCTGAGGGGTGGGTCTTTGGCTCTTCACAACCACTATTGAGCATTTTTCTCATGGATAAACCTTACAGACACAAGTGCACTCTCACAAATACCTACAGGTGCTTGGATTCAGGTGCTTACAGATTCACTTCTATACAGAAAACTCTTATTATCTTTAGCTGTCACTTGATATATGTCTTATTAAATCATACTGTATATTCTTCAGTGATGGTATCAAGGCATTGGTTGTTTATACCTGTAATACTTTATCGGTTGGTTTTGCTGTCTTTGCAGGTTTAGAAGAAGACTCACAGGATGTTATCTTGCTCTCTCCATTTCCTCTCCTCTTTTTCTTTCCATAACTGTTTTATACACACCTGGGACATTAATGTTTGTTTTTTCCTGTTCGCTCATTACAACAAAATATAGCTTTAATGTCTTTTTAAATGAGCGCCAAAGGTCCGCTACCATTAGCTACCCTAGTTAAACATAACTACAGCTTGTTTAAAGAAAAATTTTGTTTTCATTTTGCTCCGTCATTATCTGATAGCTCTACAAGCGTTAGTACTGCATTAATAGGGAACATTAATACTGATTTAAGGGTGTTTTGTGTAACTTTAAGATTAACTTACCACGATAATGGCCACATGACCAATCGTCTGCTACAGCGCCCTCTAGCTTTTCTAAATTACCAATTTGTGTCTTAATTATTTCCAGAAGAAATAATTACATTAAGAAAAATCAAGTGTCCTAAAGGTTATTGATTTTTGTTTAGCAAATCATTCTTTGAAATGTTATTTCCCCAAATGATGTTTTTTCTAACACAGGATTTGCATTGTGAATGGGTTGAACACATACCAAAGGTTGTTCTAAATTAGTTAAGCTAATTTAACCTCATTCCATATTCTTTAAGATGAACTTTGGTTCTCTAACTTGGTCCTGCAGTGAACCCAAGATTCACTGATTCCTTCTTATGATGGTTTTCAACTATTACTTTTACTTTTTTGTGCGTACATAGTTCCTTAGTTTCTTTAATTTTCATTTTGCGTAGTAGTTTTAGTTAAGTTTCACTAGCCCAGTAGAAAGGATTTGTTGATTGAATTATAGAATTAATTCAGATAAACATTATATAATGGTGTTCCCTGGATTTTCATTTATTTCTGTTAATAAATTATTGTATTTGAAGATAAGTTGTCACTCATTTATTCCATGTGTGCAGTTTGCTGTTAAAAGAATGCCAGTGCTTGAATCACCCTTTCAACTATTGTACTAATATCAGCTGTTTGGGCTGATAATTACCGGACAATACCCAACAGACCGAGGGTGATTTAATAAACATCAAATACCTTAAAACATGCGTAATGACAAAACAATGATGATCAAAAAGGTACAGAAAGATGGGGAGAGAAAAAAAAGGTCTCAGTAAGGGCTGGAGGAACCACATGTGAACAGACCCCTTTGATTAAAGGTTAAAACTTTGTCTGTAATTTACTGGTCCATCTCTTAGTAGAAATGGAGCAATATTTCACAACAAGATACTCCTTTAACAGGACTTCCATGTTAGACAGATGTTATTTGAAACTACTGCTGTTAGTTTGCTGTTAAAAGAATGCCAGTGCTCAAATCAACCTTTCAACTATTGTCCTAATAACAGCGGTTTGGGCTGATATTCACCGGACAATAACTAAAAGACTGAGGGTTAATTAATAGACTTTAAATAACTTAAAACATGCATAATGACACAACCCCTGTTCTTTTCCCTTCCAGGGGTTCCTGAGCATGTGCCAGCCGGTTTCCAGCCCATCTATACCTGTTGCTTTAATAAAACTCTTGTACTGCTGTTTGTGCCTCGGCTGAATTATTGGGTCCAAATCTTGATACATTATTCAATTCAATTAAATTTTATTTATATAGCGCCAATTCATGAAACATGTCATCTCAAGGCACTTTACAAAGTCAAATTCAATCATATTATACAGATTGGGTCAGATTATACAGATTGGTCAAAAATTTCCTATATAAGGGAACCAGTTGATTGCATTAAAGTCCCGACAAGCAGAATTCACTCCTGAAGAAGCGTAGAGCCACAGGGAGAGTCGTCTGCATTGTTGATGGCTTTGCAGCAATCCCTCATACTGAGCAAGCATGAAGTGACAGCGGAAAGAAAAACTCCCCATTAACGGGAAGGAAAACCTCCAGCAGAACCAGAACCAGGCTCAGTATGAACAGTCATCTGCCTCGACCCACTGGGGGTTAGAGAAGACATTATAAGATTATATGTTTGTGTTGTTGCCAAAGCATTTGTCCATGACTGTAGGTTTGTTAATTAACTTGAATCTCATTGGTGAGCAAAAGTACATGAACAGCAGTAAAACACTGTAAATAAATATACATCTCTGTGGCGTGTGAAGCATATACTCTCTTAAATGTATGATCTGTGGTAATAACAAAAATCCAGCAGGTGTTAAATTTACGGAACATTATAGCCTTCACCTGCACAATACTGTGGTTACTGAGGCCTACACATCAGAAAATTACAATTCTTGGATATAATAGTTGCAGGGTCCTTTTCTACCTCAGTCAGAAAGACAGAAAGTAATGAAAGCAGCCACAGCAGGAATGAGCTTTCCTATGTGAAATGGGCCAGAAGTGACTTAAAAGGGAAAATGACACACACAACAGATTAGAGCTTCTTCTTTGCATGGGATAGAGTACAGGGCTGCACATCTTTATTCATGGGAGCTGTTTATCTGTGAGAGAGAAAAAAGTTTATATTGAAAATAGCCGGCATTCATCTCAGCATTTCAGTTGAGAAATCAGAGTGGAAAGTTCACGGATTATCACCACTAAAATGACTCCTCTCTGGATGAAACCGCGCTTTGGAAACATTCCCCCCTCGAGGCAAACAAAAGGCAAACACCAACTATTCTTTATTTATTTTCTCCTCTCACTTTCCCTTTGTCAGGGACTTCCACTGTTTTGCATTTGAATCCCTCCAAATCAGGAAATCACTTCTGCAGAGTTCTTGTATTTATAAAAACACGAGTTTCCAAGAGCCTGGAGTGAATTTATATTTGGTACAAGCTCCGTTGTGTGTCTTACTCTTTGGCAACGTGCCCTCTCACAAGATTTCCATGGGGTTTTGCCCCCCCCCCCCCCAGTTTCCACAGTGATTGATTTGCTTTTTAAAGGCTTCCTGTGTTGGGCACAGCCTACGAAGCACATCTGTAAGGGTGCACTGGCCTTGCTGGGTCTGTTTTTCTCTAGTGTGCTCTTCTGTGGTGTAGTAAAGTGAGGTATCTGCCTTTTCTGTGGCCTGGGAGAATGACGTGCTCCATTATAAAAAGAACTGACTCCAATGAAAAATGAACCTCGGGTCCTAACGGGCGTTGGTCGCTCGGCGGATTACAGCGCCTCAAGGGATGTAGCCGAGCCTCTGATGTTGATGCCTAAAAACGGGGAACAAAAGCAGCTGGCCTGTGAGTGATAAAGTTATACTGAGCGTTCACGTCAAGAATAGTTAAGAGTTTGAGGAGTCAAATCTGAGCCCTTCCAGCTGCTAAGGATCAGCTTTGGGTTGTAATTAAGTGAATCTGAGAATGGATTCTGTCTGCTTTAAAGCCAAGTAGTTCCAGCTTTGTCAGAATAAGTTAAGAGGAAACAATCCGGGATGTTTAACTGTGGATTAAAACATGAGCAAAAATCTAGTTTACAATTTTACAATAAATGTGTTTTCATTGGACAAGTTTGGGTTGTTGCTTAACAATTTCTTCATCAGGTGAGCAAGTTCAAGATCTGAAGGTGATTCCAGGTGTTGATTTAAGAGTTGGAAGCCACACTGGAAACAATGGGAGTGGCCAAATAAACAGTTTGGCACATTCTGAGAAAAGAAGGTCCAGCAGGAAGATAAGGACTGGACTCCCAAAGAGTAAAATACGTGTTACAGAAACAGTCCATGATGGAAAAGCCTTGCCAAGAGGGAATCATAGCAAATACAAGAAGTCCAGCACAAGATCAAAAAATATTTATAAGTCTTATGAACAGAAAAAAGCAGCCAGTTTTTCAAGATTGATTTTTGGACAGAATAAACTAAGGGAAAACTAAGGCAAAAAGAGGAAAGGTTCAGCTTTTGAAAAGGAGTCAAATTTTAAGAAAATATGTACTAGAGACAAAAAAAAGCTGTTGAAACAGCAAAAAAGAATAATGAAAAGGGAACATTTACTCATTATAAAAGGAGGGCAGAATTTGTGCGATGCTTCAGTCACGTCTGGGTATATACTAGGCATAAACTCGCACCCAGACAAATATTTAAAAATGGCACAAAAGTGGAAAGAAACCCTCAGAGGTGAGGGTTAAGTGGGGCTGTGGTCAGGACGAGGGAAAGTGACATGTCAAAACATGCAGGGGTCACCAACTTTTTTGAAACCGAGAACAACTTCATTGGCGTTGTGTCATACGAAGGGCAGAGTTCACTTTAACTTTATGTAAAATAAACACATTTTCCATCCTTTCTTATATATATTATCATTTTTAAATATATATAAATGCAAGTGTAAATAAACAGGAAGAGTAACAGAATAAAATAAAGTTTTAGATGCAGCTCACTGGCGGGTTGTGCTGTTTTTAGAACAGGCTCGTAGGCGCTACATGTGGTCCTTGGGGGCTACTTGGTGTCCTTGGTGACCCCTGATGTAGAGTGACCAGAGCAACACTGGTGGTTTCGCCATAGCCTGGCCAGCCAGACTGACATACAGCATGTGTATTCAATACACAGCTTGTCAGTCTGGACAGGCTCAGACTCCCTGGTCCAAAACTTACCGGACCAATCACAGCGCAGGAGGCAGGAGTTTACAATGCGTCACTCTTTACTCATAATGCAGCAGCTCTTTTCTGTAACTGTAATAGTCAAGATGGCGGCCACAACAGAACGATATTTTAATGATGCCCTTTACGTCCTGAATGAGCTGGCCATATCTTTAAAACCTCAATAACTGGCTGCTCTTAGAGCTAAAACACAGCGTGTTGCTTGAAGTTTGCGTCACATCCGTGGTTATCGGATTCGTTCTACCCTGTTTCCACTGATCCTGTTAGTCCCACCGTTGAAATCTGGCTCTACCGGCGGCTTTCCATATTGGAATGCTGTGTTTACAGTGTTAGTTAGTCTGGCTGGGCAGGCTAGTTTCCCCATGGATCAATCTTTTGAGGTGGAGGATTATTCACCCCTATTTCATCAGAGATTGAGAGAGACTTTGTGGAGCCTACCTGGCCTGAGCTTAATCAGTTGAAGCTGCTGGCACAAGGCACTGACTCAGCAATTTCCAAAGCTGGCACTGCTGAGGCAGTTCGGGACAGAAGGGGTTCCGTTTCTGAGTTGTAAAGTGATGTTAGCAGCATCATTGCTGACATGGGCTCTGTTCAAAGCAGTAACAAATGCTAATGCAAGTGCTCTCAATGCTCGTGAGTCCAACTCTGACTCGTCACAGGGACGTGTGTCTGACTTAGATGCTTATATACGTGTACCATTTGAACCAATAGGAAAATTCACCTGCTAGCCACCGTTCAACCATAAGGGAGCAGCACTAAGGCTGTTCAAGTATTGCAGAAATAAATAAGTTCATATGAAAATGTAAAAACATTAAAGTAGCACCCTGAGGCCCAGTTTAAACAGTCTATCAGCAAAAAAAAGAGTTTTACAAAGTTGAGGTGTTGTCTTGCCCACCAAACTCAAACTGAATATGGTGCAGATATGGTGGGGGCACTGCAATGAAGCCAAATCCTTAAAATTAGTGTGTACACTCATATCCGCCACGTGCGGGTGCAGGTCCGCTTACTGAGGCCGTGCAGTGCAGCACAGATTTTGCAAGAAGGAAGTTTGGCCGGACGCTGCAGCGGCCCCCAGATCAAGCTCCTGAATTCACGAACCGAAGAGGAAAGGTTGGGCACTAGACAGGAGAAAGTTCTGCTGAATTTCAGAGTAAAACTACCCCACCAACTGATGCTAACTTGACTAGCGTAAACAAAACTGTACAAAACACAGAGACACAAAACAGAGGGGCAGTTGGAGGGTGAAATAGGATATTTATGCATAAATAGCTCTTTAACTAGACAGATTGATATTTTTAGGCATAGCCATTCCAGGTGGGTATGATAAGGATAAATGAGTGGAATATTAAGTGTTGTGTAGGATCTGTGATGCTGTGGGCCCATTTCTCCTCCAAAGGCCCTAGAAATCTTGTAGAAGTACTCAAAATTATTAACTTGTTTAATTATAAGGAAATTTTAAATACAAATCCAATTGATTCATTTTTAAAACTGAACATGGGTTGTCATTAGGTCCTTTAGAAAAGAAAGAAAAAGATATATTCCTAAAATCCCTAAAACATTATAATACTAATGTAGAAAAATGTACTTTTGATGGTTTGTATCATATTAAATTAGTAACACATTGCTATAAAACCTCCCATTGGTGACTTTTAACAGTGCACGCATATCAGCTTTTATTGCCAATAGCAGTTAGCCCCTAAACTTATAAGGTTTAAAATATTACAGGTTTCTAACTTGCAACAGGAATACTTTTCAGTTTGGTTAATATGATTCCTGTGATCAAAGTTTGGGCTTCAGTGGTAAAAGTAACACAGCATAAACAGCACGGTCATCACTATATCACAGTTCATACGTTTATTTGTACCTGCAAGTACCTAAGAACCATGGATCTAGAGATACATAGTAAACAAACTGAAAATAAATGGTCAGCTGTTTCTCTCTCTGAATGCTCCAACCTTGTGAGATGTTCTTGAAGACTAAGTGCTGTCCTCCTTGTAGAAGGGGGTTGTGCAAAGCATTAGCAAGACTTACATTCAATCTTTTAATGTTCTATTTGCAATCACGATGGCACTTTTTGTAAAAGGTAAATCTGAAACTAAAACTGTATTAAGATAAACTTACCATACCAAAGATTTACCCGGTATTAAGTGTTACATTGTCAAAGGCAGAACCGTTGGTGGGCCAATACCCTAATCCTGAAACCAATCTGTTTCAGCCTACGCCTTAAAATTAGGACTTATCTTCAGAAGATGCTGCTTAACTGTCACGCATCAGAAGTTAAGGGTCAAAGCACACCTGCAAAGCTGGAGTTGACATGAGACAAATAAAAGCCCGTTCAAAACAAAAGAGACTTAGCCAAAAGCCACTTCAGAAACCTTTCTTCATAATCCAGGGATGTAAAGCAGACCTGAGGAACGGGGGGAAAAAAATCCCACACGAAAGCAACAGGCTTTCACGAAGTGCATTAGCATTTACTTGTGTTTGAATGTGACTGAACTAATTGCGCTGGGTTGTAGAGATGTTAAGCGAGCGTAAACATTTGGAGGGTTGGAGCAGGCCCCCACAGAGATGAAAAAGCACCTATTTTCATCCAAACGCAATTAATCAGCATCTGAGTCTGCAAACAGATGCTGAAGCTTGCTCCATTGCCTCTCTCGTAAGCAACTGACTGACAGATGAAAGAGGGGAAATTTGCACCCAGTTAGGCAATTAGACATAAAGTGAGTCAGATCTGCTCCGACACAGACCTCAGTCCTTGACAGATAGTCCCTTGCTATTATGTCAAGAGAGGAATTGTGCTTATGTACTTATTTATGATTTGATAAATCATTAAAGGAAATACTCCATCATATTTGGCTGCCAGAAAGCTTATAAATCTTTACAGGATTAACATAAATAAATCACATAGTAGACCTTGTTTTTAACTTTTTTTTAAAGCTGAGATCATTTTAAAACACATTTTTCATTTACAATGAGAGCGTTTTCATTAGGACTTTATGAAACAAAATCTGCTGTAGGAGTGATTGGGTATAATTTAGAATACTGATGTCAGAAAGCCTTTTTTGTGGCTAATAGTAATGGAAATTGGTACAAGAGCCTTCTTGTTGGGCAAATTGAAAATGGTAGAGTTCCCGGAAATATGTTTGCAGCAACTTTTCTCTTCTGCAAACAAAATTTTTATCTTTTATCTTTATGAACTCACATTCATGCTGAAGATTTCACAATTGTTCCCTCTTTTTAGTTGAGTCGCCACTGTGTTACACAACGATACTTCAGTGCCAGAGTTTCTACACCACACACGCAGAGCCAACTCTCAGAATATCACAGTTTTCATCGAGAATCAGCCTACTTTTAAATTCAATCTGATGGTTTCAGAATAGCACATTTAAAGCACTAGTTTTGATTCTTTGAAATAAGGTGCTGCAAAGTTGTTATTGGTAATAGTTCTCTTACTTGTAGTACAAAGATGTTATGTCACAATGAGCCTGTTGGAAATTAAATAAGTCCTCTGATCGAAGTTAACAGCTAGTCAGGCCAGCTTGTTTCAGCTGACTTTTGCCATTTAAAATCAACTCAAAAATAAAATGCTCATATTTGAGTTGAACAACAAAACACTGTAGTTTTATATTGTACTGTTGTATTCAACCGGACAAAGATAACATTTTGTGCACACTTCAATTGCTTGCAAGGACATCTTGAGAAATAATGACCATTTTACGATGATTGCTTGCGAGCACAACCACTTAATCTCGTTCCTTCCTCTCTGCATCTGTAGATTCTGTATTTAAAGGTGTTACATTGGTGGGGTTTGTGGACTGTTAGGTTCGGATGGTACCCCCATCCCGTCCTGATGATGGGGTTCACTTTCCGGGTGTGGGGGCTGGACATCCCTCTGGGGTGCCGATACCTGGACCTGGGAGTATAGGATGTGTGTGGTGAGTGCGAGTGTGTGTACAGCGTCCCCACTTTTTTGTGGGTAAGAGTGTATGCATTTGGGGGCACCAGGGTGAGAAAGTGTGAATGTGACTGTGTACCTGGTTTTCTGTTTGTCTTTTTGTCAGTTTGGGTTTTGGACTGCTCCCTCTACTGGGACATCTTAGGTCTCCACTACGTGTGGATATGCAGCACGAACAGAAAAGCATAGCTTGAGGGAGAAAGGGAGCAACAGACATAGGGAAATCTAACAGAAGAAACAAGTAATGAGTAATGACAGCCAGAGAGCTTGTATGCAGAGGAAAAGGTGGAGAAAGGCAAAGCAAAACAGGTGTGAGCAATCAGGTGAAGATGTGGAACAGCTGAGGCTGATGAAGGCAGAAGGTGCTGAGGGGAGGAGAGTAATAAATGCAGGAGCTGAACAGAGAGACAAAAACACTGGGAAGAATAACAATATAATAGAAATTAAATTTCTCCTGTCTCCTGCCCTGATCCGTTACGTTTTGGTTCAGCTGGTTTTTCGCCGCTCTCTGCCATGCACCGGTCTGCAATGCTTATTAGTGGAGACTGCAACACCTGTTGCAGCCCTAATTACCTTCATTCCTCCACCTGTGTTCCTGAATATATATATATACCTGCCTCTCACAGTCAGAGGTGGCCTCCTTTAGATTTAAAAAGACCGTACCTCATAACAGGGGCAAAAGAGGTGCTGTGGAGGTACAATAACAAGTGACTGAGACCAAAGTATTGCAGTTCCACTTTATAAAGACCACAAATTAATGATTTAAATGTGAAAATGAAGGCATTGAAAAACATATGTTCCCTTTCAAAAGAACTGTGAAAATATACTTTAATTTAGCACTAACACGTAGCTTTTAAAGAAGATAGAAGGTTTGGCATCATTAGTGGCTAATGGTTAGCCAGTCACAAGATTATTGCAGTCCTTACAAATCATTTCTATCTTGTCTGTCATCATTTCATCTTTCTACCAAGTTTCCAAAAAGTGCCAGATAAACAATCTAAATGTGGTGGAGTCCTCCCCAATGTTTATGTAACCGAGTGTTGACAGTCAGCTCCGTTGTCAGCCAGATCTGTCAATGCAACAGGGCGAAATCCCAAAACTACTTTCTTCTCTTATAGAGACTTTAAAATCAGAGTTTCCATGACGGGTACACTCCTAGTCAAAACCCAGGAAGGAATAAAAATGATGCACATGCAAAAACAAGAAAAGGGAGTGAGAAACAACATCAACCAAGGGGGCAGGGAATGTTGTGTTGCACAAGCAAGGCGTTTTGCAAGGCACCTTCACTGCTGTTGTTGGATGAAGTAAGACATTTTTAATTTCTCAAAATGTCGCTTTTGCATTTAAAAGTTTTGCTTGCATCCTGGTTATGATCTACCAACACAAATTTTGAATACTTTGCTGGACTTAAAATTTAGATTTTTGAGTGTACAAAGCAATTACTTTCACATTCAGGGCTCAAAATAGCTATGTTTATATGAAAATAAGTAATTAGAATAAAATGTGTCATGTGAACACCTCAATCGCATTGTTGTGACCAGATTAAGCTCAGTCAGAATGAAATTGCATTCCAGATGAGACGGTTGGTTAATCCGGACTGTTTATCCGAACAGCGTCCATCTAAACAGTTGTTCCCATCATGTCGTTCGGAGTTGGGCAATCTACCCTGACTGCGCCTGTGTGCTCTGTGCCTCTCGTCCTGTAATGCAGAAAGAACAACAGCACGTGTTGCTGAGCCTTTAGCTTCATTAGCGAGTGCATCAACTTCTGAACCGTTCTTAGAACCTGGCACGGCTCCATTCTGGGTGCTTAGAAGACACAGAACGAACATATGTCCTGTTATGCTCAGATCACGTTGTTGTGCTTAAAAGTTTCATTGTAAACAGAGATGTGGATCTGACAGATTGAATAGGCAAATAATGGCTGAACAGCCGATGATGGCGGACCAGGTGGAGAACAGGTCTGGCAGAAACAGACCATGGGGTAAGGCAGGAATCAAAATTCAAAACAGTCCTGGGTCGTGTCCAGAAGTCCGATGAAGTAACCAAAGCAGTGTCAGAAACAGGCAATGCAACACTGACAACTCACACATGGCAAGGACATGACCTGGCGCTGACTGGCTGTGGAAGGCAGGTATTTATAGACAGAGTCCAAGGTGAGATGTGTCTCTGGTGATTGGAGCTGTAGCAGGTGTTGCAGATTTTATAAAAGAGAGGAGCAGAGCAGGAAAGCAGTCAGCCAGCCCAGAAAGTGGTAGACCTGAGGCAGGCTGCATGACACTACCGCGTTTCAGCACAGACAGAAATACGACTTTTCCTTTTGTGTTTTCTCTAGGCTGCTTCTATTCTGAAGAAGATTTGGTGCATGTAAACGAACGTCATGATTTCATGCTCATATAAATAGTGTATTCGAATTACCTTTTTTTTTTCAATCTGAACACGTTTCAGTCCGATCAGCGAGTTTTGAGTATGTAAACAAAGCTAATGGTAGCATACAACTGGATAGCCCTTTACAGGACAAACTTCCCTTTGACAAGAAACGTCATGCGGCTTTAATACAACACCTTAGACCCAAACAACTTTAATGTCAAATCAATACATCAGAAAAAAAATGCTTCCACACAATTATTTCTTTTTACCTGCCTATACACTATCCTCAATGCTATTAAGTTCCTAAATAATCAGAAAAGAACCTTCATCTCCTGATTTAATTAAAAACATATTAAGTTTTTTTTGTTTTTGTTATTTAAGCAATCCGTCTGAATTCAGGGCCGTCGTGCTCTCAGTTTGTTTCTAATGCATCATTCCAAATTTTTTTGATGTTCACCACAACAAAGAAGATGCTGCTGCTACAAAAGGCAAATTTGAGTTTTAATCAAATTTTCAAGGCAAATGACTGGTTTGGCTTCGTTATGGTAGTCTGTGCATGGAGGAGAAAGAGCGTTCATGTTGCAAAAACTTCAAAGCCCTCCATGCGCAGCAGGCCACGTTATTTCAATTAGACTGACTTGAACCCTAAGCAGGACCCCCACCCATCACTGCCAGATATCAGCCACAAGGGACCCTGTCACCCCGCACCCTATGACTGGTCTGACTGCTTTGTTTTGGGGGAGTTAGGTTGAAAGCAGAGGACGGGACCGAGCGGTAGAGTGAGATCACTGTCTGGCTGATGGGGCATGGTGCTTTACCCAACCGTGCATGCCTGCAGGGTTGTACAAGGATGAGTACTTTATCCCTGCATGAGCTCTAAACAGTAGTTTTCACCCACACACAGTGTACATACCACACGTCAGACACGGTATAACACAGCATTATTTATTACCTCGCTGTGTTTTCAAACATTTACAGAAAGTTTCACTCAATCCTTATTTCTAGGCAAATATGAAACAGAACAAAGATTCACAAAGTGTCGACACGGTGCAAAGGGCTGACCTTTATGTAACTCTGGAGGGTTTAGTTTTTTTTTTTTTTCTCTCCGCCTCAGTCACTCAGCAAAACCCTTCGTTTGACTGAAGCATACGAGGCCACACAAACCCTGTGTACGAGTTCAAAGTTGTTCGACCGAAAAACGATCGGGTTCGCTTCACAGTTGACATGAGCGCGAACACATCTGGTCCCGTTTTAAACCAGCAGGGAGAAAGGAGTGGTGATGGTGAAGATGAAATCTTTGTGTGGTATTTATACATCTTTCCTTTTAGTCAAGATCAGACACTTGGTCATGCAAATCTGTGATATGAAAGTTTTTTTCTCTTGTTGTTTTTCCCTCACTTCAGTCGCCTCAGTCGTCGCACCGCACACAATTTGCCACAACCTGGAGCTTCTCCAGACTAAACAAGGGAGAAAACATGAGGCGAAGCAGCATGCCTGAAACCTAATGCCTGAGGCTTTTCTGATAACATCAATGGGTCAAAAGAAGAAGAAAAAAAAGGAAAAACATCCAAATGAGAAAATCAGGTTCATGTTGTTTCCAAATGCTCAGTTCAAATCAAATTTCTTAGACCGAACTTCCATAATCCAAGAGGGCTTTGAAGATTTATCAAGTCTGAGCTTGGGTCACCATCTCCAGAGGTTTCTCGTTTCTCTCTCTGAAAATCCAAATTGAAAGAGAAAATTAGGCATCGTATAAATTAAAAATTTAAATCTCGAGAACTGCTAGTAAAGTATCGAAAAAATAATAATCATTAATTTAATTTGACAGAAAGTGGAGAACTAAACATGTCTTTACAAATTCTTGGTTATCCAGCTCATCGCAACAGCAAACAGGCTCAGTTTTTCTTTTTGTTTCATCACAACTAAAGCACCATGGAAATTATTTTAGAGTAAATAAAGAGGATTAAAAAACTTGCTGCACTGAAATTTATTTCTAGACATAATCCATCGATTGCATTTTATCAACACTTGATGAAGGAGTTGCAAAACAGGTTTTAAGTGTTGAAAGTGACTTGGCTGGTATATCATCTAATGGTGATACTATCTTGTTTGTTTTGTTTTTTTATTGTACATTTCAAACTTTGCAGTTACTGTAATGGTTAGGGACAAATGTGTTACCACCCCTGCTAGGTTTAAGAAATATTATATTTCAATATGCATTCACAACTCACAAAAAATTCAATTCAATATAATCACTCAGACAGATTCCAAGTTAATAACATTATCAAACAACACAGTTAAATTCACTTTATTATTAAAGTTTTCTATCTAAGGAAATCCAGCAGATCGCATCGAGTCATCTCTACTCCTGGATGAGTATGTAGTGACAGTGGACAGTCGCCTGCATTGTGTTATTGACTTTGCAGCAATCCCTCATACCAAGCATGCATGTAGCGACAGTGGAGAGGAAAACTCCCCTTTAACAGGAAGAAACCACTAGCAGAACCAGGCTCAGTGTGAACGCTCATCTGGAACAACCGATTTGGTGCTTGAGAAGTCAGAGCAGAGACACAAAAAAAACACAGATCCAGGAGTACTCTCTCTCTTTTATTTATATATATATATATGTGTATCTCAAAGAGAAATAGCGTCCTGTAAAATAGATGTTTACACATCTCCTGTGAAAAGACCAAGGCAGCCTCCAAAGAAATCCAGTCCCTGCTGAGCCTGTGGAGGCTTTTCGGCATCACTCGTTTAGATTCTTGGATTTGCTTTACAGATATTTCAATTTCAAGAAAAATAATTAGTTTAATGCACGATGAAAGGTTGGCAAGCAGCTCCCCGAGCTCTATGCAAGTAGATGGATTAAACGGAAGCGCCTTCCCCCCACCCTCCCACCCGGCCCCTCCCAACCAACCTTTTGATGTGTCATTAAGCTAAATAAGGAGGAGACATGACACACACGAAAACACGGTATCACTTCATGGTGCAGTGACTTTTATCCCTCTGTGGTGAGCTGCCACTTGGCCTGTTAAAACCTGCTAGTAACCCTAGACGTGGAAAGTACCCCTGGAAGTCTGAGACACGAGGAGCACGTGCACGGGAGGCCTTCTCCGTCTACCTGTTCAACGCTCACACAGTTGTATTAGTGCAGCTTTGCTGCCGACACGCAACCCAGGCAAGATCTGAAATACAGTAAGACCCCTGCTGCTCACATCCTGCTCTGCTTCTGATGTTGCACAGAAGTCAATCTGTCTGCACTTGTTTGAAGAGTTCGTGCATGGCAGCTAACCACTCACTCAGAGAACAGATCAGATGTCTCTGGACACATTTTGACAACTGTAGGTGTTGCATTTTTTGGCAAAGAGTGTCTCGGGACTCTGATACAAGCCTGTGCATCTGCAGGATTTCAGACACTTCTCCTCTTACACCTGGCCTCCTGTGATCCAGGCATCAAGAGGAGGCAGGTGGGCTTTCTTTTTGCCCTCACGACCCCAAAACAAAGCAGTTTCAATTGAACGGCCGCTTCGAGAGCTGCTGACAGTGTGAAGAGGCCTCATAACTTTGAACATTCGTCTTTTTTCTTCTCTCCCACCAGAGTTATAAAGTGGGAAAGCCCAAATGAAGTCAGTGAGCCCATAAAAAAAGGCCTTTAATTTGTTTGTATTTGCCCAGGAGCTACCGCTACCATTTGGCCTCTTGTTCCTCTGGACTACAGTCATGAATATGATCCCACAGGGTATTTGGTTTGATCAGATCAGAAAGAGAATTTACGAGCAACATTTAGGAGGCCCGAGCTGTTGGATATGAAATGAGCAGGTGGGATTCATTGTCTTTGTACCTCAATGCTTGCACAGCAGAAAGGTGTCTTGGAGCGAAATGGGAGGGTAGGAAGACGTCTCGCTATGTAGCAGTTTTCATAAGATAACAAGCCGCTCTCTGGCTTTGAACGTATACAGCAGAATGAAAGATATATGGCCGGCTGTAGCTAAAACACGCAATCTTTTGTGACTTTACTCATCGTTAGACTTGTGAAAGTTATTGTGCAGTTATTGTTCATGCAGAAAGGGAGATACACAAATAACTAAAAGTCATGTGTAGGACAGTATGTTCTACTTCAAATTTTGAAATGTGAGGTAATTAGCATTTTTTGTCCAACATCCAAAAAAAACATCAACCCATTTTTTGCAAAAAAGTAAGTCAACATGAGCTGAATGCAATGGTTCTTCTGTGTATTCCTTTTTTATTTCAGCTATAGCATGATTAAGATACTTTATATGTAATGATCATAAACGAAACAGCCACATAATTTCAAAATCAATCAAGAATCTTCTCATCTTTTGACCAATCTTCATGACAAATGAAAGGCAAAACAAGATTGCTGCAGATGTTTCAGGCTTGAGATCATTGAGTACAAAAGTGGCTTTAAAATCTCTGGAATTTAATAAGTATAGAAATAAAGACTTTTCTGTATTAGAAAATTACGGAGCCTCTGAAGGGACATGGAGGGAAAAAAAAACTTTTCCGAGATCTCGCAAAAGGTTTTCCTATGTCAGCGAACCGGAAGTAAAACAGACACAGTTTATTGATAGTTTATTGATTTCCATTTTGGTATTGGCCTGACATGTAAAGACATTCAATCCGTACTTGGCTGCAGACATGGATTTGACTTAAGTGAGAGACATTTGAACTCAGGGCGAGGGGACTTTCTTGTCGTAAAGGGTACTGTGATCTTGCGGTCCTGGTTGAATTCATCAGCAACAAACTAAGTACTCTGGTCAGCTTCATGGGTACCGGTGGATGTATGCAAAGTGCAGAGAGCATAGACTACGCGTTAAGAAGGAGGATGTGCGGTTGGGAGAGAGCGAGCCAGAGAGAAAGAACTGGTAGAGCGGCACAGAGTAACACTAACAGAACCCTTAATAAAGCTGTTAAGAATCAGAGAAATAAAACATTATATCCTGGTTGTTTCACAAAGGTTACATTAAGCAGGTAAACACGCCCATAGCAACACACCTCAGCTCCCCGCAGCCCCACCGGCAGATCAGAACACTCCCTGCTCCGCTCTGAATATGCGCTAAAACTGCCTCTTTAAAATGAACTGCGCCTGTCTGATTCACAATGAAAAGTATTAAAGCTCTGTGCGTATTAAAGCTCTCCGCTGCTGGGGGCGGATCGCCCCCAGCAGCGGAGGCTGCAGCGGTGTGGGCGTGTCATGCACATCGGTGCTTGTAGCGGTTCAGAGTCACAGCACCATGAGCAGCGCTGTTTGTAGGCGCTGCGCAATCAATAAATAAAACATTCGGTCCGCATTAAATTTTTCCTCTGCTGACGTAAACGTTCTAAAGTCAGGAGAGAGAAAGAAACATGATAGACACGGTCTATCATTCGGGCCGAACGTTTTATTTACAAGATTAAATTGAGTGACTTGGTCTCTATTGATCGCGCAGCGCCTACAAACAGCGCTGCTCATGGACCGCAAGATCACAGTACCCTTTACGACAAGAAAGTTCCCCCACCCTGAGTATTCTTTTCAAATGTCTCTCACTTATGTCAAATCCATGTCTGCAGCCAAGTACGGATTGAATGTCTTTACATGTCAGGCCAATACCAAAATAGAAATCAATTAACTGTCAATTAACTGTCCCGCAAAAGTTTTTTTTTCCCTCCATGTCCCTTCAGAGGCTCCGTAGAAAATCTCCCTGTAACAACAATAACTTAATTTTTGAGTCACGCTGAGCAAATAACTAAAATCTGAAAAGTAGCAGTCTCACAGGCACTTATTAAACAAATATAAACAAGTATTCTCCTGTCCTTTGTTTTCTTTTACATCCTAACTTTTCTGCAAATCCACATTTTGCTGTATAGCTAATCTTACTTTGTTCGTTTGCACATTCTTGTAAATAATCATTGTTGTTATTTTTTATACATAAATATGGCTAAACATTTTGCACATTTCTTTAAGTCACCCTGCTCATTTGGACACGTCTTTGATCTTTCTTTTCATTTCGCCACAATAACTGTGCAGCATTTATTTCTTTTGTTCGCCCTTACTGCACAGGTTCCTGTTACTATTTTTTGTTTTGATATTTCTTACCTTTGTGTATATCTAGATGCCTCCATTTTCATTTTCAGGCACACCTGAATTTCCCTACTGTAGGGACGACAGTGGCCTAGCATTTAGGGAGTTTGTCCTGGAACCGGTGGGTTGCCGGTTCAATCCCCTGCTCCTGACTCCGTCGTTGTGTCAGCCTGCCCCAGAGCAGCTGTGGCTTACCACCGTCAGGGTGTGAACGTTTGTGTGAATCACTGAACGTTGTGTGAAGCACTCTGATCTTGATAAAGCGCTATACAAGAACAGCCAATAAAGGATGTTTCTATTTTATTCTATATTACTTATCAGTTCTTGGTTGCTGAACAAATAAGCATGATAAAAATATCTCTGGTGCACCAGAATCCTTTTCCAGGGAGTAGTAACAAACTCGCACATCCTTTTTACATTTTTCTCATGTCCATGTAATAATTTAACTTTATTTATCTCACAATGGAGAAATTCACTTCTGAATTTTAACCCATCCCCTTTGGGAGCAGTGGACTGCCACTGTGTGGCGCCCGGGTAGCAAATACTCAAAAGCAGTGTCAAAACAGAGAGTAAACCTTACAGTGCTTACAGAGTGTTCGTCTCGAAATCAGAGCGTTGTGGGTTCAGTTCCAGCTTCATCCTGTCACATACTGGTGTGCCCCTTGGCAAGGCACTTAACCCCAAGTTGCCTGTCTGTGTGCATCAATGAGTACAACTGGCTGGGTTGTAGCATAAAGTGCTTTAAATGATCTTTATGACTTTAAAAGTGTTATATAAATCCACGTGTTATTTACCACAGCAGTGGCCATAATGAACAGCAAGTTGCTCCACAAGGTAATACTATTTTTGTTTTTTATAGCAACATTTTTAACTCAGGTATGTATGAAAATATGTTACTGACTAGTTGAAAAATGGGTACAAAGCACAGGTTCATTCATTGATGACAGATGATCTACATCAGCTGAAAATTACACAGTATGAACTCAGCGTTAGGGAAACCGAATCGCTGATTCACATCTTTACAAAAGTTCTAAATAAAAGTGACCAATAATGTATGCATCTCAGGTCCAGTCAGGTCAGGATAACTTAATTAAGGGAAATTTGTTACTTGTTAAATTTATTATTCATTGTTCTCCACTCATAACAATGAATAAGGTTTCCTTTTTCATCCGTTTATATTGTTTAAAACATTTAATTTCAGAGCGAAACAGCACAGGGACAGAGATCTGTGAGAAAAATCGTTTGCTACCCACCTGTCCTTTTTTCTGTTGTGCAGTTTTATGGTTATTCCCATGGTGACCAACGCTGAGAGGGACCCGAAAGCCCCCAGAATAAACCCCACTTTATCATCTGGAAAACACAAAGCTTGATATTAGTGACCGTTTTAGTCATGGAACCCTGCAATGCACATATGCTTCAATATAAAACATAAAAGGTTATCAGGAAACCCCTATTGAAGATTTAGGAATGACCCCAGGGGGAGATTGGTCAATTAAATCAGTTAGTAAGTCTATAGGATAATCATTATATGATAAGAGATGGATTCAAAGTGCTGCCTACAGTCAGTGGCACCTCAATATTATATACATACACAATATTTCAGTTGGCTCCTAAAAATTACTGGAAAGTTAAATGTGGGGCTTCCTTATTGTTACATTTCTAGTTGTATTAAACTTTTTCTCATTGCAGATATGGCCAAATTTCTTTCTCTTATCTAAAAAGATGAACACATACTTGTCCTTACTACAGTTGCATGTTTTCTTGTCTTTCCCACTTTGAAGAGCAGCTAAGTGATATTTTCTCAACGTTCTCAACTACTTTGAACTCTATCAGTTAGAATTAATTATTTAAGGTATGTTTTTTTTCTTATTTGGGAATGTACTCCAGTTAAAATGTGGGTTACTGTTCTGTGGAAGAGTATGTTTCTACAATAAAAACAAACATTTAAAAGCTTTAAAAGTATTAATATGTATTAAAAGTCAATAGTTAGGAAAGCCACTGCAGTGTATTTATCCTTCCTTAATACACCTTCCCTTTTCAAGACCAAAGAAATAAAAAGAGCCATTATATTAGTTACTACACTGTGAACTTTAACACTGAGTCATTACTCAATACACCACAGGAATTAAGCTAATAATTACACCGAGCAATCTTTCTGTCAAACACCGCCCACTCTGCCCAGACCAGTTAGCTGGCTAAGATTTCAAACGTTTTTTTAACACTTGAAAAGTTGCCAAGACACAAGTCAGGTCCCACCTTCCTGACAAAACCCCAAAAAAAGCTTTTCCTTCTGTTGCATAAATGTGTTGTTTGAACCAGTTTTTACCTATTATCCTCCATCAGAGAGAAAAAAAAAATCTAGAAAGAGGACTTTCATAAACAATAATACACAGAGTTCAGAATTACATAGATTTCTGCCGCCGACACATTTAATCAAGGAGGCATGGCTACCCTTGCAATTTCATTCCCCTAACTGGGAAATATAGACTACTGATGGCAGTGGTGCAGACTACTGATCCATTTAGGGCACGGATCAGAATGATTTGCCTAATAACAGCATTTACTGCGAGATCAGTCAATTTCTGTAGCCAAATTATTTAATTTTAAATTGACAGCAGAAATTGCAGGACCTGTTCATCTTGCCAAAACCGATAAAAACTTTGTATAAAATATACATGTATATATGTATTTACATTTTAAGCTAGTAGACATTCTCAGAACACAGATTTTCACCAAGAATATTCACTACAAGGGTTTTCATGAAGATAAAACCCAGCTATACAAAAGAGGGTCCGGTGTGCCTGTTATGATCACCAAGCGATGCAAACAAAATCAAAATAGCTTCAAAACGAAGGTGATGCTGGATGGACTTGTGCAGGCTCAGTTTGAAGGATTCTTTCAGCAGCGTTTTTCACGTGTGTTTTTATCCAAGATTTCTTCAAAAACATATCTGAAGAGGTTGAAGGATTTAGAAACTCTTCCAACCTTTTATAAGAATTGACATCAGACCTCTAAGGGACCCGGTCATATCGCCCTACTGAGGGAGGATGCTGATGTCAGCACGGGAGAAGCCAAGCGCTTCTGTCTCCAGCTGAGGTGGTTTGGATCGGCATGAGTTTACCATCTTAGCGCTGCTTTTCTCAAATGTTTAAACTTGTCCTTTTCATCTATCAGTGGTTTTACTATTGAAACTGATTGGAAGTAGTTAGAGGATAGTGTGTATTACTTTGATTCAAATCACAATCAGAATGCAAGAACATGGAAAATAAGGAACATTAAAATCCACAACCTCATGCAAACAATTTACAGACGTTTCTAAATGAGCCAGCTTTGCTGTAAAAAGATACTAAAAGGCTGGATCGACTGAGACGTCAACAGACCTGGACTGTACTTTATAGACGGCATTCAGAAAACCCACATATAGAATTAAAACACACTCACTTGCGCATCTTGTTGTTTATAGATCCAACATTTGCAACGCATACATCACATTTGCTTGTACATGTCAGAGTGCTAACCTCTGCAAAACACATTCCTGTCTGGGGCCTGACTTTCTGACTGCAGACAAGGTTGATCTTGTCCACGGACATCTGCATACACACACAATCCTCAGCTGTGCCGAAAATAATTTCATCTCTGATGGCCCAAAAACATCTGACCTTTTCCGAGTTGTCTTAACATTATACTAACCCCTACAGACCCTAATTCAGGCTGGAGGAAACCACCATCCCCACCACCAAAACGTTTAGCCTGCAGAAAGGCAAGAGAACGTGGAACAGGTATCCACACTGCAAAAAGGAATTAAAAGTAAATAAAATTTTCTTGAAAGGAGTATATTTTTCCTTGATTTGTGCATCTAAATAGGACTATTTGCCAATGGGATGAGTATGTTTATCCCTAAAATAAGATAATTAGATATCCTGCACTTAAAATAAGAAGAGTTCATCTCCATCATCTTATTTCAAGTGCAAAAATCCTATTAACTGGACAAAGAGTCTTATTTACCTGCTCAAATCAAGTAAAAATACACTAATTTCAAGAGAATTTGACATACTTTTAGTTGCCTTGTTGGAGTGCAGCGGTAGGATCTGACAAATAACCGAGAAAAGCAGATATTACGGGTACTGGGGAGAGGGATTTCTGGATAAATGATAGATGCACTGATCATGCTGCTTGTCAGTTCTTCATGCAATCTGCTGGGTTTCCTTAGATAGGACCAATTTTTGACCAATCTGCCTGTATAATTTGATTGAATTTGACTTTGTAAAGTGCCTTGAGATGACATGTGTTGTGAATTGGCGCTATATAAATAAAATGTAATTGATTTTTTTTCATTAAAAGATGAGAAGTTTCATTGAGAGCTGCTGATTTTTCTCTCACTGGTAACTGTATCTGTGCTGGGAGCTTCTGCTGTCACCCGAGGTGTACCTCATCCTGCATGACTTACTTTCATCAATGCAACTATCCTTGGTATTTGAAACAGGTTAAGTGAAGACTAAAGTCAAACAATGCTCTACATAAAGACTTTAAACATGCTCAGCCCAGACAAGACAGAAAAGAAAACAGGACAAACCGACTAAAAGCGATATTCTGCACCCGCACCTGGCCTCAGTCTTTGCATCAAGGTTCACTCTCAAGACATTTTGTAGAAAAACGCTAACCTGCAGCAGAAGCTGTAAGAGATTAAGAAAATTCAGGCAAAAGTAGACATCAAGGTCAAGAAAAGAATAACTTTTCCATTACTACAAGATCTGAATAATGGTGAACTATATTAAAGCCACAAAAGGTGGGAATTAATTCATGGAAAGGTCCGTGGAGGAGACCTTCTGGACCGGAGATCTTATTTTCACTGACAAAAAAAAAATGAAGCAAAAACCATCACTACTTCTAAAGTCTCTTGATGCCCCTGGTCGGCATTTTAAAAGCTTCTTCTGCACAAAGTTGACTCGTTGGGAGAAAACTTACCAGTGAAAATACAGAGGCCTAATTTTGGAACCTTTTGGAACACGTGGCTGGCAGATGTCTAAAACCAAATGAGGAAAGTATTTCATATTGAAAAGTGACACGATTAAGCTAGGCTTCTACATCTGCATAGATGTACAACACATATTACTTAAAATATGAAATTTACTGATTGCAAACTAATCAGAAGAATCAGAGTCAGTCAGAATTCATTTTTAATGTCTTCCTCTTAGCAGGTGGGTGTGGATCCCCTTTGCCAAGATCTGCAACATTTTACACTAACACATTCAAATGAGCGCATTTAGGACTGAGTAATAATCTTTTTGTGAACCTTGAACATATCCAAGCGCTCCCTGGTAGCGTTAAACGGTGCTCTCTTTGGGAGGGACGGCTGAGTAAACTGAAAATCTCTGTGAGAGAACTTCATTAAGCAGAAAAGATTTGCAACATTTACCCTAAAAAGGCAAGAACTTGGCGCACATGTGGGTGTGGTTATGGCTGTTATGCACACAAACTGTATGTCTTTCTGACGACTCGGTATTAATAATGCAGCGCCTTGCAAAAGTAAGACAACTTTTTCAATGTATTAGTCGGAGTTTCATTGGCTATACCAAAATAGAGTCATAATATACGCGTGGTTCTTAAAATCATTCACAAAGTGCATTCTGCCCTTTATTTTCATGACTCTAACAAACATCCAGTGCAACAATTTGCCATCAGGATGTAAACCAGGCTTCGCATCAATCCCCCCCCCACCCCCCAACCTGGAGAGGGCAAGGCACTTTTTTCCGGTCGAGGACCAAAGCGTCAGACTAGGCTGACAAAGAGAAGCTATCACCTAAATCAGGGGTTACCAACATGGCGCCCACAAGCATGTTAAAGAAACAGCACAATCCTCCAGTGAGCTGCATTTAAAATGCTATTTTATTCAGTTTTTCTCCATTTTTAACCATATTTACATTTAAATAGATTTAAAAATGACAAAAGTATTAAAAACATATTTAGATTACATACAGTTAAGGTGGGCTGCACAGTGGCACAGTGGGTAGCGCTGTTGCCTTGCAGCAAGAAGGTCCTGGGTTCAAGTACACCCCTGGGTCTTTCTGCATGGAGTTTGCATGTTCTCCCTGTGCATGCGTGGGTTCTCTCCGGGTACTCCGGCTTCCTCCCACAGTCCAAAAACATGACTGTTAGGTTAATTGTTAATTTAATTGGCTTCTCCAAATTGTCCTTAGGGTGTGAGTCTGTGTGTGAATGGTTGTTTGTCCTGTTTGTCTCTCTGTGTTGCCCTGCGACAGACTGGCAACCTGTCCAGGGTGTACCCCGCCTCCCGCCCAGTGAACGCTGGATATAGGCACCAGCAACCCCCGCGACCCCATGAGGGATAAAGCGGTTTGGAAAATGGATGGATGGATGGATGGATACAGTTAAGGTGAGCTTGGACTCTTGTAGTTCAAAGGTCAGTACTGGTAGCCCTTCGTATGACACAGTACCGATGAAGAAGCTCTCAGTTTCAAAAAGGTTAGTGACCCCTGATCTAAATGCTTTTAAAAGTGCTTGAGTTAAAACCAAAGTCAAATTTTCATTCAACTTCATTTGATACTAACGTTTTTAATTGGATTTTATTTTCAAAATAAATGCTGCTTTTCTTTTAAGGTAAAACAGAAATTGGTGGAGTAAATTTTACTTCCGATTATTGACTATGGTGATGTATTATACATGACCACCTCTGCTCAATGTCTTCACATGCTGGATAGTGTGTATTATGGCGCTTTATTACAAATTATGGAGCCCTAACTCATCACTGTCTCTTGTACGCTGAGGTAAAATGGCCTGCATGTTTGTCAGCTTGGCCATTGGTATGTTATGATTTTCAAGGCTATTCTTAAGTTGACAGCACCTTATCTTTCATCATTGTTGACTTTAAGTAACAGGACCTACAGTTCCTCGGTCTCAAGACTTTTTAAATTTTAGAGTTCCTTGTGTCATAATAGAAAGGGGGGAGAAAGCTTTTAGCTTTTCTGCTCCAATTTCATGGAACAGTTTGCAATTGGAACTTAAACTTAGAACTCTAGTATCTCTGAATGTATTTAAGACCAAGATAAATCCCATTATGTTTAAGTTGCAGAAGTGCAATTGTTTTACTTGAGTCATTTGTATATGTTTTATTGTATGTGTATGCTTATTTTGTGTTGTAGTTGACTCTCTGTATGCTGCCAGCCTTGGACAGGTCTCTCTTGTAAAACAGTCTTTTGATCTCAGTGGGACAAACCTGATTAAAAAAGGTTATTATTATTATTATTATGAATGAGAGTAGATTTATTAAGAATTCCAGTATAATAAGACACTGAATATGTGAGCAAAGAGAACAGGATTCAAATAAAAATACATGAAATGGTTGCTAATACATAATTGATATGCAATACTAACTGTCGTGGGACGTCATGACCTATTTTTTCAACGTAGTTTCATTGAAACATTAAGCACAAGTTTTACTAGAAACTGTTAATTTAGTTGACAATGTTGATCTGGTGGACTATGATAGTGAATTATTTTAACCTTTCTGAGCTGGGCTATTCCCTGGAAACGGTGAACTTGCACAACTCTCTGCTTGGACTCGCTGTCAACTCTTCTGACAGGCAGCGGCGGCTCTTTGAAGTCACTGACAATGAGTCGAACTGGAAGTGGCGGTATTTATTGTTCAATGGCACGTCCTTTTCAACTTAATTACGACTTCTTTTGACCCTGCAGATCGTGCCGCAGTGATTCATATGAGGGGAGGAGGAGGGCTGCTGCTCAGTCTGTGTTTAGCATTGTTTACTTGGCCGGAGGTCACATCTGAGCAGCGGAGGAAAAGGAAACGGCTCCTGCATCACCTGCCACCGAGCTCCTCAGGCCATGTTGACAGTTGTTAACTCCCATTTGTGTAATGAGAGCCACGGAGTGAGAGCAATCACTGTCACATACTACCGCTAAAATGGCCCAATATTCTGTGTTAAAGTGAGTAAACGCAGTTCTCTCTGGGGAATCCTTTAATCCTGCAACCATGTCTTGGTAGAGTTACATGACATTGAACTAAGATGAATAATTATTGGTATAGAAGGCTGAAAAAAATGTAGGATTAGACAAATGAGTCCAACTAAAATGAGGCGGGTTGCTGCATCACCGTACAAATCAAAGTTTATATCATTTCAAGCATTTAGAGTTAATAGCTAACAGCTAATATGAAGCAAGAACATCAGAGAAAAACAACAATTTAACTTAGAAAGCGCAACACGCACACACACATCCATGTTTAATGTACATAATGAGGACAGTGCCTTGACTTCCATTCATCTTCAAACTTGTCTATGGCCTAATCCTGACTGACCCTAACCTAATCCGAATTGGCACCTTAGTCCTAAACCAAACCCCTAGCCCAGAAAAAAGTGAGGACCTTTTTTCAGTCCTCACTTTACATCAAAGTCCTCCTTTTACTAGTTAAATGAGCAATAAATGTTCTCACTCAGCTCCAAGTACAAGAACACACACACACACACACAATCTGAGGTAAAAAGTGCCATCTGCTGGCCTGGTTAAGAAACTAAACCACACCGCCTTTACCACCCTGACCATGTGAGTTCATGGTCAGGATGAGGACTAAAAAAAAGGGACCCAGGTGTTTCCAGTTCACCAACACGCAGCCACTCTAAGCTCAAACGCTTTTAGCTGTGTTACTAATGGTCTGCATGAGAACCGAGCCGGCTCAGTCTTTGCTTTGAAAGAGACTGAAGAGAAGAAAAGTTTCACATCAAGGATGCAAGAAGTGCTTCCAATGAATGTAAAACACGTTGCTAGGTTTGACCTTATTTGGGTGAAATTTTGCTCTTTTGGAACAACATAAGAATTTAGTTTGCTAGTAGAAAAAAACAAGAAAAATATTTGCATGACAAAAAAACATTATGTCTAAATTAAATTGCATTTTCTCGTGCACATGATCAACTGACACACCATTAAAATATACTAATCTTTAATCCGTCTACTAATCTTTGTGCCAGATACCACTCCAGTCCCTTTATTAAAAAAAGATCACATAGATTTTTTTGTTTTGTTTTTGGTGCTTTTGAACTCATGTGGTAAATGCACTGCTAGAGGGGCTCTACTGAAGTCTGTTTCTGTTTTAGGATTTCTAAGGAAATCTAAATTTAATCAAATTTGCTAAATCTTTTCACTATATCCATGTGTGCAGCAGAAAAAGGAAAGACAGTGCAGGAATAAAATAATAATGATAACCCAAAATTAAGAATAAAAAGTAGCAACTCAGTTTTGTTTAAATGCTGAGAAATAAACTTGTTTTTTAATTAGTTTTAATGCTGAGTTTTGGTGAGATTCTGATGTGAATGACTATGTTGTGGTAGAGTTTAGGGCCAGTTACAGTGAAAGCCTGCTGTCTCTACTCCTTGGTACATCCAGGGACATCTACTCTCCTGACTCCAGTATCTCCTAGAACTATGCAGTCAGAAGGGGGAAGCCCATTCATGCCTTAAAGCCAAGCAATAAGCTCTTAAAATGGATTCTCCAAGGAGAATAAAGAATAGAAAACAAGTCTCTGATTCATTCAAGTAGAGGCTGGGGCACCAAGATGAGATTCACGATTGTCAGTGGAGTGAGATTTTATTCCTGTTTAGCATTAAACTGTGGATGGAGGGTAAAGAGAACAAAGGTTGACCATGAATGGAGCTAGGGCTGGGCGACATGGACCAAAAATTAATATCTCAATACTTTTAGGGCTGAATATTTATCCAAATATGGTTTTCATAAAGTAATTTTAAAAAAGCATCTCTGAATTAGGGCTGGGCCTTTATTGTATTGTTTTATCGTGAGAGAAAAATTTCTTAACACGATAAGAAATTAGATTTATCTTGGGAACGATAAATTCCAACTAGTGGTGTTTGAAAACCCCCAAAACTGTCAGTATTATCAGGATTGTTATTTTTGCTATTTATCCACTGATGGTTTATTCAGAGCATCAATGAAAATCAATACATTCAAAAATTTAATTAAATGCAATTACTGTGTGTGGTTTGGTAATAAAAATCACACTTAATTTTATGTAACTAGAGTCCTCGATGAAACATATTTTGAATTTTGTTTCAATATGTAATATTTAAAATGTTTTTTAAAGACAACCTTTGTCTTTGTTGGGCTATAATTGACATGCAGTCACAGCCACGCAGTTACCTGCAAGAAGCTCTAAATAGTTTTTTTATGGTTATCCCAACATTACCACAATATATCGTGGTAAAATTGAAAATAAATTGTCCACCCCTAATCTGAATCAAAGCTTTATCCCAGATGTCTACAGATCTTCCTTATTTTAAAACAAAGATCTGTAGATAAATAAAAGAATCAGCTGATAAATAACCTACTGGAATACATAAAAGTATAATTATAACGCACCAGAAACCACCCCGATAAAAACAATGTATTTTCTTTAAAGAAAATATTGATATTTTTAAAATCTCAAAAAATCGCCCAGCCCTAAACGGAGCCCTGCGGAACCCCATGGAGGGAAATTGATGATAATGAATAATCCAGTATAACAGTTAAGCTGCAGTCTTTCAGTTTGGTTTAGATTTTACCTGATTTCTAAAGCCACAAGTTTTTTTTAAAGCTGGTTACATTGACAAAATACTCTAAAAGAAAAAAAAAAAAAAAACAGGGATGACTTTCCTACATTTCCATTTTCCCCAAACCCACCTGTAATACAGTAAGGTTGCTCTCCAGTCCACATCCCCTCCTCCAGACAGGTGCGCTCTGTTGACCTGTACAGTACATAGCCTTCATTGCAGGTGAAGCCCAGGGTTTTTCCCTGCAGGTAATGTGTCCCATTTTTCTTCCCATTCCTGGGTGTGGGAAGCCAGCCACATGACACCACTAAGGAGCAACAATATGTCAAAAAGTCATCACACAGTCACAAAAGAAGCCCAGATTTAAAATAACTGATGCTTCTGCTTTATAAAGTGGTAACGGTTGTGTGCACATGATAAATGCAAGCTCTTAATTATCCAGATCTTCCATTATAATTTATTCAATTTATTATGTTGTTGCCATCAAATCATGCATTTGGCCCATAGAGTTAAAACCTAATGCATACAAGGTTTCCCCCCAGTTTTTGCCCATGAGCTGAAGGAAATTAAAGATAGACGGACAATGAACGTGTCACATGTGGTACCTGGCTGCAGGGCCTCTATTAAAGCCTGATGATGTTGATGGGCCTTGAGTGTGGCGTTTCCCACCGCCAGGCTCCGAGAGATAAGGGTATCATGTATACAGAACTGCGCCCCTTCTCCCAAACACATCGACAACATGTCTGCTACCAAGGGGTCATCGTGTTTCACAGGGAGAGAAAAGGCCGGAACAAAAGCAGCGTCGTGGCTTGATGGAAAAAAGTATGAATCCAAAAGGTAGTGGGAGTCATAGGTGAAAAGGGAAGACATCTTTGATATGTTCCCTGGAGCAAGAAATGGACAATATCAGTGAAGTTTGGGGTTTTTAGCTGTTGAAACAAATCACAGATTTTAAAACATGGATGCATAAGTGACAACATGCATGAACAATGACTGTAGTTAAAAAACTGGAAGTGAGAAGGGTGAACTGAATCACAGTATATATATATATATATATATATATATATATATATATATATATATATATATATATATATATATATATATATATATATATATCCCAAAGTGACAATTTGCATTATAGACAAATAATCCTTATTGGTTAGTATATAGGACTATTGGATTTTAATTACTATGTTGGATAGAGTAAAGTAAAGGCAGTGTAGCTGAGACCAGTCATAATCTGACATAATTAGCCAAATTTATTCCCCTTATTTATTGGTAACCCGGATTACCTTTTAAAAATCCATGAAATTAAATTATATTTTGTTGCATTAGCATTATCTCATACTAAAAAAGAGCTGCAATTCTCTAAGAGTGAGCTTTGGAGATATTCTTTACACTGTTTGTAGTGGCGAGGAAATCTGTGGTTCTCATCCAGTCTTTGTTTACAACGCTTTCAGATATTACTGTACTGTGCATGTATAGCCAGGTAACTATTTTTATGCAGCAATTTCTGACCCATGCAGATCATCACACATGTCTTTATGGTTATCTCCTCCATAAGGCACCCAGCATTTTAGACCATGTCCTGTACTTATAATGCCAGGGTGTGGAACCACACCAGTGATTCAACATTAAAACCGTGAGCAACCCCTCACTGAAATACAGCCAAAAATTCTACTTTTATTTCACATCATTTTATCCAAAAGCCAAGCATTCCAAAAAAATAATATTAGATTTCTATGCTTTCTGTTACCCTTGAATTTCTGAACAACTCCGGACTCAACATTCCTAATGTTTAGCTTTCATGTCACTTTAGGGCGAGTAAGGTTTGTAACAGTTTCTCAGTCTGATTATTTATGGACACAAGATCAACACCTCCTCACACTCACATCCAGCTCCAAAGGTAAAGACATCCTCCAGCGTGGCGTTAGTGGAGGATATGACCTTTCCAGACTGGGTCGTCAAGTCATCTGACGGGTCAGAGTTCATCCGGCCAAGCAGACCTCGGGTTCGGTTGGAAAACTCTGCTGGAAGCAGGACGGTGGCCTTCATGGTCCCTTCGTGCAGGCGGAGCTCCACACCAGCACCAGAGGAAAACATCACTGTCGCGTTCTGAGGACAGGGAGCAAATACAAAAACACCTAAAGAAAAATAAGATTTTGGTCAAGATTTGAACACACAATCACCTAATTCAGACATAATAAATAATGTAAAAAGTAAACCACTATAATACCTTTATACATAATGCTTTTACTACCATATGCACACACGCAGTTCTTTGTCACATTTGAAAGTAATAATTTCAGTTCTAACTGGGACAGAAAAAGGATAATAGTGATGGAGAATAAAAGTTAGAGGTGGATCGCAGTTCATGTGGTGAACCGATATTAACAAAAAATTAATTTAAGCACATCACCAAAATTCAGAAATCAAAAAACTTAACACTCAACTGTTGCTGTTTTTCCCCACCAACCTTTCTAAATCTATCCCAAATTGATAACATCGTTATGGAAAACAAACAGTTTCAGCGCCTCAATAAAACAAATCAGATGGAAATACTGCCATCTAAAGGCAGGAGTAAGCAACTACATCTGTACTCTGCAAGTCAATAGGGCAAGAAATGTAACATCGAAACAGCTCATTTATCTTACTTATCAAAATGGTGAAGATGGGACATCAAGCTATTCATTTATTGCAGATGTGTTCTGATCTTCATTAGTCAAGAAATGTCAACAATAGAAGAAGTTATTTATGGCCAAATCTACCTGTACAATAATTAAATATGTCAAAACAGCTGGAACAGTGACAAATTAGGGTGAATGATGAAGTTTGTCTTGTCACCTTGCAGCGTGAGCTGGTTGAGAAAGGAACCTGAGATATCCCTAAAGTTTATTGTTAGAGAACTGGAGCATTTTTACTATGAGTTTAAGCCATTGCAGTGCATGATTAATATGTTGGGTTTTGCATTCACACTCACACACTCATCTTTGAAATGAAAATAAAAATGTGGAAAAAAGGCCACTTTGAGAAACAGATAATCTTAATTCCATCTGGCTCATCTGTGACAAGGTGTCACTGTTTTAACTAGTAAGAGTTAAAGCGCTGAGTCAGAAAGTTGAGACTGAACTTATTGAACTCAATCAGAAAGTGAAGAGTGAAGATTTCATCACTTCAAAAGCATTGGGTACTATTAAAAGCTCTGCCTCCTCTCACTACTACACTCATTACTGCACTCCTATTGATTCAGAATGGGGTTAAAAGAAACAGAAAGCAGTCCACCTTGCAGATCCATCCACCTTTGTTCAGTAAAAGGCAGGATCTTCTGGTTCCTCAGCACCTGAAGACGGTCGTCTGCACTTCGTACCTCGATGACATCAGAGGAGTTCTCCTTCATGACCACTGAGGACAGCCGGGTGGCGTTGACCAAGGTACCTTATTGGTAAACACAAACATCCCTTTAATCAAGCAGCATACGTTTCAGAGTAATCAATTCGGTTATTACTGCTTGGGTCTGAGCGATTTTAAATAATTCGGAATGTTACTTTGTTGTTGTCTATTCTTAGATAAAGCTCTGTGGCGTAACCAAGCTGCTAACTAAAGAAGACACAATTAAAAAATAAATATAATGGAAACAAAGAATGGTCTCTCTGCAGGACCCCCGGTACAGTCTGCACCCAGAGAAAGCAAAAGTGTAAAATAGTATAATGGGACCGTACAACATGGGTACAAACAGGGCAGAGGCATCAAATGTGGACTCACCGTTCTTAAGTTTCAGCTGTTCTGTTCTGGCCTGAACTCTCAGCCCCCCGTCTGCTGAAAACACCAGGTAATATTCTCCTCTGCCGCTGAAAGTGTAGCTGAGGCCGTCAAACGTTATGAAATGCAGATCCCCGAAGACAACACCTGCCAGGCAGCAGGAAATAAATTCTCTAATAGACTTAAACCCACATTATGGAGCAAGCATGGTTTCGATCTCTGGCTCATGTTGTGTGATCTAATATTTTCCACTTCTGAGCTCCCAGTAATGAAATCTGTAACTCATTTACTCCTGTACACTGATCTGGTTTCGCCTGCTGCTCTTGGGTCCTTTTGTAGAAATTTAAAAAGAAGCAAAAGCAGCCAGGTTGCGATTAATCGTTTCATGTTTAAAAAAATCTTACCTTCTAAAAAGATTAAAGATCATAATGAAGTCGCTTTTCTCTGACATGATGCTAACAAAGAGATAGCATATTGATAATTGCTGTTACTTTACTATTTGTTTCTTATATTTACGGAAATTCTAGCACAATTTTACTAGCAGTTTTAAAGTGATTATTTCAGATAATATATCATTTTGTCGTCCTGCTGTTTATAACGTTTTATAAATTAATATTAGCTGTTAGATTACCTGGATTATCTGCTCCAGGAGCCAGCCTGCAGTCCGTTGCTTCCAGACGTAGTTTTAAAACCGTTACCTTGATAGGAGTGATTGGGTTGTGCTTCTTTTTGTTTCAGCGTCATAACTATTTGTGTTTTGCACGATTGGAAACATTTTCCCACAGTTGAATTTGTCTTTATTGTAAGAAATTAAAGCGTTCCGTAGCTTTCTTTCAGCCAGCTGACAGCGCGGTGCAACAGATAAACTGAAAAAATCTTTGGTGCGTCTTTCTCTGGTATCTCATTTAGGGGACTGCACACCTTCGCGATGGCATGAAAGAAAATGTTATATGGGTCCAACCTGCTCTTGGTGGCTGGTATCTGCGACATCCACTCGAAGGTCGATGTTTTAGGTAGATGTGGCAGAGGTCGTTCCACAGGCAGCAGTAGCAGAAGCTCATCACATCATAAAGCCAGTGGGAGTACCCAGGAACCCGAGGGGGCTCCCTGTACGGCGGCGAGCCCCAGTCGTGGGCGCGGTCCGGGGTGCTGCCACCAACCGAGTCCCCCGTCAGGACCAGAGCATCCATGTGGTCGTAGCAACACTGCTGCCCTGATCCATGGCTTGAGCTGGACATTAAGAAGGAGAATTATTTTTTCTTTGAACTTCTCTGACTTAAAAGTTCATCTGCCATCTTGCCACTCCTACCTGGCCTGAACGGCTCTGACGCAGTGGACGCAACCAGGGTGATAAGTGCACACACTGCCTGTCTCAATGTTGCAGCTGTAATCAGTCTGCAAAAGAAAAAAAAACACATGGGATTTGTGAAAATGAACTGGAGTCTCTTCTCTTCTTCTTCCTCTTCTCTCTGTGTTAGAAGCAAAATCTTAGCTGAACTTCTGTGAAAGATGAAGTGACTGGACAGAATGATCCCATCCTACAGTCGCTGCTGTGCACAGACTCACGTGAAATCTTCCTGTGTCAGCTCGAGCCTGAGCCAGCGTGCAAGGACAGGGGGCGAGCTCGTCCAGGAAGTTAGGCAGCTTCCTCTCCAGATCGTCCCACTGCAGACATTTATTCTCTGCCCAACCTGACGAATCATCTCTGAAGGACTGCTCCAGGTGCCAGGCCAAAACATGGCCTCCACTCCACAGGGCCCGTACGTTCCTGGGAAGAACAATTAAAAATGGCACACGCACAAAAAAAATGTTTGAACTATGGTTTAAATGTTTAGTTAAACATGTCATGTCACTGGTAAGCATGTAAAACTTAAAATGAAGTAATGGATTAATATTTTATTGCAGTGGCTTAGTTTCACATTGAAAAATTGAAACTTTGCTTTCATTTATTTAGTCATTGAAAATTAAAAAATAATTGTTAACAAAATCACTTTTGAAAAAGTTATGGTAACCCCTAAAAAATATTGCTTTAAAACAAATGCAACTAAAATTATAAAACAATTTCTCCCCCTTTCTAAGCCAGAGCTTTTAGGAAGTCATGGATAAGTAATTACTTATCCATGACTTCTTGTTTCCTTGAGTATAAATATAATATAACATTTAATAGGGCTGGTCGATATAGAAAAAAAGCATATCGATATCGATAATTATCAAAAAAATTCAAAACATATTTTAGGTGCAGCCCTAGCCATTTTATACTGTTGCTTAATGACCTATTTTTAAATAAATGGATTCAAACTCAGCCCTTTATTCAACCAACTTTTTACCAAAACTGTAAGTCTTAAAAAGAACGCGTGCACTCTGAACTTTCTGAAGCTTGGTGATGGAGCGTTCCTCGGGCTGTGTCTGTGATTGGTTGGGAGGATGTAATGACTGTAATATTAACCTACATGATAGGCTAGAATGCACCGTTCTTTTATTGAACTTTTTATTGACCCCTTTTTTCTATTGAAACACATGTCTATCGATCGATATATAGTATTATTGAATTATCGTCCAGCCCTAATTTAACATCACACATGGGCCAGATACAGCGCAACATATTTAAGGCAGGGTTGCCAACAAGCGTGGCGCCTGTGATTTTGTAAAAAGCAAATTTTAACATGATATTTTTCTGCTGCAGCAAAAGATTAATTAATTCAAATGCTTCACCAGTGTAAAAAGCATGGGAAAAAAGATCAGCAACATCATTGTGAATGTGCAGATATTCTATAACTGATACATTTTCTGCAGTCTAAAGACGTGTTGCGGGTACCTTTGTCCCTCCGATTCAGAGCTTGCAGTGATTCGAATATTCCCCAACTCCCACCCGGAAAACTCTTCTCTGGGTTCAGGAATGAAGCTGAAGTCCCCCGTGTTGGGAACATGCCTTCCGAGAGAGTACAGGTATCGTATCTCCGGCTGCAGCGTGGACGAGCCAGCTGTACTCCTGTTGACCTCTCTGTAACCCCACAGCTCCACGTTGATCTTTTCTGACTGAACTAAAGAGCTGTTCCAGGTCATCCTCAGCCGCCCTGCCATGTTCGGAGTGCCATAGTTCTGCCACAGCGTTGCGTTCACAAGGGCGACTTCAAATAAAGGATCCGCTTTACTGGGATGGACTGAGACAGAGAAATGAAGGAAAGCTATGAGTGTCAGGTTGAGTTAATCAGTAAACAAAACACTCAAAAAGGAGACGATGATGAAACATTTGACTAGTTACAGGGTATGGCTTATTATTTTAATATACAGAATTAATCATGTCTAGATTATTTATACAACCGTGTAAAGTGTAGCAAAAATGTACTTGCATAAAAAAAGCACTTATGAACATTTCTGATTGTTAACTCCACGTACCCCGATAGGTTTTTAGCATAATCCAAGCAGAGAAGAGGATCTTAAGAGTTTTTAATTTATTTTTTTACCTGACAGATATTCTCCTGATCTGTCAAAATGTGTACCATCTATTGAGACGTCGAACGATATCCAGCCAGTCTCATACAACAGAGGAGATATGCAGAATGGATGTCCCTCTTCATCAAAACCCCCGTGTTGTTCAGGTTCACCTTTGAACCTGCAACAAAGTCAGACAAACTTGGAGATATTTGACCTTCATTTGACCTTTCGACTGGTGTTGCGACACTGTTTGATTAATTAAAAAGCAACACAAATACACAGCTTGGAATGCGAGACAATGGTTCAAACTGAGGCGTCGGTCAGTGAAATTTAGATTTTAAATATAAATATATACTGCATGCTGCGATAGACTGGCGACCTGTCCAGGATGTACCCCGCCTCTCGCCCATTGACAGCTGGAGATAGGCACCAGCACCCCTCGCAACCCCACAAGGGATAGGCGTGTTAGAAAATGGATGGATGGAGGGATATACTGCATGTGAATTATAGCATTTTTGTGCTTAAAATATCTTTAAACATACAAAAATCAAGGCTTTTATTGCTTGGATGCACAGAACAGCCACTGTGTTTCACAATTTAATTCAAAGCACTGTATTGAAAATCAGAAGTGGCACAAATTCAGCATTAAAGCACATTGTGCCTAAACTTTAACCTAAAAGCTTTGCTGAATTTGTCAATACATGTCACTAGTCTTCCTTGTTTTACCGTACAAACGTAACTCTCACACATGTAACAGAAACCTAATCAGTAGTGAGTGTAATTGTAATTTTTAAGTGTGCGTAGACTCAAACCTGCAGAGGAGGCGCCCATCAGGAGGAAGAGTCAAACCCAGGATCCTCAGAGCTCTTCCACCCAGCATGGAGCTGGAGTAAGGCGACACCTGGAGGCAGGTCTGGTTATAGTCTGAACAGCAGTTCGCCAAAGACAAACAGGTAGCCTGGCAGGAGCATTCCTCCAAAACACTTCCACACCTCCTGCTGCATGTTAGACCTGGTTGAAACATGCAAATGAATTATATTAAAGACGCCTTGCATTCATTGTTGTTAAATCAGTGATTTAAAATGCATTCTGACACTTCTTCACAAATAATAGAACATTTGCTGAACATACCTGAGATTTCAGATGAGACGAAAACAAGAATTCCCAAGAGGAAAATGAACACTGTCATGTGTGCTCCCATGCTCTGGTTTGAGAACACTGAGTATAAACCCTCGTGGTCGGGTGAATCTACCCTTGACTGAGACTCTTACACAGATGCAAAGTGTGCCAAAGGTCATCCAAAGTAACAAACAATCCAGATCACATGAGACAAAGTTATGGGTTTCTAGCAATGATTTAACAGATTTGAATTTTAAGCAGCGCTGCTTCCTCCTGGGGTGCCAAGACGCGAGACACATTCTTTAAATTTCCAAAGATTTGCGCGCATGTGATTAAAGTCACGTTTTAGGACTTTATTTTCAACTCCAGCTTTGTTGCATTGCCGAGTGACGTATCACTTACGGCCAATTTAGCTCTAAAGCCAGGCTGAATTTATTTTTTAACACTTGCTGTATGTATGATATTTAGACAAAACAGAACATTAATGAGACCGTTAAATCTATATGCAGGCAGAGGGTTCAGTAACGAAGGAGTATTCAGACAATCTGATGAAATTAAGGTCTTTTACATTTACTTTTTAACTTTTTATAAAATTACAATATTACATTAAGTAATTAATCAAACTTTATTGGGATTTAACTGAGCACATTAAATATCAAATTGTGTCTGAAAATATTTTAAGGTTAGATTAACTGTTATTAATTAATGCAATTTTTGTGATCATTTCTGATTTATGAAATTCAGCATAAATGTAACTTATTTAAACAGATTGTATTTGTATTTTTACAATGTGGGACGTTTTACCGCTGTGATAAAATGTTAAACTAAATGTTGTGTTGTTGTTAAAAAGAAAAAGATCAGTGCAAGTCTGGCACTACAGTAGCAGAAATATACCTTTTTTGCTTTTGTACATGTTTATCACTGATCCCAGTAAATGTGGAGTGAGCTGTATCAGTCACCTGCAACTGATTAAAAATATAGTAGGAAAAGTCATTTGTTGCAGAGATTTTAATATTTACAGTTTATCTGGGGTACTACTAATAACAATGTGCTATAGTGTTGCATCACACAGCTACTGAGAAAGACGTTTTTAAAATGCATTCAGGGATTATCCACCAGGATGGCATTTTGATATGTTTCTTGAAAACAGTGGAGAAAACCCACGTCTTGAAAGCAAGCTACGTTCCTCGCCCATGGGTAGCCTGCTGGGGTCCGTTCTTCGTACGTCGCTAACTCAGTTAGCAGGATTTCATTGTTGACGATTTGGCATGATCTTGGATCGTTTGGTTCTTCGAAAGACATCCTGCACTTGTTGTCATAGCAACATGTGCGCCAGTTTAAGCCTGCTCGAGAGCAGGCTTATTTCATGTAAACAAGATTAGATCACGGCTGTATAAGCGGAGGAGATAGGGAAGTCTGCCGTAGCCATGTCCATTTTTACGACTGCAACCTGTTGCGGAAGGTGCAAGAATAATTTGCAGAGTTTTTCGAATTAATCGCGTATTGCGCAATAGACAGGATCCTTGAGAGATTTTCTTGGTGGCTGTTATAAACAGACAAACACATCATTTAACAGTGGCTTTTAAAGAGGAAAAAGTGGTGTTGGAGCCATAAATCTAAAATACTTAAGTTATTTGTATGATGGTTTGCTTTTTATTTTTATCCTATTCAGTAAGAAGATTTGTTCGGGCCATTTTATTGTGAAGTTTAGTTTACTTTGAAAGGCTTGCTTCCTGTCCAGCCGTATATTGGATTAGAAAAAACTATGGATTGATTATCTAGCCACGGAGCAATACAGTTTTACCGTGTAAACTGTGGATGACTTGGAAAAGGAAAATGTTCATTTTTTATGGATAAAGATTTTTTTTTTGTTAAAATTCCCAGTTTGCACATGTCCTTTACTTCCCGTGTCTAAGGAATGACACTGAAATTTGGATCTCTTGACATAACAAGTGCCTTTTTAAAATAAAGTATAATAATTAAAGGCTACCATTTTGTAGAATATTCTTGTATTTCACTTTTACTTGTCCCCATGTTCTAGTGGGTCCCGTGGAGGCTCTGACATAAAAGAACAAAGTAAATATGAGATTATTAAAATGCAAAAATTCATACTGTAGAAAGGGATAGAAACATCTACCATGGACAGTATTTACGCATTAATTTTTCTGCTGCTTTTTGCCAGCCCTCTCTCCTGGATTTAACAGATTTTGAGGTGTTTTAATTAATGACTCAAATTCGGCATAACCTTCCAAGGTCTTGTTCTGCTTGGGAGAAAAACTGTGGGCGTTCTTTGGCCATGCTGAACAGCCAATAGCAGCGTTGCTGATCAATGTTTCTACTATCGATACATTTCCCCTTTTAAACAAACGCATGAACGCGCAGTTGTCTCAGATAACTCAGTCCAGCGATACTAATCCTAAACAACAGGTGTGTTCGAAGAACCCAATTAGCCGGATCATGATTAGCCGGATGAAATCATCTTGGATGTGTCATTTGATCTTGGATGTTTTAAGCAACGTACGAAGAACGGACCCCTGGTCTAACACATTGACACATAAATGAGAGAAACAATAACAGACTAGCACTGATGCTAAACAGTGCTAAACAAACTAGATTAATAATGAATGTCAGTTCTATGCATAATCCCTCTCTGAAGTCTAGTGACAGACAGTCAACCACAGCTGCTCGCTACAGCACATTTTATTGTATTCATTCTTAAATATGCAAAAGTACATCATAGAAAATATAATAATGGGTCTGTTCCAAAAACTAAATAAAGAAAATAAAACTTTCACCATCACTGACAAAAAGAGAAGCTGTTGCTGACATTTGGAAAGAAACAACAAATATGATCTTTTACTGCATAATATTTATTGAAGTTCTTTAACTAAAATTCTAAAAATGTGTCTTGAAAAATGAATTCCACCATTTATTGCTTAAATAACCCAATCTAAGCTTACAGATGGGAGTAGTTAAGGTTTATCAGAGCTCTGATAAACTTGTTTATACATTTCTTATGCATTATTGTAGGTCCTTCAAATGAAATTGAGTCATGTAAGTATAAGATGTATGTTTTCTGCTAAAGAATGTATGCTTTGAGGAACAGACTTAATGACCAACAACTTTAAAAATTATTGATTGACAACCCAATTAAACACATAATATACTGTAGCTTTAAACGAACAACTTTACTATTAGAGAAGGAAAAATCCAAACATACACAACGTTGTGGGAAAAAAATCATTGCCCCCCCCCCCCCCCCTTAAAACCTAACTTAACCATGGTTTATCTCACCTTAGTTCACCTTCTCTAGCCACACCCAGGCATGATTACAGCCACACCTGTTCTCAATCTCAGGACATCACTTCAACAGGACCTGCCTGACAAAGTGAAGTACACCAAAAGATCCTCAAATCCGAGACATCATGCCGAGATCCAAAGTAGTTCAGGAATAAATTAGAAAGAAAGTATTTGAGATCCATCAGTCTGAAAATGATTAGAGAGCTAATTCTAAAGCTTTGGAACTCCAGTGAACCAGGGTGAGAGACATTATCCACAAGTGGAGAACATATGGAGCAGTGGTGAACCTTCCCAGGGGTCCGTTCTTCGTACGTTGCTTAAAACATCCGAGATCAAATGAGACATCCAAGATGATTTCATCCGGCTAATCATGATCCGGCTAATTGGGTTCTTCGAACACACCTGTTGTTTAGGATTAGTATCGCTGGACTGAGTTATCTGAGATAACTGCGCGTTCATGCGTTTGTTTAAAAGGGGAAATGTATCGATAGTAGAAACATTGATCAGCAACGCTGCTATTGGCTGTTCAGCATGGCCAAAGAACGCCCACAGTTTTTCTCCCAAGCAGAACAAGAGCTTGGAAGGTTATGCCGAATTTGAGTCATTAATTAAAACACCTCAAAATCTGTTAAAGCCAGGAGAGAGGGCTGGCAAAAAGCAGCAGACAAATTAATGCGTAAATACTGTCCATGGTAGATGTTTCTATCACTTTCTACAGTATGAATTTTTGCATTTTAATAATCTCATATTTACTTTGTTCTTTTATGTCAGAGCCTCCACGGGACCCACTAGAACATGGGGACAAGTAAAAGTGAAATACAAGAATATTCTACAAAATGGTAGCCTTTAATTATTATACTTTATTTAAAAAAGGCACTTGTTATGTCAAGAGATCCAAATTTCAGTGTCATTCCTTAGACACGGGAAGTAAAGGACATGTGCAAACTGGGAATTTTAACAAAAAAAAAAACTTTATCCATAAAAAATGAAAATATTCCTTTTCCAAGTCATCCACAGTTTACACGGTAAAACTGTATTGCTCCGTGTCTAGATAATCCATTCATAGTTTTTTTCTAATACAATATACGGCTCGACAGGAAGCAAGCCTTTCAAAGTAAACTAAACTTGACAATAAAATGGCCCGAACAAATCTTACTGAATATGATCAAAATAAAAAGCAAACCATCATACAAATAACTTAAATATTTTAGATTTATGGCTCCAACACCACTTTTTCCTCTTTAACAGCCACTGTTAAATGATGTGTTTGTCTGTTTATAACAGCCACCAAGAAAATCTCTCTACAATTACACTGTCGCGCTGCGCTAAAGGATTCTGTCTATTGCGCAATACGCGATTAATTCGAAAAACTCTGAAATTATTCTTGCACCTTCCGCAACAGGTTGCAGTCGTAAAAATGGACATGGCTACGGCAGACTTCTCTATCTCCTCCGCTTATACAGCCGTGATCTTCTTTACATGAAATAAGCCTGCTCTCGAGCAGGCTTAAGCTGGCGCACATGTTGCTATGACAACAAGTGCAGGATGTCTTTCGAAGAACCAAACGATCCAAGATCATGCCAAATCGTCAACAATGAAATCTTGCTAACTGAGTTAGCGACGTACGAAGAACGGACCCCAGGAGTAGCTAGCCCACCAAAATCCCTCTAAGTGATTTTGTCTCCAAGTAAATCCTGGAATTTCCCTGTTGCTGGACAATAAAGGAATTATTATCTGAGAGTACAGCAATGACCCATCCAGGAGGTCACAAAGGACCCCAAAACTACATCTAAAGAACTGCAGGGCTGACTTGCCTCAGTTAAGGTCAGAGTTCATGCCTCCACCATAAGAAGGAGACTGGGCAAAAATGCCCACATGGTAGAAATCTAAGACGAAAACCACTGCTGAGCAAGAAGAACATTAATGCTTGTCTAAATTTTTCCAGAGCATACTTTGACCATCCCCAAGACTTTGGGGGAAAATATTCTGTGGACTGACGAGACAAAAGCTGAACATTTCGGAAGGAGCATGTCCCGTTCCGTTCTTAGGATCTAGGGAGCAATCAATTTTTCCATACAGGGCCACGTAGGTGTGTAATTTCTTACTCCCTTAAACTTAAACCTTTATCTTTTCATTACTTGTGTTGTCTTTGACTAATATTTCAATTTGTTTGATGTCCTGAAAGACTTAAGTGTGACAAACCTGCAAAATAAGACAATAATAATAATAATAATAATAATAATAATAATAATAATAATAATAATAATAATAATAATAATAATAATAATAATAATAATAAATCTGGAATGGAATGGGGCAAACATTTTTCCACACCATGGTGAGTTGTACCACTCACTATTACTGTAGCTGGTTTACAAGATTAGTATTTTTATCACCCTAGTTATGTAAATACAACGACTTGGTTTTTAAGTATTATGGAAATATTGTTCCATATGATGCAGTCATGATTAGAGTAGTTGTGTTTATATAGAAGAGCCCAACATAACAAAACCTGCTGATGAAACTTAACTAATTGGACTGGAATTTTTCCTACTGAGAAAGAACACCTAACAAGAAATTTAGACCCCCTGATTTACTAAAAAAGAGGATTTAAGAAAATAGTCCACAGATTTTTTTTATTTATCCAATTCATTTGAATAATATCATTCCATTGCTATGCTGACGACACAACTGTATATAAAAACTGGTCCATCGTTGACACTGTTATCTTTGTCATCAAGGACATTGAGTACCTGCCTTTAGGAGAAAAAGTGAAACTATTGAGCTATAGATTGATAGATAAATCTATATAAAAAAATATTACCCATGTCTTTGTCCCATGACATTAAGGGGAGTACCAGCACTTATTTTTTCCATTTAAGGAACACGTAATGCAAAAACATAATTTTTTACTGCTCAAATTTCCATGGATGTGATCAGAGAAGGATGATATTTTGGAAGCAGACCCCAAACAACAAAGTAATATTATTTGGGACCTCAAAGCAGAAGTCAACAAGGACCGAGGCAACCACAAAAAATCTTCTACATGCCTGTTTGGAGCAACAGCAAAGTTTGAACAAAGAATGGCTTGATCAATATTTTTTCACATAAGCAGACACATCTGGGGGGAAAAAAGTGAATTTATTATAGAAGTTGAAACAATTTAGTCACATGTCATGTTTGTGTATGCTTTAATTGAGCAGCAGAATACCACATATTCATTATACACTTTCTTGGTGACTGTTGCAGATGGGTGCACCTTTGCTTGTGCTTGTGTCTGTGTGTTGGGAAATGCAGGAACAAATGATCCTTCATAGCATCCTCAGTAAAATGCTTAACCCCCCCATCTCACCCCCTAGCACCTGCAGAAATAAAATCTCTGTGCTTTACAAATAAAATTTATTATTATTATTATTATTATTATTATTATTATTATTTTATTATTATTATAAACTCTTGACATTTTTTCTACTTTGCTTCTTGCTTCTCCACATTCCATTCCAGTTGGTGGCGGTAAGGGACCAAAGCGTTGCTTTCCAACAACAGAAGAAGAACCTGAGTTTGCTCTTCTCGCGAGAACTCATGCTTGAACAACGCATTCCTTGACCAGCCAAAAAAAGGAAATAAACTATTGTAGGTTGCGATAATACACGTCCGCTTTTTATGTTTATTTCATTCTGCACCATGCCTGGCTACAGCTAAAAGAGCCAGAATGTCGGAATATTGGAGGGAGGCCATTCAGTTAGCATGCTAACCAGCTAGCATATGTAGCAACATCGCTGTTGGCTGTCATAAAGCTTGAGCTGACAGGAAAATGTATCTGTTCTACACAGTAATCGCCTCTTTAAGTTTCTTTTTACTTTTAAGATGGGTGAAAAGGAGGAGATATTTCACGGAGCTGAAAAGACTTGATGGTAAAACGGCCCTCATTACAGGTAAACAAACATGACTGTTGCTTTTCATCTTTAGTATTGTTTTTTTTATTTATTTTATTTTTTCTCACTGCAACTTGAGTTATTTGAAGATTAACACACCAATTACTAATGCTAACTGAATTGTGTGAACTACTATAGAATAGCGTTTTTTTTTTGTTTGTTTGATTTTTACATAGTTGAAGTTCTTAAGGTCAAATAATAATAATTGAACCTTAATGTTTTGTTGTTGTAGGGGGGAACTCTGGTACTGGCAAGGAGACAGCCGTTGCCCTGGCAGCGAGAGGCGCCCGCGTCATCATTGCTTGCAGAGACCATGAAAAAGCTGCAAGGGCTGTAAGAGAGATCAAACTCAGGAGTCGCTCTTTTAATGTGTTTCACATGGAGCTGGATCTGGCCAGTCTGCACTCCGTTAGGGAATTTTGCAAGAAGTTTCTACAGCAGGAGAAGAGTCTGCACATCTTGGTGAATAACGCAGGTAAGTCGTGCCCAACCACGGTGGGGGTTTTCCCCCATACCAGCAGATTTCTTCTAAAAAAAACAGAAACAAGGAAAATTGTGTCTTATAACCCTTGACATAGATGAATTGAGCACATGAGCAATTAGGTGTGACCTGGCCATGATAGGTAGTACAGTTCATTTGGTCACCACAGACATTATAGCCCAAGTCAGGGTAGAACAAAATGAAATTGTAAGGAAAACCTAGGGTCATCTCCTTTTCTCTTCCACTCCCCCCAGATGTTTTCCGTTGGATTTAAGTCCAATTTGGCCATGGTAGAAGGCTGATTTGGTGACTTCTGGTTTTGAAACACAGTCCTGCTGACCTACCCAGCGGAGACCTAGTGCCAGTTGACTGCTAGAGCCCTCTAGATTTTTATATGACATCAATCTCACGTTATATCAGAGTACCGTACATGATTCTATGCGCTCCACCAAAGTTCCTTTCCATTAATTCCAGGTTCCAGACCCACCTGGGCTTTGTCTCTCCAACAAGCTCAATTTCAGTCTCAACTAACCAAAACCACAAAAGTCCAGTTAAAGTCCACATAGGGTATAAAAAATATATATTAAAAAAGTATATGTTTTGGATAGGAAAAATAATTCCTACCTTCCTCTACTGTAGAAGTGTGTTATGTCTCTTAAAAAATTGCTGGAAAACGCAGAAGAATTAGTGCTATGATCTATGTAAGAGAACCTTTTGGAGAAATACCAACAGACTAGAGCTCCAACATGTTTTCTCGATATAAAAAAAATCAGATTAAAACAGACAGCAGGTATGTCCTGCCTAAGTGATGCCATGTACAATGCTGCACTATAACTGTAATAACTAATGTGCAATTCTATTTAATAACCTGTGCAATAATCCTGTAAAGAAGTGACTGCTGCTGTTATTTATCTCACTCCCTCACTGTTGCTCTTAACCTGGTAACACTTTAAGGTACAACGTCAGTACATTTGTACATAAGTCATCCTAAATCTCTGCTTTATTTCCTTTTCATATTTTTTTTTTTATCTTTTTTGATTCACTGTATATATTTGGACACACTGTATATACCTTATGCACCTTTTCCTCCTTCTGGCACCTTCTTTTGATTATTGATTATTGAGCCGATGTGTGACAAGTGAATTTCTCCACTGTGAGATCAATAAAGCTTATCTTATCTTATCTTAAAGAAAAGTTATGTTCCCCTGTGCTTCCCAATCGGCGCTTCCTCAGGCATGCCTGGCGTCCTTGACTGGACAAACGACGGCTTCAGCATGTGTTTCGGTGTCAACCACCTGGGCCACTTCCTCCTGACTAACCTGCTGCTGCCCCGGCTGAAGGAATGTGCCCCCAGTCGGGTCATAACGCTCACTTGCTCCTGCTACAAATACCAGAAGCTGGACTTCCAGGACCTGAACTACAACCTGCTGCCCTTCTTCACGTACTGCCGCAGCAAGCTGGCCAACATCTACTTCAGTCAGGAACTGGCCCGCATCACCGAGGGAAAAGGAGTGACTTCCTATGCTGTGCACCCTGGTAAGAGCTATTTATTTCTGCTACTGATTACTATTAATTGATTAATTTAAACAATGTTCCTCCTACAATTAAACAACTTCATTTTAGATTATTTTCTAACAGCTAACTTGGTATTTATTGCATCTTACAAATAAAAGGTTAATTAAGAATAAACCACATTAAAGTACAACATATATGTATAAAGTGCCAACTCCAGTATGTGAAACACAGATCAAATAGACCCAATATTATTTAGCCGTTAAAATGTGCTTAAAACAAACTCAATTTAATATGGTAGGTTGCTTCAGGTTTGCACATTAACACACGTAGCATTAAAATCCATCTATTCACAGGAAAACATAGCAGACAGAAACGTTCTCTAGCTTTGCAAACTGCATTCAGTGGTTAAAAAAAGAAAAATCTGATTGAACTGTGATTTATTTTAGTTTATATCCAGTTCAGTCTCATGATAATTGACATTCTCAAAATACAAGGCCTTTTAATTTGGAAGTACATAAATTATAACCTTTAATTACATTATTGTCATGATGGCAGTGGAATTTTATATATGTGTACAAAAACAAAAAAAACATAAGCGGCTAGATTGGTCAAGAGATCATTAATGGCAGCCCTATTTTCTGCTATAACCCCAGACATTAACATTTCATCAGAAGCAGAAAACAGGTTTAGTTTTTCCTTTAATTCCAGATTTATGATGTTAGTGTTACACCCAAGCAGAAAAGCTGCTACAGAAAAACAGAGATTTTACAATTACTTAGAGGATTGTTTACTAATCGACATAATTTCAGTTTTAAAAATGCTTCTCAGTACTTTCATCTTTTTTGCAGTAAAACAGCAACAGTCTGTTTAAAATGGTTTTTACACTGATTGTTATGTCAATCTTATAAGTAATTAATTAAAAAACAGCTGAATGATTTCGTTTGAACTGGGTTCCAGTTGGGAACCACTTCAGGTTTTGAATGTTGTTTTCAATTTCGTTTTTTAGAGCCTGGCTCATCGAAGCGGATGCTTTCTCCGCCTTGTATCTTTCTTTTTAAACGTCAGCTGAGAGCCAGCTGACCAAAGTCCTGTCCATTTCTGACATCCTCAGCTATTGGCCTGGCTAGTTCGCCTGATGTTATTGTTTTTTATTTAAAAATAACTCTGTGGACACGTTAGTAACATTGATTTTGACACCAGGTCACTGCTGCCTTGTTGGAGTGAAGTTTGTTGTCGACGTCCCATGAACAAAGTGTAATACTTGTCCTGATATCTCTTTTGTTTCCACTGACTGTTGCTCCAGGTTTTGTCCAGAGCCGCTGGACGTGCCACTACTCGTTCCTGTTCCGGATCCTGATGCAGGTGGTCATGTGGATGTTCTCCGTGCCGTGTGAGATCGGAGCTCAGACTGTCATCTACTGCGCCGTCTCGAATGAAGCTGCCAAACACAGCGGGGGTTACTTTGCCGACTGCCAGCCTGCCGCTCTGCGTCCCTTTGCAAGAGACGCCGGTGTGGCAAAGAAACTGTGGGAGGCCAGCGAGAGGCTGGTGAAACTGGCATAATGAAAGTGCCACAGGTCATTAACTCTGAAGTTATTTATGATTCTTACTGTTAAATTATGTTCATTATAAACATTGTTGTGAATAGTGTTGATCTTCCAGTTCATTTGTTTACATTTTTTTTATAAATTGGCCATTGTTCATCAAGTTATGTCTTTGTTATGCTGCAACTAAACAATAAAAAATCAATATAAGACAAATGCTGCTTTTTATCTGCTGTGACGCGTTTGTCTTTATTATTTGCATGCGTTCTGATGCAGTTCCTCTATGCTTCCTCAAGAGGGTGGCTGTTCAAAGATGATGAAAAATGCAACCAGCAGTGCCCTCTGCTGGCAAGAAAATCAAATATCAGTGACTGATAGAAAGGAAACACTTCCAAACTGAAAGTTTGTCTCGTCAATCCAAACAGGAGCTCCTGAGTCTAACTAGAACAAGATTAATCAAATTTACAAGATAATGGCTGACAAAATTGTTGCTGTTGAACGTTTTCTGAGCTGCCATGTGTGTTCAGAGACTTTCAGAGATCCTGTGTCTCTGAGCTGCAACCACTGCTTCTGTTCAAGCTGCCTGAAGAAATTCTGGGAACAAGCAGAAAACAAGAACTGTCCCATCTGTAAAAGAAAATCCTCAAAAGATTTGTTGACAGTACATTTTGACCTGAAGGAGCTGTCTGACTTATTTGCTGGAAGAAAGAAGTCGGAACCCGCGGAGAAAGAAAAGGGAGATGAGCCGCTGACGGTGATCTGCAGTAAAAATCCAGAGGATCCTGTACTGCTCGCCAAAGACGAACAGAAAGCGGTTTGCCCTGTCTGTCAGGAATCTCTACTTAAAAGTCACAAAGTGGTTCCTGTAGAACAAGCAGTCAGTGAGCTGAAGGAGCAGCTGAGATCTGACTTAAAGTCTCTGCAGGACAAGAGGAACAAACACAAAGAGGTGGAGAAAACATACGAGGATGTGATTGAACACTCCAAGAAGCAGCTGTTGTCCACAGAGAGACAGATCAGAGCAGAGTTCAACAAGCTCCACCAGTTCCTGAAAGAGGAAGAGGAGTCCAGACTGGCAGCTCTGAGGGAGGAAGAGGAGCAGAAGAGGAAGACTATCAGCAGAGAGATGAAGAGGATCCAGGAGCAGATCTCCTCTCTGTCAGACAGCATCTCTGCTGTTGAAGAAGACCTGCAGAAAGACAACGTGTCGTTCCTCAGCAGTTATAAAGCCACTCAGAGCAGAGCCAGAGGTCAGAGGTCACTGTCAGATCCACAGCTGGTCTCAGGAGCTCTGATAGATGTGGCCAAACACCTGGGCAACCTGTCCTTCAGAGTCTGGGAGAAGATGAAGGCGAAGGTCCACTTCAGTCCTGTCATTCTGGACCCAAACACTGCATGGCCTCGACTCCATCTTTCTCATGATCTGACCAGTGTGGGACAAGGAGATGTTTGGCAGCCGCTGCCCAACAACCCGGAGAGAAACATGGAGTACGCCAACATTTTTGGTTCTGAGGGCTTCAGCTCAGGGAAACACAGCTGGGAGGTAGAGGTGGGAGACCATCCTCTCTGGAATGTGGGCTTTGTTAAAGAGTCAACAGAAAGAAAAGGAAAAAGAAATCCTTCACCAATAAACGGAGTCTGGTGTTTGCTGCACCAGGATAACGAATACAAAACTGGCTTCGCTCAAATTCTAAAAGTAAAGAAGAATCCCCAGAAGATCAGAGTCCAGCTGGACTACGACGGAGGGGAGGTGTCATTCTACGACGCTGAAGACATGTCTCACATCTACACTTACAGAGACTTTTTCACTGAGAAACTCTTCCCTTATTTATTTGTTGGAAAAGCAGGAGATGCAAAAACCACTGAGCTCAAAATATGTAAAGAGCAGATACGCAGCTCCATGTGATCTATATGTGAACCTACTGGGAGGTGGTAGATTTGTCCCAATACAGATTTTATCCTCTTTATAACTTTTGGATTGTTATTTAAATAATAGAAAGACCTTCTTTTAGAGATAATATGGTGTTTTCGGCCAGTTCAGATTACTCAGCAAGCTTTTTTTTCAATGTAGACATATCCACAAATTACAAAAAACAAAAAAGGTCCTAAAGCATAAATATGATACCTAGAAGTTAAACATTATGAAACACAATATCTGATTACAATCAGATTGGTATCAAAAACAAGAACTTTATTATGAAGTAATTTATAAAGTGGTATGATTTTTGGTGTGAGGGGTCCATTTTGTTCAAATGTAACCCCATATTTGAAGTCTGTTGTCGCCAGGTTTTAGAGTTAAAATGCCTTTAGGTTTGATAACCACATTAACTCTGTGGTAAAATCATAATTTAGAGACAGCTCTCTAACATTAAACCACTCTTTTCTAGATGGCATCAGCAATCCGTGCTTCTATAACCTCCTGGCTTGATTATTGTAACTCTCTTAACAGGAATTAGCCAGGGCATTTTGTCACTTATTCCACTAGTTCAAAATGCGGTAGCAAGACTTTTAACGGGTAAAAACAAACACGAGAACATCACTCTGGAGTTAGCCTCTCTGCGCTGGCTGCCCATTCATTTCAGGATCAATTTTAAAGTTATTTTGTTTGTTTTTAAGTCTCTTAATGGCATGCGCCACCATCTTCGTCCAATCTGCTGCACCCTTACACACCATCTCGTTTCCTCAGATCCTCTAACCAGATGCTGCTGCTGGTTTCTAAATCACAGAAGAAATTAAAAGGTGATTGAGGTTTTCTTGTGGTGGCTCCATATTTATTATTCCAGAACGATATGTCTCTGTTGAGGTTTTTAAATCTCACTTGAAAACGCATTTTTACTCTTTGGCTTTTAACACATCGTGAGCCTGATTCCACTTTTTAGTCTATTTTTATGGTGCCGTGTTAATGTTTCTATTTTTTGTTGTTGTTTTTATCTCTGTTTTTTTATTTTATTTGTTGTGCTGCAATATGGTCAACCATGTCTTGTTTTAATAAGGTGCTATAGAAATAAGTATGGTATGGTACAGTAACATGTTTAATATTATTTATATGTTTATTAAATTGTACCTGCCAGTTCTTCGGTGGCTGAATTTATTTTGCATTAAGTCATCTTTGATAATTTTCCTCTACTGCAGGTAAATAACAAAATTACAGTATTAATAATTTTCTAATATTCTACACTTTCTCCTGTGCTCCCTGCTTGCTTGGATTTTCCAGACTTTAACTTTTGATCTCCTTTTTATCTCTCAGCCAAAACTACAGAAAGTAGTGGATTTAGTTGTTTTTTCCCATGTGGACTATTTTAGTTTTCAGCTAATCCACACAAGATACCCCTTTACACCCCAGAGCAGTTAGAAAGACTCAGGAAAAACACTGTTATAGAAAGAATTCAACGTGAAGTAGATATGGAGAAGAACCACCCGATTCCAGCTAATCAGCAAAAGATGCCTGCCTTCACCACAGAGGACTTTGACAAGCTTTACAGAAAATAGCTGTTAAGGAGCTGAAAAATCACCCAACTCTAAGTGAATGTTGATGTAAACGCTGCGTATGGAAATGAAACAACACTGCCTGTGATTCCGAACTGTGACCACCAGCCCAGCAACTCAGCCAACAAAAAATTCCCTGAAGAAAATGAGAATGAACCCACCGGCAGCCCTCCCTGGAATCACTCTGGGTGCAAAGCCAAAAGATCAAGGATCCCCACACTTAGACAAAGACAACTGGCCGACACTACAGAGAAGTGTCCCAAGAAAAGTGAAACAACAACGGGCTGTTCTCACAACAAATGATGGGAGTAAACCTGCTGGAAAGGTTGGAATTCCATTACTAAATAGATTTGCTCCGTTCCAACATGAGATCCAGGAGGATCACGACAACAATCAAAGGTATGTCAACAATCCTCGCTCTAAGCTACCAGAGAAAAAACAAGTTATATTGCTGAGAACCCTGATATTATGCAATGGATCTGTAAGTGGGATTAAGCATTTCTCTAACAAGAAAAACACAGAGGTGTTGATATATAACTCTTTGAACTATGGCCTGGTGTCTGCATCAGACATCCCTCCAAGGATCAAGAAAGAACGCCCGACTCTGGAAAAACTCATAGGACAAGCTGAAGCCTTGGGCGATGCCGTCCGGATAAGAAAATCAGAAGTAATAAAAGAGGATTACATTCTTCTGCTAACTTTAGTTGATGGCCTTAATGTCAAGGTGTTTCTCAGCGGCCCTCATGTGCCCATTAATTGTGGAACAAATGGCTGAATAAAACATGCAAACAAACAGCTGTAACCGTCATAGACAACTTTAACATCTTTTGGGAGAGGAGACATCTGCTAAACAGAGATGGTTTCTCTCTAAATAGGTCCGGAGCAAAACGGCTGATTTCAAACATCTTCTATTGTGTGAACCATGCCATCATACCACGACAGAATTTGCAGTCTACACTTCATCTCTGGTAAATACAACTTAATTTTGCACTAGTCATTGTTCTGCTTAAATAATTATATAAATAAAAAATTAGGATATATTCTTAAGTCAAGACGGAAACGTTCGTTTTGTAATAATATACGTACATGTACAATGTATGCAAACCCTCTGGCATGAGTCTGTGAAAAGGATTAATAAAACAAAAACACCAAAATAATCCTTAGTGAACAATGTTTTTTTTAACCTACCGGTGGTGGGTCTTCCTCTCTGCTTAGGCACTCATGGGGTCGCGGGGGTTGCTGGTGTCTATGTCCCGATATAAAATAATTGTAGCCATCCAGTGATTTCAGGGCTTTCATGCTCTCTCGTGTTTACTGGCCTGCCGTGTTGATAAGGTAGCTGTATATGTCGCGGTGCAGAACACTTGGCCAGCATTTCACAGACTCGCTCCATCCATTCAGGCTTTTGCTGTGTTGATCTGGCAATCTGATACCATCAACTTACTCTTATAACGATCTTGTGATATGTTATCTAAAGAAGAAAAATACGTTGAGAACTCGTTGTTTCCTTTGTTTGCGTCCGCCATTGTGTTCGCCTTTTGCCTACCAGTTTGGCGCGCATGCGCGAAAAACCCGGATCAAAACAATAACAATGAACTGATCTATTGAATAAAAACAAAACTGAAGTAATAATTTTTGGACCAATAGAGGAGAGATCAGAAGTTAGCACACAGCTTCAGTCGCTTCAGCTAGAAACCACTGATCAGGCCTGAAATCTGGGAGTAGTGATGGACTCAGACATGAACCTCCAAAAGCATCTAAAGACAATTACAAAGTGGACCTTCTATCACCTGAAGACCATTGCCAGGATTAAAGGACTAATGTCTCAGCAGGATCAGGAAAAACTAATCCATGCGTTTATCTTTAGTCGAACTGATCACTGCAACGGTGTTTTCACAGGTCTGCCTAAAAAGTGGATCAGACAGCTGCAGCTGATCCTGAACGCTGCTGCTCGCGTCCTCACTAAGACTAAGAACGTAGAGAACATCACCCCAGTTCTAAAGTCCTTCCACTGGCTCCCTGTATCTCAGAGAATAGACTTTAAAATACTTCTGTTAGTCTATAAATCCCTGAATGGCTTAGCACCTAAATACATCACAGACTCGTTATCAGTGCATCAACCCTCCAGACCACTAAGGTCTTCTGGCTCCAGCCTGCTCTGCAGAACCAGAACCAGAATCAGACCTTTAGAAGCAGCATTTAGTGTTCCACTAAAAAGTGCTGAAAGCCTGAGTTCTTTTAAATCAAGATTAAAAATACATTTGTTTAGGATTGCTTTGACTGTTCTAGTTAAACTGTTTTACTGAAACATCATTAGTTTAAGTTTATAGTCCAGCTGAAACTTTTAGTTTCCATTTTCCCATCTTTTGTTTTGCTTCAAATTTTCTACATTTTATTCTAACTTGCTTTTATTCTGTTTTTATTTTCCTATAATTTAATCACTTTGCGCTGTCTTTGTACTGAAATGTGTTATACCAGGGGTTCCCAACCATTCTTAGCCGCACACCCCCTTCTGTGTTCCAAACGGGTTGACGCACATCAATCTTCAAAAAAAATAAAAAATATTATACACACACACATATATATATATATATATATATATATATATATATATATATATATATATGTGTGTGTGTATAATATTTGTAATATATATAATACAACCGCAGTTGTAGTTACGACTCAAACGTCATAACAAAGGTTATTTAAATAAAATTAGAACATAATTTGAATTAAGTTGCAGTAAAGTTACACACAACATCCACAACAGAAGCCAGACAAAGATTGGTCAAACCTCCACAACCTGAATCGTCTCTGAAGCAGAGTCCCTCCAGGGGGATTCACGACTAAACACTGATGATCTACCTGTCCGATGATGAGCGAGTCAGCAAGCGAGCGAGACAGAGATAGAGAGAGATGTTAATAATCAGAGAAATAAAACATTATTTTTTTATTGTTTCACAGCGGTTACCTTCTGCAGGTAAACACACCCACAGCGTACAACAGTACTACAGCTCTGTAAGTGAACATAGTGAAGAAACCGCGTCTAGCAACAATTTTACCAGCAGCAGCAGCAGAGGCTGCAGTGGTGTGGGCATGACATGTACATCAGTGGTTGTCACCGGTTTAGAGTCACAACAGCATGGGCAGTGCTGTTTAGAGGTGTTGCGCGATTGATAGAGAGACAGTCACTTAATTTAATCTTGTAAATAAAACTTTCAGCCCGAATACTATTTTTGCTCTGCTGACAAAAACTGCGTAAAGTCAGGAGAGAGATAGAGACATTTTCTGATTCTCACTCGTTTTCTTCTCCTGGATCCGTTGCAATTCTCTCCTCTGTTGCCTCCAATTCCTCACTCTCTCTTCCTCTCCTCCTCCATCACTAACTTTGACCTTAGATGTCTCACCTGCCTCACAGTTTCCCTGGTTTCAGCCAAATGAGCATATTTGCGAGATGATTGAAGCAGAGGCCACAAGGCAGGTATGCATGTAAAGCACAATGCGTATATTTCATCTTAAAATGAATGGTAGAAGAAGGTTTGAATCGTAGAAGAAGGTTTTTCTAAATAAATACATTTTCATGTGAATACTGTAACATTCCATTATAACACCCAAGCACCAGACCGAGGTTTTGCTGCTAACACTTTATTTTAGGACGAACAGAACAGTTTTCACAGAGTAATCTGCCAGTCCCCTGAATCACCACTCCTCCCCCAGAAGCCACACATTTCTTCTGGTATAAACCCAAAACAACCTAACTTAAAGAAACAGTAAGTGTGCAACAGCACTTAGCAATAAAGTCTAATATGGATCATTACGATACATTTTTATTTATTGATTAAATTTATAGTTTTGATTTTAATTTTTACAAAGGAAATGTTTATTTACACGTCGTTATGGTGTGGGAAAAAAAACACTGTCAGACCGCCATTACAGTTTTCATCTCATGCACCCTTGGCACCACACTTTGGGAATCCCTGTGCTATACAAATTTGCCTTGCCTTGTCTTCAGCAGCTTTCTAAACGTTTCCACAGACTCCTAACTCCATAGAGATAGAAGCAGTTTGTTCAAAATTGTCGCTGCAACAGCTTGGAGAGATTGGTCTCCTCAGGTCCTGAAGCGGGTCCAGGGATCCACTAGAACAAGGATTCCCAAATGGGTGCACGAGCTGAAAAATTTTTATGCCGGTCTGACAGTGTTTTTTTCCCCACACAATAAAGACGTGTAAATAAACATTTCCTTTGTAAAAAATTAACTTCAAAAATGTATTTATTTAAGTTGAAACGTTTTAAGATCTTCACTGAAACAAATTTTGGGAAAAGTGAGTTGAGAACACAAATAACATCTTTCATTTTCTCTTGTTTCTCACATTAGACTGAACGACTCGGTCCACTGACTTCATGTTCTGATCTCTGGATCATCAAACACCTCCTGCATGAAGTGGTTCTGTTCAATATGACAAAGTCCAAAACCAACTCTGATCCTAAACTATGGGTTCTGCTGGATCAGCAACAAATGTGTGGCAGTGAGATCAGGATGGATTTACAGATCAGTGGACAGTAATTTATGCAAATGGTCCGACTCAACTGTAGAATTCATTAATAAAACTGTCAATGAAAATATCCAAGAAACAGACATTAAACAGGTTTGTTTTATGTTTTTCTCTTTTATCTAATTTTTATTTATACATGTTGTCTTATGTAGATCCAAGATCTCATTTACAAGACAGACCTATTTTGATAAAACCAAAACTAACACAAAAGTCACACAGTAAGAATATGAATAATTAAAATATTTCATTCAGATTGAATATATTCACATCTCATCTCAGCGCTGTGTGTCCCGAGCCCATAACATCATCAGGGACCCCTCACACCCCCACCATGGACTGTTCTCCCTGCTGCCCTCTGGGAAGAGGTTCCGCAGCATCCGCTGCAGGTCCACCAGGTTCTGCAAAAGCTTTTTCTCTGTTGCCATCAGACTGTTGAACTGCTGAAGCCACAAAAATGGACTCTGTACCACATTCTTATACTTGCACATTGCACGTTTGCATAATTGCTCATTTACACATTTGCACATATGCCATCAGACTGTTGAACAGCCACAAAATGGCCTCTGTACAATATTCGTATATTTGCACATTCCATCATTGCATCCTTATCTAGCACTACAAATGCTGCCGAACTCTCAGTTACCGCTGTCGTTTTTCTCCTGCACTGTTTACATTGTTTTCAACCTGTATGCGAAACGAAATTTCGTTCTGTACGCACTCTGTGTATACAAAATGACAAATAAAGTTGTCTAAGTCTAAGATTAAGTAAGCGGTAACAATACTTCAGAGTGTGTGCATAAGACTGGCCTTACACTGTCATATACATGACATAACACCTGTTATGTACATGAAGGAGTCTTTATGAATGTTTATGACTGTTATCATTAGGTGTCATCTGGTAAATTAGATCCATAAAGGCTCCTTCATGTTTATGATGGTGTAAAATCAGTCTTATCCTGTCAAGTAAAGTGTAATCAAATAAGCAAATAAATAATAACAAAAAGGGAAACAAAGTCCTGAGAGTGAAGTCTGTAGATGGACTGTCTGAGTGACATGTAGGAGGATAAATAAGGTGGGAACCATCCAAGGATAACTTTATAGATGAAAATGTACTGTTGAGGAAAATAAATATATTAGTTGTATTCATATAGGAGTCCTGAGGAATGCAGGGGTGTTGACTGTCTCTCCCTGCTGCAGGGTAAGGTAAACATTACATGAGTTTTATGGCAGGGGGGTAGGTCAGTTGGCTTGACCCTTTTGCAGGGAAGAAGAGTCCCTTTGTTCGAACAGATCACCCCTCCTCCTGAAGAGATGGGAGGGGAGACATTCTTTTAAAGACGTGTTCAAATTTGTGAAAAAGCAGACAGAACTTTTTGCATCGCCAGGATGTCAGCTTGTAATGAATACTTCAAAATGGTAATGTAAAATTCTGTCTCCTTGGAATTCCAATAAATTAAATATGCATATTACAATGTTTACCTCTGATCAATGCTTTTCTCATTTACTGTCAAATCTTAAACCGGGGTAAAAATGGGCCTTCAGAGCGAAGCAGGATTAGGCCAGTACTATTAAATTACCAGTACCAATGCATGAGTTTAAAGATTAATAATGATGCCAGTTGATCTGAGAATATAAAGTACAGCGATGAGTGAGAGATTTACAGCCTGTTATTAACCGCAATGCTCCATGATAGACAGCATCCAACATCTGCAGAGAGGTGGCAGATGCATTCAAAGAAACAACATTACAGTAATCTAACAGGGGCAGGAAGGTCATTAAGACAAGATGCTTCCTGCATTGAAAGAAAAGCAAGATTTATTTGTGAAAAAAACCTCTAGTTTGATCTTGAACTTCTTTATATGTTCAATATGTGACTGATATTCAATATTAAAGTTACATTGAAGTATGATACAGACAGAAATTTCCCTGTGTTATTTTAGTTCCTGATTCTCTTTAAGGTTTTGTCATTTTCATACATTTAGTAAAAGAATATATAGGCCTATATTTTGTGACTTTTTGTGATAAATTTCCATCACAAATTATTTAAAACATCACATCTTTATCGATCTGAGGAAGGATCAACAAATAAGTTTAACAGAAAAAGACTGAAGCTGTGAAAGATGATCCGACAGCACCACCTGCTGGAAAAAAACTGACACAGCAGATTGTTTGATTTAAAGGTATACTATGCAACTGGGATTGATTTTCCAGCGAGGCGCCCCCCAGAGGGCGAAAGTAAAAGTGCACTGTCGTAAATATGCTCAGCTGTTCTCCTGGTTTATCCGTCAAGCCAGGCGCGGTTGTTTTGAGCTTAGCAGACAGGCGAACGCAACGAATACAAAAGTCGAAAAAACGGCAGTACAAACAATGACTAACACAGTGAAAGTATGAACATGCACACAGAGAGAGAGAAACCATTCCAATGCAGTGTTTCCCCTAGGAATTTGCTTACCGGACGACCGGCGGAGCGGGGGGTGGGGGGGGGGTGGTGTAGAGACAAGCTTTGCGCGACCGGCGGAGCGAGCGGCCGGCGGAGCGAGCGGCCGGCGGGCGGGTGGGCGGGGGAAAGAGGCAAGCTTTGCGCAACCGGCGGAGCGAGCGACCGGCGGGCGGGTGGGCGGGGGAAAGAGACAAGCTTTGCGCGACCGGCGGAGCGAGCGACCGGCGGGCGGGGGAAAGAGACAAGCTTTGAGCGACCGGCGGGGCGAGCGACCGGCGGGCGGGGGAAAGAGACAAGCTTTGCGCGACCGGCGGAGCGAGCGGCCGGCGGAGCGAGCGGCCGGCGGAGCGAGCGGCCGGCGGGCGGGTGGGCGGGGGAAAGAGGCAAGCTTTGCGCGACCGGTGGAGCGAGCGACCGGCGGGCGGGGGAAAGAGACAAGCTTTGCGAGACCGGCGGACCGAGCGACCGGCGGGCGGGGGAAAGAGACAAGCTTTGCGAGACCGGCGGAGCGAGCGACCGGCGGGCGGGGGAAAGAGACAAGCTTTGAGCGACCGGCGGAGCGAGCGACCGGCGGGCGGGGGAAAGAGACAAGCTTTGCGCGACCGGAGGAGCGAGCGACCGGCGGGCGGGGGAAAGAGACAAGCTTTGAGCGACCGGCGGAGCGAGCGACCGGCGGGCGGGGGAAAGAGACAAGCTTTGCGAGACCGGCGGAGCGAGCGAACGGCGGAGCGAGCGACCGGCGGGCGGGGGAAAGAGACAAGCTTTGCGAGACCGGCGGAGCGAGCGACCGGCGGGCGGGGGAAAGAGACAAGCTTTGAGCGACCGGCGGAGCGAGCGACCGGCGGGCGGGGGAAAGAGACAAGCTTTGCGAGACCGGCGGAGCGAGCGACCGGCGGGCGGGGGAAAGAGACAAGCTTTGAGCGACCGGCGGAGCGAGCGACCGGCGGGCGGGGGAAAGAGACAAGCTTTGCGCGACCGGAGGAGCGAGCGACCGGCGGGCGGGGGAAAGAGACAAGCTTTGAGCGACCGGCGGAGCGAGCGACCGGCGGGCGGGGGAAAGAGACAAGCTTTGCGAGACCGGCGGAGCGAGCGAACGGCAGAGCGAGCGACCGGCGGGCGGGGGAAAGAGACAAGCTTTGCGAGACCGGCGGAGCGAGCGACCGGCGGGCGGGGGAAAGAGACAAGCTTTGAGCGACCGGCGGAGCGAGCGACCGGCGGGCGGGGGAAAGAGACAAGCTTTGCGCGACCGGCGGAGCGAGCGGCCGGCGGAGCGAGCGGCCGGCGGAGCGAGCGGCCGGCGGAGCGAGCGGCCGGCGGAGCGAGCGGCCGGCGGAGCGAGCGGCCGGCGGGCGGGTGGGCGGGGGAAAGAGGCAAGCTTTGCGCGACCGGTGGAGCGAGCGACCGGCGGGCGGGGGAAAGAGACAAGCTTTGCGAGACCGGCGGAGCGAGCGACCGGCGGGCGGGGGAAAGAGACAAGCTTTGAGCGACCGGCGGAGCGAGCGACCGGCGGGCGGGGGAAAGAGACAAGCTTTGCGAGACCGGCGGAGCGAGCGACCGGCGGGCGGGGGAAAGAGACAAGCTTTGAGCGACCGGCGGAGCGAGCGACCGGCGGAGCGAGCGACCGGCGGGCGGGGGAAAGAGACAAGCTTTGCGCGACCGGAGGAGCGAGCGACCGGCGGGCGGGGGAAAGAGACAAGCTTTGAGCGACCGGCGGAGCGAGCGACCGGCGGGCGGGGGAAAGAGACAAGCTTTGCGAGACCGGCGGAGCGAGCGAACGGCGGAGCGAGCGACCGGCGGGCGGGGGAAAGAGACAAGCTTTGCGAGACCGGCGGAGCGAGCGACCGGCGGGCGGGGGAAAGAGACAAGCTTTGAGCGACCGGCGGAGCGAGCGACCGGCGGGCGGGGGAAAGAGACAAGCTTTGCGCGACCGGAGGAGCGAGCGACCGGCGGGCGGGTGAAAGAGACAAGCTTTGCGCGACCTCTTTTCCTCTTTCTTGCCTGCTCCGACATGGGCTTTCGCTGTTTTATCGCTGGTTCCGCCATGATAACTGCACAGATATCGCCACTGCGCTAGTAACAAACATGTTCTCGCTGTAAAGCAAGACCGACTCTCGCGATCTTGCACGAGATTCTGAGCCTGTGGGCGCGGGCCGAGGGCTCCTGCAGTTGCAAGTGCGGTATTTCCCCCACAGACCACCAGGGCGGCCAAGAAAACCTTTGTTCAACCTGAAATGACTCATTGAATCATCCAAAACGGTATGGAACACATTAATTAACTCAAAAATGTTGCATAGTTTGCCTTTAACACGTGGCTGAAACTGAAAGTAAGTTCAGACGTTATTGAACTGAGCTGAGACGCCATTACTGGGTGTCAGATCTGATGAATAAACACGGAAATACTTCGAAGATTTTAAGAAGAAGCAGCTGAAACTTTTGGTGAGTTTGGCTGTTGAAATAATTCAATCCAAAATGACTGAGAAAACCGCTCTTTTTGAAACTTTCCTGAGCTGCCATGTGTGTTCAGAGACTTTCATAGATCCTGTGTCTCTGAGCTGCAACCACAGCTTCTGTTCAAGCTGCCTGCAGAAATTCTGGGAACAAGCAGGAAACAAGAACTGTCCCATCTGTAAAAGATCATCGAAGGAAAATCCATCCATCAACTTCTCCCTCAAAGAACGTGCTGGTTTGTTTTCTAGGAGGCAGAATGAAGCTCCATCTGAGATGAAGAAAGAGAATAAGGTGGTGTGTGAGAAACACTCAGAGGTTCCTTATTGGTTCTGTGAAGACGAGCAGAGAGCTGTGTGTCCTGTCTGTGAGTTTTCTCTCCACCAGAGTCACAAAGTGGTTCCTGTAGAACAAGCAGTCAGTGAGCTGAAGGAGCAGCTGAGATCTGACTTAAAGTCTCTGCAGGACAAGAGGAACAAACACAAAGAGGTGGAGAAAACATACGAGGATGTGATTCAACACTCCAAGAAGCAGCTGTTGTCCACAGAGAGACAGATCAGAGCAGAGTTCAACAAGCTCCACCAGTTCCTGAAAGAGGAAGAGGAGTCCAGACTGGCAGCTCTGAGGGAGGAAGAGGAGCAGAAGAGGAAGACTATCAGCAGAGAGAGGAAGAGGATCCAGGAGCAGATCTCCTCTCTGTCAGACAGCATCTCTGCTGTTGAAGAAGACCTGCAGAAAGACAACGTGTCGTTCTTCAGCAGTTATAAAGCCACTCAGAGCAGAGCCAGAGGTCAGAGGTCACTGTCAGATCCACAGCTGGTCTCAGGAGCTCTGATAGATGTGGCCAAACACCTGGGCAACCTGTCCTTCAGAGTCTGGAAGAAGATGAAGGAGAAGGTCCACTTCAGTCCTGTCATTCTGGACCCAAACACTGCGAGTAGATGGCTCTACCTGTCTGATGATCTGACCAGTGTGAGACGTGGAGACACAGAGCAGCAGCTTCCTGATAATCCAGAGAGAAACACCAAGTATAGCAATGTTTTTGGTTCTGAGGGCTTCAGCTCAGGAAAACACAACTGGGAGGTGGAGGTTAGAGACCATCCTGTCTGGCTCATTGGTTGTGTTAAAGAGTCAGTTGAGAGGAAGGGAGAGGCATATGCTTCACCAGAAGATGGAATCTGGTGTTTAGCTCATCAAGATGGAAAATACATTAATGGTGATGGTCAAACTCTCCCAGTAAAGAAGAATCTCCAGAAGATCAGAGTCCAGCTGGACTATGACAGGGGGGAGGTGTCCTTCTATGACCCAGAAGACATGTCTCACATCTGCGCTCTCAGAGACACTTTCACTGAGAAACTCTTCCCTTATTTCAATGTTGGAAAAATTGCTGATGCCAAAACTTCTGATCTCAAAGTCTGTCAAACTGAGATTTCTTTTTAAACTTGTTTTTGAGTTCTCTGAAATATTGAATATTTTTTGATTGGTGTTTCTATTTGCAGTCAGACTTTATTTGAAAATATTTTATTAACGTATTTTATCATCTTTAAAATTTTAAATTTTTTTATTTGAAACCAACAACAGGATTGGGTAATGGATAGAAAATCAAAACATCTTGATATAATTTTCAAAGTCATTTTATTTGTGAAACCAGTATAAAAATATTCCTCTATGAAGTTTATTTTTTAAATTTTGTGTTTTTTGCAATCTCTCTCACCAGCATTGGACATTCTATATATTCTAACTAGTGTGAACTGGGATGATTTTTTTTAGTTTTTTTCTAACTCTGTATTGTAAAAAAATGTTTAACACAAGTTAAAAAACGACACAATGATCTCAGCTTTCTTAACTGGGTTATCTTGTTAGTCTTGTTTTTAATAATTGTAATGATTCAGTTTAGCAGGAAACCTCTGAAAATAAACATTCAGATCCAGTTTTCTCTCTCTGACCGTTTTCTCCTCACTGATTATTTGTTTTCTTTTCCTCAATGTAAAAGTTATTTCCATTGAAACTGCTGCTGAAAATCTTTGTTACATTGAAAAAAAAGAAATCTGGCATCTTTCGGTTCTATTTAAGCATATCTTGTTGATTCAACATTATCGTTTCATGTACATAGGGAACTTCATTAAAACGGAATGAATGAATTTACATTCACTCAGGACAGCAGTTATCCTAAAATTGAAAATGAGGCATCAAGTCAAATAGTTAAACTAACAAAAACATGCCATTGTTATGTTATCTTGTGTACTGACAGAAAGATGTGACATCATGCTCAAAAAGATATTTCTCAAGATGATCATTACTGTGATGAGAGAAATCCATTTTCCTGAAATAATCTGTTCAGGTTGTGTGCTCTCCTCACCCGTCTGCTATCCACCAGATTTAAGTGTAGTCTGGTGTAGGAGACACTTTTAGTACTCCACAGGTTTCAGGATCTCACCCAGTGAGGTTACCCATTACTTAAAATCCCCACCCCTCAGTTTTCATTGATCAAATAGTTTTGCAGGGAAGTGATTAAGCTGTGTTGAAGTGAAGTGACAAATTTATCTTCAGTTAACACAACGTTGTAGATTGCTGCGAAAGCAAAAGGTTGGTGTGCAACCACAGTCCACTATTGAATTACGTAGCTCCAATGCGGGGGGGGGGGGGGGGGGTTCTTTAATTATTCAACACATTTTTTGACTGTGAGAGACTTTAATTCTGCTTTTTAACTAGATTCAACTAAAGGTTCTAAAAGGACTTTCTTCAGCTTTTAGTATTCATTCATATTACATTTTAATCTGGAGAGACTCACACAGACAAAAAGAGGCAATTAGAGAGATTCATTGACATAAATTAGAAAAAGGTTTTGGAACTTGGACTCTGGCAGAAGATGTGAAACCTGCGAATGTTCATGATCTTGGATGTCATTTTAGGATTAGGATTAGTGAAGTCTCCCCCGCCGTTATTAATAGCTGTTATTAAACCTTTACTTAAGAAATCATCTCTTGATCAAGATGAGTTAGTAAATTACAGACTGTCACATCGATGACCTTTAGCGGTTGGGTTTTTGTTCAGTGAGACAGAGTCTTGAACCAGAGTCAAGACTCTTTGTGACTTTGTCACTTTGTGACAATGTTGCCAATGTCTCCACTTCAGAGGAAGCTCCAGCTCCTTCCTCAGGCTCTCCCTCTTGGCCTGTCTTTTTCCCTCCTCTGGTCATCATCTTCTCTGGCATGAACGTCCCACTCCTGACACCACTTGTCACATAGAAGACCTTTAGCGGTTGGGTTTTTGTTCAGTGAGACAGAGTCTTGAACCAGAGTCAGGTGGAGAACAGCAGCAGTTTATTTTCCACTCAGCATCCACACAACACTCTCTTTCACAGCTGACACTGCAGTCTTAAATAGTCCCAGCTGTGACGGACCAAACCATATTAAATTCACAGGGGAATCTCTTAATCAATCTCCACCTACTTAGATAAAATACATTTTATTAAATACAATACTTCTATTTACTTTTTATAAATATTTTCCATTTTATCATTACACCTTAAATAAACACCACAAAAACCCCCAACAATTCCCCCCACTAGTCCCCTCAATGGCCTCTCCCAAAGCTATATATGGCGTCTGGACCCCCGGGGTAGAATTTGTCCAAACACCCTGGAGAGGACACAGAAAAGACAGGTGAGTCACTTTACCACAGCACTCCACACTCAACAGAGTATGCACACATTTGCTTAGTTTTTCCTCACCATTAGCTCATTGCTCATTGGTAATCATTATGCTCCTCCACAGGCACCAGCAACCAACCTCACTCATCAATGAGGAGCAGCTGTGCAGAGCCCAAAACAAAGGCCACATACCAATCGCCAAAATGCTCAATAAATATAATTAAAACTTCTTGTGTGCAAACTTATTGCTGTGCAAATCTCTGCTTAAAGTGCGAATGCTAAATAAAGTGTTTGTTAATACAGTGCAGAAATACCTTTTAAGTGCCATACAGTGCTATATATGTAAAATAGTCCCAGTAATGAAGATCTCTTCATTACATTTCCTCCCTCCTCTCTTAAAAGCACAGTACCTCAGTCCTCCGACATTCTGGATAAACAGTCAGCAACCACATTAGCCTTCCCTGGCTTGTACTGCACCGTGAAGTCAAATGGCTGCAGTGCCAAGTACCATCCAGCGATGCGGGCGTTGGCATCCCTCATTCGTCTCAACCACTGGAGGGCACGATGGTCAGTCTCTAAAATAAAGTGACGTCCCAAAAGATAGTACCTTAGAGCCTCGATAGCCCATTTCATGGCCAAACACTCCTTTTCCACTGTTGAATATCTTGTCTCCCTGTCAAGCAGCTTCCGACTCAGAAACACCACAGGTCTTCTTTCACCGTCCAACTCTTGTTGAAGAACGGCTCCAACCCCCACTCCTGAAGCGTCTGTTTGTAAGATGAATGGCTTAGTGAAGTCTGGTGTGTGTAAAACTGGATGAGTACATACTGCTTGCTTGAGATCCTTAAACGCTCGATCACAGTCTTCCCTCCAGCACACTTTGTTGGGGGCTGCACCCTTTGTTAGATTGTTCAGTACAGCTGATCGCTCTGCAAAAGAAGGTATGAATTTCCGGTACCAACCCACTAACCCAAGAAATCCTCTCACCTTCTTCTTGGTCGTTGGAACTGGGAAGGAATGTATTGCGTCCATCTTCCCCACTTGAGGCTTTATTTTCCCAAACCCAATGACAAAACCCAAATACTCCACTTCTCTCTTAGCTACATTACACTTCTTTGGGTTAACAGTCAGTCCAGCCAACCTGATGCGGTGTAGCACCTCCTGCAGGTGAGTCAGATGCTCCTCCCAAGACCGGCTATACACCCCAACATCATCTAAATATGCTGCAGAAAATGCTGAAACATCTCTCAGTACATGATCCATTAAACGTTGGAATGTTGCGGGCGCACCCTGGAGCCCAAATGGCATGACTCTAAATTGGTACATACCAAAAGGAGTTTTGAAGGCCGTCAGCTCTCTCGCTTCTGGTGCCAAAGCCACTTGCCAGTATCCTTTGCACAGATCCAGCGTTGTGATGTAACTTGCCGAACCGACTTTCTCCAGTAAGTCGTCCACCCTGGGCATCGGGTACGGGTCAAAGTTGGACACAGCATTTAAATGTCTAAAATCTATACAAAATCTCAGGGAGCCGTCTTTCTTTTGTACCAGCACAATCGGGCTGCACCACTCACCCCCAGACTCTTCAATTATTCCCGACTCCAACATCAGCTTTATTTCTTTTTCCAGTACCGGAACCAAGCGTTCTGGTATGCGATAGCTCTTTTGCCGACTCGGTGCATCTTCTTTCAGCCGAATCTTATGTTGGACCAGTGATGTAAATCCCGGAACTTCTTTAAAGAGCTGAGGGTCCAAGAACGGTTTGATTTTTTCCTGCTCAGTAGGAGACAGATGAGAAACGTCAACCAAAGCACAGTCTGACATGCTAGTTGGGAGAAATTTTTCGGTCACTTCCTCATCCTTAACTGCTCTCACAAATAACTCCTGGTGCACAGGCTCTTGTCGGCTGCGAAACTCTTTCAACAAGTTGACATGAAAAGTCTGATGCTTTTTAGCTCTTTCCGGCATGTACAGTTCATAAACCACTTTACTCACTTGTTTGGTGATCTCATATGGTCCATGCCATTTTGTCAGCAGCTTGTTGTCACTGGTAGGCAACAGTAACAGAACCTTCTGTCCTGGCAAGAAGACTCTGTCTCTGGCCTTCTGATCGTACCATGTCTTTTGATGTTGTTGAGCTGCTTTCAGGTTGTCCTGTGCAAAAGATGCCATTTCCTGCAATCGCTCTCTCATGTTAATGACGTATGCTGCTATGCTTTCACCCTCTGGCTTAGCGTCTTCCCAACAGTCCTTCAGTAGATCCAGCGGACCTCTCACTTGACGGCCATACAATAACTCAAAGGGTGAAAAACCTGTAGACACTTGTGGGACCTCCCGGTAAGCAAATAACAGGTACGGCATCCATTGGTCCCAGTCGGCACCTGTGTCAGAGACAAACTTGCGCAGCATATTTTTAAGAGTCTGATTATATCTTTCCACTAACCCGTCCGTCTGGGGGTTGTAAGGGGTGGTCTTAAGTCCTTTAATCCCTAATAATTTATAAACCTGCTGCAAAAGTTTGGACAAAAAATTTGTTCCACAATCTGTGAGAATTTCTCTTGGTATTCCTACTCTAGAGAACAACTGCAGAAGACAGTTAGCAACATGTCGGGCTTTAATGGATCTGAGAGGAAAAGCCTCAGGGTACCGTGTCGCATAGTCACATATCACCAATATGTAACGGCAACCTGTAGAGCTCCTCTCTAATGGACCCACAATATCCATGCCTAGCCTTTCAAACGGTGTCTCAATAATTGGCAGCGGCTGTAGGTGGGCTCGGGCTACTCGTCTGCCTGAAGTCAACTAACATTTTCCACAGGAACTACAAAATTTTGAAATCTGGGTATACATTCCCGGCCAGACAAAACGGCTACTGATTCTACTCAGCGTCTTATGAAAAGCCATATGACCTGCCCATGGAATTGAGTGGCCCAGCTCCATGACTTTGTACCTGAACTGTTGTGGAAGGGCTAATGCGTCACCCTGTCCCTTCTTCTGATACAAAATGCCTCCTTTAATAATGTAAACTGCATCTTCCACGAAGTCTAACCGGCGCTGATGAGTTCCCCCCCCCAGTTACTTTTTCAAACCACGGTTTTAAAGTAGGATCATCTCTCTGGAGTGCACCTACATCTGAGGGAATGTCAAACTCCAACAAGTTATTTGGCTTAGACAACTGTCCTATCCCTTCATCACCTGAGCCTTTGAATTTCTCCATTCTTTTCTGAGCTCTTGACTTTTTAGTTTTTCCCGGCTCTATTTCCAGAGACTCCCCATAAAAAGGCAGCTCTTCCAACACAGTCTTTGCACTTTGAGTTCTTGTGACTATATTACAAGGTTTCAGTGATTCTACTGGTATATCAGATTTTGGACATAAATCCTGGGCCTCTCTGTTGGTAAGCCCTTTGGGTTCATATTCTGACTGGTGAATAAGGTCAAAAAGAGTGGGGATATCATTACCAAGTATAACGGAGTACGGCAAAGAGGGGACTACAGCTACATGTACCAAGTATGTTTGACCCCCCACTGTCAAATACACCTCAGCATTAGGGTAGACATGTTCATCTCCATGTACACATTTTATCTTAACCCCCACCCCACTTAGCTTTTCTTCAGAGATTAAGCTAGCATGCACTAGAGACTGGAAGCACCCAGAATCAAGCAAAGCTTCTTCTTTCTGCCCATTCACCAGAACAGAAACTGTACAAACCTTCTTTTCCACAGCCTCAATAGCTGGTCTTGGCACTGAACACAAAAGTGATGGCTTTGATTTAAGGGCGGGGCGGGGCTGCTCTTGCTCCCCTTCCTGGCTGACGTGAAGACCTCTGCAAGAGTAGCTGCTTCTTTTGCCGTCTTCGGGTCGCGCTCACGGATCCAGATCTCCAACTCTGGATTAACCATTCTTAAAAACTGCTCCAGAATTATCTGCTCGGATATTTCTTGCACAGTACATTTATCAGGTTTAATCCATCTTGAAAACAAGTCTTTTAATCGCACATAAAGTTCACGTGGCGTCTCACCTGCTTCAATCTTCAGGCATCTGAAGCGGCGTCGATACGTATCAGCAGTGATTTCATATTTTGCCAGAAATGCCTCTTTCACTTTTTCATAGTCCTCAGAGTCGGCCATATCCATTAGAACATAGGCTGTGCGGGCCTTACCGGTCAACAAAGGGACCAGACGAACCGCCCACTCATCTCTAGACCAGCGACACACCTGGGCTTCATTACACAGACCTATATCTAATCTTCTTTTCTTATCTAAAATTCTTGAGAAAGTAATTGCTAATCAACTTTGTGAACATTTACAAAGTAATGACCTACTTGAGGAGTTTCAGTCAGGCTTCAGAGCTCATCATAGCACTGAAACAGCTCTGCTGAAGGTCACCAATGATATTCTCATGGCCTCAGATAATGGACTTGTGTCTATACTTGTTCTGTTAGATCTCAGTGCTGCATTTGATACAGTTGATCACAATATTCTCCTACAAGACTTGAGCATACTGTAGGGATTAAGGGGAAAGCATTAGGCTGGTTTAAATCTTATCTGTCGGACAGATTCCAGTTTGTTCATGTTAATAATAAATCTTCTTCAAACTCTAGGGTCACTTGTGGAGTACCACAGGGTTCAGTCCTTGGACCAATTCTCTTTACTATATATATGCTTCCGATTGGCAAAATTATCAGACAGCATGGGATTAATTTCCACTGTTATGCTGATGACACTCAGCTATATTTATCCATAAATCCTGATGAATCCAATCAATTACTTCGACTGCAGTCATGTCTTGATGACATCAAAAGCTGGATGACTTTAAATTTCCTGCATTTCATTTCTGACAAGACAGAAGTTGTAATCTTTGGACCAGAGTCCTCAAAACATAAACTTCTTAACCAATCACTTAATCTGGATGGCATTAACTTGGCCTCTGGGAATAAAGTAAAAAATCTTGGTGTTATTTTTGACCAAGACATGTAATTTAAATCCCATATTAAACAGGTTTCCAGAGTTTCCTTTTTTCACCTCCGGAATATCGCCAAAATTAGAAACATTCTGTCCAGGGGTGATGCTGAAAAACTAGTCCATGCATTTGTTACTTCAAGGCTGGACTATTGTAATTCTTTACTATCAGGAAGTCCACAAAATGCAGTTCAAAGTCTACAGCTGATCCAAAATGCTGCAGCAAGAGTTCTGATGAAAATCAACAAGAGGGATCATATTTCTCCAATTTTAGCTTCCCTTCATTGGCTTCCTGTTAAATCAAGAATAGAATTTAAAATTCTTCTTCTAACGTATAAAGCCCTTAACAATCAAGCTCCATCATATAGCAGAGCTCTGATTACCCCGTATGTTCCTAACAGAGCACTTCACTCTCAGACTGCAGGTCTGCTGGTGGTTCCTAGAGTCTCTAAAAGTAGAATGGGAGGCAGATCCTTTAGCTATCAGGCTCCTCTCCTGTGGAACCAACTCCCAGTTTTGGTCCGTGATGTAGACACCCTGTCTACTTTTAAGACTAATCTTAAAACTTTCCTTTTTGACAAAGCTTATAGTCAGAGTGGCTCATGTTACCCTGAGCTACCTCTATAGTTATGCTGCTATAGGCTTAGGCTACTGGAGGACATCAGGGTCTATTTCTCTCACTTTGCTGAGTCCTCCTACTGTTCTCCAATTTGCATTGCTTGTTGTGATTTCAGCTTTTAACTTTTTGTTCTCTCTCTTTTTTCTTCATAGTAGGTACGTCTGGTCTGCCGTATTGTTAGTTGTGACATCATCCAGGGAGACAGATCACCCGCTATAGACCAGTTCACGCGTGACGTCAGCGCTACATCCGGGTCACGGTGGTTGGCAAAAACAGGACTGTTCTCGTCTACTACATGACAAAACGGGTGATTTAGAGCGTACTTTTAGTTCGTTTATTTTTGGAATCTAAACAATGTCTACCACTTGTTGTGCTCCCGGTTGCATAGAGAGGCATTCCAAATCGTTGGATGTACATTTCTGTCGTTTCCCGAAGGACGAAGAAAGAAGAAAGAAATGGATAATTTCAATGAAAAGAGCGCAGGCAGATACTCCCAATGGACTGGGGGATCCATCATACCACGACAGAATATGCTGTCTACACTTCATCTCCGGTAAATACAACTTAATTCTGCTCTAGTCATTGTTCTACTTAAATAGCGGCGGAGGGGAGGTGGCGATCGCTAGACGGGGCCAGGAGAAGCCGAGTCGATGCGCTGCAGCGGCGGCAGCTGCATTACGCCCCCGTTCACGCGCGCTAGTACGTCTGTGTTTACGCTGCAATGTCGGCGACACCCCCACCCATTTTAACAAGACAAAAACACCAAAATAATCCGTAGTGAACTATGTTTTTTTTTAACCTACCGGGCGGGTCTTCCCGTCCGACTCCGCGTTCGTATGTTACACAAACATGTCTGAACATCCATCCATGTTCTGACCTGCTTAATCCCTCATGGCGTCGCGGGCGTTGCTGGAGCCTATGTCCAGATATAATATAATTGTAGCCATCCAGTGATTTCATGCTTCCATGCTCTCTCGTGTGTACTGGCCTGCCGTGTTTATAAGGCAGCTGTATATGTCGCGGTACGGAGCACTTGGCCAGCATTTCACAGACTCGCTCCGTCCCTTCAGGCTTTTGCTGTGTGGATCTGGCAACCTGATACCATCAACCATCAACTTAGTCTTAAAACGATCTTGTGATACGTTGTCTAAAGAAGAAAAATACGTGGAGAACTCGTCAGTTTCTCTGTTTGTGTCCGCCATTGTGTTCGTCTTTTGCCAACCAGTCCGGCGCGCATGCGCGAAAAACCCGAATCAAAAATAATAACAATGAACTGGTCTATTACCATCTAATGTAGAACAGATTACTGGATCAATGTGTGCTTTTTTGTCTCTCTTGTTGTGTCAATTCAGCCAAATAAATTACAAAAGCTTAGAGAAAAAAATTCACCAGCTAAGTTCCTCCTCCTGCTGCCTTGATGTTCTAACCACAGTTTTCTTGAAGAAAGTTTTTCCTGTCATAGCGTCTGATTTGACTCAGATAATAAACACGTCCCTTCTGTCAGGTGTTTTCCCCCAGTCCCTAAAAACAGCAAATATCAAACCACTGCTGAAAAAGAACAATTTAGAAAAACTACTTCTGCAGAACTACAGGCCCATCTCAAACCTTCCCTTTATCAGTAAAATTATTGAAAAAGCTGTGTTTAAACAGTTAAACACCTTCTTAACAATGACCAGCCGCTTTGACGTTTTCTAAATCCACACTGTGGAAGAACCACCGTGCTGGTTCTATTGAATCTCAGTGCAGCAATCATACTGTCGATCACTCCATTCTGTTAGAACGCCTGGAAAACTGGGTCGGCCTTTCTGCTACAGCACTCGACTGGTTTAAATCCTACTTAAAGGACTTTTTCGTATCAGTAGGTAACTTTACATCAGAGATGACAAAAATCACATATGGGGTTCCCCAAGGGTCCATCCTGGGTTCCTCCTCTTCAATATCTACATGCTCCCTCTAGCTCAGATCATACAAAACATCATCAGCTACCATCACTATGCAGACGACACACAGCTCTACATCACCATGTCACCAGGTGACTATGAACCAGTTCAAGCTCTGAGGAAATAGAAGAAATCAATGCACGGCCGGATGAGACAAAATGTTCTTCAGTTGAATAAAAACAAAACTGAAGTAATAATCTTTGGACCAATAGGGGAGAGATCAAAAGTTAGCTCACAGCTTCAGTCGCTTCAGCTAAAAACCACTGATCAGGCCTGAAATCTGCGAGTAGTGATGGACTCAGACCTGAACCTCCAAAAGCATTTAAAGACAGTTACAAGGTCCGCTTTCTATCACCTGAAGAACCTTTCCAGGATTAAAGGACTAATGTCTCAGCAGGATCTGGAAAAACTAATCCATGTGTTTATATTTAGTCAAATTGATTACTGCAACGGTGTTTTCACAGGTCTGCCTAAAAAGTGGATCAGACAGCTGCAGCTGATCCAGAACGCTGCTGCCCGCGTCCTCACTAAGACTAAGAAAGTAGAGCACATCACCCTGTCAGGGTTCTCTATGTTGTCCTGCTCTAACTCTACTCCTCAGGTGTGTCTAGTTGGCTGAGGGGGCGTGACCCACACCTGCGGGTCGTTGCAGGCGGCTTCCTCTGGCTTCTTAAGCAGAGCGCTGACAGATGGAAGATGCCAGAGCCTTAACCAGTCGTGGTACGGCGTGGCCGCTGACCCAACTCTTGGAAACCTGCTTGTGAGTTTTTTCGTCTTTGAACTAATTTTGGATCTCCCTGTTTTCGTCACAGTTTTTGGTGCTTGGATGCACTCACCTGTCTTGACGTCTTGTCCGAAGAACCAGACCATCAGAATCCTCTCGCTCAGATTTTGCTCTGGCTCACCCCTCATACTCCCTTGATGTTACCCAGCGGGGCCTGAGATTCCCCTTCCTGGATTCAGCTGGTTCTCCCTACACTCTGGTCAATCCATCTGTCACCCACTTCCGAGGAGGCTCGGTCTGGATCCCTCACCAGTAACATCTGCCACCCTCAGCCACTAGCCGCCAAACACCAACAGAGTAGGATCACAGAGTTCCCTCGGCACTACTTCTCCCCGGTTAGGTCCGCCCCGCTTTATGGTAAGCAGCGCAGTTTCTAGTAGTTCTCCTGGTTCAACTTCCAAAGTCATTTACTCTTCTTCTCCTTGCAGTCTCTCCAGTCGTGATGTTCTGACCCTGCCGAGTTGCCCATAGTCCCGTCCTTGATATCTGCCTTTTTCCTAAATAAACATCTTTTAAAACTGTGCTTTGCTTCCCGATCGTATCTGCATGTGGACTCGTCACCTGAAAACCATGACAGACCCCAGTTCTAAAGTCCTAACACTGGCTCCCTGTATCTCAGAGACTCCCTGAATGGCTTAGCACCTAAATAAATCACAGACTTGTTATCAGTGCATCAACCCTCCAGACCACTCAGGTCTTCTGGCTCCAGCCTTCTCTGCATACCTAGAACTAGAACCAGACACAGAAGCAGCATTTAGTTCCTATGCTCCACTGATCTGGAACAAACTTCCAAAAAACTGTAAAAGTGCTGAAAGCCTGAGTTTTTTTAAAAAAAATCAAGATTAAAAACATATTTGTTTAGCTTTGCCTTTGAGTGTTCTAGTTAAATTGTTTTACCGAAACATTCTTAGTTTGTTTGTAGTCCAACTGTTTTTAATATTTGCTTTTAGTTTCCATTTTCCATCTTTTATTTTGTTTCAAATTTTCTACATTTTATTACAACTTGCTTTTTTTCTGTTTTTATTTTCCTATATTTTAATCATGTAAAACACTTTGCATTGTCTTTGTACTGAAATTTGCCTTGGCTTCAGCAGCTTTTTTAAATTTTCCACAGAGTCCAAACTCCGTAGAAATAGAAGCAGTTTGTTTAAAGGTCTGGCAGCAACAGCTTGGAGAGATTGGTCTCCTCAGGTCCAGGATTCACTAGAAGGTTCTGATAAGATGAGCTCAGACTACAGGAGGAGGAATATGTCTGAATCAATTCAGCAACATAGGAAGGAGTCTGTCCATGTACAGCTCTGTAGGTTAAGACTGAAATTTTAAAATGAAATCTAAATCAGATTAGCAGCCAGTGGAACGATGTTAAAACAGGTTGACTGAGTTCCTCTGTTGGAGCGAGTCAGTCACCTTGCAGCAGAGTTTTGGACAACCTGAAGAGGAGCCGATCTCTTCCTGTTGAAAGAAGTAAAAACATAATAGTCCAGTCATGCAGAGACAAAAGCTTGAATTATATTCTGAGGTTTTGAGAAATTCCTCAAATAAAAAAAACTATTACTGTGTTTTAAATGATACTCCATATAAAATAAATCTCAGATTTCAGTGCACACTCCTCCAGTTTAAAGATACGTAGAGAAAACAAACCATCAACATTCATTGTAAAATTGTCTCTGTTAGTTCATGACTGGAACTGAAACTTCCAGTCATGAACTAACAGAGAAAAGCAAACTGTCCTGAAGATCTTGGAGGTGACTGAGGAGATTGGACTCATCATTTAGCTTCAACCTCCTGTTGCTTCTCTCTTTTTCTTCTTCTCTGCTCTCTGTGGAGGACAGCTGAGTATCTTCCTCACTCTCCTGATTCTGCTGCAGCCTGGAGCGTTCAGTTATAGTTGGACCTCCAGGCCAGTTGATGGTTCCTGTGAAGGATCAGAGGATTTTATATCAAACTTTAAATCTGATGATAAAATAATGTGACATCTAAATGTAACACAGGCTGAACAAACATGCAGCAGCGAAGGACTCCTGCTGATATTTGACTTCCATCACAGATAATGAACAAAATCAGTTCAGAGGCGTCACTTCATGATGGCAGCGGTCTTTAAGTCAACCTATCAGACACGTGTTGAAGATCTGTAGCCACAACTGACAACTGCAGCATAAAGGATGCAGAACAAACTGATCAGTGACTGTGAACAGGAATATAAATATCTGCTCAATCTGACAGTTGATGCTGGTAAAATGCTTTGTGTGTAAAAGATGAATGAATTATTTCTCAATCAGAGGAGACCGAGTGAAATGATCAACCCAGAGATGCAGAAGAAATTCTAAGTAATTCAGATTATCTGTAGCGTTCTCAACAGAGACTCTGCTGTTCATGTCAGTTTAGAAGATTCAGATTGAAAAAATGTTTTCTTTTGTTTTTGCTGTAAAGGTTTTAATATGAACTGAAAAGTAACAAGTGTAGACAGTTTAGTGACATGACAGAAACCTTAAACAATTACTCAGAACTGTAGGAACAAATTATAAACAATAAACATGAGAATAAATGTAGATATGCTACAGATATTATGTAGATTTATTTTCCTTTGTTTCTGTAGAAAGTTATTAAGCATCTTAAATATTTTCTGCTGGGAGCTTTCTGAGGAAATCACCTTTTTAAAGTCAAACAGTGTTTCTGCTCTTTTTTAAGGACTCAATGAAGTCGAAACTTTTTAAGATCTTCACTGAAACAAATTTCCAGAAAAGTGAGTTGAGAACACAAATAACATCTTTCATTTTCTCTTGTTTCTCACAGTAGACTGAACGATCGGTCCACTGACTTCATGTTCTGATCTCTGGATCATCAAACACCTCCTGCAGGAAGTGGTTCTGGTCAATATGACAAAGTCCAAAACCAACTCTGATCCTAAACTGGTGGTTCTGCTGGATCAGCAACAAATATGTGGCAGTGAGATCAGGATGGATTTACAGATCAGTGGACAGTAATTTATGCAAATGTTCTGATTCAACTCTGGAAGAGTTTATTAATAAAATTGTTAATAAAAATATCCACAATATCATTAAACAGGTTTGTTTTTATTTATTTTTTTCTTTATTTATGCAGGTTGTCTCATTTAGAAGACAGACCTGTTTTGATAAAATGAAAACTAACACAAAAGTCACACAGTATGAATATGAATAGTTTAAATTTTTATTCAGATTAAGTAATTGGTAACACTTTACTTGAGGGTGTGTGCATAAGACTGGCATTACACTGTCATAGACATGACATAACTTGTGTTATGAACATGAAGGAGTCTTTATGAATGTTTATGACTGTTATCATTAGGTGTCATCTGGTAAGTTACATTCATAAAGACTCCTTCATGTTCATAAAAGTGCAATGTCAGTCTTACTCCTTCATGTAAAGTGTTATCAAATAAGCAAATAAATTATGACCTAAAACTAAGACCCAGTTTTATAGGAAGATTTCTGTATTTTTATAATAAGTTTCATTTATCCCAGAGGAATCAACATGGACGGTTTCAGATTCTGCTGTAGAGAGGTCCAAGTTGATGAGGCAGAGTAAGAAAATGGTTTTGTTCTCAGGTTCTGATTGCACTAACGGAGCACTGAAGGAGATAAAGTCCTGAGAGCAAATTCTGTAGCTGGACTGTGATGGCCCTGCTGTGAGCAAGTGGCCAGTAAATGTTTGTCATCCAAGTCCTTGATTGTGGGAGGTGCTTCTAATAACGTGGCCAACTGATGGTATTTAAGGAGCGCCAATCCACCCATGAGGAGGTGTGTCAACGTGGTACCAGGTGTCACTGAAGTGCCAGGTGTGTCTGAGGCTCAGAGCACCAGTGGACCCAGGGGTTGCCGTAGCTCCAGAGAGTACCGCAGAGGACCAGGGTTGATCCAGGGGACCAGCCAGCTGAGAGAAGACCAGGCGGAGGGAGCACATCTTGGGCTGCCAAGCGTTATCCCCTAATTTAATAAATGCCTCTGAAGGGCTAAAAAACGTTTCTGTTTGCCGTGTCCTCCCTGTTTTTGTAACGGCCATTTGAGCCGGGCCATAACACAGAGTGACATGTAAGAGGTTAAATAAGGTGGAAACAGTCCAATGATAACTTTATAGATGAAAATGTACCAATACATGAGTTTAAAGATTGATAATGATGCCAGTTGATCTGAGAATATAAAGTACAGCTATGAGTGAGAGAATTACAGCCTGTTATGAACCGTAATGCTCCATGATAGACAGCATCCAACATCTGCAGAGAGGTGACAGATGCATTCATAGAAACAACATCACAGTAATCTAACAGAGGCAGGAAGGTCATTAAGACAAGATGCTTCCTGCATTGAAAGAAAAGCAAGATTTATTTGTGAAGAAAACCTCTAGTTTGATCTTCAACTTGTTTAGAGTTTCAATATGTGACTGAAATTATTTATTAAAGTTATATTGAAGTAAGAAAAATACAGACATTTTATTTTAGTTCCTGTTTCTCTTGAAGGTGTTGTTATTTCCATACATTTAGTAAAAAATATATATAGGCCTACATTTTTTGACTTTTTCTTCTTTAAATTTCCATCACGAATTATTTAAAACATCACATCTTTATCAATCTGAGGAAGCGCGAACAAATTAACCTGACAAAAGCCAGCTGTATGTCGCTCCGCCTAGCTCCACTCTAGGCGGAGCGACATACAGCTGGCTTTTGTCAGGTTACGAACAAATAGGTTAAACAGAAAAAGACTGAAGCTGTGAAAAATGATCCGACAGCACCACCTACTGGGGATAAACTAATACGGCATATTGTTGAATTTAACACGTGGCTGAAACTGAAAGTAAGTTCAGAAAGTCGGAGAAATGAGGATAGCAGTAGGAAACAGAAGAGAGGAAACAGTTATTTCAAGACTTAGATTTGGACACACAGGATTAAATAAAACACTATTCAAAATAGGGAAACATATATCTGGCAAATGTGAATATTGTGGACAAGATGAAACCGTAGAACATGTAGTGATGAATTGTAAGAAATATGAAGAGGAAAGAAGGATTTTGGTTAGAGATCTTAATAAGGAGAAAATAATAATTTAACTGTATTGATCTCACAATGGAGAAATTCACTTCTGCATCTTAACCCATCCCCTTGGGGAGCAGTGGGCTGCCACTGTGGGGCGCCTGGGGAGCAATTAGGGCTTAAGAGTCTTGCTCAGGGACCCAGAATGGCAGCTTGTGGGAGTTGAACTCAGAACCAAATTAAATTTGATATAATAGATATTCTGCAGAAAAAGTCAAAAAATAAATGTTATCAATATGTATTTAAATATTTAGTAATAACAGGAATAATTAGGAGGATTTAGTATTTGTAAATTTAATATTATAGATATAGATACATAAATATAAGTATCTTTGGGAGTATGGCCATTTTGACCCACACTCCTCACCAGTTGGTGGCGGTAATGCACACCGGAAAGTTGTTTGCCAACCGCCAATAAACTCAACAAGAAGAAGAAGAAAGTAAGTTCGTTATTGAACTGAGCTGAGACGCCATTACTGGGTGTCAGCTCTCTGATGAATAAACACGGAAATATTGGAAATATTTTGAGAAAAAGCATCTGAAAACTTTGGTGAGTTTGGCTGTTGAAATAATTCAATCCAAAATGGCTGAGAGAGCTCTGCTGGAAAGTTACCTGAGCTGCCATGTGTGTTCAGAGACTTTCAGAGATCCTGTGTCTCTGAGCTGCAACCACAGCTTCTGTTCAAGCTGCCTGCAGAAATTCTGGGAACAAGCTGGAAACAAGAACTGTCCCATCTGTAAAAGATCATCGAAGGAAAATCCATCCATCAACTTCTCCCTCAAACAACTTGCTGATTCGTTTGCCGGAAAGCAGAATGAAGCTTCGAACGAGATGGAAAAGGAGAAAGAGAAGAAGGTGGTGTGTGAGAAACACTCAGAGGTTCCTTATTGGTTCTGTAAAGACGAGCAGAGGGCTGTGTGTCCTGTCTGTGAGTTTTCTCTCCACCAGAGTCACAAAGTGGTTCCTGTAGAACAAGCAGTCAGTGAGCTGAAGGAGCAGCTGAGATCTGACTTAAAGTCTCTGCAGGACAAGAGGAACAAACACAAAGAGGTGGAGAAAACATACGAGGATGTGATTGAACACTCCAAGAAGCAGCTGTTGTCCACAGAGAGACAGATCAGAGCAGAGTTCAACAAGCTCCACCAGTTCCTGAGAGAGGAAGAGGAGTCCAGACTGGCAGCTCTGAGGGAGGAAGAGGAGCAGAAGAGGAAGACTATCAGCAGAGAGATGAAGAGGATCCAGGAGCAGATCTCCTCTCTGTCAGACAGCATCTCTGCTGTTGAAGAAGACCTGCAGAAAGACAACGTGTCGTTCCTCAGCAGTTATAAAGCCACTCAGAGCAGAGCCAGAGGTCAGAGGTCACTGTCAGATCCACAGCTGGTCTCAGGAGCTCTGATAGATGTGGCCAAACACCTGGGCAACCTGTCCTTCAGAGTCTGGGAGAAGATGAAGGACGAGGTCCACTTCAGTCCTGTCATTCTGGACCCAAACACTGTGAGTGGATGTCTCTACCTGTCTGATGATCTGACCAGTGTGAGACGTGGAGACACAAAGCAGCAGCTTCCTGATAATCCAGAGAGAAACACTGAGTACCCTGAGGTTTTTGGTTCTGAGGGCTTCATCTCAGGGAAACACAGCTGGGAGGTGGAGGTGGGAGACCATCCTCACTGGAATATCGGTTATGTTAAAGAGTCAGTTGACAGGAAGGGAGAGACATCTGCTTCACCAGAGGATGGAATCTGGTGTTTAGCTCATCTTGATGGAAAATACTTTAATGGTGCTGGTCAAACTCTCCCAGTGAAGAAGAATCTCCAGAAGATCAGAGTCCAGCTGGACTATGACAGGGGGGAGGTGTCCTTCTACGACCCTGAAGACATGTCTCACATCTACACTCTCAGAGACACTTTCACTGAGAAACCCTTCCCTTATTTATTTGTTGGAAAAGCTGCTGATGCCAAAACTTCTGATCTCAAAATCTGTCAAACTGAGATTTCTGTTTAAACATGTGTTTTTGAGTTCTCTGAAATATTTAATATTTTTTGATTGGTGACCATCCTGACTGGTACCTGGGTTTGGTTAAAATGTCAGTTGACAGAAAGGGAGAGAGAGATGTTACATCTGAAAATGGAATCTGGTGTTTGTGTTATGAAGATGGAAAATACACTGATACTATTGGTAAGACCATCGCCGTGAGGAGGAGTCTCCAGAGGATCAGAGTCCAGCTGGACTATGACAGGGGGGAGGTGTCCTTCTACAACTCTGAAGTCATGTCTCTTGTCTACATCTACAGAGAAACTTTCACTGAGAATCTCTTGCCTTACTTCAGCGTTGGTGAAGCTGCCGATGCCAAAACCAAGGGTATCAGCATATCCAAGTCTGAAATGGTGGTGAGATCAAACTGATTTGTTCCTTTAACAAGAAGAAAAGCTATAATCAGGGTTTAAAACACATCAGAGTGGTTAGTATAAGATGGACTTAAGTGTTTGTATAGTAACATAAAGGATCCCTAAAGTTTAAAAATGTAACAACACTGAGGGACACAAGTATTTCAAGTCCCCAAAAAGCATGACTAAGAGCTTTGATTGTCTTTAGCAAAGCACAAAGGCCTTGTTGTAGCCTTCAACATCTGTTTTCATATCTCAGGAGTCCTTTTGGCTGACTCCTCCTCCTCAGGTAAACTTTCTAAACCCTTTTTTTCTTGGTTGCTGCTTGTAAACTCAAAGCTTGAGCTTCTTTTACAGACTTTCTAGAGGACTGAGGTTTGGTGACTATCAAGGCTTTTCCATTCTTCTTTAGCTCCTCACAGCTTCCATACAAGTGGCTCTTGAGTTGTTATCATGCTGGGATTCTCATCCAGGACCCATCATTAGTGTCCTCCTCCTAGATTTATTCATAATTTCTTGGCACCTCAATGCGGTTAAAGTTGCCACAGTCTTAAGCATAATGTTTCCATCTCTGTGCTTAACAGAGATACTGGTTTTCCTCTCTTCCTCCTAATATGCAGGGTTGAGTTGCTGCAAAAGAGCTCCGAGGGAGACATGATTCTGGTTGTTTTGTAGAGATTAAATATTTATTTCTGTCAATGACCTGCAAACTAAACTGTGACAATTGTGTAATGCATATTTTCCCTCAAACCTTTATTGATATTCTGTTCTGTACATCTGTGAGCAAACTTAGGAAATCAGCAGGGGATCAAATATTCAATCTGTTGCTTAAAAACTTTTTCTTTTAGTTGTTTTTTGTTGATTATGTTATATAAGCAGATCTGTTTAAAAGTTAGATGCCTATTTCAAGACGCACCAATTAGAATTTCCCTGGCCAATGTCCATTTCTAGTCTGATCTGCTGGAAAAATTCAGTCAGACCAGATCCGAGGGGGCACACAAGTATTTTTGCACTAGTTTTATATCAAGCACGTTTCACTGATGGATCACCCTGTACGCTGACTTAATGGCTCACAATATATATAGATCCAGTATTAACTGTTTTTGAATTTTAACTGATAGAATCTTCCCTCAGACTGTATCACAGATCACGCAAACAAGTCAGCCATTATAGACCTTGTCTGATATTTGTATGTTTACCTTTTTAGTCATTACAATACCAAATAATTAAATAAATATTGAGAATATATGGTTTTACTAGCCTTTTCATTTGTATATTTGTGTCTGTCGAGATGGCCAGCCAATTAGATCAAGCCCAGAGGTTTAGAAACCATAAATAGAGCTCTTTATTGTTAATCAGTTATTCTTTTTCAATATTAAAACTTCAAAGACTTTTCAAAACATCAAATTAAATACAACCAGCCTGATTCTGCTTGGTGTGTTTTTGGATATATGTATTTGTTCATCGCTTCTCTTTGGTATATTAGCTAAATGTTAAGACCTTTTAGTGACTGTGCAAAAAAGTATTTTAATATTTACACTTTTATTAATTGATCAGTCCAGAGTTTTGATTCCAACTAAATTCATGTCACCAATGTGACACAAAAACATCAGTTTATTAAAAGAGTTAAAGAAAGTTACGTTTTCTGGGCACACCCTCCTGAGAAGAAACCCAGTGGCCAGATGTGGCCAGAGCTCGCCACATCTGACCACTGAGATTTTTGCCCATTCCTCAAGGCTTAACTGCTCCATCTCCTTCACGTTGGATGGTTTTCACTGGTGAACAGCGAGCTTTAAGTCTAACCACAGATTCTCAATTGGATTGAGGTCTGGACTTTGGCTAGTCCATGTCAACAGATTTAAACGTTTCCCCTAAAGCCCCTGAACTGTTGCTTTAGCAGGATGAACCGGGTTGTTGTCCTGCTGGAAGGTGAACCTCCGTACCAGTCTCAGATCACAGGCAGACTGATACAGGTTATGCTCAAGAAGATTGAAGTCTATGCATTTTTATTTACATAGCACCAATCAACAACACGTCATCTCAAGATACTTTACAAATTAGAATCTATCGATTTATCCAGACAGATTAGTTAAAAAGTTGTCCAAGCGAATCCAGCATAGATTTTTTTTAACACTCATTGACTTTTTTCTGGTCACTCCTCCATGAAGCTCAGCTTTATGGAGCGTTTAGCTTATTATGGTCCAGGGGACAGATCCTCCAGTCCGACCTCTGCAGCTCCTTCAGGGTAACCTTTGGTTTCTGTGCTGCCTCCCTGATTAATGCCTCCCTGTCCAGGTCCATGAGTTCTGGACTGATGAGTGGACCTCTTTTGGTAGGTCTGTTATGGTACCAGGTGCTTTGCATTGGAAGATGATGGTTCTGATGATGCTCTGGGGGAAGATTGAAGATTTGGACATTTATAAATAGTCCCACCCTGACTTGTTCTTCTCACCAACTTTGTCCCCTACTTGTTGTAGAGCTCCTTGGTCTCCACGGTGTGGTGCCTCTTGTTTAGTCCTGCAGCCTCTGGGGCCTTCAGAACAGGTGTGTTTATACTGACATATCATATGGCATTTAGACTGAACACAGATGGACTTCATTTCACTAATTATGGGATAGGTATATCATGTATTCAGTTCTATTTATGGTCTGCTGCTCTCTTGCCAAAATAAAATAACAAGTGCTGCGCTCTGTTTTGGGAACCCTGGGAACTTGCATATGATTGGCTCTGGAACCAGGAAGTAAACACAGGTTACATACTGTGCCAAAGTCGTTCCGGACCGTACCTCTAGGTTTGAAAGGAGAAAAACTCGACTAAGACATTGTTGATGGAGGTGGCCGATTGTTTATAGGGAATGTTACTTCCACCCCAAGTGACAAATTAGAGTGATTCGGGTTAATTTTGCAGTAAATCTACTTATTGCTCCTTTAAAAGAAGAACATTAATTAAACTTTTATTTATCATAAAACCAAAAATAAAATCTGTGTTCCTAAACAGATCCTCCAACATGTGCTGCTGCTTAGTTACCATTATTTAATACTCTGAACTTAGTGATTTTAATATGCCTTAGACCAGCATCTTCAGTTGACATTTGACCTTTTAGCACTCTAAACAGATGCATATAGACATATAAAGAATTGTTTGACAACAAGCAGCTTTGTGAATCCTTATTGCTTGTCTTGTCCAAAATCATACCTTGCAGCTTATGTTTGATACATATTTAGCTAAAATTACCACCTCAACATGAAATGCATTAAATAGCACCTCTGCTGCTTAAATCACAATATGAACCTTTGGATTTCTCCGAAATGTCTGAGGTGAGAAAAATGTTTAGATTCCCAAAGGGCTTATCTCAAAGTTTGATGCTGAAATACAGCAGCTGCAAATGTTGTGTTTTTTTGTGGTGGCCATAAACAGCTGAATTTATCCATAAATCTCAAGACATGTTGATCCAGATCCTGCTGGAACTCCTTAAACTAGCTTTTTCTTCACGTCTTCCTCTGCGAACTCCTTGTCTAAAACCAAACGAACTAAATTAGGGTTTCATTTTTATTTGTCAACAATTTAAACTGTTAGTTATTACTTTTGCACATGTTCATTGTTCACATTTAAAATATTGACATATGAAGGTCTCAGAAAGCAATTGTTCAGTGAGCTTTAATCTCTAGGTGAGTAAAATATCCAAATATTGATGACGTAATAACCCCAATTTTTGGTATTTCACAATGTTGAATTATAGAATACCATCATAATGTGACGTAGTAATGCCATGTACTTATATAAATACTGTCTGTTAAGAGTCTTTTCGTTTAGATTCAGTGAAAATCAGCTGCAAAGTAAAGCTTATTATTGTTAAACGTACCCATTAACAACAAAAATGACTAACCAGCACCCTCTAGTGGCAACTTGATAAAATAGGAATTTTGCTCCACCCAAATCAGGGTAAACGAAACTTAAAGGCTTGGTTTTCTTCAGACAAAGGACCCGTAGTTCATTTGCGAGTCTTGAATTTCTACTGAGGAACGCACTGAAAGTGACTTGTAAGTAAACATTCTGTACTGAAAGATAAAAAGAGGATAATGGCAGAAAGAGCTCTTGTTGAAAGTTTCCTGAGCTGCCATGTGTGTTCAGAGACTTTCAGAGATCCTGTGTCTCTGAGCTGCAACCACAGCTTCTGTTCAAGCTGCCTGCAGAAATTCTGGGAACAAGCTGGAAACAAGAACTGTCCCATCTGTAAAAGATCATCGAAGGAAAATCCATCTACCAACTTCTCCCTCAAAGAACTTGCTGATTTGTTTGCCAGGAAGCAGAATGAAGCTTCGAACGAGATGGAAAAGGAGAAAGAGAAGAAGGTGGTGTGTGAGAAACACTCAGAGGTTCCTTATTGGTTCTGTGAAGACGAGCAGAGAGCTGTGTGTCCTGTCTGTGAGTTTTCTCTCCACCAGAGTCACAAAGTGGTTCCTATAGAACAAGCAGTCAGTGAGCTGAAGGAGCAGCTGAGATCTGACTTAAAGTCTCTGCAGGACAAGAGGAACAAACACAAAGAGGTGGAGAAAACATACGAGGATGTGATTGAACACTCCAAGAAGCAGCTGTTGTCCACAGAGAGACAGATCAGAGCAGAGTTCAACAAGCTCCACCAGTTCCTGAGAGAGGAAGAGGAGTCCAGACTGGCAGCTCTGAGGGAGGAAGAGGAGCAGAAGAGGAAGACTATCAGCAGAGAGATGAAGAGGATCCAGGAGCAGATCTCCTCTCTGTCAGACAGCATCTCTGCTGTTGAAGAAGACCTGCAGAAAGACAACGTGTCGTTCCTCAGCAGTTATAAAGCCACTCAGAGCAGAGCCAGAGGTCAGAGGTCACTGTCAGATCCACAGCTGGTCTCAGGAGCTCTGATAGATGTGGCCAAACACCTGGGCAACCTGTCCTTCAGAGTCTGGGAGAAGATGAAGGACGAGGTCCACTTCAGTCCTGTCATTCTGGACCCAAACACTGCAAATGGATTTCTCTACCTGTCTGATGATCTGACCAGTGTGAGACGTGGAGACACAGAGCAGCAGCTTCCTGATAATCCAGAGAGAAACACTAAGTATAGGGATGTTTTTGGTTCTGAGGGCTTCATCTCAGGGAAACACAGCTGGGAGGTGGAGGTGGGAGACCATCCTGGCTGGAATATTGGTTATATTAAAGAGTCAGTTGAGAGGAAGGGAGAGACATCTGCTTCACCAGAAGATGGAATCTGGTGTTTAGTTCATGATGATGGAGAATACACAAATGGTGATTATGAAATTCTCCCAGTCAAGAAGAATCTCCAGAAGATCAGAGTCCAGCTGGACTATGACAGGGGGGAGGTGTCCTTCTACGACCCTGAAGACATGTCTCACATCTACACTGAGACACTTTCACTGAGAAACATAAAATCTAAACAAATTATTTTTAATGTCTGCTTTTTTGTGAAACCAGTATAAAAATATTCCTCCATAAAGTTTTTTTTTAATTTAGTGTTTTTTTTGTAATCTCTCTCACCAGTAATAGGCTCTTTTTTTGGGGGGTGGGGGTGGGGGTTGGGGGGAGTTTCCGGCTTTAGCCACCTCCAGCTAAAGCCGGAAACTCCACCATAGACATTGTTTGATCATGCTTAACAGATGTTTCATGAAATTTTTATTCAGATTCGGAAGAGATCGGCAAACACAAATAAGGACTCAAACACTGTTTCTGTTAGAATATAAGGCCCACATTTATTATTCCCCACAGAACACAGCAACACAAAACAGCAAGCACTTCGCACACGCAAAGTAGCAAGCACTTAAAGCCGACAAGCTTTCAAACAGGCGTGTTGTTCCCTCTCTTACCATGGTTAGGACTGGGAAGTCGGTCAGTACGGTTAGAGCACAATCCACGTGGCCGGGCGTCCACACAACCCACGGCTGACTTCAACGAATGAAGGCGGTTCCCTCCTTTTTATACCAATAAACAAAGTATCAGATGGGAGTGAGAGTGGCCCGTTCTCTCTCCCATGTGATCTGTTTGTCCCGTTTCCAAAACAAAAACCATTCCCACCATCTCAGCAGTGCGTGAAGCAAAATAATATTGCAAACTCAGATAATAGCGCAAATATAAGCAAAATAAGGAATACAGAATCAGTCTTTCCCACAGCACATTGTCATAGGTTCCCACCACAAGTTAAAACAAGTTATAGCAAAATAACACATGTTCTTAGTTTTATGTGAACTCAAAAACAAGTAATATAAGTGAAACAAGTTATATAACTGAGCAGGTTTTCCCATAATACATTGTTAAAGAGCAAAAATAATTCTTTCATATATCAACAGACCACAACTCTATAAATAAAACACAAAACCCTATAAGCAGTAAGCACTTCAGTGTATTTACAATCTAACTTTGTGCTCGTACTATATGAGCAACAGCTTGGTTTCTAGAATGCCTCCAGGGCTAGCACATTAGTGCCGTCAAGCTTTAAAAACACAGTGAAAACACATTAAGTGAACCACTCTACTTTCCTTGCCTTACTCTGCCAAACCTGTCTGTGCCTCTGTGTCAGTTCGGTTGACTTTGGGAATCCAGTTGGAAGAAGTTGGGCCACGATGAAGGCTCATTGTCTGAGCAGCGAGCAGGCGGCTAGCTCGAACAGAGTTCCTCGTGAAACCCGGACTGCGATGTGCTTACACACCTCCGGTGGTCTGCACTCGTCCTGTGAAGGGGGCTCGTACATCATGGGCTCTCACCTTGCTAGTGTGGCTGTTTGTTCTCTGGAGGCTGCAGGGTACTCATCTTTCCTGCAACAGCTGAGAAAAATCACAAGGCTGGTTTTGGTATATAGAGGGATTCTTTACTCCGGCTTCTGGTTATGTAGAACATAGTCTGTGAACACCATACGGCCGGCATGGGTGGCTTGTCTCCCCAGTGTAGAACTCTCTTCTCGAGGGTCCACAGCCAAAGAGAGGTGAGAGTGTTCTCCCCGATGCTACCCAAACAGTGAGCTAAAGAGAGCAATTGTAGGGGGGCCAGGGGGCTTTATACAGTGCCCCCCTGCTGTGAGAACAGTCATTGGGAGGGGTGACTGCAACAGTCCCATACATTTATTGTGGCCTTAGATCAGTCTCAGAGTCTGATCCTACGTTATTTTCCAGCTGGCTGATTTTACAACACAATATAGATACAAACTATATATATCCTTATACCCTCACCCAAGCTCCTGCTTATTAACACTGCCTGTTTTCTCTTGACCATTTCAAACCTCTCACCTATTTAGAAAGAAAAAAAATCATGCAATATTTCATCAATCAAAATACTTTTCAAGAGATTAAGGTAATCCTAATGTTTAAAGAAAGTACTGTTATTAGTAGTTTAACATAGCAAATACTGTCATTAGATACCTAGATGCAGAACAATATTTAGGCTTTAGCTGAAATAAAATGTTGGCTCCTGGATGATACCCAAGAAAAACGGAAGGCCCGTGAAGGAGCCTTCCGTTTAGCTCCGCCCCCGACGCAAAACAGTGGCAGCTTGTAGTGACAGTAAAAACATCTCTCATTGAAAAAAGATGCAGCATAAAATTAGAATATCATCATAAGTTTTTACTTTCTAACAATGTTTGACTTTTCAGTGTTTGATTTTTCAAAGCCAAATCTCTTTTTCGGTGTCATTGCAAGTGATTTTTCAATGTTTAATTTAATGTCTGATTTAACAATGCCAAATCTCTTTTCAATGTCGCTGCAAACTGTCACCGTTTTAGCTCCACAGCCTGGTAGCGCAACACAGAGGCTGAACAACATATTCCCACTGAGCTATATTATACACTGGAGTGCTAATAGCCCGCTGTTAGAACGAGTCGCTTTGAAATCACCAGCCGCCATATTGGTACTCCCTATTTTCCCCCAGTAACTAGGGAATGCGTGCGCTACAGCATCGAATAACGAGGATTTTCTCATGTTCAGGGGGGGGGGGGGCTTAATCAAAGCCTAATCAAAATACACAATTTGTTATGAGAGAACAAGCACATCCAGTTTCCGTCAGCTTTAAAGTCTTTAAAGTCTTTTCGTCTCTGGCTCCACAAGCGAATCCAATATTCCAAATTTGTTGGGCTTTTTTGCGTTTCACGTCCAGATTTTATCTCATCTCGCCTTTGAGTTCAATCACCGTAGCCAACCTGCGTTCTAGCGCATCCAGTTTACGGCTCAGCTCATTCACAGCCTTAGTGATCGCGTCGTAAGCTGCAGGTAGCCTGATCGTGCCCATATTTGCCACCAACAGTCTCTGAAGTTGCCGATGTATCAGAAATCCTCCAAATCCAAAAAGAAGAAATCCAAGTATCATGAATCCAAACATGTATACGTCTTCCACGTCCTCGACTGACAAAATCGAAAGACACACCGTAGACCACTTCCCCCACGGGTCTAAGGTGTATCCCGCGAAATGAGTCCCATCAGGACACGCAGGTTCCCCCTTTCTCTGCCTTTCAGCTGCAAAAATTTTATCAATAGCATTGTGAGACCAGCTAACGCGATCCATAATTTCCAGAGCTTCAGTTGCTATGAAGAGAGAGCACAAAAAGACAAGACCAGGCAGAAGAAGGAATGTTGGGGGGGGGGGGGGGGGGGGTTAAGCAAAGAGCAAGGAGCTGGAGAGAAGAAGAAGGGCGACCGTCTCCGAAGAGAGAGAGAACAGAAATTAATAAATTATGGCTGATCCTGGAAAGGTATAGAAACAGCATCTTTTCTTTCATCTTCTATTTAGTAATTTTGTTTTCAAACATTTCCTTTCAAATTATCTACATAACCACCTTGAATAAAGTCAATTTTTGTCCCTGGAGATACTAAAAATAAATGCAAATAAAAATTTAACAAAGGAATAACCAAAATACAAGAAAAACAAATAAAGGAAAATGTCTCCCAAGGAGTACAATTATGTCTGTCTCATTAATACATAGATTATTACTTCAGAATTTTTTTCTGGTCCTTTTGACCAAGTGAATTCACTGTTAGTAATGCTTTTAAATATATGTAAGCCTCAAAATCTCATTTGGTCCACGGTAAAACTTTAAAGTGAGCTGATTTACACTTTGTCTAACACAATTGGTCATCAGTATAAGCGATGATTTTCTCTTTAAGTTTCTGAGCTTCTATTTTGCAATGATAATAGTTTTCCCCCAGTAATTCAGCACATCGAGAACACTGCCTAAAACAAAGCCAAGATCAATATTCGAGCTATACAGAAATAAAATAGAAAATAAAAATAAATCTTTTAATCCTTCAGATCTGAAGCTTCCATCATTTTGCTAAAGCCGGAAACTCCACCATAGACATTGTTTGATCATGCTTAACAGACCACAACTCTATAAATAAAACACAAAACCCTATAAGCAGTAAGCACTTCAGTGTATTTACAATCTAACTTTGTGCTCGTACTATATGAGCAACAGCTTGGTTTCTAGAATGCCTCCAGGGCTAGCACATTAGTGCCGTCAAGCTTTAAAAACACAGTGAAAACACATTAAGTGAACCACTCTACTTTCCTTGCCTTACTCTGCCAAACCTGTCTGTGCCTCTGTGTCAGTTCGGTTGACTTTGGGAATCCAGTTGGAAGAAGTTGGGCCACGATGAAGGCTCATTGTCTGAGCAGCGAGCAGGCGGCTAGCTCGAACAGAGTTCCTCGTGAAACCCGGACTGCGATGTGCTTACACACCTCCGGTGGTCTGCACTCGTCCTGTGAAGGGGGCTCGTACATCATGGGCTCTCACCTTGCTAGTGTGGCTGTTTGTTCTCTGGAGGCTGCAGGGTACTCATCTTTCCTGCAACAGCTGAGAAAAATCACAAGGCTGGTTTTGGTATATAGAGGGATTCTTTACTCCGGCTTCTGGTTATGTAGAACATAGTCTGTGAACACCATACGGCCGGCATGGGTGGCTTGTCTCCCCAGTGTAGAACTCTCTTCTCGAGGGTCCACAGCCAAAGAGAGGTGAGAGTGTTCTCCCCGATGCTACCCAAACAGTGAGCTAAAGAGAGCAATTGTAGGGGGGCCAGGGGGCTTTATACAGTGCCCCCCTGCTGTGAGAACAGTCATTGGGAGGGGTGACTGCAACAGTCCCATACATTTATTGTGGCCTTAGATCAGTCTCAGAGTCTGATCCTACGTTATTTTCCAGCTGGCTGATTTTACAACACAATATAGATACAAACTATATATATCCTTATACCCTCACCCAAGCTCCTGCTTATTAACACTGCCTGTTTTCTCTTGACCATTTCAAACCTCTCACCTATTTAGAAAGAAAAAAAATCATGCAATATTTCATCAATCAAAATACTTTTCAAGAGATTAAGGTAATCCTAATGTTTAAAGAAAGTACTGTTATTAGTAGTTTAACATAGCAAATACTGTCATTAGATACCTAGATGCAGAACAATATTTAGGCTTTAGCTGAAATAAAATGTTGGCTCCTGGATGATACCCAAGAAAAACGGAAGGCCCGTGAAGGAGCCTTCCGTTTAGCTCCGCCCCCGACGCAAAACAGTGGCAGCTTGTAGTGACAGTAAAAACATCTCTCATTGAAAAAAGATGCAGCATAAAATTAGAATATCATCATAAGTTTTTACTTTCTAACAATGTTTGACTTTTCAGTGTTTGATTTTTCAAAGCCAAATCTCTTTTTCGGTGTCATTGCAAGTGATTTTTCAATGTTTAATTTAATGTCTGATTTAACAATGCCAAATCTCTTTTCAATGTCGCTGCAAACTGTCACCGTTTTAGCTCCACAGCCTGGTAGCGCAACACAGAGGCTGAACAACATATTCCCACTGAGCTATATTATACACTGGAGTGCTAATAGCCCGCTGTTAGAACGAGTCGCTTTGAAATCACCAGCCGCCATATTGGTACTCCCTATTTTCCCCCAGTAACTAGGGAATGCGTGCGCTACAGCATCGAATAACGAGGATTTTCTCATGTTCAGGGGGGGGGCTTAAAACGTTTAAACTGTCTAATGCCATATACTTTTATGTTATGTTCTAAAACTATCAAGTACTGAGAAAGTCATGTGCTGAAATAATTTGCATTTTATTTATTTAAATATATATATATATATATATATATATATATATATATATATATATATATATATATATATATATATATATATAACATTTATAAATATATAAATAACAATATACAAAACATATATATATATATATATATATATATATATATATATATATATATATATATATATATATATATATATATATATATATATATATATATATATATACATATATATACACATACTTATATATACATATATATTTAATATGAATAACATGTAAAATATTTCAGCACCTAATTTCCTAGTAGTTGATAGTGTTAGTACATCCACTGACTGTAGAATTACCTATGAAACGTTTTCACACAGCCAGAAAACTGCTTTGTTGTTGCAACCAAATCCTATGGGATTCTGTGAAAGTAGGGAGTAGCAAGATGGCGGCCAGTGACTTCAGTTTTTCGGCAAAATCAGTACTCCAGTGTATTATATAGCTCCGTGCATATTCCCAGCTGTTGCATTCAGGGACCGTGTGAACTGGAAATATCTATAACATATCATCGATATTCTATATTTCTGTGATTGATTTTGAAAGATAGCATATGCTTCACCGATAGAAGTAAGCTTGTGTGAATACACAACGTGAACCTCAGAGGGGAAAATGTGATACTGGAAGATTTGCACTGCATTTTAACTCCGTGTTGGTGATTCCCCATGCTCTCAATTTAAAGCTGAAGCACCACCAGACTAAGCTTCGGAGGTACTCGACAGGTGTCCGCGCCAAACAAGTTATCCCCGCCAGAATTTCTAAGTAAAAGAAAGTAAAAGAAGAGTGACGTCACCTTATCGCTCAGTTAGTGGGTTAGAATTGAAAATTTAACATTAGTGATCACGTATCGTACGTAGTGTTTTATTGCGACTTCAATCAGAAGCTACTGAATATTAATATTTATTGATAGAAACAGCCCCATCCACTGGCGGGTTTCCTTAATGCCAGTTGTGTTTCCTTGAGCTCCACCCAAAACAGGATAAACGAAACTGAAGGGTTTAAATCAGGAATCGAAGAGAGACGACGACGTGGTAAAGTCTCTGATCTGCACAGACGAACACACAGAAATAGAACTGTAAGTCAGCATACTGTCTTTACTAACAAGAAGAAGAAGAAAATGGCTGAAATGGTAGAGAAAATCGCTCTTGTTGATTCTTTTCTGAGCTGCCATGTGTGTTCAGAGACTTTCAGAGATCCTGTGTCTCTGAGCTGCAACCACAGCTTCTGTTCAAGCTGCCTGCAGAAATTCTGGGAACAAGCTGGAAACAAGAACTGTCCCATCTGTAAAAGATCGTCAAAGGAAAATCCATCCATCAACTTCTCCCTCAAAGAACTTGCTGATTCGTTTGCCAGGAAGCAGAATGAAGCTCCATCTGAGATGGAAAAGAAGAAAGAGAAGAAGGTGGTGTGTGAGAAACACTCAGAGGTTCCTTATTGGTTCTGTAAAGACGAGCAGAGAGCTGTGTGTCCTGTCTGTGAGTTTTCTCTCCACCAGAGTCACAAAGTGGTTCCTATAGAACAAGCAGTCAGTGAGCTGAAGGAGCAGCTGAGATATGACTTAAAGTCTCTGCAGGACAAGAGGAACAAACACAAAGAGGTGGAGAAAACATACGAGGATGTGATTCAACACTCCAAGAAGCAGCTGTTGTCCACAGAGAGACAGATCAGAGCAGAGTTCAACAAGCTCCACCAGTTCCTCAAAGAGGAAGAGGAGTCCAGACTGGCAGCTCTAAGGGAGGAAGAGGAGCAGAAGAGGAAGACTATCAGCAGAGAGATGAAGAGGATCCAGGAGCAGATCTCCTCTCTGTCAGACAGCATCTCTGCTGTTGAAGAAGACCTGCAGAAAGACAACGTGTCGTTCCTCAGCAGTTATAAAGCCACTCAGAGCAGAGCCAGAGGTCAGAGGTCACTGTCAGATCCACAGCTGGTCTCAGGAGCTCTGATAGATGTGGCCAAACACCTGGGCAACCTGTCCTTCAGAGTCTGGGAGAAGATGAAGGAGAAGGTCCACTTCAGTCCTGTCATTCTGGACCCAAACACTGCGAGTAGATGTCTCTACCTGTCTGATGATCTGACCAGTGTGAGGAATGGAGACACAGAGCAGCAGCTTCCTGATAATCCAGAGAGAAACACTGAGTACCCTGAGGTTTTTGGTTCTGAGGGCTTCAGCTCAGGGACACACAGCTGGGAGGTGGAGGTGGGAGACCATCCTGACTGGCTCATTGGTTATGTTAGAGAGTCAGTTGAGAGGAAGGGAAAGAGATATGCTTCACCAGAGGATGGAATCTGGTGTTTACTTCATCGTGATGGAAAATACACTAATTGTGCTGGTAAGACTCTCACAGTGAAGAAGAATCTCCAGAAGATCAGAGTCCAGCTGGACTATGACAGGGGGGAGGTGTCCTTCTATGACCCAGAAGACATGTCTCACATCTACACTCACAGAGACACTTTCACTGAGAAACTCTTCCCTTATTTATTTGTTGGAGAAGCTGCTGATGCCAAAACTTCTGATCTCAAAATCTGTCAAACTGAGATTTTTTTTTAAACTTGTGTTTTTGAGTTCTCTGAAATATTTAATATTTTTTCATTGGTGTTTCTATTTGCAGTCAGACCTTATTTTAAAATATTTTTTTAACATATCTTATCATCTTTAAAGTTTTAAACTTTTTTATTTGAAACCAACAACAGGAAAGGATTACTAAAAATATCAGAAAATCAAAACATCTTGATATAATTTTCAAAGTCTGTTATTTTGTGAAACTGGTATAAAAATATTCCTCTATAAAGTTTTTTTTTAGTTTATTATTTTTTTTGTAAAAGCTCTCTCTCCAGCTGGGTTATCTTGTTAGTCTTGTTTTTAATTACTGTAATGATTCAGTTTAGCAGGAAACCTCTGAAAATAAACGTTCAGATCCAGTTTTCTCTCTCTGACGGTTTTCTCCTCCCTGATTTTTTTTTCTCTGAATGTAAAAGTTATTTTCATGATATTCAAACTGCTGCTGAAAATCTTTTTGGATTGAAAAAAAGAAATATGTCATTAGTTGGTTATATTTAAGCATATCTTGTTGATTCAACATTATAGTTTCATGTACATAGAGAACATAATACTATTGGGTGGATATTGTGTAATATTGTGTACATAATATGAAAGATTTGCATATTGGCATTTTAAATTTAACTTGATTGAAATGCAATGAATGAATTTAAATTTACTCAGGACAACAGACATCCTAAAATTGAAAATGAGGCATTGAGTCAAATAAACTAATAAAACACGCCATTGTTATGTTATCTTGTGTACCGACAGAAAGATGTGATTTCATGTTTAAAAAGATATTTAAGAACTAATCATTACTGCGTTGAGAGAAATCCATTTTGCTGAATTAATCTGTTACCCTGGTCTGGTCACACAGAATGTGCTGTTGGTTCATGATGTCCTTTCCTCATCCGTCTGATGTTAAACTTAACATCACAGTATGTAAACCTAAAGATGTTTATGTAAACCCATCAGATAGCTCACAGAGTGTAGGAGACACTTTTAGTAATCCACAGGTTTCAGGATCTCACCCAGTGATGTTACCTATTACTTAAAATCCCCAGCCCTCAGTTTTCATTGATCAAATAGTTTTGGAGGGAATAAATTAAGATGTGTTGAAGTGATGTGACAAATTTATATTCAGTGAAACAACATTGTAGATTCTAGTGACATCAAAAGGTTGGTGTGCCACCAAGGTCCACTATTGAATTAGGTAGTTCCAATGCGGGGGGGTTCAGTGTGGTTACTTTTAACAGTTTATTTATTCAACACATTTGTTTTTACTGTGGGAGACTTTAAATCTCTTTTTTTAACTAGATTCAACTAAAGGTTCTAGAAGGACTTTTCTTCAGCTTTTAATATTCATTCATATTATTATCTATTTTTGTCTGCTGGAGAGACTCCAGCAGACAAAAATAGGTAATTAGAGAAATTTATTGACATAAATTTGAAAAAGTTTTTTGCCCGTCGGACCCTGGCAGAACACATGAAAGCTGTGAATGTCCATGAGCTTGGATTTCCATTTTCGGATGAGGATTAGTGAAGTCTTCCCCCCGGGGTCCGGACACTGGTGGTGGAGGCTGTAAGGGAGAAGTAGTCAGGTGAAGCTTGAGAGCGTAAAGGAGGAGATGGGATGGAGGAGGGTTGAAGTTCAGCTGAAGAGCAGGAGGATCCATGAAAGGAGCGCCTTATAAGCAAAGTCTTGTGTGGAATGATAACAGGAGGACCTGACGCAGATTGGCTGGTGTGTGGACGCATGACCAGGTGATCAGTGGAAACAGGCGTGCCGGGGCTGAGACTTCTAGTTTGAACTTTTGTCTAAACTTTGAATTTTCATCTAAACTTCATTAGTCCAGTTATTATTTATGCTGATCGAAAGCTTTAAATCACAAAGTTTTTTTCTCCTGAAACATTTATCAGAATCAGTTCATATTCACCAGCAGAGAGTGGATTAATGAATAACTGTTTCTGATAGCAGTTCTGTTGTGCTTCCAAGTAAACTGGATCCAGAACTAGACCTGGTCCAGATGCTCCAGGTTCTGGTCTCTTTGCAGCCTGCAGAGCTCCTGCAGCTCCTCCATGTAGGAGGGTCATAAAGCTCAGACTGCAGGAAGTTAGATTTGTTCAGAGGATCAAAGTGCAGCTCTGGTTCTGATCAGAAACAAGTCATCATCCTGGTTAAATATTAACGTTACATTTATTACTGAGATCATTCAGTTTTATCAAAGCAGGTAAAGAAGAAGATAAAGTCAGAAACTGGTTGATAACACATCAGAGTCGGTTTTAGAACGGATAAAACAAGAAGCATGAAAGTTCTGGAAAAGTCTTCCCAAAGTCCTGACAGGAAGAACCGGCTTAGATGATATAACAACAGAACACAGACTGAACAAACAAACACTGTAAAAACTCTCTTTCTAACAGAGTTCTGGAGTCTAATAAGTTACCATAGATCCTAATTGATTCTATCATTTTCTAAACAACCTTTCTCTTAATTTAGCACCAACACAGCAGCTGTAAAATAAATAAAATCCCTTCTTGCTTTTAGCATCAAAGATGCAACCAGAGTCAGACTGGGGCTAGAAACTAGGAAACTTTTGTCAGATTTTTTAATTATAACCAGACCTGGAAGACGTCCTGCTGAGTGAGTTTTATCAACAACCACAAAATAATCAGAACTATACTGGCGACGGCTTTATTCAGATTTATCAGAACATCCTGGGATTAAATGACAGTCGGTCTCATCAGAGGAACTGGGTTGGTAGCAGGTTCCAGCGATGTTTGTTTTTGTTTATTATTTTTGCAAGTATGAAGGTTACGTAGAATTTTGTTTATAGCTTTTCATAGAGAAATGTCACAAAGTTCTCCACAAAAGGGGGAACCCAACAAACTACACCACAACGTACAGTACATGAAAGACAACACAATAAAAACAAGTTGAACTAAAAGATTCTTGGAAAAAAAATTTCTTCAACACCGCAGAAATTTTTATCCAAGCTTACTCTTCTACTTCAACTAAATCCTCCAACTCAGTAGATAAGCTAGTAGATAACTTTCAGTCTAAAGTCTCAGACATCCTTGACTACATTGCTCCAGTCAAAGTGAAGGTTGTTTCTGGGAATAAAAAATCTCCTTAGAGAAATGCTCCAGCAGTTAGAAGTGAAAAAAGTGAGTGTCGAAAAGCTGAATGCAGGTAGAGAAAGACTAAACTCCAAGTTCACTATGGCATCTATAAAGAGAGAATTTACGGATATAACTTACAACTGAAAATTGTAAGTTATATCATTTAGGAGGAGGAATTTTTCTGAGATATACTTTAAAATCCTTCTGTTAGTCTATAAATCCCTGAATGGCTTAGCACCTAAATAAATCACAGACTTGTTATCAGTGCATCAACCCTCCAGACCACTCAGGTCTTCTGGCTCCAGCCTGCTCTGCAGAACCAGAACCAGAATCAGACATGGAGAAGCAGCATTTAGTTCCTATGCTCCACTTATCTGGAACAAACTTCCAGAAAACTGTAAAAGTGCTGAAAGCCTGAGTTCCTTTAAATCAATATTAAAAACACATTTGTTCAGAATTGCTTTCGACTGTTCCTTGAAACATCATTAGTTTAAGTTTATAGTCTATTCAATTCAATTCAATTCAATTCAATTTTATTTATATAGCGCCAAATCATGAAACATGTCATCTCAAGGCACTTTACAAAATCAAGTTCAATCATATTATACAGATTGGGTCAGATTATACAGATTGGTCAAAATGTCCTATATAAGGAAACCAGTTGATTGCATCAAAGTCCCGACAAGCAGCATTCACTCCTGGGGAACCGTAGAGCCACAGGGAGAGTCGTCTGCATTGTACATGGCTTTGCTGCAATCCCTCATACTGAGCAAGCATGAAGCGACAGTGGGAAGAAAAACCACCCATTAACGGGAAAAAAAAAACCTCCGGCAGAACCGGGCTCAGTATGAACGGTCATCTGCCTCGACCGACTGGGGTTACAGAAGACAGAGCAGAGACACAACAAGAGAGACAAAAAGCACAGAAGCACACATTGATCTAGTAATCTGTTCTACATTAGATGGTAATAGTCAGTGATCTGTCCTCCCTGGATGATTTCACAGTCAACAGAACGTCAGACCAGGTGTACCTACTATGAAGAAAAAAGAGAGAGAACAAAAAGTTAAAAGCTGAAATGACAACAGTCATTTCAATGTAATGCAATGCAAATCTGGAGAACAGTAGACTGGAGAACAGTAGAAATCAGTAGAGTGAGAAAAATAGGCCCTGATGTCCTCCAGCAGCCTAAGCCTATAGCAGCAAAACTATAAAGGTAGCTCAGAGTAACATGAGCCACTCTAACTATAAGCTTTGTCAAAAAGGAAGGTTTTAAGATTAGTCTTAAAAGTAGACGGGGTGTCTGCTTCACGGACCAAAACTGGGAGTTGGTTCCACAGGAGAGGAGCCTGATAGCTAAAGGATCTGCCTCCCATTCTACTTTTAGAGACTCTAGGAACCACCAGCAGACCTGCAGTCTGAGAGCGAAATGCTCTGTTAGGAACATACGGGGTAATCAGAACTCTGCTATATGATGGAGCTTGATTATTAAGGGCTTTATACGTTAGAAGAAGAATTTTAAATTCTATTCTTGATTTAACAGGAAGCCAATGAAGGGAAGCTAAAATTGGAGAAATATGATCCCTCTTGTTGATTTTCATCAGAACTCTTGCTGCAGCATTTTGGATCAGCTGAAGACTTTGAATTGCATTTTGTGGACTTCCTGATAGTAAAGAGATAGTCTAGATGTTTTTAATATTTGCTTTTAGTTTCCATTTTCCCATCTTTGTCTTGTTTCATATTTTCTACATTTTATTCCAACTTGCTTTTATAATGTTTTTTTTATTTTCCTATATTTTAATCATGTAAAGCACTTTTCATTGTCTTTGTACTGAAATGTACTATACAAATAAATTTACCTTGCCTTGACTTCAGCACCTTTCTAAAAGCTAAAAGAGTCCAAACTCCATAGAAATAGAAGCAGTTTGTTTAAAAGTCTGGCTGCAACATCTTGGAGAGATTGGTCTCCTCAGGTCCTGAAGAAGGTCCAGGATCCACTAGAAGGTTCTGATAAGATGAGCTCAGACTACAGGAGGAGGAATATGTCTGAATAAATTCAGCAACATAGGAAGGAGTCTGTCCATGTACAGCTCTGTAGGTTAAGACTGTGATTTTAAAATGAAATCTAAATCAGATTAGCAGCTAGTGTAACAACGTTAAAACAGGTTGAATGAGTTCCTCTGTTTCAGTCAGTCACCTTGCAGCAGAGTTTTGGACACCCTGAAGACGAGCCGATCTCTTCCTGTTGAAAGATGTAAACAGATTGTTACAATAGTCCAGTCATGCAGAGACAAAAGCTTGAATTATATTCTGAGATTTTGAGATATTCCTATAAATAAAAAAAAAAGTTTATTACTGTCTGTTTTAAATGATGCTCCATATAAAATAAATATTAGACTACAGTTTCAATGCACACTTCTTCATTAAAGACGAAAAAAAAAAAACATCAACATTCATCGTAACATTTCTCCTCTGATAAAAACACAACTAAGAAGGTTTCAGTTCCAGTCATGAACCAACAGAGAAAAGCAAACTGTCCTGAAGATCTTGGAGGTGACTGAGGAGATTGGACTCATCATTTAGCTTCAACCTCCTGTGGCTTCTCTCCTTTTCTTCTTCTCTGCTCTCTGTGGAGGACAGCTGAGTCTCTTCCTCAGTCTCCTGATTCTGCTGCAGCCTGGAGCGTTCAGTTATAGTTGGACCTCCAGGCCAGTTGATGGTTCCTGTGAAGGATCAGAGGATTTTAGACCAAACTTTAACTCTGATGATGAAATTATGTGACGTCAAAATGTAACACAGGCTGAACAATCATGCAGCAGCGAAGAACTCCTGCTGATATTTGACTTCCATCACAGATAATGAACAAAATCAGTTCAGAGGCGTCACTTCATGATGGCAGCGGTCTTTAAGTCAACCTATGAGACACGTGTTGAAGATCTGTAGCCACAACTGACACCTACAGCATAAAGGATGCAGAACAAACTGATCAGTGACTGTGAACATAGGTGGATTAATGACCGGGCCTACCGGGCCCGGGCCCAGGGGGCCAGAGGCCCCAAGGGGCCAGGCCAACTTGGCCCCGCGGCCGCGACCCAAGCAAAACTACTTTTGCAAAAATAATAATCTTAGGCCCCAAGGGGCCAGGCCAACTTGGCCCCGCGGCCATGATCCATAGACTTTCAGAGGCCCCAAGGGGTCAGGCCAACTTGGCCCCGCGGCCACGATCCATAGAGGGTCAGAGGCCCCAGGGGGCCAGGTCAACTTGGCCCCGCGGCCACGATCCATAGAGGGTAAGAGGCCCCAAGGGGCCAGGTCAACTTGGCCCCGCGGCCGCGACCCACAGAGGGCCAGAGGCCCCGAGGGGTCAGGCCAACTTGGCCCCGATCCATAGAGGGTAAGAGGCCCCAAGGGGTCAGGCCAACTTGGCCCCGCGGCCATGATCCACAGAGGGCCAGAGGCTCTCAATCATTATTATCAAAGCTAATTCTCAAATTGGATGGATCACACAACCTCACTCACATATTCTTTATCAATTATTAAAGGTTGTTTCTGAATTTTGATCACAGAACTTAATGCAAATATTCTTGATTGATTGACAAAGCTCATTCTCAAATTTTAATTACACAACCTTACTCTGACAAATTATCATTATCAAAAAGCTCTATCTTGAATTTGGATCACAGAATCTCACTCAAGTATTCTTAGCTGTGCCCCTCCCCCATCGAGTCTTTCATAAACCGGTCTGTTCTTTTAGAATCTCCTCATTTGGTATTTTGAACTCGTGAGAGACTGCTCAAAATTTGGTTTCCTTTCCCTCAGTTCAGACTCAGAGATAATTTGAAATCATTCAACAAGAAATTTAACGCGCGCACACACACACACACACACACACTTGAGTTGAGCATTACTTGGAAATTCTTATATTTTCCATTTTGCTGTTACTATCAGCATCTTCCCATTTTGTCCTTTTCTTTCGAAAAAGTTTACAGTCTGACATTTGTCACTGCTGTCAGTTAATACATTTTTGGTCTTTGACCCATTTTGTCATTTTCTCGATTCGATCGTCACTGACCACTCTCTCCTGTCTGGCAGACATCGTTGCTGCCATCATAGCTAGCAAGCTGCCTGCAGATAGCAACATTTTGGTGTCCTTTGTGAAAATATTTAGATAGAAGACAAAAGTGCACAAAGTTGTACAATTATTATCTTTTCAAAATATTTGTTTCACTGTCAGTGTGATTGACCAACTTTGCCGCTAGATTTCGTGTCTTTTGGCCATACCTGGCTAGCGACTAAAAACATCATTTAGCGACTTTTTGGTTGTGAAGATAAGTGGTAAAAGCAGATCTGCCTGTTGGTCTTCCCACATTTTGCCATTTGGTACTTTGCACTCTTGTTGGTCACTCCAAGGCATTTGTCCCTGCCTTCAGCTAGTCACTTGGCTCTTTTGGAATATATTTCACTGTAATTGGCTCTCTCTCTCTTTCTCCTCAGTACAAATCAGTCTGTTCCCTTGCCATTTAGACATTTTCTTGATTCGATCATCACTGACCACTCTGCTCTCCTGCTGTCTATCAGACGAATCAGTTGATTCTCTGCTCTCAATTGTCTATGCTAGTAAGCTGTTATTCTCTGCTTTGGAGTGTTGATGCTGGGTTGCTAGTTTTCTAAATCACCTCACACACTTGAAGGAAGCAGCACCGATCATAAACACACAAACAAACTCACACACACACACACACACACACACACACACATAGTTGGTTTATCTGTTGTGATAGGCAAAGAGCCAATGTGCAAAGAAAGAAGGGAAATATGGATCATAAACGTTTAAGTGGAGGAGCTAGAAAAAAAATTCAGCAAGAAAAGAAAAAAAAGGAATCAGTTTTACTTGAGAGTGTTCCAAATATCTCCAGCTTCTTCAGTACAAAGACATCTGCTGAAAGCAATTCTATAAATGCTACTGCAAATTCAGCTAAGGTTAGCAATGCACCTGAGCTAGCATGTAGCTCCCAAGATCCTGAGACCACTACAAGTGTAGACACTGAACCAAATGCTTCTGATGCTTATGATTCAACCAATTCAGCAGTAGCCAGTTGCTCGGATGAATGTGAGGTCACTGCACCTCTGGACAGCATAGAAAATGAGCTGAATCTTTCTTCAACACCATCTACAGTGACAACTCTACCTAGTGATCCCGCTAAATGGGCTGAGACCCTCACTGAGTCAATGAAGGAAGTTCTTATTCAAAGAGGTGCAAAATCATTTCACAACCGTCACAGCCATTATCCAGCTTCTGTGAGGAACAGTGGGCTAGGAGGCAAAACCCGATGCCTAAACAATGAACATTTTACTTCACACTTGCCCAATGGACAACGAGTACAAAGAGAGTGGCTGATGTACTCTCCCTCTACTGGTAATGTTTACTGCTTTGCATGCAAACTGTTTTCCCCAAAAACGCATTCTTTTGTGACAGGCTATTGTGATTGGAAACACTCAGAAAGATTTGGTGAACATGAGCGAAGTGCTGAGCACATAACCTGCATGCAAGCAGTCTTGAACCGCGCCAAAGGTGCCACAGTTGATGCAGACCTGTTCAAACAGTTTCAGGCAGAGAGCAGCTATTGGAGGCAGGTGTTACAAAGAGTTGTTGCAGTCATTAAATTCCTTGCAGAAAGGGGCCTTGCATTTAGGGGTAAAAATGAATCGTTAGGGTCTCCTCTCAATGGGAACTACCTTGGTATTCTGGAGGTCCTGGCTGAATTTGATCCCTTTCTAAAGGATCACATCAGAAAGTTTGGGCAGATGGGTCGAGGTAATACCTCATATCTGTCCTCCACCATTTGTGAGGAATTCATTGAATTGATGGGTGCAAAAACCAAACAGGCTATAGCAGATGAACTGCAAGCAAGCAAATACTACTCTATCATTGTGGATTCAACCCCAGATTTATCTCATGTGGACCAATTGACATTCATATTCCGTTTTGTTAGCAAAGAGGGCAGTGTTGTTGAACGCTTTGTGGGTTTTGAGCCCATTACTAGCCATACAGGTGAAAGTTTGGCTAACTGTGTCATGTCTGTGTTGGAAAATCTAGGGTTAGAGCTGTCAAATTGCAGGGGGCAGGCTTATGATAATGCCAGCAACATGTCAGGGAGGTATAATGGGTTGCAGGCTCACTTAAAGAAAAGCAACCCATTAATACACTATATTCCATGTGCAGCTCACTCTTTGAATTTGGTGGGAGTCAACAGCATTGACAGATGTGGAAATGAAGTCTCTAAGTATTTTGACTTGATTCAGTCTATTTACAACTTCACAACTGCATCCACACACCGATGGGACAGGGTATTTGGCAATTCCAACATAGATCTCACACTTAAAGCTTTATCCAACACGCGTTGGAGTTGCTGTGCAGAATCTACCAAAGCACTGTGGCAGAACTACAGTAAAATAAAAGCAGCACTACAGGTTATTTCCACTGATGACACAGAGAAACGAGACACACGAACTGAAGCTGACAGTCTAGTGCGGAAGCTGGATTCACTTGAGATGGCCTTCATGGCAGGCTTTTGGGACACTGTTCTGTCCAGATTTCAGGCCACAAGTCTGCAACTTCAAAAAGCAGACATGGACCTTGGTACAGCAGTTAGATTGCTGGAATCTCTGCGCACCTTTGTTCTCTCCCAAAGAGATCTATTTGATCATTTTGAGCAGAAAGCCTTAAACATGTTGGGTGGCACCCCATCTTACAGGGCTGAACGGACGAGGAAACGTAAAAAGTTTGCTGATGAATCAGCATCCCCAGATGTTGTGCTTGAGGGAAGGCAACTGTTTCAAATAGAGACATTTATTGCCTCTATTGATCAACTGAGTTCAAGCCTTAATCACCGTCTGGAGGCCTACAAACATCTGAACAATTTGTTCAGTGTCCTTTTCTCTTTGGATACAGAGTCCAATGCTTCAGTCCTTCACAAGGCCAAGATTCTCACTGAATCATACCCATCTGACCTCAATGAAAGTCTTGGACAGGAGCTTATACAGTTCAAATCTTTTATACAGCTCAACAACACTGATGAGGAGAGGACCCCTTCAGGACTGCTCAAAACAATAATACATTTTGGACTACAGCCTACGTTTCCTAATACATACATTGCGCTACAGATTTTTCTCACTCTACCAGTCAGTAACTGTGAGGGAGAACGCTCATTCTCTCTTTTGTCAAGAGTAAAAAATGAGCTGCGCACAAGAATGACTCAGAAAAGATTAAATGCGTTATCTCTAATGGCAATTGAGAGTGAGCTGACAAGAGAGTTGGACTTCAATGATGTGGTGGATGATTTTGCAAAATTGAAAGCACGAAAGAAACCCCTTGCTTAAAGGTGCACTGTGTAAGATTTTTAGGTTATTTCCAGAATTCACCCATTCACTAATGTTAGGCTACCTGTTTTCATGAATACTTACCACCACCATAAAATTCTAAGTATCCATTATGACTTGGAGAATTGCACTTTCGCCATTTCTGGGAAGTGTCACCTGGATTGTGAAGATAGGATTGACTTTAGGCAGAAGCTTGGTGCTTTCTCTGGCAAACTGAACCTCAAGCTTCATTCTCTGCAGCTTTGCATTCTTGTGCAGACTTTCATCCACAAGGAACTTTTCAACTTCCCCACTATCGTGAAGGGGCCATCAAAAGATTTCAGTGTGTCCAGCATGTCTAGTCTCTTACTCTCCTTTCTTTGAGCCATCTCTTGTTTCTCATCTGCCCTACTCTCGAATTTTGCCTTCATGAATTTACTCCAGTTGAGTTCAACCTCCCTTTTTGCTTGTGCTGCTGCCTTGAAACCTCTGAAGCTCCTGGCACTTCTGTAAAATTATTGACGTATTGACTGCGTTCAGTGTGCCCAACTTCTTCAGTTTGTAGTCCACCTTGCCACATTGTCTCTCCATCCCAATGTTGTGCACAGGGGTGCCATCAATGTTACTAGCCTGTTCACTGACAGGGTCCATTGGGAAGGTCTCCTCATCCATCCTCTGCCTGGCCAGGACAGTCTTCAGATGGGGCAGCATGAGATCTGTCAGCTGCTTCACTTCATCCAAGTATTCGGCAGCCACGTCTGACACTGAGTTCAGGACATGTCCAGTGCCTGTCCAGCCACTATAGCATTCTTGGAAATGGGCTATCTTGACCTGCATGCAGCCCTTGTACCATGAACTGGCCTACACCTTTCTTTGTGGTGCTCTCCGATGCATGTTATCATTTTACCTTTCTCCTTCTCCTCAAGCTTAACCACAAATAGATACAGACTTTGAGCCTCAATTTGCTGCACAGCTGCCGTTATGCCAAAGTGTTTTCCTAAGATATTATTTTATTTTTAATGATAGAAGGGAGGAAAAGGGGGCAAAAATCATGTCCGATTTAGTTTTTTGGGTGGGGTGGGGGGTTTATTTCATGATAGCTACCAACTTCCAATACATAATATCTCTCAAATGACCCAATGCACCATCACTGAAGTGGGCATAATCATTTTCCAAAATGTTTATTTTTAGGCCATTTATCCCCTCCCCCTGTGTCTGTGTGAAACCTGTGCTTGTCAGTGTCTGTGTGGTATACCTAATAGTGTGTGTGCAGTATGTGCACTCTTCTGTACAGGACAGTGTGCATGTCTGTTCACAGTATACAGTATTTCTTGCATAGTGCGTGCGTGTGTGTGCGCCCGCACGCGCGGGGGGTTGAGGGGCCAAGACCATGTCAGGCCCAGGGGGCCAAAATTTCTTAATCCGCCCCTGACTGTGAACAGGAATATAAATATCTGCTCAATCTGACAGCTGATGCTGGTAAAATACTTTGTGTTTAAAATATAAATGAATTATTTTATCAATCAGTGGAGACTGAGTGAAATAATCGCCCCAGAGATGAAGAAGAAATTCTAAGAAATTTAGATTATCTGTAGCGTTCTCAACAGAGACTCTGGTGTTCATTAAACAATTTCTGTATTTTTTATAATAAGTTTCATTTATCCCAGAGGAATCAACCTGGAAGGTTTCAGATCCTGCTATAGAGAGATCAGAGTTGACGAGGCAGAGTAAAAAATGCTTTTGTTCTCAGGTTCTGATCATATTAACAGAGCGCTGAAGGAGATAAAGTCCTTACAGAGAACCCTGTAGCTGGACTGTCTTTTTGTGACATGTAGGAGGATAAATAAGGTGGGAACAATCCAAGAATAACTTTATAGATGAAAATGTACCAATGCATGAGTTTAAAGATTGATAATGATGCCAGTTGATCTGAGAATATAAAGTACAGCGATGAGTGAGAGATTTACAGCCTGTTATGAACCGTAATGCTCCATGATAGACAGCATCCAACATCTGCAGAGAGGTGGCAGATGCATTCATAGAAACAACATCACAGTAATCTAACAGAGGCAGGAAGGTCATTAAGACAAGATGCTTCCTGCACTGAGAGAAAAGTAAGATTTATTTCTGAAGAAAACCTCTAGTTTGATCTTGAGCTTCTTTACATGTTCAATATGTGACTAATATTAAATATTAAAGTTATATTGAAGTAAGAAAAATACAGAAATTTCCCTGTTTTATTTTAGTTCCTGTTTCTCTTTCATGTTTTGTCATTTTCATACATTTAGTAAAAAAAATAGTCCTATATTTTGTGACTTCTTGTGATAAATTTCCATCACAAATTATTTAAAACATCACATATTTATCGATCTGAGGAAGGATCAACAAATAAGTTTAACAGAAAAAGACTGAAGCTGTGAAAGATGATCCGACAGCACCACCTGCTGGAGAAAAACTGACACAGCATATTAGTGAATTTAACTCGTGGCGGAAACTGAAAGTAATTTCCGACGTTATTGAACTGAGCTGAGACGCCATTACTGGGTGTCAGATCTCTGATGAATAAACACGGAAATACTTGAAATATTTTGAGAAGAAGCATCTGAAAACTTTGGTGAGTTTGGCTGTTGAAATAATTCAATCCAAAATGGCTGAGAGAGCTCTGCTGGAAAGTTTCCTGAGCTGCCATGTGTGTTCAGAGACTTTCAGAGATCCTGTGTCTCTGAGCTGCAACCACAGCTTCTGTTCAAGCTGCCTGCAAAAATTCTGGGAACAAGCTGGAAACAAGAACTGTCCCATCTGTAAAAGATCGTCAAAGGAAAATCCATCCATCAACTTCTCCCTCAAAGAACTTGCTGATTCGTTTTCTAAGAGGCAGAATGAAGCTTCATCTGAGATGGAAAAGGAGAAAGAGAAGAAGGTGGTGTGTGAGAAACACTCAGAGGTTCCTTATTGGTTCTGTGAAGACGAGCAGAGAGCTGTGTGTCCTGTCTGTGAGTTTTCTCTCCACCAGAGTCACAAAGTGGTTCCTATAGAACAAGCAGTCAGTGAGCTGAAGGAGCAGCTGAGATCTGACTTAAAGTCTCTGCAGGACAAGAGGAACAAACACAAAGAGGTGGAGAAAACATACGAGGATGTGATTGAACACTCCAAGAAGCAGCTGTTGTCCACAGAGAGACAGATCAGAGCAGAGTTCAACAAGCTCCACCAGTTCCTGAAAGAGGAAGAGGAGTCCAGACTGGCAGCTCTGAGGGAGGAAGAGGAGCAGAAGAGGAAGACTATCAGCAGAGAGATTAAGAGGATCCAGGAGCAGATCTCCTCTCTGTCAGACAGCATCTCTGCTGTTGAAGAAGACCTGCAGAAAGACAACGTGTCGTTCCTCAGCAGTTATAAAGCCACTCAGAGCAGAGCCAGAGGTCAGAGGTCACTGTCAGATCCACAGCTGGTCTCAGGAGCTCTGATAGATGTGGCCAAACACCTGGGCAACCTGTCCTTCAGAGTCTGGGAGAAGATGAAGGAGAAGGTCCACTTCAGTCCTGTCATTCTGGACCCAAACACTGCAGATGGATGGCTCTACCTGTCTGATGATCTGACCAGTGTGAGATGTGGAGACACAAAGCAGCAGCTTCCTGATAATCCAGAGAGAAACACCAAGTACCTTGAGGTTTTTGGTTCTGAGGGCTTCAGCTCAGGGAAACACAGCTGGGAGGTGGAGGTGGGAGACCATCCTCACTGGCTCATTGGTTATGTTAAAGAGTCAGTTGACAGGAAGGGAGAAACATCTCCTTCACCAGAAGATGGAACCTGGTGTTTAGCTCATCTTGATGGAAAATACTTTAATGGTGATGGTCAAACTCTCCCAGTGAAGAAGAATGTCCAGAAGATCAGAGTCCAGCTGGACTATGACAGGGGGGAGGTGTCCTTCTACGACCCTGAAGACATGTCTCACATCTGCGCTCTCAGAGACACTTTCACTGAAAAACTCTTCCCTTATTTATTTGTTGGAAAAGCTGCTGATGCCAAAACTTCTGATCTCAAAATCTGTCAAACTGAGATTTCTGTTTAAACTTGTGTTTTTGAGTTCTCTGAAATATTTAATATTTTTTGATTGGTGACCATTCTGACTGATACCTGGGTTTGGTTAAAATGTCAGTTGACAGAAAGGGAGAGTGAGATGTTACATCTGAAAATGGAATCTGCTGTTTTAGAAAAGCTAAAATCAGGGTTTAAAACACATCAGAATGGTTAGTATAAGATGGACTTAAGTGTTTGTATAGTAACATAATGGATCCCTAAAGTTTAAAAATGTAACAACACTGAGGGACACAAGTATTTAAAGTCCCCAAAAAGCATGACTAAGAGCTTTGATTGTCTTTAGCAAAGCACAAAGGCCTTGTTGTAGCCTTCAACATCTGTTTTCATATCTCAGGAGTCCTTTTGGCTGACTCCTGCTCCTCACGTAAACTTTCTAAACCCTTTTGTTTCTTGGTTGCTGCTTGGAAACTCAAAGCTTGAGCTTCTTTTACAGACTTTCTAGAGGACTGAGGTTTGGTGACTATCAAGGCTTTTCCATTCTTCTTTAGCTCCTCACAGCTTCCATACAAGTGGCTCTTGAGTTGTTATCATGCTGGGATTCTCATCCAGGACCCATCATTAGTGTCCTCCTCCTAGATTTATTCATAATTTCTTGGCACCTCAATGCGGTTGAAGTTGCCACAGTCTTAAGCATAATGTTTCCATCTCTGTGCTTAACAGAGATACTGGTTTTCTTCTCTTCCTCCTAATATGCAGGGTTGAGTTGCTGCAAAAGAGCTCCGAGGGAGACATGATTCTGGTTGTTTTGTAGAGATTAAATGTTTATTTCTGTCAATGACCTGCAAACTAAACTATGACAATTGTGTAATGCATATTTTCCCTCAAACCTTTATTGATATTCTGTTCTGTACATCTGTGAGCAAATTTAGGAAATCAGCAGGGGATCAAATATTCAATCTGTTGCTTAAAAACTTTTTCTTTTAGTTGTTTTTTGTTGATTATGTTATATAAGCAGATCTGTTTAAAAGTTAGATGCCTATTTCAAGACGCACCAATTAGAATTTCCCTGGCCAATGTCCATTTCTAGTCTGATCTGCTGGAAAAATTCAGTCAGACCAGATCCGAGGGAGATTAAATGTTTATTTCTGTCAATGACCTGCAAACTAAACTGTGACAATTGTGTAATGCATATTTTCCCTCAAACCTTTATTGATATTCTGTTCTGTACATCTGTGAGCAAATTTAGGAAATCAGCAGGGGATCAAATATTCAATCTGTTGCTTAAAAACTTTTTCTTTTAGTTGTTTTTTGTTGATTATGTTATATAAGCAGATCTGTTTAAAAGTTAGATGCCTATTTCAAGACGCACCAATTAGAATTTCCCTGGCCAATGTCCATTTCTAGTCTGATCTGCTGGAAAAATTCAGTCAGACCAGATCCGAGGGGGCACACAAGTATTTTTGCATTAGTTTTATATTAAGCATGTTTCACTGATGGATCACACTGTACGCTGACTTAATGGCTCACAATATATATAGATCCAGTATTAACTGTTTTTGAATTTTTTTTTTTTTTTTTTTTTTTTTTTTCCAGTGTCCTGTCTAGCAATGTGGCAATAAAAATTGATATCTTAATGCCAAATAGAGCTCGACAGATTTTACTTTCACAAGTGGAGCAAACAGCTTTCGCCATAATGCTCCGCTTGATTTGTGCGTGTAAATAGCTTTATTGTGATTCCTGCAGGGAGAATTTCAAATTATATGGACACTACAATGGGAAAGTAGGAGAGTAAAGGAAGAACAAGAAGAGAAAAAAAAGAGAAAGAAAAGGGTGAAAGAAAGAAGAGATAGAAGGAAGAGAATGATAAAACGTCCTCTGTCTGCTCCATCACCTGGAAAGAGACACAAAAAGAACAGCACAACCAACAGACATAAAGCAACAGATACAATCGTGTAACACCTTGATACCATTGCTAAATCATATGTATTATTATTTAAGCTGACATGTGTAATGTGATACCTAAAAAAGAAAGTAAAAGAAAGTAAATAAATAAATTATAGCCTTTCTGTATATAAGTGAACACTTAATACCTGGGACCCAGCACCTGTAGGAGTTTGTGAAAGTGCACTAGTTTAAGTGAAAATTATACAGAAGGAAATATATTGATAGTGATTGTGGAGAACCGAAGACCCACCTTCCCTAAGCACAGAGGCAGGAGTCAGGGGACCCGTAACCCCGGACTCCCAAAGGGGCCACCAAAGCAGTGCGCCCGAGAGGGGCCTTCACAGGAAATCTGCAACCCCCCCCCCCCCCCCCCCCCGAGGAAAGAGGAGAGACGACCCCGAGGAAAACCCCCAGCCACCGCAATGCCGACGCCCCCAAGAGCCGCGGGGACGAGCCCGTGGGCTCCGCCGGCAGCCGGCCGCGCTGAAGTGGTCCCGGCCATGGGCCCCGGGGGCCAGAGGCCCCAGGGGCGCCCCGCTCCCGCGGCAGGGGCCCCGGCCGCCCCCCGGGGGGCCAGGCCCCGCGAAGCCACCGCCGGGAATGGGCCGGCACCCACCCGGGAACCCGCCCCAAACCCGAGGACCGTCAACGTGCCAGAGGGCCAAGGCGCCCGCCAACGCAGCGGAGGAGGGCAGGACGTGGGGGGATGGGCTCCGCACCTATCGGAGACTTGAGATGTTCTTGGGAGAGGGAGCGGACCGGACCCGAACCTGGGAAAAAAAAAAAAAAAAAAAAAACTCATTCACACCATCCCTCCCTTGTGCCCCACTCGCCACACACAGACACACAAAAAAAAAAAAAAAAAAAAAAGGGACGCTGTACACACATTCACATCCAAAAATCCCAAGTGGGGGGGGGGTCACCACAATTCAACAATACCACTGCCTGTTTTTGAATTTTAACTGATAGAATCTTCCCTCAGACTGTATCACAGATCACACAAACAAATCAGACATTATAGACCTTGTCTGATATTTGTATGTTGACCTTTTAGTCATTACAATACCAAATAATTAAATAAATATTGAGAATATATGGTTTTACTAGCCTTTTCATTTGTACATTTGTGTCTGTCGAGATGGCCAGCCAATTAGATCAAGCCCAGAGGTTCAGAAACCATAAATGGAGCTCTTTATTGTTAATCAGTTATTCTTTTTCAATATTAAAACTTCAAAGACTTTTCAAAACATCAAATTAAATACAACCAGCCTGATTCTGCTTGGTGTGTTTTTGGATATATGTATTTGTTCATCGCTTCTCTTTGGTATATTAGCTAAATGTTAAGACCTTTTAGATACTGTGCAAAAAAGTATTTTAATATTTAGAATTTTAATAATTGATAAGTCCAGAGTTTTGATTCCAACTAAATTCATGTCACCAATGAAAAACAAAAACATCAGTTTATTAAAAGAGTTAATGAAAGTTAAGTTTTCTGGGCACGCCCTTCTGAGAAGAAACCCAGTGGCCAGATGTGGCCAGAGCTCGCCACATCTGGCCACTGAGATTTTTGCCCATTCCTCAAGGCTTAACTGCTCCATCTCCTTCACGTTGGATGGTTTTCACTGGTGAACAGCGAGCTTTAAGTCTAACCACAGATTCTCAATTGGATTGAGGTCTGGACTTTGGCTAGTCCATGTCAACAGATTTAAACGTTTCCCCTAAAGCCCCTGAACTGTTGCTTTAGCAGGATGAACCGGGTTGTTGTCCTGCTGGAAGGTGAACCTCCGTACCAGTCTCAGATCACAGGCAGACTGATACAGGTTATGCTCAAAAAGATTCAAGTCTATGCATTTTTATTTACATAGCACCAATCAACAACACGTCATCTCAAGATACTTTACAAAGTAGAATCTATCGATTTATCCAGACAGATTAGTTAAAAAGTTGTCCAAGCAAATCCAGCATAGATTTTTTTTAACACTCATTGACTTTTTTCTGGTCACTCTTCCATGAAGCTCAGCTTTATGGAGCGTTTAGCTTATTATGGTCCTATGGACAGATCCTCCAGTCCGACCTCTGCAGCTCCTTCAAGGTGACCTTTGGTTTCTGTGCTGCCTCCCTGATTAATGCCCCCCTGTCCAGGTCCGTGAGTTCTGGACTGATGAGTGGACCTCTCTTGGTAGGTCTGTTATGGTACCAGGTGCTTTGCATTGGAAGATGATGGTTCTGATGGTGCTCTGGGGGAAGAGTGAAGATTTATAAATAGTCCCACCCTGACTTGTTCTTCTCACCAACTTTGTCCCTGACTTGTTGTAGAGCTCCTTGGTCTTCATGGTGTGGTGTCTCTTGTTTAGTGCTGCAGCCTCTGGGGCCTTCAGAACAGGTGTGTTTATACTGACAGTGTTTATGTGACATTCAGAGTGCACACAGACGGACTTCATTTCACTCATTATGGGATAGGTTTATCATGTATTCAGTTCTATTTATGGTCTGCTGCTCTCTTGCCAAAATAAAATAACAAATGCTGCGCTCTGTTTTGGGAACCCTGGGAACTCGCATATGATTGGCTCTGGAACCAGGAAGTAAACACAGGTTACATACTGAGCCGAAGTCGTTCCGGACCGTACCTCTAGGTTTGAAAGGAGAAAAACTTGACTAAGACATTGTTGATGGAGGTGGCCGATTGTTTATAGGGAATGTTACTTCCACCCCAAGTGACAAATTAGAGTGATTTGGGTTAATTTTGCAGTAAATCTACTTATTGCTCCTTTAAAAGAAGAGCATTAATTCAACTTTTATTTACCAGAAAAAATACTTATTTAATACTGTGAACTTAGTGATTTTAATATGCCTTAGACCAGCATCTTCAGTTGACATTTGACCTTTTAGCACTCTAAACAGATGCATATAGACATATAAAGAATTGTTTGACAACAGGCAGCTTTGTGAATCCTTATTGCTTAGCTTCACATCCAACGAAATAATATCTTGTGTTGAATTATAAAATACCATCATAATGTGACGTACTAATGCCATGTACTTATATAAATACTGTCTGTTAAGAGTCTTTTTGCTTAGATTCAGTGAAAATCAGCTGCAAAGTAAAGCTTATTATTGTTAAACGTACCCATTAACAACAAAAATGACTGAACAGCACCCACTAGTGGCAACTCGATAAAATAGGAATTTAGCTTCACCCAAATCAGGGTAAACGAAACTTAAAGGCTTGGTTTCGTTCAGACAAAGGACACGTAGTTCATTTGCGAGTCTTGAATTTCTACTGAGGAACGCACTGAAAGTGAATTGTAAGTAAACATTCTGTACTGAAAGATAAAAAGAGGATAATGGCAGAAAGAGCTCTTGTTGAAAGTTACCTGAGCTGCCATGTGTTGTGGTATATGAATTATTATTGGCCTAATCCTGCTTCGCTACTAAAGGCCCATTTTTACCCCGGTTTAAGATTTGACAATACATGAGGAATCATTTATCAGAGGTAGAGCAGTTTAAATACATATTTAATTCATAGAAATTAAATATGGAGACAGAGTGACATTACCAATCGAGATCTTTCACCGCGCGGTCGAGAAGTCTGTCTGTCTGAAGTAAGTTTTACCAAGACATTCCTTTTATCAACTTTAAACTCCTCCTGCATGGCTCAGTGGGAGGATGACTGACCCCCTCTCCTTCTGACCACCCCCTCGAGGTAATAAAACTCCATGTTTATCTTACACTGGAGCAGGAAGGGACAGACCCCACTCTGCTTTCCTCAGTAACCCCAACTAAGATATATTTTTAATTCTCAACAGTGTGTTCAGAGACTTTCAGAGATCCTGTGTCTCTGAGCTGCAACCACAGCTTCTGTTCAAGCTGCCTGCAGAAATTCTGGGAACAAGCAGGAAACAAGAACTGTCCCATCTATAAAAGATCATCGAAGGAAAATCCATCCATCAACTTCTCCCTCAAAGAACTTGCTGATTCATTTTCTAAGAGGCAGAATGAAGCTCCATCTGAGATGGAAAAGAAGAAAGAGAAGAAGGTGGTGTGTGACAAACACTCAGAGGTTCCTTATTGGTTCTGTAAAGACGAGCAGAGAGCTGTGTGTCCTGTCTGTGAGTTTTCTCTCCACCAGAGTCACAAAGTGGTTCCTATAGAACAAGCAGTCAGTGAGCTGAAGGAGCAGCTGAGATCTGACTTAAAGTCTCTGCAGGACAAGAGGAACAAACACAAAGAGGTGGAGAAAACATACGAGGATGTGATTGAACACTCCAAGAAGCAGCTGTTGTCCACAGAGAGACAGATCAGAGCAGAGTTCAACAAGCTCCACCAGTTCCTGAGAGAGGAAGAGGAGTCCAGACTGGCAGCTCTGAGGGAGGAAGAGGAGCAGAAGGGGAAGACTATCAGCAGAGAGATGAAGAGGATCCAGGAGCAGATCTCCTCTCTGTCAGACAGCATCTCTGCTGTTGAAGAAGACCTGCAGAAAGACAACGTGTCGTTCCTCAGCAGTTATAAAGCCACTCAGAGCAGAGCCAGAGGTCAGAGGTCACTGTCAGATCCACAGCTGGTCTCAGGAGCTCTGATAGATGTGGCCAAACACCTGGGCAACCCAAACACTGCGAGTGGATTTCTCTACCTGTCTGATGATCTGACCAGTGTGAGACGTGGAAACACAGAACAGCAGCTTCCTGATAATCCAGAGAGAAACACTGAGTACCCTGAGGTTTTTGGTTCTGAGGGCTTCATCTCAGGGAAACACAGCTGGGAGGTGGAGGTGGGAGACCATCCTCACTGGAATATCGGTTATGTTAAAGAGTCAGTTGACAGGAAGGGAGAGACATCTGCTTCACCAGAGGATGGAACCTGGTGTTTAGTTCATGATGATGGAGAATACACAAATGGTGATGGTAAGACTCTCAAAGTGAAGAAGAATCTCCAGAAGATCAGAGTCCAGCTGGACTATAACAGGGGGGAGGTGTCCTTCTACGACCCTGAAGACATGTCTCACATCTACACCTATAGAGACACTTTCACTGAGAAACTCTTCCCTTTTTTCAACGTTGGAGGAGCTGCTGATGCCAAAACTTCTGATCTCAAAATCTGTCAAACTGAGATTTTTTTTTAAACTTGTGTTTTTGAGTTCTCTGAAATCTTTAATATTTTTTCATTGGTGTTTCTATTTGCAGTCAGACTTTATTTTAAAATATTGTATTAACATATCTTATCATCTTTAAAGTTTTAAACTTTTTTATTTGAAACCAACAACAGGAAAGGATTAATAAAAATAACAGAAAATCAAAACAGCTTGATATAATTTTCAATGTCTGTCATTTGGTGAAACCGGTATAAAAATATTCCTCTATAAAGTTTTTTTTTAGTTTAGTATCTATTTTGTAAACACTCTCTCTCCAGGGTTATCTTGTTTGTCTTGTTTTTAATTACTGTAATGATTCAGTTTAGCAGGAAACCTCTGAAAATAAACATTCAGATCCAGTTTTCTCTCTCTGACTGTTTTCTCATCCCTGATTTTTTTTTTCCTGAATGTAAAAGTTATTTCCATTGAAACTGCTGCTGAAAATCTTGGTTGGATTGAAAAAAAGAAATCTGGCATCTGTTGGTTCTATTTAAGCATATCTTGTTGATTCAACATTATAGTTTCATGTACATAGAGAACATAATACTATCTGGTGGATATTGTGTAATATTGTTTACATAATGGAAACAGGAAGAGAAAGGTGAAGGAATTTTACAAATGAGTCAGAGGTTGTATTATTTGAGGGCAAAATTTAGCTTTTGGTTCATATTTTAAATGTTTTGGCAGAGTTAGAGCCTTTTGCAAACAAAATGTGTAATTTTGACCATTGTTGCCACTGTTTAGGCCTCTGCGTTAACTGTTTTGAAAAATGTGGGTTTTGAGTTGACTGCTGCGTCAAAGCAATCAATAAAAACTGTAATAACGGTCAGTGGAAAGGTAAATCAACAAAAATTATAAAGCCACCACCTTTCTCCGCTGGAAGATCTCATTATTACCTTGTGTAAGTTGTTTAAAACTTATCATAATTCAGTCATATTCGCTTATCCCTGCATGTACAAATTTGATTATGACTTCTACCGTACACCTGCAAACGCTTACTTCTCAGAGTCCTCGGTTGGAAGAAAGGTGGCATTTCAGGATCTCCGTCCAGCTTCTGGAAAGCAACAGCTCAGAACAAACATTAATGTTAGTATTTACGTAGGTAAAACTGGTCCTCTTAGAGTCAGTTTAATGTGATGTCTCTAAATCAGAATCAGATATACTTTAATAATCCCAGTGGGAAATTACTGTTTCAGTACAATCGCAATCACATACATCACAGACAAGGACACCGCCTTACACGGTGCCCACAGGGCGCTGCCTTTAACTCTGTGGAAAGATAGGAGCCACACTAGGAAGGGAGGGGAAAAACACATATATCACACTTTATCCTATTTGCAGGACACAGTTTGAGATATCAAAAACCTCAGCACGAAAAGCACATATGACGAGACACATATAAGCAGAAGGTTAACATTGGAGACTTGTCGCGTGTAAGTTCATGAGATAAATGTGTGTCAGTAGTGTTTGCTTGTTGTGTGGAGTTGTGTATTCCATGAACGCTGTCCAGCGGGCCAATTGACCTTGATACGATGGAAAGTTTTTATCACTCGCGTCACAGATCAGCGCATTCACAGATGTCTGCGGGGGAGGAGGGAGCGGCGGGAGAAGTCCTGGGCCCTCTCGCCATAACATCCAGGGGAGTTTTAGATAGTGGGAAGCCTAATCAAAATACACAATTTGTTATGAGAGAACAAGCACATCCAGTTTCCGTCAGCTTTAAAGTCTTTAAAGTCTTTTCGTCTCTGGCTCCACAAGCGAATCCAATATTCCAAATTTGTTGGGCTTTTTTGCGTTTCACGTCCAGATTTTATCTCATCTCGCCTTTGAGTTCAATCACCGTAGCCAGCCTGCGTTCTAGCGCATCCAGTTTACGGCTCAGCTCATTCACAGCCTTAGTGATCGCGTCGTAAGCTGCAGGTAGCCTGATCGTGCCCATATTTGCCACCAACAGTCTCTGAAGTTGCCGATGTATCAGAAATCCTCCAAATCCAAAAAGAAGAAATCCAAGTATCATGAATCCAAACATGTATACGTCTTCCACGTCCTCGACTGACAAAATCGAAAGACACACCGTAGACCACTTCCCCCACGGGTCTAAGGTGTATCCCGCGAAATGAGTCCCATCAGGACACGCAGGTTCCCCCTTTCTCTGCCTTTCAGCTGCAAAAATTTTATCAATAGCATTGTGAGACCAGCTAACGCGATCCATAATTTCCAGAGCTTCAGTTGCTATGAAGAGAGAGCACAAAAAGACAAGACCAGGCAGAAGAAGGTATGTTGGGGGGGGGGGGGGGGGTTAAGCAAAGAGCAAGGAGCTGGAGAGAAGAAGAAGGGCGACCGTCTCCGAAGAGAGAGAGAACAGAAATTAATAAATTATGGCTGATCCTGGAAAGGTATAGAAACAGCATCTTTTCTTTCATCTTCTATTTAGTAATTTTGTTTTCAAACATTTCCTTTCAAATTATCTACATAACCACCTTGAATAAAGTCAATTTTTGTCCCTGGAGATACTAAAAATAAATGCAAATAAAAATTTAACAAAGGAATAACCAAAATACAAGAAAAACAAATAAAGGAAAATGTCTCCCAAGGAGTACAATTATGTCTGTCTCATTAATACATAGATTATTACTTCAGAATTTTTTTCTGGTCCTTTTGACCAAGTGAATTCACTGTTAGTAATGCTTTTAAATATATGTAAGCCTCAAAATCTCATTTGGTCCACGGTAAAACTTTAAAGTGAGCTGATTTACACTTTGTCTAACACAATTGGTCATCAGTATAAGCGATGATTTTCTCTTTAATATTCTGAGCTTCTATTTTGCAATGATAATAGTTTTCCCCCAGTAATTCAGCACATCGAGAACACTGCCTAAAACAAAGCCAAGATCAATATTCAAGCTATACAGAAATAAAATAGAAAATAAAAATAAATCTTTTAATCCTTCAGATCTGAAGCTTCCATCATTTTGCTAAAGCCGGAAACTCCACCATAGACATTGTTTGATCATGCTTAACAGACCACAACTCTATAAATAAAACACAAAACCCTATAAGCAGTAAGCACTTCAGTGTATTTACAATCTAACTTTGTGCTCGTACTATATGAGCAACAGCTTGGTTTCTAGAATGCCTCCAGGGCTAGCACATTAGTGCCATCAAGCTTTAAAAACACAGTGAAAACACATTAAGTGAACCACTCTACTTTCCTTGCCTTACTCTGCCAAACCTGTCTGTGCCTCTGTGTCAGTTCGGTTGACTTTGGGAATCCAGTTGGAAGAAGTTGGGCCACGATGAAGGCTCATTGTCTGAGCAGCGAGCAGGCGGCTAGCTCGAATAGAGTTCCTCGTGAAACCCGGACTGCGATGTGCTTACACACCTCCGGTGGTCTGCACTCGTCCTGTGAAGGGGGCTCGCACATCATGGGCTCTCACCTTACTGGTGTGGCTGTTTGTTCTCTGGAGGCTGCAGGGTACTCATCTTTCCTGCAACAGCTGAGAAAAATCACAAGGCTGGTTTTGGTATATAGAGGGATTCTTTACTCCGGCTTCTGGTTATGTAGAACATAGTCTGTGAACACCATACGGCCGGCATGGGTGGCTTGTCTCCCCAGTGTAGAACTCTCTTCTCGAGGGTCCACAGCCAAAGAGAGGTGAGAGTGTTCTCCCCGATGCTACCCAAACAGTGAGCTAAAGAGAGCAATTGTAGGGGGGCCAGGGGGCTTTATACAGTGCCCCCCTGCTGTGAGAACAGTCATTGGGAGGGGTGACTGCAACAGTCCCATACATTTATTGTGGCCTTAGATCAGTCTCAGAGTCTGATCCTACGTTATTTTCCAGCTGGCTGATTTTACAACACACTATAGATACAAACTATATATATCCTTATACCCTCACCCAAGCTCCTGCTTATTAACACTGCCTGTTTTCTCTTGACCATTTCAAACCTCTCACCTATTTAGAAAGAAAAAAAATCATGCAATATTTCATCAATCAAAATACTTTTCAAGAGATTAAGGTAATCCTAATGTTTAAAGAAAGTACTGTTATTAGTAGTTTAACATAGCAAATACTGTCATTAGATACCTAGATGCAGAACAATATTTAGGCTTTAGCTGAAATAAAATGTTGGCTCCTGGATGATACCCAAGAAAAACGGAAGGCCCGTGAAGGAGCCTTCCGTTTAGCTCCGCCCCCGACGCAAAACAGTGGCAGCTTGTAGTGACAGTAAAAACATCTCTCATTGAAAAAAGATGCAGCATAAAATTAGAATATCATCATAAGTTTTTACTTTCTAACAATGTTTGACTTTTCAGTGTTTGATTTTTCAAAGCCAAATCTCTTTTTCGGTGTCATTGCAAGTGATTTTTCAATGTTTAATTTAATGTCTGATTTAACAATGCCAAATCTCTTTTCAATGTCGCTGCAAACTGTCACCGTTTTAGCTCCACAGCCTGGTAGCGCAACACAGAGGCTGAACAACATATTCCCACTGAGCTATATTATACACTGGAGTGCTAATAGCCCGCTGTTAGAACGAGTCGCTTTGAAATCACCAGCCGCCATATTGGTACTCCCTATTTTCCCCCAGTAACTAGGGAATGCGTGCGCTACAGCATCGAATAACGAGGATTTTCTCATGTTCAGGGGGGGGGGGGGGGGGGGGGGGGGCTTAAAACGTTTATGTTATGTTATGTTATGTTATGTTCTAAAACTATGAAGTACTGAGAAAGTCATGTGCTGAAATAATTTGCATTTTATTCATTTAAATATATATATATATATATATATATATATATATATATATATATATATATATATATATATATATATATATATATAACATTTATAAATATATAAATAACAATATACAAAACATATATTTATATATATATATATATATATATATATATATATATATATATATATATATATATATATATATATATATATATATACACATATACATATACACATACTTATATATACATATATATTTAATATGAATAACATGTAAAATATTTCAGCACCTAATTTCCTAGTAGTTGATAGTGTTAGTACATCCACTGACTGTAGAATTACCTATGAAACGTTTTCACACAGCCAGAAAACGGCTTTGTTGTTGCAACCAAATCCTATGGGATTCTGTGAAAGTAGGGAGTAGCAAGATGGCGGCCAGTGACTTCAGTTTTTCGGCAAAATCAGTACTCCAGTGTATTATATAGCTCCGTGCATATTCCCAGCTGTTGCATTCAGGGACCGTGGGAACTGGAAATATCTATAACATATCATCGATATTCTATATTTCTGTGATTGATTTTGAAAGATAACATATGCTTCACCGATAGAAGTAAGCTTGTGTGAATACACAACGTGAACCTCAGAGGGGAAAATGTGATACTGGAAGATTTGCACTGCATTTTAACTCCGTGTTGGAGATTCCCCATGCTCTCAATTTAAAGCTGAAGCACCACCAGACTGAGCTTCGGAGGTACTCGACAGGTGTCCGCGCCAAACAAGTTATCCCCGCCAGAATTTCTAAGTAAAAGAAAGTAAAAGAAGAGTGACGTCACCTTATCGCTCAGTTAGTGGGTTAGAATTGAAAATTTAACATTAGTGATCACGTATCGTACGTAGTGTTTCATTGCGACTTCAATCAGAAGCTACTGAAAATTAATATTTATTGATAGAAACAGCCCCATCCACTGGCGGGTTTCCTTAATGTCAGTTGTGTTTCCTTGAGCTCCACCCAAAACAGGATAAACGAAACTGAAGGGTTTAAATCAGGAATCGAAGAGAGACGACGACGTGGTAAAGTCTCTGATCTGCACAGACGAACACACAGAAATAGAACTGTAAGTCAGCATACTGTCTTTACTAACAAGAAGAAGAAGAAAATGGCTGAAATGGTAGAGAAAATCGCTCTTGTTGAAAGTTACCTGAGCTGCCATGTGTGTTCAGAGACTTTCAGAGATCCTGTGTCTCTGAGCTGCAACCACAGCTTCTGTTCAAGCTGCCTGCAGAAATTCTGGGAACAAGCTGGAAACAAGAACTGTCCCATCTGTAAAAGATCGTCAAAGGAAAATCCATCCATCAACTTCTCCCTCAAAGAACTTGCTGATTCGTTTGCCGGAAAGCAGAATGAAGCTTCGAACGAGATGGAAAAGGAGAAAGAGAAGAAGGTGGTGTGTGAGAAACACTCAGAGGTTCCTTATTGGTTCTGTAAAGACGAGCAGAGAGCTGTGTGTCCTGTCTGTGAGTTTTCTCTCCACCAGAGTCACAAAGTGGTTCCTGTAGAACAAGCAGTCAGTGAGCTGAAGGAGCAGCTGAGATCTGACTTAAAGTCTCTGCAGGACAAGAGGAACAAACACAAAGAGGTGGAGAAAACATACGAGGATGTGATTCAACACTCCAAGAAGCAGCTGTTGTCCACAGAGAGACAGATCAGAGCAGAGTTCAACAAGCTCCACCAGTTCCTGAGAGAGGAAGAGGAGTCCAGACTGGCAGCTCTGAGGGAGGAAGAGGAGCAGAAGAGGAAGACTATCAGCAGAGAGATGAAGAGGATCCAGGAGCAGATCTCCTCTCTGTCAGACAGCATCTCTGCTGTTGAAGAAGACCTGCAGAATGACAACGTGTCGTTCCTCAGCAGTTATAAAGCCACTCAGAGCAGAGCCAGAGGTCAGAGGTCACTGTCAGATCCACAGCTGGTCTCAGGAGCTCTGATAGATGTGGCCAAACACCTGGGCAACCTGTCCTTCAGAGTCTGGGAGAAGATGAAGGAGAAGGTCCACTTCAGTCCTGTCATTCTGGACCCAAACACTGTGAGTGGATTTCTCTACCTGTCTGATGATCTGACCAGTGTGAGACGTGGAGACACAAAGCAACAGCTTCCTGATAATCCAGAGAGAAACACTGAGTACCTTGAGGTTTTTGGTTCTGAGGGCTTCAGCTCAGGGAAACACAGCTGGGAGGTGGAGGTGGGAGACCATCCTGACTGGAACATTGGTTATGTTAAAGAGTCAGTTGACAGGAAGGGAGAGGCATCTCCTTCACCAGAGGATGGAACCTGGTGTTTAGTTCATGATGATGGAGAATACACTAATGGTGCTGGTAAGACTCTCAAAGTGAAGAAGAATGTCCAGAAGATCAGAGTCCAGCTGGACTATGACAGGGGGGAGGTGTCCTTCTACGACTCTGAAGACATGTCTCACATCTACACTCACAGAGATACTTTCACTGAGAAACTCTTCCCTTATTTAGAAGTTGGAGAAGCTGCTGATGCCAAAACTTCTGATCTCAAAATCTGTCAAACTGAGATTTTTTTTTAAACTTGTGTTTTTGAGTTCTCTGAAATATTTAATATTTTTTCATTGGTGTTTCTATTTGCAGTCAGACCTTATTTTAAAATATTTTATTAACATATCTTATCATCTTTAAAGTTTTAAACTTTTTTATTTGAAACCAACAACAGGAAAGGATTACTAAAAATAACAGAAAATCAAAACATCTTGATATAATTTTCAAAGTCTGTTATTTTGTGAAACCGGTATAAAAATATTCCTCTATAAAGGCTTTTTTTAGTTTAGTATTTTTTTTGTAAAAGCCCTCTCTCCAGCTGGGTTATATTGTTAGTCTTGTTTTTAATTACTGTAATGATTCAGTTTAGCAGGAAACCTCTGAAAATGAACATTCAGATCCAGTTTTCTCCTCCCTGATTTTTTTTATTTCTGAATGTAAAAGTTATTTTCATGATATTCAAACTGCTGCTGAAAATCTTTTTTGATTGAAAAAAAGAAATCTGTCATCTGTTGGTTATATTTAAGCATATCTTGTTGATTCAACGTTATAGTTTCATGTACATAGAGAACATAATACTATTGGGTGGATGTTGTGTAATATTGTGTACATAATATGAAAGATTTGCATATTGGCATTTTAAATTTAACTTGATTGAAATGCAATGAATGAATTTAAATTTACTCAGGACAACAGACATCCTAAAATTGAAAATGAGGCATTGAGTCAAATAAACTAATAAAACACGCCATTGTTATGTTATCTTGTGTACCGACAGAAAGATGTGATTTCATGTTTAAAAAAATATTTAATAACTAATCATTACTGCGTTGAGAGAAATCCATTTTCCTGAAATAATCTGTTACCCTGGCCTGGTCACACAGAATGCGCTGTTGGTTCACATTGTGTGCTCTCCTCACCCGTCAGTGTGGTTACTTTTAACAGTTTATTTATTTAACACATTTGTTTTTACTGTGAGAGACTTTAAATCTCTTTTTTTAACTAGATTCAACTAAAGGTTCTAGAAGGACTTTTCTTCAGCTTTTAATATTCATTCATATTATTATCTATTTTTGTCTGCTGGAGAGATTCCAGCAGACAAAAATAGGTAATTAGAGAAATTTATTGACATAAATTTGAAAAAGTTTTTTGCCCGTCGGACCCTGGCAGAACACATGAAAGCTGTGAATGTCCATGAGCTTGGATTTCCATTTTCGGATGAGGATTAGTGAAGTCTTCCCCCCGGGGTCCGGACACTGGTGGTGGAGGCTGTAAGGGAGAAGTAGTCAGGTGAAGCTTGAGAGCGTAAAGGAGGAGATGGGATGGAGGAGGGTTGAAGTTCAGCTGAAGAGCAGGATCATCCATGGAAGGAGCGCCTTATAAGCAAAGTCTTGTGGAATGATAACAGGAGGACCTGACGCAGATTGGCTGGTGTGTGGACGCATGACCAGGTGATCAGTGGAAACAGGCGTGCCGGGGCTGAGACTTCTAGTTTGAACTTTTGTCTAAACTTTGAATTTAAACTTCATTAGTCCAGTTATTATTTATGGTGATCGAAAGCTTTAAATCACAAAGGTTTTTTCTCCTGAAACATTTATCAGAATCAGTTCATATTCACCAGGAGAGAGTGGATTAATGAATAACTGTTTCTGATAGCAGTTCTGTTGTGCTTCCAAGTAAACTGGATCCAGAACCCGACCTGGTCCAGATGCTCCAGGTTCTGGTCTCTTTGCAGCCTGCAGAGCTCCTGCAGCTCCTCCATGTAGGAGGATCATAAAGCTCAGACTGCAGGAAGTTAGATTTGTTCAGAGGATCAAAGTGCAGCTCTGGTTCTGATCAGAAACAAGTCATCATCCTGGTTAAATATTAACGTTACATTTATTACTGAGATCATTCAATTTTACAAAGCAAGTAAAGAAGATAAAGTCAGAAACTGGTTGATAACACATCAGAGTCGGTTTTAGAACGGATAAAACAAGAAGCATGAAAGTTCTGGAAAAGTCTTCCCAAAGTCCTGACAGGAAGAACCGGCTTAGATGATATAACAACAGAAAACAGACTGAACAAACAAACACTGTAAAAACTCTCTTTCTAACAGAGGCCTGGAGTCTAATAAGTTACTATAGATCCTAATTGATTCTGTAATTCTCTAAACAACCTTTCTCCTAATTTAGCACCAACACAGCAGCTGTAAAATAAATAAAATCCCTTCTTGCTTTTAGCATCAAGGATGCAACCAGAGTCAGACTGGGGCTAGAAACTAGAAAACTATTGTCAGAATTTTTAATTATAACCAGACCTGGAAGACGTCCTGCTGAGTGAGTTTTATCAACAACCACAAAATAATCAGAACTATACTGGCGACGGCTTTATTCAGATTTATCAGAACATCCTGGGATTAAATGACAGTCGGTCTCATCAGAGGAACTGGGTTGGTAGCAGGTTCCAGCGATGTTTGTTTTTGTTTATTATTTTTACAAGTATGAAGGTTACGTAGAATTTTGTTTATAGCTTTTCATAGAGAAATGTCACAAAGTTCTCCACAAAAGGGGGAACCCAACATACTACACCACAACGTACAGTACATGAAAGACAACACAATAAAAACAAGTTGAACTAAAAGTTTCTTGGAATAAAAATTTCTTCAACACCGCAGAAACTTTTATCCAAGCTTACTCTTCTACTTCAACCTTATCCTCCAACTCAGTAGATAAGCTAGTAGATAACTTTCATTCTAAAGTCTCAGACATCCTTGACTACATTGCTCCAGTTAAAGTGAAGGTTGTTTCCGGAAATAAAAAATCTCCATAGAGAAATGCTCCAGCAGTTAGAAGTGAAAAAAGTGAGTGTCGAAAAGCTGAATGCAGGTAGAGAAAGACTAAACTCCAAGTTCACTATGGCATCTATAAAGAGAGAATTTATGGATATAACTTACACCTGAAAATTGTAAGTTATATCATTTAGGAGGAGGAATTTTTCTGAGATATACTTTAAAATCCTTCTGTTAGTCTATAAATCCCTGAATGGCTTAGCACCTAAATACATCACAGACTTGTTATCAGTGCATCAACCCTCCAGACCACTAAGGTCTTCTGGCTCCAGCCTGCTCTGCAGAACCAGAACCAGAACCAGACATGGAGAAGCAGCATTTAGTTCCTATGCTCCACTGATCTGGAACAAACTTCCAGAAAACTGTAAAAGTGCTGAAAGCCTGAGTTCCTTTAAGTCAAGATTAAAAACACATTTGTTCAGGATTGCTTTCGACTGTTCCTTGAAACATCATTAGTTTAAGTTTATAGTCTAGATGTTTTTAATATTTGCTTTTAGTTTCCATTTTCCCATCTTTGTCTTGTTTCATATTTTCTACATTTTATTCCAACTTGCTTTTATAATGTTTTTTTTATTTTCCTATATTTTAATCATGTAAAGCACTTTTCATTGTCTTTGTACTGAAATGTACTATACAAATAAATTTACCTTGCCTTGACTTCAGCACCTTTCTAAAAGCTAAAATAGTCCAAACTCCATAGAAATAGAAGCAGTTTGTTTAAAAGTCTGGCAGCAACAGCTTGGAGAGATTGGTCTCCTCAGGTCCTGAAGAAGGTCCAGGATCCATTAGAAGGTTCTGATAAGATGAGCTCAGACTACAGGAGGAATATGTCTGAATCAATTCAGCAACATAGGAAGGAGTCTGTCCATGTACAGCTCTGAAGGTTAAGACTGAGATTTTAAAATGAAATCTAAATCAGATTAGCAGCTAGTGTAACAACGTTAAAACAGGTTGAATGAGTTCCTCTGTTTCAGTGAGTCGCCTTGCAGCAGAGTTTTGGACAACCTGAAGACGAGCCGATCTCTTCCTGTTGAAAGATGTAAACAGGTTGTTACAATAGTCCAGTCATGCAGAGACAAAAACTTGAATTATATTCTGAGGTTTTGAGATATTCCTCAAATAAAAAAAAAGTTTATTACTGTCTGTTTTAAATGATGCTCCATATAAAATAAATATTAGACTACAGTTTCAATGCACACTTCTTCAGTTTAAAGACGAAAAAAAAAAACATCAACATTCATCGCAACATTTCTCCTCTGATAAAAACACAACTAAGAAGGTTTCAGTTCCAGTCATGAACCAACAGAGAAAAGCAAACTGTCCTGAAGATCTTGGAGGTGACTGAGGAGATTGGACTCATCATTTAGCTTCAACCTCCTGTTGCTTCTCTCTTTTTCTTCTTCTCTGCTCTCTGTGGAGGACAGCTGAGTCTCTTCCTCAGTCTCCTGATTCTGCTGCAGCCTGGAGCGTTCAGTTATAGTTGGACCTCCAGGCCAGTTGATGGTTCCTGTGAAGGATCAGAGGATTTTATACCAAACTTTAACTCTGATGATGAAATTATGTGACGTCAAAATGTAACACAGGCTGAACAATCATGCAGCAGCGAAGAACTCCTGCTGATATTTGACTTCCATCACAGAGAATGAACAAAATCAGTTCAGAGGCGTCACTTCATGATGGCAGCGGTCTTTAAGTCAACCTATGAGACACGTGTTGAAGATCTGTAGCCACAACTGACAACTGCAGCATAAAGGATGCAGAACAAACTGATCAGTGACTGTGAACAGGAATATAAATATCTGCTCAATCTGACAGCTGATGCTGGTAAAATACTTTGTGTTTAAAATATAAATGAATTATTTTATCAATCAGTGGAGACTGAGTGAAATAATCGCCCCAGAGATGAAGAAGAAATTCTAAGAAATTTAGATTATCTGTAGCGTTCTCAACAGAGACTCTGGTGTTCATTAAACAATTTCTGTATTTTTTATAATAAGTTTCATTTATCCCAGAGGAATCAACCTGGACGGTTTCAGATCCTGCTATTGAGAGATCAGAGTTGACGAGGCAGAGTAAAAAATGCTTTTGTTCTCAGGTTCTGATCATATTAACAGAGCGCTGAAGGAGATAAATCCCTTACAGAGAACCCTGTAGCTGGACTGTCTTTTTGTGACATGTAGGAGGATAAATAAGGTGGGAACAATCCAAGAATAACTTTATAGATGAAAATGTACCAATGCATGAGTTTAAAGATTGATAATGATGCCAGTTGATCTGAGAATATAAAGTACAGCGATGAGTGAGAGATTTACAGCCTGTTATGAACCGTAATGCTCCATGATAGACAGCATCCAACATCTGCAGAGAGGTGGCAGATGCATTCATAGAAACAACATCACAGTAATCTAACAGAGGCAGGAAGGTCATTAAGACAAGATGCTTCCTGCACTGAGAGAAAAGTAAGATTTATTTCTGAAGAAAACCTCTAGTTTGATCTTCAGCTTCTTTACATGTTCAATATGTGACTAATATTAAATATTAAAGTTATATTGAAGTAAGAAAAATACAGAAATTTACCTGTTTTATTTTAGTTCCTGTTTCTCTTAAATGTTTTGTCATTTTCATACATTTAGTAAAAAAAAAATATAGTCCTATATTTTGTGACTTCTTGTGATAAATTTCCATCACAAATTATTTAAAACATCACATATTTATCGATCTGAGGAAGGATCAACAAATAAGTTTAACAGAAAAAGACTGAAGCTGTGAAAGATGATCCGACAGCACCACCTGCTGGAGAAAAACTGACACAGCATATTAGTGAATTTAACTCGTGGCGGAAACTGAAAGTAATTTCCGACGTTATTGAACTGAGCTGAGACGCCATTACTGGGTGTCAGATCTCTGATGAATAAACACGGAAATACTTGAAATATTTTGAGAAGAAGCATCTGAAAACTTTGGTGAGTTTGGCTGTTGAAATAATTCAATCCAAAATGGCGGAGAGACTTCTGGAAAGTTTCCTGAGCTGCCATGTGTGTTCAGAGACTTTCAGAGATCCTGTGTCTCTGAGCTGCAACCACAGCTTCTGTTCAAGCTGCCTGCAGAAATTCTGGGAACAAGCTGGAAACAAGAACTGTCCCATCTGTAAAAGATCGTCAAAGGAAAATCCATCCATCAACTTCTCCCTCAAAGAACTTGCTGATTCGTTTTCTAAGAGGCAGAATGAAGCTTCATCTGAGATGGAAAAGGAGAAAGAGAAGAAGGTGGTGTGTGAGAAACACTCAGAGGTTCCTTATTGGTTCTGTGAAGACGAGCAGAGAGCTGTGTGTCCTGTCTGTGAGTTTTCTCTCCACCAGAGTCACAAAGTGGTTCCTATAGAACAAGCAGTCAGTGAGCTGAAGGAGCAGCTGAGATCTGACTTAAAGTCTCTGCAGGACAAGAGGAACAAACACAAAGAGGTGGAGAAAACATACGAGGATGTGATTGAACACTCCAAGAAGCAGCTGTTGTCCACAGAGAGACAGATCAGAGCAGAGTTCAACAAGCTCCACCAGTTCCTGAAAGAGGAAGAAGAGTCCAGACTGGCAGCTCTGAGGGAGGAAGAGGAGCAGAAGAGGAAGACTATCAGCAGAGAGATGAAGAAGATCCAGGAGCAGATCTCCTCTCTGTCAGACAGCATCTCTGCTGTTGAAGAAGACCTGCAGAAAGACAACGTGTCGTTCCTCAGCAGTTATAAAGCCACTCAGAGCAGAGCCAGAGGTCAGAGGTCACTGTCAGATCCACAGCTGGTCTCAGGAGCTCTGATAGATGTGGCCAAACACCTGGGCAACCTGTCCTTCAGAGTCTGGGAGAAGATGAAGGAGGAGGTCCACTTCAGTCCTGTCATTCTAGACCCAAACACTGTGAGTGGAAGACTCTACCTGTCTGATGATCTGACCAGTGTGAGACGTGGAGACACAGAGCAACAGCTTCCTGATAATCCAGAGAGAAACACTAAGTACCTTGAGGCTTTTGGTTCTGAGGGCTTCAGCTCAGGGAAACACAGCTGGGAGGTGGAGGTGGGAGACCATCCTGACTGGAATATTGGTTATGTTAAAGAGTCAGTTGAGAGGAAGGGAGAGAGATCTGCTTCACCAGAAGATGGAATCTGGTGTTTAGCTCATCTTGATGGAAAATACTTTAATGGTGATGGTCAAACTCTCCCAGTGAAGAAGAATCTCCAGAAGATCAGAGTCCAGCTGGACTATGACAGGGGGGAGGTGTCCTTCTACAACTCTGAAGTCATGTCTCTTGTCTACATCTACAGAAAAACTTTCACTGAGAAACTCTTGCCTTACTTCAGCGTTGGTGAAGCTGCTGATGCCAAAACCAAGGGTATCAGCATATGCAAGTCTGAAATGGTGGTGAGATCAAACTGATTTGTTCCTTTAACAAGAAGAAAAGCTAAAATCAGGGTTTAAAAAACATCAGAATGGTTAGTATAAGATGGACTTAAGTGTTTGTATAGTAGCATAAAGGATCCCTAAAGTTTAAAAATGTAACAACACTGAGGGACACAAGTATTTAAAGTCCCCAAAAAGCATGACTAAGAGCTTTGATTGTCTTTAGCAAAGCACAAAGGCCTTGTTGTAGCCTTCAACATCTGTTTTCATATCTCAGGAGTCCTTTTGGCTGACTCCTGCTCCTCACGTAAACTTTCTAAACCCTTTTGTTTCTTGGTTGCTGCTTGTAAACTCAAAGCTTGAGCTTCTTTTACAGACTTTCTAGAGGACTGAGGTTTGGTGACTATCAAGGCTTTTCCATTCTTCTTTAGCTCCTCACAGCTTTCATACAAGTGGCTCTTGAGTTATTATCATGCTGGGATTCTCATCCAGGACCCATCATTAGTGTCCTCCTCCTAGATTTATTCATAATTTCTTGGCACCTCAATGCGGTTAAAGTTGCCACAGTCTTAAGCATAATGTTTCCATATCTGTGCTTAACAGAGATACTGGTTTTCCTCTCTTCCTCCTAATATGCAGGGTTGAGTTGCTGCAAAAGAGCTCCGAGGGAGACATGATTCTGGTTTTTTTGTAGAGATTAAATGTTTATTTCTCTCAATGACCTGCAAACTAAACTGTGACAATTGTGTAATGCATATTTTCCCTCAAACCTTTATTGATATTCTGTTCTGTACATCTGTGAGCAAACTTAGGAAATCAGCAGGGGATCAAATATTTAATCTGTTGCTTAAAAACTTTTTCTTTTAGTTGTTTTTTGTTGATTATGTTATATAAGCAGATCTGTTTAAAAGTTAGATGCCTATTTCAAGACGCACCAATTAGAATTTCCCTGGCCAATGTCCATTTCTAGTCTGATCTGCTGGAAAAATTCAGTCAGACCAGATCCGAGGGGGGGGGGGGGCACACAAGTATTTTTGCATTAGTTTTATATCAAGCACGTTTCACTGATGGATCACCCTGTACGCTGACTTAATGGCTCACAATATATATAGATCCAGTATTAACTGTTTTGTCTGATATTTGTATGTTTACCTTTTAGTCATTACAATACCAAATAATTAAATAAATATTGAGAATATATGGTTTTACTAGCCTTTTCATTTGTACATTTGTGTCTGTCGAGATGGCCAGCCAATTAGATCAAGCCCAGAGGTTTAGAAACCATAAATAGAGCTCTTTATTGTTAATCAGTTATTCTTTTTCAATATTAAAACTTCAAAGACTTTTCAAAACATCAAATTAAATACAACCAGCCTGATTCTGCTTGGTGTGTTTTTGGATTTATGTATTTGTTCATCGCTTCTCTTTGGTATATTAGCTAAATGTTAAGACCTTTTAGTGACTGTGCAATAAAGTATTTTAATATTTACACTTTTATTAATTGATCAGTGCAGAGTTTTGATTCCAACTAAATTCATGTCACCAATGTGACACAAAAACATCAGTTTATTAAAAGAGTTAAAGAAAGTTAAGTTTTCTGGGCACGCCCTCCTGAGAAGAAACCCAGTGGCCAGATGTGGCCAGAGCTCGCCACATCTGGCCACTGAGATTTTTGCCCATTCCTCAAGGCTTAACTGCTCCATCTCCTTCACGTTGGATGGTTTTCACTGGTGAACAGCGAGCTTTAAGTCTAACCACAGATTCTCAATTGGATTGAGGTCTGGACTTTGGCTAGTCCATGTCAACAGATTTAAACGTTTCCCCTAAAGCCCCTGAACTGTTGCTTTAGCAGGATGAACCGGGTTGTTGTCCTGCTGGAAGGTGAACCTCCGTACCAGTCTCAGATCACAGGCAGACTGATACAGGTTATGCTCAAGAAGATTAAAGTCTATGCATTTTTATTTACATAGCACCAATTAACAACACGTCATCTCAAGATACTTTACAAAGTAGAATCTATGGATTTATCCAGACAGATTAGTTAAAAAGTTGTCCAAGCGAATCCAGCATAGATTTTTTTTAACACTCATTGACTTTTTTCTGGTCACTCCTCCATGAAGCTCAGCTTTATGGAGCGTTTAGCTTATTATGGTCCTATGGACAGATCCTCCAGTCCGACCTCTGCAGCTCCTTCAGGGTGACCTTTGGTTTCTGTGCTGCCTCCCTGATTAATGCCCCCCTGGCCCAGTCCGTGAGTTCTGGACTGATGAGTGGACCTCTCTTGGTAGGTCTGTTATGGTACCAGGTGCTTTGCATTGGAAGATGATGGTTCTGATGGTGCTCTGGGGGAAGAGTGAAGATTTATAAATAGTCCCACCCTGACTTGTTCTTCTCACCAACTTTGTCCCTGACTTGTTGTAGAGCTCCTTGGTCTCCACGGTGTGGTGTCTCTTGTTTAGTGCTGCAGCCTCTGGGGCCTTCAGAACAGGTGTGTTTATACTGACAGTGTTTATGTGACATTCAGAGTGCACACAGACGGACTTCATTTCACTAATTATGGGATAGGTTTGTGATGGCTGCATTTACAGCCACACAGATGTGGTAAAAATACCATTTATGTAACTTAGTTTCTTTTTCATATAGGGCTTCATTTACAGAGCCATTTCATTATTTGGAATTTATTTATCATCCTAACACTGTATTTCAAAATTAGTGTGCACATTTTGCTTTACCCCGTTTTGTTATGATTGTTTGAGTTTTCAGTTGCTCTAGTTCCCTTGGCTGAGGAACCAGCAGGTGGCCAAGGGGCTGAGCTGATTTGGACCATACCAAATCAGTCTATGGGGGGAACTGGGGGTTTTGCTTCATTTGGTTTAGTTAGGTTTGTGTATGTTTTACCCCATGTGTTTCTTTTGTGGACTGCTCAGCCATTATTTAAGTTCCTCTTTGTCCTATTGAGGGAGGTCAGTTTGTTTGAGTTATTTCTGTTATTAGTTATTTTGAGTAGTTTTGTTCCTTTGACCTCTTTTCTGGATCCATTTTTGTACATTTTATCCTTTTTGGGTTAAATAAAAGAACCCTGTTTTGAAAATATACCAGTGCCTGACTGTCCTTGCTGCTCGGTCCATCACAGTGGTGTCAGGAGTGGGACCAAGCAGTTGAAGGCACAGGATTTTTTATTTTTTTTTTCCCCAAATTCTTTCATTGTGTGAGCCATGCATAAAACTGGAAGGAGTGGCAAAGGAGCAAAAGGAGATGGTCAAAACCAACCAGTTGGAGCAGATGGACAAAATGGAGGAGAGGAAAATGGAGCCTCTGGAGGGGTGGATAGCACTGAGGGCCAAGGTAAGGAGCCGACAATGTCAGAACTGATCTCCATTCTTCGTTCTCATATGGGTCAGCAGGAGGCCCAGGAAGCAAGAAGGAGGGAAGACTCTTCTCGCCAAGAACAACGTTTTAGAGCTCTGCAGCATCAGTTTCAGATGTTACAGGTGGAAGTTCAAGCTCGCACCTCCCCCATCTCTGAGCCTCAGTTGACTACGTCTGGACCACCAGAAGAAGAGCACATAGAATTACATGATCCTCCCTCTGCTGGCCCCAGTAACTGCCAAATGCATGCTCAACCAGGTCAGTCTCATTTTCATGAACCCAGACTGGAGAAGTTGACCGATAATGATGATGTTGAACACTTCCTGACAACTTTTGAGCGCATTGCTCTGGCTTGCCGGTGGCCTAAACAAGATTGGACTTTTCGTCTCATTCCATTGCTCACTGGTAAAGCAAGAGGTGCGTATGTTCATATGGACATGGATGACTCTCTAGAATATGATAAAGTTAAAGCAGCAATCCTTCAGAAATATGATATCAACCCTGAGACATACAGACAAAGATTTCGCTCCTTGGATGTACAGCCAGATGAGAGTCCAAGAGAACTGTATGCCCGTTTGAAGGAGTTGTATGGGAAGTGGATCAAACCAAAAGGAAAAACTGTTCAAGAGATTGGTGAAATTGTGATTTTGGAACAATACTTGAGAATGTTGTCTCCCGAGTTACAGGTCTGGATAAAAGAACATGACCCAGATTGTGCTGAGAAAGCTGCAGACTTGGCTGATGTGTTTGTGGCAGCAAGGAGAAAAGGGCAGCCCTGGAGCCAAACAGCATGGAAAATGAGGGATGGTCAGAAATCTACACCGGATTACCCGAGAACTGGTGTGAGTAGACATCTAAAGAACCAGCCACTCAATATGCCCACAGGAGCCTCAGCCAAAACTGTGATTTGTTATTTGTGTGGAATGGAGGGTCATACAAAACCAAAGTGTCCTAGGAGCTCTGCAAAAATAACTCAAATGTGTTTTGTGCCTAGACAGACTAAACCTAAAGTGGAGTTTCAGAACGATTTGAAAATGACATCAGTGGAGCTTAATGGTAAAACACTGAAAGCTCTTATTGATTCAGGAAGTACCCAAACACTTGTGCACAGAAATTTTGTGCCACCAAATAAAGTCAATGTCTTTGAGACCATCCCTGTTCGTTGTGTTCATGGGGATGAGAAGCCATATCCAACGGCAGATGTATATATTAAGGTACAAGGACAAAGTTACCTTTTAAATATTGGCGTTGCAGAGAATCTGCCATTTCCTGCTATACTGGGTCGAGATCTACCTGTGTTGTTCGACTTACTCAATTCTAGTCAGACATGTAATGTTGTAGTAACCAGAGCTCAAGCCACAAGAAAAGAGGAACTTTCACATACACTTAGTGCCCTGCCTTTTTATAATGTAGACTTGGAGACAGAACCGGGAAAATCTCGCAAGTCACGTAGACAAAAGAGGCAGGAGAAATTCCAAAACACTCCTAAATTATCCTCTACTGAGCCAGAGTTGCCTTTGGGTTTTAAAATCCCCAACAACATTATTGAAATGCAACATGATGATCCAACGCTAGCATGTCTTTTTCAGAGAGCAGGAAAACAAAGGTCTGCGCAAGATTTCAGCAACAAGGAGTTTTTCCTAAAGAATGGCATTCTTTACCGTCAGCAAGGGCCAGCATTGCAGCTGGTGGTTCCCAAAGCAGTCCAGGAGATAGTGCTGTCTCTTGGGCACTCCGTTCCATGGGCTGGCCACCTTGGAAAACATAAGACCATTGCCCGCATCAAAAAATACTTTTACTGGCCTGGATTGCAGGCGGATGTGGCCATGTTTTGTAAAAGCTGCCCTCAGTGCCAAAAATCCTCTCTGAAACTCCCCTCCAGAGCTCCTCTCCAGCCTTTACCAATCATCAGCACTCCATTTGAACGGCTAGGAATGGACATTGTAGGCCCCCTGGAAAGAAGTAAAGCAGGCAATCGTTACATGTTGGTTATTACGGACTACGCCACAAAATATCCTGAAGTCTTTCCTTTGAGGGGCATAAAAGCTAAAGCAGTTGCTTTCTGTCTGGTGCAGCTATTCTCGAGGGTTGGGTTCCCAGATGAAATTTTAACTGATCGTGGAACTAACTTCATGTCCAGTCTGTTAAAACAGGTGTACCGGCTTCTTGGAATCAAAAGCTTAAAGACGACTCCATATCATCCTCAGACTGATGGCCTCACTGAGAGATTCAACCAGACTTTGAAGCAGATGCTGCGTAAGTTTGTCAATGAAACGGGCACCGACTGGGATCAATGGCTACCTTACCTTCTCTTTGCTTATAGAGAAGTACCACAGGCCTCAACAGGTTTTTCACCTTTTGAACTGCTATACAGCCATGAAGTAAGGGGTCCCCTTTCTCTGCTGAGGAGAACTTGGGATGGTGACAAGGAACAGTCCAAAACTGTTAATGTGGCATCTTATGTTGTCCAGATGCGTGAGCGGCTGGAAAAGATGACAGAACTGGCGCAAGCTCATATGGCAGAAGCACAACAGCACCAGAAGGCTTGGTATGATCAGTCAGCCAGGCAGAGGTCCTTTAGTCCTGGCCAAAGAGTGCTGGTGCTCCTTCCAAGTGATGACAGCAAACTGCTAGCAAAGTGGCAGGGGCCATATGAGATCCAAAAGAAACTGGGACAGACAACATACCAGGTGGCCATTCCAGATCAGCCCCGCTCAAGCAGAGTATTACACATCAACCTGCTAAAGGAGTGGGTGGAGAGGCCAAAAACGGCAGAAGTCTTATTGATCCAAGATGTTCAGGAGGATGAGGAAGTGGAGGAGCAGTATCTGCCAGCACCCATCCCTCAAGACCTGGACCTCAACCACCTCTCTGAAGTAGAGCAGACTCAGGTGAGAAATCTGTGTAATTCAGAAGTATTCCAGCAGAACCCTGGTAGAACTGACATTGTAAAGCATGATATTGTGCTAAAAGATGGAGCTGCTGTGAGACGAATGAGTTACAGAATACCTGAGCGTCTGCTGGTTTCGCTAAGGGAGGAGGTTGACTTGATGCTGTCACTGGGAATCATTGAACCATCAAGGAGCGAGTGGTGCAACCCGGTGGTCCTGGTTCCGAAGAAGGATGGCAGCATACGTTTTTGCATAGATTTTAGGCACCTGAATACAATATCCCAGTTTGACTCTTATCCAACACCCCGCATCGATGACATGGTTGAGCGGCTGGGCAAGGCCAAATATCTAACCACCATAGATCTCTGTAAGGGATACTGGCAGGTACCACTCACAGAGCGCTCAAGGGACCTGACGGCCTTCCGGACCCCTTGGGGCCTCTTTCAGTTTACAGTAATGCCTTTTGGGCTGCATGGTGCCCCGGCTACATTCCAGAGACTGATGGATCAGGTACTAGCTGACGTGTCTGCTTTTGCAGCAGCTTACTTGGATGACATTGTCATTTTCAGTTTAACCTGGGAAGAACATCTTCAACATCTGGAGAAAGTGTTGGAGCGTCTCCAGTCTGCTGGTTTGACTGTTAATCCATCAAAGTGTGTGTTTGCCAAAGCAGAAACTCAATATCTTGGATTTGTAATTGGAAATGGAGTGATAAAGCCTCAGGTGGATAAAATTGCTGCCATTGAGTCCTGTCCCCTGCCAGGGACAAGAAGGCAATTAAGATCATTCTTAGGGATGGCAGGGTTCTATCACCGCTTTATTCCTAATTTCTCTGCCAGGGCCGCTGCTTTGACGGATCTGACTGGCTCCCGGAGTCCAACCAAAATCCAGTGGACTGAGGAGGCTGTAGCAGCTTTTCAGGACCTGCAAAGATCACTCAGTAAGAGCCCAGTTTTACATAGCCCTGAGTTTGATAAACTGTTTATTCTGCAGACTGATGCCTCACAAAGAGGATTGGGAGCAGTTCTGTTGCAGGGACCACCTGGAGAACGCCATCCGGTTGCCTTCATTAGCCGCAAGCTGTTTCCAAGAGAAGTGCGTTATTCAACAGTGGAGAAGGAAGCACTGGCCATTAAGTGGGCCCTAGATTCCTTCAGGTATTATCTGCTCGGACGGGAGTTCATTTTGGAGACGGACCACAAAGCTCTTCAATGGATTGAGAAGATGAAAGACACAAATGGGAGGATCACACGGTGGTACCTCGCAATCCAGCCATTCCGGTTCATAGTAAACCACATCCCCGGCAAAGACAACTGTACTGCGGACTGTCTCTCTCGCTGTTCCAGCGAGATTTCTGAAGAGGGGGAGTGTGTGATGGCTGCATTTACAGCCACACAGATGTGGTAAAAATACCATTTATGTAACTTAGTTTCTTTTTCATATAGGGCTTCATTTACAGAGCCATTTCATTATTTGGAATTTATTTATCATCCTAACACTGTATTTCAAAATTAGTGTGCACATTTTGCTTTACCCCGTTTTGTTATGATTGTTTGAGTTTTCAGTTGCTCTAGTTCCCTTGGCTGAGGAACCAGCAGGTGGCCAAGGGGCTGAGCTGATTTGGACCATACCAAATCAGTCTATGGGGGGAACTGGGGGTTTTGCTTCATTTGGTTTAGTTAGGTTTGTGTATGTTTTACCCCATGTGTTTCTTTTGTGGACTGCTCAGCCATTATTTAAGTTCCTCTTTGTCCTATTGAGGGAGGTCAGTTTGTTTGAGTTATTTCTGTTATTAGTTATTTTGAGTAGTTTTGTTCCTTTGACCTCTTTTCTGGATCCATTTTTGTACATTTTATCCTTTTTGGGTTAAATAAAAGAACCCTGTTTTGAAAATATACCAGTGCCTGACTGTCCTTGCTGCTCGGTCCATCACAAGGTTTATCATGTATTCAGTTCTATTTATGGTCTGCTGCTCTCTTGCCAAAATAAAATACCAAATGCTGCACTCTGTTTTGGAAACCCTGGGAACTCGCATACGATTGGCTCTGGAACCAGGAAGTAAACACAGGTTACATACTGAGCCGAAGTCGTTCCGGACCGTACCTCTAGGTTTGAAAGGAGAAAAACTTGACTAAGACATTGCTGATGGAGGTGGCCGATTGTTTATAGGGAATGTTACTTCCACCCCAAGTGACAAATTAGTGATTTGGGTTAATTTTGCAGTAAATGTACTTTTTGCTCCTTTAAAAGAAGAACATTAATTCAACTTTTATGTACCATAAAACATCATTATTTAATACTGTGAACTTAGTGATTTTAATATGCCTTAGACCAGCATCTTCAGTTGACATTTGCCCTTTTAGCACTCTAAACAGATGCATATAGACATATAAACGATTGTTTGACAACAGGCAGCTTTGTTAATCCTTATTGCTTAGCTTCATATCCAACGAAAATTATATCTTGTCCAAAATCATACCTTGCAGCTTATGTTTGATATATATTTAGCTAAAATTACCACCTCAACATGAAATGCATTAAATAGCACCTCTGCTATTTAAATCACAATATGAACCTTTGGATTTCTCAGAAATGTCTGAGGTGAGAAAAATTTTTAGATTCCCAAAGGGCTTATCTCAAAGTTTGATGCTGTTATTGTTTCACCGTGTCCCGTCTACGGTGAAACACCCTCGGTGGACCCAGTTCGTTTTACCCAGTCAGGTGACCCCCACTTACTTATTACCTTGAATGTAGGACGCATAAAACAGACAAGTATGCTTTTAGTTATATTTTATCTATGTAAAGACAGAGAAACAGTTACAGTCACACCAGCGCTGATGGGCTCCTGATCGGCAGGCAGCCCCGATTTCTCATCACACATACATTATAAAGGAGTTTAGGTTAACACCCATAAAAGGCCGTACATATCCAAACTGCGTCATCAGTAGATAAACGGTGTCAACTCCGGGACGCTATCAGACAGATGAGTCCCTTCCTCGTTGTCCGGTGTTATCCAAGTGTGGCAGACAGTCCCGGGATAAACAGTTCGTTCCACTTGACCTCCTTGATATCCTAACAGACCCCCTGATGATGTGTCTTAATGGCACATCACCAAAGATGATCAACCAGTGGAACGACAGCTCTCAGGCTGTCCCTCTCCCAGAACAGTCGGTCATTCCGTCCAGTCCAAGCAATCCAAGCACGTCAGCTTCCGGCTTCCAGAGTCCATCCATCTGTGATCTCCATGGCAGTCGATAGTGCGGCTCAGTCTCTGGGGTCACACAATCTCTGCTGGTGTGCCCGAAAGGCATTTTGTAAAAACAGTCCAGTTGTCCGTTAGCCCCCCCTGTTGGTGTGCCCCAAAGGCACATCACAACGAAAACAGTTCCAAGTAGTGATGGGTCCGGCAACACCGATGCCTCGGCGCATGTGTCGGTTTCATAGAGCGAAACCCGTGTCGATGTGTGTATTGCTACGGAAAAGTCACGTGACCGATACAGGAACTGTTTCGGTCACGTGACCAATACAGCACCTGTTTCGAACTGACTGACGCGCCAAACTGTTTCTGTTCCCTCCAAGCTGCACGCGTGTGCATTCGCGCACAGCAGCGCGCACAGCAAAGCTATGCTGCGCAGTAAATAAAATCCAAGCTGAACTGTAAACAAAATAACGGTTAATAATGGTTAATTTTTAACCATTTTGCAACTCTGGTGTGATGATGTACCACAGTCTCGCTCTGTGAGCGCAAGGTGCTGATCGGAGCGCACCACTGATTGATGGGTTGGGCAGACGCCTTTATGGTTGGGCGGGTTGCGCTGTGCGTCTTTGTTCTGAGCGTCGTTTCAGAAAAAACGGCTGATTTACACTGAGTAGAAAGCTGCTACTCTGAGTATTTCTTCCTCCCTTTGTCATACTCAGCATTTCCGATTTCAGAACAGATGATATTAGTCAGGTAACTAAACACAGCGCCCGATCAACCATTTGTAAAAAATAAAAAAGCCAGTCCACAAGCATCCTCCTTCACATTATTTATTGACTGTATCTAAAAAAAATCAAATATATGTTTAATTCAAATGAAAATATAAAATAATACAATGCAACATACAATGATTTAAATTGTATTGTGTATACTTGGTCATCAAATCAGTGTCAGTTAACTCTGTCAACCAGGTTGCCTGTAGGGATTTTTAAGGTCCAGCAGGTGTCAGTATTCAGTGACACAGTATCGGCACAGTATCGGCGCAGAGTGGCAATGTGTCGAAACGTTTCATGACGCCTCATCGACCCATCACTAGTTCCAAGAAATGGGCCGGACAAACATCGATGGAAACATCTTAGCATCAATCAGCATGAATACTTCATAATTCAGCATTTTTTAGTCAAGACCACAGTCCAAGCATTTTATCTACAATTTAGGGTCCAACTATTTGAGCTAGGCCTGTTTTAGGTTCCTATGCGCACATTATTTTAAAATTACATTAGACTAGATAAGCCAAACCTGTTCAGTAACCAAGGTCAAATTCGTCTACTCTACCTCCACCCCAAGAAACCTCCTACTTGGTCCTCCACTCCCCATTCCCATGGACAAACATCCATCACTTTCAAACCTTACAAATCCAAGAGTACCAGTAGGGGGCATCAGAGGGCGGGCTGAGTCTTCAGCAGAAAAAAACATCTCTAAGAAATGGCAAAAAACTGATGGAGCCCAGTCTAGGGCACTCCCACTCTAGGCCAATCTGAGCGAGAAGACACCCTGTATTCAATCTAAAAATTAGCCTTACCGAGTAATTTATGGATCTGTGATAGCCATCAGATCCTGGTTCTCTATATAACAAAGCAAAAAGATTGCAAGAACTGTAGGTCCAGGTGCGTGTGTCTGTAACAGAGAGTTTCCATTCTTAATCATAAAACCATACTGATCAACATAATGCAACATCCCCGTATAAACATCATAACACAGAAAATCAAACATGGAAGTCAGTTGAAAAGAGAAAAAATCAGTTTCGTGATATAAAAAGAGTCTGTACGTCAATAACGCAAGTAAAAACGTCAGGCCAGTCCGAGCACGTGGCAGGCATTAATCTATTTGCGGTGTTATCCAAGTGTGGCAGACAGTCCCGGGATAAACAGTTCGTTCCACTTGACCTCGTTGATATCCTAACAATGCTGAAATACAGCAGCTGCAAATGTTGTCTTTTTTTTGTGGTGGCCATGAGCATGAGCAGCTGAATTTATCCATAAATCTCAAGATGTCAATTCAGATCCTGCTGGAACTCCTTAAACTATCTTCTTCTTCACGTCTTCCTCTGCGAACTCCTTGTCTAAAACCAAAGGAACTAAATGAACCAAAGGAACTAAACTGTTAGTTATTATTTTTGCACATGTTCATTGTTCACATTTAAAATATTGACATATGAAGGTCTCAGAAAGCAATTGTTCAGTGAGCTTTAATCTCTAGGTGAGTAAAATATCCAAATGTTGATGACTTAATTAATAACCCCAATTTTTTGTATTTCACAATGTTGAATTATAAAATACCATCATAATGTGACGTACTAATGCCATGTACTTATATAAATACTGTCTGTTAAGAGTCTTTTAGCTTAGACTCAGTGAAAATCAGCTGCAAAGTAAAGCTTATTATTGTTAAACGTACCCATTAACAACAAAAATGACTAACCAGCACCCTCTAGTGGCAACTTGATAAAATAGGAATTTTGCTCCACCCAAATCAGGGTAAACGAAACTTAAAGGCTTGGTTTTCTTCAGACAAAGGACACGTAGTTCATTTGCAAGTCTACTGGGGAACGCACTGAAAGTGACTTGTAAGTAAACATTCTGTACTGGAAGATAAAAAGAGCATAATGGCAGAAAGAGCTCTTTTTAAAAGTTTCCTGAGCTGCCATGTGTGTTCAGAGACTTTCAGAGATCCTGTGTCTCTGAGCTGCAACCACAGCTTCTGTTCAAGCTGCCTGCAGAAATTCTGGGAACAAGCTGGAAACAAGAACTGTCCCATCTGTAAAAGATCATCGAAGGAAAATCCATCCATCAACTTCTCCCTCAAAGAACTTGCTGATTCGTTTGCCGGAAAGCAGAATGAAGCTTCGTACGAGATGGAAAAGGAGAAAGAGAATAAGGTGGTGTGTGAGAAACACTCAGAGGTTCCTTATTGGTTCTGTAAAGACGAGCAGAGAGCTGTGTGTCCTGTCTGTGAGTTTTCTCTCCACCAGAGTCACAAAGTGGTTCCTATAGAACAAGCAGTCAGTGAGCTGAAGGAGCAGCTGAGATCTGACTTAAAGTCTCTGCAGGACAAGAGGAACAAACACAAAGAGGTGGAGAAAACATACGAGGATGTGATTGAACACTCCAAGAAGCAGCTGTTGTCCACAGAGAGACAGATCAGAGCAGAGTTCAACAAGCTCCACCAGTTCCTGAAAGAGGAAGAGGAGTCCAGACTGGCAGCTCTGATGGAGGAAGAGGAGCAGAAGGGGAAGACTATCAGCAGAGAGATGAAGAGGATCCAGGAGCAGATCTCCTCTCTGTCAGACAGCATCTCTGCTGTTGAAGAAGACCTGCAGAAAGACAACGTGTCGTTCCTCAGCAGTTATAAAGCCACTCAGAGCAGAGCCAGAGGTCAGAGGTCACTGTCAGATCCACAGCTGGTCTCAGGAGCTCTGATAGATGTGGCCAAACACCTGGGCAACCTGTCCTTCAGAGTCTGGGAGAAGATGAAGGAGAAGGTCCACTTCAGTCCTGTCATTCTGGACCCAAACACTGCAAATAGATGGCTCTACGTGTCTGATGATCTGACCAGTGTGAGACATGGAGATGAATGGCAGCAGCTTCCTGATAATCCAGAGAGGAACAAGTATGTTGAAGTCTTTGGTTCTGAGGGCTTCAGCTCGGGGAAACACAGCTGGGAGGTGGAGGTGGGAGACCATCCTGACTGGTACCTGGGTTTGGTGAAAGAGTCCGTGGACAGGAACGGAGAGAGAGATGTTACCCCACAGTTTGGAATCTGGTGTTTGTGTTATGAAGATGGAAAATACACCGACGGCGACAGTAAGTCTATCTCGGTGAAGAAGAATCTCCAGAGGATCAGAGTCCAGCTGGACTACATCAGGGGGTTGGTGTCTTTCTATAACTCCGAAGACATGTCTCACATCTACACTTACAGAGACACTTTCACTGAGAAACTCTTCCCCTATTTCAGCGTGGGAGAAGCGGCTGATACCAAAATGACAGAGATCAAAATACGTGAAGCAGATGATGGTGAGATCTGACACACATGCTTCATGTTTCATTTTCTTTTACTGGATAGTTTTATTTCAGCAGGTTTTTAGAATTTTTGCACATTTTTTTTCAAATCATCTAAAATCTGGGTTTAAAAAACACTATTTTAGTTTTTTTTAAACAATGTGATAGAAACACAAAAACAAAGCCACCTTAAACGTATGGATCATGAAAGCTGCTTAAGCAAACATCTAGTGATGCAAAGGGAAAGTTTTTTTTTTTTTTTTTTAAATATTGTCAAAACATTTTTTACATTTCATCACATTTCAATGTCATATCTGTCAAAAATGTTTTTAGGGATGTAATGATCAGACTTTAACCGGCCAATAACAATTTCAGGTTTTCTTTGAGGTCTCAGCTTACTTTTAATCTTTTAAAACTGTAAACTTTTAAAACTGTACGTCCCTAAGGTCACGTGACCAAGGCATGCTGCTTGTGCAAAGCTAAACGGGCGGGGCTTGCTCCTCCCCTTTAGTTTTAGGTTGGACTCTAAAACTCAGCCTTTTATTATTACTTTTGGTTAACTGTGGATGCTTCATGTTTTTAGTTTTCTTCTGTACAGCACATTGTGGTATAATGCATCTTAAAATGTGGCATATAAATAAAGATTTACTTCCTTAACTTTACTTCCCCACGGATTCCAGTCTTGGGCAATTCAGATTTTTTTTCTTCCAAGAACCGAAACACAGAACATCATTATTTTTGCTTCAGCAACAAAACATGGAGCTTGCTGTGCTTTTAAAATGCCTTTTTTATGCCACTTAACTGTTCTGCCACTGGATGTAAGGCAGGCCTCCTCTCTTTCAGAGTTCAAGACTTTTCTTAAAATACATGTTTGCGGAAGCCTTTTGCACATCTATTTTTTTATTTTAATTTTTTACTATTTTTACTGTTTTCAACTATCTTGTTTTTCTGTGTTTTATTTTTCTATTTTAATTTTTGTTATTTTCAGTTTTGTATACAGCACTTTGTTTACCTTTGTTCTAATAAAGTGCTTTATGAATAAATATGGTTAAATGTTGAAGGTCACCTAAATATTTCTTTATATGACAACGCTAGCCTGAGTAAATACCAAAAGCTGTTATTAAATGATTGTTTCATAAAGTAAAATAAGGTAGTTAAAGCTAAACAAACCTGGCCCCATGTGAATAAAGTAACTTCCCCCTATTAACCGTAATATTTCAGGAAAGCTACCTAAAGGTTCGCCTGCTTTTCCCTTTTTGCATTCATGAGAGGTTTTAAGACCAAAACCACAGCTGGCGGAAAGGACAAAGACCCACTGAAGTATTTATAAAAACTAACAGAGTTTCTAAAACAAAATCATCATACTGGCCTTTAAACATGATGGTGGCAGTGTGATGGTCAGGGACTGAAATAAAGGCTTTAGAGTGAGTCTGGCCTGAAAGTCGATTGATATGGCAGCATTATTTTTTTAATAATTTATTTTAAATGTTTTATGATAGTTGTTGCTATACAGGGTGGAAAAAATGTGTTCTTTGGTTTAGGGGGGAATTACTTTTTGACACAGGGCCAGGATGGTTTGGATAGTTATTTTATTCTAACTCGGTGTCTTTGCCTGATGTTCAAATGTGTTTTTCAATTCTTTAAGTGTGACAGAAAAGCAGAAGTATTAGACATCCCTGACAAGGAAATTACTTTTTTACAGCACTGTACCAGTCTATGCATCTACAATGTTCCAATGCAGTTTATACGTTTGTTTTTTCATTTCAGATCCTGTTTTACTGTGTAGAATAAACGAATATCGTAGTTCAGATGATATTTAGATATTTTGTTATACTGATTAACGTGCTGTGTACATATAGTTTTCTTCATAAAGCGTTTTAAAACAGCATATTTCTACATATTTTCATCTTTTTATATCATAAATGTTCAAAATCTCAAACTTTATTTTTAGAAGAAGATTTCTTCCTTTGATGTGTTTCCTAAGTAGCTATATTTCTTTATTTCTCTTTGGCTTATATGTTTAAAGCCGTCGTGCTTTTTTGGAATGATTGTAGAGAAAGATTTAATAAACATTAACTAGATTTAGAGTGACATGTTGTCTCAGTGTGTATTTATTCTATATGCTGCTAGTAATAAGCGTCTAACCCGCAGTTTGTTGGTTTTTACAGACACAAGCAGACACTGAAGTTTCTATTTAAACTGCCGTTTTATTGATAACACCTTAACACATTTCCTTTGAAGTTAGAGAAACACGTGTAGCACGTAAGAGAACAGAGCAATAATCTGAGGAACCAGAGAGCTAGAGGATTAATATTATACAGAAGAAAGTCCGGCCGACAAATAAAGTAGACACAGGGATACTAGAAAGAGCCGGCTGCGGAGAAATGATCGAAGAAGGCTGGGAAACAGAGGGAGCGGGACAAAGAGAGAAAGATTCCCTAGGAGGAGAAACCGGCTCAGGGTTGTCAGAGCAGCTCGACTCTGCTGGAGGAAGAAGACGGCAGAAGTTCAGAGTGAACGTCGGTGGCGTCACTTCATCTCACGGACGCTTCGGCTGACAGGAGAGCAGCAGAGCTCAACCTGATCAGTAAAAAAACCTCCTCTGAGTTTAGAAGGTCTAAAATACTGTTGTAGCTTTAATGAATTGGATTGTCTCTGATCCAGCGTCTGGACTTGAAGCCTATTTCTGTAAAAGCTAAAATAAAATCTGTGCTTCATGAGTCACGACTGCTCCTCCCCTCCAGGAGACAACCGCTGCACTGACAACCCAGAGAACCCAGAGAAAAGCATGCAAAGTATCATCAACACGTCATCATCATCATCACCGACTTCATCATGGTCATCCTTAGTGCCACAGTCATGAGTATAATAATCCTTACCATATTAATCATCTTCATTATATCATCTGGAGACAAAAATAGTTATATGCACTTAAAAAGCTCAGAAAATAGAGAAAGGTCGAGTTTACCAGCATTCAGTAGAAAAATGAGAACCCAAATAAAAACACCAAAAAAACAAAGTGTCCTTTCGACTGTCATGCACGAAGATGAAAGCTACGCTGCCAGTAGCAGTGCTGTAATACTGTGAACTCCCTCGTTTTAAATATGAATCTTATTACAAGGCTAGAAACACACTAAGAGGAACAGAGGAACATCACCTTTGTACTGTACATGCTGCTATTTCTTCTTTTTTTTTGTCTGGAGACAGGGTTGGACAGTGACCTCTTTGTATTAAAATGTGTTCAAGTAGACAATGCAAACTCTCAGTGGTGAGAAAAAGGCTTCATCCGACAAAGTTCACCATCTTATAAAGAAAGTGTTGATGAAGCGGGACGGTTCACACACACAAAAAAACACGCCGTATAATATGAGTCTTAAAGTGTCCCACGTAAAACAGCTGAAAAACACGACGGGAGTCCGACTGTACTTCAATAAGAAAAATAAATCATTACATTATTACCTAAAGGTGCCTTTTAATTATTATGACTTGAAAACAAATGCTTTGACAATTTTTTTTAAATAGTCCGTTGAATATGTTGGTAATAAAAATACGTATTGATTAGGAAAATACCAAATATCTCAATCATTTTGTCATTATTTGCTGAAACACCTGAAATTATTAAACAAATTGATATGATTTTGGCATTAACTTTTAATTAACGGATTTTGCATCCAAATATCTAACTCACTGCATGTTGGCCAAATTAGGCGCGCTATCCCTTTAAGAACAGGTTTAACACGGAGCACATTTTCCTTTTGAACAACAGCAGACAGTACTTGCACAGTTGTACGAGTTGTACAATCGTAAAACAATTTAATAAGAAAAAAAAACAACAACAGAACAAAACACATTAAAAACATCTATTAAAATAAATAAATAAATACTCAACATAAATAAAAACCTGAGGACTGTTCACCAAACCGACTGCTGGGTCTCTCTGAAGTTCTTGCTCAGACCGAGCGGCGAGACAAAACGCGAAGGCAGCCGACGGTGGACGGAGAACGCTGGAGCTGATCGCGAGTCGAGCCTCCAATCAAACAAGTAATCAGTTTTCAGTGCTGCAAAGTCCGTCTGTTCTGCCCCTGCTGCCTCTGGCACGAGCACTTTATGTTGTGAAAAGGCTAATAACACTGTACACAAACCAAACACAGTGAAGTAAAAGCATAAAAAAACAACAAAGCATGAAAAACAAGTCCTGGGGAGGGGGGGAGTTGAAGGCCCTCTCTTTCAATTTCTCACAAACGCCTCCAGAACTTCTCCCCAGGCTTTTAAAAGAAAGCTTTAAGTCTACAAGCACATACGAATATATTGCACACCGTATTAAAAGGCCGACGGGACTGAAGCACCGAGCAAACACAGCCTTCATGATTCCTCACTGCTGCAGGTTGGAGTCTTAGTTTGTGGATGTGCTTCACTTGGAAAACGCAGCCGCAGCGCCAGCTCTCGGCTCTACATGAAAAGGTCACCGATCGGAAAGGATCCGTCACTCGGAGCTAAGCCTTCCTTTGTCACTTTCTGTTAAAGAAAAGGAACCTGCTGTTGGCTTCTAGGCAGCAGCGCCGATGCAGCGGGGTTAAAAATAACTCGGGCCGTTTTAAGAGGGAGCGCCGAGCTTCAAGCGGGGGCTCATCGGTCTCCAGGCAACAGCAGGAGACACCAGCGGAGCATCGCCGTGCGCTCGGAAAACACAAAGAACACCGAGCGGGTTGAGGATGAGTCACTGAGCTCCAGGTCCGACTAAAAACAGAGGGAGTGTCTCCTCCTAGTTTGACTCTTTAATCTAGAAGGATTTTTAAGATCGTAAAATGACTAAAATCAGCTCTTCTTGTGCATTTTTAAAACCCTGCTTTAGGTTTTGCAGCTGTGAGCGGCTGTAAGACGCGGATCGGAGCTCTTGATTGAGTGCAGGTCCGAACCAGGAGGGGAGGAAAGTTTTCTTCCTCAGACTTCAGCAAAGACTCTCTTCCTGCCACCAACACTGCAGCTGAGAAACAGCGGCGGGTTCCTCTGATTGGGCTCCGTTACCTGGAGTGGACCGTGAACGCTACGTCTCTACCTTAAACGACCACGCTTCACAAACACGCACATCATGTCAGCTCACCAACTTTCATCGGTTCAGACCTTCATCGGTTCATCTGAACGGTTCTTTTTCCCGCCTCACTTATTACAAACAACCTAGTGGGACTTTTACCAACGTGTTAGGATTTTCTCCAACACCCACATGGGCTCAAAACCATAAATCCAGCTCGAACACATTCCTACTGCAAACCTTTCCTCGGCTCAGTTATAATGATCAATTCCAGCTGGTAGTTTCGCTTTGCTGGAACAAAAATAATTTGTTTAACAGATCTCGTTAGACTGACCAACGGAAAAGTCTGAGAATCTGAACTGAAATGTAAACAAGGTAAATTGCTTCTATTTTGTTACTAGATGGTAGGACTAATCACCACCACAGTGGGAAAGAAAAAAAAAGTTTGTTTGGGTCAAGTTAAGCATTTCAGAGTCAAGATACTTTGCGGCATCTGTCAGGCATAGCGGTGGCAGCATCATGCTGTGGGACTGATTTGCTGCCAGTGATACACGTGCAAAAAGGAAGACTACGTCGAAATTTCTATACCTTCACCTCACATGAACTAGTGAGTGTTTGGATGGGACAACGATCCAAGACACAGATCAGAACTCAACAAAGTGGTTTAAATAAACTCTAAGCATTCTGCTAAGAACGCAAATCAAATATGGAGCCAGATTTACGTCAGAAGCTTGTTTGATGAGTATAAAAACAACTTGGTAGAGGTGCCACTTACTCGGGGCCATATAGCACATACTGGTGGGGTTGTATGCATAAATCTGAGCCTGTATGTATAATTTTGACCCTGTGTGTCGTAAGAGAAAATCCCCAGTAAAAATCCAGCTTGTGTACTCAGTCCTTGCTTCTAAAAATAATCAAAGGTGTGCCTTTTATAAACATTAGACACAGGAGAAGTAAAAGTTTAGAGTAATAAGTTCCAGCCCAAACTTGCCGACACCCATGACCCATGATGGCTGTATGTAAACTTCTGACTTCTGTGACATCGTACCCGACATTCGGAAGTGGCAGCCGTCAGAAACACCTCCGTCCAAGAAGCAACAACGGAGACCGGACGATAAAAAGTAAAAATGCTGAACCCGACAGAAAGCACGACTTCAGAACTACAGCCGACGCAGAAGCAGCAAATTATAAAAACGGCCGATTAACCCTTTTTTCCACTAAACAGCCACAGAAAAGGAAAAACAGCCACTGTTACTATGGGGGAGGGGGGGGGGAGAAAACATGCTTCCTTAAAAAGATAAAACAAACAAACAAAACAATTCCTTCAACTCTAAAAACCACTGGCATCAAGAAATCTGAATTATACAAATTACATATACAATTGCAAATGTGTAACAATGATAATCATACTATAGTAATGATAATTATAGATTTTACTTAAAACTTTACATACTGTATTTCCAGTGCAGTGTTTATGTCACACAGGTGCAGATTCACAGGAGGACAAGAGGGGTGGTGTCACAAAAGTGTCGCGGGGTTGGGAGAGAGACCGCAAAGAGGAGGAGTCACGCCCCGAATCAAACACCCAGCGAGCCGTAGAGGAGGAGAAGAAGAAGAAGGCGGCGGCGGGTGGGGAGCGGCTGAGCGATGAGAGGTGGCTGTCAAGGGCTCGTGTTGTGGATGCCGGTGTTGTAGCTGTAAAAGTAGAGGTGCATGCTGGGGGATGGAGGCTGGGAGTCCAGTGAGCGAGGGATTTTTATTTGTTCAGGCGTGACGAGCCATGTCCTCCTGGTCAACACTGGACGTGTTCCCTCCTCCTCCTCCTCCTCCTCCTCCTCCTCCTCGTCTTCTTCTCTCCAGCAGATCATTCCTGACAGACACAACTACAGGATTCAACCCCTAAAAGTGAGAACAGATGAACATCAGAGTTGCAGCTTTTACACTTTATCCTTTACAGAGATAACTTGCTGAGGTTTGGTCATGAGGAAAAGCCCATTGCTGCACTGACACGTCACAGACCTGCTGCAGTCTGGCATCAGGTCATCAGACTCCAGGAGGAAATACACCAGACGTGTTGCAGCGCGTAAGCGCATCAAAGCAGCATATGCACGTCCTACGCTTAGGTTAGCTCTTCATTTTAATCAGTCAATAAATGTACACTAGAAGCCTAATACAGGCGTCTTTACGCTGCGCGACGCCTACATTAGATTGAAGTTCTACTTTCAGACGCGTACACGCTCCTGTCTGGCAGGGAATCAACGGGAAAACAACATCCTGTGTCAAAGTTCACCTTCTAAAGTATCCCAAAGTAATAGTGGAGTTCGGCCACAAGGTGGTAGAAGTCACCTTTTTAAAGCTCTCTGCTCAAAGGCCACTCATCGGTCATATTGTACATCTCTGTATACTGCACATTTGTGGGGCAACTTTAAAAAAGCCAGTCTTCAAAGATTGAAGGTGGCCTATAATGACGCATTAAGACTTTTGTTAAACAAACGCAGATGGACCAGTGCTAGCGAACTGTTTGTATCTGCTCGTGTCAGCACTTTACCGGCTGTTTTAAGAAACATCTATCTATCTATCTATCTATCTATCTATCTATCTATCTATCTATCTATCTATCTATCTATCTATCTATCTATCTATCTATCTATCTATCTATCTATCTATCTATCTATCTATCTATCTATCTATCTATCTATCTATCTATCTATCTATCTATCTATCTATCTATCTATCTATCTATCTATCTATCTATCTATCTATCTATCTATCTATCTATCTATCTATCTATCTATCTATCTATCTATCTATCTATCTATCTATCTGCCTTTCCTCTCACAACACTTCGCCAACTAGGAGGAGAAGGAAGGCCAAGGCGCGCCTTCTACTTGGTGATCTGTCCATGTGGCAAAACTTCTGTTCTGAGCAGAAACTCGCAGCTGTGGAGCGTACTTTGCAGCGTCTGGTGTAAATTTATGCTTTTGAAAACACGCCTGTAAGATGCGCCGCTTACGTTACGCGGCCGGTGTATTTCCTGCTTAACTGTCAGGATTCCAGCTCACACAGGACTGACTTGTTCAAATCCAAATGCAAGTTTTTGAAATTGTACATTCCAGGCTCGTCTTTAGGCTCGTCTTATCATCACACACTAGCTACGTTTACATGGACAAAAGTAATCGGAAATAAAGTGCCGATCGCAATAAAAATGCGTCTGATTTTGTGATCGGATTAAGCTCAATGAAACTGTAATCCGAATCAGAGGGGTGGTTTATGCCGATTGATAATTCGATCAACGTGCATGTAAACGCTTGTCAGGCTCAAGTTATTTCGAATGTGGCAAACTGACCTGAGTGTGCATATACAACCCAAGTCAATGTGATGTATGTCTGCTTTGAGTGGCGGAAATACGTTGGGAAGCAAAACTATCGTTGTTCCCGATAAAGCTTTCTATTCGAAACTTTAAAAGAGCTCAAAATTATTATTTATTCAATAACGTTTCAACCGTAATTAGAAGCTGGGGCAAGTCCATAATACTGCTTTGTTTACTATTTTTTATTGTTCAGCAAAAACGGAAGTTCTTCTTCTTCTCTATTTTTTTTAGGGGAAATTTGATAACTGCGCATGTCAGAGTGGTTCTACTCTCTACCCAGGAGCAAATAAACACACATTATGATCGGATTAATTGACTGTGTGCCTATTTAAACAGTACAATCAGATTGTTTTTTAATCCAAATACATTTCAATCCGATCGTGAACATTTGTGCATGTAAACATAGCTACTGTTCAGCAGAGTTTTTTTTTTTTTTTAGCTGGCATCATTCCCCATCAGCTGGTTGGCTGCATCTCCTGGTTGTTGGGTAGTGGTGGCCCAGTGGCTTAGAGCAACGCGCCTTAATCTGTATTCATATAAATTCAATATAAAAGAAATTCAGAAAGAAATCCTTCCTTTAGAAAAATTAAAAATCACTGGTAAAACGATTGTTTTGTAGACCTTCTGTTACCAAATAAATGCATCAGAAATAAAAACTGCATTTTGAAAATCTTCAGGGTAATTGTTGCCACTGCAATGAACAAACGAACGGTTCGTACCTCACTGGAGAGGCGCAGCTGGCGCGCCCGAGCAGTGGAAGTGGATGTTCTGCCACTTGCTGTCTCTGCGATGCCAGACGCGCGTCTCCTCCGACTGGCTGGAGCGCGGCCGGCCCTGGTTGTCGACAAACTGAGTCAGCCGGATGTACGCGATGCAGGCGGCGTCCTCGCCGATCAGGTGGACGTGGGGGTTCAGGATGGTGGTGTGGATGGGCTTGTTGTTCTTAGCCAAGACTGGAACAAAGACATGGAGGAACGGGTCAGGAGGACTTTTTTTAATCCATCTCAGGGTGAAATCAACAGAAAAATTGAAGGCAAATAAAAACAGATATACTGACTTCATTCATAGTCTAATTTTTATGTCACCACAAACTTAAATGTACTTTATTTGCAAGAGTCGCAACCCTACCAAGACACGACAATCAGAAAGCCAGGGAAGTAAGGGACACAGCTAAAACAGTGGCCAAATGAGTCTAAAATGTAACTTTTAGTTAAATCATCCCCATAAGATGGTGGTGATGGACTCCTGCAGGGGGATTGTCTTCATCAAAGGAAGCAAGGACCTGAAAACTCATCAGTAGATGGGAAGATGTGTGACGCTAAATCATGGGAATCCTGAAAGAAAAGCTATTAGAGTCTGAAAAAGAGGGTTCACCTTCCAGCTGGACAGCAACAGTAAACATACAGCTATATTTTGGAATGGCCTAGTCAAAGGCCACACATAAATCCAACTGAGATTGTGTGGCAAGGCTTGAAAATTAAGGTTTACAGAGTCTCTCCATCCGATCCGACTGAGCTTGAAATCAAATACAAGCCACACTTTTCAGATATTTATACGTACACATCTTTTTATACATCTGGGCTTTTTCTTTTGCTGAGTTAATCTGTGTTGGTTGACGAAATAAAATCACAAATCCGTTCCAAAATGCAGCTGCATCAACATATAGTTCTGTAAGGCACTAAATGCTCGAGATTATTTGGTTCTATACATTAAAAATGAACACTTGTGCAAATAAATATATTTTTAAAATAATTTAGATGTTAAGAACAAAATTTGTTCTTTTGGGCTTTAAATTTAATGTAAAGCAAATCTTTTGACTTCATCATACTTTAACAAACTGATTCAGCCGATTCATTTTTGAAGCCAATACATTGACATTTTAAGGCACCATATGGTATATCACCCTAATTATTCTAATAAAGATCTGAGAAGTGATGTGAGAAAATCTTTGTTCTTGGGTAAAAGAAAAGAGGTATCGTGTAAAAGCTTCTTCCAATGTGGATAAATGGACTAAACGAGGTAAACACAGCCTCGTCCCCTTATCTAAACCCACCATGACGGCTGAGAAGAATCAACGGGAAACAGATATTTAGATCTTACGATTCTCAAAGTAGAATCTGTGGAAATCCATTCCCTCCACCAGGTTTCCCAACGCCTCCGGTTCAAACGAAGTCAGCCCAGGATCGCAGATCTTCCTGAAAAGAGAACAGCCGGGCTTCATTTAGATGCCAAATCGTGCAACGGATCCGAAACACACAAAAGAGCCCAGACTCACGCGTATGCGTCAAAGTCTCCGTTGTTGATGGCCTCGATCAGCTGTTCGGTGATCTTGATGATTTCTTGTTTGCGCGCTGCAGATGAAAAAAAAACAAAGACAGGTAAATCAAAAGGGAACCAATCACAGGAGCGGGACCGACGGAGGGAAGTTAGTTCAGTCACTCAAATACAACCAAATGCTCGAGCAGAGCCAACGCAGAATCATCGTAGTTATAGACAGTTACTTTGTTTTTACAGGATCGATGAGAAGAACTTCAAACCAGAGCAAAAGCTCACCAGCTTCCAGACGTTGATCCTGATCAAGGCACCTCCTCCAACACCATCACACACCAAGTCACCATTTTGTATTTAAAGACAAATTAAACCAAACAGCTTAAATCTGCAGTCAGTAGTAAACTACCTGCATAGAACCGACGAGCTTAACGAGGCTCAATAGCACCAAACCAACAGCATTTAGTCAACGTGATGCACAGAACACGCTCCTTTATCCACAGATGTTAAAGACATTAATGCACTGAAGTCCAAATTCATCCAATCATGTGCTCTGATTGGCTACCATGCAGCAACGGGGGCTGGTGCTGGGCTTAGTACTCACTCTGGGAGGAGGACAGGGAGGGACAGGAGGGGGAGTGGGAGGGAGGTGGGGGAGTGGTGTGTGCAGGTGGAGGGGCCGGCTTGGCACTGGGAGCCGGCGCCGAGGCGGCGTCGCCTTCGGGTGCGGCGGGCGGCGGCGCCCTGCGAACGCTGCTTACCAGGTCTGTGAGCCGGGACACTGGGGGGTGGGGGGGGGGAGGAGGGGGTCCAGGACGGATGGGCGGACGGACAAACGTGATAGAAAACAGATTAGAAACAATAAGATGGAAAAGAAAACAGAACAAAGATGAGAAAAAGGAAGCGGTGGGTAGATTTCTACAGTCAGATTCCATAAGTAGCTGTTTTGGTCCTTTCACAAATGAAATTAAATTCTCATTCATTAATCTGCTAAATGTGATTTTATTTCATTTATGAAGCTACTAATGATCACTGTGCTGCACGCCATGCATCCCTCAGAGGAGGATCAACAATAAAACTTTAGCTTAATGTAATATAGGTGCGATTTGCAGAAGAACAAAGAACATCTGGATAAAGCGAAGTTAACTAAAGAATTATTGTAAGAAAGTATTGTAAGCTACTTTGGGTTCTAGATTTGTTCATTTTATAGACAATGTATATTTTTATTACATTTTGTCTTTTCCCTCGTTAAGCCAACAAGGACATAATATCATAATAATTCTCGTCTGTGTCTCATTACTATCTACAATCATTTATCTTTTTAAGTATTTTTATATTTTACAGTTTTTTTTATTTTCTATAGCCTGCATCTTTGCTCTTGGAAGCTTTCTGCTTCCTCAGTTTTCTTGTTCGACATCCCTTATGACCCTGTTCAGCGATCTGTCCGAGCTTCACATCATGCAGCATCTTGGCATGGCATCAGAGGAACAGCAGATGCCAGCTGACTGAATATAACTAATTTAGAGGTCATTTACTGCTGGCTCCTGCCCACTTACTCTGCATGGGGACAACGGGGGTGTGTGGAGGGGAGGGGGCGGAGAGGACAGCGGGAGGCGGAGTGCTGGCTCTGCCTTCTCCGTCGGTAATGGGCCCTGAGCCCCTACGCACCGAGCCCAGCAGGTCAGCGAACCTCGCAGCAGCTGAATTTGGGAAGGGAGGAAGACGGAGGCGTTTGAATTGAAAAGCGACCCCCAGAATTTGACAAACTTCCTCATCGTGAGCAGTTATCATCATTAACATATCCTAAAAGCTGACTGACACCTTCTGTGTGATGTTCTGACAAAATTCATGCTTGGAAATGTGAGAAAAATAACACCAACACCAGACTTAAGGAGAACTATTGTTATTTTATTTAACTCCATAAGAGGGAGCAAAAGAGTCATTCTTAAAACAGAGAGGCGGAAGATTGAGAAAATTTTATCCTAAGCAATTTAGCGTTTTTATTCCATCGTTATTGCCATTAGTAAATGTTTTAAAAGCCTCGGAGTAAACTATAAAAATGCCGCTGACGTCGCTCCGCCGAAGTCAGGGGGAGCCTCTGGGATTTAGTGTTGCTAAACAGCAGCAGATGGATGCTTTTAATACATGCAAGGACCAAATGGAAAACACACACAAAAGAAACGTAGCCAGCTTCTAACTAGATGAGAGTGTGTGCATGTTACAGGCTGAGTCTGGCCGACCATGCTGACTTACAGTGCACAGCAGCTGAGGAGCCCTGACTGCTATCAGGCTGGGAACTTGTGCTGGACTGCGCCTTAAGCGAGCTGCTGTCTAAGCTCTTTCCTGACAACATCCACACACACAGGACGAGACCAAACACAAGGAAATCAAGAGATGCAATCCAGACGGATATCTTCCACCAGGGAGACGACAGAATCGTGAAATAATGAAAGCAGCGGCGACACGACACTATGGGGACTTGTGAGCATGTGAGGAACCCATTTCTGTCCTCACACTGAGAAACCAAAGCAGCTCCTCAGTTGAGACAGCGAATGTTGTCGTTATCTCAGTTAATGACTCGATTTGTGCCAGATTTACAGCAATGGCTCCTGCTGCTCCACGTGGGGCATTACTCAGCACAGAGCTAACGATCGATGACGACAACAGCGATGGCTGCGATAATGAGAAAGATCCCTCATAATGTTTGACTGTTTAATCAGCTGGAATACAGTGGCTGAACTTATCCACATTTAGTCTCGTTACAACCACAAAGTTTGTTTTTCTAATTTCATGTCACAGAGCGACACGAGGCGGTACAAAATTGTGGAAGGAAAATAATAAAGGAAGGGGGTCCTGGTAGAGCCTCGCCATTAATCAATGGGGATCCTGGACTGAAAGAGGCTGATCTGACTGAGAATGAGCTATTCTCAATAAATAAATAAATTAATTAATTAAACCGTTTGGTCTCCAGATGTGCAAAGCTGGTAGAAGCAAATCCCAAACGACTTGCCGCTGTGACTGAAACAAAAAGTAATTTCCTCAGAGAAGGTTACTACTAATGTACACCAAACTTTTCAGATTTCTACTTGTCACATATTTTAAAAGCCGTTAATCCTTTTTTTTTATCCCTTTACTATTATGCTTTTACTTTGTGGTGCTCTAACAAAAAAAATCCAAACAAGTCTGAGGTAACAAGTTGAAGATATGGAGTATTAATACTCCTGGCAAGGAATTAATTCATTAATGTGATTCTAAAATAGAAGGTAATAAAATAAGCTTTGTGACTTGGTCAGATCTTCACACTCTCATCTTCTAAGAGAAACATTAACATCAGAAACACAACAGCAAGAAACATCCAAGTGCACAGTGTTTGACTGACAGATAACTTGGAACAAGTCTGCAAATTACAATAAACTCAATAAACTTACTTCAAAACAACCAGTAAACAGAAAAAGGCTTCTGTCGCAAAACAAAGCAGCACAGAATGGAAGAGTCTAACAAGAGGCATATTAAGTATTGAGACTAATATAACAGAAATGCATTGAGGCCATTGAGGTGTTGGATTACAAAGCAGCTGTCCACCACTAACCTGACAAGACCCCACAAAGACCAAGAAGTCACGAAGCGTTCCAAACAAACACGGCAGCCCCCTCCTCCCGCTCTCACCTGACCGGGAGGCTTTCTCAGCACCGTCTCCCCTGTTTAAATCTCAAGATCCATAAAAGTGCCGTGTGAGACGAATGCCATCCAGGGGTGGCGCTAGCAGAGCGCCGTGTGTTCACCGCGTCGCCCCTCTGGGCGGTCCGTTTGGGTTTCCTGCCGCTAAAGCTAAATTTAGGTGGCCTCCCCCTTTTTTAGCCCCGACGTCCCTGCCAACGGTACCCCAAGCCTCCCAGGGGGGTGTGGTGGTAGGAGCCGTTTTGGAAGACAAGGACTTTCAGGACGACAAAGTATATCAACAATTCATCAGCATGTAGAGTACAGAAGGTAGAATAAGCACCGAAAGTGTCTGCATTGGTCCCTGTTTAAATGTTTTTAATATGGCCAGTGACATAAAATGTAAACTGGATGTTGGTAACAATCCGAGTTACGCACACATATACAAATGTCTCAGCAAATGTGTCCAAAAATGAAGTTATATGTTAGAAATTCAAATGAAACAGGGACTAGGTTTGAACATACAGTATGAGGAAAATTATGAGCTGAAAGGGATAAAAAGACAAAAATAAAACCACTGAAATATGTCAGTATTTAGAAAGCAAGTCAATATCAGCTGGTTTGATATCAACTGATGGCCTACAAGAAGGCTCCTTATCATCAGTAGAGCACAGAGTTGTACGATGGGTAAAAGCACAGAGACTTTCACACAAAAAGGTCTTACTTTGGGAAAACATACTAACGGCACCGGCTACTGTTGCTTTTCTGAACTCCTGATTGGTCCGTTGAGCGCCACTGGAGTCGTAATTTGGAAGTGGAAGGAACATAGCTGGTTTCCTGGGGTATAATACGATGTGGGAGACCCAGCTTGTGTCAGGTAGGCTCTTGCTCACAGTTAACATGAGAGCCTCGTGAGGGAGAGCCAGAGAAACGCTAGTCTGAAAGAAATTAAATTGGTGTTAAAGCCAAACACAAGTGCTGCAGGGTGGGAGTTTTTTCGTTTAAAACCAAATGATGCCACCTGCTTAAAGTCGGTAGATCAAGAGGACATACTTGCGTTATTATGCCATTATTATAATAGTTGAAAAAAGGTCTCCAAATAACAATGATTTTATCGTAATGATTTTTAGAAAAATGTACCGTCCAGCAACATGTCTTATCGTGACAGTGATTGACAGCATTGCACTTTAAAGGCCAGGTTTGGCATTCATCTGGATGTCTTACAAACAAGGCAGTCTATCAAAAAAAAAAATAGCAACTATAACTTAACTACAAACAAATGTAAAAATCGATCAGGCTTGCTCTGGAGTAAGCAGCTACGCTGGGCTTGGTAATATTAGAAAATCCTACGTTAAATGCATGTTAACTATGTGAGGAGAACATTCTAATACATTGTGCAGTCCTTAAGTTTATCAAGTTTCTGTGAGGGAGAAACCTCTGGCACATAGTTAATAAACGGCCTCAATGCATTGAGATTTTAAAGGAACCTACAGTTCCTTATACAGTAAAGTAGTGGCTGACAATGCTGGAGACAGTTCATGTTCTTGCCAGGTCTTTATGTTATTTTGTTTAGCAGAACAAAAAAAAAACACTTTTTTGCTTGAGTTGAAGATTTTAACTCAAAAATTGCTACCCACACAATAACATTAGCTTTTATTAAACCAGGAGAAAAACAACGCATTTGACTCCGTGTTGTATGATGAAAGTTCTGTGGGGGTTATGATGCAGATAAGGTCATATTGACTGACGAGTGCTTGGGGGGGGTCATCCCGCATGTTTGACTATTTCAGGAAAGATCTGGAAAGATTTTAACAATTACTGATGTTTTCGTGTCTTTAACCACGTGCTTTAGCTTATTGTCCCTAAAAACAGAGCTGATGGACAAATAGCACACCTTGAAATGAGGTGTTACTCTCCAAAGGCTGTAAAAAACCCAGACCAGTCCAAAAATCCAGAAAGACCTGACATCTTTTAACCAAAGCAATTACCTTTTTATTTTTTTACAGAAGATGGTAAAATAATAAACTTCTGCATCTGTTGTACAGGATTTTTTCCTTTTCTTTCCAACACTCGTTCAGCTTTCATGCAGTTCTCGTCTGTGGCTGCTGGGGAATTGGAAGATGGAAGTGCACATTCTGTTCTATGTGCTTGACACTGAAACGAAGCATCCATGACCCCATTTAGACACATTGTACTCAGCTGAGATGCTGAAAACGAGGCTGTTTAACTGTGCTGAACTCCACAGGCCAGAAAAACTCAGACACACCCACAACAGAGAGAGAGAGAGAGAGAGAGAAAAAAAAGAGAGGCTTGAAACAAAAGCGCAGTATGGAGTTATTTGCTAATATGCGCGCTATGTTCTGCACAGCCACAGCTGTGCCAGCTGAATATTCAGAGGGGCGTGTTGGTATTTTGAGGAACGGGTTGCTCGGGATCGTAGGTCCATCCAAACACGTTTGAGGAGAGTACAAACTGAAACAGATGTACAAGACATCTAACATTTTACAGCCCAGCGCTCACCTCTCAGACACGCCAACTATCACGCAGCAGGTGTCTAAGTGCATCATGACGAGGCAATGCAGTCGGGCTCCACCAGGGGTCAGTAAAATGTTAGCTTTCAGCTGATTTATGGCACAGCACAGACATTAGAAACACGTTTTTTTTCTTTCTTTTTGTGAAGAGTTCTCAACAGCTATAATGTGTTGCAGGGCGTTCGCGTGGGTGCCGACACACAAATAATAACAGAATAAGGATTCTCCACTCCTCCTTTTAAAATCAGCACATAAGCAGGAAACAATGCAGTGACAACAGAATATCACTCAGGGTTCCTGCACGTTTTAAAGTGCCAATTCCAGTTTACTGAGACCCAAATAAGCTGAGGTCCCTTTTCCGTTTTGGCCAATTAATTAGATGAGCTGCAGCTCTGGTTTTAAACAAAGAAAACTCAGCAAAAGCAGGGAGGGAAGGACAGACAAAAATGATTGGTCACATAAATAAAAAGGTGACAGATGGACAAACTGCTGAATGGATGGCGAGATGGATGAAAGGATAGAAGTATGGATAGATGGACAGCTGCTTGGACGGACAGAGGCATGCAAGGATGGATGACTGGACTGACTGGACTGATGGATGGATGGATATAGAGAGCGTGAGTAAAGTCTGTAAATATTTCTCCAATCTCTGTACATTTCGCCTCTGAGACTGAAAACATGACAGCCTTATAAACAGGAGAGGCTCAGAGGCTCCAGATTGTGGCAACAATCACAAACTGAACAGTTTCACAAAGAGACTATTTCTGTAACTAAACTGTCAGGAACGACAAATCTGCTCCTGTGAAAAACAAGACGCCCTGCTGCAAAACCAAAAAACGCCACCAGGCAAGAAAACAGACACAATAATAAGACTTTTTATTTCTGCTGCAGTTGTAAAACATGCTCATCTGTCTGATGGGATGTTCTTCATCACAAGCCTGCAGCTACACAAGTTGGCGGCGAGAAGAAACTGCTTCATGAAAAAAACAAGCGGTGCCTTGAAAACTTTTAAGAAATCTGTAGTTTTACTGTTTTTGCTTTTTTAGTTGCAGAGCACAGAGTCTAAGCTCTTCTCTGAGATTCATCTGGCTTAGAGCCGTTTGTATCTGTGAAGCCTTACCTTTCACATCCTCGTCCTCCACGGTGGTGTTGCTGCTGTCTGAGGATTCCTGGAGAGGAAAACAAATCACACAATCATTTTGTGCTCAAGCACAGCAGGGGATTCAGACTGTGCTAGATACACAGAAAAAAAAAGCACGCCACAAGGGGGGGGGGTAAACAAGGTAAATCTGCACAGGCAGAACACATGCCAGCAGGGGGGCACATCCTATCATGCCATGTTACGTTTTCACCCGAGAACATCTATTATATCAACATCTATTATATCAACACAAACCGACAAGACTCCTGTGCATGTTAGTCGGAATCAGCGTTAAAACCGAGCCATCAAACCAAAATGTCTTGACCTTAAAAACTTCCTGTTGGTGTTCATCAAAAAATGCTTTTTCCCCCTCCTTTCTTTAACTTTATGAAACTTAAACCAGAGGAGCCTTTTCCACCTTCCTCAGAGACAGAAGCAGACAGAGAAGCTTCTCGCAGGAAGATCGGCTGTCGTCCTGGGCAGAGCGGCACGCTGTTCGGATATATTTATGCACCTTGTCTGCCTTTCTGTCACTCCTTTCGCCAGAAGAGGAGTTTCTGATTTCCAATTAGCAGATTAAATGAGTCTAAATTCCCCTGCACGTCCAGGGGTGCTGAGAGACTCCATGACCTGATTAGTGAGAGCACACGTGCACCGGCGGCTTCAAGAGCACAAAAGTGGATTTTTATAGGCTTTAAAAGAGCAGCTGGTGACCCGAGGAGGAAAGAGCAAGAAGGAAGTAAACTGCATTTCTGTTCCTAAGAGGAGAGAACGAAGACTGAAACACTTGCTCAGCTCCCAATATCTGATCACACCTTCTGTGTGTTCTTTTCCACTTTTTTTTAATTTTCTTACTCGCATATTCATTATGCAGCTTATCAGCCATCTCATCAGCAACTTTATTAGGATCCTTAGATGTCAGATTGACTTTAGTATTAAAAAATGAATATACTATTGGTTTAAAAGGTTCTACATGGTTCAGAAATACCCGGGATCTACAGAAATAATTAGTATTCCACTCTAAACCAAAGGGGTGTGGAAAATAAATTGGTTTCAATCAACCTTGGGTTAATATTTCCTCTGTGTATGGATCACAAGTCTGTAAAAAGTGTTAAAACACACCAGGCATAAATCATGCCTGGGTGGAAATGATTTTTTCTTCTGCAAACCCATGCAGATCCATGCACAACTTCCCACTACATAATGTTCAAAAACACATTTTCTGTTTTAAATACTATCAGAAGTTACATAAGCAGAGACATCTACAAACATACGAGTACGTTTACCTACAATACAGACTTTACACAAGAGTTAAGAATCTGATACATCTTTGTCATACATAAAGATAAACCTCACTGCTGGTTGTTTGGCAACAAAGGTTTAAAGAGAGGTTGGGATATAAAACTTTCACTCAACTAAATATCAAGGTTTTCCTGCTCTTTCCAAACCAAGAAACCTTTTTTGTTTAATTATATTTCCCATTTCTTCATCTGAGCATGCTGAGGAGACAATTAACAAGTCATGACAGCAGTCTACTTTAAAAACAAACGCTATTTGTCTCTAATATAACCAGATCAACAAGGACCTGACAAATAATCATGGGAAAAGTGTTTTTTTTCTATTTTCTCTGGTGAATATGTTTATTGTACTCAGCATTACATGGATGAACTCAAGACATCTGCACATTTCGCCACTGAATTTTCCAATTAGGTTCCATCTAGATTCAGCATTGTGGATCAGACACAGTCGGTAAAAACTGTTGCATTTGTACTAAACACAAAAACCGGATCTTATATTCTATGAGTTATATGACAAGCCAACGTTTTTCCAGGTTACAAGAACAGACAATATAGTGCACTTTGATACAAAGCTATCAGATCAAAGTACTATTAGTGATTAACGTTTTGACCATTTTTAAAAACAAATGCAGCCCTTTGTACATTTAATTATCAACTGCTCATCTCCAAGATGAGAAAAAAAATCAGCAGTCCATTTTTGTTCCTGATAAGAACAGGCTCATTTCAATCAAAATAATATAAAAAAGTTACTTCAGCTGAAAAAATGCAGCTCAAAATGTAAATCTCATATATAAATTCATTACACACAGAGTGATTTATTTCAAGGGTTTATTACAGTTAATTTTTATGTTTGACATCGTTCGCAACAATAAGCCACAACAGAAAAAAAAAATCACTGCTGGATCTTTTCATACTGCTGTTTTCAAGGATATAAATAGAAAGTTGAGTGGAAGAAAAAAGTGCGGTAGGTGCACAAGAGATAGGCCAACTGCAGTCTGGAAACGCTGTGAAGCGAAACCCACAAAGAGTTGGAGAAAATTTACAAGATGTGGACCGCAGCTGGAAAAAAGAGCTTCTAGAGCCAGCGCCCATTGACGTATCCAGGACACGGGCTACAGCTGTTGCATTATTTGTGTTGAGCCACTCCTGAGCAGAGACAGTGTCAGAAGACTCACATGGGCTAAATGGAAAAAGAAACTAGACTGTAGCTCAGTGGTCACAAGTCCTCCCTTTGGACCGAATTTTGCATTTCATTGTGAAATGAAGTTCTCAGAGACTGGAGGGACAGCAGAGAGGTTGCTGGAGGCCTATTGAGGCTTTTACAGTCACTGAGGAATTGAGGAGCCATGTCCTCTGCTGGTGTTGCTCCATTGTGCTATATCTAACCCAAAGTAAGCGAAACTGTCTGGCAGGAAATTTTGGACTGCTCCATTCTTACGTTTACTGACGAGCTTGATGGAGATGCTGATTTTATTTTTCAGCAGGATTTGGTCACTGTCCACACTGCCAAAAGTACCAATAGCTGCTTTAAAGACCGTGGTACTATTGTGCTAAATTGGCCAGAAAACCGATGGGTTTTGTTACAACAGGCGACAATACAGACAGAATGCAGCGTTAAAGCAGCGGCGGCTCATAACACCTCGCCGGCTGCACAAGCTGATGTCCTCCATATCACGCTGCACTGATGCAGTTTTTCATGCAAAAGGAGCCCTGACCAAATACTGATAGCATATACTGCACAGTGCATGGACATACTCTTTAATAAGCATACATTTCTGGTGTTAAAAAGCTTTTTCTAATTATTCTTAAGTAATTCTCTAAGTTTCTGAGAAACTACGCTCTGGGTTTTTATTTAGTATAACCCATAAAGCAAAACGAACAGAAACAAACACTTTAAATATGCATTACTCTGTGTGTGATCAATTTATAAATCGGCACATTTTAGCTTTTTTACTGAATTACAGAAATTAACTTTTCAATTACATTCTAATTTATTCCGACACACCTGTATGTAGGAAACACATTCATGAGGAAGTTTGGGGCAAAAAGCAGTTCCTGAACTAAAAGCCAGGCAGGAGCACATCCTATTTCGTCACTAAGCAGAACTTCATGATAGAGGAGATTAACAAGAGAGTTCCTCAGCAGCTCCTCCTGCTGTTGGACCGCTGTCCTTGAAAACTGGTGTGCAGAGGTAAGAAACACTTGTTAGCCAATCTAAACCACTCTTTTCACAGCACAACATGGATCTGATTAGTTCAATATCTGCCACACACAGACACATGAACACTATATCCACAGGCGATGCAATGCTGCACTCACACGGATGCATGTCGGAAAAATGTAACAAAGACAGGAGAGGGAAGAGGAGCAGAACAGAGAAAAAGGATGAGGAGGTCAGGACTTAGGAATGGAGAATACCTTTGTCCCGTCCACCGGATTATGGATGACAGTTGTCTGAGGTTCCTGGAAGAATAGGAGGGTGGGTGGAAGAAGATGGAAGAAAAGTGGTAAAAAAAAAAAGAAAGAACAGAATTTGAGAAAAATGTAGATAGAAATGGACATAGTACAGAAAAAAAGAAGAAACGGAGAGAAGAATGCTGGATGAACAGAAAGTGCTTGGAAGTACTGGTGGAAGAGATGGGGGTAGAACCCTCCAGCAGAGCGACAGAGTGGGTGGATGAGCTGAAAACTGTAATTTGGAGTCAGCTCTGCTCCCTGCAGACAATCGAACGAAGAACAAAGACAATCATCTAAACAAATAGTTTGAAATCTACACGTCAAACTATTTTTTTTGACTTCGAAGAACACTCTACACGGACCTACCCAAAAGAAATTCTGTGCAAATAAAGATTTCACCACAACATGCATAATAAAATAAAACACACCGTGTCCTTTTTTTAACCTGAACTTAGCCTGACTCGGCTGTACAAGAGCGATAACCTACATGCATAATTCTGGGCTGCCCTCCATGTTCTCGATGGTACAAACACGAACTGAATCATGTCAGTCGTGAGAAATCAAAAAGGGAAGAATAAGCCAGCACACGTATATTATTGATGACGTGTACTGTGACATAGATCTCACGAGGGGTTGGCAAACCCCACACAATAACCCCCAGGATAGAAAAAGGTCAAGCTGCTCTGTCACCCTCGCCTCGACGGAGAGGATGCACCAGAGAGAACCGTCACTTCAGGACTACGATTGGAAAACAAATAATCCAGAAATGCCGGTTTCTTCGTTGGGATTGAGTGCCCCCAGTCGGGCCTTTGCTGATGCAGGATGCCACAACCAAAAGCTGAAGACTCTGATTACAGATCACACTGCTTGGTTTGAGTTTGACTCATGGCTCCTTTTACCAGTTCTTCACATCTGTGACTTAGAGTCCGACACCATTCCCCCGCTTATTTCAGCGGGCTCTGATCCCTGGTGACTCCAGCCGTTTCGCAGATATTCCCCCCCCCCCTTTTCCACAGCTGTTCTCAGTCTTCACTCAACCTACAGTAAGTCAGAACCCATCAGCGCCCGCCATATCCTCCGCAGCGCCCCGCTCCCTGCGGGAAGTGACACCTCCGTGATGACCAATCATCAGCTGTCTCTCTCTGTGATGCTCCTGGTGTTGCCTAGGAAACCATCTCCTAGGGAAACAGGCGCTGATGGCAACTCAGATGGCGATGAGTGAGAACAAAGGACCTGGGGTGCACATTAGGTGGGCGTGACTGCTGATGGCAGGGTATCATCCGACGGGGGAAATGAGCGCCGCTGACCTCACTTTGGTTCAATTGAAATGATTCGTTTTAATTGGACAGGAGGCACAAAAACAAAACAGAATTTGCTTAAATATATTAATAACCTCCCAAATTCCTTCACCTGCCCCAACAGCTTCCAGGTCAAGATGATTAGGGTTAGCAGTCTGCTGATGAGAATGATTCAACACGTTTAAAGACTAAAGACCGACTCGCCCGAGTCCCTGGCAGCGTGAAGCAGATCCCAGCCTCCCTCCCACTCTCAGCTCCCTTCAAGGATCAGAGATTCTGTCTGTTCTACTGAACGGCTCCAGTGCACATTTGTAAAGAAGCGCATAAATGTAACCCTTTCCTTAAACTGTCTTCACATGAGCTGAACAGCGCATAAGTGAAGTTCACGAGCGAGCACACAGCCAGAGCGGCTGGTTTAGAAACCTAGTCGTGTGGCTGCACGTGTTGCTTTTTACTCCACAGAGTTATAGGTTATTATTACATGCTCAGCTGTGTTACATGTCACAGTTAGTGAGATCATGAGAGCGGCATCTGGAGCTACGTTTCCATCCATTTATAACTGTGGCCCGAGGGTACGAGGATATATAAACTGCCTTGCAAATGTGTTCCGAAAGTAATTTGAATGGATGTATAATTAGTGCTTTTAGAAATGTGGAATTAAAAGAATAAAAAACCCAAATTTAATCTGAATTTATAACACAAACGCTGAGTTTGTGCAATTTCACACGAAGACTTAAGAACAGAACACAATTTCTAAAACATTTTGTTCTTATGGGCTTGTAAGCGAGCAGAACAAAGTGTACTTTTAAGTTTTCATGAAGGCTAATTGATGCATGTTTGAAATCGTCCGATCCGAAGGAAGCGGCCTTTGTAATCTGACAGTTTTCAATCTTTAAGAAGACATTGGTGGAGAAAAACTAAAGTTTAAAATTCCCAATAAAAAAATGCAAAGCTTTGTGTAGTTTTGGCAAAAAGAAAATTATTCCCCTTCTGAAGCTGAAGACGTTTCACTGCATGGGCTAATTAATGGGAACAAGGTGCAGCTGGGTTTTAAAAACAATTTTCCATCAACCTGGTTCCTACAATTAAAAGTGGCTTTTAATAAAACGAGGAAGTACAACAGTGACTTGAGTTTTTACTACACCAAAAACAGTTTAAAACAACAAAGACTGGGATACTCTACCTCTACATGTCCACATGCCTCAGACCATAAAATAATCTAAATATATAAAAACAAAAATAATTTCTTTTCCTGGACCTTTGACTGACACGTTAAATTGCTCTAAGAAATCTTAACACTGCTGTGTTTTATTTATTCTTATTACAGTTTCAATCTATTTCTATTTTATGATTGTTGGTCGCTGTTTCATAAACAAATTTGACATTGAGATTTTATTTTAGATGACTGTGACTTCGCAACTCATCTCAATACCTGAGAAATACGTTTTTTTTTACCTGAAAGAAAATTATTAGTAAATCCCTTTTAATGCGTTCCATGTATGAATATAAGAAGTACGTTTTTATAAGAAGCAACATAACTATAGCTGTTTTTTTTTCATTTTAAATGAAAACAATGAAAACCTGTTCAAAAGTACAGAGGGTTATCATTCCACAAGAACCTAATTTCTGTCGTTGACTTGTTAGATCAGAAACCTTACATGTATAGCAGCTTTTAAGATAAACACAAAGTGCTTCACAATCACCAACAAGGAATAAAAATCAAGATAAATTAATAAACATCTGATTTAAAAAAAGCTGTTTTTAACCAGCTTTTAAAAAGAGATTACATAATTAACCAATCTCAAGACCAAAGGAAGACAGCTCCATTGGCTTGAGGCCACTGAACAAAACGCCTTTTCTGTTTTACAACATAATTAGGTGCCAAAGAACCCGCCCGTCGTTAAACAGGGGTGGAGGCCTCTGGGTCCAATTGTCCCCATCTTACAATGCTGCAAGCATGACTCAGGCCCCTGGGAGCAACAAGCAGCGATCAGAGCACGAATGATCGGTTTTATAGGTCCTCTTTAGCGTGTGAACAACCAGTTTTGATTGTCACCATTGAACTTGTTGATCCACAATGCAAAGGCACCGCTTATAGGGCCGAGTTCACCTACAGCAGTAGAGACTGAAGAAGTCTGTTGGAGAAGAGACGACCTGGATTATTCAGATGCATCAGGACATGTTGTCTCCTTTGCTCTGGTCACAGGACCTCAGGGACCTGCCAGGGACAAATGGATGCAGAAGTCCTTCGCTTCGGTCCAGAACTGTCCAAATCGGTTCATGAATCAAACTGTGTCGACATCCAGAGGCTGCTGTTAATGGCTTAGTATTTTTAATGTGTACGTCCCTTTTTATTTTATTTTTATTCCTCAGAGGTTACAGGATACATTGTTATGAATCCCCATTGGGGATCATAAAGTTTTCTGAATCTTAATCTGAAATGTAACAGGTTAATATTTTAGAAATGGTAGCTGATAATAGGCATAAAGGTGGATGTGTAAATATAGCAGGAGGAAAAGCAAACACATAAAAATTTAAAGTCTTCTACATAATCCTTCATGTTCCTCAACATACAAGCTTCCATTTAAACCCATCGGATGTGAAACAAACCACTGAGGCGTTATTTCACCGACGTCTGTGTAACTTTGGATTTACAGGAAAGGGAACGGTTTTGGTACCAGAGGAACAGGGTAAATAACCCTGACAAGTCCCTGCAGGCGATCAGCGTCCAGTCCTTTTAAGAAACCGTCCGCAGACGGGTAAAATGCCACGGCAGCACAACACCAACCTGGGTGCAAGTCGCACAGCGTCCCCACCTGCCACAGGGAGCCGTCTCCTGACACTACCTGCTGATCTGAAACCTAAGCAGCCCCAGCGGGCGACGCAGAGCTCACCAAAGATTACCTGCAGCTCACAGACCCACAGAGAAGTAAACACTGGCAGTGGGGTGAAGACAGAGGCACAGACACATACAGGTGAAGGGAGGCTGGGAGGTAAATACCAGAGCAGGTGAAGGGATGTTTCCTTTGGGACTGGTGACTATGCTGTTTTTGGTGCTGTTTGTCTGGGGCTGTGCAGGAAAGGAGAGGAAAAGGGAGGAGACACAACAAGAGTGTTAACAACAGCAAGAGGGTGTGTCCATGCAGGTGTTTGTGTGCGCTTCTTCATTGGACCCGTATGGACTAACTCCAAGCATTGTGACCTGAGATTGGTGAGATGGCAGCTATATGTGACTTTTTAAAATTTACTTAGACTTATAGCACTGTGAAGACGTCTCCAGTCATTAATTTTGCTCCCAAGGAGCCAGACTTTCTTGTAGGTAATATTTTAAATTCATCTGAATCAACTTTTCTTCATGCTTGCAGAAGCTCTTTGTGCAGTTCTAAGTGCTGCAAACTAGCTCACACTATAACCACCATGATACAGGCATGCTATTGTGTCTGTCCCTATCAAATAAATCTCATAAATAATAAATAAAAAGCTGAGGCTTTTTCACTCATTTTTAAAAATTGTGAAGTGTTTTTTTTGTCTGTTTCCAACTTTTTAGGACTTAAACTTATCAAAGAAACAGCGTGTTCTTAGATGCACTTTGCTTGGACAAAGCTAAATTGTTGCTGTATTAAAGCTAGTTGAATCTCTTTAGAGAAGCAACTTTAAACGGGATCTGTAAGGTCTTTGGTAGTAAAAGTGTGCCATAAACACAACATATTCCAATTTCTTTATTTAATTATTTGCAAAATCCAATGGACAATCTTATTTGAGCACCAATAAGGTGATTCCCAGTGAGCTTCTCGCTGAAAACCCACCATCCAGTAAATAATCAGTCTTAGGATGACGTACATCATCTCTCATCATTGCTGGATTTTTATTACTTCCTTAAAGACGCACCTGTACGAGACGGTTCTTCTGTCTCTAAATACTTTTTACTCCTTACACACTTTTGTCCTCTACTTGTCCAAATTCCTAGTTTTGTTAAGTAGATCTGCAAAATATGATGACGTTTGTCAGGTGCAATGACTTAATAAAAAGTGAGTGAAAAAGCAATAAAAGTGGAAACAAAGTGATCAGAAGACCTACACAAAGTAAATTAAAGAGGTTTTACATTACTTTACCACAGGAGACAATAAACGTGTAGGGTGTTTAGCAGATTTACAAGTTAGCAGATGTAACCTGTTTTTTTTCTCTATAAAGTTTTTTACCCCATGTGTTATGAAAATCTCCATCTAAAGAGATGGATCATAATTATATTTGAATGACCTCACAAGCATAGCAGGATAGAAATAGGTGGATATCATATACAGCGTGGGGGCCGGGAAGTAGGAGGGACAAACAGTGAAGTTAATAGTTATCTGTCAAAACTGATCTGTTCATTGTAAGAAGTAAAATAACGAGGGTTGGTAATGTGTGACATCATCTAACTGTCACCATTGATGCCCCCTGTTAAGGGTTACACATAGCAACCGTTCAACAATACACTTTGATCAAATGCTCTTTAGAAGGCCGCATATCAAAGAGCCTTTAAAGATCCCTCTGATCACAGCGGCTCGGCATCACATCTACATTAAACCTGTTGGGAGAAAAAAAAAAAACGTCAACTTGAAATTGCTAAGTGGGGCGAAACGCTGGGATTGGAAGTGAATCATCAAAGTGAGTCACTTTTAGAAAGTCAGCTCCCATTACATAAAATCTTAACCATGCGAATCTGCTCCACCTCAGCAGTTCCTACTCATCGGTGCGGGGTCAAACGGGGTCACTGGCTACTTAATGCCAAGAATCCCGCCATGTAGGAGTGAAGATTTTAAAAGGGAGGGGAAGAAACCTTTTAGAAAGTAGGCTAAGTTCCACATAGCTCCAATCTGACCGAGGTAATAATAACCTTTGGTCTTGATTTTAACAGAGGTATTATGAAATAAAGATTTAATGACACTTTTAATTCATATTCAGGTGTGCTGAATCAGAGATTTATAGCATAGTATCTAAATTAATGGATAAAAGTAGTGTGTGTGTGTGTGTGTGTGTCTGTGTTAATGTGCTAGCCATAATATGACATTTATACACCAGTGAATTTAAACAGGAGAGGAAAGTAGGAGAGAGCAGGTCAGCACGCAGAGGCAGAACAAAATAAATAAATAAAATAAAATACTGAACAGCCAACAAAATAAATAAAAAATATTCACATGCAGTAAACTCAGACTCAGTCATTCCCAGACAAACTCCTCCTCACACACCGACCTCACATCAACCAAACCCGTCTTCGTCTGTCAAACCACACAGGAAACATGATTCCTCATCAGAGCAACAACGAGGGAGGAAGGCGATCAGCTCCGCCGCCATCAGCGCTTCCATCATACCATGTCGGTGGGCCAAGACCTTCTTCATGGCATTTGGAAAAAGCTCACGACAGCCTGAATCAATTATGTTCTTTGTGGTCATATCGGAGACCACAGGAAGATTTATCAGAAGAGCAGAAACAAAGAAAGTTGTTGAGAAGGTACCAAACGTGGTTCTGGAAGATAAGTAAGATGAAGGGTAGGGGTGAAATCCACAGACGGCTTCCCAGGTGGTAAAGGAGAGCCACTGGGAGAAGAAAGGAAGAAAAGGTCTGGAAAAGTCAACGAGGAGAAGTTAAATACTCTTCCAGATTACGTACATCACTGATTTGGTTTGAGCTGTTGTTTTGTAAAAGAGAGATGTTATTTATAAAGGTATCACACTTGAACGCAGGTGAAAGTGCTGAAACTACTTATATATATATATATATATATATATATATATATATATATATATATATATATATATATATATATATACTTTAGAATTTTACAAGTCATTTTATGTCCAGGTCGAGTTTAAATCCTCTAATCAGAGGAATTCATTAAATTCATGCAATCTCTTGTGTTTATAAAATTACATTGTTCTTGGTTCTGAATTCAAAGCAGGTTTTTAATTTACCTCATGAACAGCGAACGCGTCTTTTTAGAACATGTCATTCAATGGTTTAAGAGATAGTTATAAAAAGTTTTGACTTATTTTTTTTTTAAATTACAATAATGTTAACATTTTTTTTAACCTAATTACAAATATAATAAACACACGCAACAAACAACGTCTTTTAATACAGAGCTCAGTTAGAAGAAAATCTGACTTCTACAGCTAACATGAACAGATTATTACAAACCTCTAATATCCCACAGTCTGTGAACGTGCCTAAGATAAAGGCTGTGTACAAGACTTGAGTCCCGGGTCCAGAGCCCAAGTCCAGTTCTGAGTCTTTAGAGTTTGATTCCAAGTAAAGTCCCCAAGTCTCACCCCTTCAGAGGGAGTCTAAGCCTAGTCTGAAATCTTTAGTGTACGGAGCTGAGCCTCGTCTCAAGTCTTTAGGGAACAAATCCTCATCATTTCCTAATCCTATAGTGCAAGTCCAAGTCAAGCCTTTGAGTGTCTAAAGCTCGAGAACAAGTCTAATCTTTTAATGACTCAAGTAACATTTGAGTCCAAGTCTCAGTTAGGGTCCCCATCTATAATGTAGACATCTTTTTAATAACCTGAATAGCCCTGAGTCAGTATCAAAAGGACAAAGACTTTTTTTAAACGTTTTCCTTCCAGAATGCTGTGCTTCTTCTTGGATTAATTTAGGGAACAATAATGAATGGGTTGGTTTGTAGAATAATCCTTTATAATTAATTTATCAAAGTTGATGAAAAAAGGGGAATCTGTATTTTAGTGGTAAATTCACCAATGAGAAATGGCACCTGCTGCAACTCAGAAGCAGCATTCAAAAGTGCATCATTTCCTATTTCACTAACAGCTAGAATATAAACTTTGTAATTTATGCTACCAAACAGAATGGAAGTGAGATGGATAAAGCAAATGAAAGTCAATCAAACAGTATGAACAAAAAAAAACAAGCTCAGATGCGTAATTAGGATGCTCACCATGTACTGGATAGTCGAGCTGGACTTGCGTTTCTGTCCTCAGGCAATTGATGGGATGGATTTATTGATGGTTGTGCAGATAAAAGAAGAGGTTGGGAGAACACAAAACAAGCAATGGTGACGACTGAAGTACAAACACAACGTCTGCCGACTAAAAAAAAGGAAGTCGCAGTCAGGAAGAAAAGACGTCTTTAGAGAAGTCTTTAAAGATTGCAAAAGGATGGTGGTGCGAGCAAGAAAACGAATGACATGGGGAAAAGACACACGAGAAAGAAGTTTGCGAAACGGTTGCAAAAAACGTGACGCTCTCTTTAAACACCATCACGAGCAACAAGAAACAAAATGGCACTTTGAAAAGTGATTAGAAATTTAACAAAAGTCAATAGAGACTGAACCAATTCTAGGTCATTTGGCAATAAATATAGTTACAGTCTGAATAACCGACCAACACTGTTTTAATTGCTGAATGATGTGGTTTTAATTGGTAACTGGCAGCATAGGAGGCTGAAGGTGGTGGGTAACTGGTGCCAAACAGAGACCGCCGGGACGCACCGGACAGGTGCTGCAGCTGAGAAGCGCCGGGTGCCGTTACGCATTAATGAACCAGACGGGAGAGAAAGCTGGAGAGTGGAAAACAATGAGAGGAGGCCGCAAAAAAAAAAACACGAGGAGGAAGGAAGGAGAATCGAGACAAGGGAGGAGAAATTGAGGAAAGCGGGGACATCGGCAAATGAAGGGGACGGCTTTAGAAATGCTTCGGGGCGAGTGTGTGGGGAGCCTGTTGCTAGGCGATGAGTGCGCCGCGCTGGAAGTGAGAGTCTATTTCTGTCGTCTGAGTTTCCAGGGTCCAGACCGCCAGCTATTCCTGGAACCGGAGTCACATTCCCTGCTGAACCGAACAAGCAGGGAGGAAGAGGAGGGAAGGGGGGGGGGGGTTCACGCACGCAAACTCACGTACTACACACTCACCTGCACGGACACCCACGCTTACACACTCTCCATGTGCAGGCATGCTCACACCCACATTTTCACTTTCAGGCTTTATTGCTTTTTTTTTTTTTTTACTTGCAAACTAGACGTACTGACAAACGCACACCTGAGACGTAAATGTGCAAAACTCCAGCGTAACTGAACAGTATGTTCCATGCTTCGGCGTCATGCATGCGGACGCACTGATGGAAGCGCTGCGTGGGACGTGTTACTGCAGAGTGTCTCCGTGAGCGTGGGATGGTGAGATGTCTTGGTTAAGGGATGAGAGGGAAGGTGGGGTTAATGACCAGATGGGGTGAGGAGGAAGAGGAAGCAGTGACAGAGGAGGAGGAAGAGGCCAAGATGGTGGAATGAGAGCAAGAGGAAGTGATGAGATGAGGAGGGCTAACAGATGGTTACATTCAATAATGAGGATGCAGATAATGGTGGATCAAAATAAAGGGGGACTGTTGGAAGGATGTACTACTGGAAGCCTGTGGGCTGGCAAGCAGCGTGCAAGAGCCTCAACACAACAGACGTGTATCCAGACAAGAGCTGTTAATAAATAAGAAAAACTGCCTGATATGAAAAGTCACAAGCCCTTGTTTGGATGCACACAAGTGAAAGATGAGTCCCAAAAATCCAGCATCTATCACAAGAAAAAAAAAACAAACAATAAAGCTGTTTGACAAAAAAAGGAAGCAAGCCAAAAAAAAATTAAAACAAATCAGCAAGCGGAAGAGGAGACAGACTGCGTAGCAAAGATAAAGAAAGAGAAAGAGAGATTGAAAAGAGTGAGGGAGATAATGAACTCCTACCTTAACATCTGCCTTTTTGTTGAGCAAGGTCTTGGCTGCTGCAAATACAAAATGTAAGGAAAACAACAGTTAAACATTCAGCGTTTAGAGTCGATTTTACTCGGTTTCATCTGTGGATTACAATGAAGCCTTCGAAGAAAACATTCATTGCATTTTCTAAAGATATATCTGTTCTTAACTCAGCTTTGTAGTTGAACTGCACAATATACTGAATATAAAATACAAAGGACTGCTTGGATGCAGGAAAAAAGTATAGATTTTGCAAGTTGGATGGACTTCTGCTGTACTACATGCCCACACCTGGTCTAGATCTTGGTGACATAGAGGCTAAAGCTTGGGGAAGTGGTGGGAGTATAGTGATAAAGGAAAATGTAGATGTAAGAAAAAAGTGGGTTAATCGCAGCCACATTCACATTTTCTTAATATTGTCCAGCCCAACTTTGTAGTCAAATCCTTTATTCTTAAATAATTAGCAGCGGAGCATTAGTTAGACAGACAAAAAGCACCGATCGTCTGGGTCCTATTTTTGCGGCAAAGTGACACTTTCTAGATAACACATCACACCTACCTTCAATTTCCAGCACCGTTTTAAGTTAGTGACTCATTTTAGCGTCATTCGAATGTTCTCCGTGTTGCTTCCATCGAAAACAGGATGCAATTCAAATAAGCTGTGCTTCTGTTGGCCAAACTGAATGTGTATCTGGGTTCTCATCGAGTCTTTTCATCCGACGCCTTGGACTGAGATTGATGAGAGCTTCATTTAACTGGAATCTCATGTTTACTTTAGCATAAAGCTAAATTCAGGGGTGAATAATAGGACCGTTGTTGTCAGTGAAATAAAAATGTACTCTGATTTATTGTTTTCAAGGCTGAGTCCAATGCTCCCTTCAGGACTAGAGGAAAACTGAAACAAAGATGGCCACCACGAGCGGTGGCCATGTAAACCCGACAATAAGCCCTGTCTGTGGAGGCCTTGGGGAGGATTAGTTTTCGATCTGCTCTCTAATGAAGGGTAATGAGGAAGGGGGTGAGTGGGGGGGATAATACTTTACACTCGGTTCTCTGATGAACATTAACTCTGACTATCCCTTGCAACAGCTAGTGGAAACTGCAAGCTGAGAACAGCCGGCGAGGCATTTCTGCTATCCGAGGTGGTTCTGCTCAGGAACGGTTTGAAGGAGGTCGGACCGCGTTGAGGGAACGTTCCCCCAGAGGGGCTCGAAATCTGAGCCAGACGTGTAGACGGAGTCGAGGCAGAAGAATAAAACAACCGTTGCATGTTTAACAATGGATGCATGAATCTGTGCTATTTTTTTTAAATGCTTCAAAGTTGTATCTTTTTGTATGTCACATGTGAAAATGTGAGGGCAAATGTTAAATAAAAAACTTCCATTATACAAAAGCAATGAGTTTTAATGGACTATTGCACTGTTTACAGGCCCAGCATTTAAACAACTTGATGTGCAATGACAAACATGCTACTATGTGGATTTTTTTAAGTTCACATGTAAGCAACAAAAGTCGAGCATTGGTAAGATTAACAAAGGTTGTCATTTGAAAAAGCCCAGTCTGCTCTGACTGTCTATTGCTGTGTGTCAGACATGTTGTTCATTGTCCACCAGTAAAACAAAGGTTGCGATATTAACGAGTCTCCTTACTATTTAACTGATAATGTACAATTGACAGCACTTTACTGAATTATTTTTTCCACTGTCAGTTTCATGGAAGAATATATGCTATGTTTTCGTTTAACAATATAATTGACTGAGATTATTTTAGTACCATTTAGCAGAACAGTTCTTTATTTTTAATGTGTTAGGTGAGATGAAGAGGTAGGACAATAAGTCAATAACGATATATATCGATCGATAGACGTATATAGATGTTAGAAAAAAGGTCAATAAAAAGTTCAATAAAATAACAGTTTTCCTTCCTTTTGCATTCTAGCCATGTAGGTTAATATTACAGTCATTACATCCTCCCAACCAATCACAAACACGTTCCCAGGAACGCTCCGTCACTAAGCTCCGCCCCCTTCAAAGAGTTCAGAGAGCACGCGTTCTTTTTTCTTTTTTAAAAACTTGCAGTTTAGTAAAAAGTTGGTTGAATAAAGGGTTAAGTTTGAATTCCGTGTTTGTGTGTTTTGTATATAAAAATAGGTTGCTAGGCAACAGCATAAAATGGACAGGGCTGCACTTAAAATATATGTTTTGAATTTGTTGATAATTATCGATAAAGAACAATATGATTTCTATTATATCGATATGCTTTTTTGCTATATCTTCCAGCCCCATGAAGACGCCTGTTAAATATTTGGAAGGTCTTAGACCAATTCTTGTGTCAGCGAGGCTCTAGACTGCATGCAGCTTTAGATTTATAGTGGAAAGCCTTTTTGGAATTTTGTAGTAATTTTCACTGCCACTTTATACTCATCACAATAAATACAGTGAAAAGGAGCAAGACACTTTCCTAAAATAATCCTTTTTTATGCTCCTATCCCCTCAACTCATCCCACAGCTTTTCTGTAGGTCTGGGGACTGAGGTGTTCATGAGAAGAGAGAAGTTGTTGGTTTGCTGAACCACTTCTGTGGTAATTTGGACATATTTTTTGGATCACTATCGTGAAAGAAAGGAGACACATTTTCAGTTTGCTAGTATAGACCGGCAGCTTTTTATTTTAAATGTCCTAGTATTAAGTGGACATTTAATGCCATAAACACTAAGAACATTTCTAGGAACTCTGGAAATCCAGAACAACTTGGATCATCCACGTTTAATTTCAACCTCGAACCACACGTAGGTGCACACAGTTCCTGTTAGTATTTAACAAACTCAGTATATTTACATTTGTGACAGTAGGACATAAAACTAAATATTTTTGGCATGTCTTCCAAAAAGAAAAACAGCTAGGATGTCGATACGGCTTAATGGTTATTATGGAGACTTGGCAACCCGAGGTGAGGTTCATTGGGCTGGCAGAAATGGACCCCTGTGTCACGTCTTGTTTATATCCCATGGAAACAGGAAGTCCATGATTACCAATTAAAACCACCTAAAGACTCTGTTCAATTTAAATAAAAAATACATATTTACATGTTACACGTGTAGAATCCATTATTTTGTAAATTATTTTCAACATGGGATTATTTTTCACCACTGAATAAAATAAACTTTGGATCTTTGTACATATTTTAGCGTGCTATTATGAGTTAACATCTGATTTGAACTAGCAGCATATAAATAAACTTAACTGAACTATATCAGGTTAAATAATTTTATGTCATAGTGAAATATCTACATTATAACCTAAATGGGAGCAAACTGTGTTTTATGTTACTGTGGGTGCATTTTTTAGGGAATAACACATGACCTGCTGGTTGATGAGTTAAACTCGTGCCTTTCTTATTTCCCCAGGAGAAGTCCTTGCTGGGACTTTTCAAGTGGCTGAGTGCAATTTCAAATCTAATCAGATGCAATCACATCAGCATCCCGCCGGTTACGTAAAAACACTATTTCTGGAAGTCTGGCATGTTCTCTTCTCCCCGTTTTCCCTCTCTCCTTTTTCATCTCCCTCTTTCCTCTCCTTTTTGGAACATCTTGCACTCCCTCTGATTTTTTTAAATGTTCGTCTCTAAACATGCTCCAAAGAGAGTCACATTTAAAAAGAGACAAAAGTTTGGATTTACGAAGCATTTTTATGGGACTAAACTGTAAAGGTATGTTTAAACATTTAAAAGCAGAAAGAGTTGATAAAAAAAAAAGAAAAGAACAATAGGAAGGAAAGGGAAATGCAGTAACTCCCACATGTCTGCTTCACTGATCAAGCATCTCATGCTTAAGTAAATGTTCATATTCAGCTGTAAGGGGGGGGGGGCAAAAGAAACGCTAAATAAGCAGAATATAATATGAATAGAGGAGACAGTGGCATGAATGCGCACTATTTATTGTTGTGCGCTTTCTCCTCAGTCTACTTGCGAACGCTGCGTACTTCTGCAGGAGAAGGAGGTCAGAAAAGAGTCAAGTTCATCCTCTCCCATTCTCTGATGGTTTGTCAGAGGAGGAGAGGACATGAAAGGAGAGGAGAAGTGAGGGAGGGTGAGCGAAAGCAGTCTCAATGAGCTTCCAGACGTTATACATGTTACAGATGCACATAAAAAAATTGTTTTTAAACTCCAAGCACAGTGAGGGAGCTCTGAGGAAACCTTAAAAATCTGAATAAACGGGAGGTTATTTGAAACCGCAGGGGTGGAAACAGGGGGCGCTCCTTACCTTGCCAAAAATTACACATGAAGCGAGAAGAGAGAGGAAGAACAGATTAAAAACAAACGGACAAAAAACTGGTAAAAATAGCAAGATGCATCACTGCAGGATCAGAGCAAGGATGAGCATGGATTCACATGAACAGGCCGGAACAAGCTGCACTCAGGTGCAAGACTGCCTGGAAGATCTCCTCATTAAAACGCAGCAGCATTTCCTGTGCTCCTGCATAAACCACCACAGCTACCACTAGATGGGGACTGCACTAGTGTGCATGGCGTACAAAATGGAACAGGGCCTCCAGTCTAAGCTGGAGAAGCAGATCACTATAAATATTTGATTGGAGCCTGGTGAAGGCTGAGGGACATGGAGAAGACTGAGGGGTCCCCGTGGAGCACGGGAACAAGGACACAGCCACCACTTACATCTCCTCAGCTGACAGCTACGCTGTCATGTCAGAGTTATTACAGTCTGGTTAAGTGGTTTTCATCAACAGAGGCCAGCTCAGACGAGAGAAAATTAAAAATTTTTCAAGAAAAACGAGGCTGGAACAAGCTGATGTTTAGATCCATGTTTTACATCATCAGGAGGGTTTGACCTTGGGCCCCGTTGCCTTTAAATGGGTTTATGTAATCTGCAAAGATTATTAGTAATATATGAGACGACTTGGCTATGGCCAAAAAGACATTATGACGAGTTTGACGCAATAAAAACTCGGAAATTTCAGCCATGGAAACAAAAACAATAATTAACAACTGAACTGTTGTCTCTAATCACAGCCCAGACATGTAACCAATTCTTAAGAGTTTCAAAGTAAAATGTGATGCATTGTTTCTTCAAACCAGTTCCCTGAACATTTCCAGAAGCCATGCAGAGGCTCTTCTCTCATTCTGAAAACATCTACAAGCAGTAAAACGTTTGTTTGTTCTGTTTGACGTGTGACAAATTTTTACGGCCATGCACAGGCAACCAGTCTAACAAATCATTAGTTATGTTTGCACATCTAAACTTACAGAGCCTCGCAAAGGGGCTTTTGTCTTGTTACAGCCCCAAAGGCAAATGTATTTCAATTGGGTTTTATGCAATTATGTGCATAATTGCGAAGCTTGAAGGAAAACAATGGCTGGTCTTCAGCAAAATAGCTCAACCTTAAGCACATTGGATGGAAAGCAACAATTTTCAAACTTTCCACAAACGATATGCTCGTTTGCAGCATGTAACAGCTTCTCTCTCCCTGCTGAAAAAAAAGAAAACATCCCCACACTACGAAGCGGCCACCGTCCAGGATGATGTGCAGTTTTCACAAACGTAAACATGGCTGCAAATTGAACTTTCTCTCAGCAACGGCTGTCTTCTTTTTACCACTCTGTCAATAAAACCAAGGTTTGCAGAGTGCATGATGCATTAAATTTCCCGTCAACAGGTTCTTGACCATTTCTCAGTAGGTTTGCAGTTGTGTGCTGTGGCCAAAATAGAGCTGATTGCAAGGCACCGTATTGTCAACAACGGACTGTGAAGTCATCGTGGATTAGCTCAGTGTCTTTGGGCCGATTAAACTGCTAAAAGGATCAACAGGCCGTCTTTTCTTCAGAAAGTCTTTGTAGAAAATGTTGCAGACGCCTCGTGCTTTAATAACAGCTCTCTGCAGTCTTATTTTACGTGAACAATTGTGGCTTTGTTGGAACGTCCTACTGTAGGTAGGACCAGAAACTTGGTCCCAAAGCAAATGAAACGGCTGCTCCTGAAGTCCTCTGGCTCTTAGACTTGTTTTCTTGTCCCACTTCTGTTTGTTAATAAAGCTTTAAAGTCCCAGGCTGTGTTCATACCTTGCTTAAGCTAAAAACAAAATAAAAATCAGCTTACAGAGGTCTTTCTTCATAATTTCTACGCTTATCCAAGTGCAAAAAAGTTGTAACCGTATTTCCATTTACTCAGTGCATGCCGATATAAAATCTACCATTAAAAAGGACTGTTTATAGAGACCGACATCATTAACTACATACAGCCATGAAGCAGGTCAGACGGCAGTCTTTTAACACCTTAAATAAAGCGAAGTACTAAACCAGCATCCTGAAGGCTTTTGACTCTATGTGAGCATGCCCAGTCTTGCATCATTTGCAGTGTTCATCATGCACCAAAAATCCCTTTTGTGCAGCAGCGCATGCACCAGTCCAGTGCCCCATGCAGCATTCACTGACAGCTCTCGGGCAGTTCCATCCTTCAAAGTTGCAGGGGGTGAACTTTCCAGTGTCATTGTCCGACAGAGAAAAGAAAAGAGAAGGAAAGAAGAGTGAAGAGGAACAGCTGAGGTGGCGAGACACGTTGGGAACATGGAAACTTGGAGGGAACCTGATGAAGTCATGGAGAACAGCTGGGTGGGGTGAAGGGAGATGAAAATCAGAGAGGTAGAAATGTTAGGTGAAAGGAAGAGGGACGGATGCAAAATGGGGGTGTGGACACGTTAGATGACTGTGAGAGAGTGAGAGGAAACAGAAGGACAGAACATCAGTCTGACGGGACCAAGGCCATGCTCTGTGTAAAGGGGAGAGGATGAAACAGAGTGATGGCAGAGCAGTGATAGGCATCGCAGCCACACCATTAGATCTCAGACAGGAGGTGACAAGTGTTCACAGTAGTAGCTAGGCTTTCATCCGTTATCCTCAGAATCAATTTTAAAACAATGATGTAAAGTAATGACACAACAACTTAAATAATCTGTTACGTATCATTAAAAACTTTACTACTATAAGATTAATCTACAGTAGACAGTAATGTCTTGTAGGTAAACCACCTCTTCGTATATTAAAAAAGTTGCTCATTGGTCATTCTTATGATTTCAAAGAGTTCTCTCCAAAAAATGTAATATATATCAATACATATATATCATAAAATTTACTCAGGGTCCATATTCATGTGGATTTACACATTAAAAAATGTTCACTTGCACAAACAAAGAGCGCTGAAAACACAATTCAGGCTAAATAATTGGATGAAAACTAAGCTAGTCCTGCATTTGATGATTTGATGACAGATGTAGTTAGTCGTGTGGTCAGCCATCATGCTCTGAACGCCCATCCTCAGGGAGGGGTGAAGGAAAGAGATGAAGTTTTAGAAGGAGGTCGAAGATCAAGAAAATGAAATACACAGAGAAGGAGCAGAGAGGGAGCGGGGTGGCATGCCCTGGGTGAGCCACCGTGCTACCTTGTTCCACCAGCCCTGCGGTGGTGCCGGCGGCTGCGGCCACAGCTGCCGCGGCCGCAGTCACAGAGGCTGGAGCGGTGGTCTGCCTGCTGCCGACTGTTAGGAATCCAAAAACCCAGTAACACGTGGAGAAAAAGAGTTAGACATCAAGGGAGAGGGGAAGGGATCATAAAGGTGACGGACGAGGGAAAGATGAAGAAAAGGTCGATGTCATATTAAGGAGGAGGGGAGGACGAGGGCGAGTCAGTCAGCGGGAGGTTGGGGGGGAGGTAGAAGAACAGGAAGGCCTCATTAATGGAGATTAATTTACAGTTCAGGGAAGAATTATACATCCAGTCATTCTTAGGATGAATGCCATTCATTTTGGTCCGTTGACTCTTTCTTTTAATTATATGACAAACTACTTCAATGATTTTCAAAAACAAGAGAGCCCAAGTTTGAATGTATTGCTCATTTTCTATAAACCAGACGGGGTTAGAGTTGTGCAAACAGACTGAAATGTCCCTTAGCAGGACACAGCTCAGCCACATCCTTCTTATGGCGATCAACAAGCTTCTGGCAAAATCATAGCAGGATATTTGTTAAAATTGATCAGGTTACTAGAATTATTTGGTTTTCCCCACTTTTAAACATTGTCCACATATTTGTAATAAGAGTAAAGTTAGCACTTTGGAAAGATGTTTAACCAAGCTGAACATTAGCCCGCTTTATTTATCATCGGTGCCTGGTAGGTATCATGCTTTTATCAGAGTACTAAACCGTTTTAAAGTTGTAAACAACTACCTCTTGATTTGTGATAAGGTTAAACAAGTTTAAGGCAGTCATCATTATTTAATTTACTCAGCAAATTTCCAGGGTTGACTTTAGCATCAAAACCCCCCACAGGTGGTATATAAGTTCAGTCCATTTACCATTTATTTACCATTTACGCATTATGATTCAGCCACCACCGTGCTTGACAGCTGGTCCAGAGTTCTCAGGTTCACTTTAACTCGTCCCAACAACTCAATCTTTGCCTCAGTGGCCATTAAGCTGGTCCATGTGGGCAGCTACAGATTTCAGGCGAGCCTAAAGGTGCCTTTCGGAGCAGAGGCTTTATGTTTTGGTTGGCATTGAGTCTGGTTAGTTCCTGGGTTGCTTCTTAACAATTGAACTAATTTAACTGGCGAGAGACGATTTGGGGCATATCTGAAGAAATATGCTTAGATAAAATAGTTTGAACTGGTGATTTTGGAAGTTATCAATGAGTGAGAATGGAGTTTCCCATTGCTCTGTATACTAATTAATTAAATAAGTGCAAGTAACAAATGCTTTTAATGTTGGCAAAGAAAAACTACTTCAATAAATCTTGATTATCAATGGCAATTTTTTATCTGTAATTAATAAACCATTTCCGTGAATGTAGGCAGATATCTGAGCCTGTCTAATTTTGACACCATGTGGATTAGAGAAAAAAAAACAATCAAACATGAGCACTTAATTTGTTTTTAAATGTATTGCTCTAGTTTGGATCAATACATCCAGCAAAAACGAATGCTTAGAATAAACAATTAAAAGCCCAAAATGCAGATGGCATCCATGCCCATGATGACTGGGTGTTAACTTCTGACTGAAACTGTGTGAGCAGCGACATTATCTGGTAGATTCTGCCATAAATGAATCTGCTGGTCAGACGGGAGGGTCGGGAGAGAAAGATGTCAGGGAGAGAAACAAGCCTTATCCTTTTTCTGTTTGAAGCTTAACACTCTACTGCATGTTTCCTCAGTAAAAGCCTTAATGTTAGTATGATGATGATGGCGATGGCGGAGAATTTAGCCAACGTTAATATTGATGCGGTTGTGTTAGTGCTTGCTGACCTCAGAAACTGCCAGTTTTACTTGACGTATGAATGTTGGCTGCATTTCATTTTGCAGCTAGATTAATCATATTCCAAAATCTTGTAGCTTTTTATGGTATTGTTACAGTCAAAGTAGTACATCAACTCAAGGAAAAAATAGCACCACCTCTGTTTGTACAGCTACACTCTTTGTATAATGCATGAGTCATAAAAGATGCTGAAAATACAGCAACCCAGTGGAAAAAGTACTTGTGCTGGCATTTGCTTTGATTTAATGTGCAGCAACTCTCTTCCACTGATGGCTTAGATGCTTTTTAAAAAAAAAAAAAAAAAACTTTGCAGTTCTTTCTCGTTCTCTGACTCATCCACCTGATGGCCTCACACTTATAATGGAGTACCGGTTCCTACCAAGATGAAATGGAGGGAGAAAAGGTGTTCGAGTGAGGCGAAACGGCCGAGTTCTACACCTGGGTCAGTGTGAGTGTGTGTGACTGTGGGAGTCGGCTGAGTGGTCCCAAAGTGGATCCTCAGACGCTTTCCAACTGTGCAGCTTACAGAGTCAGAAAGCCCGCTGTGAGTCATGTTTACTAAAGCAGCGTGTCAGCAGAGGCACATGAACGCAACACAGAACACACAAATATATTTTACACCAACACAAACTTTTAATGATTCACTCTAAACGAAGGTCAGATATTATCTGGAAAGTTTCAGAGCAGGTCGCTCCAGCGAGAGTTTTATCTTGAACCAGTCATTTTATTTTTAACATGTTTTCTCCAGGTTTGATGGCTTTAAAAGTTGTTGTTTTTCTGAGAGATTGTGTATTATGGTGGAAAATGCATTTGTAATTCTCTAACAACTTTTATTTCACTGACCACAACAAGGTAGAAAATGCACCATTAAGTGAAACTGTTTTGGATTTATGGTAAACTTCATCATTATTAGAGATAAAAAAAGGTCAACTCCTGACAAATCTTCATTCTCTATTACCTTGCAGGTTCAAAACCCTGACTAAGATGTACGAAAAGATGCCTAATATAAGGATATACAGACATACAAAGACAAGACCAAAGACATTATGCATCTTCAGCTTTAAGATCAAATTCAGTGTTTCCTATATTGTATTGTGGAAGATCAGGTACAGCCAGAAAATCAGATCCAAAGTTCTTGGACATCATTCTGTTTTGGACCGGCGTTCTTTAAAACATTTAAAACATTGAGGTCTTAGCTTGACCATCTGTGACTGTGGAGTACCGCAGGGTTCAGTCCTTGGACCAATTCTCTTTACTATATATATATATATATATATATGCTTCGGATTAGTAAAATTATCAGACAGCATGGGATTAATTTCCACTGTTATGCTGATGACACTCAGCTATATTTATCCATAAATCCTGATGAATCCAAGCAATTACTTCGACTGCAGTCATGTCTTGATGAAATCAAAACGTGGATGACTTTTTATTTCCTGCATTTAAATTCTGACAAGACAGAAGTTGTAATCTTTGGACCAGAGTCCTCAAAAAATAAACCTCTTAATCAATGACTTTATCTGGATGGCACTGAATTGGCCTCTGGTAATAAAGTAAAAAAAACCTTGGTGTTATTTTTGACCAGGACATATCATTTAAATCACATATTTCCAGCGTTTCATTTTTTCACCTCTGGAATATCGCCTTAGTAAAGTGCCTTGAGATGACATGTATCGTGAATTGGCGCTATATAAATAAAATCTAATTGGTTAAAACCCAATTGGAAAAATTAAAAATCGCATCTTTTTCTGATCAGTGAACTGAGCAAAACACTCTTCGTCAACGAAGTTGTTACTGTGGGAAGATGATTTAGTTATTTTTAGGTATTGGATGGCAGGTGACGATCATTTTCTCTCTTTTCTCACATTTGCAGGTTTACCCTCCGTTAGGAACGTTTGGTCAAACCGGTGGAACAAAGTAGTTCTGTTTTATCATTTTGAGCTTTCAGCCTCTATCTTGAATCTGTGAGACGTCGCTGTTTTAAAAACTGTTAAACTAATCAAATATTTAGTAGTCGAAGGAAACACTGAAGTTGATCAGCGATGAAATGATAATGAGATTTTGCTTTTTAAAACATGCTCTAAAAACTTCAAACTAATAGCCTTAGGTTAAGGGAGAAGAGTGATTTGTTATTACCTGTTAAAATGAGGCCTGCCATCATTTTAGCATGCCTCTGAAACCCGACGTAACAGGATTTTTCAGTCGGGTTTCAGACAAAGTTCTTCTAAGATGATGGCATGCACCAGATTACAGTATAACAGGCTTGCAAGAGTTCAACAGACATTTTAGTTACCCTTAAAGCGAGTTATTGGCTAGTACTAATTCATAGACAACCTGTGAATAAAATCACTCTAACAGTCTTACCTGAGAAATTTCGAGAAACCAGCATGGTGGTAAGAATCGCCCCCTAAGAGGAACAAAAGAAATGCATTGAGACTAATTTCATCAGAATCAATTAACGTTTTTATCTACCAGAAACTCTATGGTGCAGGTAATTAATCAACCATTGTCCAGACCTTTTTACTTTCTGGTTCAATTTTAAAACATTGATGAAATACTGCTGAATCACAGACATTCATTGAGGGAATAGCAAAAATAAATACAACTCTAATAATGCTGTTTCTGGAGAAACGCTAAAAAGAGCACCCACTCAGCTTGCAATCAAACAATGTTTTAGAGATTGTTTGACATTTTTATTAACAACAAAAATGTCATATCAAATTGTTACTTGGAGCTCCCCACACTTTTTAAATTCTTGATTCAATTAATTAAATATTCTAACTCCTATTGTACTGTATTTGAAAAGGGGAGAGTTGCATAGTAACTAAATGTGTGAGATGGAAGTCTGTCAACCAGAAACAAGCGTGTAATCGTTTGTAAGTCGCTCTGGATAAAAGTGTCTGCCAAATGCAAAAACAGAAACACAAAACAAAGAAAGAAAGAAAAGGCAAAGGAAGCAGCACAGAGGGAAGGATCTAGTCTCAACAGTCTTCTCCTTACAGCTTAAGGTCCTATCTGTTAAACAGGGTCAAACATAGCTTTGAACTACAACTCTATAAAATAGACCAAAAAAATGTAATTTAATGAAACATTAATCCCTTAGCAGGTATACAGCAGCGGGATCCAATGGTAAATCCCCTGAAGCGCCAATAATGGACGGACAGATGAATGAATGGAGGGATTTGAGTGAATCCATTGACTGGAGTGCAAAATGAAAACTGGTAGAGAACACCTGAAACGGACCTTCCCCCCTACATTCATGTCACGATTCTGTGCAGGACTGGGCAAATTAGGTTTTCTCTCCCCATCTCAGCCATGCTTGTCCTCTAGACCACATTTGTTTGCATTTTGGGTTTCGTAATTTATTACTAGATTCCGCATTCAACATTTTTACCCATACACATTAACATAATGAATGAAGGATTTAGCATGGGTGGTGAGGTCTGCACTGGGGATTGTGGGATACCGTCTACAAGATCTGGACACAGTTTATGTAGCGAAAGTCTAGAAAAGGGCAAGACGTCTTGCCACAGATCCCTCCCACCCGAGCGATGCGCTGTTTGACCCACTTCCATCAGTTAAATGCTTCAGAAGCATTAAATCAAAACTATGTGTTATATGTTATCTGTATGCATCCTGAGCAAGTGTCTGTATCCAAACAAATTCACTATGTTAACCCAATAAAGATTCTTGATAACTGATTTTGCTGATTGACACACCATAATGTTTTTAGTTTTTGCTCTTTTTTTTTGTTAGAATATATATCTGTGGACTGTTCTTTCGTGTCCTTTCCTGTTTCTTGTCATAACTCATGAGCCAGGATGTAACAACCACTGAATGAATGAATGGATGGGTTGATGAGTGGATGGACTTTTATACAAAAGATTAGGTATCAAAGTGTGGAAATGCAAATTTGTTTTCTTTTTATTCATAGTGAAATAAAACTCCATACTTTGTCAAACCTTTCCAAAATTGTTAATTTTACAAAACTTGAATAAAAGAGGAGCGTTCCACAAACGTTACATTCGGGATCCCATTCATCACCAGCATTTCTCTGCCTTTTCCAACTTCAAAACGCAGATTTTAAGTAGTAGTGCGAGCAGGGATGGGTACCGAAAACCGGTATCGGACGGTCTTCACGGACCGACAAGCTTCAGCCTTATCAGTCCTCTTAACGGTATTTTTAAGCTCACATTAATTATTTTTCAGGGAGACTCCAACCGAAACAACATTGTTTTGTCGATCTTCTCCACCTTAAGAAACAAGCCGAGGGTACTGATGGAAGGGGCTAACATTCTGCTCTCACCTGTTCGCCTCGCTTACTTTCATCAACACTGAAGCTCCTCCCACTTTGAAAGCGCTGACAGGCGGTCAGTTGGTCAGCCTCGCCTCAAGTCAGAGAGACGAGACCGACTCGTCTGTTTCCCCATTGAAAATGAGTCACGCATGAGCAAAGCTTCCACTAGATTACCAAGCGGGATGTAAATATATCATAAACATATTCTTTAACGGGTAATGATATATTTTTTTTCTCTTGAGACTGCTACACTTAAATAGATCCCTCCTTGTGACAGTTTCACACACAGCCTCTCATTTATTCACATCATCCACTGTGGGTGCCTCTGCTATCTTTTGGTTAAAACTGCTATTATAAAAACATGTATAAATGTAGTTTGGATTCAGGTAAAATATAATTTAATACTTGAAATAATTTTATAGCGTTCATTTTTTGTTTTTAATCATTTTCTGTGTTGTCAGTGTAGATATTTCTCTCTCCTATAACATATCTTTTATTCAAATGTAGTGTTTTAGCCTTTTGATTATACATAAAGTTATTTATATAATGTTTTACTGCTCTATTTCTATAAAATATATTTATTTTGTACTTTTATTTTGTTTGCTTTAGTTCCCAATGTCTAAAATAATAAACCAGTCACTGATCATGATTAGTTGTTTTTTTTTTCCTTTTGTTTGATTAAAAAATAAGTATCGATAAGGGTACCGATAAAATTCCTGGATCGATAAAGAGAATCGTTAAGAGTTAATTGTATCGATAAACCCTAAAGTGCGAGAATAAAAAAAATGAACAAATAAACTGACCATTCTTCTTAAATAGATGCCCCATTTAATGTTTTAATAAATAAAATGCTTCAATATTTTTTTTTTTGTAAACTCCAATCTTCCGAGTGTCGGTTTATATTTTAAGGGTGAAAAGCCTGAGAGTATTGGTGGCAGCTGATGGCATGCTGGTCGAATGGTGCAACATTTGCCTGCAGCCACCTGCGCTTCTGTTTCCAGCTTCCGACGAGCTGGTATTTGAGCGGTGCCAAGAGAGGCCGAAAGCAGCAGGGCAACAGTGTCACGCTCCGACGGCTAAGCTGTTATATCCACACAAAATGTCACTTATAAATCAGTATTAAAAGGGGACGTTTGACTGCAACACAGCTTTCCACTCTTCACTGCTTTTAACTACAAAGTTCATTATAGATCCTGTAAAGGTAATCTTCAATTATTTACTGAACCGTCTATTCACAGCGATGTACAGTATGTAGTACTGATGGGTACGAGCAATTCAAAGACACGATTAATTTAACATCACTGGAATAACAGATAAGACTTAAAAGAAATTAGCACAAGCAGAGTAGAAGAAGGTCTGTTTTTTCCTCATTTCACCTCACATGGGAGCTTATTAGAGCAGAGGAGTGAAATGTTGGAGACTGAAGCATGCAAACAGACCTTGAGTTTCCTCCTGGCGTTGAATTTCTTCAGGCACTCCACAGTTTCCTGTCGGTGCATCATAGATGCCACTGTGGAGCGTTGCTGGGAAGAGAGAACAGAAAAAGATGCAGAGGACATGATAAACAAATACTGTGGAAACTTAGGTCTCAGTTTCGTGATCCAGCGATGTGTAAGCTTTTATTTAGCTGACTAGCAGAGACGGGACCACTTACGCAGACCCATGGGTGTTTTAGGGCCTCCTGAGCAGTGATCCTCTTGGCCGGGTTGATTGTGAGCATCTGGTTGATCAGGTTTTTGGCCTCTGGAGTGACTGTGTCCCACTCTGGGGATGGAAACTGCAAAACAGAACAAGATGTCTCTAAATTTGCTGACAGATTCATTAACAATCCTGTGTTAAAAATGTTGATAATTGGTCTGTTTCAATAAGGTCGATAGGGATATACCGTTTTTAGAAAATATGACCAATGACCTAAGTGAAAACCTGGAAGATGTATTATAGCAGCTAAACTAGATGAACTCATAAAAATCCAAACTAAACTACGAGTTTCACCAAAGTGGTTCTGGTGCTAAAACAAGACGGACCCCCAGCACCAGTTTCCACTGGCTTTAGCGCTGTTATACTGGTACCAGTTCTTTGTTGGGCAACGACAAAGAGCCGCTTTCACTAAAGCTGGACAAACCTAGACACAAAACAATGTTTTGAGGTCAGTTCTAAAACTCTAGTTTCACTTTTAATTTAGGATCCCCCCAAAATAAATACTGAGCTTGAACATCAAATGTTAGATTAGCAAAGTAATAACTATCTGTTTTAATACCACCTGTCATGCAGTGAATGTAGCTTCACTGCATTGCGCAGATATACATTGAAATTTCATTTTGATTTCAGTCTTATTTTAAACCCTGTTTATAAACACAGTATTTATGAGCTATTTACAGATCCAGATCGAAATCGTAGTGCAACTCCAGGTTGTAGATCAGTTAACAAACTTTTAACATCCTAAGTAAGTATTTAGTATCTAGCATATAAATATAAGAAATGTTGTTAAAACATTTAAAGAACGTTAAATAAACCCAATCTATGTTTAAAACAGCATCTAAATGAGGTATGTTGAGGGTTCCGGTGAATGCAACACGGATAAAATGTTTCCGAGCACATTGATCCTCAAAGGAAATCTTGTACATAAAAAAGATAGTGTGGAATATTTACTGGAAAAGGCATTTATGTCATGTGAGGATTTTATGACCAGCTCTAGTATCGGTCTCAGTTTAGCGCTGAACTTAATCGGTGGGAAAACCTTCGTAGGTAATGTTCTCTGAAACATTTCAGCAAACTGACTGCTTCAGGTTTTTGCTTTGACTTTGGTCTTTTAATATCTCATCATAATTGTGTAATACTGTATTCAGTGTTATTGACATTTTATTCATCTTAAAACTACTGTACATTAAGATAAATTACTACCAATCATCATAATACACGAAATATTGTATACGATGACAGATTTGCATTTTAATTTAAGATTTGTGGTTCTGATAAAACCACCTATGTTAGAGTAATTTCAGTCACTTAATAAATCAATAAATTGATCTGACTCTGCAGCAGTGAAGCTCACCAAAGAGTCAGTCTGTATTTGATAGAATGCTTCATTTATTTCACACAACTGTGTATTGCTCAGTGCTCCCTTCCCCGTGCTTCGCAAGGACAGTTCTTATTAACCCAACATGCTCGCTCTGCATGTTTGAGACTTGCTTGACTTCCATAGTGCAATGCCGAAAGAACAAAATAAGGCTGAAAAAAATCCAGAAGTTGGTAAATGTTTAAAATACACAAAAGTCATAAATACTCTGGAGTAAAATTCCCTTCCCAGAACAGAGCATCCATGACTGAGTCTGAAATATGCATCCAGTCTACAGACAGTAAGAAAAAGAAGGAACAGTTTAGGATATGGTATGTATTTAATATTCTTATGATTACTGGAAAGTTTAAAAAGAAAAGAAAAAGGCTGGTTAGAAACCCTAATTTAAGTTAAGTATTGTAAGTATTGTAAGTTCAATGGTGCACATGCATGTTCAACTGATTAACTAACTGGTCGTAAACCTGATTAAAATACATAAAAGGTGCCGCCTGAAGAGGTCAACTACTGTTAAAAAGTAAAAGAAACTGAAGCTGGATGTTCACTGAGTGGTAAACCTCCCACAGTAGGGAAAATCCAAACATGTTGCCTAGTGAAGCAAAACCTCAGATAAAGGCTGTGGGTATGATTCCTGCATAAAAGAATAGATTAGATGCACATACGAGGTTCCCCATAAGGTTTGCATGTCCGAAAACAATCATTAACTGAATAAAAAAGGGAAAAAAAGAAGAGTGCAAAAATAACTGCAGCACCACATTTTGCAAATCTTTGAAGCCAGTGGCAGACCTCCTCCCTGGACGCAGCAGTACGTGTGATTTTTACTTAGAAGCCACAGCGGCTCCCTTCGGGTGGATTGTTTATTAAAACCAAAAGGCCAGTCCGAGCAGAGCCTCCAGCAATTTGTTCAGAACCCCTCAGCCCATCAAGGCCCTGTTGCGTTTAGGCATAAACACTAAAGGCTGTGTCCCAGGAGCGCAGAATCCCTGCCAGAGAGTCAGTCGAGTTCTCTCTCTGTATTTGCCATTAAGCTCAATGTGCTCCATGGTGAAACCTGCTCTCTCTTGCACCCCCTGAAATATGAATGAGGCGACTCGGTTACGTAAGAGCAGCCAAAAGGGAACAGGGGCAGCGGGAGCAGCGGGGAGGGCATTGCGATGGAAGGAGGGAAGTAATAAAAGAGCAGGAGGGGAAAGGTGTGGAGACTCACATCATAAGCCCCAGCCTTGATCTGTTGGTACAGCTTGTGCTGGTCCTCGTCCCAGAAAGGAGGGTAGCCCACCAGCAGGATGTAGAGAATCACCCCTGAGTCACAAACACACGAGAACATACACACCGACGAGAAAACAGCACCTTGTCAACCTTCTGTTTGTGTGTGTGAGAGAGAGATCACTTAGGGAATACCATATGGATGGAAATGAGAGAGTTTCTCTACAACTCACCGCAGGCCCAGATGTCCACAGGTTTGCCATATGCCTCCTTCCTCAATACCTCGGGGGACAGGTATCCCGGTGTTCCAGCAAACCCTGCAGCAGAACCCCATCCACTGTTGACTGACATGCTAAAGGCGGCAGATTGTGCAGCAATACTTTAGCCTTGGACTGATGGACCAAACAGCAAAATGAATTTCTCTGTGTCTTAAAGTCGCACGCTGTGACCTATTTTGTTTCTGCGTCACAGTACAGGCTAAGGCAATCTCAGCCTCGGTCAATTCTCTGTTTTGTCCTTATTTAGCCCATTTATCTCGCATGAACTTGGAACGAAGACTCCCAGCGTCCTGGACCTTCATGCTTACATAAAATAATAAAGACTCAACAGCTGCATATGGACCATAATCACCTGGTTATTTCTGCGACCAAATAAAACAGTAGCTCACTTTTTATTTTGTAACAAAAACAGAAGTTCACAAAGAACTTCAAGACAACCTTTTTTATTGATAAAACAAATGGAAATCATGCAAGCTATATTAGTGAGTTTTCTTTTGTATTTTTTAATAGAAAACATGAATTACACAATTGCCCTTGCAACACCTTCACTGGTTCATTCGTTTTTTTGACATTTGGCATAATCGTCCTGTTTATGACCCTGTTTGGACCAAGCTGCAGCTGTCCGATTCTCTCACATTTGCCTCTAGAAGATTTTGGTATGCAGACGAGCTCATGGTCGACTCAACGGCTGCAAATCAAGCCCAAATCATCAGCTCTTCACCACCGTGCTTCACAGACGAACAGATGGTTTAAGGCAGTGGGTTTTTAATCCTGGTCCATGGGACCCACCCTCCTGCGTGTTTTATGTGTTTTACTGCCGCCACACACCTGACTTAAATAAATTGATTGATTAGCAGGCCTCTGGCTGCTGAGGAGGTTTGATTCAGGTGTGCTGGAGCAGAGACATCTAAAACATGTAGGACAGGGGGTCCTGAGGACCAGGATTGAAAAACATTCGTTTAAGATGTTTGAACTGATATGCTGCATCTGGTTTTCTCCAAGCATTGGGCTCTGAGTTATAGGCACACATATCTACATCTAGCTCATAAAAGTCCTGCAGCTCGTTCAGACGCAGCTTCACAAACCTAGTTCTAATTGCACGGCCATATACTTTAAAAGGCAGAGATCAAGGTTAACAATGGTGGATTCAAATTGTTTAGAATTGGCCTTAGAACCGTTCCCAGATTGATCGCTGTAGTCGTTGCTTCTCTGAGGTCATTGCTGATATCTCTCAGCCCTTTACTATGTCATAAAGGCGATGTTCAGTTAGTTGAGTGTGTTTAATTAGCACCTCTTCATTACCACTTTTCCTTTTAAAACTAATGCGAGCTTATATTTAATATTTAATAGGTAAGGACAAGGTAATATCTGTTGGGTCAATTTGGACGCCTGAAGGTTAATTGCAGATTTAGATTCTGGTTGCAAAACAGTTTTTAATTTGGCCAAAAAACATAAAAACCTTAAAACTTAGTGAGGGGTGTAATTTCTTTATACCAAGCTGAAAAAAATCTGCAGCAAGCACAAATCTTTTTACTTATTTTGAAATAAAGGTCCACTTGAGATGGAGGCTGTGGCATTAATTAAAAATAAAACACATTTTCTATCACCTTTTCTATTCTTTTATTATTCTTACACAACTTGCATTTTTTTATTTTATATTATATATTTCTACGTTTACTTGTGTCAGCTGTATGTTTGTCTACGTGTAACACCGTACCACTGAAGCTAATTCTTTGTACGTGTAAAATACTGCTTGGCAATAAAGCTCATTCTGATTCTGAATTTTGCATTCTATTGCAAATAAAACAAATAGTGGGCTATACAAAAACTAAAACCCAAAACCATCAACAGAATAATTTAAATAGCACAACAATCAGTTTCCTTCACTGCAGCTAAAAGCAATTATTCAAGTTGTGACTGTACTTTTTAATCAGAGATTCTGTCCAGCGTAAAGAATTAGACATGATGACCGTAGTTTACTATGTCAACGCCATTTCTTCTAAGATGTAGCCCAGATTTAGTGTTACTGTTTGTACGGTACCTACCGAACCAGGCCTGCTGATCCCCCTGTACCTCGATGGCCAGGCCAAAGTCGGCAAGCTTCACTGCTGCGTTCTTACACTTGCTCGCGAGGAGCAGGTTCTCTGGCTGGAGGGTAGGAGAGGAGGCCAATTATCAAAGAACTTAAAGGATTTATCAGGGGGAAAAAAGCCCGTCTTCGTGGGGTAAAAACACAGAAGCAGACAGTTGGGCATGCAACAGTTTTTAACACAAAAACATCTCTGAAAATGCTGCTTTGAGTCAAGACAAACATCTGCAAAGCATACTGTTTATACTTTAATTCATGCATGGGTAGAGATGTACAGCAAATGTTAGTCCACATTACAGCAGAGTTAAACCTGATAAGTCTGCAGAAGTGTTATTTCCTGCCCTCATGCGATGAGGCTCTATAGGCTCCATCTCTGTGGCCTAGATAATGCAGCTAGCCTCGTTATTCTCTGTCAGAGGAGCGCTCTAATAATGGGCATCTATCCCCACTGGTCTCTGCTCTTTCTCACTTTCTTCCTCTTAGTCTCACTTAATCATTGCCTTTGTAACGGTAACAGGCAGCTCCGACTACTGCATAAAGCCCTCCTGTGGGAAATATTAACACAAAATATGATCCGGGGCCACCATTTTTTACAATTTTCTCGACGCCAGATAACCACCAGGCTTGCTAACATGATTGCCTACATATTATGTCAGACCGGCCATCAAAGTCAATCATTAATCTGCATAGGTGGACTTAATCATTTCAGTCGATACCTGCAGAGTCAGACACCCACTCAAGCACTTAACTTGAAAGCGACGTGCGACCGAAAAAGTTGGATTCTTTGCATTCTTAGCATCATCGTTTATTCAACTTTTAAAGAGTAGATGTCAAACTGTTTCGATCTACTTTAAGATGTTGCCTGTTCTTTCAATTAGCTAATGAAGATGCTTCGTAGCACGGATCAGCAAAGAGCAACACGTGTCCAGACTTTCTAAATTCAGAGAATTAGGACATTATATTCCGGCAGGATTTCTGTGCCTGCACTGCAGCAGCATCCGCCTGGATCCTCTCTCTGGTTTCTGTCCTCAAATTACACGGTTTGCCTGCACCCAAAGCACACCTAGTTAAAGGCGTGTTACTTATAGCGTTTGAGGGCCAAGATGTAAAAACAAAAAAGAAAGGGCATCATGGCAGCATTTTCGCGCCTACGTCATCATGTCATGATATTCTCCTGGCTCTAACACTTGGTTAGGCCCCATTCTCCTTTTGTAAAGCAGGGCGTTAGAAGGTGCCAGCACTGCAGCAGCACTATAATCCATGACAACGGATGTGGGTGGAATTCGTGATGAAGCAACGGCTTCCATAAAAAAAAGTGTGTTCACGTTAAAAAGCTAGGCAACAAATACCGTTGCTGCTTGACACAACAGCACCACCCTTCCTCCTGCTACTTTTTGGCAGACGCACGCCGTTAAAGACACCAACGGGCGCAGGGAAGACGAGCAGCTGGTTTTGGTTGCGGAGGGCAGAAAGGGGTGGCTGCAGATGATGCTAAAAGCTGCATTTGAGAACAGGTCATGAGTGGGTGTCTGATTTGGAGAGCCTCCCAGATTTTCACTCTTCCTTTTCTATTCATTTGTCTGAACAGGATCTGGCCTTGCTGTGGCAAAGTCGCAGACGTGTGGGGCTATATTGGGAAGATGCTTTATTTTAAACAGTTTGCAGAGGAGAAATCTTCTCAATTATATTTCTGAAGTCATTAGTTTTGCTAAATTATCTTTCAACTTTGATTTGGTAGCATAAAAAATAAGGTTTAAACAGCAGTAGCATTATAAAACCCTCTGAGGTATTGCCATATTTGCAATGGTCCTTCTCTTTATATTAAACTTGAACACATTTCACTGGTTATTTTGATATACAATTCAATTCAATTCAATTTTATTTATATAGCGCCAATTGGTGAAACATGTCATCTCGAGGCACTTTACAAAGTCAAATCAATCATATTATACAGATTGGTCAAAAATGTCCTATATAAGGGAACAAGATATCTGAGTTGCAAGTACATTTAATCAACTAAGGGACAAGTTACAGTGCCTTGTAAAAGTATTTACAAGTATACTCCTTTTTACACTTTCATGTTGAAACCACAAATTTAATCTATTTATTAGTTGTTTTTATGCGATAGGCCAACACAAAGTGCATAATTGTGAAGGGAAAGGCAAATGATACTTGGTTTTAAACACAGCTTACAAATAAAAATGAGAAAAGCTTGGCTGGTATTTGTATTCAGCTTTATGGTGTCTGTACTTTGCAGAGCCACCTTTCTTTGCAATCAGATCTGCAAGACTTTGAGGAGATGTATATCAACCAGCTTTGCAAACCTTTTGCATGCCTTGTCCACATACTGACTAGTATTTAGTTCTGGACTTTGACTAGGCCATTCTTGCGTAAAAAGTATGCTACAGCTAGAGTTGTACATTCAAGGTTGTTTTTCTACTGAAAGGTGAACTTCTGCCAGAACCTCAATCTTTTTCAGTCTCCGATACGTTTCCTTCCACAATTAGTCTGTATTTAGCGCCAACCATCACCAACCATCTTCTTATATACTGATCCTTGCTGCTGCATGACGTTACCGCCATCAAGTGTCCCAGTGGGATTGTGTGTGCGAGGTAATGTTCAATATTAAGTCATGTAGGCCAATGGTTGAGTTTTGGTCTCACCTGACCAAAATACCTTCATCCCCATGCTGTGGCTTACGGCACACACGACCCTGTCTTTCTTTATTATTGCCAGTCTTCCATAAAGGTCAGATTTGAAGACTGCACAGCTTGGTAGAATTGCAGCTCTGCTGTCCTCCTTCAATTTTCAGATGCTGTATAGATGCTCTTTGAGATGTTTTATGACCTAAAGCTGCTTTCAGTTGTTCGTTGGGCTACAACATTCTCTTGTAAACCTTCTGCCTTCACAGAACAGTTGTTTTTACACAGAAATTTAATAACTACTATTAGGTGACTTCAGAAGGCAGCTATTTGCACTGGATTTCATTTAGTGGCATCAGAGCAAAGGGGGGCTGAATACAAATGCACGGCACACTTCTCAGATTTTTATAAAAAAAAAAGAAAAACATGTATAATTTCTATTCCATGGTGCGTTTTGTTCGGTCACAAACTAGTCCAATTAAAAAACACTAAAAAGTAAAGAACTAATTCAAGTGGGCTGAACACGTTTGCAACGCACTGCACACTAAATCCTCTTCTGCTCAGTCTCTGCATTGAGATTGTTTTCGTGGCACAAAGATACATCTCGACTCTGTTGTCATGTCTATTGCTAATTTGAGGGATCATGTCAGTCGGGCTGTCCTCAGTCATCACACTATGACCTATTGCGAGAAAGACTCTCCGGTGCGTGGCTGTGAAACAAGATAGGTGCGTAAGCTAAATAAAGCCTTTGCCCACAACAGTTTTGATAAACACAACCGCCTTTGCTGGGACGCCAGGACTGACATTTGCATAGAGGTCTGCTTGGCAAAGTGCATCATACAAAACAAGATGCCACATACAGACAAAACACAAACAGAAATACCAGCAGGTACAATACAAAGCAGCAAAATAAAGGACAGGAGAACAGGTTGACTTCTATCCGTTTGCAGACACTGATTCAGACGGATCATATTTGACACGTTGCGTTGCGGAAAGGCATCTCTGCAAAAACCCCTCGAGAGCACCGAGGGCTACGTGGACAATCTGACAAATGAGTCCTTACAAAATCCCCTCTAAATTTGCAACCGGTCCTTGGGTTCCATTTCTAAAAACTACTGAGCAGTTAACGTCAACATAGCTGCTCAGTAGTTAACGTCGGTCAACGTAAACTAGTCACAAAATAATCATTACTATTTTACAGAAAAGATTTGTTTTCATGCTTGGGTCATCAACTGAGGTATAATGTCAAACTAATCCACAAGAATATCTTAAAAATGAATAGATATTGCTTCTCTCGGCCAAGCAAATGAACCAGAGGTTCATGAGGTACTCTCTCAGCTGATATTATGTGGAGCAGCTGTGCAGTGACAGAAATCCTGCTACAAAAAGGTTACATAGCAGAAGCGTTGGTCAGCCAGCATGACCTGCATTGCATGCTTGAAATTGTTGCATGCCTGAACCCTCCACACACTTAAAATGATGTTTATACAAGAAGGTAGCTGCAGGTTCAGTATAGCAGGAGAAAGCTGGAGAAAAAGGCAGTGAACATTTAGCCCTGAATCTGAGAGACGTTTACATTTTAAAAGCAGTAAAAAAGTAAATATAAGAGCAATGAGATGTCCCACAGCCCTCTGTAACTCTCTAGACTTTGCAAGCAACAACAACAATTTCTCACTAACGGAACAGAAATCCACAAACTACAGAAACAGCTCAACCACGAACCCCAACGACACAAATGTACAACTCTGAAGGGGGCAGCAAAGCAAATGCCATCACTCACCTTCAGGTCCCGGTGCACCACGCCCATTTGATGGCAGTGAAGCACCGCCTCCAGGATCTGCTGGATGCAATGACTGCATGCAAACACCAAGGGAAGGGGGGGACGCATGTTAGTCTTAGCAGCGCTACAAACCCGTGCACAGGCCAGGGGGTGCAGAAAAGGAAGGGTTGGTGGGTGGTGGGGAGAGATTTGAGGGGTAGAACAAGAGTTGGAAAGACTCTTCTGTTGCCAAAGTGTCCCATTTGGACCATTCGCTGGCTTTGGTGGCGCCACGAGCGAGAAAACAAGCAAGATTATCAGAAAACCAAGCTAAATCTAATAGAATTGAGTTAGCGTTGAAGCAGCAATGTTAAGACCAATATTAAAAGCTTATTTCAGCATTGACATCATTGACATATTGGTATTGATTAGTGAAGATCTTGTTAGGCTGATTGTTGGGGTAGAATGGCCCAGCTGTGGATGCTCTGCAACAGAGGACTCCTTTAAGTCAATCTATTATGCAAGAACCAACTGATGGTGGCAAACATTTTCTTGTCTTTATACATTTTTTTGAGCAACTTTAATCTAAAAATAGAAAATTCATCTGACTCCAAATGCACCTCCACCATCCGTGTTTTACCCAGCAGGCCTTGGACAATGCCGGCTGAAAGAAGGATATGAGAACTTGGCTGGACACGGGGGGGGCATGGAAGCTCTGATGAAGACGGTAAATGGAGTACGGAGTAAAAATTAATAAAATTTGAAAACTGTGTCTGCAGAACAGGCTGATAAGTCTGGAAAATAAATGTGAAGCTGGTAAAACACCAGAGACTAAAAATACACCAAAAACTGTGAGAGAGAAACTAAGAGTCAGCGAAGGTGAGAGACGAGACAATATATGCAGCCTGATGGAGGAGGTGGCTATGATTAAACGTAAGATGAAACTGACAGGAAACAACAATGTGTGGAGGTATGAATATCGTTAAGCTGGTGGATGAGTACAGCTGCAGTGACACACGCTCATAAGGTTCAAGCATTTAAATCTTGACTGATGTGTTTGTGTGTGATCCAAAGCTTCATGCATTAATGCCTCCTGTGCACTGACACTATTTCAACGTATGTAGAATATCTCAAATATATACGGCTCGTTATCTGTGCTTAAAGAAAAACTGCATGTAAATGAGATGTCTATAACAGCACGTGGATCAGTTGTAATTACAGAAGCAGTTTGCTCCTGGAGGATCTGACAACATTTTTCAGACAAAATAAGACAAAAGTCTCATCAGAGGTCAAATGGACTGGTACAGCCACACATTTGTTTAAGTTGTTTTCCAGCTGCTATTAAACATGCTGTGGTGCGACCTCTTCTTAAAAAGAGCAACTTCCTTCTCTTAAACCGTTCTCTTAAACTTGAAAATTGGGGCGATCCTCGATTCAGATTTCCAGTTCAACAAACAAATCATTGCAATAGTCCAGCCAAGGATTATCCTTTTCCTGATGTCCTTGATAGGCTTCATACTGATGCTTTCATTACTTCTAGACTGGATAACTGTGACTTCTTCTACAGTAAGATCGACAGTGGATCAACCTGATTTTCTGTTCTCTCCACTTTCTTTATTGTTTTTTTTTGCAAGGAGATAAGCGTTAAGCATAAACAATTACTGAACACTGTAATATTCTAACATTTATAGCCTCTGCTGATTTGCAATGCAGGTGAAACTATTTCAATACTGTAAAACAGCAGAGACTGATTGAATATCATACATAAATCTTAAAATGATCTTAAAAGGGACCTCGATGAAACTAAAGGGCTGTCGTAGAACCATCAAGGCCTGGCTGCTAATCATGACTACGAGACTGGTCTTTTTTGAGAACCTGCTTCAGTCTTAAAGGTATATAGCCATATTATTTGCCTAGACCAAAAAGACCAAAGTCCAGTTGATTATGATAACATAAGGTTATATACTCCAAGCGGCCATCCAGATAGCTTTTTGGTCCTTTTTGAGTCTTTTTGAACCCCAGCCTTGGGCGCGATGAGCTGACAAACAGATGTGGCGCCATCTACTGGCAGTACTGCAGATCTATTAGAAAGCCAGATGGTCGCCGTTGACGCAGCTACTAAATAATTCCCGACCGAGCCGACCGTGCTATAATGCCTCGCGGAAAACCGACAGCTCAGTGTGGTCAGAGACCAACTACTCCTATTTCAAGTTCGAGTGAGTCCTCCACTGAGCCTCCTTCCACAGAATCGAGGAAAATTACAGCTCCTAACGCACACAAGGCCACAGCATCACGGTAAGAACTTTTTAACGACATAAATAAAAGTCAAAGGCTAAAACCTTCTCATTGGAATTAACGCAAATTAAATGCATTAGAATGCTATTTCCCCGATAAGTAAATTATTTATGTATGTTTGTTGTTCACCTGTACAGCGTTTTGGTTGCCTTTTGGTTTACATAGCACTTTTTTCCTTTCTTTTTTAAATAAAGGTTAATGAAAAATTTTTGTTTTTTTTGTTTTTTTTAGGAAAACCCATTTAAATTTAACCTTTGCCACTCTGACCTACAGTGGCATTTAGTGAGGAGCTCTGCTAATAAATATTGAATAGGAATAGTTCATTATTTTGTAGTAGAAAATATTCGCTTCCAATGGCTACAGAGTCACAGTAAAAGATATATACTGTGATATATATATATATATATATATATATATATATATATATATATATATACCTCTCCTTTAAATTCAAGGGTTTTGTTTTAGGATTTCAGCCAAATGAACAATTTTCTAGTTTCTAGTGTTCTGGTACGTCAAAAGCCATCAAATATTGAAACCAGTTTAAAAATAAAAATAAACTGTTTTCTTAATATAAATGCCCATCGTGGGAACCTTTGGGATAGCAAAAATAAAATAATAGAAATAAAAAATAAACATGCTTTCTTGGTTTTTAAAACATCCTCTTGAATTATCTGAGTACAGTTGGTTTGATAGAATTGGGTAAAATCTGATCTTTGGATTTAATAACACCTTCGCAAAATTAATAAAAAAACACCTCAAAATAAGCAAACATCAAAAATGTAAAGTGGGAAAGAGCTCTAAATTGTGATTTATGACAGCATATAAATGACCATCAATTCTTCTATAATCTTTTTATTTAATTTGGTCTCATTTCCTTTAACAGATCAGCTTAGTCCCTCATCAAACTGTAATGATGAGGGACAATTAATATGTTGAATCCCATTGAAATATGTTAAAATAAAATCACCGGTCTAAATTTCATCCTAGTATCCAAAAGTATCCTAATTTACTTGATAGAGAATACAGCGTATTTATTTAGAAGGAAAATAGTGACAGAGTCCAGGCCAACCTCAACAGATATAGAAAAAGAATCTGGCAAATTTGCTTTGCTAAAGCAAAAAATAAATAAAAAGCATTTGTGAAGAAGGCAGCTATGTTATTCAAGCTCTATAGATTTTCATGTGGACAAAAGGTGTAAACACAAAAGCTAAATGTGTTTTAACAAAACATCTAAATTAGTAATTAGGGTAAAATAATTTGTAATAATTACCTGATCAGCGTAAGCAATGTAATACATCTAAAGCCAATTTTAAATGTCGTCCTCCTTTCTAACAATGACATTACGTAATAAACAAAGCAGATCCTGAACAGAAAACATTAAGTCATATAATAAAACTGGCCAGACAGTAAGAGTTGAGACGGAGATGAGGAGAAATAGAAAAGCACACAATCAGAAATACAGAGTGAGAGGGAGGAAGAAACTGACCTCCGTATGAAGTTCAGGGCTATAAATTAAGAATCCTGTGTCTCATCTCTAAAGGTCTCCCAATGAATAAATACTGGGCAGGTCACATCTACACACTGTCTGCGTGTGGGTGCTGGGTGATCATGAGAGGAAAACCAACACGTGGCTGCAAATAAGCTGCCCTGCATAATTAAAACTTGTTTGAACGTTTTATTTCTTCTATTTCCAGAACAAAGAACCGATGCCTTAGACGAGAATTTTGACCCACAGAACCGTCTTTTTGCAGGTCGCTCCAGGCAGGCGTCTTTGACTTTGCTGGGGTGTTATAGTCGAATGTCATGTGACAGCACCACAAGCAAAGGTTTATTTACGAAAAAAAGTCTTTAACGCCATTTTATTTTGTTCAACTTCAGAAATGTGGAATGATATGAAATAATCCATAATTAATCATAATTTTAAATAATGACCGCTTCAAACCTTGAGAGTGAATGCTGTTGTTTAATGAAATAATTACATGCTGGAGATCACTGGTTGACTGCACAGGGAAACATCAGTCATGATTGTTAAATCTGGATCAAGATGTTGTTAGTTTTAATAAAGCATGTCTGTCGTAAAGGAAAGCATTTCCAACAAAAGAAAAGTTAAACTCTGATTATCGTCGTCTGTCTGTGTGAATCAGCCCGCACGTTTCCCCAAAATCTGAGTCTAATTTGGGCAACCAACCTCAACTCTTTGGCTGAACTAAGATGGGTGAATTCAAGACACCACTGACCAGAAGTAAGGAGCATCCATTTCTCCACGTTCAACTTCTGTTTTTCATAAATGGTGAGTTTTGGATACTCTGTGTAAAGCCTGTTCAAAGTTTGTTTGAGTCTCAGTTTCCTAATATACCATGGAGCCTCACTCAGCTTAACTCAAGAAGTTATTTTAAGTTGGATATCAGGAACTGGTTCTATCGTGATCAGAGTGGGACAAGTCGGACCTCAAGTAGTGAACTCTTACTGTTCTACTGTGGCTGTGAGCAACGCAAAAGACAATGGCTAATCACAAAGGTGATCCCAAGACTCAGAGTGGGATCCTTCACCATTCAGGTTCATAAAAACTGATAAGTTCCTGACAATTCATAGATTTTTAATGAGTTTAATTACTGGAGTTCTGCGTTTCTTGATTAATCTTTTTTTTTTTATAATTACTGTGTAGGTTAGAGTTAGCATTGTATCGGTTTAAGTCTGTTTTGTTAATCGGTGGTGAGGAAATATTAGCCGATTGACAATAAAATAAATTCTTGTTAATGCTTCCAAGCTCTTGTCAATCTTTACAATTTCAATCCAAATGTTAAATTTGTGTTGCTTTTAAATAAATTCTGCATCCTGAGGACTATCCAGAGATATCCTGAGCTTCTCTAGTAGAACAAAGATAGCTCAGTGGAGTCTTCACTCAATTGAACTTGATTTTCTGTTATGAGACTGACTGATTCTTCAACATCAATATTGTTTAAAGTAGAGTTAACATCCCTAATTTTCAATACCGACAAAAATACCTCCAGTCATACCTACAGAAATGTGTTTGTGTTCAGGACAAACTCTGCGCTGCTTCCATACCCTAATATCCTGATACGTTCAGCTGTGTGAACCGTGTATAACTCAGAAAGGTTTGGAGCACAGAGAGGTCACACTGCGGATTTTAAATGCAGAGACATTGGTTGTTTGAATAGTTTCTTTAACAGCGTTTACTTTGCATTGTTTATTACGCTGAAAAGTCTGTCTAGCAAAACTTAGCAGTGTCTCTGTAAATTAAAATAAAGCGTAATCACTTTGATTTGCAGTGTAAATCCCTTTACGTCTCTACAGTTCTATAATTCTTTAGACAGTTTAAGTTGCGAACACTTCAGCAACACAAAGCATCGCTGCTTGTAGCACAACTTACATTTGTGCAGACTACACAAACACAGTTATTTTGCACTTACGGTTCTGATGTTAACATGTTTTAAATTGTTCTTTAAAGACTGTGGTAACTTGGTTGACATATTGTAGACATTGTTTTTTACTGTGGTTCAGGATAAGACGAGCCAAACTAATGCAAAAGTACCAGGAACCAGTAGGGATGGGAATCGAAAACCGGTTCCTGTTCAGAACCGGTTCCGTTTTCCAATTCCATGGAACCGTTTGGCAGCGCGCTTAACGATTCTCTTTTCGATTCCGTCGTGCTCCGGCTCTGAGCAGCACGACGGTAGCAAGTTACGCAAGTTACGCAAGTTACGCAAGTTACGTCACGTTTTTACGCAAGTTACGCACACGGCATTCAGTAAGCAAGTGCGGCGTGACCAGGCTAAAAGCAAAACAAAACAAATGGCGCGGTCGAAAGTTTGGCTTCATTTTAAGGAAGAGAAAGATGGCAACGAGGCGCTTTACAATCATTGCAAAGTGGCATTTACATCCACGGGAGGAAATACATCCAACAGGCAGAAACACCTGCGCACACAACATGGCATACATTTTAACGAATCCCGTGTTTTTGATTCTTACCGGATAGAAGCTAAAGTTACGACCAGCATGAAAGGCAACTCTGGTGGTAAGTAGCTAGTTTTACATCACTGGCTGGTTCCTAGTAAATCATATACCATCTCTGGAAATAAACCAGTTTCCTACCTCTCTTTGGGGTTATTAAGGGAGTGTGCCTTTGTCGTTAATCCAGCCCTTCATTGGTTGCACGTTTAATTAGAACTACTGGTAGCTGGAATTCTTACATGATTCTAGCTATTGCAATGGATGTAACGAAACATGCTACAAAGTTGCTCCGCAGTTCAGGGACCGAGAGAAAGGTGACGCTCGTTTATTTAAGTCAGGGGGAGATGAGTTTATTTCCCAAAATTGTACAGTAATGCTTTTTCATTAAACGGATGCCTGAGAGATGACTGAGGTTATCTAAAGAGAGATTAACAAGCAACTGTCACAACAAACTTACATTTTCTTGTATTCTAAACAATTCAATTCAATTTTATTTCATTCAACTCATCTACTGTATTTAAGTTTGTTCTTATATTCCTTTTTTATTTAAACAAATATAAATGTTACTCCAGTTGCACATTTGCTGTGGACATCTTGACCTTGTTAGTTTGTAAGGTCGTGTGATAGTTAAGTAAACAAAGTTGATGCTCATCATCAAACTGTTTGTTACCCTTTTTTCCCCAAATTGGAATCGAAAACAGAATCGAATCGTTTCACAGAATCGATAAGGGAATCGGAATCGTGAAAATCTTTTCAATTCCCAACCCTAGGAACCAGACATTTTGCTTTTATTGCACATTAAACCAAACTACTGACAAATCTGAGGGATCCATTTTGAATGTCTCTTACATGCTTCCACAGAAAAGTGGAATAAAAGCTCAAGTTTTTCACAAACAGGTGTGCAGAACACAACTAATGGGTTTAAATGCCTAAGAGCTGATCCTGATTATTACTATAACCAAATTTGCAACATAATAATCAATTCTGATAATGCTCACACCCAATAGCAAGCTACGGAAGTGGATTGTTTGTGTCTCTTCTTCCTCTAAAAAGAGGGTAGTGGCCCCATTACTGTCTCCATGCACAAACATGCACTTTAGCCAAAAAAAAATAATTGAGCACCTCATCAAAACATTTTGGCAGCAGCTTGGACCCCAACAAGCCCAAACTTTTTATGTGATCCATCATACTAGGACCACGATCTCAGTGATGGCATTAGAGGTGTTCTACGCTGGATATGAGTACGGCTGCATGATATAAAAAAAACAAAAAACAAAAACAAAACATACATTCCAACACATCACCGTTTAATTGAAATGACTATATGGAAAGCAGATTTTTCACACTCCTCCTTCTGTTGTTACCCCGGCACTGAGAACACTACATACAACCATCAACATTAGGTGTGGGCGTCCTCAGCGGTGATTCAGACGTTGACATAACGTCTGTGATTGTTGCATTGCAGAGCGATCTTGATATTGCTGACATTTATATTGTAATAAGAATCTTTTTTATTTATTTTCTTTGTTTTTTTTCTCATCTTTACTTACTTGTCTGAGATGAATATAAATACATAGTTACATTCACTCCTCAAGATCCACACTGACTGTTTATGTCGATCATTATGTGCATGGAAAATTAAATGTGACAAGCTCCCTGCCTTTTCAGCTTCTCAAACCTTTTTATCCCTCAGTTCCACAGTGGAACCAGTAGGATCGCCTGCAACACAGGAACATAAAGTGCTGCCCGGCCTAAAGAACTCTGCAGAGGTCATTTTAATGTAAAGATTTCATAATAAATTGTTAAGAATATTTATAACGTGATTCAACAACCTACTTGAATATCAAAAGGCACATAAGCCCTTGTATCAAGGGAAGAATCAAGTTTGCTTAAGTAGGTTTTGTTATTTAATCTTACGATTTAGGATATTAGGATATTAGAAGGAATAGCGGTTTCTGCGTTAGCAGTAAAGGCACAGCAGCTTCATGTGAAAGCGACCGGAGCGTTAGTGAGTTAATCAGCTCTGCTATATCTCAAGTCTGCTGCTGCTTGTACAAATAAACCTGGCCTAAAACCTGCAGCCATTTTCCTTGCAGGTGAAATCACAGCTAAACATGTAATAAGGAAATATATGTTGAAAAATGATCTCTGCACATCTGAAAGCCCTAAAACCTGAGGTTAAATGTTATACAGTACTTAGTAAATTAGAATATGGGTTCCAATGAGACTCATTTGTCAGATAAAAGTACCTTTTGAAAAGCAGAACCATTAATCAAGTATTAAATAATTTTTGTTTAGCCCTCATTTCTGTATTAAAAATGCATTTCTTATTGGTTTGATGTAATCTTCTAATCTTAAATGCTGTACTTTCATTATAGATATAAAACGATTGTTACTAACAGAAATAAGGGCTTTAAGAACCAAAGGGCTTTACACTACAGTCAGTCATTCACACCCTGACGGTGGTGAGCTACGTTAGCAGCCACAGCTGCCCTGGGCCAGACTGACAGAGGCGAGGCCGCCATACATCAGCGCCACGGGCCCTCTGGCCACCTCCACATTAATCTATAGAATGTGTTTACCTTACTGAAACAAACTGACTTTTTGTTAATATTCTATATTTATTGAATACAACTGTGTGAAAGGAATTATTGAAGCAAATAATAAATAAACTCCTTCTTAGCATGTAAGCAGCTGCACTCAGAGAGATGGCGGTTTGACTCTCCTCCGGTTAATGAAGGTCAACGCTTGCGTGTTTTCTGTGTGAGACTGTAAATGTTTGGGTTTGAGATGTTTGTATTACATCTGCTCTGCTCAGCCGATATAGCAGAGTGTGAGAAGGAGGTAGACAGGTACTTTGTCTTTGCTCTGGCTCTCAATAAAGTGCTGGAACTTGATGGGATTTCCTTTTATTCTGTAAGTAACTGGGGATTCCGTTATAGTTCATTTCCCAGAACAACAGGCTGTAAAACAAAGACCCAGACCACACTAACAGATAATTTTAGGAATTTCTATTGTGTTTGCACCTTTCATCCACATCACACAGGGTTTTCAGTGAAACATTTTCTAAAAATCTAAATCTTTAGAAATTTCATGATGTATAGATCAGATCAATTATTAGACATGATTATTTCCAGGTCCACTTTGGGCATTAAAACTTTTACTTTCTATAGTAAAAACCCCAACAAAAACAACTTGTCGATTTTTTTAGTACGTTTGTCTCTGGGTGTTCTGGCCGTTTCCATTCAACTTTATATGGAAGTTGAAGAATAATGTCTGAGAGCAAAGACTAAACAGGGTTTATGCCATGGCCTCCAATAGTTATGGGATAATCTTTAGACCCTTAACCAAGCACTGCTTTAATTAGCACAGATCTTCTTCTTTTGTAAATCTATTTCATTACGTTTGACGTTATCGCCACCTGCTGGCAGGGCATAGTTGTTAGCTTTTGTGTGTACACAGATTTGTCCAAAAATGGAGAAAGATATCCGTAGGATTTCCAGTTGTGGTGCAGCTGACACATCAGACTATATACCCAAAACATAAAAAGTTATGTTGCTTTGATGCGTATAGTATGACAAATATTTGCTAAACAAACTTAATCAGTGTGGGTAAACTGTAAAAGAAAACATGATCACTTTCAAAGAGGAAGTACTTTCATTATTTCTGGGAGACATTTGGTTTGGATTTTTTTTTATCCAATCAAGACATTTTTTTAACATGAGTCTTATATTTGCTTACCAGCTGATATTTCTTTGAAAGGGCAGAACAGTAAACTGAGCACAAATATCTCTAATCAAACTTAATAATATTCTGCAATTATAATATAGTTAATGTCTGGTTGCAAGTTTCAAGATATCCCAAGTTGCTAAACTTATTATTTGCAATGTTAATCCCCCTTTTAATAAGATTCTGGAGAGACCAGAGTTTTCTCGGTCAATATGGAGCAACGCAATGCAACTCGTCACTGTTGGTCATTGAAATAGTTGCAGTTGTGAAAAGGAAACGCTCATAGTGTGGAAACTAGGAGTGAATCACACATCATTCTAATTAAGCTAACTAAAACAACAGCTGGCAGGCTAACAGTGGCTTGTCTGGTTAGCACCAACTAGAAGACAGATACCCACGCTCATAGCCCAACTAAACCAACGAGATGATTAATTATTCATTAATCAGTTTGCTATTTTCCCAGCATGGATCTATGAGGAGCAGAAAACCAAAGAGGTGATATTTACATACAAAGAAAGCCCTTCTACAAAATTTTATTTTGCTCTCATCTAGGCATGAAAATTATAATATTATAGATCGCATTACAACCATAATAATCAATATATTATCTTACATTAACAGCAGCAGGAATAACTGTTGCCATTCTGATTGAAAAGAAGTCATGATATTTTTGTTATCAATATAACAAACTCACATAAATAAGCAATCAAAACGTGTCACTGTCTTTCTGCTTTAGGTTCATAGCAAACACAAACCCCATATAATGAGTCGACTATTCATTTATAGAAAGAAATTACATCTCAACAAGAACGTTCTACTAAAAAAAGTTTGCTAAAACCTTTATTGCACAATAAACATCAAGTGTCATCAAATGTATTACAGGCATAGAATACCTGAATGTATGGTACTTTAACGTTTAGCTAACATTTAATGCAGATTAGGCACTTCTTTGCAAAATGCTAATTGCGTAGCGTTATAATGCGATAAGGAATTTGCGATACATAGTGTAGCAAACATACTAGATATGGTTTCACTGAATTTTGTGAGCTCTCTGCAGGGGACCATGTGTGAGCATGCTCATTCAGGTGCTAATATGTGCGCTTCAGGTCAGTGCAACAGGAGCTTTGGGCTTGTGGCCACAGCTGGGACGGCTGTTAGGAGAGCAACTGGGAGGGCAGATGAAACTGGGGAAGTGCATGAGGTGGGCCAGATTCTTCCAATTCGAAAAATGAAAATGAAATTCACATCATTAAGTAGGCAAAAAGAAAGCATCCATCACAACAAGACAGGAGTCGGACGGGCGGACCTCAGACCAGAGACGTACGGGGTCGACACAAACGGACGAGGTGGAGGAGGAAGGGAGGAGGAAAGGAAGCAAGCAAAGGTTGGTTTTTTTTTTTGGGGGGGGGGGGGTTGAAGGGTGAGGGATGCAGATGCTCCTCTACACATACTAACCTTCAGGTCCCTGTGCACTATGTCATGTTGGTGAATGTGATGGACACTTTCTAGAATCTGATGGATACAGTGACTGTGAAGACAAAACAGAGAGGAGGGACAGTGGGGGAGGAGGAGGGAGGGGGGACAGATGAGCCACAGGGATGCACGGAGAGGGACGGAGGAGAACGAGGAGGCCACAGATGAGCAGTGTGACAGACAGGGCAAAGAAACCCAGATTGCAGAGGAGAAGAAGGGCAGGTCAGATTAGAGGAGTGACGGTGGACGTCAGAGGAAAAGAAGACGGACGTGATGCAGACGGAGAGGAATGGGAAGGGTAGGCGAGCGAGCGTAGGTGGAGGAGACAAAAATGTTTCGTCTTGCTCTTTTTTTTTTTTTTTTTTTTTTTTTTTTTAGACATGATGAGACAAGAGCAGCCACAGCAGAGCGACCTGCCAGACAAAAATCCCAACAACACTGGCACAGGAAAAAGTACAGAACATAGAAGGCAGCTTGGGAAAGAGAAGATAAATCACCTTTTTTCTGCATAGAAAAGTAAGAGATACTAAAAAGACAGGAAAGGTTGTGTATGGGCTGGTCACTGAATCATGGAGGACAGGTGGCCGTTTTTCCATCACTAAAGGAAAACAGCACAGCGTGCGTATACTGCAACAACAAACCTCCCCACAACGCTGTGTGTACATTGAGTGGGTGTGCATTGAAAATATCCGTGTATGCTGCAGAATCATTGTGACGAGAGGCTGTAATGTACAGAATATGTGATGAGACGGGCCGCCTGCAGGATCCAAACCCACACTGTGTCTAGTGAGTGGGAGGACTGAGAGAGAGAATCAGAGAGATAGATGCATATGCACCCAGCGTCTGAACCACGCACATAAACACACCACGGGATGCTCTCCTCAGATGCATCAGCTGGAAACAATACACGCCGGAGGCTTCCTTATTATCACTAAGACCGTTCTGCCGCATTCAGTAATTATTATTGCAGCAACTTGTACTTTGATTCGTTGGATGAACCAAACCTACGAGCTCTGATGGACAAAACTGAAATAAAGTAAATGTTTAAGGTTAAATCTTGTGTTTTTTTTATTATAAATTAATGTCTGTTTATTACAGAATGAATAAACTTCTAAGGCCTTAACAAAAAAAAACAGTGTTTATATTGTGATAAAAGTATCCAAATAAGAATTTTAATTTTAATTAAATGACTCCTGAAGACATTTTGCTGCATTTGATTTTATTTAGGTGGATCAGAGTAGAGGTGCAGAATACAACTGAATGCATAATTTGTTTCAGATCTCTATATGTAAAAAAAATATATATATATTTGTTCATCGTTTTCCTTCCAATTCACAATTACGTACTACTCATAATTGGTCTATCCCAAAATATCGCAGGAAAGTACATTGAAATGCGTGTTTATTAACATAAAAGGTTGTGGAAAGCTCACAGGTCATTAATAGTCATTTAAGGCAATTTACCATGAAAAATATTTCTAAAAAATATCTTGATTTCTATTCTAACATTTACCCCTAATCCAGATTTCTCTGCCTATTTTAAATGTTTTAATATAAAGGTTTACAAGAAATTAAAAGCAGATTTGACTTTTTTTTCTTACACTAACCAAGCATTTTATCTATTTTACATTTACTCTTAAAACCCCAAAGGAACCCAAATAGGAACCAAAACAAAGCTAACAGAGAAAAGCATTTGTCAAAATCACCTGTTTTCTTCACTATTCTAGAGTAAAAATCGAAGGCTGTAACCTTTTTATTAACCTGCTGAGTAAAGTCCAATAAATAAATCTATCATTAGACTTTATATTCATGTGAAGATTTGGGGTTTTCCTGTTTCTGTCTTAAACTCAACAGACAAAAAAACAGACTAACAACCATTTAGCAGGTGGCTGGTGCTCTTAAATCACAGCAGCACTCTCCCTTATGAGGGTTTCTCTGTTTTTGCACAGCTGCTCTCAGAGTCAACACAAAATGAACTGGTGCTACATAAACCTAGGCTGCATATGGGAATCCAATCATGTCTTTTAGGAAACGGAGAATAAAGCCTGGAAATGCTAGAAACCCAAAGGACTTTCCATTCTGTTCCATAGAGAGAGCTGTAACTTCATTTTCTGCTCTGACATCAACACCTGCCTTGTAACAATATTAAAAAGCAGAAAGCTTGGCTGCAAACCAAACAGACAGAAATAGTGAAGGTGTCAAAAACAAGTCTTAAGATTAGGTGGTCATATATTTGACTAAATGTAGCCAAGCGCTACAATTGATCAGAAGCAACTGCTGACTTTAGGATGTTACATTTAACTGGAAACGGTGGATTTGACTTTGAAAAAACATAAATCAATATTTTGATCTCTTAAGACTGCAAAGTGCTTAATTTACTGCCATTTAACATCAATGGCTTCTCAACAATCTCTCAGGATTTAAGAGATTCGAGACGAGACTATCGATTTCTGGTCATATTTAACTTGTAAAATAAGTAAAGATCAACACACAAGTTCACATCTTTAGTTTTCTTTCCCCCCTCAGACAAGTAATAGATTGTTCTGTTTCTCCTGGCCTTTATGTTTGATTAAATGTCTTTGTATTTTTTGTTAAAAATTGTCTTTGATTTAAACAGAAAGTGTTTGGAAACCTTACTGAATAAAACGAACAGGCATGTGGTGTGCAACTTGACATCATGGCATTTAGAAATTGAAGAGCACTTGCTTGCATCTCTTTTGTTTACTCGTTTGTGCAACTCTCTAATGTCTTACTGTCTAAAAACATTAAGTATTTTTAAAGAACCTGCCTGTCCGTCACGACAGGGTAGGGAAAGCAGGTAAAAACTGTATCCATAGTCACATTGGGTAAAAAAGGCAACAACAATTCTCTGCAGAAAGGTAAATGGATCATGTTTGAAAAAGAAACATAAAATAAAATGTCTATTAATCCTGTTTATTTTCTAAAACAAATTTATGTGTTTCATGTAAACATACTTAAAAAAAAGAAGCGATGAACAAGTAAAGAAAGACTAAAAACCTAGCTTCTTTGAAAATATTATTCTGGGAACTGAAGGTAAAGTGGTTTTTGGAAGGTCATCCATAAAAAGCACGTCTAAAGTAAAACAAAGTTATGCAACATGAGGGTTCATATTATGCTATATAATGGGCCTTTCGCTGGAACGAATCTGCCCCATCATTTGCTATCATGGTTTTAAAAAAAGCCAACAATAATTTAAAAAGAAAACCTAAATCCTGTCATGTTAATTCTTTTTAAAAGAATCTAAAAAAAAAACAGAACTTTTCTCTGAACAGAACATAAGACACTTCTCCACCTGTTGCTGCAGGCTGCCAGTCAGCTTTGTACGGTGGACCAAGAACAGGGAACGCCATAAAACGTTTTGCCTCATTTCATAAAGGATTGAACTCAGCATCTTGAACCACAAACAGTATTTGCTTTCATACCAGGAGCAAGACTTAATTCTTTTTCAAGGTAACACTAACAATCTACTATTTGTAGCAAACTTTGAGAGCTAGCACGTCTGCTAATAAAATACGCAGCCAAATTAAAGGGCACAATGACATGATGTTCTGCACAATAAGCATGTCTACCTTAGAGGTACTACAACATTTCCTACCTTCTTCTATTGTTCTTTTACTTTTCCATCAAACAGTAATGTCTGTCTAAATAACAACTAACCATGTTATTTTTTTAATTCCTTTTCCTGGTTAAAAAAAACAGTTTTCTCATACGACTTCAGATTATTTAGGTTCTCTTTGTTAATTCCCACCTTAAGAATCAAATGTGCCATGATATGATGCAAAGATGTGCGCTGTCATAAATGAAGCCAGCATTGTAGAGCCACAGAAGAAAGTTGAGTGAAATTTGGCAAAGTCCATGAGAAGTGATATGTATAAAATGTTAGAAACCTCCTATTGTTAACCTAACGGCCAGTTGGATGTATGCACCATTGATCTTTTTCGGCTTCTTAAACTGTGAAGCTGGCTAACCTTTCAAAATGTTGACCACTGAGGAGCAACAGCTGCAGACCGAGTTTCAGAAACCCCATCTTTACGCCTAGAAAGTGTCTCTGAGCGGCTTGGAGTGTTTCGTAAACAGGGCTAATCATTTAAAACGCCATGTTGCACCTACTGCTCAGCTATAAATAAGTACAAGTCTAGCTCCAGCGCAGAACGTTGAAGCTCTGCCAGGTGCACCGCCCTTTGCTAAATTTATGTGCAGGTAATGCTACATCAAGGCAACTAAATAACTTCTGTTGAGCATTTATGGCCCCTAGTTAGGAGAAGGTTACCCGATCTATACTTGGGTGTAATTTACTCACAAATGTACTCATTGTGGTCCTGATCTGATCAAGTGTTCCTAAAAAGGAACCCTGACAGATTCTGACTGGGGGCGACAAGGTGTGATTCTGCACAGTTTGGGGTCTGAGTGAGAGTGAGACTAATTATCGTGGCTAATTAAAGTCCCACTTCTTGCTCGTCTCCAAGGGAGCCAGGCTGGCGGGGTGGTGTGTGTGTTTGGTACTGGCCTGGATGAGTGACATTCAGATGAAGGAGGAAACGCTCCAGGATCTTCTAAAAAGGAAAACTATCACCGTCCATTTAGATGCTGGTTTATAACGTTTGGATTGCTAAACACTGGACAATAAATCCTGTAATGAGTTAGTAATGCCCACCAAAGAACATTCTCTCTTCTGAGGCGATCACATAATACATGTCTGCAGATGAGATTTTACTCTTTACAACAGTTGTACAAGATCTGCAACATCTTGCTGCAAACACTGGAGGACCTAGGCTCGGTAGAAAAGTACAGCCTTCTCTGTCCCCGCTGTCTACCCCCATGTTGGATATAATGCTCGACATATTCCTGCTTCTCCTAAAATGCCCAATCATCTCTTCAACGGTTGGGTCAGGTACGTCCAACATGAGCTATAATGGAGAGCCGGGAGGGGGAGAGGCATCTACCTTGAATCGTCTGGAGAAACCTTGCTATAAATAATAAGGACATGGCATCATTTTAGTTCTAAGCTGTCTGGTGCTGGACAGTGATTTTATTAATGCTCTGCAGCCAGAGGGACTGATAAAGGAAGATAAGACCTCATGCAGTCTGTGACTGATAAATACTTGCAGCATATTTTGCAAGCATCCTACTGCCATGACAAAACATTACACATTTGAAGAAACTTTGTTACTTTGAGAACAGTGTTTTTTTCTTACATTAATGCTTTTTGAAAATTCTGTGGGCAAAGAATAGTGACGTGTGAATCTTGATTTATTTAGAGGATTTACACCCGACGGTGGGGCCCTCCATGTTTCAGTCTACAACAAAGGGTACATCAGATTAAATGTTTGAAATGGCAAACCCTTATTTAAGATCCTTAGTAACTGCAGACGATTTGAAACAATCCTGACATCTGACATTTTAGACTTAATTGCGATGTATCGTTTTCTGCTGTATAACATGGGTTTGTCTTCAATAAAGGGAACAAATTACCGAACACTGTTGGATATGACCTTTTTGCTGTGAGTAATTTATGGGCTTCTCAACCACCTGTTGGTGCTGCTGGAAACACACCAGCATCTCTCATCCAATAAAACTACAGTCAAGGGCTGGGTAATAAAACAATTCTTCACTCCTGAAGCAACAATGATGAGATTAAATCGATGCTAGCCGCTAATCAGGTACTCAGTTGGGAAACAAAACAGGTCACAGCTGCCTTGATTTAATTGTTGATGCTTGTTGTGCTAACAGCTAAACGTCAAGCTGGGCTTTTCCTTTCCTCTCTGATCATTATGATCAGTAGATAATTACAGCAGTTCTGTTGAAACCTCACTGTAAATTAAGTTAGCGTTGAAAATTCTGTGAAAGCCCTTAAATATTTTTAAGCCACAAAACGGAGCAACTTGCAACCTGTTTTTGAAAATTGAGTTTTACAGAGACCTTCCCAAAAGACTACGAATATTTAGAGGGTCCCCAACTCTTCCCAAAGCGATGACGCTCTAGGATGACCTTCAGGCGTTAGAATAAAGAATAAATTAGGCTCTTTTTCGTCATGGCTGTTTTTATGAACAAAATAGCCCTTGGTCAGTGATATTTATACACAGACCTAAAGTTTTTTTTAATATTTCCCCATTAATGAAGTTTCTTTTAAACAGAACTTACTGTTGCAGGAGTGGCAAACGCGTGGCTCCCGTGCCACATGTGGCTCTTCTGCCTGCCCTGTGTGGGTCGCAGCGACTTGATTGATCTGTCAAGGTTTCTGTTTTTTAACTGCAGCTTGTGGGGTGTTTTAATTAGAAAAATCCTTTATTTTGAAAAAAATATTAACTCCCGCCTGTGTTCGACGCTTTACACACGTCCGCCGTTCAGCCATCTTTGCTGCAGTTACTGCAACAGATCCACCAGGGGGAGCCCAGTCAAACCAGAAGGTTCTGTCACTTCATGACATAACGTCATTTTTGCTTTATTGGTAGCGCACACATGTAAGCCGTGACCCTGCACCCCTCCCCTGCAACATTGAGCAATGTAAATAAAGAAAGAAAAAACATTTGCTGCCTTAAATTACGTATTTACTAAGATCTTCTTATCCATTTTGAAGCTAATTTTGACAGATTCAGTCACTATTGAAGTAGCGGCAAGGCTGCTTTGCTATTAATTACATTATTCTTTTAATACTTGTGAGAGAGAGAGTATTCAGACTGACCAGAAATGCAGGGGTTAGCGGCTTAGTTTAAATGTGAGGAAAGAGGGTACCACCCTTGTGATCCTGAGGAGACTTTGTGGCTTCAGCTGTTTTTATTTTCATGTAATCAGTTAAGGAAAAAGAAAATCTGTTATGAAAATGTAAAAACAGTTTAGGTTTATGTTATAAGGGATTTGAGCTGTTAATAATGTGTGGACATTTTGTTGTGCCGTTCTTTGCAATGCTGCTGGATTTAATTCTGGCTGCTGATGCTAAACTGGTTGGCCACCCTGTTCTGATGCATCAATGATGAAATCCAACAAAAATGTTGGATTTCAGCCACTTTGCCACATTTGTGTGAATTAAGCTGTATGTCCAACACAGACACCCATTTCAAAAAGCGTCAGTAATTCAGGCCCGTTAACACTCAAAAACCTTTTTTAGATCAGGTCCAAACCAAAAATAAATAAAAATAAAGCTAAAAAAATAGCTTTTGTTTAGGAAAGTCAACCGTTTTTAGAGCGAATGCTTTTAGAATAAAAACAAGCTGCAATTGAAGCGGCTTTAAAGTGGAGATTGGAGCTGAAAACGACGGTTTACTGTCACATACTGTAGTTATTCAAGCAAAAGAAAAACCACGGGAAAACTCCGTTCGGCTTTTAATGCCGGTGAATGGACTGACACCCACACTCACAACTGTCAGTTTCAAGTATCTCTCTCATTCTTCTCTCAGCCTATTGTCTGTCCACCCCCCCACTACTCCATTTCCTCTTCCGCCGATGGTTAAAGTGAACTGTGTGTGGCGATGAGTCAGCAGGGGGCAGTGGGCGTTAAGATAAAACAAAAAAAACAGCACAGTCGGTGGTAAAAGGGTGAAAAAGAACAAGACCAGAGAAAGAAAGAAAGTGAAACTGTCATTGCAGTTCACACTTCAGATCCGCTGACATTGTTTTTATCTTTTCCACTGTGATGAGAAGCAAAGGAGAAGGACGATGAGGGAGAACGTAACAGCATAAGGCGCACCTGCAAATTTCACTAAGTCTTTAAAAATAGACTTAAGGTTTGACCAAAGAGAGTCTGTTGATTCTAATTTATAAAACGTCAGCAGAAAACTTATTAAAAGACAGATATACAGTAGTTTTTGTTATTTTTGGTAAATAAACAGTGAAAGTCCTAGTGTTAATGGCTGTCAAAGTGTCTAATTAACCCTGCAGTGAACTCTGGGTGGAAATCATAATTGTTATTTTAATAGTCTATTTATTAAAAGTAAAGTGCTGCAAATAGCTTCACAACAGACTCCACATTTATCAACAGCACACTAACAAACTGTCTACGTTTAAACCTGATATTGGTCAAACCGTTGACTTCTTTTAGAGGGGACCGCCATGTCAGGGTGACCGGCGAAAAATGTAATAGAGAAAGCAAAGAAAGGGGAAGAATAATAGAAAAAAAGAGCAAAAAGAAAACGTATCTGACAACATACAGTGACTTGCAGAAGTATTCATCCCCAGTTAACATTTTTTTTAACTTCTTGTTTCATTACAACTACAAACGTCAATGTACTTTACGCTAATTTTATGTAATAGATCAACATAACGTAGTGCTTGTCTGAAAAGTGGAGGAAACAGACTTGAATTTATATATATTTTACAAATAAAAATTAGAAAATGTGTATTTGCTTTCAGCCCCCTTTACTCAGATGTCCCTAAATAGAATCCGGTGAAACCAATTGCCTTCACCTAATTAGTAAATGAGGTTTACCTGCATGTGGTTTAACCTCAGCATTAAAACAGCTGTTCTGTGAAGGCCTCGGAGATCTGTTAGAGATCATTAGTGAACAAACAGCAGGTAGGATAATCTGTCCACAATCTGACTTTCATGGAAGAGCGGTGAGAGGAAATCTTATGGAAGACGCTGGTCTGATAATAAAACAGAGATTTTTAGAACAGGTCCAGAGTGTGGCGGGAAACTAAGGCTGCACATTATTCTGAAGACACCATCCCCATGGAGAAACATGGTAATGGCAGCATAATGATGGGATTATTTTCTTCAGTAAGGACAGAGAAGATGTCAACATCCAACCACAGCTACGATGAAATGGTTTAGATCAAACCAGTTGTATGAGTTAGAACGGCCTAGTCAAAGGACAAAAGGGAACTAAACGTAAGTCAAATTTTCTTGATATTTGTGTATTTGTCCTTGATTTGAGTTGATGAATATGACTATCTGCCAATGGAATGAGCATTTGACCCCTAAAACAAGATAATTAGATATAATGCATTTGAAATAAGATTATGGAGACGAGTTGTTCCTATTTTAAGTGCAAAAATCTTATTCCATTGGTAGATAATCTTATTTACCTGCTCAAATTAAATTCACTAATTAAATCCACTAATTTCAAGAAAATTATACTTACTTTTAGTTCCCGTTATGCAGCATAATTAGAAATCTGCAGCAAAACTTGAACATTGCATTTCACAGACGCTCCACCTTTCAACCTGACTAAGCTTCAACTATTTTGCAAAGAACAGTGGACAAAACCGTCCGTCTCTAGATTAGCAGAGCTGGTAGAGACATACCACAACAGACTAAGCAGCTTTTATTGCAGTAAAATGTGGCTCTACAAACTATTGATACGGGGGTGCTGAATACAAATAGACCTCACACTGTTTCTACTGATAAAACATGTTGAAAATCATTTATTATCTGGCCGAATGGAATACACTGAAGTTTGTTGTTGTAATGTGACAAAATGTGTAATCCAGGTCGGGGGGGGGAGGGGTATAGATACTTCTGCGAAGGAACTGCAGGAGCTAAAGTTAGAAAGAGAGAAAAGAAAATAGCTATTTAAAAGAGGTAAAAAATTAGCAAGAGGAACTAACAAGTACAGTGGAGAAAAGGAAGATGGCAAACTAGGCAAAGACGAAATAACACACACCATGTTTACGAAGCTGAAAACAAGGGGTGAGACAATATAAAAAAAATAGCAGAAACTAAATGAAAAGGAAAGGAAATTGAGAGGAAAAAGGAAGTAGAGACAAGAGAAGACAACAAAAGACGGGGAACATTTCTGAGCCGAGGACTGGGCCCTGTTTTCAAGGCTGCGCCCTTACCTGGCGTCCGCCTCGCTGTAATACTCTCTGGCTACGATGTCCTCAAACAGTTCCCCTCCGGTCACCCTGTTTTAAACACAATTCGTTAGAGTCGTTTATTCAATCTCAGAAGCTCCACTTCTTATCGTTTCACTGCAAAACGGAAAGAACGACAGAAATGAGGAACAACGAAGGAACCCAAAAACGAGGACTCCGTCACCATTTTTTGTTTTCTTCTCAGCTCACCCCATTTCATCCCCCCCCCCCAAAAAAAACCCTCACTTCCACTACACCCCCCCCCCTTCCCACAGCGTTGCCATGGAAACTAGAGGGAACTGTTGAGAGATGGATGTGGAGGGTGTGGGTGGCGGCGGTGACAGGGATGGGGTAAATATAGGAGAGAGTTATGCAATGCTAAATGCACAGAGGGTGCAGGAACCGAGGGAGAGGAGGAGGAAGAGGAAGAGGAGAGAGAAAGGATGACTTACAGGTCAAAGAGCAGGTAGTGGAAGCCCTCCTCTGATATACTGTCGTGAAGGCGAACTGGAAGAGATCGAGGGGTAAAACCTTTAGTGCAGTCGCTGTAATTTTATTGTGCTGTACGATAAAATCCACATTAAGACGACTCGAGGCCTTTTTTTAACGGCCTCCTAGTTACACGAGGCAACGCTGCTGCTGCATTTTAACTGAGAGATTAAAGGAGAGTAGAAAAAAAGCCCAGCAGGGAGAGCGTGTGAGGGAACGAAACCACAGAGAGTCATAATAATAATAGAGTCTTACATCATATAGTTACAATATACAATAAAATGATATATTTAAGCAGCAGGAGGATGTATTACAGCATTAGATTTCCTCCAGAATATAAAATTCAATATTGATGTGGCTTTTTGAGTAAATTATGTGAATGCTTTGAGCGTGAATGAGATTTAATGTGCATATTTCCCTGGGTTGGCGTTAAGAGGAGCTCTCCTCACCGATGTTGGGGTGTTTCAAGAGGCGACAGATCCGGGCCTCTCGCTCCAGCTTCTGGTGATCTGCAAAGGAGCACATGAACAGAGATAAGGGCCGAGAGACGGACACAGAGTTGGTTTTAAATCTGCGACTGGGGCATTTCATCATGAGCAGCGGGATGTGTTACAATGGCTGAAATGTAAGTTTTGATACAGAAATAAATGCTCAAGTAACAACCGTTAAGATGGAGCACTGCAGGAGAAATTTGCTGCATGAATATTTACGCTATTTCCTAAAATGTCTCCTCAACATTTTCCTCTGGTGCAGAATAAGCGGTTATGTAACAAGTTTCTGCAAATGCAAACCAAAGATACTGAAAAAAAAAAGACTAATTTTACTTCATTTACGCAAACTATCACGTTCACCGTGGGGGTTTAAGAGATTAATTGGTGCGTCGATACATTTTTCAAACAGTAAACTAAGCTTTAGATCTGAACGCAGGTTCAGGTCAACGTTATGTTTGCCCCAGCCGTCATGGGACCAGTAATAGAAAATGGACTGAATTTATTCTGCGCTTTTCTAGTCTCCCTGACCTCTCAAAGCGCTACATTACAGCCACATTCACCCGGTCACATCCTACACCTTTACGCAGATTGGTAGGCAATTTGGGGTTAACTGCCTTGCCCAGGGGCACATCGACATGTAACAAACCCACAACCTTCCGACTGCATGACGACTACTCTACCCACAGAGCCACCGAGTCGAGTGAACTGTGATATCTGGAGGATTAACACATCCAGCTGCTGAGACGACACAATATAAGAACGCATGGAAGAAGGATTTAAAAGCATTGTTAAAGGAAACCAAGGATCCACATTTTAATTTTAACAAATATTTCAGATTCTACCATCAAAAACTACGTTTTAAATACCCTCTCACCAATGTGGAACGACTCGGTCCAGGATTGGACTTCTCCAAGAGCTGGAGTTTCCAGCAGGACCAATTTAAAGATGTGGTTCATATATAATCATCTCGTGTAGAATTGGTCAGTATTTTGGATTTTAAACTGGAGATGTTACAAAAAAATTTAATGTTCAGGCTTTTGTGTTTCCACCACTAAAACGAAGGCTTACTGAATCATAAATTGTGTTTTTAATAATCTGTAATAGGAGCTGGGCGATATGGACCGAAAATAATATCTCAATAATTTTAGGCTGAATGCCAATATACGATATTTATGTCAATGTTTCTTTCTTTTCATAAAGTAATTCTAAATCAAAGCTTTATCCCAAATGTCTGACAAGATCATTTTTAAACAAAATGCTGTAGATAAATATGAGAAACGGCTAAAAGAAATAACCTACTGGAATACATAAAAGTATAATTATAACGCCACATACACCATCTAGATATAAACAACATAGTCTCATCTTACATCTCTTTTTAAAAAGTCTTGATCTTTTTAAAATCTCGTTATATTGCCCAGCCTTAAACTGTAATCACTGTAAACTATCAGCAAAGGTTCGATCTTGCTCACTGGTACAAACGTGAAGTAGGTGTGGCTAAGACAGCAGCATTTATTGGCAAAGGGGTGAACTGACCCAGAGCTAGAGGTGAAATAACAAGATCTCCGTATTTTACATTTCCACACACCTTCTGAGAGATCGGGTCAATATAACAGCGCTCTGACGCCATAATCACTCACTGATGCTGCTTGTTTTTGGTACCCAAAATCCTTTGTTGTTGTAACGCATTATGATCTCACTGAGCACTGAGCACCTGGCCTGCTTTGCTGCTCATATCTCGTTATGCTTCTCACTCTTTGCGATGAAATCAGACGCCCCGTTTCTGCTCGTCTTGACTTTAAGCATTTGATCATTTCACAGAGCGACGACTGGATGGCTTTTTATTGTCCGGACCGGACAGAAATCGACACAGACGGACAGACCCACATATCCAACAAGCCCACAGACAGAAGAAGCACACGAAGAAGTGGATCGCCGTGAACACCGACAGTCACACAATTCACAGAAATACATAAAGTCGATGGAAGTACATCCTGGGACAGAAAGAGCTTGGAAAAAAACGCAAGCATAGACATTTGCATGGGTACAGAGGAGTGACAGCGTCACGTAAGCTCAGTGATTACAGTCTTGGAAGACAAGCTGAGCGAGTTGGAGGAAGGAGAGGGGGGTGTTGAAGAGGGACAGAGGAGGAGGGAAGAGGAGGAAAATATGTGAGAACAACCATCTTTCTGTTGAAAGCTTAAAACAATGCTAACCGCTGCTTGTTCTCTTCCTCTCTCTCGGGTTGAGGAACCTATGAACAAGCTGAGTATTATTCCCCATTCGTCCGCCTCTGTAACACAAACTGCTTTTTCTAGACTCCGGGTCCGGACTTCCACTCCGCCACACCTCGTCATGTGCTGAACCCTCCCCTGATATGTTGCCGCAATGCCAAACGGTGGAAAAGGCGTCATGAGTGACAGGATCGGTTTTCATTCTGTCAGTGGCATCTGCTGATAAAACAAGTGCAGAAACGGCCCAGAGCGAGGGGCCTCCATTCGTCACGGGTTAGTCCATCAGGCGACATGTCTGGGCTTTTGTTATCGCCGCTCCTCAAGCTGGCGTCATTAAACGCGGAGTGGAAATTAACCTGGTAGTAATTTACAAAACTGAAATAGCTTTCATTAACTACACAGTCCTTTGTATAAGTGTTCTTGCTTTATTGTAAAAGATGTGTGGGGATAATTGTGCTCCATCGTCTTCTGCTCGTTCCCTCCTTTGGCACAGCCACAATGGGTGACGTATATTATCGCTGAGCACACAGAGCTGGAGCCAGAAACCTCTTTTTGTGACCGGGATGTATACGGGTCCGGGTCGTTTATGAAACGGACCGGGTCACATAAAACAACATTCATGAACGACCGATAGATTTCCTGCCCCAGATTTTGCCATTTTACTGTAGATCATCTTCATGGCTGTCAAATTTGTCTGCGCTACATGAAAGAAACTGGGAAAGCTGTGGTTGTTGCAGAAAACAGTGAAATAGTTCAGGGCGGAGGTCTGAAACTCAGTCTGTAAGGAACGTTTTATTAGAGTCTTTATGTCATTATGTATAATTCAATTCATAGAAGTCATTTTTCATGCAATATCTACTTTCAACAGGAATAAGAGGCAGTTAAAATCCCTTTAAATGCCCGCCTTTTGTTAAAATGAACACCTGGTAAAACATTACACTTTCAAAAGATTTAAGTGTTGAACTTTTACTTTTAAAGTCCCCTAAAACGACGCCTAACTACCTGGCTACGGAGCGTGGCTCGTTAAAAAAATTATTATTTTTAATAAATGTCATGCGTTTTCCATCATAATGACAATCAAACCAAGAGATTAGTTGTTGTTGTTTTTTTCAATCGAGTGCCTCCTTATGGTTTTGCCAGTGCGCTTTAAAAGTTGAAGATAAGCAGCTGATGGAAAGCAGGAAGACAAGCTTGTGAGTTTAAATGGAAGAGGGAGAATTTACCAATGCCATTAAAATGTATCAAATGTATCGGTTTATGTCCTGTCCTCAGCCCCCAGCCAGTCGGGCAGATGGCTGCTCATACTGAGAAACGTTTTCTGGAAGTTTCTTAATGTTAAAGGTGCATAGCCACGTTATTTGACGTCAGTTGCTCACTCTGTTTTTATGAACGATTATCACATCTTGCTGACGTATTAGTTGTTATTTTTGTGTTTTATGCTTTGTTTCTGCTCAGTCTGTTAGTAAATAAAAACTTTTTTGTTTATTTACGATATTAACGGAAGTACGTGCTGCGCAGCAGGGGCTAAAACAAGGAAGCAGCTAATGGCTGTTAGCATCTCCCAGCGAAACAATGAAGAAAGGTCCAAGATCCAATGAAAAAAAGCGGAAAAAAATATTTTTCGCAGGGGAATACAGTATGAACCTTGGTGTTCCCTGAAGCGGACGCTAAACCACCGATTGCAGAGTTGACTGACGTGAGTAAATGTTCTGATATGAGGCTCTTAAAGTTGCTGTATATTTGTTTATTTAATTAATAACGGTCGGTCTTCGATCACGCCGACCTGCCGCTTTACTGCGAGGCATTACAGAGGGTCAGGTACGGTACGGCATTATTTACAAGTGATTTATAAATTAAGCAAACCAGCATTATGATAGTTCTGCGACACTGTTGCTAGATGTCTGCTTATATTTGTTAATCGCGCTCGAGAGCAAATTGTTTTTCGGCTCAAAAATGACTATCAAAAATTATCAGGATGAAGGTTTTGTGCATATAACCTTATTTTATCATGATCAAACAGTTTTTGGTCTTTTTTTAATAAGCATATTACGCGGCTATATACTTTTAAAAGGAGCTGTTCTTCTCCACTTCCACCACATGGTCGCTCGTGACGTGGGTTTAGAAACGTGGCTATGCATGTATTTGTAATAATAATAATAATAATAATAATACATTTTATTTCAAGCGCCTTTCAAAACACTCAAGGTCACTGTACATGTAAAAACAATAAATGGTAAAAGCAGTCGTCATAATTAAAAGAAACAACACAAATTACACAGAGGAAAGTAATATAAAATCATAATGAAAAGGCAATCTTGAACATGTGGGTTTTGAGTTTTGATTTGAACAAGGGTAAAGACTCGGTATTGCAGATGTCAGGGGGGAGTGAATTCCAGAGTGTGGGCGCAGACCGAGAAAAAGCTCTGCTCCCCATGGTTTTAAGACGGACTGAAGGAACAACTAAGTGAGTGGTAGAAGAAGATCTAAGTGTGCGGGAGGGAATAGAAATTTGAAGTAAATCAGAAAGGTATGGAGGGGAGAGATTGTGAATAGCTTTAAAAGTAAGTAGGAGGATTTTGAACTGAATTCTATACTTCACAGGTAGCCAGTGGAGCTGCTGCAGGACTGGGGTGATATGATGGAAAGAGGGGGTTCTAGAAATGATGCGAGCTGCTGAGTTTTGTACTGACTGAAGTTTGTGAAGGGATTTTTGAGGAAGACCGAAAAGAAGAGAATTACAGTAATCAATGCGGGAAGTGACCAGACTATGAACAAGAGTGCAGGTGGAGCTAGTGGAGAGAGAGGGGCGAAGGCGATTGATATTGCGTAAGTGAAAGTAAGCGGAGCGGGTAAGGTTGTTAATGTGAGAGGAGAAGGACAAGGTGCTATCAAGGATGACACCCAGACTCTTGACCTGAGGTGAGGGGGAGATTATGGAGTTGTCAAATGAAAGGGAGAAACTGTCAGCTTTGGCTAAAGCAGATTTTGTTCCCACTAAGAGGATTTCTGTCTTGTCATTATTCAATTTAAGAAAGTTGGAGGTGAACCAGGATTTGTACCAAACTGTCTCCGTACAAAAGCAACGTGAGAATAATCTGTCAGTCCAAGGCAATGATCAGTCTCATCAAAAAGAGGACACAGGTATCACCGCTACGTCTCCATACCATGACAGAAACTGAGTAGATAAAGTGACCATCTAAGGCCCTCTGGACCATAGTAATGCAAATGGTCATTTGATCGTGGGTTTATGGCAAGTTGTTTGTGTACTTATTCAATAGTCTTGAAATGTCATTCTTGCCTATTAGATTGCTATTCATATTTTGTAATTAATAAAGTTTGACAAGCATCACTTCTGTGTTGCATTTTCCTTGAACAAATTCATTTTAGTGATCGTTTGTGATCAAGCGTTGATTACATAGAATATTAGAGCTTTTAGCCGTTCTGCTCTTTAGAGAGTAACACGAGTATAATCAGCTGGAATTAGCTTGTTAATTAGTTGAGCAATCTGCTCCGGTTGGTGGCCTGCAGTCAGATGCTTAATAGATTCCTTAAAGCTTGTCAGGCGTAGTTCTAAATCTGTATTAGAAAGAGGAATGACTGGTGTCTTACCTTGACGTGACTGTGTTTTTAGCACCAGAAATATTTCTAAACAGACAAAATTGTCTTTCTTGTAAACAAGGGAACTGCAGTAGTTTTTATTTCAACCAACTAACGAGCAGTGAGTGGGAGAAAATACTCCCTGGACTCCCTCTGATTCTCTGCTAACTTATTAAATGGACTTTCACCAGTAGAACTAGACAGATTTTAAAGAATTTCAGGGGTTTTGAAACTGCCTTCACCATCTTTATTATTTATTATCTTTACTTTAATACCTGCAGTAGGCGTATTCCTCGTTAAAACTAGACACGACTGATAGGTTTCCTCAGGCTTCCTCAACTTTTTACAAACTGAGATCTTATGATCAAATGACTCCAACAGTTTTGTTACGATTTGATGAAATTTAAAAGATTGGATTTGATCCTGAATGTTGCCGTTATTGGATCAAATGAATCTGGTCTGTATAAAATTGTGCAGAAACTGAATTAAACCTATTTGGCATTTTGTAATGTGGCGCTTAGCAATAAACTGAATCGAATGAAAATCTATTATATAATAATAGTTATGGGTGACAAACCTGAGCACTGCCAACTAAAAAATACAACAAAAATTGCATGGTTGTAGCGGAATTACCAATTAACGTGTTGTATTTTTAGAAAATTATTAAAAATGTGCAAACTAAGGTTAAAAAAAACATTGAATCATTTTTATATCACTGTATAAAGAGCTTGGATGAAAATCAGAACTTTATTTTGTTGTTCTGACTGTAAGGAGTGAACAACTGCGGTAAAGTAGTGCGGACCTAGCAGTATGCACTGCTTCAAATATTCATTTAACCGCTCCTTAAAACTGTCAGTCGGCCAGACGCCAGCGCTCTTCTTCTGTAGCAGTCGGGTAAATAAGAAATGAGCAGAGAGATAAAGGAGACAAGAAGGATGGTAAGGAGCGGTCCTGAAGGGTGATGAGAGAGGAAGCGGAGAAAAAGAGAACTAGCAAGAGGAGATATGTGGCAAACAGGAATACGAGGTCGGAGTGAGATAAGCCAAGGGTAGCAGGCAGTGAAGTCCGCAGGAGTCTTTGTGCTGGAGAAGAAGAGAGCAAGCAGAGAGGAGAGGAATATATTTGGGTTAATCATCGCCAGTAAGGGCTGGAGTCTCAGGAGAGGACGATAGAGAGCCAGATATAACCTCTGTTCAAGAATGTTTGACTTACAATGGCAGCGCTATAGAAATAAACTTAATCATGGCTCACAGCAGCAGAGAAATATGGAGAATAACCTTTACATGGTCCTCCTTTCTCCAAAGAATACCACAATAATGGAGGAACAGGAAGACAATCTTTGGCCGCAGACATTAATAGAGTGCCTTGTAAAAGTATTCACGCTCCTTGAACTTTTTCCCATTATTATTATTTTAGCCCATTTCATGTCACAACCACAACCTTTTTTTGTTGGGATTTCTAGTAATAACTGCAGAATTGTGAAGTAAAAGGAAAGTGATGCATTATTTTCCAGATAGTTTTCAACTGAAAATCTGAAAATTATGAAATGAACATGCATTTACTCTGCTGCCCTTGTATAAAAGCCAATGCAAGCAATTGTGTCCAGAATTTAATCTCGATATAAATACATGAAGGCATTGAAGGTTTGTTGGGGCATCATGAAGACCGAGGAAGACATTAGTCAGATTAGGGAGAACTCTTGAGATAAGTTTAAAGCAAGTTAGGTCATGAAACAATATCTGAACTAACAAACCAGGAGAGGATTAATTAGAGAAGCAGCCAAGAGGCACATCTCTGGAGGAGCTGCAAAGATCCACGGTTCAGGTGGGAGAATCTGTTGATAGTACAACTATTAATCATCCAATAACTTATTATAACCCGCACTCATTGTATATTTGTGATCAATTTAATTACGGCAATGAAGTGTAAAGTTGCTCATGACAGCATATACCTGAAACACATTCACCTTGCCCACAATAAACTGAAGGAAGATACAGAGCAAGTGCAGATCATCAGTTATTCAATATTCCAGCCATGTAGGGACACAACAAACATGCAGAATAAGGCAGATGAGTCAGATGAGACCAAAATTCAAAGGGCTATGTGTCGCAGGAAGCTTAAATCCTGAACACACCATCCACATCGCGTAACGTGGTGGAGGCAGCATCATGCTGAGGGGATGCTCTTTTTCAGCAGAACAGAAAAGCTGTTCAGAGTGGACACGAAGATCTGTGGAGGTAAATGCAGAGCAATGGTGGAAGAAACCTTGCTGGAGGCAGTGGAAGACCTGACACAGAGATGAAGATGAGAGCTGGTGAGGAGATGGATGGAGCTAAACACACCTCTAAAAGAATCTGCCAGAGTATGTTCACCTTCCAGCAGGACGAAACTAAACACACAGCCGGGGCTGCATTACGACGGTTAAAAATTAAACCCTTTAAATGTGCAACGATGCTCGAAAGAAACAAACCAAAATGGTTTTCATTAACACAAAAAGACATGCAGCTGTAACTGCGAAATAAGGGTAGCTCAATAAAATATACTCCATTGGCCCAAATATCAGCCCAGCAGGCCTGGAAATAAAAAGGTTTATTTTTAATATATAAAAAACAAATGTTTGTTTTGGTCTATCATTTTTAAAATGCTGTTTGTGGCTGAAATGCAAAGAAATGTTCGGGTGGTGTTTAATAATTTCATCTGCAACCTGTGCAGAAAATCAATTAAATCAAGATAAGGGGGCACTTTACAAACCTGGACATTTGGGAACCATTTCGGTCAGAAAAGAAAAAGGGTTAGAATGTTTGGAGTAATCAAAGCTAGAGAGAAATCTGCTTAACTTGTGGCTATAAAACAAATAAGACAGACTTTACTGACATTTGCAATTACAGTTGAAGTGGTTTGACTTCATAATAGGCTTATGTGTATTAGGCCTTCACTTAAATACCTCCGCACGACTTATCTGACATTGACACAAAAGCACGGGGACTGAAATCAGGTCAGCTCTCTGCTGCTGCTGCACTGCAGGTAAATCTTAGACAAAAAAAAAAAACACCACACGTGTGAGTGTGTATATATAAAAATGTCTATATATACACACATATGCACATCCACTCTACCGTGATATGTTACAAGGCCATACAGGAACCTCTGGCATCCCTCGTCCACAGATCACTGCCAATAAACAAGCGCTATGATTGGCTGGAAGCCTTGCCCAGCAGACCTGCCCTATATTTCCTGTTGACATGTACTGGATTGACATTAACCGTTTGCCGTCTGCAACAAGGGAAGGCAGCAGGGCCGAAGTTGGGGGGGGGGGGCTGTTTAGGTAATGCACAAACATTTAGCCGTCCACTGCTAGACGCTTCATATTGGGACTTTTGAGAGGGTGAATCATCGTGACTGCAGCAAATAAACAGAGTTCACTGTTGGGATGACCATGAATGCGTGTGCCAGAGTAAAGGAGAGGCAGAGTCAGATGAGAGTCCCGTGCTAAAGGCATGTAGGCGTACAGGCGCATGGCCGTCAGCTGCCAAGTGCCTGGGGTGCCTTCTCTGCCATGACCCCCCCGCCCTCCCCGCAGCTACCATCTCCATCTGCCCGTCCCAAACAAGCGTGCCTCTTTGGTAGCCTCGGCCGGGGGGTTTCAAACCCTCTGACCTTACCTGCTTTCTGAGAAATATATCAGGAGCACAAAAGGACCCCCAACCAAATCCATCTTGTGGAGCGGAGCAGTAAGTCACGGTGGTTGCCTTGAAACCTGGCTGCAGCAGCCCATGTCAGATAGGTCATGGAGCTATAATTAGCGCTGGAGTAGGAGTAGTATGCAGCAGCTCTGCCGGCTCAAACATTGCTCCGCTGTTTCAGAGGACATGGCTCATCCATTAGTAAGGAGCGCAGCGCAAGCCGCGCGCACCACTCAGTCGACTCGCATCGTCAAATCTTAAAGCAGGAAGATTATGCTGCACCTCAGAAATCTGCACGCAGCTGTGGCCTTTCATCAAGCAGCTGAGGAGAAGCGCAACCCACCAGTTAGTGGAGATGCACCCATCACAGATTTATGGTTGATTTTTAACCTGTTTTTTTTTTTAATAAAGCTTTTATCGGTCATTTCCAATGTCTCTACAAACTATAATTAACAGTGCTCCTTATCAGGGGTTTTCAGCCTTCCAGATGTAAGTAGTCCTTCGTATTTATCACAGGCGCGACGGTGATGTCACTCTGGGTGTGTTAGTGGATTTGCACCGATCAGAGATGTATGGTCGATAGCGAATGGGCAATTATTCAAGAGGTCCTTAATTATTTATTGCAAAAGCAGAGGTGACGTCACACTGTGTGCGCAACCGAACAAAAAAAGGGATTTACTAAGATTTTAAAACAAAGACAAAATGGTTAAGAACAGTTGAAGACGTGTTTAACTTTTTATAGTAGTTTTTAATCTGTTGTCATATATATCGCCTACATGTGTTTTACTTTTCTCATTCAGTTACGGTTCGCCCCAACTATTGCAACAATTCCTAACAATGACATTTCCAATCCCCAGCTTGTTCTGTGACAAAGGTTGAAAGTTTTAAATGATAAAACGGAGCAACTTTGCCGTCATATGTTCCCTCTTCTCAGCTGGAAGCGGCTCTGCGTCAATACACCTTTTCACCAATTAGATGAAACAACCGCAAGGTGGGTGTGAGTTGTTGTGTAGTAGATGGCTTGTTTTGCATATTAGTGAGTTTGGTATCAATTTATCAAAACTACAAAAATGCTAAATGCTGAAGGAGCGACATGAACCATCCTTGTTGTAGCGGCCTGAGTGAAGCGTCAACACACAACCTGCTTCATGGTTAGTTTTATTCTCATCATTAAAAAGACATTAAAGCTGCAGTAGGAAACTTTTCTAAAACGGAATTTTTAAATATTTGTTAAAATTGTCACTGTGACCTGACAGTAAAATATGAGACAGATGATCTGTGAAATTTAAAAAAAAAAAATCAAGCTTCTCCCAGTGCTCCTACTGCCATTACACAGCTCCCGGTAGGAAACAACCAATCAGAGGCCAAGAGGTATACCTGGCTCTGATTGGTTGTTAGCAGTGTCAATCACTCTTATGTGGGCACAGCTCACACCCACTTCCCGTGACAGCGCAACCATCCATCAAGCTCAAGACTGCAACTCCCAATTTCTGGAGATGTACCTGCTCAGAAGACAAAGACAGGTAAACATTGGAGCAGCACAACAGGCTCCGCTGGGGAGGGACGGCTGCAGCACAGCAGAGAAAAAGTTTGAAGGTGTGCATGTTCAAATTTTTCAAGTGGTGTGCATGTTCAAATTTTCAGGCTAAGTCCACAGTTTCCTCAAAACTCCCTACTTCAGCTCTAAATACCAAACTCAAGTCGTTTTCTCTCAATAACAACTTCCACAGCAGATAATATTGTTATCAAAACGCAGCGGTATCATTTGGGTACGGTGCGTTCAGTGATCAGAAAAAGGTTATTTTATTTTCATTTCCGACCAGCTCGATCCCCAGCTGCTCATGAAACAAACCTCTGGCATTAACAAATCAAATCGAATTTATTTATACAGCACATTTAAGAACAACCGCCGTTGGCCAAAGTGCTGCACACACAAAAAGGAAAACAATCAATGATAATTCAATACAAGCTCTGTACAAATAACCTTATATGGTGAAGAATTAGCTTCCGGCCAAAAGAAGGAGGATGATCACTTTTGGGTTCTTCTTCTTTTTAATCTTATTCTCTAACACAAACTACCTCCATATCCTCTTTCACTCCATCCCTGAATCTCCTGATCAAGGAGAGGGTTACTCTCGTCAGAAAACGCTCGCTGCTGTGAAAAACAGGAGCCAATTACAATAAAACACCAGATGACAATAAAAGTTGATTTGTAAATGACTCATAGATCATAGATTTAGTTTATTTTACTGCTTTTATCGTTTTTTTTCCTCCCATTACCGCCATTAAACTGTCTGAGCCATCACAACACCTTCAGTTAAACTAATGGACGCTGAACGTTTTAATGCTCGTCTATTCTCCAGAAACCTTTTAAAAGCAAAAGAAAAAAAGTCAGCATTGGATTTTTTTTGCCATTAATACATTATCTTAAGACACAGAAGCATCAGTTCTTTGTGTTCACTGTTTAAATACTACACAGACAGCACTCCTAAAACTCCAACAACTTTGTCCAATTTACTTGCTTAGCAACACCACAAGTGTTTCCGAGTGTTTGCACATCAAAAGGGGAGCGACATGTAACCTTATGGTGAACATAAGAGCATCCGGCTCTTTTGAAATTTTAACAGTTATCCCCGACAGCCTAACCTCTCCCTCCTCTCTCTCCCTTATTGCTATCAGAGTGCAATTACATAAATCTGTCTCCGTGGATTAATGACATGTGAGCAATTGTTTCCAAAGGAAATTAATACCCGCAGTAAAAGGTTAACTGACAGACACAAACAGATATGAGCAGACATTCTGCGCCTGTTAAAATGCCTCTTGCCCCACACCCTACATTTCCACGCACACAAGCCCTATGTGTGTGTGTGTGGGGGTCAGTGGGGAGCCACCTGGCACAGTCGTGGCTCTGGGTCTCCGGTTGCGAGCTGCAGAGGCAGCAGGAGATTTACACTGAGAGTGTTGGTGTGAGGAACCACAGCGACCGTCGTTCACTGGCCGAGCAGTGCTACTTTAAACCCGTATGCTGTGAACGCTATCCTGATAATATACAGTAAGACATCTGATGTGGAGAGCTTTTTTTTTTTTTTTTTTTTTTTTTAAATAACAGAAACACAGACCCACCCAAAGCTGGACAAGAACACAGTATTAGAAAATAAGAGTGTTAATCCCGCCATGATGTTCCAACCAGACGAGACACATCCTTTCAAGCTGTTTGGGCCCAGAATAAAGAATGAACTTCTACACTACCTGCGATCACTAGACTGCAACAATGTTTTTAAAAAGCAACTTACTGTATTTTTTGGACCATAAGGCGCACCAGATTATAAAACGCATTAAATATTCTGTAAGTGTGTAATATCACTCCTCCACGTCCACAGCTCTCTATCCGTCTCTGTCAGGAGGACATGGACTACACTGCCCTGTTTCTAACATAAGGCCAAAATAAACGTAACTTTTATACTGAATTATCTTACTAGCTTTATTGTTGCTAGCGCGTACTCCGGGCGCGGGCTGCCTAAAGGCTCCCACATACTCGGGCGTGCTGTGAGCTTGGTGGACTCTCTGGACGTTTTACCCTTCATAGTCCAGCGTACCTTTGCCTACATTTCTTGTGGCAAATTCCTGCAATTCCCAGACTTTCTGCCAGTGGGACGAAGCGCCGCAATGGATGGTAAAATGTGTGATTAGCTAGCTGAACACCTAGAGCCGTTTCTTTTCCAGCAGGCTCCCACCTGTCAGTGAGAACAGAGGGACTGTGAAGCTGCGTCCTGGAGAACGCCTGCTGGGAGCAGCTCAGTGGCTCAAGTGTCTTCTTGTCTCCGAGAACTTTATAGTGTGAAACCGTGTATGCGGTCGCAAAAATTTAGCTCTGCACCTACCTGTACATGCGGACCTCCGTGGAGTGAACTACACCCGAGTATGTGGGGGCCTTTACATGAATGCGCTTCTAGTTTCAACATTACAGTCAGGCAGTCTTGTAGACAGCTCAGGGGTCCTATCAGGTAGTGACACAGGCCGTTTCTCAATTCACGAATTGAGAAATATGGAATATGGAGGCAATTCGCGAGTCCGTACTCGCGTTCTCGTCAAGTCCGGTCTTGGCGAGAACACAGGAAGATCGGACTTGACAAGAACGCGAGCACGCAGCACGTATGGTGTATTGGAAAAGAAGCGTACTTGTGACGTCATGAGACGCACAGTTCTTTAGCATTTCTTTAACATTCAAAAGTATTTATATACTACACCACAATAAATCTTATTGAAAATTTTTTTAAAAACAACATTTTTAATTTCTAAAAAGCCTAAAAATTATCTTGCCGTGGTGCATTGTGGGCAAGCGGTCAGTCTGAAGAACGCACAAGTCTGCTCTGATGCATGCTCGATAAAGAGGGCGGGCGAGAATAACATCCGGGGAATTCGGCGCGTTCTCGATTTGGCGTTCTCGGTATTGGAACAGTGCTCGGGCTGAGGCTGATGACGTGTCACGAGCACACGAGCACACGAGAACGCTCAAGAACGCATATTGACAAACGGCCACAGTGTACCGTAATGCTCCGAATATCCATTGAGCGGAGCGGCTTCGTTGCTAACCAAAGTCGTACTTACACATTTTAACAGATTTTTGAGCGCATTGCACCACATAAAATCAGCCAGTAATCAAAACGGTAATCATGTATAAGGCGCACCATCAATTTGTGAGAAGATTTAAGGATTTTAAGAGCACTTAATAGTCTGAAAAATACGGTAAGTCATTCTTTTTTTAAACAAGCATTCTAGCCTCACTGGTCCCTGGGCTGCTATGTTGTTTTGATGTGTTTTAAAGGTTCCTTTAACTGTAGTTTTCCTTTCCTGAGAGGAGCCTCAGTCGGTAACTATCCACATGGTCCAGATATATTGATTTAAGTGTCATTTTTGAATTTGCATGAATAACTAGTACGGTGGCTAAACTGAGACAATCCATTAAAAAGTAACAGACTAGAGACTCTGGAGGGAACTCAGTTAGTTTTGTGGAGCTTCTTGTGTCAAAGTAAGTCTTCTCCTTTCACACCACCTTTCCGTCACAATGTTCTCGAGCTGTTATCTCCGCCCCGGTGGGGTATTTTCCCTCTCACTACTGACTGACAGCTTTCAGAGCTGCGCTTTCACCAGCCCTGTGGACTTCCTGCAGCTGATCATTAAACGCTACCCAAACCAGCAGCTGCGCACAAATCCCAACTTAAGAACGCACCGCGTTCTGTGTGAGGACGCCCAGAGACAACATGTTGACATAGACTCCGGAATAAGTTCTTACCTCTTGCAGATAACTTTTTGGTGTTGATTATTTTGGCGGCGTACTCCTGCCCCGTCGACAGCTTGACACATCTGCGCACCACTGAAAATGCACCCCTGCAGATAAGAAACAAAGGATATTTTTTATTTTTTCATGAAGTTCACACAAAATTTGTGCCCATAATGAAGTCTCTACTGTTTATCAAAATCCTGCTTACGAGGCTGTTTGTTTTTTTGGTGTTTTTTTTGCTGAGAAGTCGCATGTTAATAAGCACAGCTGATGATTTATTTCAGTTACAAGCGGGTTTAATACTCCTAAAATGCAACTGCGCAGAGCTACATTTACAGACCGAGCTGTCCAGATTTATCCGCTTAATAAGCTCCCATGAGGAACCTCGGAGCCAGTCAGCATGTTCTGAATAATGTGCTCACATGTGGATGGAGAGACGTGCAGCTAAAGAAACAAACGAAGCTCCTAAAGGCTGTTTCAGCATTGGTGGAACTACATGAAAGGACAAAAAGTGAGAGCAAAAATCCTAAATCTAATATTTGGAGCGTTCAAACGGCATATTTCTCCTGACTACAAACGCAGGAACTCATAATTTATAACTTATTGGTCAGACCGTCATTTGTCATGTGTTTCGTTCGTCGTGCAGAACGGGATCATAACGTTCGAAAACCTGCACAGAAACTCTCTCAAGTCTCCGGAAAACCTCTCAGGCCGATCTGGCCGTTCTGACTTCCTGTGGGTGATGACAGCGAGAGTCTGAACTGTGACTGTGGGTTCTGCACCCAGACCAACAAGGTCAAAGGTGAAAGCTGTTGAGACCAGACGGGCTGAAACTTAGACGAGGCGACGCAGACGACTGAATCTCTCTGTGGTTTCACGAAATCCTGCAGAAGATCTGAGGCGTTTGGTGACTTTGTGATAAAAAAAACAACTAGAACATGTTTGGAAGGACTGAAAAGACTGAAAACAATGTTTAGTTGTAATAGTAGCAGAGACCAAACCTGCTCGACTGAGTTTAAAATGAGAAATAAGATAAGAACACACATGACAGCCTGCTATGAGGGCTTTAACAACACATCTAACTAAGAAGACGATACGAAGCTGGGCTCAGGAAAAAAAAAAATTATAATGTTTTGAGGAAAACAAAGAATTACCTTTTCTTGGTTGAATGACTCAACTAAATTTAAACCAAGAGCAATCTGTGTTTTACAGAATCTGGAATCAATGCAAAATAATCAAGTCTGAACAGCCTAAAGTTTGTGGTTTTTCATGGTTCCCCCATTAAAAGGAAGCATTAATGCCACAAAAAGAAAACCCACTGAAAAGGCTCTTTTTGTGTTTTTTCACTCAGAATGAGGTTTTCATAAACCTTGAACTGAGTTTTCTGTTCGGTGCAGAATTATCCGGTTCAAGCTTGACCAGTCCACGTATTTTAGATCTTGGTCTTTGTTCATGAAAGAACAAAGACAAAGATCTAAAATACGTGGACTGAAGCCAAAATAATCAAAATCCTTAGCGGGGAGATGCCCATAGTGCTGCACCTGCAGTTCTTCATCTGAAATAACAACACAGACCTGATGCACGGAAAGGATTGATAGTTTTTCTGCTTCTTATTGGTGTTTAAAAGGGGCGGAAACTTCAGGACCATTATTCAACATTGTAAATAAACATTTTCTTCCACAACTAAAACCATGTGTCTTATCTAATCTTGTGTCCATTTCTGTCTTTTTACCAGGTACCCCAAAGGCTAGCGATTAAAAAGTCTCTCTGGAGTAACTCAGACCCCACAACAAGGACAGCTGGAGGAGCTACTTCCCATCCAAGAGTCGCATAAAAAGATTCATGGAGTCAAGCTTCATCTTTATATCCTGGGCTCATAACTACAACTGTATTTCACCAGATGAAGTCATGCTGACAGCAACTCGACAGACCTTAGCAGGACTGATTTTATGCCAATTCAAGACTAACACAGCCTGAAAGCAGCTCAACAGTCCAGTTCATATCATATCATATACAAAGTCCAGCTCAGTCCAAATGCAACTGATTACATTTCTGCCACATAGTCAAAATCAGACCCAAATAAATAATTTAATTCAGTGACGGTAAAGTCGAAATCAGCTGCTCCTAACATGCTAATTAGTTCATCTATCGGGGAATTTCAATCAACTTTAGATTAGATATGAGCGATTTTAAGGTTATTATGACACGAACATGTAAACCGCCTTGGATTAAACGATTCTTTGATAACAATTTAGTCTAAAACGATTTCATACACAAAGCAATATTAAAAAGAACATTTTGAATTGAGAAAGCTTTCTGGATAGGAAGCGAAACGTCTTCAAACTTCGAAAAAAAAGTCCAGTTGTTTTGTTTTTTTAACTTTTTTGGAATTAAAAAGAACAGAAATTATTATTGGAAAAATTGATAAGTGACAGTAAAACACATTTAAAGATTCATCCCGGTCTGCTGCAGATACATCTGTTGTCCGGTCAAAGCTCAACAAACACACATACTGCTGTAAAAGAATCAGATGGGCCAATTTCACAACTACTACAGGTGGTCCAACCGCCCTTCAAGACCGCACGCAATAACTGCATTCTGTCATATTGTTAAACCCTGATGATGATTACAGTAAAATTAAGAAGAAAATTGTTCTAACAGTAAAATAACAGCCCAAACCTTTGATTTTTTTTAACAATAGCATCATTAGAGAGATTTTTATCACAGCAAATCATCATTTTTGATTAAATTTTGTTTTCCTGATAATGATGTAATTGCTCATTTCTATTTTACAGTAAAACACCATCAAATATTTTACAAATGTCATGAATGACGTCTAGTTTTGACTCCAGGAACACAAACTGTGAGATCTAACCTCAAACCTTTATCTTAAGGAACAAAGGCACATACCTTCAGAGGTTAGTGGTTCTCTAGGTGGATAACTCTGAACCTCTGGAGCGATTCTAAAGTCCCAAACAAACCAAGCGGCGGCGAATCACAAACAGGACCGATTAGTCGGAAACATTGGAAATGTTGGCGAATTTCCCCTAAATCGGCTGTTCTGTGATCGACAGGTAAAATAAGGCACGATAAAAATGTTTCCCTCTACAATAAATCTATGAAAAAAAGGGGGGAAAACATTTTCCGTCTATGGATGAATCCTCTGACAGCACATGTTGATTTTGATTAAAAAAATATGAATGTTATGGGCACATGCCTTGTCAATATCTATTTCATTTAGATAGCACATTTAAAAACAAACAAAATTCTTTACAGGGTGAAATAAACAAGCAGAAAAAACAGAAATCAACAAAACAATTTGCATAAATCGGGATAATCTGGTAATCCCTTCAAATATAAAACAATCTCTATCAAAGATCCTGCTGCATATTTTTCCGTCATTTATGGGGTTTTTTTTAGTCCTCAGCTCTGAAAAACCCAGATCGGAGCATCTCTAATTAAAACAAAGCATTAAGTATGGCTGACATGATCTACTTTTTTATTGACAAAAAAACCATCAGCATAGCAGAGATATTTCAGCCTATTTCAGCCTATTTCAACATAGGCTGAAGGAAAATAATGAAACGACAGCCTGGGCCTTTTTCAAATGAAACCTCATTATATTAGCGGCACACTTTACCGTTAAAAAAATAAATAAATAACATTTTTAACAAAGTGTGACGCCACGGCGCAGAAAAGATCAAAGACTGTGCTTTCTAACAACTGCTCAGGGAGGCTGTTTATGCCAGTGTGTGTAAAGGAAGAGCTGCTTGTAGTCAGCCAGGGCTGATATTATGTGTAATAGACGCACTGAAACTACGGAGGCAAAGTCACGATGCTTAAATGTCACAAGTCCCACATGGAAAGAAACAGCAGCGAAAAGTGAGAGCACAATAATTATCTCACCTCAGACGCTTAGTATTAGTATTACAGAGTCAGAGATAGCATATTTATGTGAAGGCCAAGCCGGACGTGACTGGACGAATAACTATTATCATCTAGAAAAGACGACTTGTAGTTCAGGATTAGTGTCACTCAGACAAGATCAAAGCCCAGCTGATTATATTTTTTGGGGGAAATTAACTAATTTTCTTTCCTTTTGATTCAAAAGCCAAAACTGAAGGAGGAAATATAACAGAGCTTAAACAGATGGGAGTTAGGCGGCCAAGACATTCCCTGCAACCAGAGTTATTACTGCTGGGGCGGCAGAGCAAGCTTTGCAGCGAGCCCAGGTTATTAGTCTTATCCCCGGGTGTTGTGTGTGCAGTCGCTCTGACAGACAACAGACTATTTATGCTTCTCCAACAATAAAAAGCCAACTAAAATACAAGCTCTGCGAAGCACACCACAGTCACCTGATGTGACTCTAAGCCCTGAAGCATCTGCAGTTTGGACTTTTATGGGTGGGAAGCAGCAGCAGCCATGTTGGATTCTTCCTAAACGGCGAAACATAAAATGGAAACGTAGAATTGTTACAGTCTAACTCACCTGTCATCTAATTAAGATGTTTGTGTTTTGTTCTTTGACTATATTTAGGCATAACGGGTTATTTGATATAAACTGTAATTTATTAGCCACTGAATCAGGAGATCCATTTTCAGAACATATCTTTTTATGCAGATGATACAGAGATGTAGTTCCACCTGAGCCCCATTATTATTATTATTATTATATTTTGAAGTGCTAATTGAAGCAGACTTCATATTAACCTTGCTGGGATCGAGCCTTTTATAGCCACATTAATGGCTTCAGGGTCACGTTCTAATTTTGACTTTGAGAAACAGATTAGGTCACCATTACAGAAAAACTTTTTGTAAACTAAGCCGTTTATTGAAAGTGAAATCTTTCATTATCTTGCTGGGATTTTTAAGTGTTGATTCCCACTTTTCTAACATGATTGATCATTGAACCTGTGTTGGCGTTAGTCAGGCCTGCCTTTCATGGCTGCATTTACCCAGAATGCTTCAGCTCATCTGTCCCCTGTGCTTCCCTTTGCTGGCTCCCTGTTCGATTTAGGATTGAATTTAACATTATTAAGTTGACTTATAAAGCACTCCGTGGACCAGCTGCTGTATATATCTGCCTGATCCCCTGCAGCTATACGTGTTCTCCAGATTTCTCAGATCTAATAATCTTTTGCTTTTACTAGTCCCAAGGTCTGGGTCTGTACAGAGAGGTCTGCAGCTATAGCACATAAATTGTTAAAAACCAGTTACTGAAGCATATTAAGACTCTGTGCATCTGTTGCTCTTTTTAAATCTGCTAAATAAATCTGCTTGTAATTCCTAATGGTAGTATTTCATTTCCAATTATTTAATGTGTTATGGCTTCGTATTGGGTTTCACTTGTTGGTTTGTCGTATTTTGAGGTTGACCAATCTTGGTTTGTAAATTTCCTTTATAGTAAATAAATGTAAAATCTCTTCCTGGCCTCTAAGAACTAGAAGAGCTGTAACCAACAGCTCCTGACAGCTAATATGAAAGTTTTTAATTTAAAAAAAAGATTGCCGATAAAAATCTGAAGTCAGTGAGTTTTTTCCTGATAATTTACGTCCTAAAATATAATTTAAAGTCAGAGAAAACACCTGACATGAAGTGATTTAAAGTCTAAATGTTATAAAAACTACTAATTTTTATAAAAATGTTCTCTACCAGGTTAGACCCAACATTCACAACAATACCTGCATGAAGGAGCAATTAATTGAAGCGTTATTACAGATTTGTGCATAAACAGTTTATCCAGACGTTTAGGTGCGGTCATTGCTGTAAATGTATTGATGTTGAAGCGTTTGAGTTTAAAAATGAATACAAAATATATATGCCTGTGCATAAAGGATTAACCTTGTTAGTCTTAAAAGATGCTCTGTTAGATGTTAGTTGTCGTCTTCGCTCTCAGAAGCTCTCTTCTAATCGTACCGATGGTCCGGACTGAACAGGGGAGGAGGTCTTTTCAATATTCTGCTCGATAGGAATCGGTAGAGAATGTCTTACGTCTCAAAGAGCCAGTCTCTCTGAGTACTTGAATAATCTTTAAAAGAACCTAATGAACAAATAAATCCTGTTCTAGATATTTTGTCTTGGGTGCTTTCATATTTGAATTTGCATCTAAAACTGGTTCTGTGCTGCCATCTTGGCCAGGACCCTGTTGTAAAAGAGATTTTCGTTGTTAAATAAAGCAGAAATTTAAATAAAGGACACCCGACAGAATTTGTAGACAGAATTCCTACAAATCCTCCATTTCACAATGCTTTTCCAGCTTCAACTTCCTAATTTTTCTGAACAATTTTTCTAATATTTGAGACATCTGAGTGGAAGATATTTACTTTGTTGCATTTTTTTTAATCGGTTTGCCCTCCTATCATGAAACAGCACTAAAGTTACTCTCTGGTTTGGTGGTGTGATAAAGGGTTATTCAAATGCTTTTTTGGAACCTGGAAAAATCACAGATTGCTTCCATTTCAAAATCTATAACACTCGGATTTGTCAAACCCTGTAGGTACGACAGACGTCAACGAAATATGCATGGCGGGGGCTTCCCTGTTCAAGATGGCAACAACCCAGGAGTTATCAGGAATGTTGGAAACAGAACTGAAGATCAGTTCCTGCTGTAGCACTGGATAATTATTTGAATTTGCAATATAATTGTGATTTAAAAAACAACACAATTTCCAAATCGCAGAGGTCTACAATTTTTGGCTACATAACAATTAATGGATCAGAACGCATCCTTTATGTGTTAGTAATATGTTTAAAGTGGGTTTGCCTCCACATGGAAGGGAGGATAGTTGCAGCAGTGAGATAATCAAATTGTATTACTTGTTTTAGAGTTTATATATTCATTGTCACGATTTGGGTTTTGTCTTGGTTTATGTTATCAGATTTATTAGTTAAGTTTCTGCTTTTGGGGTCTTGTTTGGTTTTGATTTAGACATGTTCTGTTTAGGTTACCTGTTTTCCACCTGTCACTTTATCAGCTCTGTTTGGTCTCCCCTCAGCAATCTGTCAGCTTTCTTGCCTTGATTAGATCCACCTGCTCACTTATAATTAGTCTTCACTCCTGTTCACCTGCTCACTCCCCTATATAGTCCTGCCACAAACCTCTGCAATCTGCCAGATCATTAACGAGCCCACGGTGAGTTTTGTTTCCAGCGTTCCTTTATTGATTGACCTGTTGATGCTAACCCGAGAGCCTTTTTGATTCTGAGCCAGCCTGTTCCCTGATCTGTTTTTCCTGCCCTGTCTGACTGATTTACCGGTTTACCGACTAGTTTCTGTCCCATGGTTATCCGAGCTTGCTTTGCCCTGTTTGTACCTCTGCCTATTTTGGACTGCCTTTTGTGTACCGGATTTTGGACTGCCATTTTGACCATTGAGCCTTGCCTGTCCCAGTTTTATTATTAAATACTGTTTTTTGCCTTCACCTCACTTGTTTGGCTTGAATACTGGGTTTGCCTGATTCACGTTCGTAACAGAATGATCTGGACCCCCTAAAACCTATCGCCAAACAAGTTTTTAGAGGTTTTTTTTTTTTCCTCCACACGCTATGGCTTGGGAGGGTTCCAGATTGGCGTTCTGTCCCCCTGGTATCGGTCCCAGACGCCATCTCTCCAGCAGCCGCAGCAGCAGTAACCCGCTGCCTGCTCCGAGTTTACGATTGGGAGGGCTCTTTGTCACAAATTCAGATTCTGCTCAGAACAGAAGGGATCACTCACCCAGCGACACCGCTGTCGGCTCTGCCCATGGGTTTTGTCCGGACCCGGCTTTGTTTGTGGAGGTCGAAGCGGAGGTGGTGCGGGATCTTCGCCCGGATCTTTTTCTCTCTCTCCCTCCAGAGGAGGAGATGCAGGGAACGCTGTGGGCTCCGCCGATCCCGGCTCTACCGACAGAATCAAACCTCCAGCAAGTCCTGCCGTCCCGCCGTCGGAGGAGGGGACGGAAACCTGTGGGTCGCTCCCTCACCCGTTCTGTTCGGCCGACAGGCGAGTCAGTACCGCGCCCGTCCGTTGCCACTTCCTGCCCAGTGGATCGGAGTCCGGTGCTCCCCAGAGCTGAGCAGCCCACAGCGCCTCCTGGTGGCGTCCGTGATGCTGAGGATCTGGCTCTGGAGGACCAGTTAAGAGCTTTTGCCCCTATTATTAAAGACCTTAGGGAGGCTCTTTTCAGCCAGTATTCAGAGGAGCTGGAGGCTAAATTAAAGGAGGTCGAGGGGCACTATAGAGCGGCTCTCCAGGGTTTCTATAGTGGACTCAATCCTGTCCCCAAGGGTCCAGCCGACGCCTCGGCACCTGCACCTGTCCCAGAGGACCCGCCCCCTACCTCAGCTCCAGTGCCGACCTCCGGCAGCTATAAAGCAGCACTGTCTGCGCAGCCGGTCCAAGAAGCTGCAACCCAGGAGGGTCCGCAGCCGGCCCAAGACGCTGCAACCCAGGAGGGTCCGCAGCCGGCCCAAGACGCTGCAACCCAGGAGGGTCCGCAGCCGGCCCAAGACGCTGCAACCCCGGAGGGTCCACAGCCGGCCCAAGACGCTGCAACCCCGGAGGCTTCGCAGCCGGTCCAAGACGCTGCAACCCCGGAGGCTCCGCAGCCGGCCCGAGACGCTGCGACCCAGGAGGGTCCGCAGCCGGCCCAAGACGCTGCGACCCAGGAGGGTCCGCAGCCGGCCCAAGACGCTGCAACCCCGGAGGGTCCACAGCCGGCCCGAGACGCTGCAACCCCGGAGGGTCCACAGCCGGCCCAAGACGCTGCAACCCCGGAGGCTCCGCAGCCGGCCCAAGACGCTGCGACCCAGGAGGGTCCGCAGCCGGCCCAAGACGCTGCAACCCAGGTGGGTCCGCAGCCGGCCCGAGACGCTGCAACCCAGGAGGGTCCACAGCCGGCCCGAGACGCTGCAACCCAGGAGGGTCCACAGCCGGCCCGAGACGCTGCAACCCAGGAGGGTCCGCAGTCGGCCCGCGACGTGGGAACCCAGGAGGGTCCGCCGCCGGTCTGCGACGTGGGAACCCAGGAGGGTCCGCCGCCAGTCTGCGACGTGGGAACCCAGGAGGGTCCGCCGCCAGTCTGCGACGTGGGAACCCAGGAGGGTCTACCACTGGTCCACGATGAGGGGGTTCAGACGAGCCCTTTTTCAGGCCGCAACTCGGGGGCTCATCGGAACACTGGGCGCCGTGGCCCTCGCCCAGACGACAAGCGGCGCCGTGGCCCTCGCCCAGACGACAAGCGGCGCCGTGGCCCTCGCCCAGACGACAAGCGGCGCCGTGGCCCTCGCCCAGACGACAAGCGGCGCCGTGGCCCTCGCCCAGACGACAAGCGGCGCCGTGGCCCTCGCCCAGACGACAAGCGGCGCCGTGGCCCTCGCCCAGACGACAAGCGGCGTCGCGGCCCTCATCCAAACGACAAGCTCCGTCGGGGGTCTCGCCGAGAAGACAAGCACCCAGAGCCCCATGGAGGCTTAGAGGTCCCTGGACCTTTTCTGAAGCTCTTACCCCCTCATCTTTGGCTTGACAGCCAATTTCCCAAGTGGCTGACCAAGCTCTCTTTGTCAGAGGTTCTGGAAGGGTTACTGCTGAGGTTCTGGGTGTTAAAGGGTCTGGGAGCATCTGAAGTCTGTAGTCCGGGGCCTCCTGAACCTGAAGTCTGTAGTCCGGGGCCTCCTGAACCTGAAGTCTGTAGTCCGGGGCCTCCTGAACCTGAAGCCTGTAGCCCGGGGCCTCCTGAACCGGAAGCCTGTAGCAAGGCCCCGTCTGAACCTGAAGCCTGTAGCAAGGCCCCGTCTGAACCTGAAGCCTGTAGCCAGGCCCCGTCTGAACCTGAAGCCTGTAGCCAGGCCCCGTCTGAACCTGAAGCCTGTAGCCAGGCCCCGTCTGAACCTGAAGCCTGTAGCCAGGCCCCGTCTGAACCTGAAGCCTGTAGCCAGGCCCCGTCTGAACCTGAAGCCTGTAGCCAGGCCCCGTCTGAACCTGAAGCCTGTAGCCAGGCCCCGTCTGAACCTGAAGCCTGTAGCCAGGCCCCGTCTGAACCTGAAGCCTGTAGCCAGGCCCCGTCTGAACCTGAAGCCTGTAGCCAGGGGCCGTCTGAACCTGAAGCCTGTAGCCAGGGGCCGTCTGAACCTGAAGCCAGTAGCCAGGGGCCGTCTGAACCTGAAGCCAGTAGCCAGGGGCCGTCTGAACCTGAAGCCAGTAGCCAGGGGCCGTCTGAACCTGAAGCCAGTAGCCAGGGGCCGTCTGAACCTGAAGCCAGTAGCCAGGGGCCGTCTGAACCTGAAGCCTGTAGCCAGGCTCCTCCTGAACTCTGTAGCCAGGCTCCTCCTGAACTCTGTAGCCAGGCTCCTCCTGAACTCTGTAGCCAGGCTCCTCCTGAACTCTGTAGCCAGGCTCCTCCTGAACTCTATAGCCAGGCTCCTCCTGAACTCTATAGCCAGGCTCCTCCTGAACTCTGTAGCCAGGCTCCTCCTGAACTCTGTAGCCAGGCTCCTCCTGAACTCTGTAGCCAGGCTCCTCCTGAACTCTGTAGCCAGGCTCCTCCTGAACTCTGTAGCCAGGCTCCTCCTGAACTCTGTAGCCAGGCTCCTCCTGAACTCTGTAGCCAGGCTCCTCCTGAACTCGGTAGCCAGACGCCTCCTGAACTCTTTAGCCAGGCGTCTCTTCTAGCTCTTAGTCCGGCGCTGTCTCCAGCCTTTAGTCCGGCGCCAGGTTCTGTTCTCTCTCTCTCCAGGCGTCGGTTCCTGAGGGTCCTGTTCTGCCGACGGTCCCCGAGGTTGCTGCTCTGCCGCCGGTCTCCGAGAGACCTGCTCCGCCGCCGGCCTATGAGAGACCTGCTCCGCCGCCGGCCTATGAGAGACCTGCTCCGCCGCCGGCTTATGAGAGACCTGCTCCGCTGCCGGCCTATGAGAGACCTGCTCCGCCGCCGGCCTATGAGAGACCTGCTCCGCCACCGGCCGCCGGACATCTTTGCTAACCGGGGCCGTCCTACAGGACACCCGCCGGATTACCTGTCTCACAGGGGTCGTCCGCCGGGACGTCCGCCGGAGAACCTGACACGCCTAGGACGTCCGCCGGAGAACCTGACACGCCTAGGACGTCCGCCGGAGAACCTGACATGCCTAGGACGTCCGCCGGAGAACCTGACATGCCTAGGACGTCCGCCGGAGAACCTGACACGCCGAGGACGTCCGCCAGAGAACCTGACACGCCGAGGACGTCCGCCGGAGAACCTGACACGCCGAGGACGTCCGCCGGAGAACCTGACACGCCGAGGACGTCCGCCGGAGAACCTGACACGCCGAGGACGTCCACCGGAGAACCTGACACGCCGAGGCCGTCCTTCGGGACGTCCGCCGGAGAACCTGACACGCCGAGGCCGTCCTTCGGGACGTCCGCCGGAGAACCTGACACGCCGAGGCCGTCCTTCGGGACGCCCGCCGGAGAACCCGACTCGTCGAGGCCGTCCTCCTGGACGCCCGCCTGAGAACCCGACTCGTCGAGGCCGTCCTCCTGGACGCCCGCCGGAGAACCCGACTCGTCGAGGCCGTCCTCCTGGACGCCCGCCGGAGAACCCAACTCGTCGAGGCCGTCCTCCTGGACGCCCGCCGGAGAACCCGACTCGTCGAGGCCGTCCTCCTGGACGCCCGCCGGAGAACCCGACTCGTCGAGGCCGTCCTTCTGGACGCCCGCCGGAGATCTTGACTTGTCAGGATCATCCTCCGGGATACCCGTCAGACTTTATTTATGTTATTTTAGTTCGCCCTGTCGGGTTGTTTTTGGTTTGGATTGTGTTTCTTTTTCCTGTTTCTGGCCCTCCATCCTGTACCTCCCTCCACCCACCCGGGCTAGTCTGTTTTGTTTCTGAGGCCGTCTGGAATCCGGCCTTGAGGAGGGGGTTCTGTCACGATTTGGGTTTTGTCTTGGTTTATGTTATCAGATTTATTAGTTAAGTTTCTGCTTTTGGGGTCTTGTTTGGTTTTGATTTAGACATGTTGTTCTGTTTAGGTTACCTGTTTTCCACCTGTCACTTTATCAGCTCTGTTTGGTCTCCCCTCAGCAATCTGTCAGCTTTCTTGCCTTGATTAGATCCACCTGCTCACTTATAATTAGTCTTCACTCCTGTTCACCTGCTCACTCCCCTATATAGTCCTGCCACAAACCTCTGCAATCTGCCAGATCATTAACGAGCCCACGGTGAGTTTTGTTTCCAGCGTTCCTTTATTGATTGACCTGTTGATGCTAACCCGAGAGCCTTTTTGATTCTGAGCCAGCCTGTTCCCTGATCTGTTTTTCCTGCCCTGTCTGACTGATTTACCGGTTTACCGACTAGTTTCTGTCCCATGGTTATCCGAGCTTGCTTTGCCCTGTTTGTACCTCTGCCTATTTTGGACTGCCTTTTGTGTACCGGATTTTGGACTGCCATTTTGACCATTGAGCCTTGCCTGTCCCAGTTTTATTATTAAATACTGTTTTTTGCCTTCACCTCACTTGTTTGGCTTGAATACTGGGTTTGCCTGATTCACGTTCGTAACATTCATACGTTTTACCAGAAACTTTCAGGAATCTCACCATAGCATTAAGTAGCGGTCAAACTGTTTAATACATAGACTTGTTTACTGGTTGCACTTTATGTTCAACAAGTATTACCGTCCTATTCTCTTGAGTAAGAATATTGTGATTAATAAGAAACCGTTCAATTTATTGTTTTAAATAGTCCTTGTTTACAAACACCTTTATCTACAGGCCATTTTTGTTGCTTGTGGTTAACGCAGAGAAAAGTCAAATAGAAATCGCAATTATGGTTGCTATAAATCGCAATTTAGATTTTTTTTGTGCCAAAATCGCACAGCCCTATCCTGCTGCCCTTCAGGTGTGCAGCACACAGTCTTCCCTGCTGCCCTTCTTCAGTCATTTCAGCGCTGCAAATAACTGAGAGAGCATCCTGATTGGCTGGTCAGCCCACTCTAGTGCAGGTATGAAAGTGCCTGTACACTAAAAGCCCTAAATCACAGCTGGAAGTGGCATTTATGGTGCGTTCAAGTGAATTTCATTACTCTGTGTGAGAAGACACAGTTGGAAGCATTTTATTTCATCCAAACATCTCTCTGGTGCGTTAGAGATGAGATGTGAAGATATAGGCTTTAAACACACACCTCCGCACAGATACCGTTACTAAAACTCAGCGTTGTGGAAAAAAAAAAAAAAAGTCCGCAAGGAAACAATAGTTTGCTTGAGTTGTATTCACTAAAACTAAACCCCGTAGCTCAATTCTCTGGGTTAAGGACAACATGCCGTTTAATAGACTGAACTGAATGAAAACCGAGGTGCAGATGTACAATCGAATGTAGGCGCTGTCATTTTGCATTAGCAATGATTAAATGGGGGGGGGGGGGGGGTGGCCTTTTAAGCAACTAATAAAGTGTAGAAGATGAAAATCAGACCAATGTGTCTGCTTGCCTGGTGTTTTCTGCACTATTAGACAGAAACAAATGCATTAAACCTTGTTTATGATGTTGATTCTGCAAGGATTTTCTAGTGTAGTCCAGTCTGTCAATAAGAACTGAATCTTTATTATAGGGATTAACAATATACCCTAGTTCTATCATTATTGCAACATTATGCAATATACATATCACAAAGAACTGCTTAGACAGCAAAAAATACCTGATTACAACATGCGACAAGCTCTCCATTCAAGTAACACTGATGTGTCCAGATGCAACAGTTTAAATAAAGTCAAGTTGTGGGACTGGAAACAACAAATTCACTTTTTTCCCCCCAGTAGCTGGATAGATTACGCACCATCTGGGTCTACTTCTGCACTAAAGCCAGAGACGTCAACGCTGTTGAGTCGTTACTGCAACGTTCACCAACATCACGTAGCGTATGTTTTCTTAATATCGTGCAGCTCTGATGGATTAACACAAGCAACATCTTGAATTATGTGAATAGAAATCGAAAACACGGTAATGCAAGAAATAAAAAAAATAAAAAAAATCTGCATTACAATCTGAAAAGAATGAAAAGCAGCTAAACCTAATTTAGCCGCCATAAAAAGTCGCAGTGCAGTTTGTTTTTAATCTTTCTTTCTTTCTTAGTGATTCTTAAAATCTTTCATCTTTTTAAAGGCAGTTCTGTTTTTTTATTTATTCCTGTCTTTTCTTCACCTTTATGCATCTGCAAATCCCCTTTAACCACCTTGTGTATACATCAAGCAATATAAATAAGCGTGCTTTTCTTTACATAGTTACATTTAAACTATCCCAAAGGCCAACAGCACAGAAGGAGTCAGGCATCTAACCATAAAACAACCTCCCTGTTTTCAGCCAACGTTGTTTTTCTCGTCTCCTTTAGTTCCTTTTATTTTAATAAACTCCACTGGGGCTGGCGAGCATCAAAACTTATGCTGATTTACACAGAATCTGAACATCATTCAGATGCATCTCTCTGCAGCAGCAGCCTCAACGGTTTACGTCTGAGAAAACTACAGTAAACAGCAAAACTTATTTGTCTTCTTTTTCTTGTTTCTACAATAAGTTTTTTTCCATGTCTTAAATCGCAGAGTTGTTACAATATTACAGATGATTAATGTAGGCACCAAAAGCTATTAAACGATAAAGAAAACCCAATCAGATTCTGTAGTGTGCAGAGAGCGTTCCTATTTTTAAATGGCTCCTAATCTGATAACAGGTTAAAAAAAAATCTGAAATTGACTGAAAATAACACAGAATCAGAACAAATAATATCCAAACATTATATATTTAGTGTTATATGAAAGTATTCAAACTTCCTTTCACTTATTCAACATCATTTACATTCTTACTGTCAGACCGATTTGAGTAATTTTTGCAATTTTTTAACAATCTACACAAGAAAAAAAATGTATAAAAATATATAAAAATGGTGAAAAATCAAGGTGAATGATCGTTAATATCCCAAAAAGCACTGCGGCCCTCATTTATTTGACGCCGTAGACCACCAGGACCCTCCCTAGATCTGCCAGAGAGGTTATGAATACAAAAGTTACTAAGATGAAGCTCCAGTGTTCTCTGTGGAGACCACCTAGCGGGCCTGCATGGACCTTCAAGCTTCATGTCTCTGCAGATAAACAGGCCCTGCTCCTCAGCTGGCTAACACGCCCCCTACTGTGAAGTAGTAGTGCGTGAGTAGTCCTCACAGGAAGTAAGACGGTGGCGCCCAAACCTTTTGCCACTACTCAGAACTTTACTTTTTTTTAATTATCTAAACAATAAAAATCTAATTGCTTTCACAAGGTCGACAATAAACTAAATACACTATATATTTTTTATTAAATCAACCAACATACTGAGACTACTGTGATAAAGGGATTTGTGAATCTTTAGAGTCCAAACATAAAAAGAAAATTGCCTGGTTCCCCCGTTTAAAGATTCCCCAAAAGCTTTGGGCTTGATGGTTCTCCGTAATCTTTCCTTAGACGTATTTTATGTTCTCAGCCACGAGAACATCGACTCCTAAAGCAAAAACTCTTGTGTGATAAAAGACCTCCCACTTTTCCCTTTAAGCAGACTTTTAATTGTCTGTATCTATTTTGAAGGCGACGCATCAATTAACATTTTTACCAAAGCGGTTTTATTAACCTGCATCTGGATCAACCTCTGGGCCTGATGAACCAAATCTCTGCCATTCTTGTAACGTGGTCTGAGGGCCACAAAAAAAAAATCTTTCCAAGGCCCAAAAATGGCCCCAGGTCCACATTTTGGACAATGCTGGAGTAAAATGACATTAGGCAAACCTAGATTATTTAAAGCAAAAACCGCTCCTGGGGGGATTTGAAAATAAATAATGATCTGAAGCAGAGAGCCAAGACCCGTGGATGTCCAGGGGACCCGGCTGCAGTCTGGACATGTACAGAAAAACTCACACAAAAAAAAAGAAATCAGAATAATAACCGTCTGCCTGATGGAGCCTGAGAGGATCTGCAGAGAACAAAGTTAGAAAATAGCCCAAAACAGCTGTGCTAAGCTAATAGAGAGATAACCGAGAAGACTAAAAGCAACAAAATGGTGACGCATGGGTGCAAATATCTGTTCTTTGTTTAACTGTTTTAATATTTGTTCTAAATTTAGAAGAAAAAAAAGAAATCTGTCTTACTTTACCATTCTGGTTTATTTTATGGAGATTTTTGAACAAAAATACACTCGTTCTATTAAAAAAAGGTGAAAAGGGCCTGAATACTTTCCGATGGCGCTTTGTATTTAAAGTTTTCATGGATTTAGCAAAAAGAACCAGCTGAATCTATCAAAGAACGGCTTTCACATCATTCTGACATGGACTGCATGGACACATTAGTCCAACCATGTCTGATGGAGGTTTCTGAATATAAACTTTTAAAGTCAGGCTGGATTTTCATCCTCAAACAAGACTTACAATTTATTCACTCAGAGTGAAACAGGTACAGCTGCCAGACCCAGCGACGTAAAGACGGACTCAGAGTAAAAGACTGTCTGACGGATCAAAGGGAAGCTGAAAAGCTGCGGGCCTGAAGGCTTTTATCTGCGTACTTTTAGAAAAGAGGATGTTGAAGAGGGCTTCAGCTCCTCATATCTGCTGAACCGGTTTCGCATCGACCGTTCGGGCCGTCCCGTGTTCGTCCATCACTGTGGGGCTTGGCTCTTCCTCCAAACAGGCCAGGTCCAGACTAAAGCAGAGACGGTTTCTCCCCCCAGGCTGTCGGCCGCATGAACATTTAACCCCCAGAGAACCCGTCTGCACCAGGAAGGTTTGCACCAATCCAACCGAGGCTTCGGTTTCAGGTGAAACGTGTATCTATACGTATTTACAAGAAAAATAGTTCCGTTTTCCTATCGCGTATGTTTGTGCCAAATGTCTTTAAAGCAGAGCAGAACCAAAGTCAAGCTCCTTGTTTATGAACCAACTTAGCGATTAAAGTCGATTCCGGTTACCATTGAGCAGACTGACCGGACTCAGGGGAGAACGTCGTTATTTCAGCAAAACAACGCACTATTCTCTCTCCATGTGGAGCCGAAACAACAAGGATCAACATACAAAAAATAAAATACATCAGTAATCCAGAACATCCCTGCAGTCCTTTAGGAAAGAGGACTAAAATGAGCATAGACTAACCCAAGGGAGTCCAAACTTTTTGTCGCTTGGGCATAAATTCTCAAGTCAAAGGTATTCGAGGTGCAAAAAAAAGAAAAAAATATGATAATTAAATTCTGTTTCAGAATTCTGAAAACACTTACTCTGTTTAGCTAGTTTTAATAAATTAGCAGAGTTTGGTGCTTTGTGATGGCATTTAAGTAAAAGTCATTGGATAGAATAGATGGGATCCTAGTTACCATTAAATTAAAGACAAAATAAAAAGTGTGGCTATTAAAAGATGAGCGCTTTGCGTTGCACCCGACATTTTCAACTGTAAGATTTTTTCTTCTTGTCTGTAATAATTGTGCCCTAATCAACAATAAAAAAGCACGCTGACGGGACAAATCATCGCTGATTGGGGGGCCGCACAAACTTAGTCGAAGTGACGCAAATGGCCCCGGGGGGCCACGCTTTCACAACCCCTGCACAAACCTTAGGAGATGCCGGATTAAGTGGGAAGAAAACTTTGTGTTTCGATGCCTTCAGGTGTGAAAGATGTGCAGAGACAGATGATGTGGCTTAGAAAGCGTTGATCACCAAACATGCCTGACGCCTTGCTTGTGCTACAGGCAACAAAAACGTACGAAAAAATGTTATTTAAAAAAAATATATAATAATAATCTGTCCCTCGGGCAGACGGTCATGAAAGCTACAAAGGTGCAATAATGGAATGAATCCCAAACGCATCGTCCACTTTAAAGGCACAGGTGACTAAATATCAGAATATATCTGATTACTTTATTATTTAAACACACATAAATATAATAGTAGTATTGCAGAGGACAACACAACCGCCATGCGTGCATCTGTAGCAGATCTTCACTGTGCGTGTAGAGCACGCAAACCTTAGAAAAAAACAATTTTTTCTGCTCATCTCAGGTGGAAAAGCTTTCACCGCAACACCTTCAGCGGCTCTTGTCTTCATCTTAGCGTGAAATAAAGTAGAAATATAGCGACTATGCGGACATATCGGCTCTTTACGGCCATTTGTTGGAGTGATAAAGACTTAAAATCACACAGAGACTGTGACAGGGAGCCGCGGATTTTTGACAGCTACCATACGGAGGGAGGGCAGGAGGGAGGGGGAGGCGCTCAGAGGAACTGCTGGCCTGCGGCGGCTGCGCTCAGCGCCGCACCGCCTGTCTGAGCCTCCCCGCTCAGCCGACCCACACCGACACCACCGCGGATACTCACTTGCCCAGCTCCTCGTACAGCTGATATTCGTCCGTGAATCGCGTACAGGTCGTGGTGGCCATGGCTCTCCCCCCTCGCTCTCTCTCTCTCTCTCTCTCTGGCTGCTCTCTCCTGAAACAACTCCGAAAGAATGAACCGTTAGTTGGTTCGGGCGAAAAAGAAAAGAGGCGCAAAAAAAATAAAAAAAATAACAAGAACAACAGCAAGACGGGTCCGCCCCGCAGCTAGCCGGCCGTTGGAGCCGTGGGGAAGCCTTTGGAGAGGCGCCGAGAGACGGATGGGGTTTGGTACAGAGGGACGGAGCGGGCGGTGCGGGTGTTTCTCCGTCTGTCTGACTCCGCTATCTGACAGCGAGCGCGCTCCACGGAGCCGCTCGGCAAGCTGCACACGGTGAGTGCGGCCACTTCCGGCAGGGATTTTCAAAATAAGATGTGGTGTCACATGTGACAAAATAAAGTTCAGAATTTGTCTGTGTAATAATAAAATACTAGAAACTTAGCATATATATATATATATATATATATATATATATATATATATATATATATATATATATATATATATATATATATATATATATATATATATATATATATATATATATATATATATATATATATATATATATATATATATATATATATATATATATATATATTATAGTCCTGAGCAGACTGGGTGGCTCTCCATCTCTCAAGTTACGGTCCTCTACCAGAGTCCTGGGAGCTTGAGGGTTCTTCTTAGGATCTTAGCTGTTCCTAAAGTCTTCTGGACTGAGATGTCTGATGTTTCTCTAGGTATCTGTTGGAGCTACTTATTCAGAGTGGGGGTTACTAAAGTAATATAATAGTAATAATAATGTCATCTTTATTGTCATTGAAACATACATTGAAACATACATTACAACGAAATTTGTTCTCTGCTTTTAACCCATCACCCTGCTGCCCCAAGTGCTCTGATGACCACGGTCACTACTGTTGTCTTCATCTTCCAGGCTCTTTCTAGTTTTTCCCTGAGCCCCTGGTATTTCTCCAGCTCTTCCTGCTCTTTTTTCCTGATGTTTCCATCACTCAGGATGGTCACATCAATCACAACAGCTGTCCTCTGCTGCTTATCAATGATCACAATGTCCGATTGGTTGACCATTACCATTTTGTCTTTTTGTTTCTGGAAGTCCCACAGGATCTTAGCTCTGTCGTTCTCCACCACCTTGGGAGGTAACTCCCATTTTGACCTGGGGGTCTTCAGTTGGTATTCTGAACAGTTTCTGTACACTATACCAGCTATTTGGTTATGGCGTTCCATGTATTCCTCCCCTGCTAGTATCTCACACCCTGCTGTTAGAGGCTGGATGATCAGAGCTTCAGTGCTGTCCTTCAGTCAAGCCCTCTCTAGCCACTGGTAGGATTTGGTCATATCAGCCACTTCAGCTATCTGTCGGTGATTAAAACTGTCAGAAGGACCCTTCATATAAAAGGGGAGTTTCTTTCCAAACCCCCTGTCGGTCATGGCAGATGGCTGTTCACACTAGTTCTGGTTCTGTTGGGGGTTTCATCCTGTTAAAGGGGAGCCTCTCCTCTCACACTGCATGTATGCTCAGTATGAGGGATTGGAGCAAAGTCAACAACACAATGCAAGCGACTGTCACTACATGCTCATGCAGGAGTGAATAGGTAGAAAATCTTTTAATCAGCCTGTCCATCTGATTTCATAGAACTGACTTTGTTAAGTGCCTTGAAGGATGTGTGTTGTGAACTGGCCCTAAATAAATAAATAGAACTGAACAGAAGAGGATTTTTCCATTGTTTCATGAGGGATTGACTATAAAAACATATAATACAGACATATTCAATACATTAGCATATTATTGTTAATTTATTTGACTAAATGAAACATCACAGAAATTAATTTGGCACAGAGTGATGTTTTATATCCTTCATATGATGATTGTATGCATACATCTAATAAAATATGCATTTTGCTTTAAAGTTTAGAATATTACTTATATTAGAAATGAAATATCCACCGTCCCACAGTAGGTAAATCCAGGTGTGCCAGCAGCAAAGTGAAAGGAAAGGAAGCGTGCAGCAAAATAATACTGTGCAGTAATCAGAAATACCAAACTCAGAATAAAAAAAGTACAACTGCATAGAGGGATTTAAAAAGAGTTACAGACATGCATGTATATTTGTGCATAAGAAAAATAAACACAGACTATTTGCAACAAATGATAAAACTGTCCAGGTAACAGCAGGGGTCTAAACCACTCACTGAGTTTGTTGATATCACTTGCTAGTTATAAAGTCTAAGCTGCTGGGAGGAAGGATCTGCAATAACGCTCTTTTGCACATTTAGGATCCTGCAGCCTTTCACAGGAGCGCTCCAACTCTGCAACAGCTGCATGCATGGGGGGAGAGAGGCAGTTGTGTTATTTTTGTCCTTCTGTCTCCCATCATCTGCACTGGGGAGAGGCGGCATCCTAGAACACAGCTGGCCTTCTTGATGACCAATAAAAAAACAAAAACAAAATTATATAAAAATGTGGGCTTAATGAATAATATGTGTAATACCTAATTGAAGATTATTTTTAAAAAGTTGTTTAATCTGACAGACAAACCGAATTGGAATTTATATTCTAATTTATTGAAATAATTGTAGATTTAGCATTTTTTGGGTCTCTCACTGGGGACACCTGCACGGTATAACAGGAAGTCCCACAAGCAACCCCTACCTCGCACCCCTGATGAATGGATGGTAAGTGTAAAAAATAATGCCCACATGGACAAGGTTTCCCAGCAGAATGTTGTCCAAAACACCCCACTCCGTCCCCCATAGTGCATCCTGGTGCCAGGTTGAATCACCACCACAACAGGTCACCACTTTTCATGGTTCGTGGACCAGTTGTGATGCTCAACGTCTCACTGTCTGTAGGAAAATGTGAGCCTTTATTGGACAAGACCCTGTCTCTGAAACACCACAGCTTCTTCATAGGACAACTTTTAAGGGACACTGTCCTATGCAGAGGGTAAACACACTACAAATGCTGCATATTTGGCTAAGCTCTCTGAGTCATCAATGGCCGGTGCCATCTTGAATAATAATAATAATGATAATAATAATAATAATAATAATAATAATAATAATAATAATAATAATAATAATAATAATAATAATAATAATAATAATAAAAAACATAATTCTTGTCAAATTGGTTTTCATATGAAACAGAACAGCTTTAGAAATCTTGATATTCAATAATTCAAACAATCTTGTTTTTTTTTTTTGTTTTTTGCTAACTACCTAACGCAGTGGTTCTCAAACTTTTTCTGTCATTCCCCACTTTGGACAAGGGAGAATTTTGAAGCCCCACCTGTCCCCATCGCCCCAACACAATGCTAATGAAATATGCAACAATCTTAAAATGTTCCAATTTTATTGAAGTAACAAGTAGTATCTAAATACAAACTATCTACATCAAATAACAGCAAGCTCACAAATAAAGAAAATAAAAATGCAGCTGTGTCAAAATTTGTATCAAGCTCAAAGATAGAAAAAATTAAAGTGCCACTCTGCAATATGTTAATAAAAGAAAAGAAGTAAAATCCATCTGGCAAGACAGGTCTATTTATCCCTGCATTAGTGGCTGCAATGAGCCTGTTTTGCATTGCACAGTTTCTCAAAACGGGGTTGCAGGCTTGATACTGCCACTCTCAAGTCATGCTCAATGTTCAGCTGAGATCTGTATTTTGTTTTCAGTGAAGCAACAGCCTGCCCATTGGCGCGAAACAGATGTATACAGATACAGATATATGAGCGCGACAGTGTTGCCAACTCCTCAGTAAGGAAAGTAGCTATTGGCTGTGCTAAAAGTCTCTAGAAGTCGCTGAATGACATCATCGCCTAATTTGCATAATCTGCAACACGATGTGATGTGTAAATTATTGGCGCTGTGAGAGAAATAACGTTGTTAGAGAGAGACAAAAAGTGAGTAAAAACACTCAGAATATATAGAGCTACTTTTTGCTGTCCATTAATGTTTATTATTAGTATTATTATTATTATTACTATTATTATAATTATTATTTTATTTTAATTCTGCAACCTACAAGTCTTGTTTTAATTTTCCTTTATTTTGAAGGGTGCTGCCATCTGGGCTTCCGGCATTGCGGCGATCGCTCCACCTAGCTTGACGCAACCCGCTTCTCCTCCGAGCAACGGCCGGCAGTGTCGCCCTCTGGTGGACACAGCGCGCACAGGCGAAGCGCCACAGCGTAACCGAACACACCTCCCTCCCGCATGGCGCGCATCTCCAAATAGGGGCAAATATGAGGGAGGCTGTTTATGGCTTCAAAACCTGGCTTAGCAACGACACGTTTCAATGCCAGCCTTGTCGATTTAAATCAGATGTTGCCACAGGTTTATTTATTTAGAAAAATTATTAAAAAATAACTAGCATTTGTGCATCACAGCAACGGATGTCAATGCTGAAACACCTTGCCTACAATTACTTTATTGCACAAAACCACAATGATAACCAGGTAAAACTCAATTTGCATTCCCTGCCTGATAAATGCATACATTTCATATACAATTAGTCCAGTTAAAAATCCCTTGGGTCTGTAAAATCCAAATACATAAAAGCTGTTCAAATTTTGTGTGTATGCAGACACAACTGGACTTTTTTTTGGCATATATTATTACATTTACTGGTCTGAAGAGCGCCAAATGTTTCAGACAATCTGACTTTGAAGAACAAAACTAGGTTAACAATCAGTGGATGAGATAGATCTTGGAAATGCTGCATGGCTTTCCCCCATTACAATTTACATATATACTCTGAGTTTGCCACATTCTTCAATGTTTATTGCTAATTATTTAAAAATAACAACTTTATGTGCCTAAATTGAGCATTTACGTCTCACAAAAGAATACCTTACAGGGAAATGTAAGTCCCCAACTTTTCATTTACTTCAAACTAATACAGGTTTTAGCCAGCTTACAGTACAGTGATGTTTAGAGCAATGCAGGAATGGAGATTTCTGCCACAAAACAAACTAAGTTCTGCTTACAGTTAAGAAGCAACTGAAAATATACTATACATACAGTTTATTATTGATTTAATGGATGCATGTGCGTTTATGCTTTTGCGAGTAGAGATGCCATTGTACATGTCTGTGCTTTACGTATGAGAGTATCACAGCATAAGACAAAATAGATTTATTATTTAATGTAAGAGAAATCTAAAATATTTAAAATAATTTTCTATTTTATAACTATGTCTGTGTTTTTTATTTAAAAGTGGAAAAAATAGAATGTGTTAATATTTCATCTTTAATATGATTTTTTGTTTTGCTACGTGTAATCTATTAATAAACAATAAACAACTGGCTTATTGTGGCTTCTACAATTTAAAATGTGAGAATTTAAATATTTTTTATCTTTGTAATTTTAATGACTGGCATGTTAAAGATTTATGATTAAGAAGAATAAACATTAGAAGAGTTACTTTTTCAGCCGCTGTACACAAGTAGAAAATGGTACATGGAGAGCCATTATGTGTGTGTTTAAGATGTAATATTATAACTGCATAACTAACAAGATTTTATGACTGAACATAGTCTGTTTTTTGTTTTTTTTCAAATATGTATTAGTGCTTGCATTTAAAACCTTTGAACACTTTCAAAGGTAACAGACTCACCAAACTACTCTCAAACCACCGGAAAGTCTTGAGGGTTTTACAACAAAAGCCAATCAGATTCCATCACTGTCATATTAGACTTAGACAAACTTTATTGTCATTTTGTTTGTACAGACAAAACGAAATTTCATTGCATACAGCTTACGACAATGTAATGAGATTGCCAGTGAAATAAGATAACATTACAATATAAAGTTGCAGCAGTGATAAAAATGTAACAGTGCAGGACAAAACAGTTTTTAAAAAAGTGTGCAGAAGAATGTTCAACCATGGTTATAGTGCAAAAAAAATAATGGTGCAAAGAAAAGGCATTAATTTGAAAAGTTCAATGTTGGCAGTGCAAAATAATAATGGTGCAAAAATGCAGTAAACGTTCAGTTGTGTGCTTTTAAATTCAAATGGGTTATAAAAGTTTCAACTATAGTATTTAGACAATTTGATCAAGTTCAACTTTCTCAATCTGATTTTCAAATATCTCAATGGGACCCCAGATCCAGAAATGTACTCTGGATCTGCTGGAAACCGTAAGTTTACTTTCCGTAGAACCTCTTTTGCTCAAAGAACTCTACCTGCGAGAGGTTCTGGACTTTGGAGCTCGCTCCCCGTCAGTTTAACGTCTGATTCAACATTAAAAACATACCAAACCCTGGAGGTGTTAAATTCCACATTGTAATCATGGACTGTTAACCCTGCTGCCCTCTGGGAAGAGGTTCCGCAGCATCCGCTGCAGGTCCACCAGGTTCTGCAAAAGCTTTTTCCCTGTTGCCATCAGACTGTTGAACTGCTGAAGCTATAAACTGGACTCTGTATTACATTCGCATATTTGCACATTTGCATCATTGCATCCTTATCTAGCATTACAAATGCTGCCGAACTCTGTTTCTAAAATGCATTCCTGCACAAATCATTTCTCCACCTACACTGTTTACATTTCAATTGTTTACTGTTAAATCACTGCTGCACTTTATCCTGTAATTTACTGTAATTTTCAAGCTGTATGTAAACGAAATGTCGTTCTGTATGCACTCTGTGCACTCAAAATGACAAATAAAGTTGTCTAAGTTTATGTTTAACATGTTTTGCTGCCATTTCTGTCCCTCTGCTGTATTTGTCAGTATCTAAATGTGTTATCACTGTAGTATCGCTCTAGTTACTGAAGTAAATTAGGATGTACTGTTCTTAAAAGCCTATCTAGACAAGTGCTGCTAAATGTGGCGTGATGCATAGGGCTGCTGCTTTCTCAGCTTCTGTTATTGTATCTGTCCCGATCAAATAAACTCAGGGAGTAAATAAACCCCGTAGAGTGACCACATTCACTGACCCAGGAGCTGCAGCTCATTCAGCCACATCGCTCTGTGCCTCCCATTTGCGCTGTGACATAATCAGTTAATTAGTGTTATCAGGCACTTATGCTTGATTAGGCAGTTGGCCTTTCAGCTTCCTGAGCTGCATCCTCACCAGCTGCTGATGTCTTCCATTAGATCAGTGTTGGGGAGGGTGAGAAAAGGGAAAACTTCAGTCTGGGTTTAGTTAAATTCTTTATTCTTTTATTTCTTTTATCCACAGTGAAACTCACACCTGAAGCAGGGATTAGGGAACCTCCGACACGATGAATAAACTGACAGAAAACATTCGACGCATTTCATAACTCTCCACACAAACATCATTCTTCAATAAATAAATAAATACATAAATAAATAAAAAGAGGATAATTCCTGGGGTCATCTCCATTCACAGCCAACTGATGAGAACAGTCTGCAATAGTTTCAGATTAAGACTGCAATATTAGCAATAATTTAAATGTTAATATTAATGCCATGATTATTTTTCAGTCCTTTCACGTTCGACTTGCCGCGGCACCCAAAGAGCTCAGTGGTGGCGTGTTCCTGCGTCACTGCAGGAGACGGACAGAGTTGACGTGCAGATGGTACAGGAAGTCGGCGTAGGACGCTCCTCCGTTGGGACTCTTGTCTTCCACCAGGTGGCGCTGCAGGGCCTCCTCACAGGTGTCGCCTTGTTTCACTACCACAAGCTGAAGCGGAGAAAAACCCGTTTCCTGAGTCTTCGAATTTATCAGGGCAATATGTGGCAATTTTAGAAATATCGAGATTTAAAAAAAAGATATATATGATATATAACCTTTGAAAATAAAAAAATAATAAAAACAAAAGCCTCCTGATTGCTTTCGTTGCATAAAGTTTGGACACCTGTGTTTTAATCTGAAAGTGGAGCCTCGTCGGAGCCCATATTCTAACTTATTGACCATGGCTGTATATAATAGTGACGCAGTCTGGGTACACAAGTCTGATCTTATCTCTTAGTGAATATTATCTTTATAGACCTGGGGTCCGTTCTTCGTACGTCGCTAACTCAGTTAGCAGGATTTCATTGTTGCCGATTTGGCATGATCTTGGATCATTTGGTTCTTCGAAACTCTTCTTGGACTTGTTGTCATAGCAACATGTGCGCCAGCTTAAGCCTGCTCGAGAGCAGGCTTATTCATGTAAACAAGATTAGATCACGGCTGTATAAGCGGAGGAGATAGGGAAGTCTGCCGTAGCCATGTCCATTTTTACGACTGCAACCTGTTGCGGAAGGTGCAAGAATAATTTGCAGAGTTTTTTCGAATTAATCGCGTATTGCGCAATAGACAGGATCCTTGAGCGCAGCGCGACAGTGTAATTGTAGAGAGATTTTCTTGGTGGCTGTTATAAACAGACAAACACATCATTTAACAGTGGCTTTTAAAGAGGAAAAAGTGGTGTTGGAGCCATAAATCTAAAATATTTAAGTTATTTGTATGATGGTTTGCTTTTTATTTTTATCCTATTCAGTAAGAAGATTTGTTCAGGCCATTTTATTGTGAAGTTTAGTTTACTTTGAAAGGCTTGCTTCCTGTCGAGCCGTATATTGTATCAGAAAAAACTATGGATGGATTATCTAGCCACGGAGCAATACAGTTTTACCGTGTAAACTGTGGATGACTTGGAAAAGGAAAATGTTCATTTTTTTATGGATAAAGATTTTTTTTTTGTTAAAATTCCCAGTTTGCACATGTCCTTTACTTCCCGTGTCTAAGGAATGACACTGAAATTTGGATCTCTTGACATAACAAGTGCCTTTTTAAAATAAAGTATAATATTAAAGGCTACCATTTTGTAGAATATTCTTGTATTTCACTTTTACTTGTCCCCATGTTCTAGTGGGTCCTGTGGAGGCTCTGACATAAAAGAACGAAGTAAATATGAGATTATTAAAATGCAAAACTTCATACTGTAGAAAGGGATAGAAACATCTACCATGGACAGTATTTACGCATTAATTTGTCTGCTGCTTTTTGCCAGCACTCTCTCCTGGCTTTAACAGATTTTGAGGTGTTTTAATTAATGACTCAAATTCGGCATAACCTTCCAAGCTCTTGTTCTGCTTGGGAGAAAAACTGTGGGCGTTCTTTGGCCATGCTGAACAGCCAATAGCAGCGTTGCTGATCAATGTTTCTACTATCGATACATTTCCCCTTTTAAACAAACGCATGAACGCGCAGTTGTCTCAGATAATTCAATCCAGCCATACTAATCCTAAACAACAGGTGTGTTCGAAGAACCCAATTAGCCGGATCATGATTAGCCGGATGAAATCATCTTGGATGTGTCATTTGATCTTGGATGTTTTAAGCAACGTACGAAGAACGGACCCCAGAAGTGAGCAGCTCATTTGATCTGCCTGGAGCATAAACAAACCGTCGGAGCAGAGAAAGGAGAGCGCGTTAAAAGCCCAGAGGTAGCAGCGCTGATAAAGGCGCATCATCTGAATCAGCGCTGCGTAAAAGAGCAAAGTGTTTTCTATCGGCGGCTCACCTTACGGCCGTAGGGAACCTCGGAGTTGAGCGAGGCGATGAGGGAACGGGCGCTGATGGACAGACGGTTTTCCAGAGCTGGCAGGTTGGCCTGAATAGAAACAAGGACATGAAAGACGGAGGAAGCGTCTCCTCTGTCAGCGGTTTAACTTTTATCCGGCAGCTTGTCCAGCTGACCAGAGCGTTGGGTCATGAGTGTGAACGCCCACCTCGCCTGAAGGCAGCGAAGAGAAGCAGCTGGCGTTGAAGAGGTCCACAAGTGTGGCCGCCGGGACCTGAGAGCCCACCCAGAGCAGCACGGTGAAGGGAGCGTGAAGCAGATACACACCGCTGGACTCCAGGCTGGAACCGCTGCAGCGTAGCGCCCCCTCTGGCTTTGGAGGGCTGGAGCTGTCGACTGAAGGCAGCTGCAGAAAAACGAAAAGACGATCCTAAAAACAATCAGAGGTCGAAACTTTCTAATGTCCAACACAGAAATGACGAGGCTGCCTGAGAGGATTTGGTCATAATTGGTAGCAGCTTCCTTATTACCGTAATTTTCGGACTATAAGTCGCACTTTTTTCATAGTTTGGCCGATCCTGCGACTTATAGTCAGGTGCGACTTATATATCAATTTTAAATGGTAAATCATACTGACCAATATGAACCAAGCGTAGTTATGAACCAGCGTAGTTAGACCGAAATGCTCTGATGAGAACTTTCCCGGTTGGAGGTGGTGGCTTGTTGTGCTAATTTACTCCATTCAACCTCCCAGGTATGTTTCATTTTATTTAGCCAGCTGTGGATGCAGCTGTGCCATTGAATGAGTTGCTTTACCAGATTAAATGTTTCTTTTTAGTCTTGGATTGTGTGAAATAAATTTCTAAATAAATGCAATTTATAGTCCGGTGCGATTTATATTCCGAAGGAATATGCATGTTATCTAAGCCAGTATAAAGCTGGGTACACCACATTACTCCAGACTTTTTGAATTGAGAAAGCTTCCTGGAGAGGAAGCGAAACGTCTTCAACTACGGAAAACAAGTCCGGTTGCCTTGTTTTTAACTTTTTTTGGATTGACCATGACCTGGATGACTGAGAATCTTCACCAGTATATTCCGAAGGCACTTATAGTCCGAAAATTACGGTACTTTGCAGGAAATGCCTCCCAAGATGCAACATCATTTTGATCCACCAATTTCTTTGAGTTATGAGCTGAATTAAGATATTTTCTTTACAAATACAGCAACTAAATATCTTTACCTTATATAGGAAGGTAAAGGTAAAATACCTTATATAGGACATTTTTGACCAATCTGTATAATATGATTAATTTTGACTTTGTAAAGTGCCTCAAGATGACATGTTTCATGAATTGGCGCTATATAAATAAAATTTAATTGAATTAAATATCTTTGTCGTTTTCGTTACATAAAGCAGAACATTAGCTTGTATGAGGGACGCCTCCTACGTGTGGCTCAGACTAACCAGAGGCAGCAGCAGGGGGTAGAAGTGCCTGACGGTGCTGCGGGTGTCTAGGCCAAGCACCCGGCAGCGCTGCTGCAGCCGCTGGTGGACGGAGCTCCTCAGGCCCGGCAGCAGCACCTCACTCTTCCTCAGACTGTTGACGTAAACGGGGAGCGCTCGCAGGAACTGAGGGAGGACCAGCTGCAGGAGGAACGACAACAAGGCGGAAATTCAACTAAAACCGCAGACTGATTCTTTATTGAAGCTAAATCACTGGAAGGCTTTGAAATGTTTAATAGTGTCTTTATTGAAGTAGTTATATTTTTTTATAAAGATGAATGAAACTGGAGGCCTTCTGAAAACGCTGTCCTGTGTTTGTGTGTAACTGTTACCTCACCTGCCCTGCAGATACTGAAGACGAGCAGCAGTATTTGCGGTAAGACGCCAGCGCTTCTGTTGCATCCGTTTGCAGCTCCTCCCTTATCTCCTGCAGGGGGCGCTCTAAGACCGTGCAGTACACTTCACAGACACACAAAGCAAAGCGTCATAAAAAACCAAGGTACCACAGAAGCACATGGATTTGAATGTAAGACAAATTTAGATCCGGCCTCTTAAAAAATATCTCTCTCAGAGATGATCACACCTGGTTTATTACTTTAAAAATATTGAACTGTGATACTATTGCTGGAAATTGTGATGACATGAATTATTTTTCTGCATTTTTCTTTCTGTACCGTTAGATAATGTCCTGACCCCTCTCCGTGAGCTTTGGCATCTCAGTGCCTAAAACTCTACATTTGGCATATATATGAATAATAACAACACCTACTCCTCAGTGCATTAAGGGTGACCAATCAAAGCAAACCTGGATGTTTCTATGGGAAAAACACTTCATAGAAAACTTAGAAGCAAACTAAATATGCTAAACTCAAAAATATGCAAGCCATGGAGCTTTAAGTGGCAAGAAAAGTCGATTATATTTATTCAGACTAACATTACCACAATGAAAAATGTACAAACACCGAACAGAAGCATTGAAAGTGCTGATAAAACCCACGTCCACATCTCAGACATTTGAAACTTTTATTAAACTCTTTGCCAAATCACCACTAACCATCCTGTGGCACACAGCAGCGAGGCAGTATAATTCTTTTTTATCTTTCACTGCATCTTTCTTACTCTTCTTGCAGTAGAACGTGAGAAGGGTTTCAGCCTGGTAGTTCCTGAAAGTGTCCTGTAGGTGGCGTGAGCATCTGAGTGTCAAAGTGTGAACTCTGCTCCTTCTCTCGCCCGTCTGTGACGTGTAAGACAGGACGACCTACAAAAAAAAAAAAAAAGCATACGAGATATTACACAACGTCTCACGTCAAGTTAAACTTTCAGCGTAAGAAAGATTTAGTGTTACGAAATGTAACTTATTCCCAGAGATGCATCAAATGATTGGCAGGTGACCATACGTGGCTGATTTTCTGCTTGATCGACACAGACCAGCGACCGACCAACCGGAAACGTAAACATCCAATGATTTAGCGATTAGTAAATTCACCGCACCAAAAATAAAACAGCCAGGTTATGGAAACAACAACTCTCTTCGGTGTGGAAGTCTTTACTGAGCCAGGAGGACTCAAAGTTAGATATTTTTAGTATCAGTAATGTGTCTAAAAGTGAAGTCGGGGGAAATGGAAAAGGTGGCCCCCATATGCAGCGGTCAATGGGCGACAGGCGGGGTCCACCCAGGACAGGTGGCCAGTCCACTCAGGACAAACAACCACACACTCACACCTAAATTCAATTTAGAGGGACCAATTAACCTAACGGTCAGGTTTTTGGACTGTGGGAGGAATCTGGAGTACCCGGAGAGAACCCATGCATGCACAGGATGAATATACAAACGTCATGTAGAAAGTCTCCAGGGTCCAAACCCAGGACCTTCTTGCTCCAAGGCAGCAGGGCTACTAACATTCCCACTGTGCAACTCTCCATAATCTCAATGTCCCTGAATGTTCACCAGTCAGTGCTGCGTGTCTGTAGCCATGGAAATCCATCACAAGCTCCTTATTTTTCCCTGGATTGATCAGGAGTTGGTTCTGCTGGCACCAGTCAACAGAATCCTGAGTCCAGTCTTTGTATTTTAGGTCGTCCTCATATTGGATGAGTCCTACTTAGGCAGATCTTTTCAAGATGGCAGCACTAATCACTACTAAATGTTAAAGACTGTTTAAAATGTCTAAGATGTCTAATGCTAAGACCTCGCTTTTAAAAAAAAAAATCATGTTTTATAGCAACTTCTCTCCCACGCACTTAGTTTGACATCATCCTTCTTAATATTATATATATATATATATATATATATATATATATATATATATATATATATATATATATATATATACACTCCTGATCAAAATCTTAAGACCAGTCAAAAATTTGCAAGAATTTGCATTTTGCACTATTGGATCTTAAGAAGGTTCTAAGTAGAGCTTCACAATGTTAAAAGGACAAATCAGTGCAAGAGACAAGAACATTTGAGCAGGGAATTGTCTGAAAACTGCATTTACACTCAAACATGATTTTTTCAGCTGATCAAAAGTTTAAGACCATAGTCTTTAAAAGCCAAAAGCTGTGCAAACATCTGGATTCCATGTCATTTTCTGTGAAGTCTTTACACTGTCAAGACCTCCTGATGGCAAAAGCAAAAAAGCTCACTGACTTTGAACGTGGTAGGATTGTTGAGCTGCATAAGCAAGGCCTCTCACAACGTGCCATCGCTGCTGAGGTTGGACGCAGTAAGACAGTCATTTTGCATTTTTTAAATGATCCTGAGGGTTATGGAACAAAAAAGTCAAGTGGTAGACCCCAAAAAATTTCACCAGCTCTGAGCCGCAGGATCCGATTGGCTGTCCGTCAAGACACGGGACGATCCTCTACCCAAATTAAGGCCATTAGTGGTGCTGACTGCAGCCCAATAACCATCAGACGGCATCTGCGAGAGAAGGGCTTCAGAAACAAAAAACGTCTTCAAAGGCCACGTCTTCTTCAACGCCACAGAATTGCCCGTTTGGACTTTGCAAGGATGCACCAAACATGGGACATTGAAAGGTGGAAGAAAGTTGTCTTCTCTGATGAGAAAAATTTTAACCTTGATGGTCCTGATGGCTTCCAACGTTACTGGCATGACAGGGAGATCCCACCTGAGAGGTTTTCTACACGGCACAGTGGTGGGGGCGCCATCATGATTTGGGGTGCGTTTTCCTTCAATGGAACAATGGAGCTTCAGGTTGTGCAGGGGCGTCAAACAGCAGCTGGCTATGTGGAGATGTTGCAGCGGGCATCCCTCATGACTGAGGGCCCTCGTCTGTGTGGTAATGATTGGGTTTTTCAACAGGACAATGCTGCAGTTCACAATGCCCGCCTGACAAAGGAGTTCTTCCAAGAGAATAACATCACTCTTTTGGACCATCCTGCATGTTCCCCGGATCTAAACCCAATTGAGAACATTTGGGGATGGATGGCAAGGGAAGTTTACAAAAATGGACATCAGTTCCAGACAATGGATGCCCTTCGTGAAGCCATCTTCAACACTTGGAGCAACGTTCCCACTAGCCTCCTGGAAACACTGGCATCGAGCATGCCTAAACGATTGTTTGAAGTCATCAACAAGAATGGTGGAGCTACTCATTACTGAGTCCTTTTTTTTGACATTTTGATTTCTGTTTTGGGGGGTTTTCGGGTTTTTTTGAGCTATGGTCTTAAACTTTTGATCAGCTGAAAAAATCATGTTTGAGTGTAAATGCAGTTTTCAGACAATTCCCTGCTCAAATGTTCTTGTCTCTTGCACTGATTTGTCCTTTTAACATTGTGAAGCTCTACTTAGAACCTTCTTAAGATCCAATAGTGCAAAATGCTAATTCTTGCAAATTTTTGACTGGTCTTAAGATTTTGATCAGGAGTGTATATATATATATATATATATATATATATATATATATATATATATATATATATAAAAGCTTCCAGAAGGACAGCTATAATAATATTCAGAATGACGTTATTAAATCCGTTTTAGTTCTAAAAGCTAACTCAGAATAAGCCCAACTCTGCATCCACTGGTCAAAAGGTTATAAACACAGCAGATCTGATTGATGCATCCATTTCTAGCATCAGGTGACCTCTGACTCACCTGCATGGCTGCACCTCTGCTCTCATCCAAAGCTCTGCTGTGTGCGAGCTCCACAGCCAGTGTCGTCCTCCGGTCCAGCGTTGCCATGCTGACATGTCCAGGGTTCGAACCGGGAACAAACAGCCCATAGCAACCAGACACGCGCAGATCTGGTGACGTGGAAAACAGTCGAATCAAACATTTTATTTAAAAAAAAAAACTGCTGGAATAATAAGATCCAACTCCTCGTTCACCTTTGCTGACGAATATCCTGACCTCAGCCTTGTAGGCCGAGTCCGTCTCAACGATCCGCTTTAGATCCGCGCTAAAACACTCTCTGTCCAATTCACCCTGGAGCAGAAATTTTACAAATAACCAGTGACGACGAGGCTTTTTCTGAAAATAATGCAGCTTTTTAAACACACGCCGATGTGTCCTTGTGCAAGGCACCCAAGTTAACAACTAATCTGTGCAAATGACGTATCAAGGTGTGACTGCTGCCTGATGATTGAAGCGTGAAACAACTAGAAAGTTGTTTCACGCTTAAGAATGGCTTTAAGATCACAGATTAAACATTAAATAATCTCAGTAGAATTCCTTAAATATCAAATAAATCATTTAAGAAGAGACGTTAACACATTTCCAGCCACAAAGCGCCACAGTGGGAGGAGCTGCTGATGTACCTGGAGGTAGCTGTAGGTGTGCAAAGCTCCACCAGTTAAAAATGGGACGTGGCCGGGCCATGCCCCGCCCACATCCTGCTGTGAGAGAACAAACATGTGAACGCCGCATCCTTGGCTGACGCACTCCTTAGCCAATGAGACGGCTTTCTCTGAAGGCTGAAAGATGGACTACAGAAAACAAACAGGGAGGAAATGTGTTATAAGCCGTTTACATATCTTAAATTAACTGTTTCGACTGATTAGATAATAAAACACGACAAAGCTTGAGTGTAAGTGAGACGCACCTTTGGTTTGTTGGTCCCAAAGAACCCTGAGGAAGAGTTAGTGTGTCCGGTCTCTATCAGAGCAGCCGTGTGGAAGACGAGCAGCTTCCCAGGACACCTCAAGCCCTGCATGTTTTGTAAAATACGCTGAGTTTTCGTTAACAGCGACTCCACTGAGAAAGAGTCTCCAAATGAAAGCAGCAGAGAGCGTCTCACCTGCAGTACAGCCAGGCCCGCTTTGACAGGAAGTTCAATGGGAAGTCCGCTGGGGTCGCCGCACTCTGCACCGAACTGAGGAATGAGCTGCAACACACTGCAGAGACAAGAAGTACATCAGAAAGTCTGGATAAACAGCACATTTTTATTACACTTAAACAGCAACGCTATCCCAGACTCAGCTTTGTCTCAACAATCATCACTAATAAACTTTATACGCTGATTGTTTTTGCATAGGTATGGCTTTAAATATGGAACCTGCAAAGCACAGAGAGTGAATAGATGGAGAGGAAAACAAATAAACAAACAAAGACCAAGGTAGCCATATAAAATGATAAACTTAAGACAACTAGATGAACAAAAAACATGACATTATGGACTTGCAGCACATACATCCTACTTATTAAATATGAAATTGACAATAAAGCCAATAGGCTTTCTATTCCTTTTCTTATCCAGGAATTTTCTATTCCTGGATAATAAAGTCAAATTCTAATCCTATTTATGGTTCAAGATCTAATTAGTTTCTTGAAAAATATGAAGGACTAAGTATTTGTCATGAATTACCATATGAGACCATTATTAATGCAGAACTTGTTCACTGTGTGTCACCATAATGCCCAAGACAAAAGAAATAACCTTAAATATGCCACTGTTGTTAACCTTGCATGATTTTAGGGATTATTTACAACCCATTATGTCTCCATCATTCTAAAATGAGATCTCTAACTTGATTTAAAGGGCGCTTTTAATCTTCCTATGTGAGGAAGGATCAGGGAGTTTAAATGCTCAGGAAAATCACCAACAAACTAAAGTGCTATATGTGAGACTCAATAGACATCTTCCTGCTCAGACTGATCCAGGTTTGTGCATAAAATAGCATTTCAGCACCAAGACAGCAGAATCCCCCTGACAGAGCAGCTGGCAGTCTTGCTACCTGTCTATACTCTCTATGCAGTCCTTAAGGGACACCAGAAGCCCCTCCCTCACAGGGAGCTGCAGGTCTTCCGTCTCGGCGATGACCATCATGTGAGGACGGCAGAGGTCAGGACTGAGGTCATACAGGTGGATCCGGCTGTCGTACGTCATCAAACCCACACGGAGATCCGACGAGGAAGATCCTTTCTCTCTGCAAAAGGATAAAAAAAACACGATCAAACACGATTTTTCCAAACTTGCACTGGAAAACGACAGATTATATAAAAAAACAGTATTCATACCCCTTGAACCTTTCCAGTTTGTCATGTTCAACAAACTATCATGCATTTTAATGGGATCTCATGTGACCAACAGAAAATAGCACATAATAATTATAAAGTGTAGAGAAATGGATGCAAAAATGCAAACTGAAACCTGAAAAGTGTGGTTTGTGCATTTTTATTAAGATCCTTTTCTACAAAAAAAGAAATTATAAAAAGAAATTATTGCAACTATTTACCTTCAGCCGTTACCAAACAGGCGGCACCATGAGGACCAAAGAACACAGCAAACGGGTCGGGGACAAACTGGACAACAAAAACTGCAAATCTACCAAGACGTGGCCGCCCACCTAAAGAGAGCTCTGATCAGAGAGGCAGCCAAGGCGGCTGTGGTAACTCTGGAGGAGCTGCAGAGATCCAGAGCTCAGATGGAAGAATGTGACCAAAGGACAACTAACAGCTGTGAACTCCACAAATCTGGCCTTCACTGACGAGTAACGAGAAGGTTGCAGTTTGCTGGAACCCATGTGGGAAACACGATAAAGATGTTTTAGTTACATGAGCACAGAGCTGAACTTTCTGGCCAATAAACTACATTTTATGCATGGTGGCAAATTAACGCTGCACAGCAACCTGAAGACAACATCCCCACTTTGGAAGACGGTGGTGGTAGCATCCTCCTGTGGGAAAGCTTCCCTTCAGGAGCGACGGGGAAGCTGGCCAGAGGTGAAACGGAAGACGGATGGAGCTATAAACGGGGCATCCCCGACATAAAGCCTTTTAGAAAACCTGAGCCGAGCTTCACCATCTAGCAGGACGACGACCTTTACCCTACAACCAGAGCTGCGAGGGAAACGTTTAGACGCCCAGAAGAAGTCCTGACTTAAATCTGATTGAGAAACGGTGGCAAGAGCTGAAAATTGCTGTTCAGACGTTCTCCGTCCAATCTGCCTGGGCTTGAGTAATTTTGCAAAGAATAGGCAAACATTTGCATCTTTAGATGTGCAACGCTGGTTGGTCAACCATCCAGACCACTCAGGTCTTCTGGCTCCAGCCTGCTCTGCATACCCAGAACCAGAAATAAACAAGGAGAAGCAGCATTTAGTTCCTATGCTCCACTTATCTGGAACAAACCTCCAGAAAATTGTAAAGGTGCTGAAAGCCTGAGTTCCTTTAAATCAAGATTAAAAACACATTTGTTTAAGACTGCCTTTGACTGTTCTAGTTAACTGAATCACCACTTTTTTGTTCTTTTTTTTTCTATCTACATTTTATTCCTACTTGCTTTTATTCTGTTTTATTTTGCTATATTTTAATCATGTAAAGCACTTTGCATTGTCTTTGTACTGAATTGTGCTATATAAATAAATTTGCCTTGCCTTGCTAAATCCCCAATAAACTTGCAGCTAGGAGCACAAGGTGGAGCTGCAAGTTACTGACGCCAGGAGCTTTCACTAGAAATGAATCCCACACCTTTATGATTTTATATTACTAAGAAATTTAGAAACCCATGCATCCTTTCCATTAAACTAGAATTAAGTACTGTTTTATGTATTTTAAGTACCATATATCCAATTAAAGTCAAGTAGAATATTTTGGAGTTTCTGGTCGTAATGAGACAAAATGTGTAAAAGTGAAAGTGGGTATGAATATTTCTTCGTACCACTACGTTAACCAAGAAGTGTGTTTTACCTGTTCAATGAGGCGAGCAATGTTTGTATTTGCTTTGCTACAAATTCTAAGTGTCCTCCTCTCAGAGCGGAGGAAGAAACATCTATGGCTAGAAGAAGTGCAGCAGCTTCACCCTTGGATGGAAAGAAAAAGGTTTTTAAACAAAAAAATCGCCTTTTAGAAAATCACTGAGACGACAAAATATCTCAAAAAGCTACATATGTAAGTCACAAAACATATAGAACGGGAAATGTTAAGGAGAATGCACATTAAACCAAATCTGCTGAGCGGGAAGCTTACCTCCTCTGACTTCAGTATTTCATACGACCCCATGCTGAGCTCCGGCCTCTTGTCTACGTCGACTCGAACCCCCTCTGCTCCCCTGGTGGGCTGGTACTGCTGCCATGGCACTGAGGAAAAACAAAATCAGAATTAAGGGATTAAAGAAGCAAACGTTCTGGTAAATTAAAAGTATTACCGTATTTTTCGGACTATAAATCGTCCTTTTTTTTCTCCATCGTTTGGCCGATCCTGCGACTTATATTGAGGCGCGACTTATATATCAAATTTAAATGGTAATTAATCTTAACCAGCACGAACAAAGGAGTAAACATTACAGTCTATAGTCACAAGAAAGAGATTGTCAAAAAAAAAAATCTGAGATGTCCCAAGTTTTCATTAAAGAAATCTAGTCACCTTAACTTAAAAAAATAATTGAAACATTAATTTATAGACAACAAAGGCTGAACACGTTTCCATTGTTTTTTGCTGTTTCAGCAGAGCATTGCGTGGTGCAGCTCAAAGAGCCCAGACCAAGACAGAACCTTGTTATTGGGCTGTCCGTGAAGCTAATAACAGCTAGCGCTATTTTAAAGGTCTGTTGTCTGGTTGGGTTACAACTTCTGAGACACATGAGCTTTATGTTGCTCTGAAACATCCGTATCGTACTATTAGCTTAGCACATAGCACCGTTACGCTCACGGTCTAATTTCAGTGTAATTTTGACAACTTTTAGCTGAAACGTGCTGGCAAGAACCTTGCTGGTTGGAGTTGCTAATTTACCCCATTCATCCTCCAAGGTATGTTTCACGTTATTCAGCCGGTTGTGGATGCAGCTGACTAATTTAATATGTTGGTTTACCAGATTAAATGTCACCTTTTGATCTTGGATTGTGTGAAATAAATGGCTAAATAAATGCGTATAGTCCGGTGTGACTTTAATATCTTTGTTTTCCTCTTTTTGACTGGTGCAACTTATTATCCGGAGCGACTTATAGTCTAAAAGATTTGGTAAATCGATTTACTTCAACACTTTATTACATTCAATAATTTCTTCATTTAATGAGAAATTAATGGTGCAAATCGTTTTTTAGTACTGAACAAAGTGAAAGATGTTTCCTTTAAGAAGAAATTTAAAAACAACTTGTTTTTAAATGTACCTTCATTTAGTTTCCCACAGAAGGGGCAATAAAACCTCTGTCCACAGTCCTGCCAGCCCATGGCCGGGCACATGGAGGCCCCGCACCGACAACCCACAATGCAATCTGTCTCTCTGCACAGAGGGATGGGCTCCTGGTGGCAAAACAAACAGGAGATCCACACGTCTGTGGCAACACGCACGTCTCTTCAACTGGAAAATGCTGATTTATTTCTCACATCCATATTCTAACGAGGGCACAGAAATGAAGTGGCAGCAAACTGACCGCGGACCCAGTTTGTTCGTTGAAAGGCGTAACCAGCGCTCCGAGTGGCAGGCGGCTGAGCAGCGCCGTCTGACCATCGCAGGGCACGCAGTAGGTAAGGGAGCGGATGGCCAAAGGGCTTGCATTACCTACAACATAAAGACGAACCATTAAAGAAAATAGCCTCCAATTTAAGGAAAGGTAATACGGCTAAAGGAAGAGGTGCACAGAAAACTAAAACTAAACTCTATTCCACTGTTTAGTTAAGTAAAGTGAAGATTCTCTGTACCATGTAATGTGCACAATATTTTTTTATTAAACACGTTTAAATATCAGGCCTGAAACATCATAGCCAAAGTGTTTTAAAAGGCTGATGCCTCAGGTGTCTGCAGCCACATGCATGATGGAGTAAACCTCTGTGACACAAGCAGACCGTTTACCTCTGTCCTCTATGACGCACGGCGTGGTGGCCAGTGGAGGCAGCCGGGAAAAATGCTCCGAGGAGAAAACTTTGCCCTCCCACTCCGCTCTGTCCTCTGCCATCACCTTCACCTTCACAGAGAGAGAGAGAGAGAGAGAGAGAGAGAGAGAGAGAGAGAGAGAGAGAGAGAGAGAGAGAGAGAGAGAGAGAGAGAGAGAGAGACATTTCAGTATATCCAAAGAGGACGGTTAGGTTTGAAACCATTCCTCGAATAATTCCAGTTATTATGAAATTCCCAGGGACAGATAATTTGCCGTGTCAGCAGGCTGTGCTCCCGCCTGGTGGTTTGTTGTGTTGCACAAGGCTCTAACTTCTGCTGGTGACAGCCTACGCTGCTGATGCTAACCTGGTTATCAGCTATAAAGGGAGACGGCGAGGGGCAAAAAGAAGCGCAGAGAAAAGAAAACAGAGCGTAGTGCGTGCAATCAAAAACTGAATTAAGTCTCCATAATAGCATCCTCCTCGGTGCTGCAACGGCAGTTTACATTTACTGTGCACCTTTTTGATAGGTTATGTGTAATAATTTTATTTCTTGTCTGTTTTTGCTCTAAAACAAGATGAATGTAGCTGGACACTACAAGGATTCTAATTAATTTGGATGATATTACGCTTTCACGGGTTAAAAATATCCCCAATGTCATATTCAAGTGACACTTTATGCAATTTTTTGTGACCATTTTTACTACAGAGGCCCCTACTGCTGTGTTGATGTAGATAGACTTAACACTTTTCACACATTGATGTTTAAACTCTTTTTAAGCTGCAGATTTGCCACAAATGTTCAGTGTGCATTAAAGACATGCTGTGTTATTGTCTTCTAAGCAATAAAATGTAGATTTTCTTTTCTTTTTTAAAAGGAATTGTATTATGTGCTTGAATTTTCTGCTCAAACAACAGACTTAGGTAGATGAATGACTAATCTGCAGGATGTGCCAATTTTCTTATCCAATTACTCAATTCATCAAGGTAATAATTGATAGAATACTTGATTATCAAAATACTTATTAGCTGTAGCCATAAATTGAATTATTTATCCATAATTAATTAGTCATTGCTCATATGTTATGGTAAATATTGGGTCTGCTGGTACTGGACCTTTTACTCACCTTAAGCAGTTTTGCTCATGATCTCAAGCTAGTGAAGTAATTAGAAAATATACAGTTGCATGTAAACTCTGAGGAATATGTGAAGGAAATAAAATAAGGATTCAGCTTTTGCTTTTCGATGCAACTGAGGTCTGAAATTAAAGAGAAAAAAAAATATAACAGAACTGAAAGAACTTACAGCGCTTGGTAGGAGTTCAGGGTTCAGACCGTAACGAGACTCAGAGCTGGGAGACTGCAGAGAAGACAAATATTTTACAATCGTGCATTTTTTTTTCTAGATTTAGATTAAATTAATTCAGACTCAAAGGAAAACTTGAAGCAGCCATGAAAAATTCATGCAAGCCAGAGAGGATTCTCTTATGTTGGAAGCGTAAAAGGAACCTGACATCTTCATTGCTTGAAGATTTGCCAGGCAGATGATTTTCTTGTTTATTTAGATCACTAGAATATATTAGTATTGCTATATTTAAAGTAAATATCCAAATATAATAAGAAAAACAAGGTTTTATAGGATGCCATTTTCCCCCGTGCCTGTAAGGACCACCATATATAACCCGTAACTGTTTTTCACCAACCTGCGGTCCTAAATTATGGTCCAATGCAGCTGTATTGGGCACAAAGTCGTTTATACCCCCTGAAATAAAAAAAATAGAAATTGAAACGTCAATTAGAGGAGCGACTGTGCACACCCTTAACATAAGAAGCTCACTTGTGATGCTATGTTCATTGTTCAGAAGCTCAGAAAGGATTAGGATACAGTTTTAATCCCTTTTGGTCATTTTTGACTTGATAGTCCACCCGGAGCCTAGAAATCAACCTACCTTTAGAGATTGCTGCTACGCTCCACAGAGGCTGCTGCTGGATACGAGCACTGGGTGAGGCCAGAGATTCATTATATCCGACTAAAGACCCCACGTTCACCCCGTCAGGTGCAGTTAATTCAGGTTTAACACAGGAAGGGCTGACAGGAAGAAGGGTTTGAGCCGGTGACTGAGGCTGATTCAGGAGGCTTCGATATGTGTGCTGGGAATAGAACGACGGATCTACTGCTTGGTACGGGTTAGGAGGGGAGTAATGTTGGATTTGCTGGGGGATGAAAGGCTGCGTCCCTTCATTCGTCACTGGAAGAGAGCATGGCGGTATATTCCTTTCTTGGACCGCTGGGGGAACTGTGGATAAAACACGAGCATCAGGGACGCCCTGCTGTACACTGTGAACGTCATTATAAGCATACTGCACGCTGTGATGAGGGTTGTTCCACGTTGAAAAGGCAGCAAGGCCGCTCTTGGAGTAAACGGCAGACGCCTGCGGGTGGTTGCGGCTCGGATTGTGGTTAGGGGAAACGCCCAGGCTGAGCTGCTGGAGGTGGGGCAGAGGATTGCAGAGCGGTCCTGCTGGTGTCTCTGAAGGCCAGCTGTTCTGGACGCCCCACGGCTGACAGGGAGCATGGCTGTCGTTAGGAGACGGGGCGTCCATCATCCTGCATAGAGGTTAGACATCAGAGCTTCTTTCATTGGAGGCAGGACCTGATGAGACAACAAAGCACGACAAAATGATAATATCAACGGCTTTTTTAATATTAAATGGTCTCCTTTAATGTATCAGTTGTGAGCTGCATGTATTTAAGGTTTCTTCTTTTATTGCTTGAGTTTTGGGGTTTTCTTTCTACGCTGGGAGAAACAGCAGAGACAGGCAACACGTCCTTTGAAACAACAAAGGTACTGCCACTGCCGCCGGTACCGAATGTGAAATCATAGACCCGACAACGGACCGAGCACCAGACCAATCAGATCCTAAGCAACTGTTATTGGACCCGACACAGTCCTACTAGTGGTACGTGTTATTAATAATTTTTTATTATTATTGCTATAATTATTATTATTATTGTTGTTATTATTATTATAACTATAATTATATTGTCATCAATTTCAACACGCTCCGGTACAAAATGAAAAGGTTAAACGTTACTCATTGCTGTTTTGGCTGGACGAAGCTAGCCCTGGGACCTAGTATACGTCATTTACCCAGAGTGCATTGCAGCATAAACAACATGGCGACATCTATCTATAAAATTAAATAATTTCTAAAAACTAAACATCGTACAGTATTTTTACTGTATTATTTTTACATCTAAAATAGATATTTCTCAAATAAAGTCCATTGTTACAACTAATGGTGGATCCCTTTAAAGCAGAAACGATGATCCAGCCAACATTAGTGTCTGACCTCACAAATGCTCCTCAGTAAAAATGGTCACTTATTCCCATCCACATACTTTTAAACTTTGTAGAAATCTTTAACAGAACAATTGAAGCCGCTGTAACTGCGAACAATAGGATGTCATTAATATTAAGGCATTAATATTATTAAGCATAAGGGAGCCAATACTTTGCAATAGCTGTTTATAGGAATTCTGACACCAATTGCGACGTTTTTATTTTCTTAAATAAGGGTTATAAGGCTGCTTCTTCAGCTTCTACTTGAGGCTAATTTTCACATTAAAATCAACCTTAAGTGAAATTATTTCCCCAGGTGTCTGACAGCTGTATGCTAGCTAGCTAGCTAACGTTGATTACCCGGATGACAGAGACGTTTCTGTCATACAGGAGGTTCTCCTGACAGATAATCTACACATACAGAACCTCAAAATTAACGCGCACACAATATTAATGAAGAGAAATAGGAGCATGAATTGACCAGAAATAAGAGTCGGCACCGTTTGACATCAACGGAAACGGGAGAGTCCGCCCGCCTCGGTGGACGCTAACGTTACAAACGTCGGCGTCTCCATTTTCAGCCCAGCCTCGGTGTAACCGGAACACCTGGTCCTCCGCTCATTTAAAACATAAAACTAAAAGCAACGCGCTTCACCTCATCGCTTTGGACCGAGAATCATCTAAAATAAATAAATAAATAAAGCAACGTTAGCGACAGGAAAAACAGAACGGGGCGCGCTTCCGGTTGCCCCTTCAAAATAAAACGGCTCTAAAATGTAATTTGAATCATCTTTTTTTAGCATCTGCCAGTTTATTAATAAAATTTGAAGAAAACTAAAGATTCAGTGTTATTTGTAGCTTTTTCGTGAATGGTATAGTTTGCTTATAGTTGTTTTAGGCATGAGCCACGATAAGCTTACAACAATGTGATAACTTTGAAATTTAGAAATATGTCAAAAGCAGAAAGTGCCCCATAATGCTTTTTATTGACTCTTTTTGTGGCATCTTTAAATTTCAAGAAATGTAAAGAAAAGGTTTAAAGTTTTTTTTCCAAAAAGAAATGACAACAGGTCAGAACTGGGCTTATTAATGGGATATATCTTTTAAACGCGGCCAAATCAAAAGAAATTGTCCATCAATAATAAAACAGACCTTCTGTGGTGCTTTTATCCCTTAAAACAACATTTTTTTAGCTGTTGCTTGAGCAGGATAGAAGAACGGAAATGTGTTTGTTGCCTGCATTAGTTTATTCTATAATAATATTTTAAAAAAACATAATGGTGATAACTGATTTTCGTGACCTTTGTAAAACACAGCTAACAGCAAACTTCCCCCTCACAACAGGTACCAGATGTCATCTGGGCCACAGGGTTCAAAAACATGATACCATAATGCACTTTCAGGTAATTTCTGGAATAACAGAGACTTGTCTTTTAGTTCAGAAACTTCTACAATGTTCTTGAACCTTGGTTTTATAAGTTGAATTCTAACAAACAAACAAAAAAGTAATGTCACAACATCAAACAGGACCACCTGAAAATGTTGTTTATGAAAACCTAAAAGTTTTGACACAGAAATTACTATATACATACAGAACAAATGCACGTTGTCAAATAATCTAGTAAAATGATAAATCAAACATCTGGGATTTCTAATAAAAAAATAAAATAAAACAAATTTAAACCCAAGCTTTTCTAACTTCAGTCCTCAGGAGGTACAGTATTCTCCAACTTTTAGAGCAACACATCTGACTCGAATGAACGACTTAATCCCAGGCCTTTGCAGAAATCAGAACAGACGACATTAAGCACAGACGCACGCATCGCAGACCTTGATGACACGCTGACAAGGTCATCCAGTAGTAGCAGAGGCGTATTAGAAAAGTCGCGGGATAGCAGCCACCGAGGACTGGGTCTGGAAACCTCTGGTGGAAACAATCACACAATTTTTCTAGACATCCTAATTAAAGCTATCAAACAAGTTGAGGTGAATTAGACACAGAAGAGGCAAACATCAACAGAGGTACATATGTAAGCAAGAAAGGAGCGTGGAGATATGTTCAAAGCATGTCGACTTGGAGACTAAAGACCGGCTACAACTGGTGGTAACGTCCAACGCTCTGCTGTGGTTTGTCCTTCCTGGACCTGCTGCTCTTTGAAGGCGTCTTTAAAGCCCCGCTCTGTCGTTGTAGCGTCGTGATCCTGTTCCTGACGTAGTCCTTTACACCCTTCCAAGAGCAGTTCCTGAGAGCGTGCGGCTCAGCGTTGAGGCACTGAACGCAGTCGTCTTTCTGAGGCAGCTTTTGCTTTGTGATGAAACTCATCAGGTGTTTCTCCACGGCAGCGACCTCCGCTTCGTTCCACGAGTGTTTGGATTTTGGGTGCGGACCTGCAGAGGCTAAATAAAACAGAATAAAAAGAAATCAGTTCTAAACTTATTGTGTTATTAAATGTAGTATAGAAGTCAATCTTTTTATTTAGATCTTAAGTCCTGTTCAAGTTCAAATCTTTTTTAAATTTTGTGACCTTAGTAAAAGCTTTTCTTTTTTAACGGTGTGAACCATCTGCACAAAAATGGGATATATCCATAAAACTGGAGATGAGCTGAAGGAAGCACTTTGTAAAGCTGCTGTTAAACTGGTTATTTTTCTACGTCTGTTAGTGTATCTGAACAGACTTTTACATGAGGAGCAGCTTTTATGATGAACTCACTGCCTGTTTAATAGGTACATCTGAACCGCTCGTTAACGCAGACTCCAATCTCATGGAAGCAACTCAACGCATCTATTCACGTGTTGAAGATGACTTGGTGACGTTCAAACTGAGCATCAGAATGGCGAAGAAAGGAGAATTAAGTGACTACCAACTTGGCATTGCTCTGAAATGCCTTGATGGACTAAAGCAGCAAAAGGCCACACTGGGTACTACCTCGGTCCACTGAGAACAGGAAACTCCTGCAACAATTTAAAAACACTCGCCAAACTTGGGCAATAAGAGGTTTAGGGGAAAAAAAGTTTATCGTCTTAAGGTAAAAAATGGTTTGCCCTTTACAATATTTTGTAAATGTATTTTCCTAAAGATATATTTGGCATTGCTGCTGTGATCTTCGTGGAAGCCCAATGAGTGCATTGGCAAAATAAAATCCCGATTTTCCAAAAATTAAATCTTAATTGTAAATTTTAATTCATTAAATGAATTTATCAATATTGGGATCTTCTCGGGAAACACTGGTTTACTCATGCAGCTTTTACTACAGTTCGCAATATTTAGTGTCTATTATATAAATACCTTTTCCTTTTGACCTGCCGGACTTCGGAGGGGAACGCATGTCGCAGCTGGTAGTTGCTGCATAGGTCTGAGGTTGATAAAGAGTTGATGGACCAAAGCTGCAACTGGAGATTACGCTGAGAAGCTCTGGAACGGTTTGTTGTTCATTTGGAGACCGGAACCTCCCTGGTAAAAAAGTTAAATAAAAACAAAGCTGTAAATTTTTCAAGAATAAACAGTTTGCTTAAGCATCCAACACTTGTTTTATTCAAAGTCTAAAATAAACATTCAGGTGTTACCAGAGCTCTGGGACGTCTCCTGTTTGGACCGGCTCTTGGGTTTTGATGAATCTTTGAAAAACACTCCTTGTCTTTGCAGAGCTGTGATCCGGTTCCTGACGTAATCTTTTACACCTTTCCAGGACCGGTTCCTCAGCGCCTGCGGCTCCGCCTCCAGGCACCGGACGCAGTCGTCTTTGTGGGGCAGCTTGTGCTCCTCGATAAATCGCATCAGATGTTTCTCAACAGCGCAAACCTCCGCTTCGTCCCATTTAGGCTTGGCTTTGTGCCGAAAGTCTGAGCGTGCTGAGAGAAAGAAATCGTTCCTTTATGTTACAAAATCCTATATTGTTTAACGAAAATTTGCACAAGTAGAGTACAATGGAAATAAAAAGGAAATCTTAAAAAAAAACTATAAAATGCCAACTAAATAGTGAGATCTCAGATAAATACAGGATTTTTCGGACTATAACTTTTTTCATAGTTTGGCCGATCCAGTGACTTATATATTAATTTTAAATGGTAATTCATATTGACCAGCATGAACCAAGGAGTAAACATTACCATCTGTAGCCACAAGAGGGCGCTCTAGGCTTGAGGACTATCCTGCTCCTGTACCTCTTAAAAATTTATTGAAACATTAACTTATAGACAACAAAGACTAAACACATGTTTTTGCGACAGAAGCCAGTTATTAGGCTGTCTGTGAAGCTAACAGCAGCTAGCGCTAGCTTACAGCTCTGTTGTCCGGTTGGGTTACAACTTCTCTGATTCACATGAGCTTTATGTTGCTCTGAAACATCCGTGTTGTACCGTTAGCTTAGCACGTAGCACCGTTACGCTCACAGTCTAATTTAGGTGTAATTTTGACAGCTTTCAGCGTAACGGGCCATTACGATGAAATTCACTGGATAAGACCTTCCTGCTTGGAGTTGCTAATTCATCCTCCCAGGTATGTTTCATGTTATTCAGCCAGTTGTGGATGCAGCTGTGTAATTTAATAAATTGGCGTACCATATTAAATGTCAGCTTTTAGTCTTGGATTGTGTGAAATAAATGTCTAAATAAATGCGTATAGTCCGGTGTCCCTTATATACGTTTTTTTTCCCCCCTCACTATGACGCATTTTTTGATTGATGCAACTTATATTCCGGAGTGACTTGTAGTCTAAAAAATACGGTAGTTACCTTTTCCTTTTTGGGACTTTGAAGGACCCGATTTTGAACTGGGACCTGGACCTGGACCGGGTTTCTCTCTGGGTTCCTTTCCTCCATCTGAAGGTTTTGACGTTGCTGTATATAAATGTAAAAAAAAAGAAGAAGATTTTTTTCTAAACTATACCATATTTTTTTTAAACACTCTTTGTTTCAATGGAAGATTTAACTATTATATGTAGGTGTTACCAGAACTCTGCTTCGGTTTGGCCTTCCTGGTGCCGCTTTTCGATGATTCCTTGGAAGAGCCGGCTTGTCTCTGCAGGGTTGTGATCCGGTTTCTGACGTAGTCCTTCACACCTTTCCACGAGCGTTTCCTCAGCGCACGCGGCTCGGCCTCGAGGCACTGAACACAGTCGTCTTTCTGAGGGAGCTTGTGGTTCTTGATGAAACTCAGCAAGTGTTTTTCTACGGCATGAACCTCTGCTTCGTTCCATGCAAGTTTGGCCTTGCTGTGTAGTGCTGAGACAGAAGAAAAAAAAAAAAGACAATAAGAGCGTGGAACCACCTCCCAGATTCAACTGTGCAGCAAATATAGGATCTACGTGGCGTGTTAAAAACCTCTCCTGATCGTAAAAAGCATTGAAAGCTGAGAGCTGGAGGCTGTGAGCTTGGCCCGTTACTTTTTGTGGTATTTAAATGTCAATATGTTCCCTTATTCTTATTTATTATAATTATTATTTGCTGTAAGGTATTAGGAGTGTAATGCATCAATGTGGCGGGAGGTGACTTCCTGTTTCTCTCCACTATCGCCATTAGCATGTGGGATTGCATCAAGCTGATGACTTAGTCTGTCGGTTTCATTCAACACCGTAAATATTTGCTAAATGTTGGGATGTTTGAATAAATTAATTACTTTAATTATATAAAAACAAATAATACTCAAGTATGACCCGCTGATGAGGGGAGATGACACAGACTGTGTGTTGAACAACACAGATCACTGGTATTCAGCTGTGGGTATTTTCTATAGTTTTTGCAAACATCACCAGAAAACAGGACACCTGTTGAAACCATTATGTGGAGCAAGATGCCTTCACTATTGGTTGTATTAACCCAAAAATCAGTAGAGTTGTACATATTCAACACGCTTTGACAGGCAACTCTACCTAGATGCGACATTTTATGCTTTTTTTAGAGCGGACATCACAGTCTATCATAGTTTCTGCCAATCACTGCAGTGTGCATGTGTATGCAATTAAATATTTAATAATATCTCATAGACTGACTATGAGCTGGTCAGTTATTCCTTCCTAGAAGATTATCTGCTAAAGAAAGTAAGTAATTACTATCAGCAATAAACAACTTGAAGTAATAACTGATGTCAGTGTTTTAGTAATGAAGCTCTCAGAAGGGCAGCTATATAATTATATATTATAATGGTTAAATCTCTAAGAATAACGGATTTGGACCTGAGTTTTATCTGCCAAGGTTCAATCAGTCTGAAGCAGAGAGCGCATTACATGCATGATAAAAAGTGCACCGAGTGATGAGCACGGTTTTACAAAAAAAAAAAAAAAAAGAAATTAGATATGGGTTCTTCTCCAAGAGTTTAGGAGGAGTTTATAGTTGTGCATTTTTAAAAAAATAATGGCAGAAGCTTTTGTCTTCTGGGTTTTGTCTTGTTTTGCTGTTTTTTTCCCCACTGTAACTCACAACAATTCCAGGATTTATATGAAGATAAATAAAATTCTAGGACATCTGATGGCTAGGAAGCTTTACATCATCAACTACAAGAAGTTATAAAATGTCATCACAATTCTAATAAATAAGTACCTTCTCTCCTCGACTTCTTGCCTGCGGCAGCCGTACTGCAGCCATTCGCTCCTCTGCGTTGTTGATAAAATTTCAGCGGTCCTGAATCAGATGGGGGCGGGAGAGATATTTCTATTTACTGACAACATATCACCAGCTCTTTAATAGACTTCAAAATAATAATATTTAAATAATGATACTGAATCAAACAATCAAATGCTTTTTTCGTTTTTAGACAAATGATAATGTGGATCAAACACCAACGGGTCTAATCAAAGTGGAGGTCTAAAGACTTTTAATCCGTCCTAAATTAGTGAATATGAAGCATATAATCATATTTTTGGAGGAATTTAATCTGATTTCTGCAGCCTGTGGAAACGTTAAAAGCATGTTCTGTAAATTAACTGAATTATTTTTGAATTCACTAGATTAGGTCCAGATTTCTGCTTCTTCCTTAACATTCTCCACATGTCCTCAAAAAGAAGTCAGAATCCACAAATTCAAACATTATTTTTCCTCCTTTACATTAAAAAGTGGTTCTATTTTAATTTTCTAAAAGCTTTTCAAAACAATGTGAAATTATTGAATTTACAAAGAGATATCAAGAAATCTTTGGAAAATGTCAGCAACGAAAATCAATCAATCAATCAATCAATCCATCTATCCATCCATCCGTCCATCTGTCCGTCCGTTCACGCATCCATCCATCCATCCATCCATCCATGCATCCATCCGTCCGTTCACGCATCCATCCGTCCATCCATCCATTCATATGTCCATCTATCCATCCAAGCATCCATTTATCCATCCATATGTCCATCTATCCATCCATTCATATGTCCATCCATCCATCCATCCATCCATCCATCCATCCGCGCATCCATCCATATGTCCATCTATCCATCCATCCATCCATTCATCCATCCATTCATCCATCCATATGTCCATCTATCCATCCAAGCATCCATTTATCCATCCATATGTCCATCCATCCATCCATCCATATGTCCATCCATCCATCCATCCATATGTCCATCTATCCATCCATTCATATGTCCATCCATCCATCCATTCATATGTCCATCCATCCATTCATCCATTCATATGTCCATCCATCCATGTCCATCTATCCATCCATCCATCCATCCATCCATCCATCCATTCATCCATCCATATGTCCATCCATCCATCCATCCATATGTCCATCTATCCATCCATTCATATGTCCATCTATCCATCCATTCATATGTCCATCTATCCATCCAAGCATCCATTTATCCATCCATCTATCCATCCATTCATATGTCCATCCATCTATCCATCCATTCATATGTCCATCCATCCATTCATCCATCCATATGTCCATCTATCCATCCAAGCATCCATTTATCCATCCATCTATCCATCCATTCATATGTCCATCCATCTATCCATCCATTCATCCATCCATTCATATGTCCATCTATCCATCCATTCATATGTCCATCCATCCATCCGCGCATCCATCCATATGTCCATCTATCCATCCATCCATCCATCCATCCATCCGCGCATTCATCCATATGTCCATCTATCCATCCATCCATCCATCCATCCATCCATCCGCGCATCCATCCATATGTCCATCTATCCATCCATCCATCCATCCATCCATCCATCCATCCATTTATCCATCCATCCATCCATCCATCCATCCAGTCTTGAAATGCCAAGACCAGATGGGATATATTGGCTGTGAACCATTAAATTAAAAAAGACGTTCACATGTTAGCTGAAAAAGGAAGATTACCTTCAGACTCCATGATGCTATCGTCGCACATCGTGTCGTTGATTTGTCGCAGCTCTTTGATGTCACTACTGGGCCCAAAGATTTGTCTGACCTCTTCCTCGTCCAGGTTAATCAGCTGAAGCAACGTCGTAAAATGCTTCCGGATCTTCAGCACATTGAGGGCAGCGGGGTCCTCAGCTCCACACTTTTTGGCGTGCAACTGAAGGCACTGCGACCCTTTCTGCGGAGTCAGCGCCAGCTGTCGCGCAAACACGTACGGGTTGTCCCTGAAAACCCCGCAAGCTTCCCGAACATTGACCAGAAGCTCCATGGAGGACTCGAGCGCGGGCTTCAGGATGATGGGGACCGTTCTCCCGCAGCTCCCTCTGATGTTAACCCGCTTGAACAGACCGCACAGTTTCCTTTCCAGCTCTGAGATGGATACGTCCATGTCATCGCAAACGTCTGAGAGCACCCGAGACTCGAAATCCGCCACGGTAATAGACGCCACCTCTCCGGGAAGTCTCCTGTTGAAAAGAATCGTGCGAGCCAGAACCGCCCTGGCCAGAGCGGTGAAGTTCTCCACGCAAACGTTCTCGCGAAGCTTCTCCTCGGCCGCCCGGTGAAACTTTTCCAGGTGGTAATGCAGACGCTTCACGTCCTGAACGGACGGCACCTCCTTCGCCTTCTTCCTCTGCGTGTCCTTGATGTTTGACAGCGCGCAGGAGGTGATGCACCTGGTCCACTTCTTGTTGTACACGGAGAGGAAGATCTTGCAGCACTCTGCCGCTTTAGTGTCGCCGTAGCTCTGGGCGTTGCTCTCAATGATGCCGCAGATCTTCTTCAGGTGGTAGCCGAGCTTGAGGGCGAGCGACGCCTTGGCGTAGGTTTTCTTCTCTGGGTCGTACCCTGTCAGCACCTTCACGGCAGACACCACGTGTTTGAAGTTGGAGGGCTCGAAGAAATCCTCCAAACTCTGCAGGGGGGTCGACTTCTGGGCCTCAAGCAGGAGTCTGGCGACGTGCCGAAGGGTTTGCCTCACGTATCCGTGCCTCTTGCCGTCTCTGTTATACTCGTTAAAAATCTGCTCTCCAAACTGCAACATGATTGAGTCTCCCATGACAGTCTCCGACACCTCGTCATACACCATCGCGCTGAGGAGGTTCTTAAAATCCTCACCTAGGCCGTCGCAGTTCTTAGTCAAAAGCGCGCACTGCGACACGATCCGCTTTCGCCCCTCCTGTGGCTTGCTTTTCTTCTCGTCCTTTGCTCTGCACCTCTTCATGTGGATGAACATGGATTTCTTCCTGAAGAGACCGTGACAGTAGATACAGTGGACGAAGTCTATCGGTTTACTGGGAAGGCTGCGCCTCATCCGTACGGCTAGCTGGCCCTTCCCCGTTTTTAGGACGTCCCTGTTGTGTTTGAAGTTCCCTTCGTTTATTAGCTTCTGCCAGATGTCTTTCCTTTCCTTGGAGTTTGCAGGATGCTGAAACGCAACGGCAACCTCCACCCTGTCGCTGTGCACCCTGGTGAGATGCCTGGCCATCTTGGTCAGCGGTCGCGCACAAAACAAGCAGTAATTCAGTTTGCCGTAACAGCGGCCTTCCTTCGGTTTGACCACTTGGACCTCCACCTTCCCAGTCTTCTCCTTTTTATTCTCAACCGTCTTTTGTGGAGAGGAGAGATTTTCTTCCTCGGACAAACTGTCATCTGAATTTTCCTCTTCTTTAATGGTTTCATTCATAGGACTCGACGGATCGCTGTGACTGACTTGGTCCTCGGGGACGGCGTCGTCCTCAGAATGGGAACTTGAAAAACTGACTTCACTCTGAGGCACATAATCGGACTCGGCATCACCGTCAGCATCAGCGTCGGCCTCTGACTCGCTGCAACTTTTGTCCATTTCCTGAAACAGGACAGAAAAACATTACTAATTACCACAAATTCATCGTTAATTTAATAAATGGCCATAAATGCAGGATATTCCTTTTCAGTTCCCCGATGTTTGCGTTAAAACGTGTGTATCCCCTGTTAAACATGCTAAAATACATTTGGTTTCATTGCTGAAAAATGTATAAAAAAATAGTTTTTATTTTTTTTACAAAATCAACTAACACCATATAATACCCATAGAATGAATCCACCTTACATACATTCTTAATTTATGGTTTACATTTTTTTCACTAATCAGGTTCTCCTGGAACCTTTATTTTGTAATCCACCATTTCCTGTTGTCATAGGATGTGACACATGACTAATTTCCCTTAACCAATCAAAACAGAAGACATGCACATTTAAGTAAGGTGAATCTGTGTTACTACTGATTAATTAGTGAAAGCAGCAACAATGATGTACAACTGAAATTACATTTTTACCTGTACTGGAAAAAGAGCCACATAACAGCTTTTCTCCTCACCATCTGATATCAGATCAGATCAAATGTTTCCTGTTTTAGGTCTAATAGGATAACCAAAGTTATTTCTAATCACTAAAGGCAACTTAATGAAATCTTCATGTGTTTTGTTAAACGGCTGATAATGGATGCCTGCACCAGCAGAGTAAGCCCCGTTTCTGATTTATAAATGGCAAAAGTCACATTTAAGCTCTTAAATGTGACTTTTGGGGTTTAAGAATGTTTCGTAAAAGACTCCAAGAACCGAGGATTCTTTATTGTCACCATATGTTACCATGGTCCCCTCCATCTCTATCCTGCAAACCTAACCATTGTTATGACTTTTTGGATAAGCTAAAGGTTTTTGATGTAATTGCCAATAACCTTTTTTCCTACAGGTGACGAACAAAGCCTGAAAATAGAAGCCTCCTTGGACGCGGCTGGCGGATTATCGCAGAATGAGGGAGAGGAAAAACTAAACCAGAAGACGTAGAAATCACCTAAAAGAGGACAAGACAAAAGATGGAGTGGCTTATAATTTAGTAAATGGTTCAAAAATAAATGCAGGACTTCCTGTTCTGCCTCTCTGGTGTCATCCCTGCTCTGTTACATGTAACAAAGTGATGATTCTGCATCTTAAACATTAGTTACAAAGGCAAAGAGGGAACTCACCTGAACATCGTTGTTTGAAGGCTCCTCCTCCTCGCTCTGATCTGACGGCATTGTTTCAAGCTTAATGGGGAAAAAAAACAACACAAAATTCAAATTACCTTGATCTACTTTAGTGCTGGACGATATAGAAAAAAGGCTTATTGATAAAATAGAAATCAGATTGATATCGATAATTATTAAAAAATTCAAAACATATATTTTAAGTGCAGACTTGGCTATTTTGTGCTGTTGCTTGATGCCCTCCTTTTTTAAAATAAAGAACACTGAATTCAAACATAACTCTTTATTCAGCCAACGTTTTACCAAAACTGTAAGTCTTTAAAAAAAGGAAAAACAACAACACGTGCTCTCTGAACTCTGAAGCTTGGTGACGGAGCGTTCCTGGGTCTGTGTTTGTGATTGGCTGAGAGGATGTAATGATTAAAGTATTTACCTACAGGATAGGCTAGAATACAGAAGGAAGGAAAACTCTTCTTCTATTGAACTTTTTATTGACCCCTTATTTTTCTATTGAACCTCATGTCTATCGATCGATGTATATTGTTATTGAATTATCGTCCAGCCCTAATCTACTTTGTACAAAACTGTTCTCTTTGGAAACAAAACGTAACAAAGGGGCAACAACCAGGACTGTCCTTTAACCTCTGCATACTTACAAGTTTGTCGATGTTTTCCAGTTGTTTGAGTAGCTCTGCACGCTGGTTTAAAATCGAGGAACGTTTTACGTCGGCTTCGGTCTGAAAGAAAAAGACAAAAGCGTCAACAGCGTCCATGTTAAAGTCTTCAGTGATGCTCTAAAATCTTGGTTTCTACTTGGAAGGGGCGAAACATTTTCCCCGAAGAAATAAACGTGTAGGGGGGTAAACAGAAGCAGGTTTTGGGGTACGATGATTAGACCCTTACCAGAGGAGGAAAACCTTTTTCCCGCGATGGCTCTTTGTTGACACGAGCGGCTACATCTGAGACCGCTCCTGAAAAAAATTACAGTTAGACGCCAACATGGTAAACCTTCAAAATAAAAGTATCATCCAGGCATAAAGCTCTTTGAACTGCAGACAGCAGAAATTTATCCCTGACAAATATAATTTAATACAGAAGACGTTCTACTAAAGCTACTAATAATGGTGACATTGGTGCAGAAGTTAAACTGATAGCTGGAACTAATTTGTGCACAAATATAGTTGTTGGCTATAAATAACTTTCCCAAATAGTTTTATTTTGAAATAGTTGGTAAAATTGTGAAAGAAAATGGCTAAAAGGACTGTTTGCCCAAAGTTTTGGTATGTTTTTTTCTATGAGAGTCCTGTTTTTATGACTATCTCCCTTCACTGTGTTTAAATAACAGATTTGGGGACCTCAACACTAAACGTCGTCCTGTCAATAGATTCCTTCCACCTGAGCTGTTGAATTCTGCAGCTCCTCCAGAGTTACCCCACAACCTCTCGCATGCTTTTCTTCATTGTTCTCTCTTTGCCTGACCTATCAGTTGCAGTAGGTTACCTTTAGGTTTGTTTTTTTACGAAAAGAAATAATTGTAATTTGACTTCTGAAGGCAGTTTTTCTGACAGGTGCACCAAATGTTAAGATTTTTATTTGTTAAAATTATCATAAACTACTTTGTATTGGTTTATAAAAAAAGTCTGATAACAAAATGTGAAAATGTTCAAGAAGAGGCTTGAGTACTTGCACAAAGCACCGTCCAAACGGAGCGACACTGAAGACATAACTTACTCCCACCGCTGGATGAAGGCACCCACTGCTGCTGTTCCGTGGAGGTGGGTGAAGTAAAGGTGTTTGGGTATCTACCGCCGTTATTTTGTCCTCCGAATGTCGCTTGAGACCCGCTAACATTTGGTCCACACGACGAAACGCCAAAGGAGTGATTCTGAAGCTCGTGTGACAAACCATGCCCAGGCATCTGAGTTTGAAACATTTTGTAATTGGCTTGCTGGGCAGGTAAACCCTGGACCGCACAGGCCGGCGGACCCTGGTTTTGCTGGGGAAGACCCGCCGCGGGAATCATTTTCGCTTGGTTTGTCGCTGGCAAACCCGAAGGCGTGTAAGAGGTTTGCGGAGCGAAGTTCATATCCTGAGGAGCGCTGGTGTTGGCGGAGTTATGAAAGAGCGAGCTGGATGAAAAAATGCTGTTCAGGTTGGCAGACTTAAACAGGCTGTTGTTTCTGTTCGGGTTGCTCATGGAGCTCTGGCCGGCCGTCTCCAGGTGGCCAAACAACGACCGCTGATCAGAACCCAGACTGTGCGTTTGAGAGTTCAGGTTCATGGGGAGTCCCTGAGATGCAGCTGTGGACCAGCCACTGTGGTCCAGCCATGTTGAACACTGTACGTGGTTCTTATTTGCAGCAGAGTTATCCATCGCTTTCCATAACCATCCAGTTTGTTGCTTGGAGTCTCGAATTTCTTTATGGACAAGACCTACAAGAAGAAAGAAAACTGAGGTTTAAATGGATATTGTGGTTTGCCTTAAATCATTACATGCAAAGTTCTTGGGAAACCCACTTTGTTTTGTACTTTGATTCAAAGATTTCTTTTTAAATCGTAAAAAATCTTTTTTTAAATCGTTTTTTTCAGGGATTGTTTAAGGTTTTTCTTTGAAATGTTGCTGTTGCTTCAGTCTCGACCTTTTCCAACTGATTTCTAGCATATTAAGTAAATAACTTTTTTTTTTAAAACAATCCATTAAAAAATGTCTTTGAATTTTTCTAAGACAGGAAAAAACTGTTAATAATATAAGTTACATAACATACATTTAATTCCATACTGACGGGTTGAAATTAACAGTAAAGAAATTTAAGGAAATTGTGGCTTTGCATCTGGAATCTAAAGGTTTAAAAATAAACCATTTAAAAGTTTCTTGACTGACACATTTTAAGGACACACAACTTATTCATCTGTAGAATGAGATGACTGTTTAGGCTCAAATATTTTATCAAAACTAGTTCGTCATACAAGTAATAGGCGAGTGCTCTGTTTATTAAAGTAAATCCATCCAATTCAGAGATTTTCGCGTCATTTTTTTATTCTGTGTGAATTTTCATGCTTTTTGCCACAAATCAGAGTCAAGTTTGAAGTAAAATAAATATTTTATAATTAAATCCGAACAATATAGGTCACTTCTAACCCTGCATTGCTGCTGGCAAAGAATCCAAACCTGCTCATTTGTCTTTAGGCTTAAATTATTGGAAGAAGATTTAATAATTACCACTTCCTAACAATTAATTCCCCATCCAAAAATCTGCATTTATGTTCTAATAAAAACAATAGGAATAGGTTAAAATATTGTTACTGTTGAACATCTGAATTAATCAGATAAAGTGCTTTTTTGTCTGTGTAATAAGTTAGTTAACAGTTGTTTATAACACTTTGTTGCACTAAATATGGTTGAGGGGTGTATTCTCTCACTGAACAGGAGAATAGTTATTGTTTTACAAACATTTTTCTAAATCCACATTTAAGATCTTCTCAGTTTTAAAAAGTAAAGACATCTCCTGTGAGGTTACTTCGGGTTAAAACCATCGCTGGATGAAAACTATACAATCCCCCAGATTTTATGGTTTTGTATCCACTCATGCATCTCAAATGTTCACATTGTTATTGTTTTTTGTTGCTGTTTTTTAAGGAAATGTCTTCCCTACGAAAGACTTTTAGTGCAAACTCTAATTTTCGTAGAGCTGATGATTATCGCTTACTATCTGCAGGAAACCAACATCTAAATATCCAAAGTAAATCTAAATAAATCATTCCTAGCGCAGGGAGCTTTTTGTCGTTTTCGGCTAGCTGCTCTAAAAGCTGAGCAGCTTCTCAAGTGTCAACATCTGCGCGTTTCTGCGCTGATAAAGAATTTAAAATAAACCAAACTACATAAAAAACAATGCTGTAAAAATGAAGTCCGGTTATTTTCCTGCAAGCAGTTTGAACATTGAAGGCATACCTGCAAATTACTCAGGCTGTGGTTTTCTTTTTTCGCACCAGACCTGGTCAAGTACGTCATTTCCGTGTGATTTCTTCTTCTTCTCCTCTTCTTCGTCGTCTTCTTCTTGGTTTTTATTGGCGGTTGGTAAGAAACGTTTGGTTAGCATTACCGCCACCTACTGCTCTGGAATGAGGCTTAAAAATATATTGTTTATACATGTGTTATCATATTTTGTTAATCAACTTTGTTTTCCTGAAAATCTAATACAAATGTGAATGCTTTTACTTTCTGAATCTCCCCGTGGTATGTTTATTAAATTAAATATTTATTATTGTTTCTAAATTCCTCCAACAATAATCTTTTCTTCGTCTCATATCTCCCACAAACCAAAATAATATTCTGTTGTTTCACTTTCTCCACAATATCGACAGTTTCCTGTATTTTGAATCCTATAAAACCATTTTCCTTGTTATCTTCATCCTATTCTTTCTGCCACTTTTCCTTCAATCTTTGTTTATTATACGTTTTGCTTCTGATTTGCTTGTAGTAGCTACAGGCTTGATCAGTCCTGTTGTTGCCTTTTACGCTTCCCTACCTGTTGTTTCATTTCCCTCAATCCCAAAATGTGCTGGTACCCAAATAAATATAACTTTTAATCCCATCTAAATCATTATTGTATTTCTAATAAAATGTCTGCTCTGCTCTATGAAATTTAAACTGGTAAGTGCTGAGCTGGAATCTGAACAAATTATTGTTCTTAAAGGTCTTATTTCTTCTATCCACTGTTCTGCTAATAGTAATGCTGACATTTTCCCTGTATGCACCGACAACCCATTTGTAATTCGTTTTCCTTTTTTTATCTGAAATTCTAGTATGTTAAATGTTATACCTATTTCCTCAGTTGGATTGTATGATGCATATGTGTATATCTGTACATAAATATATTATAGATGTTTATTTAACTATGTTCTGTATTTGAATTAAAAATAAATCCTTTATCCTTCTTCTTGTCTAAAAGTGTTAAGTCTTATTTTGCATCTGGTAAAATCCATGGTGGTAATGACACTGTTGGACTAATTATTATTATAACGGTGAGACTAATTATTATTATAACAAGTGTGACTGAAATAAGGTGATTAAAGTATCTGCCTATACCAATCTAAAAACACATGGGCTACTGTTTCTTCTTGTGCACAATAATTACAGCTACTAGCATGATGCATATTCATGTTTTATTTCCATTGCTCCTTTTTAGCTATTAAACTATCCCCTCCCTTCCTCTGTCCTCTTGTTTTTGACAATTCTCTTTCGTTTTCATTCAGCAACACTTATTTTAGTCTATGTTTAAAAGTCTTGTATTCATGTGTACAACATTTCACTTCTTCCCTCTCTTCACAAATGTATCCATCTCCATTTGCATCAGCATCTGCAGGAATCCCCCCAATCAACTCTTTTTGTCCATCTACTCTTTTGTTTTAGCATTTAAATCACACGCCATGATATCTCGTCTTGTTCCTGAATGCATCTTGATGTCTGTTATTCTGAGTGAATGAAAACTTTTCCCTAAGAATCTTCTGTCTGTAAAATAAATTGAAAAGCTAATGGTTTTCTTTTATAAACACCTACATGATCCTAATTTCTCTTGTTAGCCGTAATCTAATAGATTTTACTGTTAAAATAATTAATATCCTTGCCTATTTGATGGTAAAATGTTTGGTGCATTCGAGTTAAAGATAGGAATTTCTTAGTCTTATAATTTAATCAACACAACTCTAAGAAACCACAAGGAAATCATTATATTATTTCTATGTATTCTCTGATGAGAACCTAGTATTTTTGCCTGAACATCTGATTTTTACCAATCAGATGTTCCTGATATAACTGTGTGTCAGTCTATTGTAATATCAGACTACATCAACATAATAAAACACATTTGGTTGATTATTCCATTATTTTATTGCACAAAATATCTCAGCAGTTTGACTCCCATTCAACTTGCAGTGTGTACCGTCCCCCAACAGGGGGATGTTGCCCAAGAGATTTAAAATTTAATTTACAAATTAAAATCAATATCTATGAGCCGTCTCAGAAATAAACAATAAAATGAAAACCACTATTTTTTTTAAGCCAAAGTATTAGTCAGTAAAATATATAATGATACATAATAATGAAAATAATAATTACCTAATATGAAATGGGTGATTAAAATAAAAAAACAGAACAAAACAAAAAGCATCAAACAAAAAAAAATCTATGAAAACTTACATTTGCTTGTTACATTGTTTTAATATAAAGTCCAGATGCAGCTTTTGATGGGAAACAATTTTTATACAGTATACCTTGGTGTGCCTTTTTTGGTGTAGAAAATAACAAATTCAAAGGTGGAATTGGTTTGTGTACTAAAAAGGAACTTCAGTTTTAAGTATATTTCTACTTAAAACATCCAAAACAAAATGGTAAATAGAATATTACTAGTTTACATCCATCTGGTGTCAATCTCGTAGCCATTATGTGGGAGATGTGTTAACCCAACTTTAAGAAATCCAAAAGAAACATGAACAATTAATATATTTCCTTTTTGTAAGAGCTGACAAATTAGTATCACTGAAAAAAACTTTAAAACAGTATCCTAAGCACATAGAAAATATATTAAACCCTTTAGAAGTTAAAATAGTGAATACACATAATTCCCAAAAAATAACAAGCATAGCAATAAAAGCTTGTATGCCTAATAGTAAAATTAAATGACAAAATCCCTGATTCCCTTTCAACTTTCAAATATCTTCACAAGTAAAACAGATTAGAAAGAATTTCATCATAAACTCTATTTGAAAATGGCATTCCAAGGAAAAAATTAAAGTGGCATTAAACTGAAGAGGATATATACCGTATATTTCTGCGACAAGTCAGAAACAGAAAGGGTAAAATCTTACATTTTAAGAAATGAGAATAGTAAAAATAGTAGAAATAAAAAACAAACCCAAGGACAGAAAGTTGCCTGTTTTTGGAAATGTAGGTGATTGGAAAAGCATTTACAAGGCCAGCCAATTATGCCCGGTTTTATTTTCAAAGTTTTGATCTTTTTATATATTAATCTTAAATTTCAAACGTTTTTGTACTGTTGTTTGCTCTGTCTCTTGCATATAACATTCATGGTTGTAGGTTTATTCGTTTCCTTTATATCTAAAGCTTTAAATGGTCTTGATGTAGCATACATATTTCGTGTCCTGATCCATTTCTGTCACCATTATATATTTTTCCTGTAAAACGTAAACTGTTCCTCTCAGGGAGATATTTTACAGATCTTAACCTCCGCTGTTTTATTATCGCCGGACTTTCCGATACAAAAGTATGGGAAGAGCTTCTCTGTGAAAGTGTCCTTGTGACTACAGAGCTGACTCCTGTCCTCACAGCTGTAGAAGGTCACCTCTCCTCCATCATAGTCCAGCTGGATTCGGATCCTCTGGGGAATCCTCTTTACCGTCACAGCCTTACCGGCGCCATTGGAGTACTTTCCATTGCGATGCACCAAAGAGAAAACTCCGAACTTTGGTGAAGCGTATGACTCTCTCTTTCGGTCGAATGACTCTTTAACATAACCGATAATCCAGTCGGGGTGGTCTCCCACCTTCACCTCCCAGGTGTGTTTCCCTGAGCTGAAGCCTTCAGAACCAAAAACGTTGTTGTACTTAGTGTTTCTCTCTGGATTTTCAGGAAGCTGCTGCCATGTCTCTCCACATTTAACGCTGGACAGATCGTCGGACAGATAGAGACTGGGGTGTGCAGTGTTTGGGTCCAGAATGATGGGACTGAATTGGACCTTCTCCTTCATCTTCTCCCAGACTCTGTAGGTCATGTTGCCCACATATTTGGCCACATCTATCAGAACTCCTGAGACCATCTGGGGGTCTGGCACTAACCTCTGGGCTCTGGCTCTGCTCTGACTGGCTTTATAACTGCTGAGGAACGGTAAAGTGTTTTTCTGGAGGTCTTCTTCAATTGCGAAGATGCTGTCTGTCAGAGAGGAGAGCTGCTCCTGAATCCCGCTCAGGTTTCTGTTGATAACCATCATCTTCCGCTCCTCTTCCTCCCTCAGAGCTGCCAGTCTAATGTCCTCTTCCTGTTTCAGGAACTGGTGGAGCTTGTTGAACTCATCTCTAATCTGACTCTCTGTGGTCAGAACCTGGATTTTTAGGTGATCTGCCATTTCACTGTAGGTTTTCTGCACCTGCATGTTCCAGTTCCTCTTGTGCTGCAGAGACTGTAAATCGGATCTAAGCAGCACCTTCAGCTCATTGATTGCCTGTTCTATGGGGAGCACCTTATGATTTTGGTGGAGAGTAAACTCACACATGTGACACACAGCCCTCTGTTCATCTCTACAGAAGTATTTCGGATCTTCTGGATGCATAGCACAAACAACTATTAACTTTTCGTCCGGCCTTGCCCAGGGAGATGGTCCAGACACCTGCTGTTCCACCGGCTTTGGCCACAAAGGTGGTCCAGACACCTGCTGTTCCACTGGCTTTGGCCACAAAGGTGGTCCAGACACCTGCTGTTCCACTGGCTTTGGCCACAAAGATGTTCCTGACACCTGCCCTTCCTCCGGCTTTGGCCACAAAGATGGTCCAGAGACCTGCTTTTCCACTGGCTTTGGCCACAAAGGTGGTCCAGACACCTGCTGTTCCACTGGCTTTGGCCACAAAGATGGTCCAGACACCTGCCCTTCCTCCGGCTTTGGCCACGAAGATGTTTCAGATGCCTGCCTCGCAGCAAAAGACTCAGCAAGTTCCTTCAGCGTGTAGTTTACTGAGAGCCTTTCTTTAGATGATCTTCTTTTACAAATGGGACAGTTTCTGTTATTAGCTTCTTGCCAGTATCTCTGCAGGCAGCTTGCACAGAAGTTATGGCTGCAGCTCAGAGAAACTGGATCTTTTAACGTACCCGTACAAATGGGGCAGCATAGATACGATTTAAAAATAGTCGACTGAGCCATCCTGCGTTGTCTTTTACGAAGCCGCTGAGAAAAAGGACTCACCGAGTTCTCTCCAGTGAAATACCGGCAAATGTGGATTCCTGCAGAGATTGTGAAGTCGATGGTGTTCCTGTGAGGGTGTCTCAGGTCTGGTCATGAGGAAAAATGCCTGGATTGTTTTTTAGCTCTCAGAGTCGAGTTACCGGTCAAACAGGTTGGGTTGCGCAATTGTTTTGTATACACTACCAGTCAAAAGTGTGGACTCACCTTCTCATTCATTGCTCTGTCTTTATTTTTTATTACTACCTCTGGGAACACCTTCAAGACAGTTGGAAAACTATTTCAGGTGACTAACCTCATGAAGCCCATGGAGAAAAGGCCAAGGGTGACCAAGGCAAAACAACGGGTGGGGGCTTAGAAAAAGCAAAAACATACAAGATGTTTTGAGTTATTTAACAATTTTGTGTTTGATACATACTTTTATATACTTTTGACTCATAGTTTTTATGTCTTCACTATATATCTGCAATTTAAAAAGGTCATAAAAATAAAAAAAGCCACTGAATGACAAAGGTGAGTACAAACTTTTGGCTGGCAGTGTAACTCAGTAAATGTCCTTGTACTGTGACACAATCCGTGTAAAATTGAAATTTTACACATATTCTGCTAAATCTTTAGGTAAAGACATTGAGGAATCTAGAACATTATGGTTTGTTCTTCGACTAATGAACAGTAAATACTTAAACTTTGTCCCGGCTCACCAGAAACTGGATAGACAACTTTTTTGTCTTGAGCTCTTACGAGAAACCTGTTCTGCCTCATTGTCAGTGTGAATGTGCTCATATATGTAACCCATCAGGAAACCTGCTTAATGCCAGGTAAAGAAACAAACTGTTAGCCTTTAATAAGCAAAAATGAGAAACTGTAAAATATAGTGTCTGTATCAACCTGTGCATCAAGCAGACAAACAAAACAACATACAGCTCCAGTCAGAAGTTTATGTTCTCTCAACAAGGTCATTGATGTCATCCTAATTTAGGCTCAGAGTCTCATTTACAAGACAGAGCTGTTTAAACACATGAAATTACAACAATTTACAACAGCAATTACACATTTAAAAGTGTCCCAACATATGGTTTAAAATGCCATGACAAAAGTAACAAATGTACATATAGACGATATCTCTATAGTCTAAAACACTCATAAAGATGGTACACACCAACTGTTTCCCGGCCTGATATGAGAAACAAGACTTCTTTCGCTAAAAGATTCCTAGTTTGAGCTTAAGTTTTTTCAACAGACTTACAATATGACCTTTAAAGGTCAAAGTATCATCGATATGTATGCTGAGGTATTTATAGGATGATACAAAATCAATGTACCGTCTTTGTTTTATGATAATTTAAGGCAGAGGTTGGGGAACCTTCTTTCTATTAACAAATAATATGCCTTTAGTTTTACCTCCATTCAGTACCAACCCAAGTTCTAAAGGCTGAGACTGAATGGTGTCAAAAGAACCCTTCAGATGTTGAAAAACAAAATCAGTGGATTTGGAACGACAGTAGATCACAGAATCATCAGCATAGAGATGCATAGATGTATCTTTGAGACCCTGTCCCAGTGTATTTATGTAAATGCTGAATAGAGTGGGTCCGAAATTGAGCCTTGAGGAACTCCTTTTGTAATGTCCAAATAATTTTATTTTAGACCACCAAGTTGTACAGACTGTTTACGCCCAGTCAAATAATTAAAAAAACAGATTCATTCAGTGGTTATTTTTCCTGGCAGGAAGGACTGTTATATATGCAACGTTGGTGATTTTTTAAAACCAGTATTTTTTTCACAAGTCTGAATCCACAGTGAAAATTACTGTCAAAATAATGAAGATATAATATAGCCATATACTCCCACTAAAGCTTGTTTAAAGGAGCCGTAGCATGTCGCACAAGGGCACCGTATATGAGGGAAAAGTTAGGATAATTCCAAGGGCCCCTGACTCACAGGACTAATTTTAAACAAAGTTTGGTGTAATCAGGAGGATAAATTAAACATAGATGGCTGAATTAGCACAAGCATTGATAGACACTCTGGCAGTGAGTGCTCCAGGTCCTTATATAGTAACACTCAAAGACTCCCCTGTTAAACCCCCTGGTTTTGTAAAAAGAATTATACCTGATATGGCATTTATGCAGTACAATTAAACTGAAAAAACTCATATTTTAGAAAGAAGATAAAGTTGCATCCCTCTTCTTGACTTGGAAATATTTCCTCACTTCGCTTTTGAAAAGTTTTCCCAATCTATCAGGATGTGAGAGCAGCTGTTATCCACAGACATCTTCAGGTGATCCCACAGATAATCTGTCAACGTTTGTTCCAGGAAATTGCTAAACTTTTCTTCCCTCCCATGAAGTCACTTTCTGTTAAATTATCTTTTCATCTTCAGCTTTCAATCAGTCAACCAAAGATTCTGAATCAGGGGCGCGGCTATGGGTGGGCCTGGGTGGACATAGGCCCACCTACTTTGAATCAGGGCTCACCCAATCTGATGACTGTCTTAAAAAGATGAATTATATGCGTATATATGTGTATGTATATATATATATATACATTTTTCTTCAGCAGAGAAGAAAAAGGTCTGACCACAGAATAGGTTGATACAACACAGCCAAAGTGACAAATGACGTTAAAGAGCCGTGCTGATGAGCAAACGCGTAGATTAATGATATACAGGGGTGTTTTTACTGCCTTTGTGAAACTGATTATTCTGGTTGTGCCTTTATAGTCAACTGTAAAACTTTCTAGAAAAACAAAACGAAAAGATTGTGTTGTTTTTATGTTATTGAACCCTTTTTTGTAGAAGTCTGCTGGCAAACCAATCATATATTCCCCTTGTTTTAACTATTAACAATATTATGTCTAATAAAAGGAAACAGCAGAATTTTTCCATTCATAAATACGGTTTGGTGTGTCCTGGGTGTCTGGGTGTCGATCGTGTGACGGCCATTAATGACTGACATTCTTTTCAGAAAAGGAAATACTGACTTTGACAGGCTGCCACTGTTTCAATGATCCATAAATTACTCCGCCGTGTTTGTGGCTCTAAGCCATGTTATAGGTGACAGGTCCTAATAATTCTTTTTCTTCTCAGTTCAAACTTGTTCACTTGCACAGAGAAAGTCCTTTCTCTTTTCTCTCGCCTTGTATCTTCTCCATAGTGAACTTACAAACATGGAACTTACAAATAAACATACGTTCAATTCTAATTATTTGTGGGCTGCCCCACTGGTTTGAATCAAAGTCTACTAAATAACAATCAAACGAGACCGTTATTTGGAGCAGTTTTTCCCCCATTTACTTCTAAAGACCCTATTTATATCTGAAGAAAAGTCACCTAAAATCATGATGCTGTTGCTGCCACATCTCACCATGGGGATGGTGTTCTTTTCAGGATGTGCTGTGTTACTTTGGGTCAAATTTAGCCTTTGAAATTGTCGTCCAAAATTCAAGTCACATTGTCACACAAGGTTCTGAAAAGTTTTAACCGTGGCTGGATGCTTTTTGGGGAAGATAACAGTTTTACAGCCTAACACCTTTGTCCAGATGTGGAGAAAGCTGAGTGTTGTTGCTTGTCACATCCAGGCCATGGATGAAATGTTTAAAGGACCTTCAGTGCTTCTGGGCTGTATCCCTGGCTGGTTTTACTTTGGTCTTTTCAGCCATTTTGGAGATACGTACCTCCAGTTTCTTGTAATGTCACTGATCTCCCATATTTTGTCAAAATTTTAATGACTGTATTTACCTTACATTGAATGCTGTATTTCAGGTAGTCAATACTATAGAACGCTTTACCTCTTCACTAACCCAAGAATATATAATTTGAACTAAACTTGCAATCATGCTGGTTTATGTTCATTGCTACGTATGTTTTGAAGCGTTTATATCTGCTGTTTTCTCTTCCTTGTATCAGCTTTTGTTTTCTGGAAAGCGTCTTTAATTCAATTAAATAAAATTTTATTTATATAGTGCCAATTCATGAAACGTGTCATCTCAAGGCACTTTACAAAGTCAAATTCAATGAGATTATAAAGATTGGTCAAAAAATTTCCTAAGGCCCTCAGAAATGTGTTTTTTTTATCATTACTTTTAGTTAGGCTTGTTGTAGCAGTGATGTGTTTAAAAAAATTGCCATACTTGTGAAACCTGAAGAATAATCTTATCAATGTGGACACACTCTATATACCTTATGCACCGTTTCCTCCTTTTGGCACCTTCTTTTGTTTGTTAAGCCGATATATGACAAGTGAATTTCTCCACTGTGAGATCAATAAAGCCTAACTTATCTTATCTTATCTTATCAAATAGAGTTGATTCATAGATCAGTAAAAATGCACACAATAAATCCTTTATTGAGGCTTTTTTTAGACATCAGGAAAGTGTTTATGTTGACAAGTTGTTGACTGCCATCTTATAAATATATATTATCAATGTAGTTTTATTGTCAAGACCACACACATGCAAAAAAAGGTTTTTGCTATTAGCTTGTGCTTACAGGAGAAACTAAAAAAGAAACGGGAGTCTGATATAACTTTATATATCTTAGGATGTTCACATTTTTCCATTCAAAAATGTTAAGTCAGTGGATCCGCTGGGTAAATTCAAAAGAATAAATAAACACATATTGGGTTTACATTTGAGCATTTTTGCATATTTTCTAAATGAAAATAAGACAGTGAAGTCTGAACGTGTATGCTGATGGAAATCTACAATTGTTTTACGCAAGGAACAATTAACTTTGTAATAAATATCAGAAAGTGTGTTTTTCTGTTTACATAAGCATCTTAGAAAATCTGTCCAAGAAAAATTATTTAAAACAAGACTTTGCTGACATAACATGAACCACATAAATTATATGTTCTAAAGTTGAAACCTTCTTTCTGTGATAACTAAAAGTTAATATCAGTTTTACAGAGTGCGATGCTTGAAGGATTCGCTTCACCTGCTCTTCCGACACAGAAATAAGGGAAGAGTTTCTCAGTGAAAGTGTCTCTGTGAGTGTAGATGTGAGACATGTCTTCAGGGTCGTAAAAGGACACCTCCCCCCTGTCATAGTCCAGCTGGACTCTGATCCTCTGCAGATTCTGCTTCTCAGTGACGACGTTATCCTCACCATCGGTGTATTTTCCATCACTGTGAACTAAACACCAGATTCCAAAACTTGGCAAAGCACACGTCTCCCCCTTCCTGTCCACTGACTCTTTCACCAAACCGATGTTCCAGCGAGGATGGTCTCCCACCTCCACCTCCCAGCTGTGTCTCCCTGAGCTGAAGCCCTCGGAACCGAAAACATTGGTGTAATTGATGTTTCTCTCTGGGTTGTCAGGAAGCTTCTCCTTTGTGTCGCCACGCTTCACGCTGGTCAGGTCATCAGACAGGGTGAGCCATCGACTTGCAGTGTTTGGGTCCAGAATGATGGGACTGAAGTAGATTCTCCCCTTGATCCTGTTCCAGACTCTGAAGGACAGGTTGCCCAGGTGTTTGGCCACATCTATCAGAGCGCCTGAGACCAGCTGTGGATCTGACCATGACCCCTGACCTCTGGCGCTGCTCTGAATTGCTTTATAACAGCTGAGGAACGACGCATTGTCTTTCTGCAGGTCTTCTTTACCAGCAGAGATGCTGTCTGACAGAGAGGAGATCTGCTCCTGGATCCTTTTCAGTTCCCTTTTGATGGTCTTCTTTTTCTGCTCCTCTTCCTCCCACAGAGATGCCAGTCTGGACTCCTCTTCCTCTTTCAGCAGCTGATGGAGATTTCTGAACTCGGCTCTGATCTGCTTCTCTGTGGACGACACCTGCTTTGTTATGTGTTCAGTCATCTCATCGTACGATTTCTCCACTTGCTTGTATTTCTCCTTCTTGTCCTGCAGAGACTTTAAGTCAGATCTCAGCTGCTTCTTCAGCTCACCGACTGCTTGCTCCATAGGAACCACTTTGTGACTCTGGTGGAGAGAAAACTCACAGACGGGACACACAGCTCTCTGCTCGTCTTCACAGAATAAATGAGGAACTTCTGGATGTTTACTGCATAGCCCCATGTCGGCTTGTTTCTTTCCCGCAGATTTAGAAGATTTCTGTCTTCCAGCAAATGAGTCAGCCAGTTCTTTCATTGTAAAATATCACTCAGAGTCACTATTGGGATCACCCTTTAACGATCTTCTTTTACAAACAGGACAGTTCTTGTTTCTAGAGACACAGAATCTTGTCGCAGATCAGAAAAAAAGGAAATCCTGTTCAGTTTCTTCTTGTCGTTTCTCCCAAAGCAGCAGTGTGAGGACTCACCAAATTAAAAGGTTCTTAACCAGTGTGAGTAGGTTCCGGCTAACGCTTCTTTTTCAGCCGTAATCCAACACGCTCTGATGTCGTTTTAACTATGTTCAATAACAAAGAAAATTCCTCTCATTCTGTTTGACAACACAGGGACGTTATACCAGTCAGACCGGCTCTAGAGATACTTTTTAACTCACAGATAATCGTTTTCCATCTCTCTCGTTTCAGGATTTTATTTTTAACCTGTAAAGCGGGCATTTTATTTTACTGTTTTATGAAAGAACAGAAGAAGCAAGCAAAAAGAATTTGCTAAGAGGCTTTTTATTTGAAAAAGAAAAGTGACGTTTGACACCTAGTTTATGCTGAAGAGCATTTCACTCTCGTCTCGCCGTAAACCTGAAGAACTACATTTTTTCTTCGGTTGTTACAGCAAGCTGGTTTCAGTGGGTGGAGATAAAAAAAAACAACCAATGAATCCTCTGAGCAAACATTCACACTTAAATCTTTCTTTCTGTATACTTTTGAAACTTAACAAAAATGAATTAAAAATTTAACATCGATACAACTTTAACCAGATTTGTTGGACGCTCCTATGATATGTATTTATTTATTTTACATGCTACAATGGTCAAAAGTCTATGTTGCCGTCGTCATAAGGGCAGAGATAAGTCACAGAATAAATTCACACTACTGCATTCAGTTGAGCCGCCAGGAGTGACACACACCTCTCTTTTATTTTGGTAAACACAACGGCACTGCGCATGTTCCACAATTTAGGGTCACACACACGAATGACGTCAGTAAAGAACGACTTTTTTCAGTTACATTCAAAATCTAGGTTTTAACTTTAGTGCCAGGTTTGGTAAAAAATGTCTGCATCCATATCTGCTGCTGACCGGTACAAAATGTCCATCTTTCCATCAAGGAGTGCAGATCTGACAAAATGATACTTGATATCAACATGTTTGCATCTTTGATGAAATACTGGGATCTTTGAAAGAGCTGTTGCTGCTTGATTGTCCTCAAATATCGTCACTGGCATGTACCTGCAGTCTTTTCCCACTCCACTCAACAACTCCACAAGACGTAAACTTTCTTGTTGTTGTTGCTTCCAATGTCATCTATTCCACTTCAGATAGAGCCACAGTTTGATGCTCATTTTACTTCCATGAGATGACGGCTCCATTTTTATTAAAGCTAAAACAATAACCTGTAATGCTTCTCCTGTCAGTCTGATCAGTTGCCCAGTCTGCATCTCAGTATGCCATTCGTCTTAAAGCATAAACTCCTGTCCATAGTCCCTTTCAATTATCTCAACACGTTTTGCTGTTATCAAATTACACTCTCTTGGTTGTGACAAGCATGTCAGTGGCAGGATGTTGTGTATGTGTTATTGAAACACTAAGTGTCATTATTACGTATTGCTCCTTTAATATACCACAGCAGTGCTAATGCTAGGCTTGGCTTTTTTAGCAACAAAAAAGACATTATCAAGCACAAAGAGCTCCCAGAAGTTGAGTCCAGCAAAAGAAAATATGTGTTTTAAATATACTTATGTGTTAGAAAAAGAGAGAGCTCATAGTAAAGAGAATTAGGTGGAAATTGTGAGTGTCTGAAACACAATACCAGGCATCCACCCCACAAAATGCAGCAGTGGAACCCAGGGAGGGATGCAGTACGTCTTACCCAACCAGTGATATAACTGGCTTCTGGTTCTGACTGTGATTTGAAGTCCAGTGAACTACAGAGTTTTTTCCTCAACAGTCAAAGAAAATAAAGTGTTAAAGAAACCTTTAAAAGTAACCAATAACGATCATTTTCAGCAGAAGTTTGAAAATTATGTAAATAATTTTGTGAAGAATTGTCCTATGGTGGTGAGAGAGATTACAAAAAACAACACTGTCAAAATATTCAGAAAGAATATTTTTATATACTGCTTTCACAAAAATAACAACAGACTTTTTTAATACAATCTGGTTATTTTTTCGATTTGCAATGTTTTTGTGATCAGTTTGATCCTTCCTGTTTAACACAAACAGCCTTTGACTAACAAAAAACATCCAGTTCTGGTCAGAAGTTTAAATCCACTCATTAAAGTCATTATTCTGGACTTTTAATTATTTAGTTGGACTCTTTTTAAAATAAAATGATCACATTACATACAAACTAAATAATATTTGATAAGAAGTTTGAATTAATTGTGAATTTTTTATCATCCACAAAGGGTCATAATTATACATACAGGCCCAAATATTTACCTCCAGACCCTCTAGGCCTTTGGTTTAATGTCCCTTAGCGAACTGGACCTGGACCACACACTGTTTGTAGCCGTCATCAAGCTTCTGGCAAATTTCTGACTCTTCTTTCCAGAACAGGTGGAGTTCATTCCTGAAATGGTTGGTTTCCTGTCACTGACCCAACTTTTAATCCTGGTCTACAAACTGTCAACAGGACTGATGTCAGGACTTTGGGAAGACCTTTCCAGAACCTTCATGCTTCTTGTTTTATCTGCTCTAAAACCACCTCTGATGTGTTTTCAACCAGTTTCTGACTTAATCTTGTATTTCTTTACCTGCTTTGATAAAACTGAATGATCTCAGTTATAAATGTAATGTTAATATTTAACCAGGATGATGACTTGTTTCTGATCAGAACCAGAGCTGCACTTTGAACCTCTGAACAAATCTAACTTCCTGCAGTCTGAGCTTTATGACCCTCCTATATCAGCCATGGGCAAAGTACGGCCCACGGGCCACATGCTGCCCGTATAGCTTTTTAATCCGGCTCACCGAACTTGTCTAATTAAAAATATTATCAAATTTTATTCTTTTAGCATTTTAGGTGGCACACTCCAACCACATTGGCCTTTATTAACACTTCTTCACGCTTACCCTTTGAACTCTTCTGTAAAAATGAGGGGATCAAAGAAAAGTGAACAGTGAGTGCCGAGTGTTTAATAAAGAGTGGACGGAATTTTTTTTTCCACTGAAGTCCGATCAACGCTCTATGTTTGATATGCCAAGAAACTGTTACAGTTTTCAAAGACTACATATTCAGCTGTCACTTTGCTACCAAGCATCCAGCTATGCTCAGAAACAGCCAACGCAAGAACGGGTTGTTTGAGGCTAATTTAAAAAAATCAGCAAAACATTTTTCATTGACAAACTATGATCCAAGACTCAAGTACCAAGTTAGGTTTTTAGCTGCCATTCAAATTAGCAAAGGCTAGCAAACCTTTCTCCATAGGAGAGTTTTTAAAAGAACGCATGACTGAGACCGCAGGTGTCTTGTGTCCAGAGAGCAAAAGACAAGTTTGAAAAAATCAGATTATCACGCAGGACAGTGACTTGATTGATGAAGATATAGCGGCGAGTTAAACAAAAAACCGGAGTCCTTTCATTTATATTCACTGGCACTGGATTAAAGTAACAATACAAAAAACACTGTTCAGCTCCTTTTTTATCTGAGGGATTAATGACAGTTTTGAGATAACAGAGTTTCTGACCATGGAGTCCCTGAAAGGACAAACGCAGGGAGAGGATTTATATTACCGGTTGTCTGCTGTCATGGAAAGAATGAAGCTGCATCCTCCATCAGGAATCTCTGTGTACCGGTCAGCGCATATAGCAGTTTAATCACATCATTAATCCAGCTGTAAACTCGTTAACTTCATACCAGCAAAGGGGAATTCAGCATCGTCAGTTTATGTTTCTGGAGGAAACCGATGCCGATCATCAGGAACTGCTTTACCGCTCTGGTGTCTGCTGGTTAGGTTTGGGTAAAATGTTTCAATGAGTGTGGGAGATGAAAGAGGAGATTTGGGCATTTTTTTAAAATTAATCGGGAAATCAGATTAATTTCCTGAGCTGAGGGACAAGAACTGGCTTTGTGGCTTTACTTTTGCTGTGGACATATTTTCACACATGAATGAACTTAAAGCTACAGGGAAATCAAAGTTTATTTATATAGCACTTTTCAACAGTCCATATGGTGCACAACGTGCTTTACAAGCTAAAATCAACTAAAAAGATGTTGAAACAAAATAGATAAAATTCTATAAAAAATAACAGGATAAACAGAGATAAAAACTAAAAAGTACATAACAGCCCAATTCAAAACAATTTTAAGAACTATAGAAAAATAAAACCACAAGATAAACAAAAGTTATCCACAGTTGAACAGCCAGGAGGGGAAAGATCAGTTTGTGCACAACATGTGAAATCATTTAAATCCAAATTCACCTTATTCTCTAAACAAATTTCAAAAACATCTTTGGCTCATTTTCCCACATTAGCCTTACAAACAGATGCTGCCCAAAACATGAAAAAATACAGAAAATTACTGAGTGACCTACTCAGAGAATTCTGCTGTTGATTCTGATTTTGAGAAAATGGACAAATCACTTCAGCAGGTGTCCATTATCACAGGATCCTGAAACAGAACCACAGGTCTGACTCTGTGTTAAAGGACAATTTCAGCTCTCATAAACTGAATGATTTTATGCTTCACTTAATGATGTCACGTTTCCAAACCTGCGGAGGGAAGCCCAGAAGATGCTGCTGCTGTTTGTCTCAACCTACATGTGAGAGCAGACGTTCAGACTCATGAACTTCAACAAAGTCCATAACAGATCTAAGTTAATGCAGCAACACCTGAGCTCCATCCTGAGAACCGCCACAACAAAACTAACTCCAGACTTTGATGCACTGGAAAAAAAAAGGAAGTCAACAACTGTTCTTACTGAAAGTGAACATGATTTCACTATGTTGTGAGGACAAAAAAAAAGATTTGTACAACAAGCCTTGAATATTCATGATTTACTATCTGTTAAAGCTAAAACCTTTCATGTAATGGCTTTACGTGTCATTTTTAGTAGTTGACAAAAACAGTCAAACTGAAAAAGGAAAAATTGTCCAATGCTGGTGAGAAAGATTACAACTAAATACTGAAATAAAAACATTACTAAATTATTATTTTTTACTAGTTTCACAAAAATAAAAACACTGATTAAATGTTAAAGATGTTTTGATTTTCAAAAAAAATGTAGTCATGTTTTCCTATTTTTAATTTCAAATGAAAGTTTAAAAACCTCAAAAACAATAAAAAAACATGCTCATTAACAATTTAAAAAGGTTGGTCTGACTGCAAATAGAAAGATCTAGAAATGCAAAAAATAATTCAGAGAATTTTATAAACACAACTTTGATGTTTAAACAGAAATCTCCATTTGACAGACTTTGAGATCAGAAGTTTTGGCATCAGCAGCTTTTCCAACAGCTAAATAAGGGAAGAGTTTCTCAGTGAAAGTGTCTCTGTGAGTGTAGATGTGAGACATGTCTTCAGGGTCGTAGAAGGACACCTCCCCCCTGTCATAGTCCAGCTGGACTCTGATCTTCTGGAGATTCTTCTTCACTGTGACAGTCTTACCATCACCATTAGTGTATTCTCCATCACCATGCCATAAACACCAGATTCCATATTTTGGTGAAGCATATCTCTCTCCCTTCCTGTCAACTGACTCTTTAACATAACCAATGAGCCAGTCAGGATGGTCTCCCACCTCCACCTCCCAGCTGTGTTTCCCTGAGCTGAAGCCCTCATAACCAAAAACATTGCTATACTTAGTGTTTCTCTCTGGATTATCAGGAAGCTGCTGCCATGTGTCTCCACGTCTCACACTGGTCAGATCATCAGACAGGTAGAGCCATCTACTCGCAGTGTTTGGGTCCAGAATGACAGGACTGAAGTGGACCTTCTCCTTCATCTTCTCCCAGACTCTGAAGGACAGGTTGCCCAGGTGTTTGGCCACATCTATCAGAGCTCCTGAGACCAGCTGTGGATCTGACAGTGACCTCTGACCTCTGGCTCTGCTCTGAGTGGCTTTATAACTGCTGAGGAACGACACGTTGTCTTTCTGCAGGTCTTCTTCAACAGCAGAGATGCTGTCTGACAGAGAGGAGATCTGCTCCTGGATCCTCTTCATCTCTCTGCTGATAGTCTTCCTCTTCTGCTCCTCTTCCTCCCTCAGAGCTGCCAGTCTGGACTCCTCTTCCTCTCTCAGGAACTGGTGGAGCTTGTTGAACTCTGCTCTGATCTGTCTCTCTGTGGACAACAGCTGCTTCTTGGAGTGTTGAATCACATCCTCGTATGTTTTCTCCACCTCTTTGTGTTTGTTCCTCTTGTCCTGCAGAGACTTTAAGTCAGATCTCAGCTGCTCCTTCAGCTCACTGACTGCTTGTTCTACAGGAACCACTTTGTGACTCTGGTGGAGAGAAAACTCACAGACAGGACACACAGCTCTCTGCTCGTCTTCACAGAACAGTTTAGGGTCTTCTTGGTGTTTGCTGCAGACCACCATCAGCTGCTTTGCTCCTTTTTCTGCTTCAGATGATCCAGATTTCTGTCTTCCAGTAAAAGAGTCAGCCAGTTCCTTCAGAGTGAAGTTTACTATTGGATTATCCTTGGAAGATTTCCTTTTACAGATGGGACAGTTCTTGTTTCCAGCTTGTTCCCAGAATTTCTGCAGGCAGCTTGAACAGAAGCTGTGGTTGCAGCTCAGAGACACAGGATCTCTGAAAGTCTCTGAACACACATGGCAGCTCAGGTAACTTTCAAAAAGAGCGACTTTCTCAGCCATTTTAGATTGAATTATTTCAACAGCCAAACTCACCAAAGTTTTCAGATGCTTCTTCTTAAAATCTTCCAAATATTTCCGTGTTTATTCAGCAGAGATCTGACACCCAGTAATGGCGTCTCAGCTCAGTTCAATAACGTCTGAAAATACTTTCTGTTTCTCTAACCGGTTTGTGACGTGTTAAATCAAACAATCTGCTGTATCAGTTTATCTCCAGCAGGTGGTGCTGTCGGAACTTCTTTCACAGCTGAAATAAAACTGTTGAAATATTTTATTTTTTTACAGAGTTGAAAACTGACTTCAATGTTTACTTGAATAGTCTGGTTACTGAAATGTGATTTACAAATTAACTTGCCTTTCTCACAATTTTAACCTACCTTGTTATATTACATTACAAATTAAAGAAATACATTTGTGGAAATCATCTTTAAAGGCAGGATTTTATATAGGTCCAGTTTCCTTTAGTTAATTATTTTTTCCTTAAGAATTATTTCCTTAAAAATATTTTTTTTGGACATGCTTGGTTTTTCATTTTCAGGACAGTTTGCTTTTCTCTGTTGGTTCATGACTGGAACTGAAACTTCTTAGTTGTGTTTTAATCAGAGGAGAAATGTTACGATGAATGTTGATGGATTGTTTTTTGCTACAACTTTAAACTAGAGGAGTGTGTATTGAAACAATCTGTTTACTTCTTTCAACAGGAAGAGATCGGCTCGTCTTCAGGTTGTCCAAAGACGACTGGCTCGCTCAAACAGAGGAACTCAGTCAACCCGTTTTCACGTTGTTCCACTGGCTGCCAATCTGATTTAGATGTAATTTTAAAATCTCAGTCTTAGCCTTCAGAGCTGTACATGGACAGACTCCTTCCTATGTTGCTGAATTTATTCAGACATATTCCTCCTCCTGTAGTCTGAGCTCATCTTATCAGAACCTTCTAGTGGATCCTGGACCTTCTTCAGGACCTGAGGAGACCAATCCCTCCAAGATGTTGCTGCCAGACTTTTAGAAAAAACTGCTTCTATTTCTATGGAGTTGCTGCTGAAGGCATTTTTATTCCAAGAATCTTTTAGTTCAACTTGTTTTTATTGTGTTGTCTCTCATATATCATAGATTGTCTCTGAACACACATGGCAGCTCAGGTAACTTTCAAAAAGAGCGATTCTCTCAGCCATTTTGGATTGAATTTTTTCAGCAGCCAAACTCACACAAAGTTTCAGCTGCTTCTTCTGAAAATCTACCAAGTATTTCCGTGTTTATTCAGCAGAGATCTGACACCCAGTAATGGCGTCTCAGCTCAGTTCAGCTATGTTAAAAACTACTTTCATCTTCCTCTTAGTGACGTGTTTCCAGTCAGACAGGTTTTTGTCTCACTCTATCAGATGAACTGTTTCCATCCCTTTTAGTCTAGGATAATTACCTTAAAATGTCAGTGAAGCAAGTCCATAAACTTGTTGGACAACATGTTTTTAACTGCAGGTGTAACAGCCTGATCTAATGTTAGATGACTGTGAACGTGTTTATCTAAACTGACTGATTAATTCAACTCAACAAAACCCAGAACATTTTAAATGATTATTTTACTCTGGTTTCATCTCTCTGATTCTCAGCATCCTTAAACAGTTCACAGTTTTTCTTCATTTAATTCACCTCTGATGAAACCATGGGGTTGTCCATAATGAACCCTCGTTATCATTCAACTGTGATTCGGCTGGCTGTGTTTTACATCAAGAGAGCTCAGTGAAATATGTGATCAGTGAAGGATGTTTCATTTATTCTTTTGACATTTAATAATGACATTTATTGAAAAACCTGAATACTAACTTTTAATAATTTCCAAAACTGTAAATGAACTAAGAGACAGCGAAGCTTAAAGAACCTGTTATTTATGTTTAGTATTTCATCTGAAGGTGTTCTGCAAATAAGACAAAAATTATCAGCATCATCATCATAACTTTATTGTTTAATTTTATAGTAAAACTCTCTCAATGTGACATCAGTTTTGTTTATTGCAGAGAAGCTTTGAGTCTACAGTATCAATGTGCTGAGAAGTACCTCTGATGTGTATCTTTGTCTCCAGCAGATGGCGGTGAGAACATCTTTCATGGCTGAAAGTTTTTTTCCTGCCTCCTCCATCAGAACAACCAGTGCATGGAAATAACTTCTCCAGTACTTAATGGTTTTAATTGGGGATCAATGAAATAGAAATATCAGAACACGCATATGAAGAAAGAAACCTAAAAACTGATTTTTTTTCTTTAAATCCTTCAAATCTATTGGCAAACCTAACACTGAACTGAATGGTTAAAGTTTGTAATCTAAAAGGACAGCAGCATTTTCTGCCCTTTTACATTAACCTTTTAACAGCAGGATTCATCAATGTTTTTTAGCTGTTTTATAGAACAAAGTCTTCCAAGCTTTTCTCTAACTCTCAGGAAAAAATATCTCAGACCTAATTTATGGGGGAATTTCTCTGCCATAATCCAAGAGCACAACATTTCTATTTGAGAAAAGAATTTCATCTTCTTGCACTCAAAACTTGTACCGCTCACACTCAAAACATATGCTCTCTCTCAAATATATTCTCTTCTCCCTCAAAACCTTTTTCTGCTCTCAGATTTAATGCTTCTTCACAGATATTTTCTCCTCTCTCTCGCCTCCTTCTCTTCGCACTGAAACCGATACGCGCTTGCGGATTTTTTTTGCTCTCTCTCAGATTGCAGTCGATCGTCGCCTAGCAACCTTTTCAGCCAATAGAACGGCAGCCTATTCCAGAAATGTTGTGCTCTTGGATTATGGCAGAGTAATTCTCCCATACTAACTGTGGAGGAGTATAAGTACCTGGGAGTGTACTTTAACAATAAGCTGGACTGGACTAGAAACACCGAGGCGGTCTACAAAAAGGGTCAAAGCCGACTCTTTTTCCTGAGGAGGCTGAGGTCCTTTAACATCTGTGGGACGATGCTGAGGATGTTTATGAGTCTGTTGTTGCCAGTACGATCTTCTTTGCTGTCACATGCTGGGGCAGCGGGCTGAGGGTCGCTGACAACAACAGACTGAACAAACTGATCAGGAGGGTCGGTGATGCTGTGGGGGAGGAGCTGGACACTCTGACGACCGTGGCAGAGAGGAGGATGCTGTCCAGGCTCCAGTCCATCTTAGACAATGTCTCACACCCTCTCCATGACACACTGGCCCAGCAGAGGAGCTCCTTCAGCAGAAGACTCCTCTTACCCAGATGCACCACAGAGCGCCACAGGAAATCATTCCTGCCTGTGGTCATCAATCTTTACAACGCCTCCTTCATGGTTTCAGACACTCCCCCTCTGTAATTGACATTTATTCATTGTTTGCACTGTTCAAGTCACTATCACTGGAATGTTGTAAATATATATATAAAAATGTTTGTATATCTGGAGCGTGTAACGAAAGTCATTTCCCCCTGGGATTATTAAAGTACGTCTGATTCTGATTCTGATTCATAAACAGAAAAAATATTACATAGGGAAAGAAAAACATTACATTAACACAGGAATAAGGTAAGTAAATCCTTGACTAGACTTCTTAGGTCCACTGTAACAAGCTTCATTACCTAATATTCAAATCTTACATGTTTCTATTTATACATCAACAAACACAGAAAGCATAAAATTATAATATGTGATTGTTTCTATTCATAGTAAGAAGTAAACAAGGTAAATCCTTGGGGGTTTCTTGATTATTTTTTTACAGATGTATTCTGTCTCAGCAAACACAAATCACACACACAACAAAACAAAAAACCTGCCAGGTTCAACAGAAAGAGATTTAACATCAGCTCTTACACAACTGGAGATGTATAACTATTACATTAACTGGGATCAACAGCTAATAGTATAACGCTATGAGAATCAGGCTGAGTTCTCTTTGTAGTCCATAAATGACCGCCAAATCCTAATAATCTGTTATGATTGTCTGACAGTTTATGTCGTATCTCTTCAAGGTACAAGGAAGATACCATATGATTTAACCATTTATGGAAAGAGGTACTGCAGATTTCCATTCTACTAAAATAATTATTTTTGCGTGTTGCCAAACATGAGTTCTTGTTGAACACAGTAAGAGCAGGACAATGATCAGAACATCCAAGTATCACAGTTAAAGCGTCCTGTATATATATGGTACTGTACAATTGAAAAATGTCAGACAAAAAGTTTTAAGGAGTAGGCGAAAAAGGAATAAATGTACCATCACATTTTGGGGAAACAGAGAGAAAAAAGGTTATTAAGCTTAATTTTAGAGTAATGCAATCAATGTATAACTTTAAACTGTATAAGCTGTAGTCTAGCATTAATTCATTTCAATTCAATTCAATTGAGCTTGTTTTGATCCCACCCTAAGCTTTCTCCCATAAAACATCTGAAATAGCAGCATTTGTATCTTTTATCAAGTCCTCTTTGATATGGGCTGAAGAAGTTGCTATAGAGAAAGTTTTGTTGTGCAAGATTTTCTCCACTATCTCATAAAACATGTTGTACAGGTAAACTTTCAAACTGGGTTAATGATTGACTTGCAGGTACCTGTAAAATGTTCTCGTGGGAGATTGAACCCTGTTTGCAACTGAGCAAATAATGCAAATTTATTATCAATACAAAGACCCTCAGTGTCAATTAAACCTTTGTATGACCACTGCAAAAGCACAGAATCTATCATGGTATAAATGCAAGATTTTTAAAACATAGGAGGGCCTAGTAGTCTCTTAATTTGTTTTAAGATTTTAATAGAGTTGCAGAAAATAGAATCATGCTCAAGCTTTCTAATTGCTATGTCAACTTTGGTAAATATTAATCCGGACAGAGATGCTCCAGTATGAGACATAAAACTCTGTGACTCAGTTTCCGGCCAACAGGGCTTGCAGATGTCACTGTTTTTATTCCACAATGTTCAAGCCCTAGCATCACAGGCCCAGTGGCAGTGCCTTAAGACAGGCAAGCCAAGTCCACCTTCTAATGTGGGCTTCTGCAGATGTAATTTAGAAATACGAGGGGACTTGCCAGACCAAATAAATGAAATAAGAAAACTGGATTTTAAAAAGAGCCCTGCGACAGACTGGCGACCTGTCCAGGGTGTACCCCGCCTCTCGCCCGGTGAACGCTGGAGATAGGCACCAGCAACCCCCGCGACCCCATGAGGAATTAAGCGGTTTGGAAAATGGATGGATGGATGGATTTAAAAAGAGGAAATAAGAAATAAGGGGATATTTTGGAAGAGATAAAGGAATTATCTATTCTAAAATATTGTAAGAATGGAAGTATAACCAAAGAGACCAGAACCTGGAGCATCTGGACCAGGTCGGGTTCTGGATCCAGTTTACTGTGAGGAACAACAGAACTGCTATCAGAAACATTTCTCCATTAATCCACTCTCTGCTGGTGAATATGAACTGATTCTATAAATATTTCAGGAGAAAAAAACCTTTGTGATTTAAAGCTTTCTATCAGCATAAATAATAACTGGACTAATAGAACTGGCTGCTGGTTCTGACTGTGATTTGAAGTCCAGAGAACTACAGAGTTTTTCTTAAACGGTCAAAGTAAAATAAATAAATGTGTTGAAGAACTAAAAAACCTTTAAAAGTAACCACCAAATGTGATTTTCAGCAGCAGTTTGAATGGAAATAACTTTTACATTGAGGAAAAGAAAACAAATATTCAGTGAGCAGAAAACAACCAGAGAGAGAAACTTGGATGTAAATGTTTATTTTCAGAGGTTTCCTGCTAAACTGAATCATTACAATAGTTAAAAACAAGACTAACAAGATAATGCAGTTAAGAAAGCCGAGATCATTGTGTCGTTTCTGAACTTGTGTTAAACGTTTTTACAATAGAGAGTTAGAACCAAACTAAAAAAATCATCCTTGTTCACACAACTTAGAATTTATGGAAATGTCCAATGCTGGTGAGAGAGAATACAAAAACCCACCAAATAAAAAAAAAAGTTTGAGGAATATTTTACACATGGTCTCCACAAAATAACAGACTTAAAATGATAAAGACGTTTTGATTTTTATTTAATTTTTTAGTTATCCATTTCTGATGTTGGTTTCAGATTAAAAATGTAAAACCTTAAAATGATTAAATATGTCAATAAAATATTTTAAAGTAAAGTCTGAAAGAAAATAGAAACACTGATCAAAATATTAGATATTTCACAGAACTCAAAAACAAAATTTAAACAGAAATCTCAGTTTGGCAGATTTTGACTTCAGAAGTTTTGGCATCAGCAGCTTTTCCAACAGCTAAATAAGGGAAGAGTTTCTCAGTGAAAGTGTCTCTGTGAGTGTAGATGTGAGACATGTCTTCAGGGTCGTAGAAGGACACCTCCCCCCTGTCACAGTCCAGCTGGACTCTGATCTTCTGGAGATTCTTCCTCACTGTGAGAGTCTTACCATCACCAGTAGTGTATTTTCCATCACGATGAAGTAAACACCAGATTCCATATTCTGGTGAAGCAGATCTCTCTCCCTTCCTCTCAACTGACTCTTTAACATAACCAGTATGCCAGTCAGGATGGTCTCCCACCTCCACCTCCCAGCTGTGTTTCCCTGAACTGAAGCCCTCAGAACCAAAAACAGAGGTGTAATTAGTGTTTCTCTCTGGATTATCAGGAAGCTGCTGCTTTGTGTCTCCACGTCTCACACTGGTCAGATCATCAGACAGGTAGAGCCATCCACCTGCAGTGTTTGGGTCCAGAATGACAGGACTGAAGTGAACCTTCTCCTTCATCTTCTCCCAGACTCTGAAGGACAGGTTGCCCAGGTGTTTGGCCACATCTATCAGAGCTCCTGAGACCAGCTGTGGATCTGACAGTGACCTCTGACCTCTGGCTCTGCTCTGAGTGGCTTTATAACTGCTGAGGAACGACACGTTGTCTTTCTGCAGGTCTTCTTCAACAGCAGAGATGCTGTCTGACAGAGAGGAGATCTGCTCCTGGATCCTCTTCATCTCTCTGCTGATAGTCTTCCCCTTCTGCTCCTCTTCCTCCCTCAGAGCTGCCAGTCTGGACTCCTCTTCCTCTCTCAGGAACTGGTGGAGCTTGTTGAACTCTGCTCTGATCTGTCTCTCTGTGGACAACAGCTGCTTCTTGGAGTGTTGAATCACATCCTCGTATGTTTTCTCCACCTCTTTGTGTTTGTTCCTCTTGTCCTGCAGAGACTTTAAGTCAGATCTCAGCTGCTCCTTCAGCTCACTGACTGCTTGTTCTATAGGAACCACTTTGTGACTCTGGTGGAGAGAAAACTCACAGACAGGACACACAGCTCTCTGCTCGTCTTTACAGAACAGTTTAGGGTCTTCTTGGTGTTTGCTGCAGACCATCATCAGCTGCTTTGCTCCTTTTTCTGCCTCAGATGATCCAGATTTCTGTCTTCCAGTAAAAGAGTCAGCCAGGTCCTTCAGAGTGAAGTTTAATCCTAGATTATCCTTGGAAGATTTTCTTTTACAGATGGGACAGTTCTTGTTTCCAGCTTGTTCCCAGAATTTCTGCAGGCAGCTTGAACAGAAGCTGTGGTTGCAGCTCAGAGACACAGGATCTCTGAAAGTCTCTGAACACACATGGCAGCTCAGGAAACTTTCAAAAAGAGCGATTTTCTCAGCCATTCTGGATTGAATTATTTCAACAGCCAAACTCACCAAAAGGTTCAGCTGCTTCTTCTTAAAATCTTCCAAGTATTTCCGTGTTTATTCAGCAGAGATCTGACACCCAGTAATGGCGTCTCAGCTCAGCTCAATAACGTCTGAAAATACTTTCTGTTTCTCTAACCGGTTTGTGACGCGTTAAATCAAACAATCTGCTGTATCAGTTTATCTCCAGCAGGTGGTGCTGTTGTCGGAACTTCTTTCACAGCTGAAATAAAACAATTGAAATATTTTCTTTTCTTTCTTTACAGAGTTGAAAACTGACTTGAATGTTTACTTGAATTGCCTTGTTAATGAAATGTTCTTTACAAATAAACTTGCCCTTTTCACCATTTTAACCTACCTTGTAATATTGCATTATAAATCAAACAAATACATTTGTGGAATTCAAACTTTTTTAAAAGCAGGATTTTACTTAGGTCCAGTTTCCTGCAGTATTTTTTCATTAAACTTTTTGTTGACATGCTTGGTTTAATTGGACTATAGTATCAAAAGCCAAAAAATATCCACTCCAGTGCTTTGTTTTAAAGTATGTTACACAACATTGTTCATATTGGTCCAAAAATATATATATTTTTTTTCTGTTATTAGTTGATTCTTCCTCAGATTGATGAAGAACATGTGATGTTCTAAATGATTTATGATGGAAATTTTTATAAAAATGATACTACATAAATTCCTAATTTTTTTCTAATATTCTGAGTAAATGTTGAATGTTTATTTCTATCATGTCACTAAACTGATTAAACGTTTTACTTTTCAATTCATATTAAAGCCTTTATGACAAAAATTGATATAAAAAAGTGTTTATTTCAATCTGAATCTTCTAAACTGACATGAACAGCAGAGTCTCTGTTCAGAACGCTACAGATAATCTGAATTACTTAGAATTTATTTAGCATCTCTGAGTCAATCATTTTACTCGGTCTCCACTGAATAATAAAATAATTCATTCATCTTTTACACACAAAACATTTTACCAGCATCAGCCGTCAGATTGAGCAGATATTTATATTCCTGTTCACAGTCACTGATCAATTTGTTCTGCATCCTTTATGCTGCAGTTGTCAGTTGTGGCTACAGATCTTCAACACGTGTCTCATAGGTTGACTTAAAGACCGCTGCCATCATGAAGTGACGCCTCTGAACTGATTTTGTTCATTATCTGTGATGGAAGTAAAATATCCGCAGGAGTCCTTCGCTGCTGCATGATTGTTCAGCCTGTGTTACATTTAGACGCCACATTATTTTATCATCAGATTTAAAGTTTGGTATAAAATCCTCTGATCCTTCACAGGAACCATCAACTGGCCTGGAGGTCCAACTATAACTGAACGCTCCAGGCTGCAGCAGAATCAGGAGACTGAGGAAGAGACTCAGCTGTCCTCCACAGAGAGCAGAGAAGAAGAAAAGGAGAGAAGCAACAGGAGGTTGAAGCTAAATGATGAGTCCAATCTCCTCAGTCACCTCCAAGATCTTCAGTCACCTCCAAGATCTTCAGGACAGTTTGCTTTTCTCTGTTCGTTCATCACTGGAACTGAAACCTTCTTAGTTGTGTTTTTATCAGAGGAGAAATGTTACGATGAATGTTGATGAATTGTTTTTTGCTACAACTTTAAACTAGAGGAGTGTGCATCGAAACGATCTGTTTACTTCTTTCAACAGGAAGAGATCGGCTCGTCTTCAGGTTGTCCAAAACTCTGCTGCAAGCCGACTCACTGAAACAGAGGAACTCAGTCAACCTGTTTTAACATCGTTCCACTGGCTGCCAATCTGATCTAGATGTAATTTTAAAATCTCAGTCTTAGCCTTCAGAGCTGTACATGGACAGACTCCTTCCTATGTTGCTGAATTTATTCATACATATTCCTCCTGCTGTAGTCTGAGCTCATCTTATCAGAACCTTCTAGTGGATCCTGGACCTTCTTCAGGACCTGAAGAGACCAATCTCTCCAAGATGTTGCTGTCAGACTTTTAGAAAAAACTGCTTCTATTTCTATGGAGTTGCTGCTGAAGGCATTTTTATTCCAAGAATCTTTTAGTTCAACTTGTTTTTATTGTGTTGTCTCTCATATATCATAGATTGTCTCTGAACACACATGGCAGCTCAGGTAACTTTCAAAAAGAGCGATTCTCTCAGCCATTTTGGATTGAATTATTTCAACAGCCAAACTCACACAAAGTTTCAGCTGCTTCTTCTGAAAATCTTTGAAGTATTTCCGTGTTTATTCAGCAGAGATCTGACATCCAGTAAAGGCGTCTCAGCTCAGTTCAGCTATGTTAAAAACTACTTTCATCTTCCTCTTAGTGACGTGTTTCCAGTCAGACAGGTTTTTGTCTCACTCTACCAGATGAACTGTTTCCATCCCTTTTAGTCTAGGATAATTACCTTGAAATGTCAGTGAAGGAAGTCCATAAACTTGTTGAACATGTTTTAACTGCAGGTGTCACAGCCTGATCTAATGTTAGATGACTGTGAACGTGTTTATCTAAACTGACTGATTAATTCAACTCAACAAAACCCAAAACATTTTAAATGATTATTTTAGTCTGGTTTCATCTCTCTGATTCTCAGCATCCTTAAACAGTCCACAGTTTTGTTTTGTTTTTTCGTTTAATTCACCTCTGACAGAACCATGGGGTTGTCCATAATGAACCCTCGTTATCATTCAACTGTGATTCATGCCGGCTGTGTTTTACATCAAGAGAGCTGAGTGAAATTTTCTTATATAGGAACATTTTTGACCAATCTGTATAATATGATTGAACTTAACTTTGTAAAGTGCCTTGAGATGACATGTTTCATGAATTGGCGCTATATAAATAAAATTGAATTGAAAATTGAATTGAAATATGTGATCAATGAAGGATGTTTCATTTATTCTTTTGACATTTAATAATGACATTTATTGAAAAACCTGAATACTAACTTTTAATAATTTCCAAAACTAAATGAACTAAGAGACAGCAAAGGTTAAAGAACCTGTTATTTATGTTTAGTATTTCATCTGAAGGTGTTCTGCAAATAAGATAAAAACTATCAGCATCATCATCATAACTATTGTTTAATTTTATAGTAAAACTCTCTCAATGTGACATCAGTTTTGTTTATTGCAGAGAAGCTTTGAGTCTACAGTATCAATGTGCTGAGAAGTACCTCTGATGTGTATCTTTGTCTCCAGCAGATGGCGGTGAGAACATCTTTCATGGCTGAAAGTTTTTTTCCTGCCTCCTCCATCAGAACAACCAGTGCATGGAAATAACTTCTCCAGTACTTAATGGTTTTAATTGGGGATCAATGAAATAGAAATATCAGAACACGCATATGAAGAAAGAAACCTAAAAACTGATTTTTTTTCTTTAAATCCTTCAAATCTATTGGCAAACCTAACACTGAACTGAATGGTTAAAGTTTGTAATCTAAAAGGACAGCAGCATTTTCTTACCTTTTACATTAACCTTTTAACAGCAGGATTCATCAATGTTTTTATCTGTTTTATACAACAAAGTCTTCCAAGCTTTTCTCTAACTCTCAGGAAAAAATATCTCAGACCTAACTGTGGAGGAGTATAAGTACCTGGGAGTGTACTTTAACAATAAGCTGGACTGGACTAGAAACACAGAGGCGGTCTACAAAAAGGGTCAAAGCCGACTCTTCTTCCTGAGGAGGCTGAGGTCCTTTAACATCTGTGGGACGATACTGAGGATGTTTTATGAGTCTGTTGTTGCCAGCACGATCTTCTTTGCTGTCACATGCTGGGGCAGCGGGCTGAGGGTCGCTGACAACAACAGACTGAACAAACTGATCAGGAGGGCCGGTGATGCTGTGGGGGAGGAGCTGGACACTCTGACGACCGTGGCAGAGAGGAGGATGCTGTCCAGGCTCCAGTCCATCTTAGACAATGAAAAAACCTGTCGCGGCCTTCCATGTTCCAAAAAACCAAAATTCCAACATAGGCCGTGGGTGGTAACAGGTGGTTTGATTTGCACGCACTTCCGACTTCATTGATTTGTAAAAATATGTGATTTATTTCTTGAAAAAATATAGACAAAATAATGACTAACAAATGTCTTGCAACTTGTTGAAAACGAAAAATAATCTCAATTTGCTGTTTGAAGCTCTAAAAGTGGTCAAAAAATAATTTACAAAACCTCCCGTCAACACACCAGACATTTACCAAACAATAGCCCTGCACCAAGCACCGGTGTGTTCTTAATTACTCAAATTAATGGGAGGGTCTAACAATTAACAACGTAATCTAAACATTTTCAAATATAAAAATTAATTACAAATTTTGCTTCTAAACTAACTTAAATATATTCCAACTACCCAAAGAAGAAAACTAAATTGGTAGAAATTACAATCCACAAAATATATCATAAATGGCCACAACATCCCGGCTCCTAATTCATGTACAAGAATTATGTCTAATATCTACATAAGTGGCCATTAACCAATGCAAAATTTACATCAACATTAGCAGAATTAGCTCTTCAACATTTTTCTATTAACAAAAATTGTTTAAACAAACTTATGCAACAGTCCATGTTATACTTTTTTTTTTTGCAGTTCATATGTCTTCTTAGTGAAAAAAAATAAAGCAAAAAAACAGTCAATGTTCCATGACTTCTATGTTCTTCTCTTGTCCATGTGTATGGTCTGTGTGTGTATAAAAAAGTGTATGTAGCAGATTGAGATGTTCAGCATGTCAGTAAATGAGTATCAGTGTAAATGTAGAGCCAGAGGTTCCAGAACTTAGCTCACTTGGAGACAAACATTTACTGTTGTCTCTACACAGCCTCCAGCAGGAGACATATCTTGTTGATCGGCTTTTCCAGCTCATTTGTTCTCGTCTTGACTCAAACACGTCGAACCAATCCACATGCATCTGCCATGGTTTCTGTGATGCGACCAATAGGCCAAGAACTTCTTGGTGCAGCCTCGTCAACAACTAGCACCACATCATCAATGGCAAAGTTCCTGCGAGTCTTGTTCCATTTCCGTCGTTCTTGCAACATAGGGAGATATTCTTTCACCCACCGTTTCCAGAACAGATCCACAATATATTGGGCTTGCTTCCAATGTTTCCGTATGTACAGGTCCTCCTTTTTGAACAAACCTGGCGGCAGCACAGGCTTACCTTTTAACTGGAGCAAATGATTTGGAGTAAGCGCCTCTAAATCATTGGGATCTTCAGAAGAAGGTGTAAACGGGCGATCATTTAATATAGCCTCCACCTCACATAAAACTGTGTGCAAGCCTTCATCGTCTAGTACTTGCTGGTTTGTGATGGAGCACAGTACTCTCTTTATTTCCTGCACCAGGCGCTCCCATACACCACCATGATGGGCTCCATAAGGAGGGCTGAAAGTCCACTTTATGCCATCTTGTGCTAAGCATTTTTTGGATTTTGCTTTGCTTTAGCTCCAACATGGCTTGCTTCAACTCACGATTTGAGCTGACAAAGTTGGTTCCGTTGTCCGACCGGATTTCCTTGACTTGTCCTCTGCGGCAGATGAATCTCCTGATGGCGTTAATGCAGGAATCTGGCTTTTGTCGTTGTCTTTGACACACCATACAGTTTCTGATGATCTTTCTGGCTGCTGAATTAGCATGAGGGATCCAGTACTGTCGTCGAAGGGTAGAAAGCATGTGATTTCTTCCTCTGTGTCCAACTTTTTCATGGATATGTTGAAGAATGAGCTTCGAAACATGGCTTTCTTTGGCCAATATTGCAGGATGTTTTGTTTTTTCAGGTAATGCTGCTTTGCTCAGTCTGCCGCCCACTCTCAACACACCATCAGTAACAACAGGATCAAGCTTGTACAGATGACTTGACTTCTTCACTGCACCAGAGCTCAGGGCAGCCATTTCAGTACCAAAATGTTTGCTCTGCACAAAGCTTACTATGGCTTCCTCAGCCTTGGACAGATCATCAGTTGTGAGCTGAGCATCCGTTTTATTGTCCTGTTTGTCACACATTTGATTTCCACAGTGTGCAGTTAGCAACTTCTTTGTTCGTAGCATTTCTTTTAGTTTCAGGATCCATGCTACACATCTTTTTAGCTTTGTCCAGCTGGAAAAGTACATTAGCAGCTTGGTGGTGGGACGCACTTGTTCCAGCACAGCTGCACATGTCAGGACCTGCTCTTTAACCTCTGGATCAGCTTCCAAATGGACAGGTATTTGTTTAATCACTGCTAGCCATTGGATCTCAGGTTTTGCGAGAAATTCCGGCCCATTGATCCAGGTGGAAGACTTTAAAAAAGAACCAATCTTCATGCCTCGAGAGGCTGGGTCAGCTTGATTCAACTTTGAGCTGATGTATCTCCACTGAGTGACCTTTGTAAGATCACGAATAATGGACACTCTATTAGCTACATATGTTTTGAACCGTGTCGTTGTGTTTGCAATGTACTGCAGGACGGTTGTAACCTGACAACAGCCAGATGCATGTCTCGCTCCGCCTAGCTCCACTCACATACATCTGGGACATCGCCCATAGAGAGTGATTTCTACCAACCAATTTTATGGTCTGGCCAATCAGGACGCAGGGCTGGAATTTCATAGATGTGACGTAGTGGAGACGCGACCATGACGTGAGACTGTTTTGATAGCAATGGCGGCTCGTCGAGGAAGCAAGCGTTAACATTGATGCTGCTATTTCTTCCGTGTTGTCCAATCTACCTAATATTGTTTCATTAAAAGAACATCAGAGAACGCCTCTGAAGGCTTTTGTTGGTGGAAACTATGTTTTCGGCCTTCTCCCGACCGGATTTGGCAAGTTTTGTTTTCCGGGGCGCGTCCGCGCGAACCATATTAGGAGGCCTTTAGTCCTCAACGCGGTCGGCCCGGGATCGACTCCAACCCGCGGCGCTTTGCCGCCTGTCTTCCCCCCTCTTCCTGTCAGCTCACTGTCAATAAAACGCGTGCCACTAGAGCCGCAAACACATAAAAAAAAAAAAACGTTTTTTTTTCCCTGTGTCGCTCTCATCAGCGTCACGGGTTAGCTTCGGTGTGAGTGGTTGAAATAGCGCGTCGATAAAGATGACAGACAAGTGGCTTATCCAATCATATGCAAGAATTTTTGATAAGGCCCAGCCTTCAGTAAAGGCAATTCCTATGGCGGTGTCCCAGATGTATGTGAGTGGAGCTAGGCGGAGCGAGACATGCATCTGGCTGTTGTCAGGTTAGGACGGTTGTACTGTCAGACCAAAAGACTGATTCACTCATCTGTTTAGCAGTGAGAATAACTGGAGCTAAGAAACCCAAAGGGTCGTAAATAGAGCTCACAATGGACAAAATACCACGTCTTGTTAGTTGTTTGTGCTTGTTTACAATGCTAAAGGTGAAAACATCCTGTTCAACGTCCCATTGCACCCCCAGGGCTCTTTCAGTGGGAAGCTGGTCCCGGCTAAGATCTAGTATCCTTACACCTGTTGCTCTGTTTTCCTCAGGGATCTGAGAGAGGACAGAGCGCTCACTACACACCCATTTATTGAGCCTAAATCCCCCCTTAGCACATACCTCAGTGAGTTGTTGATAAAGAGAAACGGCCTGATCAACAGTCTGGACAGACCCGAGACAGTCATCTACATAGAAGCTGTGTCTGATTGTATTAATAACCTCGTCTGGGTACAGATGTTGGTTGTCATCAGCAGTCTTTACAAATGCATATGTGGCACAACTAGGGGAAGAGACAGCACCAAAAATATGGACCAACATTATATGCTCAACAAGCTCTTTTGTGATGTCACCGTGAGGCCACCAGAGAAAACGTAGGTAATTTACATGTTCCCGAGCAACTCTGACTTGGTGGAACATGCCTTTAATGTCTGTCATAAGGGCTATTGGACCTTGCCGAAAACGAATGAGCACTCCTAATAAGGTGCTAGTCAAGTCTGGTCCCTGTAACAGCTCTTTGTTCAGTGATGTTCCAGCAAACATTGCAGCACAATCATAGACAACCCGCAGTGTTTTCTTACGGGGGTGGTAGAACCCATGATGAGGTATGTACCACACTAGTGATGGGTCCGGCAACACCAATGCGTCGGCGCATGTGTCGGTCTCATAGAACGAAACCCGTGTCGATGTGTGTATTGCTACGGAAAAGTCACGTGACCGATACAGGAACTGTTTCGGTCACGTGACCAATACAGCACCTGTTTCGAACTGACTGACGCGCCAAACTGTTTCTGTTCCCTCCAAGCTGCACGCGTGTGCATTCGCGCACAGCAGCGCGCACAGCAAAGCTATGCTGCGCAGTAAATAAAATCCAAGCTGAACTGTAAACAAAATAACGGTTAATAATGGTTAATTTTTAACCATTTTGCAACTCTGGTGTGATGATGTACCACAGTCTCGCTCTGTGAGCGCAAGGTGCTGATCGGAGCGCACCACTGATGGATGGGTTGGGCAGACGCCTTTATGGTTGGGCGGGTTGCGCTGTGCGTCTTTGTTCTGAGCGTCGTTTCAGAAAAAACGGCTGATTTACACTGAGTAGAAAGCTGCTACTCTGAGTAGTTCTTCCTCCCTTTGTCATACTCAGCATGTCCGATTTCAGAACAGATGATATCAGTCAGGTAACTAAACACAGCGCCCGATCAACCATTTGTAAAAAATAAAAAAGCCAGTCCACAAGCATCCTCCTTCACATTATTTATTGACTGTATCTAAAAAAAAATCAAATATATGTTTAATTCAAATGAAAATATAAAATAATACAATGCAACATACAATGATTTAAATTGTATTGTGTATACTTGGTCATCAAATCAGTGTCAGTTAACTCTGTCAACCGGGTTGCCTGTAGGGATTTTTAAGGTCCAGCAGGTGTCAGTATTCAGTGACACAGTATCGGCACAGAGTGGCAATGTGTCGAAACGTTTCATGACGCCTCATCGACCCATCACTATACCACACCTTTCCTTCCTCGTGTTCCATTTGATCTTGTGGTATGATTTCTGAATGCCCTTCCACACCAACATTATGCATAAATTCTTTGTACTCTTCAAAGAATAGCTTATCTTTCTGAAATCGTTTTAACAGATATTGCGCCCTCTGCTGGGCCACCTGTTTGTTGTTGGGCATTCTTACTTCAGGATTACGAAAGGGTAACTTCAGGTAATAATGACCATCTTTAAGCACCGCTGACTTTGACATGATGTCCATGAACTGTTTGTCTTCTACAGACATTTCAGTATGCTCATTGCACTTGTGCTCTACAAAATCCTGGTTATACTGACTGACCAGCATTTCTTCCAAACTGCTTATAGAGATACGGTTCACCTGAATAGAACCAGCAACATGTCCATCTTCTTCACTACCCTGACTGAGTGGACCATTAACAACCCAACCAAGGCGTGTTAGCACAGCATAAGGCCCACTACCTTCACTTAACTATTTTCCAAGGTTCCAATGCTTTGGGAGAATTTACACCAATGAGCAGCCCAATGCCAGCATCTATTGGTGTCAACTCAACAACTTTTAGATAAGACCATTTTCTTAAGTCTTCCTCTTTAGGGATGTTTTCTTTAGTGACAGGAATGGATTGTTGAGTATAAACATCAGGCAACTTCAAGTATTCATTTTCATTTAAAGCAGCTACTTCTAAACCAGATAATCTATAGCTACTTACAGGCTTTTCCTGACCCATGGTTTTTAGCATGATTTCCACTTTCTTTCCAGGTGCATTTAACTGCATCATCAAATCCTCTGTACAAAATGTTGCAGAGCTGCCTGGATCTAGAAAGGCATAAGTCTCCACAATCTTTGTCCCCTTTTCCAACTTTACTTTTACTGGGACGACTGACAGAACACACTCATTAGACCCGGCCCCAGTGTAACTACCAACGTTCAAAGATACAAGAGCATTTGAGACTGGTGACTCTGTACCCACAGCCTTAACTGATTGGTACTGCTGCTTTGTTATTTCAATATGCAGAACAGTAGGGTGACTTTTATTACAGGTGAGGCATGCAGTGGCGCAAAAAGTGGGTATGCACTATATGCAGTGCATAGGGGCGCAGCACCATGGGGGCGCCAAAGTGATGGTAAAAAAAAAAAAGTTTTGGTATTTTCTATATGTAGCTGCTATTGTGCTTTTCTTTAACATTTTTGAATTTCCTCAATGTTTTAAATAACATTTTAGAACAAAACATGTTAGAGTAGACGCCCTATGTCATAAGATTCCACCGTAGAATTTTGACACAAGAGGGAGCGGGGAGAAGCATCCCGCTGCAGCCTGCGGGAAGGCTGCAGCGGGATGTACTTGGGAGCGGGGACGCCGTGAGCGCTGAGCGAGCAGATAGAATAGCCTACGAGTAGTGAGTTTAGTTGTCTATGGAAAATGGATAAATCAAGAAAGCTGTGGGGGGCGAAAAAAAAAGGAAGAGGGAAAGGGAGATGGCATGTCAAGGGATGCAACAGCAGTTAAACAAGTGGATGGTGAAAGGCAACAGGTAGGAATTAAAGTTTGACGGCTGTGCTTGGAGGCTTGCAAATAACGTTATTCACGTTAAGAGACTAGCTAGCGATTACTAACGTAGCAGCCAAATGGGGGTTCACAGCCTGCTTAGAATGTGCAAAACCGAGGTTGCTGAGTTGAAAACTGGAAAATATAAGGCAGGAATTTGCTTAAGCGAGGCGGTGAATTGGCGGGGCGACAAGTTTTGCGCGGATCGACTGGGGGGGAGGCGGTAGCGTGAGTATAGCGCTGCGGGAAACCCTGTAAGGTAGCAGGTACAATACAGGACAAGAATCTGGAAAACAGATACATAAACTGGTTTATCATGGAATCATTAATATATTTTGTTTTACCATTAGCTGTTGATGTATATAACTAATGCAATGACTTTGGTTTACCATGGAATCATGCATAGATTTGCTCCCGTTACTTAGGCTTGTATATTCATACAATATGAATATATATGAACAGACTAGCTTGTGTTTGCTAACAGTGGGAATGTAGCAGCCAAATGGGGGTTTACAGCTAGCTTCTAGCTTAATGCAAAACCAATGTTGCTGCGCTGACATAGTGGAAAATATAAGGTAGCATGTACAATAAATGACCAGAATCCAGAAAACATAACTTATGCAGTAACTCATGCATAAATAATATGCAATAAAGATGTTGTTTTACCATTAGCTGTTCATGTTAGCTGTGCTGTCAGACATGTAGGCTGCTTTACATTTGTTGGGTGACATGGAAGCTGTAATTACAGGGTCACTTCTCTCTCTCTAAAGGTCTGTGCTAAGGCTATCCATATTTCTACTTTTTAAAATCCAAAATGTGAATGTAATTTCAACAGCAGCAAAACCTTACTGCATAATAGTTGTCTTATCTGATGCCATCACTAGGCTGATTTAGAAAGGCTGCATTAAGTTGCATTGGTTATAATGATAATGTTAATGTTTGTCAATTTGCAACTGTTTATTATGTGTTAACATTGTTAATAATATACCATCTAATTATTATTATGGTAGGCCTACAGTGGCTGATATACTTTAAAATAAACCTTTATTATTTAAAGACCATACATGATGATGTCTGGCACTTATGTATTTATTTTAATCCCGGGGGGGGGGGGCGCCAAAACTGATGCTGCATTCCCCTCTTATACTGGGTAGTTGCGCCCCTGGAGGCATGTTAGACGTTGTGGACAGTTCTTACTCATATGCCCCTTCTGCAAGCAACCAAAGCATAAACCTTTACTTTTAAGGAATGTCACCTTTTCTTTGTTGGCTTTCTGCTTGAATGAGTCACATTTTTCTATGCAATGATTTCTATCACAAAATAAACACCGAGCTTGAACTACCTTTGTAACCTCATGGTTAAACTGGACCTGTTTGTCATCGTTCTGTTTAAAAACTACAGCAACAGAAGTGGCAAAACTGCTACTTTTAATTTTAAAAGGAACCTTTGATGGTTTTAAAGCCATCTTTTCTTTTGCAGTTTGACCTTCTCCAAAAACAGGATCTAATGCAGCTTTTGTTTGTTTTTCCAGAAAATCAAGATCTTTAAACTTTGCTCAACGGTTATACCTTTCTGCTATGTCAACCACAATCAGTCGCCAATTATCACTAGTCTAAAAGGCAACTTTGAAACAAGAATTCTCATATTGGTTGAGTTTTCAAGCTCATCGATAAACCCAGCTTCATCCATGGTGTTGAAACAACTTCTTAAAAAGAATGTATAAGCTCTTAAAGCTGCAGCATCATCAGACTTTAAAACTGACCAATTTAGAGCCTTGTCTATAAATGCAGATGTTATTTTTGCTCTGTTACCAAAGTTCCACTCAAGTTGTCTTTTTGCTTCCAAGTAAGCAGTTTGTGGACTCATATGCATACAACTTCTCACTAAAGCTTTAGGCTGACCTGTGGTAAACTGTTCTAAGTAATAAAGCCTGTCCTGCATGTTATCTGTCTTAGCTTCCAGTGTTGGGCAAGCTACTTGTCCAGTGTAGTGAGCTAAGCTATCAGTTACTCAACAATAAATTAAGCTTCACTACACAAAAGCTACCACCTATAGAAATATAGCAAGCTAAGTTACACAAATGTGTTAAAAGTAGCTTAACTACATCAGAAGCTACTTAACGTTGTACCAACCTAATGTCAGATCAATTCAAAATGAGTCTGATACACTGGTTAAAACATTTATTAAAGATCAGCCAATGACCTAACACAGTGTAGACATTGCTTTATGAGCAGCATAATAAAATACAAACTGAAGTAATTACTGCTAGAAATAAAACAAAAAGGTTATTGGCCTAGTACGTGCGGTGGCGTTAATAACGTTTGGTGGCGTTTTTTGCATATTATATTATCAGGAGGTTGTCTTTTATGTGCTCAGCCACATGATTTAAAGGTGTTTTACCCAATAAGAACACTGCAGCACCAGACACAACCAGGAGGTCCCTGATCGTTGGGGAAAGGCAGAAAGAAGATGCACCATAAGCTTTTTCATATTTCTTTTGTCATTTTAAACATGAAACTACCAAAGCATAAGCCAAGTAGTAGAACTAAATGTTGAAAAGAAATTAAAAGCTAAATAAAATAAACCAGGTCACTTAATAAAGCTGCATTTTCTGTATGCTTTGTATTTATATTCACATGATAATATTTTCACAATTAATAACATCTCTGTTAAAGATTTCATTTATCTTCTGCACCAAGGGCATAAGTATGGAGAACAAGCAGAGTGAGTTTTGTGTAATATCAGACTTTATTATTGAACTAAGCAGGATTTAGACAGGACCAGAAAGGAAGGTGCAGCTTCTTTCTGCCTTTCCCCAACGATCAGGGACCTCCTGGTTGTGTCTGGTGCTGCAGTGTTCTTATTGGGTAAAACACCTTTAAATCTAGTGGCTGAGCACATAAAAGACAACCTCCTGATAATATAATATGCAAAAAACGCCACCAAACGTTATTAACGCCACCGCACGTATTTTACGCGAGCGCGCGTTTTTTACGTCACCGCGCGTTCTGGCTGGAAACGCGCGGTGACTAAAAAACGCGCGCTCGCGTAAAATACGGGTTGGAACTGCACGTTATTGTAAGGGCGAGTATTTGCCTAATCGGCTTGCCATAAATTCCACTGCCGTATGCATGCGCATGTTTCGATAGATACAGACAGGAGAGGCAAAGTAGAAGCTCGCGCATGAACATGTCCAACCAACAACTCAGATGGATTGTTCACTCTGAATGTTGTTTCAAAATAGCAAACCTGGTTTCATTTCTTAGTTATGTCCTGGATTTTGTAACGTTTGCGGACGCTATGTCGCTACTTGATCAAAAAAATAACGTCACTACAGGAAAGTTACTTGATTCATAAAGCAGCGACTCTACGGTCAAGCTACTGGAAAATGTAGTTTAACTAATAGCTTCGCTACATGTAGCGGCGCTACTGCCCATCACTGTTAGCTTCTATTCCTTGCTCAAATGCCTTAAGAAAGGACCTAAAAAGCAAAGGATCTCCACTAAAAACAGGGATTTCTACAGATGGCAGGAGTGACAGTCTTTGCTGTTTTACAAGCATCACAGTGATTTCATTCTGTTCCTTCATAATCTCTGTTAAAGCACTACTATGAACATCAACCTGAGAAGATATTTGTCTTAGGCTTCCCCTTTCTGATTTCACTTTTAATGTTTTATTATTAGGTGTCTCTTGGGGCATTGGCATAGGTGCAAGAGTAGACAATCGTTTCTGTGTTCTTGGAGCCTTTTGAGCTGTAGCAGCGGGTATGAACTCAGTAGATGTCGCAGAAACTGATGCATCCTGGTTTGCGACACCAGCGCTGGAAACATGACCTTTCTGATCTTGCGTAGAGTTGTAGATTTTCCTCTTTGCATCTACCTTCATCAGCCTCGTTCTCAAAGCCAATGCTTCTTTTCTTGCCTTTAACTGAAGTTCTTCCAACTTGAGCGCATGTTTTTTCTTGCACCGCTTTCAGAGCGGCTCTTTCCACCTCGGCTTCCATCTGCGCCATTGAAGCTGCACGGGAACTCTTACTGCGCGCACTAGAAGCTTTACTCACTCTACTGGGCGCCTTGCTGACTGGTTTCGCTGCGGACCCAGATAGCCTTTCAGAGTCTTTGTCGATCGTTTGTTGCGCAATCTGTGAGACGCTGTCATCCGGATCAACGTTATGGTCATGAGATGCCGCCTTGGTTTCAACATCAAACGCTGAACACACTTGGCTCTTCTGTGCATCAGGATCTCCATCCATCCAAGTTTCAATATCATCTAAGAACTCTTTAAAACTGATCAGCTTTGGTTCATACCAATCACCGTGATCGGTTTCTTTTTCCTCATCGTTCAGCAGGCTTTGAACTGAAGATTGCAAGTCCATAAACTCTGCTAAATAATTATTAAAAGTTTTCATATGCTCGTCTGAGGATTTTGATTCTCCAGCATCAATTAAAGCATGAATGTAATTTATTTTTCTTGTCAGCACGCCGAGTTTGGCTCAGCGCCTTTTAATTAAATTAAAGAGTTCTCTTTCCTTTTGAAATCCTTCATCTTGTTCATCCATTTAACACAAATTTCGTTTCTCCAAATCCAAAAGAAAATTGTCCAAAACAAACTTTTCACTTTACAGTTTAGTGTCTCTGCTTTTTCCATCAAAGTATCGCATTTACTCACGAACTTTGTGCGTCTTCTCCAAGTCCATTCCGTGAAGTTTCAGCCTTACAAGTGCGATCATCCAATCTTCCAAGCTTTTCCGATCTCCAAACTTTCCAAGCTTGTCCAAAAAAAAATGATTTGACTTAAATGTCGCGGCCTTCCATGTTCCAAAAAAACAAAATTCCAACATAGGCCGTGGGTGGTAACAGGTGGTTTGATTTGCACGCACTTCCGACTTCATTGATTTGTAAAAATATGTGATTTATTTCTTGAAAAAATATAGACAAAATAATGACTAACAAATGTCTTGCAACTTGTTGAAAACGAAAAATAATCTCAATTTGCTGTTTGAAGCTCTAAAAGTGGTCAAAAAATAATTTACAAAACCTCCCGTCAACACACCAGACATTTACCAAACAATAGCCCTGCACCAAGCACCGGTGTGTTCTTAATTACTCAAATTAATGGGAGGGTCTAACAATTAACAACGTAATCTAAACATTTTCAAATATAAAAATTAATTACAAATTTTGCTTCTAAACTAACTTAAATATATTCCAACTACCCAAAGAAGAAAACTAAATTGGTAGAAATTACAATCCACAAAATATATCATAAATGGTCACAACAAAACCTTTGTGATTTAAAGCTTTCTATCAGCATAAATAACTGGACTAATAGAACTGGCTGCTTTTCTGACTGTGATTTGAAGTCCAGAGAACTACAGAGTTTTTCCTCAACAGTCAAACTGAAAAAGGAAAAATTGTCCAATGCTGGTGAGAAACATTACAACTAAATACTGAAGTAAAAACATTTTTTTATTATTATTTTATACTAGTTTCACAAAAATAAAAACACTCATTAAATGATAAAGATGTTGTGATTTTCAAAAAGAATTGTCATGTTTTCCTATTTTTAATTTCAAATTAAAGTTTAAAAACCTCGAAAAGAATAAAAAAACATGCTCATTAACAATCTAAACAAAGGTTGGTCTGACTGCAAATAGAAAGATGTAGAAATGCAAAAAATAATTCTGAGAATTTTATAAACACAACTTTGATGTTTAAACAGAAATCTCCATTTGACAGACTTTGAGATCAGAAGTTTTGGCATCAGCAGCTTTTCCAATGTTGAAATAAGGGAAGAGTTTCTCAGTGAAAGTGTCTCTGAGAGTGTAGATGTGAGACATGTCTTCAGGGTCGTAGAAGGACACCTCCCCCCTGTCATAATCCAGTTGGACTCTGATCTTCTGGAGATTCTTCTTCACTGTGAGAGTCTTACCATCACCAGTAGTGTATTTTCCATCATGATGAACTAAACACCAGATTCCATATTTTGGTGAAGCAGATCTCTCTCCCTTCCTGTCAACTGACTCTTTAACATAACCAATGAGCCAGTCAGGATGGTCTCCCACCTCCACCTCCCAGCTGTGTTTCCCTGAGCTGAAGCCCTCAGAACCAAAAACAGAGGCGTAATTAGTGTTTCTCTCTGGATTATCAGGAAGCTGCTGCTTTGTGTCTCCACGTCTCACACTGGTCAGATCATCAGACAGGTAGAGCCTTCCACTCACAGTGTTTGGGTCCAGAATGACAGGACTGAAGTGGACCTTCTCCTTCATCTTCTCCCAGACTCTGAAGGACAGGTTGCCCAGGTGTTTGGCCACATCTATCAGAGCTCCTGAGACCAGCTGTGGATCTGACAGTGACCTCTGACCTCTGGCTCTGCTCTGAGTGGCTTTATAACTGCTGAGGAACGACACGTTGTCTTTCTGCAGGTCTTCTTCAACAGCAGAGATGCTGTCTGACAGAGAGGAGATCTGCTCCTGGATCCTCTTCATCTCTCTGCTTATAGTCTTCCTCTTCTGCTCCTCTTCCTCCCTCAGAGCTGCCAGTCTGGACTCCTCTTCCTCTCTCAGGAACTGGTGGAGCTTGTTGAACTCTGCTCTGATCTGTCTCTCTGTGGACAACAGCTGCTTCTTGGAGTGTTCAATCACATCCTCGTATGTTTTCTCCACCTGTTTGTGTTTGTTCCTCTTGTCCTGCAGAGACTTTAAGTCAGATCTCAGCTGCTCCTTCAGCTCACTGACTGCTTGTTCTACAGGAACCACTTTGTGACTCTGGTGGAGAGAAAACTCACAGACAGGACACACAGCTCTCTGCTCGTCTTTACAGAACAGTTTAGGGTCTTCTTGGTGTTTGCTGCAGACCACCATCAGCTGCTTTGCTCCTTTTTCTGCCTTAGATGATCCAGATTTCTGTTTTCCAGTAAAAGAGTCAGCCAGTTCCTTCAGAGTGAAGTTTACTGCTGGACGATCCTTGGAAGATCTTCTTTTACAGATAGGACAGTTCTTGTTTCCAGCTTGTTCCCAGAATTTCTGCAGGCAGCTTGAACAGAAGCTGTGGTTGCAGCTCAGAGACACAGGATCTCTGAAAGTCTCTGAACACACATGGCAGCTCAGGAAACTTTCCAGAAGTCTCTCAGTCATTTTGGATTTAATTATTTCAACAGCCAAACTCACCAAAAGTGTCAGCTGCTTCTTCTTAAAATCTTCCAAATATTTCCGTGTTCATTCAGCAGAGATCTGACACTCAGTAATGGCGTCTCAGCTCAGTTCAATAACGTCTAAAAATACTTTCTGTTTCTCTAACCGGTTTGTTACGTGTTAAATCAAACAATCTGCATTATCGGTTTATCTCCAGCAGGTGGTGCTGTCGTATGAAGGTTATTTTGTTCCAATACGATTTGTGCATTGTAAGTGTGAATTTGAAGTTGTAGAGGGGGTTAAATTCTAAAAAAAAAAAATTACAAGTACAAATTTTTTTTACACCTCTTCAAATTTTCAGTACAAGTACACAAATTGTGTTCTGTGAGTTGCACATCAAAAACCTCTTACATTCTCAGTTTTGCTCCAAATGGTCCAGAACTATTGTTGCTAAACTATTTGTGCATTGTAATTTTGGTGTTTTGTAATTGTAGATTTTTTTAAATCTGTCACAAGTACAAAATAAAGTTACACCTCTTCAAATTCTTGAGTACAAGTACACAAATTGTGTTCTGTGAGTTGCACATCATAAGTGTCTGTCATTCAGTTCTGCTACAGTTGATCTAAAACAAAAGTTGCAAAACAAATTCAAACACGTGTATTAAAATCTTCAAAAAAAATATTTTTTAATATTTTTTTCCCTTAACACAAATACAAATCAACAAGTACAACTGCACAAATCTGCTCCTGTGAGTCACAAATTCATCTTTACAAGTTACGCCTTCATTTTCACTTTTGACACAACCGCCCCAACGGTAAAAAATGATCTGTGACTTGTGGGTAGTACCCTTGATCAGACAGCAGGGGGAGCTGCCTGCTCGGTCAGTCTGTACCAACTGGAAATACACACTGCCTTGTTGCCTTTTAAGTACTCTGCACGCATATGCCTTTGAAGGACGCAGCTGTCACTGTCATAAACAAAGCCATGTTTTTCTTTCCTGTCACTACATTTTTGAACCGAAAAACCAGAAAATTTTAATGAAAAAAAAAACGGCCCGTTTTTGGATTTTGCCAATTCCATTTTCCATTTTCTCCTTCGGATTTAAAAGATAAAGCCGGTTTCACGGCTGGCCCGGAAGTGTAGGAAAATATTTCAAAATAAAAGCATCGATGTAACATAATGGAAGCCTGAAGAAAAAATAATAATGAAGCGTAGAGATGTCTTGAATAAAAAAAGGACGGTTTTACGTTGCAACATGATAGTTTATTGTAGAGACATGAGCTTTATTACATTATTGGGTGTTTTATTAATGGAACATGAAGCATAAAAGCAAATCACATGCTGTAAACCAAAAATATAGAAGCAAAGTTTACTTTTCTCATCAAGCAAAACCCACCTTCACTATAGGATTACTGTCTATATGTGTCTTGATTTTAGTGACAGTACATATTTTTTAAGCTAACAGAGAAATGAAGATTTTTTCATAGATATAATTGATTTATCTTTACTCACAAATACATACAAATACTGCCACGGGGATAGAGTGCCTCATATATTTCATATTTGTCATACAAAAGATGCTAATTAAAAAGTTACACTGTTCCGTGTCTGGGCTAGAAAAGCACCTATAGCAGCTTTCACGTGAGTTCCTCAGTGTTTTCTCTCTCCACGATGGAAATTTTTGATTACATTTTTACTAAACAAGAGTTACAATCTCCCTTATTGAATAGCCTATAGATGGAGATTCTTATTCATAAGACAACTGAGATCCAATCTAACCAATAGCTAGATAAGATGCATTGCCTATCTTTGCTTATGTCCTACACTGTACCCAGGCTAGCCTTTTTTTTTTCAGGCTATTTAATTTTGGAGTGGGTTTTTATTTTGTTTTATTATTGTATTATGTATTATTTTTTACGTGAGTGCTGCTTGTCAAGCAGCATGAGTTGCCTCTATCCACTATATAAAATAAAAATGCCATGCCATTAATCAAGCTTTTTTTATTAAATGAAAAGCAATAATAGTATTTTACAGATCAAATAAGATGCATAATACACACGCACACACAATGTGATACAGATTATAATAACCATTATAACCAGTTATGAAAGTGTTATACATCAATGTAGGAGCTATTTCCCTATTTTTGTTTTAGAACTCAGATTATTTAGTTCATTTGGTGTATAAATACATGTACTCCAGGTAGCTCAGGAGGAAAGTGGGTGGGCTTATAATTTTTTACCAGTCTTCCAGTGCTGCAGTCTGTCAAACTACCAGTCCTTTCAGGAAACCAGGGCAGGAGAGGTGGCAAGTACTTTTTCAGTTTGTATCAAGTTTATTTTTTCCTGAAGAAACCTGGAATAAACTCACGGAACTGCATTTTGACGTATTTTGAGAATTCTTTGTACTGCGTTAAACCAGAAACCCACTATTCATCAAGAGACAATTTGCTTTAAATTTTTTTTTTGTTTGTTTACTTTTAAGTTTTTTCATAGACAAGTAGTCACTACAATCAAGAAAAAAAATGGAACAGGAAAAAAAAAAAGGTCCCATAACAAATTTTCTTCTGCTGAGCAAGAAGTGGATCTAGTGGGAGAAGGAGGGACCAGTCGGACCTGTCTATTGCCTCCCCTGTCCCTTGATCCGATCAGCCATTTCTAAACTGCCATCTTCACATCATTCCTGGTGATCTCACTGGTTAAGGTGTTCTTCTTTAAAGCTCCTGCAGGAAATATATGTTATGGTCACAATAAATTAGTATAAATTTCTCTGGACTAAAGTTACTATATTACAGTTATTATTATCCATCATGCACTTACCAAATATGACTTCAAACAGCTTTAAAGTCCTGAATTCCCGCTTTCCATTCCGTACCTAAGGGGGAACAAAGTCAGTACAAAGTTAAATCATTTTTAATTTTTTTGCAGCTTTTAATGGCTCGCTTTTATTGACAGTAGACTGACAGGAAAGGGGCGGAGGAAGGGGGGAGACATGCGGCAAAGGGCCGCGGGAGAGACCAAAGGCCTCCAAATATGGGTCACGCTACCAGCTACGCCACGAGCGCACCCCCAGCTAAATCATTTTATAACCACTGGAGTAAACCTGACAAAAAGACAAACTCTGGATCTAGATTATTTTCATTGTTGATTAATCTATCGATATAGATTAATGTATAATTGTTGATTATTTCAACATTGTGATTGGTTGCTATAATAATGAAATGTTAAAACATTTTGAAATATGTTGGTGCTTCCCAAATCTCTTGTTCTGTCCACAAAACAAAGAGATACTCGGTTTATGGCCATGAATGAACAAAGAAGACCAAGATATTCCTATTTATGAAGCTGAAATCATAGAATTAGGACTTTTTTGCTTTAAGAAAACTATAGTTGCCAGTTAATTGAATTATTGATTACTGTTCAATTTATTGATGATTTGTTGCAGCTCAGATCACATCTACTGCCAGCCCCCCAATAAAACTGAATGAAATTTCACTAGCCTAGACTTTACATACATACCAGTTCAGACATGAAGCTTGGGTCAGACAGTTTTTCCTCCATTACTTCGACCTCCCTAACTGTCTTTAGGGGGAAACCATCTGGGATGAAAGAAAGGATGTCACCACTGCTGCCACGCTGTGCCATGGTTTGTAGCATCCTTTTAGTGACTCGATTGTCTTCTTTGAGTTCCTCGAGGATTGTCAGGATGTGAACAAGGATGTTGTCCCTTATTTGCATTTGTGGCGTTTCGGGTGGTGACATGGCTGACCTAAGGAGGAGTACAAGCAAAAAAGTGTCATTGTAGACCAGTTGGATAGAGCAAAGGAGATGTCAGCACAGACACTTCAATCAGACAATTAAACGGGCCGATTGAAAGTACACATTCCAATCAGTTTCACTCACATCACTGTATGTCAGAATTGGAGGCAGTAGAGGTGCCGGGGCAGACCAGAGGGTGGCTGGAGGCAGAGGAGGTGTAGGCCTGTGGGTGGATGAAGGCAATGGAGGCGTCAGCACAGACCTGAGGATGGATGGAGGCAGAGGAGGTGTCTCAGTACATACCTGTGGGTGGATGGAGGTAGTGGAGGTGTAGGGTCATCATCATCTTCTTCCTCGCTGGACAGAATCACTCTCCTAGACCTGTAAAATATACCAGCACAATCAGATAATTCATTTGTTACAGTTAAGTGAATTGAAGTGTTTTAAAAGTAGTTTGGTACAGAATACTAAAACAATATATTTTGTACAACAGGTGACACAGTTGTGCATATAATCATACAATGTAGACATCAGTGTTTCCATAGACTGTCAGTGTGTGTGGTGCTGGGAGACGACACTAACATACATGCATAATCCAAATAGCCTTACCTGTTTATGCGCTTCCCCCTTCCCATGTTCTCCGCAGAATCAGACACAGTCGGGACATATGTGTTCTGTTCAAACTCAACCAATTTTATACAGGCTATCTCGTATGTTGCTGTCTGAGAGATACAAAAGAAAGAGTTACAATTACTTTCATTTCAGAGAACAAATTCTAACCAAATCAATGGTGAGCTCTTCTTGTCGCATCATATCATACATTAAGAAAGATGGTTACACTACCTGCTTTTCTCTTGACAGTCAACTTGTAGGTTACCCAGTCAGAGTGTGGGTCCTGTTGCTGTATGACCGCCTTTGCAATTTTAACTTTTGCTGGTGACCAGTAGCATTCATCCTCCTCAGGCCCGATAAACCATTTGGTCGGAATCACTGCCAATCCTCCACCATTTTCAAAATCAACAAATGCAAAAGGCAACATGCTTAAAGAAAAAAAATATCATATAACATCAATAGAAATTCATACATGCATAACAACAAATAAAAAACAAAAAACAAAGCACTAGTGCAGGAGTGGCAATGCCACATATCCAGTCTTGTGTGGTAACATAACCATTTTTGTTTTTAAGTCCTCCAGAGGTAGTAGCTGCAAGTGTTCAGATAAATTGAAGACAAAAAGAATTCCAATAAGTGAGGAGTCCGTTGGATAGGTTAAAAACGGTTGGGCGTTTTCAAAGGAATTACACAGTACTTTAACGGTGTCGGAATGTGACAATATGTTTTGCACAATAACATTTCCCCCAACAGAAAAACAGTTATTGCCACGAGAAGAGGAGATCAGCGTCTGTCCATCATTGTAAGATCTATACTGTCACTATCTGGCATATCATATCAATCCCAATTTTCATTGATATGATCAAATGATGGAATGTCATAAAAAAACATCAGTGGAATTTTCTTCTTCATGATTACTTGATAAATTCTCATCGCAAGCATCGTAGAAAGTGTCCATGGAATCTATGTTCTCAGAATTAACTGCCAACAAATCAGTCAACTCCTTTTCGAGCATAAGCAAATGTTCCTCCACTTTTGCCAATATTTTCCTCCTTTTTGAATTCTCCATTATTTAAAAAAAAAAATAATAAATGTTTTAGCTTTCAGCTATGATAACAAACACAAGAGATAACAAACTCCAACCAACAACTGCAAATGATTTGGTTAGAAAATTTATTTCTGTGGTTAATCACAGATCTAAATCCATGTAAAATGAAGCTAGATTTGTTTTGAGTTTATCGCATCACAGAGGTGACTATAGGCTAATGTGTGCATTATAAGGCGGGGGGATTTCAGCTGGATATATGCACTGCATTATCATTTATTTAAGAGTCAAAAAGCGACTTCACTTTATTGAAACAAACCCAAAGAACAGCAACCCGCAAATAGAAAAAAAAATTAAAGTCGTTTTAAATAATCAGGCTTGGAAACAGTGATCGTGGGTCACTGGAACTACCGCATCGAGGGGAAAGAAAAAAAAAGTCCAGCGCGGCGAGGGAAAAAAAACATCAGCGCCATTAACGCGCGTTAAAAACAGTCGAAGTTGGGGTATACTCACTAGGGTGACCACCTGTCCCGCGTAGCGCGTGCGCGCACAGCGTTTGAAGCCCAATTCATGCGTCCCGCAAATTGAGACCGTGTCACGCATAATCAATGCTTTCTCAAAAAAAAGTTGGTCGCTCTATCCACCTTATTTTCGAACGACGAAGTAACTATGGCCACAGCTTCAAACTATTCATGACTGAGAGGATGACATGAAGAAGTGCCTTATAAAGTACGAGGACATTTTAACCTGTTTCGTGTCGTCACTTGGTGCGGGCAGTGCGACTTTACCGAGGCGAACCTCCGCAGTGAAAAAGTTGAATCGGTGTTAATAAATATCAACAAGGATAACCTGGTATTCATGGAGGCTGATGGCCGTTCAAGCCAAAACTAGTCCGACGTTCACTCTGCTGGATCCTGACTGCATCAACCGGCTCTACCGAGACGGACGAAGCGCTCTGGTGCTGCGGCTCCAAGGGAAGCCTTCAGTGATGCAGCGGCGACCTTATGGAAGGTAGGCTGATGAATGGTCTGATTCAGAAACATCCTGGCTGTTGGCTCGTTGTGATTAGATTGCTGGTCAGTTAATTTTGTAATGTTTTGGATTAAACTGATGTTATAAGTGGACATCTAAACATTCTGCCCACTTCATGTTTTGGCTTGAAAAGGTTTGAGTCCTAAAGGTGACCCCAAAGTCCTAAAAGTGTCCCCAGGATGTTGAACAGTTTTTTTTTTCCTGCGCCTGCCTTTACCAACATCCAAGTTCACCATCCTTCCTCCCCCTTCTCGTTCTGTGAACCTCTGGAGTCGTGAGTTAAGACTTTTGTACAGTTCCTGTGGTGTAGAGCAACTACAATTCCTGTTAATCCTTTAATTTTAAATTATAATTTATTTAAAGTGAATAAATTGTAATGAAAAATAAATAAAATTAAATAGCTAAAGTAAATCGGAATTGGAAGTGCATCTGTTCATTGAATGTTCAACGTATTATGAATCTTTATTTAGAAAGAAATACACATTGGTTGGCCTATTCCTGAGCATACATCAGCAATTACACATGTTTATGGGAATAGGGCATTATTAATATACCATGTAAGGTGGTATGTGCTAGAAATGTGTAAACCACTATCAGTGAGTCTGCCCGTGAGGTGGGGGCACCGCCGCGCCAAGCAGTGTCCCACTTTGTCCCTCAGAAACATACCCCTTGTCCCCCCTTGGGCTTATTAGCAGGTGGTCACCCTAATACTCACGGCTCTTTTAACTTTCCGTCAAATACCGACTGCCAAAAAAACAATAAAAAAAAAATACACTAAACAGCCCAAGTAGCTAAGGTCTAATAGTGTAAGTCCAGCTCTGATTCTCTTAAGACGGTAGAATGTGCCACAGAGCCGAAGCTCCGAGCCGACGGCGGTAGCAGCTGCGGTCGTGGTCACCTAAAACTGTGGCTTTTTTGTTGCTGCTGTTATTACTCTCAAACCTGTAGCATTCTCTAAACTATGTCTGCAGCAAACACTTTAAACCTAGCTCCTGCACTCTTTATAGTTACTTTTCGAAAAACAGTATTTATTAGATGTAAAGGTATATTCTTACCTGTATGTCGTCCGAAAGATAACCGACTCCTCTCCTAGATGGCGTCTGTTAACTTCCGGCTAAGCGTGGTGTCGAAATCCACTTCCGGCAGAAATTAAACTGTTTTCTTAGCGAGACTACTGGATGATCCTGGACGATCCAAGGTTTAGTTCTGTTTCAAACAATTTTCGTATTTGTTTAGTTAGCTTGGGTGATTTTCAAGATACTAATTTAGTTGTGAAATTATTAAAATGTGAACATTATAAACGTTCCCCTGTCTCGTGTTCACTGCCCCCTAGTGACCGAATTGAGAATTGTGGTAATTTATTTTTTCCCTTCTAAAGTTTGTTAATAAAGGCCACAATTAATGAAATACTAAATTCTTAGCATGCTTCGTTTGCAAGACATGTTAGCAAAACATGTTTTTTTAAAAAGCTCTTAAAAGCTACTTAATCCACAGCATGGTGATGTTAGAACAGAATTAACTAAATGAAAAGTGTACAAAATCATTACGCTATACATAAAATAATAAAAAAACAACGCACATACTTTTTGGTTTGACATTAATTCCAGTGTATCAATATGAAAGTGGAATTCACCTGTGTGAAAACAATAAAGGAAGAGACATTAAAAACTTTAAGAATATGAAATACTGATCAGGGCCGGTTTATTATGAAACATATTGATCTGTCATCTCAGTAAAATTTTGAGATCTAAATTTTCAGCCGCTTCACTGAAAGGGGGGTTGTGAAGTGATTTAAATTTAAATGATTTAAATAATTTATAAATGTATCATCGAAATAGGCTGGATTAGTGTGCGATTAAAGACTTTTAATCGCACACTAATAAATAATATATGAATAAATAAAATAGCATAAAAAAGGAGACCTTTCAGTGTCTGTTGTTATATAACATGTCGAATTTTGAATTTGTAAACCGTGTCCAACTGGAGCCCACCTATTGCCCATGCTTGGTCTAGCCCATCTACTGCCCACATGAGTCATGTGGGCAGTAGATGGGCTTCCCACATGGGTCCCAGCAACAGAGCCCACCCTGAGCCCATGCCCAGCTGAAGCCCTTCTAGCCCAAGTGAGACCCTTATGGGCCCCACCTGGACGTGTTTGCTGGGTCCCCGTGGCAGTATTTGTATTTATTTGTGAATGAAGATAAATCAAATAAATCAATGAAAAAAATCTTAATTTCTCTGTTAGCTTCAAAAATATGTACTGTTCACTAAAATCAAGACACATATAGACAGTAATCCAATAGTGAAGGTGGGTTTTGCTTGAGGGGGTTTGCTTGATGAGAAAAATAAACTTTGCTTCTATATTTTTGGTTTACAGCATGTGATTTGCTTTTATGTTTCATGTTCCACTAATAAAACACACAATAATGTAATAAAGCTCATGTCTCTACAATAAACTATCATGTTGCAACGTAAAACCGTCCTTTTTTTATTCAAGACATCTCTACGCTTCATTATTATTTTTTTCTTCAGGCTTCCATTATGTTACATCGATGCTTTTATTTTGAAATATTTTCCTGCACTTCCGGGCCAGCCGTGAAACCGGCCGAAGGAGAAAATGGAAAATGGAATTGGCGAAATCCAAAAACGGGCGGTTTTTTTTTTCATTAAAATTTTCTGGTTTTTCGTTTCAAAATTGTAGTGACAGGAAAGAAAAACATGGCTTTGTTTATGACAGTGACAGCTGCGTCCTTCAAAGGCATATGCGTGCAGAGTACTTAAAAGGCAACAAGGCAGTGTGTATTTCCGGTTGGTACAGACTGACCGAGCAGGCAGCTCCCCCTACTGTCTGATCAAGGGTACTACCCACAAGTCACAGATCATTTTTTACCGTTGGGGCGGTTGTGTCAAAAGTGAAAATGAAGGCGTAACTTGTAAAGATGAATTTGTGACTCACAGGAGCAGATTCGTGCAGTTGTACTTGTTGATTTGTATTTGTGTTAAGGGAAAAAAATAATAAAAAATATTTTTTTGAAGATTTTAATACACGTGTTTGAATTTGTTTTGCAACTTTTGTTTTAGATCAACTGTAGCAGAACTGAATGACAGACACTTATGATGTGCAACTCACAGAATGTGTCAATGTCAATGTCAATGTCAAATTTATTTATATAGCACTTTAAAACAGGCATAGAACTGCACCAAAGTGCTGTACAAGAGTGACAACAACAGAAATGAATAAAACAAAGTATCAAACACTACTTTAATTAAATGCCAAAGAATAAAAATAAGTTTTAAGAAGCAATTTAAAATGATCCAGGCTGTGGGCAGATCTAATTTGGAAAGGTAGAGTGTTCCATAGAGAAGGAGCAACAGCAGAAAAAGCCCGATCTCCTTTCCTCTTAAGTCTGGTCCGAGGAACTGTTAGTAAAAGCTGATTATTAGATCGTAGGGTTCTGGACATGGGCTGAAATTTTAAAAGTTCCAGAAGATAAGGGGGAGCTAATCCATTTAAAGCTTTATAAGTTAATAAAAGAATCTTAAAATCTATTCGATAAAAAACAGGCAGCCAATGTAAAGAGGCCAGTATGGGCCTTATATGGTCACGCTTCCTGGTTCCTGTAAGAAGCCGAGCCGCTGCGTTCTGGATCATTTGAAGTCGCTGCATCTGTGAATTTTCCAGGCCTCTATATAATGAATTACAGTAGTCCAAACGAGATGTGATGAAGGCATGGATAAGTCCTTCAAAGAACACAATTTGTGTACTTGTACTCAAGAATTTGAAGAGGTGTAACTTTATTTTGTACTTGTGACAGATTTAAAAAAATCTACAATTACAAAACACCAAAATTACAATGCACAAATAGTTTAGCAACAATAGTTCTGGACCATTTGGAGCAAAACTGAGAATGTAAGAGGTTTTTGATGTGCAACTCACAGAACACAATTTGTGTACTTGTACTGAAAATTTGAAGAGGTGTAAAAAAAATTTGTACTTGTAATTTTTTTTTTTTAGAATTTAACTCCCTCTACAACTTCAAATTCACACTTACAATGCACAAATCGTATTGGAACAAAATAACCTTCATACTGTCAGAACAACTTTCACAGCCACACAGCTGAACACATAGACATTATATACGTAGACGCCCCGTCGTCGGTTGAGAGGCGTGCCGACAGAGCGGCCATCTTAGGTCAGACCAAGCTGCAGTCAGACAGAATACAAGTCAGTTCAGGTAAGTGGTGCTTTATGTTTGCAGACACTCTGAATCCGGTGAATTCTCAACCGATTTCCAGGTAAATTAGCTGACTGAAAACGTCACCCCTTTAGGGGCTACATGGAACCAATTGATTGAAATAAATGATTGATAGTCTAAATAATTTCGATTTTGTATTGACAGTTAGCAACTTCCAGAGCTACTTCCCAAGATGCCCGACTTTTACTCCGCTTATGGTTGCGCAAATAAAAGGACACTACGAACCAGATCCTGGGGAATTACCTTCCATAAGTAAGATTTTATGAGGATATATATAAAAACAAAACAAACAAAATGGTCCTAAATTACTGGACAGACATGATTTATGGGGAAAAAATAACAAGAGTATTTTTCTTTTTGCTATGATTTTGTAATCTCTTTGATTCTAAAATGCATTATTTAGTTTTTTGTTGATATTTTTCTTTCCTTCCACATCATTGTAAATGTACATGAAGTAGGAAGCTATCCTGTTGGAGCCGATTAATGATAAAAGGCATTGCGATGAATAGTCTACGAAAATATATATTTATCACAAAATATATATATATATATATATATATATATATATATATATATATATATATATATATATATATATATATATATATATGAGAGATATGTGTGTATAATTTGTGTAACTGCAAAATATACAACTGCGTGTATATATCTCATCCAGTTTGATTTCAATTTAAATTGTTTTGGTTCTGAATAAATATGTGTAATCTAACTGAAAGGTCACCAGCATTGTGAACATATGATAAAAATGAGATCTGAGCTGCCTCCTATTCATTCTTAGCCTGACGTAGTCATAGTCTGATACTGCTCCATAGAGCTGTGATTATGGGGCGTGTTTCGAACGAACCAGGAAAAAAAATTCCTCTGCACTCAATTGGATAGACCTACAACCAATAAGAGCAACGTATCACAGGAAACAAAGACCACTAAGAGTTAAAAAAAGTGTGTGACGTATGTTAAGCGACGCATAGTTGTTGTCAACAGAACGTACAACGTTACCTACTATGTTTACAACATGGGATTCATATCACGACATTGCGAGTTATTTACTAAGTCAGACAGTCAGATGATCTCTTACCATTTGTAAGTTAGATGAACTTCGTCCACGACGATACCCATAACGTTGGTGTTTTATGAAATGTTTATTTCAGGATTGGGAGAGATCAGCAAACACAAATAAGGACTCAAACACTGTTTCTGTTAGAATATAAGGCACACATTTATTATTATTCCCCACAGAATACAGCACATCAAAACAACTAGCTCTTCACACACACAAAGTAGCAAGCATTAAAGCAACAAGCTTTCAAACAAACGTGACTCTCAACAGATTCTCAGGATCAGCCCTTACCATTGACACGAACTGGGAGCCCTCAGTCCTAGGTTAAGATCAGCGTTCACGATGCCGGTGTCCACACACGAACTCACGGCAGACTCACCGGGCTGAGGGCAGTCTCCTCTTTATATACTTGTAAACAAAGAGTCAGATGTGGAGCGAGAGTGGCCATTTCTCCCTCCACAGCTGCCCTGCCTCCCAAAGCATGTTTCCCAAACAAAACCCGTTCCCAGCATCTCAGCAGTGTGCGAAGCAAAATAATATTGCGAATACAGCAAATCAAACAAAATAAGGAATACAGAATCAGTCTTTCCCACAACACATTGTCATAAGTTCCCACCACAACTTAACACAATAACACATGTGGTTCTTAGTTTCATGTGAACTCAGGTGCGAACACCACAACAGAAATAATCAATGTGTGAACTGGCCAGTCCTCTCTCTTATTTAACTGACCAGTCTTCTCATTTATATATCAAAAGTTAAAACAAGTTATCAAACTGAGCAGGTTTTCCCATAATACATTGTTAAAGAGCAAAAATAATTCTTTAATATATCACTCCACCCCTTGGTCTTTGACAATCCTAATTTTGGGAAAACCTAATTTTAGAAAAACTGTCCCCAAGGTCTATTTTAAAGTTATTCTTTCCGTCCCAAAACCACTTTTGATTATACAGGTGCAAACATTACATAAGGTTAACACTATAATAACAATAATGAGCAAAAGCAAGGGAGGTACTACATAGTTTCGAGCAGTAACAGACATTCCATTAAAAATGCCCCACCAATGATGTGCAGATGATTGCACCATTAACTTAGCCGCATGCAGAACCTGTCCTTGGGCCATAAATGTAGACACCTTTAAGCTGGAAATGTTGGACCTGTGTGATTCAGCTAAGCAATTTAGTTCCGTAGACTGATTCAATGCGCATTTGAACCGATCCAGGGAGATAGTGAAATTGGTTAATTGATAGGTCACGTTATTCCAACTCCAGATGTATACCTCAAAACACCCAACGAAAGGCACCTGAGGTAATTGAGGATGACTCTTTATTGTTTCTCTAGCTGGTTCATGAGTCCAATCACATAACACCTCGTCTCCAGTTAAACATGGGTTAAGATGTCCTTGTTGTAGCATACATACCATCCCTTTATCAGCAGTCTCGCATAGATCCAGGTCATAGGTGTAGTTTGTCTGTGGGCCAAACCAATCACCATCCAGTTTCAAAAACCATACCCCTGTACAGTCACTACGGGCAATATATAATAACGACAGACAGTAGTACTATCGGTAACATCATATTGTGTCCAATGTCCTTCACACATAGTAGCATTACAATAGGTCTTCTGTGGTTCTAGTTGTAACCGACTATTACTACTAATGTTCCATAGTTGTCTCCATTCCTGGAAATTTCCGATAATAACCACACGCTTGAATCGTTCTTGTTGCATGTGAGCGTGTATCATTTGTACGTTACATACCGTCCAGTTCAAAGCTACAGAAATGTTCGTTAACACTTCTGCCGTCGTGTTCCACATCTTTATTTGCCAGTTCAGTTCTTTAAGGAAGATCTTTGCAGTTTCCTCCTGTGATGTTACAACAGTAGGCATCCATAATCCAACCTGATGAACAGCTCTTGATGCATGCTGTCCAGTGTTTAATAACATAGTTCTTGTTATGTTATTGTCAAAAGCGTTGGAAACACCTAACACTGTACCTGTTCCACCAAGCAAAGTGTCCCACCATGCACGTTTCGTCCTAGTGCATGTTGGCAGAGGAGGGAAAAAGAAAACAACAACTTTCCAGTGAACTTTAATTGTTATCGTCGATTGTGCCATTTGTTGACAAGTGTGTGCAGCAGGTGCAATTTGAGTGTGTGTCTTCTTACACGCTCGTTCTGTAGATGATTCATATTGGCACAAACCTCTCCTTGAAACCACTTTAACGTTACATCCCTTGAAGACTACTGGTATGCTTCTTACATGCCACCGAGAGCATGTGTAGTCATCCTGGATTCCGTTGCGCGTGCTGTCTCCCCATCACAGTTGATACGGCTGAACCACTTCTTTCAGGATCCGGCCTGGTGCTTCTGCCCAACAGAGGTGTGCCAGCAGGACCATGGCAGCGAGGACACAGAGGATGATGGCCCCAAATCCTGCACCAGCCCTGTGGTGCCTCCCACGGTTTGGGACGTCCGCCATTGCGCTGTCCCTCGGGTCGTCCAATCAGCAGATCCCACGGAAACATGGATCTGAAATCAAAATTAGTACTGCTATAAGACAAAAGAATTTGATTAGTTTTCTCTTACATAACATTTATCCATTTTTTTTTCCTGAGTAAAATACTGACACTGTTGCATCACTGCCTTGTGAAATGATTTCAGCTGGTCTAGGTGGACCATTTTCTTGTCTCACCCAAACTTTGGCTCCTGGTTTATCTGTTGAGCCAAACCCCCCTGTTCCTCTTACAGTGATGTTAGTGGGGACAGCCACCCCTTGAACCTCTGTCATTTCACAGGGTTTCACTAGCAGTTGTGCTAGTTTTTCTTCTTTCTCAATTACCAGCTTGTTTTATGGCTTTCTTAGCCAAATATAATGCTCTTTGCTGTGCTTCTTCCCACATAAAATTTTCTTTTTCAGGCACTTTTAAAAATTGGAATGACCACATCCTTGAGCCATAAAATGATAAATTCTAGCCAATAATGCTGAAATATTTTTAACTCCTGTATTAAGCATTCACATATACATTAATACATTTTCCATTCAGATAAAATCACAAGTTTTATTGTTCATTTATTTTTACTCTCTTATACACACATATAATCCTGAGCGGTTTCTCAGTTTGTCAAATGCAGAGACAGTAAGACTGCCCCTGGAGCAATTGGCCTATTATTCAATTGGGCCACTGCTTGCATCAATTTTAGGCTTCCAATCTGTTAAGTCATGATTATCAGACACATTTTTTAAAGGATTCTTTCAACAGTCCATTCATTCACAATCAGCCCAGCAGCTTGCAGATAATATGGAATGTGATAAATCCATTCCACCTGTCGTTCTTGCGCCCAGTCTTTTACTAGTTTCCCAGTAAAATGTGTGCCATTATCTGTTTGCAAATCAATGCCCCTGTGTCTACTAGGGCCACTACCTTTTGAACATTTGTGTTTTTCCAATAAATTTCCAATTCAACATGTGGTCTTATATCATTAATTGACCAATTTGTGATCCGAATTGGCGGGGCTCGGCCTTCATCCTAGTTAAACTCCATCAGATCCGTCAGATCAGGGTACGTGTTGCTCCTCCTTCTATCTTTGTTCTTTCTTTTCCTTTTTCTCACTCTCCTTACTTTCACCTTTTTGCCCGAGGATTCCTCAGACTCTGACACCTGAGTCTCAACCACCTTAGCAGCTTCTTAGCAGAAGACTCAGATTCTTCAGCAGGTGGAGCCGATGGTGTGGGATGAATCGCCTCTCGCAGCAGCTGAATCAAAGAATTTAATGGGTCCAGCTCAGCACCAAATCCTGCACAGTTAACTTTTAAGCCTCTCCTTTGACACATCTGTCTCAACTCATCAGTAGGTAATGCGTGTATCTCTGAAGCAGGCACCCCAGCATTAATCAGTGCCTTCCACAACATGTTACGTGGTGGACCCTGTTCATTTCTCCCCCGCTCCCTTTGCGGCCTGCGGACCGGAGTTGGTTGAACTCGTGGTCTGCATTCCTCCTGCTTGCCCCATTCTCCCAGATTCCCCAGCTCCATGATTCGAGCCTTAATGGTTTCCATCGGGGCATCTGGAGCTCCCAGCATCACAGTAAGCATAGCTGCCCGATAATGCTGTGGGGCAGTTTTAATCAACTGATCTCTCACCACCTTCGGAACAGCCACTTGCTGATACCCAGCCACCATCCCCACTGGTAACAGATCACGCACACACAGCCTCGTCAGCCTCCGCACACACTCCTTTAATGTTAACCATGGTCCAGAGATTTCGGGCCAATCAGATACATTGGGACATGTTGCTCGTACTGCCTCAGACCACACGTCAAACAATGATCTCGCCTGATCCCCCAAATTTCTCACTTCCTGCCTATAATTAGCATTTACATTCCCATCAGTGCTCAGACCACAAAATGCCATGCCATCTCCGTGATCTATTTCAATCTGTTCTGCACCTTCATCCAGCAGTCGAGCTACCCATAGATCAGTGGGTTCGCCCGGATGCTGCCTTAATTTTTTAGTGATATGAGCAACTTCATCCTGCGAGTAATCTTCTGTTATGGTCCGTGACACCGCCGGCGGCTGCGGCTGTTCCACCCATTCCATAACATTTTGTCCCGCAGCATCAAGTACATCATTACCTTGAGCATCTATCAGCTGCCGGAAGGCTGCGGGTACATGCTGCTGCTCTCTTCTCCTTCGGACGACGGGTTTAACCCCCAATGGAGGGAAAGGACGTGGATCTGGAGGACCTCCAGAATCACTGTCCTTCTCATCGTCCCACATATTACCGTCCCAGCTTTCGGGATCCCACCCAGACCCCAATCCAGCTACAAACGAACGGACTTTTTTCAGAGGAAAACGGCGGGGTTTTTTCCCCTGTTTTTTCCTCGTTAACACAGACACCTGGGCCACAGCTTTTTCTGCAACACTGGTCATCTGTTCCAGCTGATTAGTCAGCATTTGGTTTTCTTTTATTTATTTTGTGCAGAGTTTAAAACTGACTGGAATATTTAATTTCTCACTATTTTAACCTACCTTGTAACTGTTCACTGTAAAGAAAACAAAAACATTGGTGGAAAAAACATCTTTTAAGGCAGGATTTTACTAAAGCTCTGTTGCTTGTAGGTAAATATTTCTTCTTCAAGTCAATGTTTTTACATGCTTGGTTCTAATTAGACTATATTGTCAAAAGTCTAAAAATAGTTTACATCAGAGTATTTCTTTAAAGTAGCATGTTATACAACATTTTTCATAATGGGCCATCAAGCTTTTGAACATGTTTTAAAGAAGTTGGAAGATCAAACTAGAGGTTTCCTTCAGAAATAAATCTTGCTTTTCTTTTAGTACAGGAAGCATCTTGTCATAATTGCCTTCCTGCCTCTGTTAGAGCAAACAGGCTTAAATGGAGCCAACCAGATTTCGTTCAGTTCTTTTTGAAGATGTTTCGACACCTATCCAGGAGTCTTTGTCACTGCTTCTAGCAGACTAAACCCTCATTTTGTGTGTTTTCATGTTCCATGAGTATTATAAGAACCTCAGCTGACATCTGTAACCATTTATCTGGCTTGTTTAGATTAATTGTGTTATGATATAGTTTCTTTCTCAAGAGTCATTTCCCACCCAAGAAGTATTCTATGTATTTAATTGTGTGACCTCTTCTTTAGGGTAAAAGAACCAGTAGGAAAGCAGAGCTGTTCAAATGCCGACAGGGGGCGATGACATTAACAATATGGTGTCACTTAGCTGCAAGTTCACACACACACACACACACACACACACACACACACACACACACACACACACACACACACACACACACACACACACACACACACACACACACACACAAATCTAAAAATCGTAACAGTGTTAAGATTGTCAATATCATGATAAGGATTCCCGTCAGTTCCATAATCACAGAAATACGAATGGAAAACAAATTTTTTTTGAATGCTCAACTGCTTGTTTTTGCTCTGTGATGATTTTTTGGGGTTTTAAGGGAATTGCAACAGAACTTGACGCTTATATAGTCAAACAAACAAAAAGGTTAAAGATTATTTTGTATTTTAAGACTAGGGAAATTTTAGGTTAAATGGATACTTCCAATGTTTTGTAATGATTTTTGTAAAACTCCCATTAATATAGACCTTATCTGTAATACACATATATCATTACACTCCGAGTTTGTGGAAAAATCATGTCATAATAATACCAACAATGGCTTCACCCATATCTATTTCTCTCTATTGTTCTCAATGAGTTGAAATAAAAATAGGAACAAATCTGCTGTTTTTGCTTGAGGTCAACAATAAAACTAAATATATTTAAAAATATCAACCCATGTGCACACGTGTCACCATGTTGGATTGTTTGATCAGATGCTTGGATGTGGAGACACAGAAGCCTTTGTGCAGCTGACTGTCACTAAATCTTTGAATAATTTTTGTTTTCTGCATTGCTGCTAAAATATGCTATACAAATAAATTTGACTTGACCAGTTCAGACAAAACAGGCAGGCAGTCAGATAGGGCAGGAAAAACAGGTTCAGGGTTCACGCTGGCTCAGAAATCCAGAGGCAACTGGGGAAGATCAACAGATCAGAAGAGCGTGAATGCTGGACAAACCACACCATCCATCCATTTTCCAAACCGCTTAATCCCTCATGGGGTCGCTGGTGCCTATCTCCAGCGTTCACCGGGCGAGAGGCAGGGTACACCCTGGACAGGTCGCCAGTCTGTCGCAGGGCAACACAGAGAGACAAACAGGACAAACAACCATTCACACCTAAGGACAATTTGGAGAAGCCAATTAACCTAACAGTCATGTTTTTGGACTGTGGGAGGAAGCCGGAGTACCCGGAGAGATGTACCCGGAGAGATGCAAACTCCATGCAGAAAGACCCAGGGGTGTACTCGAACCCAGGACCTTCTTGCTGCAAGGCAACAGCGCTACCCACTGCGCCACTGTGCAGCCCCAAACCACACCAAAGGCTCGTTAATGGTCTGGCAGAGAACGTAGGAGTGAAGCAGGTATAAATAGGGGAGTGAGCAGGTGAACGGAGTAGAAACTAAGTACAGAAAACAGGTGGAACTAATCAAAGGAAGGGATGTGACTGATAGATAATGGCTCTGACTGGCTGGTTACTTCTGACTGGGGAGTGACACAAACTGACTGGGTGAAGACAGATAAGTGGGCTGGCAGGTAAACAAAACTGAACTAAAAGCTTGCAGAACCCTGACTGATAATATAAACAAAGTACAAAATCAAACCACACAAAAACCCAAACTATTCCATAAACCAAAACTAAGACAGAACCTAAACCTAAGACGGAATCGGTAAAATAAAAAGAAGTAAAAAACTAAACCAACAACAAAACCCAATTGTTGACATGCTTTGAAGTTTGTTGTGAGGAATTTGATTTTAATCATGTTGAAAATATTCCCATCTTCAGTGTAACATCCTGGATTAAAAGGACTTTTAATCTTTTCCAGAACTGATGAGAAGTGAATTTTTGCCAAGAATTTTCAGATAGTTGTGTTGTTCTGAAATATTTCAACAATGTTGAATTTAATTCAAATGGAAATGCAATTCTTACAGGAAGTTCCTGATAAACTGGAGGTATCTTTAATAGTACAATTGCAGAGGCGTGTCTCAAAGCCCCGAGGACCTGAACTACTGGTGATGCTGTTGTGATAGCTGAGCTAATGCAGCATCCTGTCCCGTTGCTGTGTTTCCCTCTGACGCCCTAATGTGTGTGCTGAGGATCACTGAAGGAGGAGAAGGGGGGGGGGGGGGGTAATCACACACATTAGGAGGAGGATTACACTCAGCATGCTGACATCAGCATGCTGAGTGTAATCCTCCTCCTAATGTGTGTGCTGAGGATCACTGAAGGAGGAGAAGGGGGGGGGGGGGTAATCACACACATTAGGAGGAGGATTACACTCAGCATGCTGACATCAGCATGTTAGCTAATCAATAGGAGGGGGATACACAGGCTGTCCTCAAATCCTTTCTGGGCTCAGAATGAATAAAATAGACGTCTGCATACGGAGAAATTAGGTTTCCAGGTCAAACTACAAACATCTGAACGCATAAATCTGCTGTGATTTAGTTTATTTATTTCAATAAAAGTTCAGTGTTGAGCTCAAAAGTAACATATAACTTCATTATTATGACTTTTGACTACCGTAAATAAAGTTTTTGTGGAAACAAACATTTCAACGAAAAACTAGATTTGAGGGTTTTAAGGCCGTCTGGTAAGATCCTCATTTTCTGTTGCTGCTTTTTGATTCTTGTTTACATTTGTTCACCAACCTGTTTTCCCCCCAACACCTCCAGCCTTTTCCATTTGTTCCCAGGCAGATTGTTTTTGTTGTAGAACTAATCTGTATATCATCTTTTACTCAGAAAGTTATCAGTTTGAGCCACATTGGCGTGTTTGTGGACAATAAATTGGAAGCAGTAAAAGAGTTACTTTGACTAACAGCTTCGTCTTCACTCCGCCCATCATGTCAACCTGGGCTTTAACGTTTGCTTGTTTTCTCTTTTCTTCCTGTTAGGCTTTCTCTTGCAGTATTTGTCACTGTTTCTCTTTACCATGAATCTCTTTCATTTCTCCAAACTCTTTTAATTTCAGTTTCCTTTCCTCTTTTCTCTGTCATGGTGCAGCTTTGTCTGCTGCACCAATAAAATAAATAAATAAAACATTTTCATACAGAAATGTGGGCTTCATGAATAGTATGTGTAATACCCAATTAAAGATTGTTTTTTTCAAAAGGTTGTTTAAACCAACAGACAAACAAATTAGAATGTATATTCAAATTTATTGAAATGATTGTAGATTCATGTGGGCATTATTTTTTTACACTTACCATCCATTCATCAGGGGTGGGGGTTGCTGTTGTACCCTGTAGGTTTCCCCTGTCAGAGGCTCAAAAAATGCAGAATCTACAATCATTTTAATAAATTTGAATATACATTCCAATTTGTTTGAACAAGACTTATTGTTCACTCTGGTGATGATATAATGCAAGTAAATTCGGTTTATAATGGCAGTTCCTGAAGGTTTTCCTCTTCCTGACCAAGCATGTGGCGACAGTGGAAATGAACAACTTCATTAAAGGTAGAATAGTTAGCATGGAGTGAAAACATATTTTATTTTAAAGAATAGGATGTGGAAGAGCTGCACTTGGACCATCAATATGTTTTAATCTGGGAGCGTCCTGAAGGTTTTCCCATGTGATTCTGAGTCACAGCCGGTAAATGTGGAAAAAACAGTTTCCTCCGTGTTTTAGACAAGCCACTGCTCCATTCCAGCTGATTTAACCTTTCAGCACATTATCCAGTCCTGTAGAGGCCAGAACCAGAACCAGAAGCCACAGGGAGCTTCATCTCTCTGTTCAGGCTGAATGTTGGATTAAAAGAGACGAATCATGAGCAGCAAAAATAAATTAACCTGAATCCTTCTATCTCCACTCATCGTCATTACAGTCCTTTATTAAAACTCCTTTTCTATTCAGGATAAAATTCTTTATTAATAATTGGAAGCATACATTTGTATTTACTGTAGACTTCCTTTGAGCCACACAGGCTCAGATATTTACATACCCCCCCACAAACACTTGGTTAAAGACTTTTAGCAGAACGGAGCGCTGGCTGGTTTCCTGGAACGTTCTGGTCTTTAGAGTTTGGTCCAAACATGAGCAGCTGACTTGTTGAACGGTGCCGTTCCATAAACATAATGTTTGGTCCGTTAGAAACCAGCCTGGACGTGTTTGGGATCGTAGTTCTGCCGATCCAGGTCAAAACCTCCAGACCAGGCCTCTGCAACCACGCAATCCAAGCAGCCATTTTCACCCTCAGTCCAGCTAATAACATTAGTTTAGAGCAAATGTTGCACAACCTTTTTAGAAAAGGGCAAATTATAACGTTCACAAATATCTACTGTGGGGAATTTTTAAAGAACTGCCATTTTTGGGGTTTAAAATAACAAACTATGAAACTTTAGCAAAAAGATGAGTAGTTGTTTCTATGAGATGTGCAGTTTAATGCAATTTCCTTAAGTTCTTCTAAAACTTCCAGTTATTATATACAGAGTTAACATTTGTTGATTTGTTTTTATCCAAAGTTAAGAGCCATGAGGTCCAGGCAAAGGTTGCAGCTCCAGATGTTTAATTCAATGAGAACCATCAGAACTCCTCTGCTGTTAATGTCTCACTGTTGGTACCAGAGCCACAGCGAGGCTGAGCAACCCAGCGAGGTTCTTCATTCTCAGGGAACCGTTTGGTTCGCATGGTGGAAACCTGGGCCCAGCTGGATCTGTCTGCAGGACAATGGTTCCAAACCGGGTTAATCTGGATGACACTGAGCTTCTGAGACGGCCTAACCAAAGCTGTGACCTTAAAGATTCATGGCCTCTCCTTTAAAACCACATTTGTACCACGAAACCAATCAGTTTACATGAAGTCTACAGATCATTCTGCCATGAAGGCTGGATGAACCTTAGAATCAAGGCAACCACCCGTGTTAAAGGTCCAACTTCACAATAAGTCAAATGTTTTTCTGCATTCATTGGCTGGAGAAGTCAGAGTTTTCGCACCGCGGCTAAACATCTGAGTTGTTTTTTTAAATCTGGCAGCATTTAATTGTTGTAAGAACTGCCAGTTTATACAAGATACATGAAAGTATTTCCCTTTCCAGTCCCACGGAGGGAAATGTCTCTGCATTAGGGGGCAGCGTGCTGCCACTGAGAGGAACCCAGGAGAAATCTGTGGTCAGGGGTCTTGCTCAAGGACCCAGAGTGACGGAGTTGTGAACCGGCAACTTTTGCGGCCTCTCAAAGATGTGAACGCCATGCTCCCTAACGACCAGCCCACTGCTGCAAGGAGACAATAAAAATGTTTCTGCACATTTTAGGCCTTTGATAAAGGAACCTGATACAGCTGTAAGGAACACGGCTCCCTGTTCCTCAGGCTTGATGAGAAGCAGTCAGAGGTGTTTATATGTGCGGCAGCCATGTTGGTCACTAACCACAAAGACTTCAGATCATTTTAAAGGTGCAGAACCTGGTGGGGGTGTGTGTATAATTTTGACCCTCACTGGATCAGAGACATCGTGCTCCTGGTTCTTTGATACGGACCGGGTGTGTGCCGTGTAATTATTGCAGTTTAAATCAGTAAAATCCTCCTCTCAGCTCATCTGGATGAGACGATTAATAAACTAATCTGTTGTTTTCTAAATGAACCCATTTATCCTGAAAGCTTTTTAAAGCAGAAGTTTCCTATTTCAAATTAACGGAATAAAAGAACAATTTGCCGGGCCTTCCTGCTGACCTCGGTGGTGATGATGATGGTCCTCCTGACGGGAATAGCTGTTTATTTATTCCGCCCCGACACAGCCAAAGATTTCCCTTTTAATCAAATGTTGCTGACAGATGTCATGCAAACGAGCCGGCTGTGGAGGTTCTGCTGCGCGGTTCAGACAGAGGACCACGGAGAACATGCAGCCGGTTCCTCTGCTCGGTCACACTCACCTGTTCAGGTCCGTTTCTCTCTGAGGTTCTGTGGCCTGAATTTCCCTGCGTGTTAAAAACATGAATGCATCTCTTCACAGAAACTTTCCAGTTTGGTTCTATAAACAGGAGGCCGGTTCTGAAGCTGCAGAGACGACGCTTCTGATTCGGGTTCTCCTGGCCCGTCTTGGTTTGGTTCTCTGATGGAGGTTCTTTTACCTGGACGGGTTGGGAGGGTTTGGACCTGTAGAATGAACTCAGGGTCAGCACTCTGGGTGCTGCAGGGGCCTTCAGAGCTGCGGTTGCGGACCGGCCTGGTCCCGTTGATGTTCTGAATGTTTTATCTGACCTTAAAATAGTCCCAGATGGAAACCCACACGTGCACAAGGAGAACAAACTCCCCAGATAACAAAATGTATTTGGCCCGGATTCAGCCCAGATTCATCATGACATCTGGACCAAATCCGCGCAACGGATCTGGGATCTGGGCCGATGTCTTTTAGCACAACGGAGGCGACGTCTGGAGGGCCGACCGTTTTAAATGTTTATAGGAATGACAGGACACATGGGAGGGGTGGAGGTGTTCTTCTTTATGTTAAATGCGCTCTAAAATGTAGACGGATAAACTGGCCAGAAGAAATCGTAAATTGCTTGTATCGTAAACCATCTGCTAAATTGGACTTTTATAACAACTTAAAACTTCTTCTTAATCATTGTGATTTAAATAAAGAAATTATAATTATTGGAGATTTTAATGTAAACTGGAATGATAAGAAAGCTAGAAAGAACCTAAAACAAGTCACTGAACATCTTAATTTTAAACAGTTAATAGAACAACCTACTCGAATAACTTCACACTCCAAAACTTTGATAGACTTGCTTTTTGTAAATAAACCTGGAAGAATTATCAAAACTTTTAATTATGTGACTGGGTTGTCTGACCATAATGCCATCTTCTTCTCAAGAAAACTTGCAAAAAAACGTTTTAATGATTCATATAGGCCAAATGCAAAAGTCTCACCCAAAACAATAATTCCCAAAAGATTACTACTAAACCTAGTGGAAGCTTTGCAAAGTTGTGATTGGAACGAAATCACTCAAAGTAAAGATGTTGAAAATAGCAGCTGCCTATTTCACAAGAAAATTAACGAAGTACTGTTAAATTTTACCAAAAGGGGTAGCCACAACAAAAGAAAGAGATATCTATTACCATGGATGAATGAAGAATGTAAGAAATGGATGAGAGACAGAGATGAGCAACTAAAAAAATATATGAAATCCCGTCTCATCACAGACAGGCATAAATTTACCTCATTAAGAAATAAGGTTACTCAAATTATGCGAAAGGTTAAAGCAACTTTTTTCATGAACATCATTTCTGAAGCAAATGGAAATTCCAAAAAGATCTGGTAAAGTTTAAATAAATTAACAGGGAAGGATAAAAAAGCTAAACAAGAAATTGAGCTAAAAATTAACAATATTGCTGTGACTGATCCAGATCTACTGACAAATGAATTTAATAATTATTTTCTAAATTCTGTGAGAGAAATAAGTGAATTATTTCCATCTCCTGATCTCAAACCAAGGTCCATTGATCTCACACAGCCTGTTTTTAATTTACATGAAATAACAGGGCCGGAAGTGTCCAAAATTATTCGTTCACTAAAAAATTCAAAAGCTAAAGACATTCATGGACTAGACACTCATCTCCTAAAATTATGCAAAGAGTCCCTTATTGCTCCAATAACACACATGGTTAATTTATCACTTAAACAGAGAATTGTCCCATCATCCTGGAAACTGGCCACAGTCACCCCAATCTTTAAATCTGGTGACAGTTCAAATATATCCAATTACCGACCAATCTGTATACTTCCAGTTGTTTCCAAGGTTGTTGAGAGATGGGTAGCAAATATTATAAATGAACATTTAAATAAAAGTCCCTTTAACCTACATGAAATGCAATTTCAGCTTTTTCATAGAAAAGGTGAAAAGTAAATTGGATATATACCCCTGTGTTGGTGCAGTGTTCCTTGACCTTAAAAAGGCTTTCGAGACTGTCAACCATGAAATTCTTCTAACAAAATTGTCAGACTTCAATTTCTCGTCAGAGGAAAATTTTATAAATTTTAAGTATGTATGCTTCATTTATAAAGCGCTACATGGACTAGCTCCACCTCCTGTGTCTACTCTGTTCAAACCTAAGACTTCAAGTGGCCTGAGAACCAGGGCCTCCTCCAGAGGAGACTGTGAGGTCCCTCACAGAAGAACAACTTTTGGTCAGAACACTCTCTCTGTGAGAGCCACTAACATATGGAACAGTCTTTCTCTGCACATACGGGAGAACCCTACACTGATCAGCTTTAGAACTCAACTCAAACTATGGATGAAAACAAACCAGTCATGTGACCACTAAACTTTTAACATTTTTCTTGTGATGCTTATATTGTATATTATATGTTCTTTCTTATGTATTTGCCTGCCTAGGGACTACGGATGAAAATCCGGCATATTTACATTTTTTTTTATACTGATGTTCATTAATGTGCTTTGTCCCTATTCAAATAAATAAATAAAAATAAATAAATCTACCGCTGCGATTCAATCAGATATCAAACTGTTATTGGGTTTATTTATCACTGAGATTAACGGTTGAGATTAAAGTGACGCTACGTAACGGGATAGTTTTATTTAACTTTAATGTCTTTAATGGAGTTTGTTTGGAAATTAATAGTTCGCTCATTTCTATTATTGATGCTAGAAATATTGCCTAATTAAAGAGACCAAGCCTGACTTCAAACATGTTAATATGCTCCTCTTTTCACACCGTAGTTTAAAATCCCTGTCAACATTAAGCAATGTTAAAAACCTTAAGGTGGAAATATTGTTTTAAAAACAAAAAAAAATCTACTGAATTTAAAATTAATATCTTATGGAGGATCATTTCTAAAGCTAATAAATAAAGGAGAGTGACAATAAGAGGCAATAAAGAGCCTCTTATTGTCACTCACCTGTTCTTGTCTACAGGTGTGTAGACAAGAACAGGTGAGTCAAAATATTTTACAACCAACTTACGTGATGATGATCATACAACAAAATGATCGTGATATTAAAATAATCGTTAGTTGGCGGCACATGAAAACAGCTTTTTCAGCCTATTTAAGCCCGTGTTGGAGCAGCACAATATATGGATGGATGTACCTGGTGTGGGTTCCACTCAATGTCAAAGATGACGACTGTGTCTGCGGCCTGCAGGTTGAGACTAGACCCCCCCACACACACACACACGGAGCAGGCTTAGTGGAGAAGGGTATAACTGCAGAGCGTGAGAACGCCCACACAGCTCCGCAGTTACGCCTGTGGGAGGTCCGACAGTGTGGGCGCAAACGCTGATTGGTTCGTTGATTTGCCCACTTCAATACATATATTTTTTTCCTCCATCTCCTTCATTCAGCGGGACGGACGAAAAATGAAGGAAAATAAAAATAAAAAAATCCACAAACGTGACTATTTTCACAACACTAAAATGGAGGACATTATGCAGCATATCAATAAATCACTACGATGTACATAGGGCTCTGGTATACTTTCATTTCAAGTACAACTTTGATTGGTTTAAATGCGATATTTGTGCAGTTGAATAGGACAAAATTAATGAAAAGTCAATAAGTGTTGCTTCACAGTATTTGTGTTTATTCATCACATTGTTGCCCTATCGCAGGGTATTAATTTTACCTAGGGACCACATGTGATTTGTAATAATTACAGCATTGTATGCAGACAGATATTAACCGGCTCGCGCTGTCAGGAGAAAGCAACAGCGCGAGGACTATTGTGTAGTACGATAGACAGGATTATCCTGTCCTGTCAGGATAAGGGCTTCTACTGGAGAAACAGCCCAAATATGCGACTGCACGTTCAAAAATAAAGCTAAAAAAAACGCAACTCACGAAATTTACCAGCGACTGTAGAAAAAAAGAAAGCATACAGAGGCGGAGTTGACAGCTCTGCTTCTATCACAAAGCTGCAGCGCAGCGTATTAATTACATGTAATCCCAGGTAAAAACCAGATCCGTGCGAGTAGGCGATTGGGCATTTTGCTGCATGGAGCCACGCAAAGTTTGAAAAAAAATCCGCTTCCAAGCATAAAGCCTGAAAAAGAAGGACAAATATGCGTGTGGGGCAAAATCCGGACTATCACCTGCCTTACGACGGACGTGTGTTCACCCTACTGTAATCCGTTATTATTGTATTCTTTCCTTCGTTATTGCAGATTTTCAGTTTTGTGTAACTCTGCAACATTTTTCAACGTATGGTTTGTTTAATAAAAAACAAAGAATAATGGAAATAAAATAAAATAGAGGGTGACGTCACGTCCGGGTATTTGCGTCACATCCGGGGATTCACATCCTATGATGACGCGCAGAAGGACCGCCCAGTCGGTACGCCCACACAGTCGGAACGCCCACACAGCTCTGCAGTTACTCTTTATTGGCTTAGTGTGGCTCTGTTGCTATGACACTCACTTGGTGACATCACTAAGGGCATGTGACATCACAATAGTCCCTGAATTCCGAGCTACTGTTTCACTAACTCAGTGTTCAGTTTAGTCTACAGGACCGGAGTGGAAGTACTACACGCCGAAGCTGGGAGTTGACAGCGATTTACAAACAGGTAGATATACAAACCAAGGAACAGTTTTTCTTTTACCACACACAGCCTAACTAAAATGTCTCAAGACCGTCAGTTTCTTATTTCTGAGGAAGTTTGCAATGAGGTTAAGAGTCATAACATAGAGGAAGAAGCCCTGGAACCTCTCAATGTAACTATGAAGCGAGAAGATACGGAAAAACAACAAGTTGTGGAAAGCCTTCCACGAGGAATGAAGCGTCGCAGAAAAAGGACAAAAAGATTCCTCAGAGTACAAAATGAGACGCTTTGTAATGAGAATGATGCTCTCAAAACACAGGTTACTTCATTTTGTACAGGACATGAGGACCTAACCTTTAAAAACCAGGACCTGATGGTTGCAGTGCAAGACTTGGAGTCAGTGAAAACCTCATTGATACAAGAAACTCAGGAGTTCTGGGAAAAACTGGAGCAAAATCAGGAACTTCAACAAGCCCAGTATCTCTACAACGCTGAGGAAAAAGTGAGTAGTTTGAAGCATGAGAATGACATACAGAGTGAGACAAATACCTTTGTTAAATCAATGATCAAAGCCTTAATGACGGAAGTCAAACAGTTTAACTCCAAGTGGTCTCAGAAGGAGACGGAAATGACAATTCAAGAGGAAACTCTGAACCAAGACACCCAGGAGCTTCAAAGGTTTCTGACTAGTCTGAAATACTTAGAGAGTCAGAATCATGAGTTTAGGGCTCAAACAGAGATTCTGAAACAAGAGAACGAGGACTTGTGTGAAAAAGTGACCGAAATCAACACACAATTTGCCCACACCAAACAAGCATTGGAACACAAAGATGAGAAACTCCAACAAAAAGCCAGTGATCTGCAAAATGCTTGGGAAAAAGTGAGGCGTTATCAAGATGAGACTAAAATGCAGACTGGGTTAATTGAGTTCCTTGAATCAAAGAACATTCCCTTGACGACTGAAGTCAAACAGCTTAACTTAAAACTGTCTCAGAACAAAGAAGAAAAGGCAATTCTAGTAGAAACTATAAACCAAAGCAAGCAACACAAAGATGAGAAACTCCAACAAAATGCCAATGATCTGCCAAATGCTTGGGAAAAAGTGAGGAGTTTTGAACAACCGACTCAAATAAGGACTGAGTTAAGTAACTTCCTTAGATCAAAGAACATTGCCTTGACGACTAAAGTTGAACAGCTTGGCTTAAACCTGTCTCAGAACGAGGAAGAAATGGCAATTCTAGAGGAAACTCTGAAGCAAGAGACCCAAAAGGTTCGAAGGGTTACGACTTGTCTCAAAAAATCAGAGAGAAAGACTAATGATTTTAGGGCTCAAACAGAATTGCTGAAACAAGAGAACAAGGACTTGCGTGGAAAAGTGACCGAAATCGACCAACAATTGGCTGACAGCAAACAAGCTTTGGAACAAAAGGCTGAGAAGGTCCAACAACTAACCAATCAACTCCATAATGCTAGGGAAAATGAGAGGCGTTATGAACATGAGGCTCAAATAAGGACTGAGTTAAGTAACTCCCTTAGATCACAGAACATTGCCTTGACGACTGAAGTCGAACAGCTTAACACCAAGCTGTCTCATAACGACGTGATGAAGGCAATTCTAGAGCAATCTCTGAATCAAGAGGCCCATAAGATTCAAAAGCTTATGACTCGTCTCAAAGACTCAGAGAGGCAGATTGATGAGTTTAGGGCTCAAGCAGAGATGCTGAAACAAGAGAAAGAGGACTTGCATAAAGAGGTTACTGAGATTAGGAAAAAGGATTTAAGTAAAAACGACAAGCAACATAATCAGCGAGATCAGGAGGTCCAAACAGTACAAGGGGCACTTAGCAAGTTTCCCGACCCACAGGATCAGCAGCAAAAAAGCCAGAACTTTACAGTATTCCCTGATGATTTGCAAGAGTCCTTATGTAGTGTGCATCTGAACCAGAGCAAGCAGGAGCCCCATCCTCCAACACCTATACTTCAAGGAGTCAAGCAAACGTTTCTGACGATGTACGAACAAGGAACAATCAGATACTGGGCTCCAACGTGGATTTTCTAAGTCCTCCAAACACAGATACGAAATCATTAATCCGTAGCCCAATGGGTTTCCCTTTAGTTCAGCTGCAAGACTTCCATCCAAACATTGGATACTGATAGAAATATTTTCGTTTTTTTTTTCCTTTTCAAAATCCATTAAAAGAATCAAAAAGATGTGAGTGAAGATGACTTTGTTACATGTGTACAAGTCGCATCATTTAAAATGTCATAGAACTTTGAATAGGATCACTATCTATATGAAATTTTGGACTGTAAGCATAACTCAGGAAAGAATGTGATAAATTCATTCATACGTCTTTGTTGTATCACTTTGCTTTGATTGAATTTGGTGATGCGCACATGTAGCTGCTAAATTTAGCTTTTGCTTTGAAGACTTGCAAGACATTTAGCTATTACTGCGCATATTTTGACTCACTGCTTAATTGTGTGTTACAACTTTACGTTTCTATTAATTTGCAAAGTTTAAATTTGGAGTAAATCCATCTCAACCACTAAAACCAGTGTTTTAAGTCAAGGTTTTCTTACATGGGTGCACAGGGTGCAGGATCCCAGGTTCAAATCCTGGCCTGGGGGCTTTCTTTATGGAGTTTGCATGTTCTCCGTGTGAATGCGTGGGTTCTCTCCGGGTACTCCGGCTTCCTCCCTTAGTCCAAAAGAGTTAAGCCAATTGGTCTCTCCAAATTGCTGCAAGGTGAGAGTGAGTGTGTGCATGGTTGTTTGTCCAGTGTGTGTCTGTGTTGCCCTGTGATGGACTGGCACCGATAAGCGGGTATGAATATTGAATGTCTTTAGAGGACACGTTTGTAACAAAGACAGCAGCTGCAGTTAAAAAAAAAAGTCAGTAGCTCAGTCTTTTTGGTTGACTCAACACCAATACACCAAAAATCTTTACAAACAAAACAAACGTGCACTGCCACTTGCATATTGCATTCTGGATTTTATTCTGGAGTGTCGACAGTGTAAAAAAAGAAATAAATAAAAAACAATAACACATTACTGTCAAAAATATAAACTATAGCACTATAGTTTACCTTGATTCCACAATAATTAATGCGTTGTGTTGAAAACCCTTTGGCAATCAGTGTTTTTTATAGCCGTCTAACTTTTTGTCGGAGTATTGTTCTTTCACAAAACCATTTTGTTTATTAAATCAAACTTTTTAATTGCACTTTTTTATTTGGGGTGGGCGGGGCGTAATGTTGGTTGATGTGTTTATGGGCAAAAAGAAATGGTAGTATTTCTAAGCTTTGATTGGAAAAAAAGTTTCCCGTATATGAATGCTCAATGGGGTCAGAGCCAGTTTAGGGGAAAATGGCTGATTCTGAACTCTTGTTGATTAATTAACTGGTGTATCTCTAAACAGCAATAATAATTTGCAAAAACAAAGAGCTCTGTGCATCACGTTTCATCAGTAAAGTATTAGCAAACTAACAGAAAAGCTCAGGGGTGTGATCTTACCATCAAGGCGTAAATACTGGAAGTTACGATAACCGAAGTAGTCCTCCATGATTGTCATCAGCGAGGTCATCTGACAGAAGAGCAGGACCCAGTGGCCAGTGGCCTGGAGCTTGGGTAGGATTCGATCAAGGAGCTCAAACTTCCCGGAAGCTCTGTACAGGTCATGCCTGATTGGAGAGGATAACATTAAAGATTGGGTTTGTTGAGGAGATTTTGTGTTACCCCGCACGAGAAAGTGAAAGTAAAAATGAAAGACTGGAAACTGAATAAGTTCGAAAAATAAAAAGCGTTTTATTCCTACTCTAAACAAGGCAATGCATTCCGCACAGTTATACGTGCACGGTCCTGATGGAGCTCAGTTCTAACACCAAGCCCCCAAAAGGATGCTTTAACAATGGCGCACCTGGTATATAAGGGTTCTCCTCAAGGGAGCCCAAACAGACCCTATTGGTCTGATCATAAGCTAAGGCAGCATCTTGGGCATAGTAACAGTTCATTTATTGGTTGACAGCATGGTGTGATGACCCTTGGCTCCTCCTTGGATGCAGCTCCGTTGAGCAACTTGTTTTTCCCAGATTTCAGGATGTGTCCTTGAACCATTTTTCGAGTTATCTTCTTAGGCTCTGATATCGCTGCACCCTTCTGCACACACCAGCTGCAACTATATTCTCCCACTGGGCCTCGATAAACAAGCAAACAGAAAACATTAAGTGCACATGGTTTAAATACTTCATTAAACAGTCTTTTTCCCTTCAGGTTCTTTATAACAAAAAAAATAACTTGTTGCTAGGAGCATAGTGCTGGAGCAGGCGCCTAATATGGGGAGCCTGCTCCACATAGTGTTGGGACATGTACCAAAGATACCAAAAACTGTTATCCTGCTTTAGGGACGGATCACCCGTACAACAGAAGGACAGCGCGAGACCAAAGCAAGAGATCGAGACAGCACGAGCGCTATGGAGCTCAGACAGAGGCAGCGGGAGATCAGAGCACCAGACCGGGATGCAGAAGCGGCGGCGGGCTGGTCCAGTTCTGGAGCTACAAAAGGAGGACGATCGATGAGTGATTACACAGTCCTTTTAAGGGCTAGATTAAAACGGCTTTTTTCAAAGCCACCCACAAACCTCTAAAGAGCATTCCTTACTTCATCCCATGTCAACAATTTTCATTGAAAAAAGCTTTGTCTTTAACCGTGCCTGCAAGATGAATTCTTGGGGTATTTGTGGGTTCAAAAACATGTGCCTTTTCGGTTTCAACAGGAACAGTTCGGGCCAATCACGTTGTAGTATTGAGGATTAAGGCGGGATGTACCGGTGCTACGAAATCAAGAGCGGTTGAGCCCACAGCCGAAACAAAGGCCGTTTCTCAATATGCGTTCTTGAGCGTTCTCGTGTGCTCGTGACACGTGATCAGCCTCAGCCCGAGCACTGTTCCGATTGCTGAGAACGCCAGAGCGAGAACGCGCAGAATTCCCCAGATGTTGTTCTCACCCCGCCCTCTTTATCGAGCATGCATCAGAGCAGACTTGTGTGTTCTTCAGACTGACCGCTTGCCCACAATGCACCGCGGCAAGATAATTTTTAGGCTTTTTAGAAATTAAAAATGTTGTTTTAAAAAAAATTTCAATAAGATTTATTGTGGTGTAGTATATAAATAGTTTTGAATGTTAAACAAATGCTAAACAACTGTGCGTCTCATGACGTCACAAGTACGCTTCTGTTCCAATACACCATACGTGCTGCGTGCTCGCGTTCTTGTCAAGTCCGATCTTCCTGTGTTCTCGCCAAGACCGGACTTGACGAGAACGCGAGTCCGTACTCGCGTTCTCGTGAATTGAGAAACGGCCAAAATAAACATGGCAGCGCAGGAGGACGCACCACTGATCTCTATTATACACTGGTTGCTGATTTGCCCGAAAAACTGAAGTCACTGGCCGCCATCTTGCTACTCCCTACTCTCACAGAATCCCATAGGATTTGGTTGCAACCACAAGCAGTTTTCTGGCTGTGTGAAAACGTTTTACAGGTAATTTTATATGTATTTTATATATATGTATACATATATGTAAATATATATATTTGTATATTGTTATTTAAATATTTATAAATTTATAACTTCTGTGTTCTTTTATGTGTAACTCACCCATTGATGATGCCATTCGGGTAGCCCAGGTGCTCAGCAAAAGACTCCTGTATCAAAGAAAACGTTAGATATTCATTAAGGAAATGTGTGAAGTCTTGAAACTAAATATACCTGTAGTGCAACAAGCTTTCAAAATATGTCCATGAGTATTTTTCTGATCACCTTGATCTAGTCAATGAACAAAGGGAACAAAGTGTTCAAAGCTTTATATGATGGAGGATAATGATGTATTGATGAGAAAAAAGCTGGCTGCTTGAACTTTCAGCCCTTTAGAGCAAAACTACAAAGAAACAACAACTTCTACGACTACAGAAACTATTCTAACCCAGTAAGCAGACCCTCTTTGAAGCAAAACCTAATGAGTTAAATTGGTCAAACATGAGATAATTTATTTCAGTGAGCAGGCAACTCCACCTCTATGTGTTGGAACATGTACGGATGGTTGCAGATCTTCATCAGCTGCATGATGGTGTTCATCAGGGTTTTAGCACCTCCTTTGCCCTGGAGAAAATGAGAATATTGTTATTCAACTTTGTTGTGGATTTAGCTACACTAATAAAACAAGTAGAAACAGAATAAAGCTACAACAAAGTAGTTGATTTGAGTAAAACTAGTTTGGATTAATTTTAAAAAGCCCATTGCATGTTTATATTTACTTTCTACGAAAACTATTCTATGCAGACTGCTCCCTATTCAGATGTGAACATGCAGAAACGAAGCTGGCATTTCGTCACTTCATCCCCGACCTGTGATTTTACCTAAAACACTGTATGCAGACGAGACTGTACAATTAATTTTATCAGGGTGTCAGCAGTCTCGATACAAAACAAACTCAATACCATTATCAAGTATTGAGTATTTTTCCAATTACCATTTTCATAACCACAGGGTTATTTTTTGGTTTGTCACAAGAGATAGGATTAATAATAACAAGTTTCAACTTTATTAATTAGGGCAAACCCTTCCTTGTTTGGAGTGGACAGCGTATCACCGATAGTATAAGTGATAATATCCTTTATGGAAGAATGTCGCTTTGATTTAGTCATAAAATAATTTTCTTGTATTATAATCGCTTCTCTTTTGTTTTGCTACTGTTTGTTTGCCTCTCAGAGAATAGACTTTAAAATCCTTCTGTTAGTCTATAAATCCCTGAATGGCTTAGCACCTAAATACATCACAGACTTGTTATCAGTGTATCAATCCTCCAGACCACTCAGGTCTTCTTGCTCCAGAACCAGAACCAGAACCAGACATGGAGAAGCAGCATTTAGTTCCTATGCTCCACTGATCTGGAACAAACTCCCAGAAAACTATAAAAGTGCTGAAAGCCTGAGTTCCTTTGAATCAAGATTAAAAACAAATTTGTTTAGGATCACCTTCGACTGTTCTAGTTAAACTGTTTTACTGAAACATCATTAGTTCACTTTGTAGTCCAACTGTTTTTAATGTTTGCTTTTAGTTTCTATTCTCCCATGTTCTATTTTGTTTCTACATTTTATTCCTTCTTGCTTTTATTCAGTTTTATTTTCCTATATTTTAATCATGTAAAGCATTTTGTATTGTCTCTGTACCAAAATGTCCTATACAAATAAATTTGCCTTGCCTTGTTGATTTACCGTTCATACAAATAGATTTTACTACTGAGGAGCTAATAAAGACTCGTTCAATCCTAAAACAAATTGTTTAAAAAGACGACGTGGATCTGGTGCATACAGAACAAATATGTACTAACTTGCCTTATATTTTCTCCATTGATCGACTACAGATATAGTCTCTTACCTTTTCTGCTGCACTTGTAAACGTCATTCTCGCTCCACCAGGTGGAGTTTTACCTTGGTCATTTATTTGTTCTTTTTGGGAGGCGTGAACCTGTCTTCCGATCACTGATTATTATGGTGATGTGTTATACAGGAATGTGTTATACAGCAATCCCAGACCACGCCGTTAGCCTGGAGGGGCTAGCTACTTTCCGCGCCGACAGAAACAAAGAACTCAGCGGTAAGACTCGAGGAGGAGGACTCTGCGTTTACATCAATAACAACTGGTGTAAAAACGCTAGATTAGTCACAAATTTTTGCTCTCCGGACATCAAGCTGATGATTATTAGCTGCAGACAGTTTTACTTGCCTAGAGAGTTTACTGTTGTTCTCATCACAGCGGTTTATGTACCTCCCAGCGCTAACACAAAAGAGGCTATGAGTGTTCTCTATCGGACTATCTCTGAGCTGCAATCTGCACACACAGAGGGTGTTTTCATCATTGCTGGGGATTTTAACCAGGCAAATATGAAAACTGTTCTCCCTCAGTTCTGCCAACACGTGGATTTTGCAACTCGGGGAGAGAACACTCTAGACTTGGTATACACAAATATTAAAGGCGCATTCAAGGCAGCCCCCCGCCCCCACCTCGGCTCTTCAGATCATCTTTCTGTGATGCTATTCCCTGCATACAGGGCCCTGCTGATCAGAGCTAAACCTACAGTGAGGCAGGTGAGGGTGTGGACTGAGGGGGCAATGGAGGCGCTCCAAGACTGTTTTGAGTGCTCTGACTGGGACATGTTCAAAGCTGCAGCAACATATGATGATAAGATAAACATTGATGAGTACGCCATGACTGTGTCAGCCTACATCAACAAATGCATCGAGGACGTCAGCACCACTAAGACCATCATCACCCGAGCCAATCAACGACCCTAGATTACTGAGGAGGTCCGTCAAGTGCTAAAAACATGAAGCTCAGCCTTCAAGTCTGGTGACAAGGAGGCACTGAGGACAGCGAGAGCCAACTTGAATCGTGCCATCAGGTTAGCAAAGCGGAACCACACTAAGAAAATCCAGGAGCTTTTCCATGATGCAAGCAACACCAGGAGCATGTGGAAAGGAATACGGGCGATCACTGAATGCAACACACCCTCCCCCCCGGTGGGTGAAGTCGATGCTGACTTCCTCAATGGACTAAATAACTTCTTTGGGAGGTTTGAGGCACTGAACAACACTCCAGCAGTGAAGGCTGTTCTCCATCAGGAAGAGGAGGTCCTCTGCCTTGACACCGCCGACGTGTGGAAGACTCTAAGGAGATTCAACCCGCGGAAGGCCCCAGGTCCCGACAACATACCTGGGCGGGTGCTCAAGGAGTGTGCAGGTCAGCTGGCTGGTGTCCTCACAGACATTTTTAACACCTCGCTGGACCAAGCTCAACATCTATCGATGAAGATTAACCTGCTTGTCTTTCTCTGAGCTGTCGGTTATCTGCATGTGGCGGTAGAGAACCTTCTGGATCGCAGACATGTCACACTTAATGACGTACTCCACCTGAGAAAAATAAAACAAAGTTTTAGAGGCACGATGGAGACTATCTGAGGGCAAGCTGGCAAAGAAAAACGAGTAAGGATGTAAATGCAAAGCACAGGGTGAGTCTGAGGAGGATTCTCCAAGACTGCCGCCAAGGCAACACAAAGCATCCTTTTGACAAATGTGACAACTTCATAAGGCAGTTAGTAAACTTTAAATGGGTGGAGAAGCCCAAGAAGTGAGAAATACTCCCATCGCTGACACAATGACCCCGACACTGTTCTTAATTAACAGCCGCAGCTGACAAGTTGCATATATCAGCAGCATATGGTAAAAGGCTGACAGATTAAATTCCCTCCTGAAGTGGAATAGCAGCACTAAAAGGTCACCAAAGACAACATCATTTATAGAGAAAGTTCATCTAAGAGACAGCTGGGCCGAGCTACAGGTGAGATTTACATAAGATAAAAGTCACCAATGGCGACTCTCGTTGGTGTGCAGATGCTGTTTTAGGATCACTTGCATTGGCACACCAGAACATTTCATCACTGCAAAGTAGAGGAGGAAAACAATAGTGAAGTTTCTTTGGGGAAAATATATTTTCTATTATTCCTGAGAGCTTGAAGTCAAGGGCGGAAGTTATCTTGAAGACGGACGTAGGGTGCAACAGCAAAAACACGTTTGTAGAGATGCACCAATCTGGCTCTCTGTGGCCGGAAACCGATTGCAGTTTTCTTTCAAGTCTGACCGGCGGATTTTAGCTTCGACCAATTACTGTTTGTTTGTTTTTTGCTATGTAATGGTTCTTCCATAGAGGAACTAATTTTGAAGACAATAACAAATGAAATGAACAGAGGCTCAGGACTTCATCTTATTTCTTTAACTCATAATAAGTGCGTCAACATACAAGTAGGGGTGGGTGATATGAAGAAAATCTAATATCCCGATATCTTTGGGCTATATCACGATACATGATATACATCGCGATATGTTCAAATAACCTTGAATAACAAATGTTTTTAGCCAAATAGTGTCTAAAGTTGCATTGGTATATCTCATATTAATGTGTCAATTTGAAAAATTGATTGCAAAATAAAAATGAGTTTAAAATGTTTTATTTTAGCCATTTTTTTAACCACAGCTGCACATAGAAGCTTTTCACAAATTACAATATTGCCACATTAGAGCTCTTTCGTGGTCAACACTGGACCTTAAAAACAGAACATCCCAGTGGCCAAAATGAACACCAAGGAAAAATCTGACTAAAATAAACCTGAATTAAAAGGTGCTCTTTTGTGCTTAAGACATAAAAATTTGTATATTAAAAATGTGACAATCCCAAAAACAAAAGCTTGTATTGTGACTATAAAATCAACTGACCAGGCTCAGCTACATATTCAGAGATTCTCAAAAACATTTCCGTTGCTTTTTAGGTGCTGGGAAATTTTAAACAAACGTTTTTTTCTGTCATATGGGATTTAGCAAAAGAAGACGCCCGTTTCAACAGTTTTACGGCTGGTTTGATTAAAGTTCCCTTTGGTGTGTGTGTGTGTGGGGGGGGGGTGTATGGGGTGCCCCTAGGGACATATATCAAAATTAACTTCCATATACACATGTTAAATTAAACTCTTCCATATAATATAGTGAAAACCGTGCATAAACACTAGTGAAAAGCTCTCACACACACTAGTGAAAACATTTACCTCTTACATAACCTACTCAAACGTTCTCATACAAAGTAGTGAGAACTGTTCATATAAACTGGTGAAAAGCTTTACCTTTCATACACACTACTGAAAAGCTTTCATATACACTACTGAAAAGCTTTCTGAAAAGTTTTCATATACACTACTGAAAAGTTTTCATATACACTACTGAAAAGCTTTCATATACACTACTGAAAAGCTTTCATATACACTACTGAAAAGTTTTCACATACACTACTGAAAAGCTTTTAAATACACTACTGAAAAGCTTTCATATACACTACTGAAAAGCTTTCATAAACACTACTGAAAAGCTTTCATATACACTACTGAAAAGCTTTCATAAACACTACTGAAAAGCTTTCATACACACTACTGAAAAGCTTTCATAAACACTACTGAAAAGCTTTCATACACACTACTGAAAAGCTTTCATAAACACTACTGAAAAGCTTTCATACACACTACTGAAAAGCTTTCATATACACTACTGAAAAGCTTTTATATACACTACTGAAAAGCTTTCATATACACTACTGAAAAGCTTTCATAAACACTACTGAAAAGCTTTCATAAACACTACTGAAAAGCTTTCATATACACTACTGAAAAGCTTTCATATACACTACTGAAAAGCTTTTATATACACTACTGAAAAGCTTTTATATACACTACTGAAAAGCTTTCATATACACTACTGAAAAGCTTTTATATACACTACTGAAAAGCTTTCATAAACACTACTGAAAAGCTTTCATACACACTACTGAAAAGCTTTTATATACACTACTGAAAAGCTTTCATATACACTACTGAAAAGCTTTTATATACACTACTGAAAAGCTTTCATATACACTACTGAAAAGCTTTTATATACACTACGGAAAAGCTTTCATATACACTACTGAAAAGCTTTCATATACACTACTGAAAAGCTTTCATACACACTACTGAAAAGCTTTCATATACACTACTGAAAAGCTTTTATATACACTACTGAAAAGCTTTCATATACACTACTGAAAAGCTTTCATATACACTACTGAAAAGCTTTTATATACACTACTGAAAAGCTTTCATATACACTACTGAAAAGCTTTTATATACACTACTGAAAAGCTTTTATATACACTACTAAAAAAGCTTTTATATACACTACTGAAAAGCTTTTATATACACTACTGAAATAGCGGTTTAGCGTTGTAGCATTTGACAGGATCCGGAACAGGAATAAGTTGTTTCGATGTTTTGATATTGAATCTGTTATGCTTTTTTGATATCACTTCTCCAGCAGTAGAAAACACCCAATGAAGCACAGATGATGCTGGAGTTCAGAGAAATTGTAATGAAAAGCGGAAGAGGTTTGGACAGACTGTCTTTTGGTTTTTCCAGTATATCATAGGATCTTGGGACCCTCTGCCAAGTATCTGTGCACCTCCTGGATGGCATTAGCTGTGGCACTTTGGGTCTGCCTGCCCACTTCAATGTCAAATGTTGCCAAATGTTATGTAAAAAGAACAAATTGGCATTTTAGTACATGATTTATAAACAACAAACATGCCCAATAACATACCTGAAGTAGGGGCAGACAGCTTTTGTGAAGATGGTCCTGGCTAGGGCTCATTTGGGGTCGTCAGATCATTTTTTTCAATATTCTCAGCCGCATATCGCTTTTCTAAAATAACGAGAGAACGCGCTCAGTTCTGAACAATTTCTTTGTGCTGCTCTTCATTTTTATGCCAACGGCAGCTTTTTAATAACGTAGGAGACACAGAAAATCTCTCAGAGGCAACTGTATGTTGCGCTGTCAGAAATGTTACTCAGTTACACTTTAAAGGTGTTCCATAGTCAGAGACCCACATGATTAATAAAATAACTATGCAGAATGAAAGCAATAATTTATTCTGTATCAAATTTCGGCACTTCCAGCTCTAATTTTTCATTCCACATAGCCTATGTAGTTAATATAAAGTGAGGTTGGCACATTAAACATCTACAAGACAATCAGTGTCAAATCATTTTTAGAAGGATTGGTGAACAATGGCAAAAAGAAGAGCATATCAGTTATTTCAATAACACACACCATCCCATCATTAATTGCATATGTTGAATATTGTGACATGGCAACTTGTTTTGCCCCACCTCTGCTGCCTGCCCTTCACCAGCCTGATTGATCACACCTGTTACCTATCTTCTCCTCCAGTCTATTTAAGCAGTTGGTGCCCTCCTTTCCTTGCCAGTTCGTCTAGCCTATTCCAGCAAGCGTTCCAGCCCTTTCTCCCTGAGCTTCTAGTGATTTTTGAACCTTTTTGTGCCTCGACTCTGCCTCTGCCCAGTGTTTTTCGATACCTCTGCCTATTTTGACTGATTCTCTGTGTACCGACCCTTGGACCATCATTAAACACCCGAATCTTGGAAACTGTCTGAATCTGAGTTGTCATTTGAGTCCAGCCTGCTCAGCTCCTTGTTACAGTACGAACTGGCCATAACATGGACTCAGACAACTCAGACCCTGTTCGCACTGCACTCCGACTTCAGGGTGAGCGGCTACAAGCTCAGCAGGAGCAACTTGCACAATACCGTCTGGATCTTTTGGCCATGGCAGACAGGCAGCAGACAGTAATGGCTTCTCTGGGTGAGCAACTGTGTCTTTTATCTGACCAAGTTAAATGTCTTCAAGTTAATGATGCTACAGTTACCGGCCCTGTGTCAACCACCCCCTCTGTGGATCCTTCTCCTCCTAGTGATGACACACTTAGTTCTGCCACGCCTCACCTTGCCAAACCGGAACGATTTTCTGGAGACTCAGGAGATTGTAAAGCCTTTTTAACCCAGTGTAGTCTCCACTTTGAGTTACAGAAGTCAGCTTACCCCACTGAAAGGTCCAAAGTGGCATTTGTGATTTCTCACCTGACTGGCAGAGCACAAGCCTGGGCCACGGCAGAGTGGAGCAGAGGATCATCTATATGTGAGTCTTTAAAAGTTTTTTCAGAAACCTTTTCTAAGATTTTTCAACGTACTGCTGCTGGCAGAGAAGCATCCAGGTCCCTCATGGGTCTTCACCAAGGCAGAAGGTCCACCTCTGACTATGCCATTGAGTTCCGCACATTAGCTGCAGAGAGCGACTGGAATGATGCAGCTCTATTCGATTCCTTCCTAACGGGGTTGGCGGACTCTGTTAAACGTATGTTGATCCCACTAGATCTTCCTAAGGATCTGGACTCCCTCATTTCCTTGGCAATCCGGACGGACAAGAGGCTGAGGGACCAAGCTGTTGAGAGGCCCAGACTCAGATTTTCTCCAGCTGTCCAGGGGGATCATCTGAGCTCATCCTTTAATTTTTCACCCAGCTACAATAAGTCTTCTGCATTCCCTGGTGTCACCTCTGCAGCTGAGGAGGAACCCATGCAGCTTGGAAGGACTCGTTTGTCTCCGGAGGAGCGACAGCGCCGCATGAGGGAGGGGAGATGCATCTATTGTGGACAGAAAGGACATTTCTTGATCTCCTGCCCAGTAATAGGGCCTAACTCACCAGTGAAACAGAAGGCACGGGTGAGTCATACAGCATTTAATTCTGATCCCTCTCGTGTTTTACCACAAGTAAAGTTAACGTCATCCCTGAGTTCAGTCACCCATTCTGCTCTGATAGATTCAGGCTCTGATGCCAATTTTTTAGACTCCACCTTGGCAAAGAACCTTGGGTTAGGACTGTTCCCCTTGGAAAGACCCCTTGAGGCTCATGCTCTAGATGGGAGTTTGTTATGCCAAGTTACTCAAAAGTCTGAACCTGTTCTCCTCTCTTTCCCAGATGGCCATTCAGAGTACCTGAGTTTTCACTTGTTTAGTTTGCCTCAACAGCCAGTAGTTCTGGGGCTTCCCTGGTTGGTCAAACACAACCCCCAGATTGAATGGGTGTCTGGACGAGTGCTCTCTTGGCACGATGACTGCAGAACAACTTGTTTCACTGCTTCAAGATCTTCCTCCTTGGCTCCAACTCCTCCCTCTAGAAAACCTGTTGATGACCCAGTGGACTATCCTGACATTTCCAGGGTACCAGAATGTTACCGTGATCTCCGTGAAGTTTTCAACAAAGCTAAGGCCACTGCTCTGCCCCCACATCGACCTTCTGATTGCGCAATCGACCTTCTGCCTGGCACTTCACCACCTAGAGGAAGATTATATTCTTTGTCAGGTCCCGAGATGAAGGCAATGAATGATTATGTGGACTCCTCTCTTAAGGCAGGCATTATAAGGCCGTCCTCATCCCCAGCAGGAGCTGGTTCTTTTTCTTTGTGGAAAAGAAGGATAAGACACTTCGGCCATGCATTGACTACCGTGGTCTAAATGAGATCACAATAAAGAACAGATACCCACTTCCCCTTATCTCTACAGCCTTCGAACTGTTAAAGGACACTACTATTTTCACAAAGCTAGACTTGCGCAATGCCTATCATTTAGTGAGAATACGAGCAGGTGACGAGTGGAAGACTACTTTTAATACTCCCAGTGGGCATTATGAGTATTTAGTTATGCCTTTTGGTTTGACCAATGCACCTGCTGTATTTCAGGCCCTAGTAAATGATGTCCTTCGTGATCTACTCAATGTCTGCGTCTTTGTTTATCTTGATGACATTCTGATTTTCTCTCCTGATGAACAGACCCATATTCAGCACGTCCGGGAAGTGCTCAAGCGACTCCTTGATGCAAAACTCTATGTCAAGGCTGAGAAGTGTGATTTCCATGTACACACTGTGTCCTTCCTGGGTTTTATCATCTCAGAAGGTGAGATTGAGATGGATCCAGTTAAAGTTACTGCTGTGACTGAGTGGCCCACACCATCTAGCCGTAAGCAGCTGCAAAGATTCCTCGGCTTCGCCAATTTTTATAGAAAGTTCATCCGCAACTTCAGCTCCATTGCTGCTCCCTTGCATGCCTTAACATCAAACAAGATACGGTTTGAGTGGTCCTCAGCAGCACAAGAATCTTTCCTAAGATTAAAAGAACTGTTTACATCTGCCCCTGTCCTCACTCTTCCAGATCCTCACCGCCAGTTTATTTTGGAGGTGGATGCTTCTAACTTAGGAGTAGGTGCAGTCCTCTCTCAGCGTGCGGTGAAGGATGATAGACTCCACCCTTGTGCATTTCTTTCTAGGAAATTGTCCCCCTCAGAAAGAAACTATGATGTTGGAGACAGAGAACTTTTGGCCATGAAGATAGCAATGGAAGAGTGGAGACACTGGTTAGAAGGGGCTGAACACCCCTTTTTGGTCTGGACAGATCACAAAAATCTTGAGTACATTAAGAAAGCTAAGAGACTCAACCCCAGACAAGCCAGGTGGGCCCTTTTCTTTAACCGTTTCAACTTTACAGTTTCATTTAGACCCGGCTCCAAGAACCTCAAACCTGATGCCCTATCCCGTCTATTTGAGCCAGATGGAAGTCCGGAGGTTCCATCCTCTGTTTTGCCTCCTTCATGTATAGTTGCAGCAGTGACCTGGGAGATTGAGGAGAGAGTGAAGGACGCACTCAGAGGTCTCCAGGTTCCTGAAGCTTGTCCCCCTAATCGGCTCTTTGTCCCTGAAGCCTTGAGATCACAGGTCATACACTGGGCCCACACATCCCGCATCACAATCCATCCTGGCATCAGTCGCACAATTTTTGTGGTCCGGCAGCGTTTTTGGTGGCCAGGTATAGAAAAAGATGTAAGAGAATATGTCTCTGCATGTCCTATTTGTGCCCGTAATAAGTCTGGTCATGGACCTGTCTCTGGGCTTCTGCAGCCATTACCTGTTCCATCCCGACCATGGGCTAACATCTCTCTGGACTTCGTTACAGGTCTTCCTCCATCTGAGGGTAATACTACTATTCTTACAGTGGTGGACAGATTTTCTAAAATGGCACACTTTATTCCTCTGCTCAAGTTACCTTCAGCTAAAGAAACTGCAGATGTTTTGTTAATGCATGTATTTCGTCTCCATGGATTTCCTAAGGATATTGTTTCAGACAGGGGTCCCCAATTCATTTCACGTTTCTGGAAAGCCTTTTGTTCTCTACTGGGGGCCACTGTCAGCCTCTCTTCGGGATATCACCCTCAATCGAATGGGCAGACTGAGAGACTCAATCAGGAGCTGGAAAAGGGCCTCCGGTGTCTGGCATCCCAGAACCCTTCTACCTGGAGCAAGCATCTCATATGGGTAGAATATGCACATAACACATTGCCTTGCTCTTCTACTGGCATGTCTCCTTTTCAGTGTGTGTGTTTGGTTTCCAGCCTCCCATGTTTCCGGCCCTGGAACAAGAGGCTAATGTTCCTTCAGCCCTATCCCTCGTCCGCCGCTGTCGTGCTGCATGGGCTCAAGCTCGTAGAGCCCTCCTCCAGAGCACAGCTCGGCAGAAACGGTTGGCTGACCGTCACAGAGTGGCAAGCCCTGTGTACCACCCTGGACTAAGAGTCTGGCTAGCGACTCGAACCCTCCCACTAAGGACAGAATGTCGTAAGTTGGCTCCTCGTTTTATCGGCCCATTCCCAATTTCCAAAATCCTTAATCCTGTGGCTGTAAAACTAACCCTTCCCAGATCCATGAGAATTCATCCAAGTTTCCACGTGAGCAACATCAAGCCAGCCAAGGAGAGCCCCTTAGTCCCAGCCTCCAGACCCCCTCCACCCCCCCGGCTCATTGATGGTGGTTTGGCCTACACAGTGAGGAAGTTGTTGGCTGTACGTCGCAGGGGTCGTGGGAGGCAGTACCTTGTGGACTGGGAGGGCTTTGGACCTGAGGAGCGATCGTGGGTCTCTTCCAGGGATATTCTGGATCTTGACCTGGTGAGGGATTTTCACCGACGGCATCCTGATCTTCCTGGGCCGTCCGGTGCCGGCCATTAGGAGGGGGGTACTGTGACATGGCAACTTGTTTTGCCCCACCTCTGCTGCCTGCCCTTCTCCAGCCTGATTGATCACACCTGTTACCTATCTTCTCCTCCAGTCTATTTAAGCAGTTGGTGCCCTCCTTTCCTTGCCAGTTCGTCTAGCCTATTCCAGCAAGCGTTCCAGCCCTTTCTCCCTGAGCTTCTAGTGATTTTTGAACCTTTTTGTGCCTCGACTCTGCCTCTGCCCAGTGTTTTTGGATACCTCTGCCTATTTTGACTGATTCTCTGTGTACCGACCCTTGGACCATCATTAAACACCCGAATCTTGGAAACTGTCTGAATCTGAGTTGTCATTTGAGTCCAGCCTGCTCAGCTCCTTGTTACAAATATAGCCAATTAATGCTTTAGTTGAGTACTGTTAAACATAAGAAAACTTTTAACCTAACCTTACCTGGTTAAACTGTACTTTATCATGATTTGCTGCCATGTCCTTTCAATGCTTTTAGTAATGATTGCCCCCCCCCTCCACACACACACACACACACACACACACACACACACACACACACACACACACACACACACACACACACACACCCTTTTGTGTTGAACTAGTGAAGTGTGAGAAAACAGCTTTAATTCTCCATCACATAACTTTCATATTGCGCATGCATTGACTTTTTCAACAATTACTATTATTATTATATATTACTTAATTTTCTCTAGCGGTTTTCAGCAGCAACGGCATTGTTTCTTATGGTTTAATATTGTCCATATGCCGTCTTTAAAGATTTCTAATTCTACTCGCAGGACATGCGCATTTCCAAGCTTATTTCCTGTCGTTGCCATGGCGAATCGCGTTATTTGCGTTCCATTGATCGGGCTTTTTTTCATGCTCGTGTTCACGTTCAACTCATGGTTGATCGGACACTGTGTTTAGTTACCTGACTTATATCATCTGTTTTCAAATCAGAAACGCTGAGTATGACAGAGTGATGTACAACCCACTCAAGGTAGTTCAGCCTTTTTTCTGACACAAGACTCAGAACAAAGACGCACAGCGCAACCTGCCCAACCATAAAGGCGTCTGCCAAACCCATTAGTGGTGCGCTCCGATCAGCACCTGGCGCTCACAGAGCGAGACTATGGAACACCATCTCACCAGAGTTGTAAAATGGTTAAAAAAAGAACGAACAGTTCAGCTTGGCTTTTATTTACTGCGCAGCATAGCTTTGCTGTGCGTGCTGAATCCAGATGCGCGAATGCACACGCGCGCAGCTTAGAGGGAACAGAACACTGCTTATAAACACAGTTTGGCGCGTCGGTCAGTTCGAAACAGTTCCTGTATCGATCACGTGACTTTCCCATAGCGATACGCGCATCGACACGGGTTTTGCTCTATGAGCTCGACGCATGCGCCGACGCATCGGTGTTGCCGGACCCATCACTACTCAGCAGTAATCAATAATTTTATTTGATAAAATATCGGCCGGAGATTGCACAAAATGTACGGAGCAAACCAGAATGACCTCTGTTTATAATAACTTCCGGGTTAGTGACATTCCTTCCTGTTTCACTGAAATGCCTTCCGTTTCAACTGAAATCCGTAGTTTTTCAGTAGTATGTATGAAAGCTTTTCAGTAGTGTATATGAAAGCTTTTCAGTAGTGTATATGAAAGCTTTTCAGTAGTGTATATGAAAGCTTTTCAGTAGTGTATATGAAAGCTTTTCAGTAGTGTATATGAAAGCTTTTCAGTAGTGTATATGAAAGGTAAAGCTTTTCACCAGTTTATATGAACAGTTCTCACTACTTTGTATGAGAACGTTTGAGTAGGTTATGTAAGAGGTAAATGTTTTCACTAGTTTATGTGAGAGCTTTTCACTAGTGTTTATGCACGGTTTTCACTATATTATATGGAAGAGTTTAATTTAACATGTGTATATGGAAGTTAATTTTGATATATGTCCCTAGGGGCACCCCATACCCCCTCCCCCCCCCCCCCCCCCCCCCCACACACACACACACACACACCGAAGGGAACTTTAATCAAACCTGCCGTAAAACTGTTGAAACGGGCGTCTTCTTTTGCTAAATCCCAAATGACAGAAAAAAAGGTTTGTTTAAAATTTCCCAGCACCTAAAGAGCAACGGAAATGTTTTTGAGAATCTCTGAATATGTAGCTGAGCCTGGTCAGTTGATTTTATAGTCACAATACAAGCTTTTGTTTTTGGGATTGTCACATTTTTAATATACAGATTTTTATGTCTTAAGCACAAAAGAGCACCTTTTAATTCAGGTTTATTTTAGTCAGATTTTTCCTTGGTGTTCATTTTGGCCGCTGGGATGTTCTGTTTTTAAGGTCCAGTATTGACCTCGAAAGAGCTCTAATGTGGCAATATTGTAATTTGTGAAAAGCTTCTATGTGCAGCTGTGGTTAAAAAAATGGCTAAAATAAAACATTTTAAACTCATTTTTATTTTGCAATCAATTTTTCAAATTGACACATTAATATGAGATATACCAATGCAACTTTAGACACTATTTGGCTAAAAACATTTGTTATTCAAGGTTATTTGAACATATCGCGATGTATATCATGTATCGTGATATAGCCCAAAGATATCGGGATATTAGATTTTCTTCATATCGCCCACCCTTACTTGTACGTTGACGCACTTATTATGAGTTAAAGAAAAAAGATGAAGTCCTGAGCCTCTGTTCATTTCATTTGTTATTGTCTTCAAAATTAGTTCCTCTATGGAAGAACCATTACATAGCAAAAAACAAACAAACAGTAGTTGGTCGAAACTAAAATCCGCAGGTCAGACTTGAAAGAAAACTGCAATCGGTTTCCGGCCACAGAGAGCCAGATTGGTGCATCTCTACAAACGTGTTTTTGCTGTTGCACCCTACGTCCGTCTTCAAGATAACTTCCGCCCTTGACTTCAAGCTCTCAGGAATAATAGAAAATATATTTTCCCCAAAGAAACTTCACTATTGTTTTCCTCCTCTACTTTGCAGTGATGAAATGTTCTGGTGTGCCAATGCAAGTGATCCTAAAACAGCATCTGCACACCAACGAGAGTCGCCATTGGTGACTTTTATCTTATGTAAATCTCACCTGTAGCTCGGCCCAGCTGTCTCTTAGATGAACTTTCTCTATAAATGATGTTGTCTTTGGTGACCTTTTAGTGCTGCTATTCCACTTCAGGAGGGAATTTAATCTGTCAGCCTTTTAACATATGCTGCTGATATATGCAACTTGTCAGCTGCGGCTGTTAATTAAGAACAGTGTCGGGGTCATGGTGTCAGCGATGGGAGTATTTCTCACTTCTTGGGCTTCTCCACCCATTTAAAGTTTACTGCCTTATGAAGTTGTCACATTTGTCAAAAGGATGCTTTGTGTTGCCTTGGCGGCAGTCTTGGAGAATCCTCCTCAGACTCACCCTGTGCTTTGCATTTACATCCTTACTCGTTTTTCTTTGCCAGCTTGCCCTCAGATAGTCTCCACCGTGCCTCTAAAACTTTGTTTTATTTTTCTCAGGTGGAGTACGTCATTAAGTGTGACATGTCTGCGATCCAGAAGGTTCTCTACTGCCACATGCAGAAAGGCATCCTGCTAACCGACAGCTCAGAGAAAGACAAGCAGGTTAATCTTCATCGATACATGTTGAGCTTGGTCCAGCGAGGTGTTAAAAATGTCTGTGAGAACACCAGCCAGCTGACCTGCACACTCCTTGAGCACCCGCCCAGGTATGTTGTCGGGACCTGGGGCCTTCCGCGGGTTGAATCTCCTTAGAGTCTTCCACACGTCGGCGGTGTCAAGGCAGAGGACCTCCTCTTCCTGATGGAGAACAGCCTTCACTGCTGGAGTGTTGTTCAGTGCCTCAAACCTCCCAAAGAAGTTATTTAGTCCATTGAGGAAGTCAGCATCGACTTCACCCACCGGGGGGGAGGGCGTGTTGTATTCAGTGATCGCCCGTATTCCTTTCCACATGCTCCTGGTGTTGCTTGCATCATGGAAAAGCTCCTGGATTTTCTTAGTGTGGTTCCGCTTTGCTAACCTGATGGCACGGTTCAAGTTGGCTCTCGATATCCTCAGTGCCTCCTTGTCACCAGACTTGAAGGCTGAGCTTCATGTTTTTAGCACTTGACGGACCTCCTCAGTAATCTAGGGTCGTTGATTGGCTCGGGTGATGATGGTCTTAGTGGTGCTGACGTCCTCGATGCATTTGTTGATGTAGGCTGACACCGTCATGGCGTACTCATCAATGTTTATCTTGCCATCATATGTTGCTGCAGCTTTGAACATGTCCCAGTCAGAGCACTCAAAACAGTCTTGGAGCGCCTCCATTGCCCCCTCAGTCCACACCCTCACCTGCCTCGCTGTAGGTTTAGCTCTGATCAGCAGGGCCCTGTATGCAGGGAATAGCATCACAGAAAGATGGTCTGAAGTGCCGAGGTGGGGGCGGGGGGCTGCCTTGAATGCGCCTTTAATATTTGTGTAAACTAAGTCTAGAGTGTTCTCTCCCCGAGTTGCAAAATCCACGTGTTGGCAAAACTGAGGGAGAACATTTTTCATATTTGCCTGGCTAAAATCCCCAGCAATGATGAAAACACCCTCTGTATGTGCAGATTGCAGCTCAGAGATAGTCCGACAGAGAACACTCATAGCCTCTTTTGTGTTAGCGCTGGGAGGTACATAAACCGCTGTGATGAGAACAACAGTAAACTCTCTAGGCAAATAAAAGTGTCTGCAGCTAATAATCATCAGCTCGATGTCCGGAGAGCAAAAATTTGTGACTAATCTAGCATTTTTACACCAGTTGTTATTGATGTAAACGCAGAGTCCTCCTCCTCGAGTCTTACCGCTGAGTTCTTTGTTTCTGTCGGCGCGGAAAGTAGCTAGCCCCTCCAGGCTAACGGCGTGGTCCGGGATTGCTGTATAACACATTCCTGTATAACACATCACCATAATAATCAGTGATCGGAAGACAGGTTCACGCCTCCCAAAAAGAACAAATAAATGACCAAGGTAAAACTCCACCTGGTGGAGCGAGAATGACGTTTACAAGTACAGCAGAAAAGGTAAGAGACTATATCTGTAGTCGATCAATGGAGAAAATATAAGGCAAGTTAGTACATATTTGTTCTGTATGCACCAGATCCACGTCGTCTTTTTAAACAATTTGTTTTAGGATTGAACGAGTCTTTATTAGCTCCTCAGTAGTAAAATCTATTTGTATGAACGGTAAATCAACAAGGCAAGGCAAATTTATTTGTATAGCACATTTTGGTACAGAGACAATACAAAATGCTTTACATGATTAAAATATAGGAAAATAAAACTGAATAAAAGCAAGAAGGAATAAAATGTAGAAACAAAATAGAACATGGGAGAATAGAAACTAAAAGCAAACATTAAAAACAGTTGGACTACAAAGTGAACTAATGATGTTTCAGTAAAACAGTTTAACTAGAACAGTCGAAGGTGATCCTAAACAAATTTGTTTTTAATCTTGATTCAAAGGAACTCAGGCTTTCAGCACTTTTATAGTTTTCTGGGAGTTTGTTCCAGATTAGTGGAGCATAGCAACTAAATGCTGCTTTTCCATGTCTGGTTCTGGTTCTGGTTCTGCAGAGCAGGCTGGAGCCAGAAGACCTGAGTGGTCTGGAGGGTTGATGCACTGATAACAAGTCTGTGATGTATTTAGGTGCTAATTCAGGGATTTATAGACTAACAGAAGGATTTTAAAGTCTATTCTCTGAGAGGCAAACAAACAGTAGCAAAACAAAAGAGAAGCGATTATAATACAAGAAAATTATTTTATGACTAAATCAAAGCGACATTCTTCCATAAAGGATATTATCACTTATACTATCGGTGATACGCTGTCCACTCCAAACAAGGAAGGGTTTGCCCTAATAAATAAAGTTGAAACTTGTTATTATTAATCCTATCTCTTGTGACAAACCAAAAAATAACCCTGGGGTTATGAAATTGGTAATTGGAAAAATACTCAATACTTGATAATGGTATTGAGTTTGTTTTGTATAGAGACTGCTGACACCCTGATAAAATTAATTGTACAGTCTCGTCTGCATACAGTGTTTTAGGTAAAATCACAGGTCGGGGATGAAGTGACGAAATGCCAGCTTCGTTTCTGCATGTTCACATCTGAATAGGGAGCAGTCTGCATAGAATAGTTTTCGTAGAAAGTAAATAAACATGCAATGGGCTTTTTAAAATTAATCCAAACTGGTTTTACTCAAATCAACTACTTTGTTGTAGCTTTAGTCTGTTTCTACTTGTTTTATTAGTGTAGCTAAATCCACAACAAAGTTGAATATTAATATTCTCATTTTCTCCAGGGCAAAGGAGGTGCTAAGACCCTGATGAACACCATCATGCAGCTGATGAAGATCTGCAACCATCCGTACATGTTCCAACACATAGAGATGGAGTTGCCTGCTCACTGAAATAAATTATCTCATGTTTGACCAATTTAACTCATTAGGTTTTGCTTCAAAGAGGGTCTGCTTACTGGGTTAGAATAGTTTCTGTGGTCGTAGAAGTTGTTGTTTCTTTGTAGTTTTGCTCTAAAGGGCTGAAGGTTCAAGCAGCCAGCTTCTTTCTCATCAATACATCATTATCCTCCATCATATAAAGCTTTGAACACTTTGTTCCCTTTGTTCATTGACTAGATCAAGGTGATCAGAAAAATACTCATGGACATATTTTGAAAGCTTGTTGCACTACAGGTATATTTAGTTTCAGGACTTCACACATTTCCTTAATGAATATCTAACGTTTTCTTTGATACAGGAGTCTTTTGCTGAGCACCTGGGCTACCCAAATGGCATCATCAATGGGTGAGTTACACATAAAAGAACACAGAAGTTATAAATGTATAAATATTTAAATAACAATATACAAATATATATATTTACATATATGTATACATATATATACACAAATACACATATTTATATATACATATATATATATATTTAATATGAATAACATGTAAAATATTCAAGCACATAATTTCCTAGTACTTGATAGTGTTAGTACATCCACTGACTGTAAAATTACCTGTAAAACGTTTTCACACAGCCAGAAAACTGCTTGTGGTTGCAACCAAATCCTATGGGATTCTGTGATAGTAGGGAGTAGCAAGATGGCGACCAGTGACTTCAGTTTTTCGGGCAAATCAGCAACCAGTGTATAATAGAGATCAGTGGTGCGTCCTCCTGTGCTGCCATGTTTATTTTGGCCGTTTCTTAATTCACGAGAACGCGAGTACGGACTCGCGTTCTCGTCAAGTCCGGTCTTGGCGAGAAAACAGGAAGATCGGACTTGACAAGAACGCGAGCACGCAGCACGTATGGTGTATTGGAACAGAAGCGTACTTGTGACGTCATGAGACGCACAGTTCTTTAGCATTTCTTTAACATTCAAAACTATTTATATACTACACCACAATAAATCTTATTGAAATTTTTTTTAAAACAACATTTTTAATTTCTAAAAAGCCTAAAAATTATCTTGCCGCGGTGCATTGTGGGCAAGCGGTCAGTCTGAAGAACGCACAAGTCTGCTCTGATGCATGCTCGATAAAGAGGGCGGGGCGAGAACAACATCCGGGGAATTCTGCGCGTTCTCGCTCTGGCGTTCTCAGCAATCGGAACAGTGCTCGGGCTGAGGCTGATGACGTGTCACGAGCACACGAGAACGCTCAAGAACGCATATTGAGAAACGGCCTTTGTTTCGGCTGTGGGCTCAACCGCTCTTGATTTCGTAGCACCGGTACATCCCGCCTTAATCCTCAATACTACAACGTGATTGGCCCGAACTGTTCCTGTTGAAACCGAAAAGGCACATGTTTTTGAACCCACAAATACCCCAAGAATTCATCTTGCAGGCACGGTTAAAGACAAAGCTTTTTTCAATGAAAATTGTTGACATGGGATGAAGTAAGGAATGCTCTTTAGAGGTTTGTGGGTGGCTTTGAAAAAAGCCGTTTTAATCTAGCCCTTAAAAGGACTGTGTAATCACTCATCGATCGTCCTCCTTTTGTAGCTCCAGAACTGGACCAGCCCGCCGCCGCTTCTGCATCCCGGTCTGGTGCTCTGATCTCCCGCTGCCTCTGTCTGAGCTCCATAGCGCTCGTGCTGTCTCGATCTCTTGCTTTGGTCTCGCGCTGTCCTTCTGTTGTACGGGTGATCCGTCCCTAAAGCAGGATAACAGTTTTTGGTATCTTTGGTACATGTCCCAACACTATGTGGAGCAGGCTCCCCATATTAGGCGCCTGCTCCAGCACTATGCTCCTAGCAACAAGTTATTTTTTTTGTTATAAAGAACCTGAAGGGAAAAAGAATGTTTAATGAAGTATTTAAACCATGTGCACTTAATATTTTCTGTTTGCTTGTTTTTCGAGGCCCAGTGGGAGAATGAAGTTGCAGCTGGTGTGTGCAGAAGGGTGCAGCGATATCAGAGCCCATAGGTGGATTAATGACCGGGCCTACCGGGCCCGGGCCCAGGGGGCCAGAGGCCCCAAGGGGCCAGGCCAACTTGGCCCCGCGGCCACGATCCATAGAGGGTCAGAGGCCCCAGGGGGCCAGGTCAACTTGGCCCCGCGGCCACGATCCATAGAGGGTCAGAGGCCCCAGGGGGCCAGGTCAACTTGGCCCCGCGGCCACGATCCATAGAGGGTAAGAGGCCCCAAGGGGCCAGGTCAACTTGGCCCCGTGGCCGCGACCCACAGAGGGCCAGAGGCCCCGAGGGGTCAGGCCAACTTGGCCCCGATCCATAGAGGGTAAGAGGCCCCAAGGGGTCAGGCAAAATTGGCCCCGCGGCCATGATCCACAGAGGGCCAGAGGCTCTCAATCATTATTATCAAAGCTAATTCTCAAATTGGATGGATCACACAACCTCACTCACATATTCTTTATCAATTATTAAAGGTTGTTTCTGAATTTTGATCACAGAACTTAATGCAAATATTCTTGATTGATTGACAAAGCTCATTCTCAAATTTTGATTACACAACCTTACTCTGACAAATTATCATTATCAAAAAGCTCTATCTTGAATTTGGATCACAGAATCTCACTCAAGTATTCTTAGCTGTGCCCCTCCCCCATCGAGTCTTTCATAAACCGGTCTGTTCTTTTAGAATCTCCTCATTTGGTATTTTGAACTCGTGAGAGACTGCTCAAAATTTGGTTTCCTTTCCCTCAGTTCAGACTCAGAGATAATTTGAAATCATTCAACAAGAAATTTAACGCGCGCACACACACACACACACACACACACACACACTTGAGTTGAGCATTACTTGGAAATTCTTATATTTTCCATTTTGCTGTTACTATCAGCATCTTCCCATTTTGTCCTTTTCTTTCGAAAAAGTTTACAGTCTGACATTTGTCACTGCTGTCAGTTAATAACTTTTTGGTCTTTGACCCATTTTGTCATTTTCTCGATTCGATCGTCACTGACCACTCTCTCCTGTCTGGCAGACATCGTTGCTGCCATCATAGCTAGCAAGCTGCCTGCAGATAGCAACATTTTGGTGTCCTTTGTGAAAATATTTAGATAGAAGACAAAAGTGCACAAAGTTGTACAATTATTATCTTTTCAAAATATTTGTTTCACTGTCAGTGTGATTGACCGACTTTGCCGCTAGATTTCGTGTCTTTTGGCCATACCTGGCTAGCGACTAAAAACATCATTTAGCGACTTTTTGGTTGTGAAGATAAGTGGTAAAAGCAGATCTGCCTGTTGGTCTTCCCACATTTTGCCATTTGGTACTTTGCACTCTTGTTGGTCACTCCTAGGCATTTGTCCCTGCCTTCAGCTAGTCACTTGGCTCTTTTGGAATATATTTCACTGTAATTGGCTCTCTCTCTCTTTCTCCTCAGTACAAATCAGTCTGTTCCCTTGCCATTTAGACATTTTCTTGATTCGATCATCACTGACCACTCTGCTCTCCTGATGTCTATCAGACGAATCAGTTGATTCTCTGCTCTCAATTGTCTATGCTAGTAAGCTGTTATTCTCTGCTTTGGAGTGTTGATGCTGGGTTGCTAGTTTTCTAAATCACCTCACACACTTGAAGGAAGCAGCACCGATCATAAACACACAAACAAACTCACACACACACACACACACACACACACACACATAGTTGGTTTATCTGTTGTGATAGGCAAAGAGCCAATGTGCAAAGAAAGAAGGGAAATATGGATCATAAACGTTTAAGTGGAGGAGCTAGAAAAAAAATTCAGCAAGAAAAGAAAAAAAAGGAATCAGTTTTACTTGAGAGTGTTCCAAATATATCCAGCTTCTTCAGTACAAAGACATCTGCTGAAAGCAATTCTATAAATGCTACTGCAAATTCAGCTAAGGTTAGCAATGCACCTGAGCTAGCATGTAGCTCCCAAGATCCTGAGACCACTACAAGTGTAGACACTGAACCAAATGCTTCTGATGCTTATGATTCAACCAATTCAGCAGTAGCCAGTTGCTCGGATGAATGTGAGGTCACTGCACCTCTGGACAGCATAGAAAATGAGCTGAATCTTTCTTCAACACCATCTACAGTGACAACTCTACCTAGTGATCCCGCTAAATGGGCTGAGACCCTCACTGAGTCAATGAAGGAAGTTCTTATTCAAAGAGGTGCAAAATCATTTCACAACCGTCACAGCCATTATCCAGCTTCTGTGAGGAACAGTGGGCTAGGAGGCAAAACCCGATGCCTAAACAATGAACATTTTACTTCACACTTGCCCAATGGACAACGAGTACAAAGAGAGTGGCTGATGTACTCTCCCTCTACTGGTAATGTTTACTGCTTTGCATGCAAACTGTTTTCCCCAAAAACGCATTCTTTTGTGACAGGCTATTGTGATTGGAAACACTCAGAAAGATTTGGTGAACATGAGCGAAGTGCTGAGCACATAACCTGCATGCAAGCAGTCTTGAACCGCGCCAAAGGTGCCACAGTTGATGCAGACCTGTTCAAACAGTTTCAGGCAGAGAGCAGCTATTGGAGGCAGGTGTTACAAAGAGTTGTTGCAGTCATTAAATTCCTTGCAGAAAGGGGCCTTGCATTTAGGGGTAAAAATGAATCGTTAGGGTCTCCTCTCAATGGGAACTACCTTGGTATTCTGGAGGTCCTGGCTGAATTTGATCCCTTTCTAAAGGATCACATCAGAAAGTTTGGGCAGATGGGTCGAGGTAATACCTCATATCTGTCCTCCACCATTTGTGAGGAATTCATTGAATTGATGGGTGCAAAAACCAAACAGGCTATAGCAGATGAACTGCAAGCAAGCAAATACTACTCTATCATTGTGGATTCAACCCCAGATTTATCTCATGTGGACCAATTGACATTCATATTCCGTTTTGTTAGCAAAGAGGGCAGTGTTGTTGAACGCTTTGTGGGTTTTGAGCCCATTACTAGCCATACAGGTGAAAGTTTGGCTAACTGTGTCATGTCTGTGTTGGAAAATCTAGGGTTAGAGCTGTCAAATTGCAGGGGGCAGGCTTATGATAATGCCAGCAACATGTCAGGGAGGTATAATGGGTTGCAGGCTCACTTAAAGAAAAGCAACCCATTAATACACTATATTCCATGTGCAGCTCACTCTTTGAATTTGGTGGGAGTCAACAGCATTGACAGATGTGGAAATGAAGTCTCTAAGTATTTTGACTTGATTCAGTCTATTTACAACTTCACAACTGCATCCACACACCGATGGGACAGGGTATTTGGCAATTCCAACATAGATCTCACACTTAAAGCTTTATCCAACACGCGTTGGAGTTGCTGTGCAGAATCTACCAAAGCACTGTGGCAGAACTACAGTAAAATAAAAGCAGCACTACAGGTTATTTCCACTGATGACACAGAGAAACGAGACACACGAACTGAAGCTGACAGTCTAGTGCGGAAGCTGGATTCACTTGAGATGGCCTTCATGGCAGGCTTTTAGGACACTGTTCTGTCCAGATTTCAGGCCACAAGTCTGCAACTTCAAAAAGCAGACATGGACCTTGGTACAGCAGTTAGATTGCTGGAATCTCTGCGCACCTTTGTTCTCTCCCAAAGAGATCTATTTGATCATTTTGAGCAGAAAGCCTTAAACATGTTGGGTGGCACCCCATCTTACAGGGCTGAACGGACGAGGAAACGTAAAAAGTTTGCTGATGAATCAGCATCCCCAGATGTTGTGCTTGAGGGAAGGCAACTGTTTCAAATAGAGACATTTATTGCCTCTATTGATCAACTGAGTTCAAGCCTTAATCACCGTCTGGAGGCCTACAAACATCTGAACAATTTGTTCAGTGTCCTTTTCTCTTTGGATACAGAGTCCAATGCTTCAGTCCTTCACAAGGCCAAGATTCTCACTGAATCATACCCATCTGACCTCAATGAAAGTCTTGGACAGGAGCTTATACAGTTCAAATCTTTTATACAGCTCAACAACACTGATGAGGAGAGGACCCCTTCAGGACTGCTCAAAACAATAATACATTTTGGACTACAGCCTACGTTTCCTAATACATACATTGCGCTACAGATTTTTCTCACTCTACCGGTCAGTAACTGTGAGGGAGAACGCTCATTCTCTCTTTTGTCAAGAGTAAAAAATGAGCTGCGCACAAGAATGACTCAGAAAAGATTAAATGCGTTATCTCTAATGGCAATTGAGAGTGAGCTGACAAGAGAGTTGGACTTCAATGATGTGGTGGATGATTTTGCAAAATTGAAAGCACGAAAGAAACCCCTTGCTTAAAGGTGCACTGTGTAAGATTTTTAGGTTATTTCCAGAATTCACCCATTCACTAATGTTAGGCTACCTGTTTTCATGAATACTTACCACCACCATAAAATTCTAAGTATCCATTATGACTTGGAGAATTGCACTTTCGCCATTTCTGGGAAGTGTCACCTGGATTGTGAAGATAGGATTGACTTTAGGCAGAAGCTTGGTGCTTTCTCTGGCAAACTGAACCTCAAGCTTCATTCTCCGCAGCTTTGCATTCTTGTGCAGACTTTCATCCACAAGGAACTTTTCAACTTCCCCACTATCGTGAAGGGGCCATCAAAAGATTTCAGTGTGTCCAGCATGTCTAGTCTCTTACTCTCCTTTCTTTGAGCCATCTCTTGTTTCTCATCTGCCCTACTCTCGAATTTTGCCTTCATGAATTTACTCCAGTTGAGTTCAACCTCCCTTTTTGCTTGTGCTGCTGCCTTGAAACCTCTGAAGCTCCTGGCACTTCTGTAAAATTATTGACCTATTGACTGCGTTCAGTGTGCCCAACTTCTTCAGTTTGTAGTCCACCTTGCCACATTGTCTCTCCATCCCAATGTTGTGCACAGGGGTGCCATCAATGTTACTAGCCTGTTCACTGACAGGGTCCATTGGGAAGGTCTCCTCATCCATCCTCTGCCTGGCCAGGACAGTCTTCAGATGGGGCAGCATGAGATCTGTCAGCTGCTTCACTTCATCCAAGTATTCGGCAGCCACGTCTGACACTGAGTTCAGGACATGTCCAGTGCCTGTCCAGCCACTATAGCATTCTTGGAAATGGGCTATCTTGACCTGCATGCAGCCCTTGTACCATGAACTGGCCTACACCTTTCTTTGTGGTGCTCTCCGATGCATGTTATCATTTTACCTTTCTCCTTCTCCTCAAGCTTAACCACAAATAGATACAAACTTTGAGCCTCAATTTGCTGCACAGCTGCCGTTATGCCAAAGTGTTTTCCTAAGATATTATTTTATTTTTAATGATAGAAGGGAGGAAAAGGGGGCAAAAATCATGTCCGATTTAGTTTTTTGGGTGGGGTGGGGGGTTTATTTCATGATAGCTACCAACTTCCAATACATAATATCTCTCAAATGACCCAATGCACCATCACTGAAGTGGGCATAATCATTTTCCAAAATGTTTATTTTTAGGCCATTTATCCCCTCCCCCTGTGTCTGTGTGAAACCTGTGCTTGTCAGTGTCTGTGTGGTATACCTAATAGTGTGTGTGCAGTATGTGCACTCTTCTGTACAGGACAGTGTGCATGTCTGTTCACAGTATACAGTATTTCTTGCATAGTGCGTGCGTGTGTGTGCGCCCGCACGCGCGGGGGGTTGAGGGGCCAAGACCATGTCAGGCCCAGGGGGCCAAAATTTCTTAATCCGCCCCTGTCAGAGCCTAAGAAGATAACTCGAAAAATGGTTCAAGGACACATCCTGAAATCTGGGAAAAACAAGTTGCTCAACGGAGCTGCATCCAAGGAGGAGCCAAGGGTCATCGCACCATGCTGTCAACCAATAAATGAACTGTTACTATGCCCAAGATGCTGCCTTAGCTTATGATCAGACCAATAGGGTCTGTTTGGGCTCCCTTAAGGAGAACCCTTATATACCAGGTGCGCCATTGTTAAAGCATCCTTTTGGGGGCTTGGTGTTAGAACTGAGCTCCATCAGGACCGTGCACGTATAACTGTGAGGAATGCATTGCCTTGTTTAGAGTAGGAATAAAACGCTTTTTATTTTTCGAACTTATTCAGTTTCCAGTCTTTCATTTTTACTTTCACTTTCTCGTGCGGGGTAACACAAAATCTCCTCAACAAACCCAATCTTTAATGTTATCCTCTCCAATCAGGCATGACCTGTACAGAGCTTCCGGGAAGTTTGAGCTCCTTGATCGAATCCTACCCAAGCTCCAGGCCACTGGCCACTGGGTCCTGCTCTTCTGTCAGATGACCTCGCTGATGACAATCATGGAGGACTACTTCGGTTATCGTAACTTCCAGTATTTACGCCTTGATGGTAAGATCACACCCCTGAGCTTTTCTGTTAGTTTGCTAATACTTTACTGATGAAACGTGATGCACAGAGCTCTTTGTTTTTGCAAATTATTATTGCTGTTTAGAGATACACCAGTTAATTAATCAACAAGAGTTCAGAATCAGCCATTTTCCCCTAAACTGGCTCTGACCCCATTGAGCATTCATATACGGGAAACTTTTTTTCCAATCAAAGCTTAGAAATACTACCATTTCTTTTTGCCCATAAACACATCAACCAACATTACGCCCCGCCCACCCCAAATAAAAAAGTGCAATTAAAAAGTTTGATTTAATAAACAAAATGGTTTTGTGAAAGAACAATATTCCAACAAAAAGTTAGACGGCTATAAAAAACACTGATTGCCAAAGGGTTTTCAACACAACGCATTAATTATTGTGGAATCAAGGTAAACTATAGTGCTATAGTTTATATTTTTGACAGTAATGTGTTATTGTTTTTTATTTATTTATTTTTTTACACTGTCGACACTCCAGAATAAAATCCAGAATGCAATATGCAAGTGGCAGTGCACGTTTGTTTTGTTTGTAAAGATTTTTGGTGTATTGGTGTTGAGTCAACCAAAAAGACTGAGCTACTGACTTTTTTTTTTAACTGCAGCTGCTGTCTTTGTTACAAACGTGTCCTCTAAAGACATTCAATATTCATACCCGCTTATCGGTGCCAGTCCATCACAGGGCAACACAGACACACACTGGACAAACAACCATGCACACACTCACTCTCACCTTGCAGCAATTTGGAGAGACCAATTGGCTTAACTCTTTTGGACTAAGGGAGGAAGCCGGAGTACCCGGAGAGAACCCACGCATTCACACGGAGAACATGCAAACTCCATAAAGAAAGCCCCCAGGCCAGGATTTGAACCTGGGATCCTGCACCCTGTGCACCCATGTAAGAAAACCTTGACTTAAAACACTGGTTTTAGTGGTTGAGATGGATTTACTCCAAATTTAAACTTTGCAAATTAATAGAAACGTAAAGTTGTAACACACAATTAAGCAGTGAGTCAAAATATGCGCAGTAATAGCTAAATGTCTTGCAAGTCTTCAAAGCAAAAGCTAAATTTAGCAGCTACATGTGCGCATCACCAAATTCAATCAAAGCAAAGTGATACAACAAAGACGTATGAATGAATTTATCACATTCTTTCCTGAGTTATGCTTACAGTCCAAAATTTCATATAGATAGTGATCCTATTCAAAGTTCTATGACATTTTAAATGATGCGACTTGTACACATGTAACAAAGTCATCTTCACTCACATCTTTTTGATTCTTTTAATGGATTTTGAAAATGAAAAAAAAAACGAAAATATTTCTATCAGTATCCAATGTTTGGATGGAAGTCTTGCAGCTGAACTAAAGGGAAACCCATTGGGCTACGGATTAATGATTTCGTATCTGTGTTTGGAGGATTTAGAAAATCCACGTTGGAGCCCAGTATCTGATTGTTCCTTGTTCGTACATCGTCAGAAACGTTTGCTTGACTCCTTGAAGTATAGGTGTTGGAGGATGGGGCTCCTGCTTGCTCTGGTTCAGATGCACACTACATAAGGACTCTTGCAAATCATCAGGGAATACTGTAAAGTTCTGGCTTTTTTGCTGCTGATCCTGTGGGTCGGGAAACTTGCTAAGTGCCCCTTGTACTGTTTGGACCTCCTGATCTCGCTGATTATGTTGCTTGTCGTTTTTACTTAAATCCTTTTTCCTAATCTCAGTAACCTCTTTATGCAAGTGCTCTTTCTCTTGTTTCAGCAACTCTGTTTGAGCCCTAAACTCATCAATCTGCCTCTCTGAGTCTTTGAGACGAGTCATAAGCTTTTGAATCTTATGGGCCTCTTGATTCAGAGATTGCTCTAGAATTGCCTTCATCACGTCGTTTTGAGACAGCTTGGTGTTAAGCTGTTCGACTTCAGTCGTCAAGGCAATGTTCTGTGATCTAAGGGAGTTACTTAACTCAGTCCTTATTTGAGCCTCATGTTCATAACGCCTCTCATTTTCCCTAGCATTATGGAGTTGATTGGTTAGTTGTTGGACCTTCTCAGCCTTTTGTTCCAAAGCTTGTTTGCTGTCAGCCAATTGTTGGTCGATTTCGGTCACTTTTCCACGCAAGTCCTTGTTCTCTTGTTTCAGCAATTCTGTTTGAGCCCTAAAATCATTAGTCTTTCTCTCTGATTTTTTGAGACAAGTCGTAACCCTTCGAACCTTTTGGGTCTCTTGCTTCAGAGTTTCCTCTAGAATTGCCATTTCTTCCTCGTTCTGAGACAGGTTTAAGCCAAGCTGTTCGACTTCAGTCGTCAAGGCAATGTTCTGTGATCTAAGGGAGTTACTTAACTCAGTCCTTATTTGAGCCTCATGTTCATAACGCCTCTCATTTTCCCTAGCATTATGGAGTTGATTGGTTAGTTGTTGGACCTTCTCAGCCTTTTGTTCCAAAGCTTGTTTGCTGTCAGCCAATTGTTGGTCGATTTCGGTCACTTTTCCACGCAAGTCCTTGTTCTCTTGTTTCAGCAATTCTGTTTGAGCCCTAAAATCATTAGTCTTTCTCTCTGATTTTTTGAGACAAGTCGTAACCCTTCGAACCTTTTGGGTCTCTTGCTTCAGAGTTTCCTCTAGAATTGCCATTTCTTCCTCGTTCTGAGACAGGTTTAAGCCAAGCTGTTCAACTTTAGTCGTCAAGGCAATGTTCTTTGATCTAAGGAAGTTACTTAACTCAGTCCTTATTTGAGTCGGATGTTCAAAACTCCTCACTTTTTCCCAAGCATTTGGCAGATCATTGGCATTTTGTTGGAGTTTCTCATCTTTGTGTTGCTTGCTTTGGTTTATAGTTTCTACTAGAATTGCCTTTTCTTCTTTGTTCTGAGACAGTTTTAAGTTAAGCTGTTTGACTTCAGTCGTCAAGGGAATGTTCTTTGATTCAAGGAACTCAATTAACCCAGTCTGCATTTTAGTCTCATCTTGATAACGCCTCACTTTTTCCCAAGCATTTTGCAGATCACTGGCTTTTTGTTGGAGTTTCTCATCTTTGTGTTCCAATGCTTGTTTGGTGTGGGCAAATTGTGTGTTGATTTCGGTCACTTTTTCACACAAGTCCTCGTTCTCTTGTTTCAGAATCTCTATTTGAGCCCTAAACTCATGATTCTGACTCTCTAAGTATTTCAGACTAGTCAGAAACCTTTGAAGCTCCTGGGTGTCTTGGTTCAGAGTTTCCTCTTGAATTGTCATTTCCGTCTCCTTCTGAGACCACTTGGAGTTAAACTGTTTGACTTCAGTCATTAAGGCTTTGATCAGTGATTTAACAAAGGTATTTGTCTCACTCTGTATGTCATTCTCATGCTTCAAACTACTCACTTTTTCCTCAGCGTTGTGGAGATACTGGGCTTGTTGAAGTTCCTGATTTTGCTCCAGTTTTTCCCAGAACTCCTGAGTTTCTTGTATCAATGAGGTTTTCACTGACTCCAAGTCTTGCACTGCAGCCATCAGGTCTTGAGACATTTTAGTTAGGCTGTGTGTGGCAAAAGAAAAACTGTTCCTTGGTTTGTATATCTACCTGTTTGTAAATCGCTGTGAACTACCAGCTTCTGCGTCTAGTACTTCCACTCCGGTCCTGTAGACTAAACTGAACACTGAATTAGTGAAACAGTAGCTCGGAATTCAGGGACTATTGTGATGTCACATGCCCTTAGTGATGTCACCAAGTGAGTGTCATAGCAACAGAGCCACACTAAGCCTGCCGTGTGTGTGTGTGTGTGTGTGTGTGGGGGGGGGGGGGGGGGGGGCACAAACTACAACTACAGCCATAATCTTGACAGACAAAAAAAAAAAAATAATAATGGTGTGGACATTTGCATTTTGCCCTGACAGTGCAAACTTTACAAAAACTGGTTTGTTTTAGGTCTAAGGTCTGAATTGAATTTAGTTCTTTATTTTGTTTCAAGTTTTGGTTGAGGTGTCTGTTTAGTTTAGTTTTGGGTATGTGCTAGTAATAGTTAGGATGTAGGGTAAGGGTTATACCATACAAATGAAGTGAATACAAAGTCCTCACAATGATAGTAAGACAAACGCGTGTGTGTATATATATACATATACACGTTATTCATATATACTTGACTCTGACACTAATATAGGCACATATACTAATTTATAAATCCCGAATATTGTTTTATTTTTTATTTTCTGTTGGATAAGTTTAATGCACTTAAAACATTCCTGTAGCTCAGTGATAAAATATAAATTGGTTGGTCAGTCTAACGTCTTATTTTATTATTTTTTGCAAATGTTCCGTTGAAATGTTCCGTTATACTTTGCTTACATTTAAATAAAGTACATCTGAGTTCAGACTTCTGGAATCAAACTTGGACTATAACAGAAACTCTGGCCACAGAGTTTTAGCATCACACCACTACACTGTGTTGCCTGATCTGACTGATTCCAGCCCAAACGCAACGTAAAACCCGTTTAACTAAAAAATAAGCCAGCCCAAATACCAACCTCTCTTGAATTTATGTTAAAAGCATAGAAGTATTACACACATAATAAAGAACACGCCATTACTGCACAACTGCCCTGAAGTAGAGAAAAAAGATCACACATAAAGGCTTCCCGCTAAATGTGCAATCAGGCAACCTAATAACCTACACACACACAAGATCAATCTCATGTTGTCTGGTTGTAATAGAAATTAATTAGTTAATCTAAAGTTGATTCCATAACATTAATGGATATTTTTTTTAACAATATGCTGAATTTTAAAAGTGGCACATTGTTATTTTCCCAACTTATCAAGATTTAATTTAACTGTTAAATGGCTTTCTAGGGACAGGTTTTGTGAATTAGGCATGGCTATAAACACGACAATGCAGCAATCAGATTGTTTTTAAGTAATGATTTATCTTTACTGTATCTGTCAAATAAGAAAAAGGGGGAAAAAAAACGTATAACAAGATTTTTTTTTTCAGGTACCACCAAATCTGAGGACCGAGCTTCACTCTTGAAGAAATTTAATGAGGAAGGATCTCAGTACTTCATCTTCTCACTCAATTTTCTCACTCTATAGAGTTCTACTGTTCTTCAATTATGCATTACGTTTTGTCATTTCTGCTTTAACTTTCTGTTCTCTCTCTTTTATCTTCATAGTAGGTACACCTGGTCTGGCGTTCTGTTAAATGTGACATCATCCAAAGAAGACGGCTCACCCGCTATTACCATCTAATGTAGAACAGATTACTGGATCAATGTGTGCTTCTGTGCTTGTTTGTCTCTCTTGTTGTGTCTCTGCTCTGTCTTCTGTAGTCGGTCGAGGCAGATGAGCGTTCATACTGAGCCCGGTTCTGACGGAGGTTTTTCCTTCCCGCTAATGGGTGGGAATATATATTCGTTTCCTCTGAGTCCCTGTGTAGAGCTTCTAATTATGGGGCCAAAATAGTAGCTTTAACATTTGCAAATGTGTGTGGAGAGTTGTGTGTCTGTACAAAAATCTGCAAATGTGTAAAACTACTTGTGTGTAATCCGTTTTGCAAATGTGTAAAAAATCCACAAATCTGTATTCAGATTTGCAAATGTGTAAAAAATCCACAAATCTGTAGTCAGATCTGCAAATGTGTAGATCAATCTGTAAGCACACACAGAAACACTTGTGTCTGAAGTATTTTCGCTTCAACACCCAGAAATACAGACAAATCATTGGTTACAAGTCAAGCGGTGTTTCGGTTGGTTCTCTTTACACACGTGATTTTTGCTACCCTTCTGCCGCGTGAGATGCACAAATTTGTAGAAGGATTTGTATGTGTATTTTTGCGATTTGTGTCCCCTTGCGCAGGCTCACAGGCTCAAATGTTGCCCTGAGCGCAGGCTCACAGGCTCACAGGCTGCCTCTTCCGGCTGTGGTAGGTCACGTGACTTTCAAGGATTTTACCAAAGCGTTTTGCTACCAGACGGCTGACAAGGCAAATTGTTATAACTATATAACTTTCTCCCTTTAACGACAGAAGTTTCTTGTTTTAATGAGAGACTTATCTTGCTAAAACCAGATAATTGTCTCGTCATAACAACGCAACATAACCCGGCATCAGCTCACGGGATATTTGAGTGTCATGGAGAAGAGGAGAGACGGAGAGGGAGATTATTTCTTTTTAAGAAGTCATCATTTGTCGGAGGAATGTATTTCCGCTCTGAGGAGTGACGAGGTAAGTCATGCATATACAGCAAGTCCTCTACTTGAAATCTGATCTATTCAGCAGTTATTATTTATAGTTAACAACTATGCTCTGGATACAGTGATGCAAGGCATTTTAGAAAAATCACATTACAATATAAACAATATCTTTTATTCTTACTTGTGAAAAGTTATCCCTCGAGCCCTGACGTCAATAGTCCGTCGATTTAAACAAAAATACGCCGCACAGTGCTGAGGTATCATTAGTGTGTTCAGCTTGAATCAGCAGGTTAGTGTAGCCGGTCGACCGCCCCAAGATGGCGGCCGTAATTCCTGCGCCGCCACAGTCAATGCAGGGTCTACTCTTATATTATGTCTATGTGGGAGCCTACATGCTCAACTAACTAAGCTAATCAAATAATTAACCACCCCTTCCCCTGCTTCGTGCCGCTATGAAAAACTGTGGGAATTATAGGAATTTATCACAAGAAATGTAGGCAAGAGGTACACTCATTATGAAGGTAAAAGGTCTGCAGAGAGTCTGCGTGGCTCACAGCACGGGTACAGCATGGCCAAGTATGTGGGAGCTGTGATATTGTGTTTTTATCAGTAAAGCACACAGAGAGCCGACTTTAGCTTAACAACCGTGTTAGTCTGTTCATTAGTTTTTCTTCTGCTCTGAGAACTCAGCAGGACAAAATTAAAACAAAGCGGCAACCTCCACCTAGTGGTCGGAGGCATAAATGCAACATGCATCACATGAGCCTCCACACTCCTGAACGGGGGTGAATTTTTAATGACATATTTTTAATAATGCACCAGGTTAATGTCCAAATGTATTTCCCATTTTGGTTTATAAAGTATTTTTGAATTGAACTGAATAGAAATAGCAGCCTAGACATTCTCTGGTGTCTCTGTTTTCTACCCTGGATCTGTTTTGGTTTTCTGTCCCACTTCATGTTTGTGAAAACAATTGTGTCAACATTCAGGGAGAGGCTTTGGTCCCCACAGCCGCCATTAGCATCATTACTTTATTGATTTCCTGTTAAATGTTAATATGATACTAGTATCAATATGTTGCATATCTACAGTCATGAAATTCAGTTAACAGCTAAAAAATGTTTTTAATACCAGCATTCCAATTCAAGATTGGATCGAATCAAAAGGAATCAATTCTAAATCTTGAGAATCGGAATCGAATCGATTCTTGAAATTTGAATCTATACCCAGCCCTACTCCTGACCTAGTAACATCGACTGTCTGTCAAAAAGCTTTCATTTTAATGCAACATATCCTCACCACAGAGGCCGTAAAGAGCTGAGAAAATACAGTCTGCTTGTGATAAAAGTTGTTTTTTCAATATGAAATCTTTATTTGACTGAATTTGCTGAAATGAAATCAAAGGCAGCTGTTCTAAAACCGACAGTCCACTTTGTTCTGTCTCTTGATGTTGATGAATGCAGGGAGAACGCATTACTCAATACGTGAAAAAGCCTCAAACTGCTTTTTTTACAACACTGTTTTCCATTAACAAAAGAAAAAAATGCTACATTAAATAGTCTATAATAGGATAACCGACTGTAGAAGAAGTTGAAAGGATTCAGACAAAAAAAGTAATTTTGAAACCACAATGCAGACTTCACTTACTAGACGAGGTCTGAAGAACAATTATATTTGGTCTTTTTTCCTCATATGTGAAGATTGCAAAAAAATAACTTTAATAATAAGTTTAACATCAAAAATCCTGAACCTGCAGCAATAACAATACATATATTAGCTTGAAAAAAGGCTTCAAACATGCAAACACATCAAGGACGGTCAAGATACAGCCACCGTATGAAAAAGATTTTATCCTTTTAAACTCAGGCAAAAAACACTTAGTTTATACAAAAAGCTATTTTCAATTGACACTTTCATTCATTAAGGGAAAACTAGATTATCCAAACCAACCTGCCGATATGTGGGAAAGTAATTGCACCCTAAACCAAGTAACTGGTCACCCCTGGAGCACACAGCTGCCATTAACCATTTGATCCACTCCTCTTTGCTGAATTGGAGAATTAGCCTGTTTAAGGTCAAACTACAGCATCTCTATTGGTTTTTAAGCCAAGACTTTGACTAGGCCACTTAAATGCCCTCTTTCTTCCCCATTAGGAAGTCAGACGTGGACTTGCTAATGTCATAATTAGTTTTTTTTTTGTTATACAGGCCTAAAAGCTTTCATTTCATTCATGTTTGACGTGTTCCGTGCATAACTTAAGGATGATGCTCGACTTGTCTGCCCTGTCAGTTTAATGGGACGGACATTTCTCAACCGGGTGACAATCGTGCCCTACTCGTCCATCTGAACAGAGCTTTGCGACCAGTTAGGGTGAAATGCTGTATTAATGTTGTATTATTGCCTTGCCCTGCTTTAAACGTCTCCACAACTTCCTCCCTGACCTCTCTGGATCCTTTGCTCTTCATGAGGCCTTCACAGAGCAGAGGGCTGACCACTGACAAACATCAAAAATTGTAGATTTTTATTTGCAAGAAAAGAAAATCCAGTCTGAACGTCTGTCGTCTCTACTGTTACGCACCACTTTTGATTAAACGTGAAAAAGCTCAAGGGGAACCAACACTTGAGCGACATATAAATGAATTCTGTTCTGCCAAGTAAAATGTTTATTTAAATGGCATTAAAAAGAGGGAGGAGAGGGTAATGTCGGCGCGTTTACCTGATACTGTTTGAGCATGCCGTTTATCAGCAGAGACGACTGCTTCTCCACCCTCTCGATGACAGCGTGGGCCACGCCATAATAAGACTGGGAGCTGGTTTGACCGGTAGGAACTAAAATGTAAAATTTGTGGTGATGGAAAACAAATGCAGTACTCAATGATGTTCTTGGCATCATTCTTAGCCACTTGGGCTCCACTGGGATCAATTTTCTTCTTCTCCTCTGTTTCTGCCTTTCCCATTTCCTCTTCGTCCTTATCAGGCAAAATTGAAAGCAGATCACAAGAAAATAGAACAAGCACAAAAACGTCAAATCCCAGCTCAGGCAGAATCAGGACTCTGGATATAAAGCTTGTATCTACAGCCCCCTGGTGGAGCAACGTGTTCACATACACCACTGAATAAGAATAACTCCTTAAAACAGCAGGTGGTTGGTTTAGAGGAGAGCGGAGGTTTGAATAACATCATTATGAGGGTCACTGACCTCCTCCTCAAACTCTGAGCCGCTTTCCTCGCTTCATACCTGGTTATGAAAAAAAGAAAAAGAGTCAGTTTCTACCGTCAGATATCAACCCTGAACAAGGAGCGTTCCAGACAACATCCAATAAAAACAAACTTGTTCCATCTTTAGGGTCTGGATCTGGTCTGAATGCCGGCACACCTCAGACAGACAACAGCGTTTCTTTTCATTTTTTAACCAGAACACATCTGCCAGCGAAGAGGCTGGAGTCTAAAGCTGTGCGTCTACTAATAGGTGTAAAGAAAGTAAAATGCACAGCATCACCAGATGGTAGATGGTAGCATTGTAGGTCATATCATCCTACAGTCAAAGCGATCGCATCTCGACCAATTTACAGGCGATCGGCTCTGATTCAATATCTGTAACATTCACACCTGGAACACATTATTCTACAAAAGAAATTCATTAAAGGACGCTTTGTGATCAGTGGCACCTTCAGGTTTTGTTCTTCAAAATAAAAATAAAAAAAACCTTCTTTTAAAGTCTGTTAATTTGAAATCTAAACCAGACTCGGTTAAAGAACAGCTGGTTTAGCTTAAAACCTGATCTAAGCTCACCTCCTCCCAAAACTAAATGAAACGACCCTCTCTTTGCGTTTTGAATGAGCGCATTTATCTGTTGGTTCCATGACAGCATCCCTGATCAATGAGATGAACAGAAACTCAAGACGTAATGAGGACAAGGCTAAGGTAAAGGATGAAATGTCTAATGGATGTGAGGAAATACCGTATTTTATATATATATATATATATATATATATATATATATATATATATATATATATATATATATATATATATGTGTGTGTGTGTGTATATGTATAGCATATATGTATAGCATATGTATATATGTATATGTGTGTATATATGTATATGTGTGTATGTATGTATAGCATGTGTATGTGTGTATAGCATGTGTATGTATGTATATGCTATTAGCTTCACAGACAGCCCGATAACAGGGTTCTGTCGTAGTCTGGGTCCAGGCTTTGTCAGAATGTATTGGAAGCCAACAAATAATAATTGGGTAAATTCTGCTATAGATAAAAAAACGGAGTCCCCCTTCAGAGCTTCACAGCGGTAACACTGCCTTGCTATAAATTTATTTCCACATAAATATGTCCTTTAATTTGTAAATAGAGCTGGTAAAGGATAAACAGCAATAGTAGAACTTCAGCAAGGTTTCTGTAGCTGATAGCAGCACTGAGCACCAGTACGCCTTCTCACCCAGGGTTCATCTCAAGCCAAGCCTCCAGCTGGCTGGACTTGGGGGCATCAGTTCCCTGCAAAACCTTGCCGGTCTCCGTCTGAATCACTTTGACTGGCAGCTCGCTCATTTGGCTGTTCTCATCCATGGGCTGCGAGACAAGTTCCAAAACATGAAGATGCTTTTAGCCGAACAAGCAAAGAAACAAAACCACAAGTTCTTCACACTCTCTTTTACAAATCCCAGCTCCCATGTTTGTCTCTATAGCTGCATAGGATTAAAAAGGCAGACAGTTTAAGAGATTATATAGAGGTAACCGATGACATGTAAAAGGATATATCATCCAACACTAGTTTGACACTTTTGGTATATAACGAGTACAAGGAGAGTTTAAATAAAAAGTATTCAAGACGCTCAGGTTAGAATCTCAGCTAGTTAGATTTCCAAGGGATCGTTTTAAAATTAAACAGCTGCTGGAACAAATAGCCGTTTGGCTCAAAATCCAAACATTAAGATCAATTAAAAACCAATGCAAACAACAAATGAAACGACAAACCGTGTGATTTGTTTAGTTATGCTTTAACTGTACAGGTACGTGGGTGTGTCGTCTAGCGATCTCGCCAGAGAACAAGAAGGAAACTGAAACGTGCAACATAAACTTTAGTTGCTTATTCAGTAAGTATAAATATATATTTCCTTTCCTTCGAGATGGATTAAAGTCACTTTAATCAAGTCGAAGCAATATTCACTCTTTTTTTATTTGGTTTTGGTCTCAGCTCCAAAAGACACTCCATTTAGCGGCTAAATTCACAATTATCACCAGGTTCAGTTATTCATGCAGATTTATTACTGATAAGATTAAATTAAAGTCAACAGTCACTATAAAGGTGGTTAATCTGCTCTGACGTGCATATTCAGTTCTGGACAAATGTTCACTAGGAAATTATTACATTTGGGGAAATAACTCCTATACACATAAGACATAAAAATCTAAATTTAAATATTGTGACTAAACTCTCCATCAGGTCCAATAGCGCTGGTGCCTTCACCATCTCCTTCCACCTTCTAGAGGTTAAAAAAAACATGGCAAAATTTTAAAGCACTGACAGCGACCGCATTTACTTAAGAAAACAAATTTGCTTTTTAACACTTTTTTTAGAAGCTGAATTTCTAACCAGGAAAACTTGCCTGCAATATGAATTCTTACGGTATTTGCGCAGCCACAAACACACAAGAATCCATCTTGTACCGCTCCGGCTTCAACCGCTTGTGTTTGAGCCAAAAACGGTTTGGGCCAATCACGTTGCAGTATTGAAGTTTAGGTCCTTCCATTTACCTGCGGGGGAGTGTTGGCTTAGTCGTTAGAGCAGACTTGCACTCAGAGAAGGATGCAAGTACCTGGTTCGAATCCCAGTGCCGGCACTCTGGGTCCCTGAGCAAGACCCTTAACCCCAGATTGCTCCCCGGGCGCCGCACAGTGGCAGCCCACTGCTCCCCAAGGGTGATGGGTTAAAAGCAGAGAACAAATTTCGTTGTAATGTATGTTTCAATTATAATAAAGACGATATTACTATTAACATTAATATAACAAGGAAGCAGCTAATGGCTGTTAGCATCTCCCAGCAGAGTAATGGAGACAACGGTCCAACATCGAGTGAAAAAATTTTTTCTATGATTCCAAGAGGGAAAAGACTGGAATGTCAAAGGGAATACAGTTTGAAGGTTGGTGTTCACTGAAGCGGAAGCTAAACCTGCCGAGGCTCAGATGTGACGCACAGTTGACTGACGTGAGTAAATGTTCTGATATGAGGCTCTTAAAGTTGCAGTAGATCGGTTCATTTAGTTAATAACGGTAAAGGCAAGGCAAGGCAAATTTATTTGTATAGCACAATTCAGTACAGAGACAATGCAAAAGGCTTTACATGATTAAAATAAAGGAAAATAAAACAGAATAGAAGCAAGTAGGAATAAAATGTAGGAATAAAATGTAGAAACAAAATGTAGAAACAAAATAGAACATTGAAACAGTTGGACTAAAAGAAAAAGTCCAACTGTGTTTCTGAACAGGATGGTCTACGCCGAGCTGCTGGTTTACCCCGAGGCATTGCAGAGGGTCAGGCTCAATTCAGCATTATTTTTATCATATCAGAACTATCTGAAAGCTAAGTTGCTTTCTGATAGTTCTGTGGTACTCCCGGTGGATGTCACCACATCTGTTTATATATGTATATATATATATATATATATATATATATATATATATATATATATATATATATATATATATAATCACTAGAAGTCCCGGAGAATTTCAGTTTTCCTGCAAGCCCCCCTCCCCTCTTCAAGTTTGTGTATTCACTCTACCTTGCTAACTTCTTTACTATCAGGAAGTCCACAAAATGCAATGCGGTACCGCACGCGAGCTATTTTTAGAAACACAACGTCACGATGACGTCACATCACGTGGTACGCAGTAGGGCAAACTCCCAAACGCGCCGCTGTTTTGGTGTGGAAGAGACGTGCGTTAGCCTAGGTTTTACTCGGTAAACGACTGCTTTTTCCAACATCTAAGACCATGGTTTATAAACATTGTTGCTATGGGACGTGCAATAGCGACTCGAGGTACGCTGATCGGCCGCATATGAAGGATGTTTTCTTCATTAATTTCCCGAAACTCAAGAGTGCCAAGGAGAAATGTGTGCGTTGGGTACACTTGTGCGGGCGGCCTACACAACATTTCAACCCGGAAAAAGTTACCAAATTCACCTACATATGTAGCAAGCATTTTGTCGGTGGAAAGGGTGATGATAGCATATAGGCTAGCATGTTAGCAGGCGCTAACATGGTACCCTGCTACCGGGATAGATTACTCAAAAACAAACGCCCTGAATCTCTTAAGCGAAAGATTCATTATCCAAAATGCTGCAGCAAGAGTTCTGATGAAAATCAACAAGAGGGATCATATTTCTCCAATTTTCCCTTCATTGGCTTCCTGTTAAATCAAGAATAGAATTTAAAATTCTTCTTCTAACGTATAAAGCCCTTAATAATCAAGCTCCATCATATATCAGAGCTCTGATTACTCCGTATGTTCCTAACAGAGCACTTCGCTCTCAGACTGCAGGTCTGCTGGTGGTTCCTAGAGTCTCTAAAAGTAGAATGGGAGGCAGATCCTTTAGCTATCAGGCTCCTCTCCTGTGGAACCAACTCCCAGTTTTGGTCCGTGAAGCAGACACCCTGTCTACTTTTAAGACTAATCTTAAAACCTTCCTTTTTGACAAAGCTTATAACTAGAGTGGCTCATGTTACTCTGAGCTACCTTTATAGTTTTGCTGCTATAGGCTTAGGCTACTGGAGGACATCAGGGCCTATTTTTCTCACTCTACTGAGTTCTACTGTTCTCCAGTTTTGCATTGTATTACATTGAAATGACTGTTGTCATTTCAGCTTTTAACTTTTTGTTCTCTCTCTTTTTTCTTCATAGTAGGTACATCTGGTCTGACGTTCTGTTGACTGTGAAATCATCCAGGGAGGACAGATCACCGACTATTACCATCTAATGTAGAACAGATTACTAGATCAATGTGTGCTTCTGTGCTTTTTTGTCTCTCTTGTTGTGTCTCTGCTCTGTCTTCTGTAACCCCAGTCGGTCGAGGCAGATGACCGTTCATACTGAGCCCGGTTCTGCCGGAGGTTTTTTTTTTCCCGTTAATGGGTGGTTTTTCTTCCCACTGTCGCTTCATGCTTGCTCAGTATGAGGGATTGCAGCAAAGCCATGTACAATGCAGACGACTCTACCTGTGGCTCTACGGTCCCCCAGGAGTGAATGCTGCTTGTCGGGACTTTGATGCAATCAACTGGTTTCCTTATATAGGACATTTTGACCAATCTGTACAATCTGACCCAATCTGTATAATATGATTGAACTTGATTTTGTAAAGTGCCTTGAGATGACATGTTTCATGATTTGGCGCTATATAAATAAAATTGAATTGAATTGAATTGAACTGTCCTCCTTGTAATGCAAATAACCTGTGATATGACCAGCCCTTCTACATGAGACTGGATAAAGGCTGAAACAAACTGGCATCAGAACAAAAGCATGTTCCAAGCACTTTTCATTACCTGCCCCTGCAACATTAGACCTTTTTGCAGGAATTTATTGATAAGTCATATCTAAATCTTTTATTTAGGCAAACCTATTGAACAACCAGATATCATACAGGTCCTAGTTCCTGAGCTGAGAACAGGTCATAACCATGCTTTTCCAACAAGGCAAGGCAGAACCTATTTATATTGTCCATTCACCAACAGACTCATTTATATTGCAAAGCTCACTATGTGAAAGAAAGAACAATTTAGAAAATAATTGTATTTTGTCTTGTCTCGCCTTTTCATGTCATTCAACATTTCAGCTTAGAAAATGACAAACAGTATGACTTCAGTATTGGAGTAACATTTATTTCACCCAAGGAAAAGCACTACATATGAAGCTACAATTCTACAATTGTAGCATTTTCCACAAACCCAAGGTGAGTCCTTCCTGCATTTGCGACAGGTATACTTTGTGCAGTGCGCACAACGCTCAGTGTGGTTCCTGTTGCAGATATTGCGCACCTGGCACTGTGTTGTTTTACCATGAGAACGTCTCTTCATCTCACAATGCTGTCTCATCTTTTCTTCTTGTATTGCCTTTTCCTGCATAAACCTGTAACGAAGTTCATCTGCAAGTCGCAGAATGAACTTTCATCGACTGTCTTTAGACCCTGTGCATTCCTTGTACAAAACATTCGCGTTTGTTGCAGCCATGTCAAGTAGGTTGTAAAAAACAGCTACGGGCCATCTCCGTGATCCTGCACGCACTGAGTAAGTAAGAATTTTGACCCTTAAAATAAGATAAGAAGACACACTGCACTTAAAATAAAATGAAGATTATTTTTGCTATTCCATCGGTTCAGGAGACTTTTAAAAAGAAAAATAAGGAGTCACGAGACTGGAAACCCTTTTGATACAGTGGAGTTGATCCGTTTTATTAAGCCATACAAACAGGTATTCTGCGAGCTCTTTAGACTGTGCAAAATCGTTGTTGCACTCCCAGTGAGTTCTGCCACTTGAGAAAGGAGTTTTTTCAAAATAAAATTAGTGACAACCTACCTTCGGTCCACTATTACTGATGAACGTCTTAGCAGTTTAGGGATGCTAAGCATTGAAACCAGAAGGGCAAAGGCTTTGGACCTTGATGCATTTGTGGACTATTTTGCAAGAAACCACAAACGCCGAATACTATTATTGTAGTGTTACAGGATTTGGTATTGCCATGAGAGACTGCTGAAATGAAAATGTGACTGTAGGTCTCCTACTATAAAACTCCATGTACAACAACAGAAACATATACCCACACAGATAATAAAATATTATGACATCCAACCAAGTGAAAGAAATGTTAGTGTACAAAAACTATGCGTGAAGGTTTATTATTCTCATGTGCAGTGTGTGAAATATTTTGAATAGAAATAATTATTGTTTCATTGGTGCTCTAAATATCATTTTTTTCATTTTTCTTTCTGTGCCCCTGGTTATAGTCAATAACAGTGTTTGGTTTCTATTTTTGAGTCTCCCCAATCTCCACTTTCTGATGCATGGTGCTCAGCAGACAAACAGATTTCTTCTTTTTAGTTGCATACACTGTCAGTAAGGCACTTCCAGATGTGAACAGCTGTGTAGAGTACAGCTGGCTTCATGAAGTTTCTTTTGCTGTTGCTGGTAGCTCCCGCCGAATTCTGCTCATGGTGCCAAGGAAAATTGTCCATAGTTACAGTCCTGCCCTGGTCCATAAATGGCTCCATCAGTTTCACAACAACGTTCTCAGACAGCCTTTCTCCTGTGGGACGGGAGGGATCTTTTCCCAAATAGGGGATAGCATTACACATGTATTTTGTGTCTAGATCCACTGCAATCCAAAACTGAATTCCAAATTTATCAGGCTTGGATGCAGTGTATTGCAGAAAGGGACAACGAACCTTTGATGGAAATAACTGCTCATCAACAGGAATATGTTGCCCTGGACTGTAGGACAACACACAGTTCTGTACAAACTGTTGCCAGATGTTTGAAATTGGAGCAAATTTGTCCGTTTTCACACGTTCCAAACGAGCGTCTTTGTGGTTGAAGCGCAGATATGGGAGGCTGCCAAAACCTTAGTTCTGGAAAACAACATTTATTGGTCCACAGCACAACGCAAAAGAGCTGAAAGAATCTGGATTAACAAATTAGATACCAAATACCCTTTGGGTTTGAATGAAGCGTAGATCCACTTCCGGGGATCCTTCAGTGGGAACGCCCGCACGCAGACTGATGCGTCGGCCTTTATTTCTATCCCTAACCCAGCCAGTGCCCCCACGTCTGGTTCTCTTGAGGCGGGTTCTCTCGCTTTTTCTGGCCCAATTTGATTTCCTCCCCCATCCTGGTTCCACAGACAAGTTTTTAATACTCTGTGGTTCCTATTTCTTCCCTAAACTATCATTCACACCATCCCTACCTATCTTTTTTATAATACTCACCTATTAAAGATCTACTCATCTACTCACTAAACTAAATCTACTCATCTACTCACTAAACCATCACTTTCCTGGTCTTACTTACATGTGTCCTGTGAAAAAAAGAAGAAAAGGAAAAAGATACTTACCTGTTTTTTATGGTTTTTATGTCTGGATATGGTTTTATGTTTTTTATGTCTGGACATTCACCTTTGACCCTTTACAGACAGTGTCAACTATTGACCACCAGGTGGAGCTATTGTTCATCTCCCAAGTTTACTTACCTATTATGATTTCACCCACCTGCAAAAGGATTCATTTTGTGCTCCTATTTACCTTTTATCTTCATACTTACCTACTAATAAAATATTGAATCATTTACTTACGTGGTTCTACATGAAGCACCAGCTGAGGAACTGTTCTTCCACCTGTAAAAAACAAAAAAACAAAAGAGAATTAGAATTAATAAAACATTGTAAAGCTGTTAAGGATAGAACTGATGGTCTATTACTCACCTGTTTTGGATATGTGTTCTGATTTTATCCCTACCTGATTGAAAAGGTTCTACTTCTGGTTTACACCTGTTCATATGCTGGTTACTTACCTTGATATCCTATTAACCCACCCTAAAACTTACCTACCACCCATCCCATACTTACCCATCACCCACCAACCTCCTATCCCACTTAAAACCAATCCAACCATCTGTCCTAAACTTAAAACCCACCCAATTATCTTCCCTAACTTTAACTAAATCTCCCCTCTGGTTACTCAACTTTTAGACCCTCATCCATAGCATTCCCTTAACTTAACCTAATTTGGAATCCATGCCTAAACCTAACTTCCAAAACCCCTTTTGAAATCCATACCCCCCTACTTAAACTCCTTCCTCCACCAATTCAGCCCTACACATACTCACCTCTTCATAAAAATCCACTATACCTTTTTTCCCACAGGGCCACATATGCTCAGGTGTAATCCTCTTGTGCTAGTCTGAAAAAAAGAGAAAAGGTTTCGAAAAAAGTATGAAAAAAATATATAATCCCACCAACACGTCTTCCATTGCGGAAGCAGAGCCTGAGGACTCTGGGTCGGGTTCTCCAAACTCTGGTGCTGAGGTTGCCGAGGTTTTTAAAAAGCTCCTCAGTGGCAAGGCCCCGGGGGTGGATGAGATTCGCCCTGAGTACCTTAGGGCTCTGGATGTTGTGGGGCTGTGTTGGTTAAAGTGGCTCTGCAGCATTGCATGGACATCGGGGGCAGTTCCCCTGGATTGGCAGACTGGGGAGGTGTCCCCCTATTTAAAAAGGGGGACCGGAGGTTGTGTTCCAACTATAGAGGAATCACAAACGTCCCTGGTAAGGTCTATTCTGGGGTTCTGGAAAGGGGGGTCCGTCGGATAGTCGAATCTCTGATTCAGGAAGAGCAATGTGGTTTTCCTCCTGGCTGTGGAACACTGGATCAGCTCTACACCATCAGCAGGATCCTGGAGGGGGCATGGGAGTTTGCCCAACCAGTCTACATGGGCTTTGTGGACCTGGAGAAGGCATTCAAACGTGTCCCTCGAGGGATCCTGTGGGGGGTACTCCGGGAGTATGGAGTACCGGGCCCTTTAATAAGGGCTGTCAGGTCTCTGTATGACCGGTGTCAGAGTCTGGTCCGCATTGCCGGCAGTAAGTCGGACTCGTTTCCGGTGAGAGTTGGACTCCGCCAAGGTTGCCCTTTGTCACCGATTCTGTTCATAACTTTTATGGACAGAATTTCTAGGCGCAGCCAAGGTGTTGAGGGGATCCGTTTTGGTGGATTTAGGATTGCGTCTCTGCTATTCGCGGATGACGTGGTCCTATTGGCTTCATCAGGGCGTGATCTACAGCTCTCACTAGAGCGGTTCGCAGCCGAGTGCGAAGCGGCCAGGATGAGAATCAGTGCCTCCAAATCCGAGACCGGAAAAGGGTAGAGTGCCTTCTCCGGGTTGGAGAGGATGCGCTGCCCCTGGTGGAGGAGTTCAAGTATCTTGGGGTCTTGTTCACGAATGAGGGGAAGATGGAGCGGGAGATCGACAGGCGGATTGGTGCAGCGTCTGCTGTGAAGCGGGCGCTGTACCGGTCCGTTGTGGTGAAGAGAGAGCTGAGCCACAAGGCGAAGCTCTCGATTTACCGGTCGATCTACGTTCCTACCCTCATCTATGGTCACGAGCTTTGGGTCGTGACCGAAAGAACGAGATCCCGGATACAAGCGGCCGAAATGAGTTTTCTCCGTAGTGTGTCTGGGCTCTCCCTTAGAGATAGGGTGAGGAGCTCAGTCATCCGGGGAGGACTCAGAGTAGAGCCGCTGCTCCTCCACGTCGAGAGGAGCCAGTTGAGGTGGCTCGGGCATCTGGTTAGGATGCCTCCTGGACGCCTCCCTGGAGAGGTGTTCCGGGCACGTCCCACCGGGAGGAGGCCCAGAGGAAGACCCAGGACACGCTGGAGGGACTATGTCTCGGCTGGCCTGGGAAAGCCTTGGGATTCCCCCGGAGGAGCTGGCCCAAGTGGCCGGGGAGAGGGACGTCTGGGCCTCCCTACTGAAGCTGCTACCCCCGCGACCCGACCCCGGATAAGCAGAAGATGAGGGACGGAAAAATATAAAAAAGGAAAATAATAAAAAAATGTTAAACATGTAAATATGGTCTGTATTAAGTACTTACCTGTATGATACATATTTGCTTACTTACCTGATGTGTTCTGATGTCAGCGGGATGTCCTGTCCTGTGCAAAAAAAGAGAAAAACCTAAAAAAAGGTGAAAAAAGAAAACAATATAAAAATTGTACATTTTGTAAATACTTACCACCATGATGCATTCTTCCATACTTACCACGGATACTCTGCTGTCATTCTGACATCATTCTGACACCAAGTGTCCAGGTGCTGCTGGGGGGGTTCTGGTGACTATCTCCAGGCGGGGACACAGTACATCCTGGTCTCCAGTCACATGGCTAAAATATAGCCGTTTTAGTAAACTTCAAAAACTTGTTATGGAGGGTTTTCTGACGGACAGGGAGGGAAGGGAGCTGAAATTGAAAAGTCGAGAGGTGAGTGGACTGTGGACCAGTTTGGCATAAGTGTGAAGGAAGAACTTGATGCTGCAAATATGAAAGTTAACCAGGTGATGTTATGGATGTGGAAAGTGAAGGAGAGGATGGGAGGCTGTCCAGGATGACGCCAAGGCTGTTAAGCTGAAAGGTGGGAGAGATACAGGAATTGTCAATGGATATTTTAAAACTACCAGATTTTGCACAATAAGCACAGTGAGGTAACAAACGTGGCATGACGTCCACGGCCCCGGGAATATATGGGCTGACTGGAAAGAAATTTCAGTCAAACTGATTATTTTTGCTTTAACCCATGGTATATTGATACCGAAATGTTGCAACTTACTCGCTGTAATAGCTTGTTTATTGTTTTATTGTTTTATAAATAAACAAGCCCACCAGGCTGACGGTCCTTTTGAATCCGGCTCCATTTTTTACTGTTTTAGAAAACGTGTTCATAGCAATCAGCTAGTTAGCAAGCTAACCCACCAGCATGTACCACCCAGACTGGGGCGGCCATTTTGATGACGGCGGAGGCTGGACCGTGGTCCGCGGCAACAGAGGCAGAAGACGCCGCTCCGACATCCAACCAGCCCGCTCCAACCAGAGGTACGGCTCCGGTTCCAGACAGCCCGACCACCGAACCCACTACAACAAGACTTCCGCTAACGTCACCCGAGGTCGGCGCTCTTCTCCAAGGGTCCAGAGACCGCGCAGCGCGGGCATGCGCTTCAGAGACGGACCTGCACGACCGCGCGCTCCAGGACGATCACAGAGACGGTACCCACCGAATCCGAACCATAACGGGGGCTATGTTAACAGACCTATGGGTCACAGAAACATAAACTATAAAGCCCCTATTAACAGACAATTAAATACTGAACCAGAAAGGGCTAATGACCCTGACTTTAAGCTAAAGGTACGTTCCTGGTACAAAATAATCAAAGCACAACACCATCTTGAGGAGGTTTCTGACTATAAAACCCCTCCAGCTATTGATCACATGTGCAATGAACTTTCAGACTTTGTGAGACCTGCACACATCACTGAACGCACCAAAGATTTGATTAGGGGGGAATACCATGATTATTCTAAAACAACACTATGAAGACGTCATTCAGGCAGAAAGTGACTGCTTAATGAGGTTTTCACAAGATGACTTGACAGCCCCTTTGAACATTGCTATTAAATGGGCCAAAAGAAGCTTGGGGAGACGTTTGAAGGAGGAGACTATAGAGCGGGCTCAATTAAGTTTGGTTACCCACTCTTCAGATGAGAACAGTAAGACTGTTAGAGGGGTTTCTGAGGACACTAGTGGGGTTGAATTATCAGACTCTGCCTCCTTGACATCCATGTCCCAAGACCCTTCCTCCTCCCCCTCCTCCTCCTCCTGTAGCAATAACACGGTGCATTCTCTAAGCACAACTAGTGCTGTTCCAAAGACTGCTCCTGAACCAAGCCCACGCAAATGCAGGGCTAAATCTTTAGGGACTATGACTTCTGCTATTAAACCTTCACCCACTTCCCAGATCTCCCCACACACAGAGCAGGAGGAAATGTCTCCTGTGCTAGAGATCCTGCCACCTGCACGGACCAGCACATCCTATGAGGACCCAGCAGCTTCACCGGACCTCTTCGAGGAACCACAGCAGCAGTCCTGGAACTCGGATTCAGCGCAGAACGACTGGGACCTGAACCTGCAGTCCACACCCTCAGCGGAGCTGCCCAGCGCCCAACCCGGCACATCCAACGCACCCCAGCAGATTCTCACGGAGCACCTCATCGACCTGGAGACCGAGTGTGTGGAGCACCCTGACCCCTCCTTCCATCACCACCTGGAGGCTGCAAACAAAAAGAAGGTAAAAAGAGTTACAATGGGCCCCATATCTTTCCATAACAGCCAGAGAACAGACCAGAAGATCAGGGTGTGGTCTTTGGATCTAAATAAAAAGGTTCTAATATTGGGTGACTCTAATGTGGCTAAGATTAACAATTTTAGCAGCCCGGATGTACAGATTGACAGCTACCCTGGGGCAAAATGGAAACACATGAAACCCCTTTTCCAGAGGGGACAAAGCTTTCCCAAAGTTGAAAGACTAATTCTTTCCTCTGGAATAAACTGTACAACAGCTCCAGCACAAGGACCACTCTGAGGACCATCAAATCCACAATCAGGGCAGCTAAGAGTACATGCCCTAATGCGGATGTTTTTGTCCCCTTAATCAACTTTTCACCCTCCCTACCTTACAGACAGAGAAACATCCTACAACAACTGAATGACTCTATCCTAAACTTACCTGGTCACTTACCTTTTCTTCCAGCACAGGACGTCCATGTGGGGAGAGACATGATCCATTGGACCAAGGGGACGGCGGCCAGCTTCCTTAAACACTGGCTTAAGGAATTAAATTAAGTTTCCCTCTGAGCCCTTATTTATTGGGAGGGCATAGTAGTATTGTTAATGACAATGTTTGCAATCTTTCTAAATCTTTTGCTCTATCTAGTTCTCAGATTTCGTTACTACATAAGGGTCTTACCTTCATTCCTTCCAGGTCTTCCAGGTCATCTAAGGTTGACAAAATTATGTCCAGATTGGACCTACAAAAATACCACAGGAGAATTAAATTAGCTGTGTATTTCAATGATGAAAATCTTAATTCAGACCAGATGAACAAAGGTGAGTGTGATGTTAATGATCCTACGTGTTTACTTACCTGTCCCGACGATATTTTTTCAACAGCTGAAGATCCTAAAAGCGTGATACTTACCCCTTTCCTTCCTGAGTCCAGCTGGAGTCCGTCCGATGAGTCGATCCCACGAGAAGTTCACCTGTTGATAGAAAAAGACTTGAAATATTTTGATTCTAAATTCCAAATTTATAATAAACCTAACTTGTCTAAATTAGAAGCAGAATCTATAACCAAACTTAAAAATAACCCTGACATTATTATTAAACCGGCTGATAAAGGCTCCTCAATTATTATTATGGATAAAGAACAATACATATATGAGGGCCATAGACAATTATTTGATATTACTTATTATAAAGCACTCAATGCCCCTATATATCATAATACATTCCCCACGGTGGACAAGATCTTAGAGGATCTATATAATAAAAAGTTTCTTTCTGCTAAACAGAGAGATTACCTCAGGCGCTTTAAAGAACCCAGACCTCGCAGATTCTACCTACTACCCAAAATTCATAAAGACCCCTCATCTTGGAGCAAACCATTTGAGATCCCACCGGGCCGACCCAATGTATCAGACTGCGGCAGCGAAACCTATGGAACAGCAGAATACATTGACTATTTCCTCAATCCTCTGTCAATTGGACATGCTAGTTACATCAAAGATACCTACCATTTTGTCGAAATCACTAAATCAATCACTATACCACCTAACTCATTCCTTTTTTCAATGGACATTGATAGTCTCTATACTAATATTGATATTCAGGAGGGCATTGACTGCATCCAGAAAGTTTTCCAAAAAAACCCAGATCCAAAACGTCCCGACCAACAATTACTAAAGTTATTAGACATCAATTTGCGTAGAAATGATTTTGAATTCGGAGGAAAGTATTTTTTACAAATTAAAGGGACAGCCATGGGCAAAAAGTTTGCACCTGCTTACGCCAACATTTTCATGGTCAATTGGGAAACCCAAGCACTTCAAAAATGTATTCTAAAATGTTCTCATTATTACAGATACTTAGATGATATCTGGGTAATCTGGACCCATTTAGAATCAGAATTCAAAACCTTTGTTGAAATCCTTAATACACACAGTCCTTCTATTAAATTAAAATATAATTTAGATTATAATTCAATCGACTTCCTAGACACCACCACATTCAAAGGCCCCACTTTTGATTCCACCAATAAATTAGACATTAGAGTCTTTTTCAAACCTACTGACACACATGCACTATTATTTAAAACCAGTTTCCACCCTAAACACCCTTTTTGCGGGCCTTATTAAATCACAACTACTCCGCTTCCACCGCATTTGCACTCGGAAAGAGGACTTTAAATCAGCTACCAAAATACTTTTTCAAGCTCTAGGACAAAGCCAATAATTCCTAAGAGTATGCCAAAAAACCTTTCTAAAACCAAAAACTACCTCCAATTCCAAATTAATACCTTTCATAACCACCTATTCCACTGCCGCAGGCCCTTTAATATCCAAAATCAAGACCCACCTTTCTGGACTCCAGCTGGACTCAGGCCTCCTTCCCAACCACAAGGTAATAGCTGCATATAGGAGGAACAGGAATCTTAGAGATACCCTAGTTAGAGCACAACTCAAGCCCCGCCCCAATCAACGTTCCCGTGGCAACAATGATCTCTTTCGACAACTTAAATTGGTCAAAAACAAATACAATAATAATGTCTTCCCTACAGAAAATTCAGGCAATCCAAATTCTTATAATTGCGTTTATTTAATAACTTGTAATGTATGCCAGGCCTATTATGTAGGGGAGGCCCAAAACACAATCAGAATCAGAATCACACAACATAAACATAATGTACTAAAGAGAAAGAAAACTCACACCATGTTTGTAAAACACTTTATTGAGCATGGGTGGGAGGCTGCCAAAACCTTAGTTCTGGAAAACAACCTTTATTGGTCCACAGCACAACACAAAAGAGCTGAAAGAATCTGGATTAACAAATTAGATACCAAATACCCTTTGGGTTTGAATGAAGCGTAGATCCACTTCCGGGAATCCTACAGTGGGAACACCCGTGCGCAGACTGATACGTCGGCCTATGGCCTATGGCCGACGCACCAGTCCTTTATTTCTATCCCTAACCCTAACCCTCCTCACTGGTGATTACCCCTTAACCCAACCCGAACCCCAACCCTAACCCCTGAGCACGGGGAACCAACTCCCAGCTTAATCCGACGCTCCTAGCGAAAGTTGTACTTTGACTGAAATGAATGGGAGTCTATGGCAGATATAGGAAGGGGAGGGGCTAGGGCCACCAAACTTGGCGAACACCTGGGTAGGGCCAAGGTAAGTATACACACCAAGTTTATACTTTTTGATTTATTTTGAATGAACGGTTTTTTCAAATTAATGGGAGTCAATGTCAGCTATGTCATAGGAAGGAGCCACACCCACCAAATTTGGTGGGTTTGTGGGGCCCCTCCCACAGACTCTCTGGACCAAATTAGGGACCAATAGCACTTACACTTTTTGAGCTATTTTGAATGAACCAGCTTCTGTTCTGTCTCTCTTCGTGGTCGGTCGCGTTTTCAGCTCTCTCCAGAGCTCCTTATCTGCTCTGCCCTGCCTGCCCCCCCCCCCCTCTCCTGCTTTTTGCTTCGTTTTTGTGTCTTTGTGCAATTCCTTCATAGCAACCGAAAGCTCGGAAACTGAAGCTAAGGAAATTATGGATCTCGTCAGCTGGTCTCTCAACGCTGTTGATCAAATTTTTTGCAACTGGAAAGCAAAAGAACGGGGAGCGTGCCTGTCCCGACGGGAATTTTTCTGTGGGATACACCTTGGATCCGTGGGATAAATGGTCCACGGTGTGCCTCTCAATTCTTTCCGTCGAAGACGTGTACATGTTCGGATTTATGATTCTTGGATTTCTTCTTATTGGATTCGGAGGATTTTTGATGTATCAGCAACTTCAGAGACTGCTGGCGGCTCACGACGCGATCACTAGGGCGGCAAATGAACAATAAGCTTGATAAGCTGGCTGCAGTACACCCGATGTGAGCTTTTGGATATTGGATTACGAATTTCTGACAGTTTTATGGACAACCTTCGACTCCTACCTGAGATCGCCAGAACACCCGAGGCTTCGTACTCTGCTCGGCCGGGCGGAAGTGCTCCCAGACGGTGCCGAGATCGTAAACAAAGCCGGGGGAAGCGCGGAGGACTAAGAGCTAAGCTAAAGCTAACACCACACCGGCTCTCTTTACCCAGCATTTTCCTTGCCAATGTACGGTCGCTGCTGAACAAAATGGAGGAGATCCGACTCGACATTACATGCAGCAAGAGACTTTTGAACTGTAATGTCCTAATCTTCATGGAAACATGGTTAAACCGGACAATGCTATTGAGCTAGCGGGACGTCATGCATTCTGGGCAGACAGAACATCAAATGGCTCCGGTAAGACCCGAGGTGGGGGACTGTGCATTTACATTAACAAAGCTTGGTGCACAAACTCTGCTATTGTTGAGAGACATTTCTCAGCTAACCTTGAGTTTCTCATGGTTAAATGCAGACCGTTCTATCTGCCACGGGAGTTCACTTCCACTATTATAACTGCAGCCTACATTCCCCCCGACGCTGATGCTAAGTCTGCTATGAAAGAACTTCACGCAGCCATCAGTAAACAACAGACCATTCACCCTGAAGCTGCGTTTATTGTCGCAGGTGACAAACGCCAGAGGAAACAAAACTTTAGACCACATTTACACAAATGTGGCTGGAGCCTACGCCGCGACACCCTTCCCCCAACTGGGTCAGTCAGATCACCTTTCTTTGTTCTTCACCCCTCATCAATCGTGTGAAGCCATCAGTGAAGACCATCAAGGTGTGGCCTGCAGGAGCAGATTCATCACTTCAGGAAAGGTTTCTACACACAGACTGGAGAATGTTTGCTTCTCAAGCCACCAGTGGCTCTCACACAGACATTGACTGTTACGCCTCCTCTGTACTGGATTATATTAATATCACCATTGACAATGGTGTCACCACTGACAATACAACCCAGAGGCAGATCACCATATACCCAAATCAGAAGCCATGGATGAACGGGAAGGTGCGACTCCTATTGAAGACACACAACACTGCCTTCAGATCAGGAGATGCACAAGCTTATAGCACAGCCAGAGCTAATCTGAAAAGGGGCATCAAAGAGGCCAAGTACTGCTACAAGCTTAAGATAGAGGGACACTTTTCCAACGCTGACCCCCGATGCATGTGGCAGGGAATTAAGGCCATCAGTGACTATAAACCCACTCACTCCACCTCTGCAGCCACTGGTGTCAACTTCCTGAACGAGCTGAATGACTTTTATGCTCGTCTTGAAAGAGACAACAGTGAAACTGCCACCAAGCTCAAATCTTCAGCCGACCACCGCCAATTACACTCTCCTCCACCGATGTCTGCAACGCACTGAGCAGGATCAGCACGCACAAGGCTGCTGGACCAGATAACATCCCTGGACGCGTGCTAAGGGCGTGTGCGGAGCAGCTCGCTGGGATTTTTACAGACATTTTCAACCTGTCTCTTGCCCAAGCAGCTGTACCAACATGCTTCAAATGCACTTCCATTGTGCCAGTGCCACAGAGGATGCAGTTTCCATGGCACTGCACTCTGTGCTCACACATCTGGACAATAAGAACACTTATGCACGCATGCTGTTTGTTGACTTTAGCTCAGCATTCAACACTGTCATCCCGGCTAAGTTAATAGCCAAACTTCGAGACCTGGGCATCAACACCTCCATGTGCAACTGGATTTTGGACTTTCTGACCAACAGACCCCAGAATGTCCGATCAGGCTCCAACTGCTCCACGTCCATCACACTCAACACTGGTGTACCACAGGGCTGTGTGCTAAGCCCGTTTCTCTACTCCCTCTTCACCCACGACTGCAAGCCTGTGTACGCATCCAACTCCATCATCAAGTTTGTGGACAACACTACGGTGATTGGTCTGATCAGCAACAACGATGAGACAGCCTACAGGGAGGAGATCAAGCACCTGGCCACATGGTGCACTGAAAATAACCAGCTCCTCAACACCACCAAAACGAAGGAGCTCATCGTGGACTTCAGAAAAGATTCAAGAGGCACGCACGACACCATCCACATCAATGGAATGGCTGTTGAGTGTGTCTCCAGTTTCAAGTTTCTGGGGACCCACATCTCAGCGGACATGTCCTGGTCAACCAACACCTCCTGCCTGGTCAAGAAGGCTCACCAGCGCCTCTTCTTCCTCAGGACACTGAGGAAAAATCAGCTATCCTCGACCATCCTGGTGAACTTCTATCGCTGTGCAATAGAAAGCATCCTGACCAACTGTGCAACAGTGTGGTATGGGAGCTGTTCTGTTGTAGAGCGCAAGGCACTGCAGCGGGTGGTGAAAGCCGCCCAGTACATCACTGGGACTCCACTTCCCACCATTGAGCACATCCAGAAGAAACGCTGCCTACATCGAGCTTGCAGCATCCTTAAGGACTCATCCCACCCAGCCCACAGACTGTTTTCTCTCCTGCCCTCCGGCAGGCGTTCCAGGTGCCTCCGGACCAGAACCAGCAGACTGAAGAACAGCTTTTTCCCCAGAGCTGTCTCTTTATTGAACTCTAATCCTCACTGATAGACTCTCCTCTCCCTCCTCACACCTACCTCCATTTTGTTATTCTGTTATTCACAAGACTGTAATGTTCACCTGCACTCCTGACTGTTACTATTGTAACAACTGTTTACATGCACCTTGCACTACTAACTATGACTGAATATTGATTTGCACTGCTGACTGTTTATTCACAGTACCAATTGTTTACATATACATTTGCAATACCGTACTTTAACTGTAATATGCAATTACCTTCCACTGCACTTTAATTTAAATAGCTTCTGTCCAAACTTTATTTATACATTTTATAGTAATAGCCACCTGTATATTATGCTCACAATTCTGCCTATAGTAATAGCCATCTGTACATATATTCATAGTACATGTAAACTCTGCTATAATAACAATCATCTGTATATTATGCTATTGTACATATCTGTAAAACTCTTTTCATAATAATATCCACCTGTATATTATATTTGGTACATATCCAGCTGTAAATTTAGTTCACAATACTAGTTATCTATATATTATACTCATAGGACAAATCTATCAGTAAAATTCTGTTTATAATAGTATCCATCTCTATATTTATTCAGCAAAAACCCACGTCCTATACTTATGGAACCATTGTTTATCCTGCACTTGCTGCTATTGCACTTCTGGTTAGACCTAAACTGCATTTCGTTGCCTTGTACCTGTACCTGTGTAATGACAATAAAGTTAATCTAATCTAATCTATAAATACATAGGGTTATCAAGAGAGAGATTTCCACACCTAACTGTAACTAACCCTAACCACTGGGTCTGACCCAACAATTTTTCCTGTCAGTTTAACATTAAATTAATATAACAATTTGTAGAATAATCTTTGAAAAAATTCTCAGTCCACACATGAGCATAGTTCCCACTTTTATTGACTTCTGTTGAGTCTCTAGACTTCTGTTAATGGTTACACAGAATCCACACAAAACATTGCAATAAATACTACCGTAAAATTGTTAAAAACAGACCAGCAGAGACTTTAGTTAGAGTGCACTCGTGTTTTTTTCCAGTTGAATCAATTAATTAATTATAATTACGTTACATGGCACTAAACACAAACAAGAACAATGTTACTTCAGAAGCCAGTAAATAAAAATTTCTGAATCAATAGAAAATATTTTTGTGTTGCTTGCATGTTCAAAATACTCTAAATATACCAACCATCATTAAAATATGTTTTATGGTGCATTTTATTTAATCAAAGGGTTAATATTTTCTTACCAAGTGTTATTACGCTGTTTCACATACTAAAAACAGATATTAAGAAACACACAAAGTCTTAAGAAAAGTTACAGATTATTCTGTTTGTTCTAAAAAAGTTCTAACAACATTTTGGGAGAAGATAACATTTTAACTATTGCTGTTAGATATGTAACAGGGAAAATATTTGTGAGTTATGGTTAGAAAGTTATAAATTCTGAAGAAAATGCAAACAATCCCACAAAACATTTTGTAGTGAATTACAAAGCAATTAAATTATATTCTTAAAGTCCTATAAGGAACTGTGAAAAATGTTTCCACCCGTTACCTAATGATGCAAACTCAACAATAAAAGAACACTTCAACATCAAAAAGTTAACAGTCCAGTGCTTTGTTTGGTGTATCCAGTACTGAGAAAGGTCTGAAAGTTGATTTGAAATGTTGCAAAAACTAGTTGCAATGCTCTTATGTCCGCTTCTTAAATTGGGAATACTTTCATCCTTTGTTTTGGTTAAATTCGACACATTTTAATGAACCAGATAACACATTGTCAACTTTTTATTGCCCAAGACAGTCTATGAGAATAAAAAGATTTGTTTTACCAAACTGATTAATTATGTCCAGGCCAGCTTTAAGGTTCATATGGCTTTTGTGAATAAAAAGTCAAAGCTACAACCAGTATCTTAATTGAATAGCTTAATGGCAATTTCTGGATGACAAGGACCTAGGAGTTCTTCCTGTACCCGCATTGTTCTCGGTACAAAAATCCACTCCATCCATCTCAGTTCTTGTGTCCTTGGGCAAGAAACTTCATCCATCTTGCCTGCTGTTGATGATCAGAGGGCTTGGTGGGTCCGGTTATATGGCAGCCTTGCGTCAGTCAGTCTGGCCCAGGGCAGCTGTGGCTATAGTGTAGATCACCACCATCGGATATGAATGTTTAAATGAACAGGTGAATGACTGAATGTAGTGTAAAGTGCTTTTAGGCCCTTAGATCTGCTAAAGCACTATACAAGTAGAGGCCATTTACCATGCAAGGCAAATCAGAAAATATTTTGGGAGCCTGATACCTCTAGGGGTGTATAGACCAGTTCACGTGTGACGTCACAAGCTACTTCCGCGCTACATCCGGGTCCCGCGGGTAGGCAAAAACATTACTGTTCTCGTCTACTATCGTGACAAAACAGGTGATTTAGAGCGTGCTTTTAGTTAGTTTATTTTTGGAATCTAAACAATGCCTACGACTTCTTGTGCTCCCGGTTGCACACAGAGGCATTCCAAATCATCGGTTGTAGGTTTCTTTCGTTTACCGAAGGACGAAGAAAGACGAAAGAAATGGATATTTTCAATGAAAAGGATGCAGGCAGACAATCCCAATCGACTGTGGGAGCCATCATACCACGACAGAATTTGCAGTCTACACTTCATCTCCGGTAAATACAACTTAATTTTGCACTAGTCATTGTTCTACTTAAATAATTATATAAATAAAAAATTAGGATATATACTTAAAGGCTTACTGTGGAACATTTTTCAGTTAATTAATGTGTTCCATACCGTTTTGAATGATTAAATGAGTCATTTCAGGTTGAACAAAGGTTTTCTTGGCCGCCCTGGTGGTCTGTAGGGGAAATACCGCACTTGCAATTGCAGGAGCCCTCGGCCCGCACCCACAGGCTCAGAATCTCGTGCAAGATCGCGAGAGTCGGTCTTGCTTTACGGCGAGAACTGCTACACGCCCCCAGTGAAAGGCATGCTTGTTACTAGCGCAGTGGCGATCTCTGTGCAGTTATCATGGCGGAACCAGCGACAAAACAGCGAAAGCCCATGTCGGAGCAGGCAAGAAAGAGGAAAAGGGCTGTGGACAGAAAGACCAGTCGTACACGGGTGAACATCGGGCAAGCTTTTTCCGAATGGCGAGAGCTAAAAGAAAGAGAAGGCTGCAAGGCTGACGCGGACCTCGCGTTTCTGCTGATGCGATTGTAAGTAACATTGTAGGGTTTCCCTCACGCTACCGCCTCCCAACATTCCAAAAAAAGAAAAAAAAAATAACTCCATATGCGCGCAAAGGTTGTCTCCCCCCGCTCCGCCGGTCGTGCAAAGCTTGTCTCTCCCCCCCCGCTCCGCTCCGCCGGACATCGGCGTAAAGCTTGTCTCCCCCCCCGCTCCGCCGGTCGTCCGGTAAGCAAATTCCTAGGGGAAACACTGCATTGGAATGGTTTCTCTCTCTCTGTGTGCATGTTCATACTTTCACTGTGTTAGTCATTGTTTGTACTGCCGTTTTTTCGACTTTTGTATTTGTTGCGTTCGCCTGTCTGCTAAGCTCAAAACAACCGCGCCTGGCTTGACGGAGAAACCAGTAGAACAGCTGAGCATATTTACGACAGTGCCCTTTTACTTTCGCCCTCTGGGGGGAGCCTCGCTGGAAAATCAACCCCGGTTGCATAGTATACCTTTAAATCAAGACGTAAACGTTTGTTTTGTAATAATATACGTACATGTACAATGTAGGCAAACCCTCTGGCATGAGTCTGTGAAAAGGATTAATAAGACAAAAACACCAAAATAATCCTTAGTGAACAATGTCTTTTTTTAACCTACCGGTGGTGGGTCTTCCTCTCTGCTGAGGCGCTGTCTGTGTCCGACTCCGCTTTCGTATGTTACACAAACATTTCTAAACATCCATCCATTTTCTGACCCGCTTAATCCCTCATGGGGTCGTGGGGGTTGCTGGTGCCTATGTCCCGATATAAAATAATTGTAGCCGTCCAGTGATTTCATGGCTTTGGATCTGGCAATCTGATACCATCAACCAATAATTTACTCTTAAAACGATCTTGTGATACGTTATGAAAAGAAGGAAAATACGTCGAGAACTTGTCGTTTCCTTTGTTTGCGTCCGCCATTGTGTTCGCCTTTTGCCTACCAGTCTGGCTCAAAATTATAACAATGAACTGGTCTATTTGTTTATTTTATGGTTCTGACACTGCCCAACATCTTACCCTAATATCTAATGCTAACAAAGAGTGAAATATTGTGTAATAAGAGGACCTATTAATAATAGGGTTGAGGTTAGGAACAGTCTTATTTCTGTTGGAAGGTTGATTCTCTTTTACTGTTTCAACAGTTTCAGTCAGTGATCCTAAACACCTCAGTCTGCCCTGGAAGCACATAATGATCCTAATACAGTGCCTTGCAAAAGTATTCACTTCCCTTGGCTTTTAGTTATTTTGTTACATTCAAACCTGTAATTTTAAAGTTTTCATTCCTTTTTTGTAAAAAAGGAGCAGCAAAAAATAAGTTGGCCAAGCAAAATGCAAAATGTAAAAAACAAAAAAATTAAAAGTTTGATGATTGGCATGTGCATATGTATCAACTCCCTTTGCTATGAAGTCCCTAAACAGTTCTAGTACAACCAATTACCTTCAAAAGTCCCATATTTCGTAATAGCAAAGTCAGCCTGTGTTCAATCTAATTGTTGGGTCTGTCAGTATAAACACAACTTTCCTGAAAGGCCCAAGAGCCTGCAGCATTACAAAGCAAAAGGCATAACACCATGAAGACCAAAGAGCTCTATAGCCTAGTCATAGACAACATTGTTGAGTAGTACAACTCAGGATGGGGCTATAAAAATATCTATGTTCCTCCAGAGCACCATCGGATTCATCACCTTCAAAGTCAGGCTTCAGAGCTCATCATAGCAAATGATGTTCTCATGGCCTCAGATAATGGACTTGTGTCTATACTTGTCCTGTTAGATCTCAGTGCTGCATTTGATACAGTTGATCACAATATTCTCCTACAAAGACTTGAGCATACTGTAGGGATTAAGGGGAAAGCATTAGGCTGGTTTAAATCTTATCTATCGGACAGATTCCAGTTTGTTCATGTTAATAATAAATCTTCCTCAAACTCTAGGGTCACTTGTGGCGTACCACAGGGTTCAGTCCTTGGACCAATTCTCTTTACTATATATATGCTTCCGATTGGCAAAATTATCAGACAGCATGGGATTAATTTCCACTGTTATGCTGATGACACTCAGCTATATTTATTCATAAATCCTGATGAATCCAATCAATTACTTCGAGTACAGTCATGTCTTGATGACATCAAAAGCTGGATGACTTTAAATTTCCTGCATTGAAATTCTGACAAGTGTTACGCCCTCAAGGTCTAGGGGTTCAGGGGCAGCAACATAAAAATGTGTCCAGAGAAATGAGTATAATAAAAAGGTGATTTATTACAAAAAGAATGGGTTTTAACAAACACAAAACAATACAACCCAGTTTAACACAAAATAAAGGTCTGATAATCTTAACAGTGCTTAGTGTAAATTAAATTACTATGTGTTTAACCAAACTAAGAAGCACAACTAATTCAAAATGGGCCCAACACAATTGAAAACACCAAAGTTGGAGAACAGCTTAACAAAAAGCCACTTCCTACTAGCTGTCCCAAAAGAAGGAATGAGTTCTGGAGTCTTTTATATTGGTGCAGGTGGGTCTCATCAGCAGTCTGATTGGCGTGGCAGTTCTCTGCTGGTCCAATGAAGTTGCAGCTCCTCTGCAGCCTCCCGGCAGCCAATCAGGTAGGTGTTCTAACACAGCTGAATTTGCATAACAATGAAGCCTGCACAGCCTCCAGAGGCCAGGGGCCGTAACACAAAACAGAAGTTGTAATCTTTGGACCAGAGTCAATCACTTAATCTGGATGGCATTAACTTGGCCTCTGGTAATGAAGTAAAAAATCTTGGTGTTATTTTTGACCAAGACATGTCATTTAAATCCCATATTAAACAGGTTTCCAAAGTTTCCTTTTTTCACCTCAGGAATATCGCCAAAATTAGAAACATTCTGTCCAGGAGTGATGCTGAAAAACTAGTCCATGCATTTGTTACTTCAAGGCTGGACTATTGTAAGTCTTTACTATCAGGAAGTCCACAAAATGCAGTTTAAAGTCTTCAGCTGATCCAAAGTGCTGCAGCAAGAGTTCTGATGAAAATCAACAAGAGGGATCATATTTCTCCAATTTTAGCTTCCCTTCATTAGCTTCCTGTTAAATCAAGAATAGAATTTAAAATTCTCCTTCTCACATATAAAGCCCTTAATAATCAAGCTCCATCATATGTAGAACAGATTCCAGGATCAATGTGAGCTTCTGTGCTTTCTGTGTCTCTGCTCTGTCTTCTCTGACCCCCAGTGGGTCGAGGCAGATGAGCGTTCACACTGAGCCTGGTTCTGGTTCTGCTGAAGGTTTTCCTCCTTGTTAAAGGGGAGTTTTCCTCTCCACTGTCGCTTCATGCATACTCGACATGAGGGATTGCTGCAAAGTCAACAACACAATGCCAGCGAATGTCCACTGTGGCTCCATATTCATCCAGGAGAAGTGAATGCTGGAAGTCAATGGCTGGATGCAACCTGCTGGGTTCCCTGAGAGAGAAAATTTTGAGCCAATGTCTCTGGAGGATTTGATTTGACTCTGGAAAGAGCCTTGAGATGTTGTGACGCTATATAAATAAAACTGATTTGAATTAAGAGGAAGTCCTTAAAAAGGAGCTTTTTAAATGAACAGATTTGAAATCAATCCACATTCAAAAGGCATGTTTTGTAAATTAACTGGTGCAAAATCTTAAACAATCCATTTTGAGTCCACATTGTGAGGTAATAACATGTAGAAAATACCAAGGGGGTTAATACCTTTGCAAGGCACGGCGCATTGCGTTCTCTTTAAAGTGTCTACAAGTCAATCAATATGAGAGCTTGTTAAAAATTTGGGTTGTTTTTTTGTTTTTTTTTTGCTTGAGAGGAAATGTGTTTTCTTATGTGAAATCCTTATAACTTTCACACTGAGATTATGAGAATGATATCTAGTTACTGTATTATATGATATAGTGTTACATTATACAGAACTTGGTGCCCGTTGTTCCAGGCATAAAGTGCTCTGTCTCTAGGATTGTAGTCAAGCATGGACAAGTGGCTGTATTTATTGGTCAGGGGAATATCGATGTATTCGTAGGTGGAGGAGTTGGTGGAGTAGGCATAGTACACCTTTGTTCCTCCTGAATAACCATTAGTGACATACAATGTTCCACAGATCATGAAGGCCTCACCAGCACTGCGTTTTGGATGGTTGGTGGTCCAACTTCGGATGATTTGTAGAGTGTTCGGATTTAATTTGCTAAGAACAATGTTCCCGGCATTTTGATTGGTTGCATACACAGCCCAGAGCCCACCCTCATCCACCATGAGGTCGATGTCAGAGTGACCACCCCATGAGTAATGGTACATGTTGTTGTAACCGGCAAAATCAAGCTGTCGGGAGCGACTGATAAGTGATGAGCTAAAGTCAAATTTGATGATTGTGTGACTCTGAAACTTATTGTAGTAAATGGATCCATTGTAAACCACTTGGCCAGTACCAGACCATGGATGAGGCAGGCGATGGGATGTGAAGTTATCCGTTGTCATGAAGTCATACAGAGACTGGTACTCCCTGACAAAGCGATTATTGTGATAACCATCCATGTACCAGACCTGTAAGGGAAGACAGCATACAAAACAATTTAACATGTTTAGATTCCTTTATTTCTCAGTGACAATGTTTTAAGTATTCTAACGTATTGCTCGCCTGTTTTTGTTCTTCAGCGCAGAACTGCAAGTGCTGGTCATTTAATTTGAATATCATGAAAGAGTAGATTTTTTTCAGTAACTCCATTCAAAAAGGGAAACTTGAATATTATATTCATTCATTACACACAGGCTGATATATTTCAAGTGTTTATTTCTTTTATCTTGATGATTATAACTGACAACTGATGAAAAACCCAAACTCTGTTTTTTAGGAAATTAGAATATTGTGAAAAGGTCCAATAATGAAGACACCTGGTGCCCCTCTAATCAGCCAATTAACTCAAAACAGCTGCAGAGGCCCAGGCGGTCTAACAGAATGGAGTGATCGACAGTATCAAATGCCGCACTAAGGTCCAATAATATCAGCACTGTGGTTCTTCCACAGTCTGCATTTATATGTATGTAATTAAACACCTTGACATAGGACATTAGCTGAAGGCTTAGTCTAAGTACCACAGCCAGTGCAAAAGGTTTTGGTTTTAGACTTGAAGAGATCTGTGCAGAAACAAGTACCTGCATATTTCACTGGAATAAAACCAATACTTTGAGCTGAAATTCATTTGCAGTGATACGAGAGACAGACATTCTGACAGAAACTGAAACTTGTTGCTGCTAAAGGTGCTCCTACAAGCAGTTGGATCATAATTGAGACTTTGTTTTTTTACTCACTGTGTTTATATTTGTGGGAACTTTCTTTTTTCAATCAACATTAACTTAGATAAAGTGAATATGAAATAGACACTATCCGTGTATAACTGACTTTTAGATTAAAGCTTCATTTAAAAAGGCAAACCCAACATTCTTTATTTCCAATGCTTAAAGATTTAAAGCTGGAAGATCTGTCCTTTGCTGTTTAGATGGTTGTTGTGGTGATGTTGACACTTACTCTGTCATCTCCAACTGGAGCCAGTGGATCTGTCATCCACGAACCAAATCTGGACCCAGATGTTTTCATTGTTATTGGTTCAGATATTCCTGTAAGTTTTCCACAAGCTGGAAAAGAACAAAACAAAACCAAATGAAGACAGAACATACAGAAAATATGCAATAAGGATAAAAATGCTAAACTGAAAGTGAACTTCAAAATGAGAGTAGATTTCTTTGCTTTGGATGCCATTGAGTGGAAATCTGCCTAATTCTACATGATGTAATTTGTTTATTTATATATTTTTGATATATTTTTGATGGCATGGTTTGTCTTTCTTCACTTTTTGTCTGTGACATTTTGGTTTGAGTTACTAGATATTTTGATGCCTTAACATGCCCTTAAGCTGTTATTGTTTATAAATCCATTTTGTGCTTTTATTGTGTAGACATATTTTACCTTTTTCAAGACTATTGATGAAAATCGATGGTGCATTGTATCTTCTCACATGTGACATTATTGTTCCAGTCATGGTCCTTAACAAAACTCATAATCAAACACTACATGTTTGGTCTTGTACAACAGGTTGTAATTTAATTCAATTTTCAATTCAATTTTATTTATATAGCCCTGTGCATGCATGGGTTCTCTCCGGGTACTCCGGCTTCCTCCCACAGTCCAAAAACATGACTGTTAGGTTAATTGGCTTCTCTAAATTGTCTTTAGGTGTGAGTGTGTGTGTGAATGGTTGTTTGTCCTGTCTGTCTCTGTGTTGCCCTGCAACAGACTGGCGACCTGTCCAGAGTGTACCACGCCTCTCACCCAGTGAACACTGGAGATAGGCACCAGCAACCCCCGTGACCCCATGAGGGATAAAGCGGGTCAGAAAATGGATGGATGGATGGATGGATGGATAGCGCCAATTCATGAAACATGTCATCTCAAGGCACTTTCCAAAGTCAAATTCAATCAGATTATACAGATTGGTCAAAATATTTCATATCTGATTGTAGCCGGGGCATTCTGTCCACGAAGTATGGCGCTGCGCACTCCTCCTCTTGCCCATATATGGAAGACGCTGTGACAGAGCACAGCTGGTTGTTAGCGAGACAGGTAATGAGCATTTACATTTAAAAGCAGGTAGATCGCTGAAGAGATCAGGGGTCCGTTTTTCGTACGTTGCTTAAAACATCCGAGATCAAATGAGACATCCAAGATGATTTCATCCGGCTAATCATGATCCGGCTAATTGGGTTCTTCGAACACACCTGTTGTTTATGATTAGTATGGCTGGATTGAGTTATCTGAGATAACTGCGCGTTCATGCGTTTGTTTAAAAGGGGAAATGTATCGATAGTAGAAACAATGATCAGCAACGCTGCTATTGGCTGTTCAGCATGGCCAAAGAACGCCCACAGTTTTTCTCCCAATCAGAACACGAGCTTTTAATGGAAGGTTATGCCGAATTTGAGTCATTAATTAAAACGACAGGTAACACCTCAAAGTCTGCTAAAGCCGCAGACAAATTAAATGGGTAAGTGCTGCCCATGTTAGATGTTTCTATCACTTTCTACAGTATGTATTTTTGCATTTTAATAATTTCATATTTACTTTGTTCTTTTATGTCAGAGCCTCCACGGGACTCACTAGAACATGGGGACAAGTAAAAGTGAAATACAAGAATATTCTACAAAATGGTAGACTGTAATTATTATACTTTATTTTAAAAAGCAACTTCTTCCTGTTTTTTAAAAGCCACTGTTAAATGATGTGTTTGTTTGTTTATAACAGCCACCAAGAAAAAGCCTGAAAAAAACAGGTTCTTTTTACTTTTGTTGCATGAGGCATGTTTCACCCTTTCTTTTTCTTTCACAAAATGACACAGGGTGCCATCCGTTCCCTATATAAACGGCATCTTCAACAAAAAATTTCATATTTTGACCTGAAAAAACACAAATTAAGAGGAGAAATTGAACTCCACAACTTGAAAAAGAGAAAAATTGCACTAGAGATCGAGTTGCTTCAAAAGGACCTTCAGAGTAAGTTCTAATACACCATTTGACAGTAGTATTGCTGACTTTACATAACTGTCTCTTATTGCAAGCAAAAGATGATTTGCTGTCTTTTCTTTATAAAGAATTGTTTAAATAAAAAGACAGGAACTAAGCATTATTTGTTTCGTCTTTTATTAAAGATTAAAAAATGGTGTTACACAATTCTGTCCCGTCCTCTGCCACTAGGTGGTCCAAGTGCACTGGCTGGACAGATTTCCCATCTCCTCCACTTATAAAGCCGCGATCTAATCCTGTTTACATGAAATAAGCCTGCTCGTGAGCAGGCTTAAGGTTGCGCACATGTTGCTATGACAGCAAGTCCAGGATGAGTTTCGAAGAACCAAACCATCCAAGATCATGCCAAATCGTCAACAATCAAATCCAGCCAACTGAGTTAGCGACGTATGAAGAACGGACCCCTGATCCTGGGTTGATGATTCCTGCAGAGGTTGGCCTGCTACTGTTCCAGCTATTGTTTTGGCTACTGTTTCAGTTCCTCTTCCTGTTCAGTTTTGGTTTCGGTATGGAATCTTTCTTTTTCTTGTTTAGATTTTGTCCTTTGCTGGTTTTATTGAAGGAGGGGGAGTTTTTGTTGTTTAGTCCTCTGCGTTCTTTTAAATAAAAGGACCTACGTTGTCCCTGGGTCCTAAACTGATTTTATTTAGATTGAGGAGACTAGTGGAAGAGGAGTTATTTTTCTTTTTCTTTGTTGTATTCACCAGGGCTTGTGGTGCGAGTGTGTCTTTGTTGGGGGACACCTGGGTGCATTTAGTTGTATTTGTGTTTTTCTCTTTATTATTCCTCCCCCAAGCAGTCTAACTTAATTGGGTTTTAACTGTTTCTCAGCTACAAGGATCCCAGGGCCAGCATGGACCCCTACTTTTAATATGGTACTTTTTTTGTATAATGAAATAAACTGATTTGCCCATACGAACTTTAGAATTAATAAAAATACTGCATTGAACTTGCAACAGTGCCTCTGGTAATTCTTGCAAACTTATCTGTGATCTGGTAAAAAGAGGATGTAAGGTTATATAACTGTACCCAAGGTCACATAATTTCAAAAAGATGTTGACCACATGTTGCATAACTGATAATGAAACATTTCAAATATTCTTACTAAATCCCCACCCTGTCACCGTCGAATGCTAAAAATACCGTACTTTTCGGACAATAAAGCACATTTAAAATCCTTAAATCTGCTCAAAAATTGAAAGGTTTTGAAAAAAAAAAAACATAGACATCCAACGTAGCAAACGGCACGCTCATGTCAGGGGCGGAGCGAAAAAGGAGAAGTCGAACACAAGGCCCGTCTCCTACACCCAAAAGCCAGCAAAACACCCATCTTATATATAAGCCACCCCATTTTATAATCTGGTGTGCCTTATATATGATTACCGTTTTGCTTTCTGACCAATTTTATGTGGTACAATGCGCTAAAAAATCTGTTAAAATGTGTAAGTATGCCACTACGCTCAATGGCTATTCGGAGCATTACGGTACACTGTGTCACTACCTGATAGGACCCCTGAGCTGTCTACAAGACTGCCTGACTGTAATGTCGAAACTACTAGTGCATTCATGTGAAGACCCCACTCGGGTGTACTTCACTCCGGGGAGGTCCAGGCATACTCAAGGCGGACTCCGTGCATACAGGTACTATGGGCAGGTTTTTCTTTTTTACGACCGCATAAGTGGTGTCACACTATAAACTTCTCTGTGGTAATAAGTCTGCACATCAAACTGTTTTCTATGTGACACAGAGCTTGATACACTGAGCTGCTCCAAGCAGGCGGTCTGCAGGACGCAGAATCACAGTCCCTCTGTTCTCACTGACAGGTGGAGCCTGCTGGAAAAGAAACGGCTCTAGGTGCTCAGCTAGCTAATCACACATTTTACCATCTGCTCCGCTGCTTCGTCCCACTGGCAGAAAGTGTGGGAATTGTAGGAATTTGCCACACGAAATGTGGGCAACAGTACGATGGACTATGAAGGTAAAATATCCACGGAGAGACAGTGTGGAGTCCACCAAGCTAACAGTATACGCACAATACGCCTGAGTATGTAGGAGCCTGTAGGAGTATGCGCCCAGAGTATGCACTAGCAACAATAAACCTATTAAGTTAATTCAATATAAAAGTTACGTTTATTTTGGCCTTATGTCAGAAACAGGGCAGTGTAGTCCAGCTACTCTGTCTTCCTAACAGAGACGGATAGAGAGCTGTGGATGTGAATGAGTGATATTACACACTTGGGAGGAATATTTAGTGTGCCTTATGGTCCAAAAAATATGGTACTTCTACAGATTTGAGAGTTAATTTCATGATTTTAAGACTGTAATACAAAAAGAAACTACTGATCACACATTACCGAACGATGATGTATGCAAGAAACATTGATCAGCCCTGCGAAAGTAAAGATGTAGAGTACATGGTGATGTAGAGCTGTGTGTCGTCTGCATAGTGATGGTAGCTGATGATGTTTTTATTATCTGAGCTAGAGGGAACATGTAGATATTGAACAGGAGGGACCCTTGGGGAACCTCACATTTAAATTTGTCGTCTCTGATGTAAAGTTACCTACTGACACTAAAAGTCCTTTAAGTAGGATTTAAACCAGTGGAGAGCTGTACCACAAAGGCCGACACAGTTTTCCAGGCATTCTAACAGAATGGAGTGATCGACAGTATTAATGCTGCACTGAGGTCCAATAGTACCAGCACGGTGGTTCTTCCACAGTCTGTGTTTATATGGATGTCATTAAACACCTTGATAAGGGCGGTCTCTGTACTGTGGTGAGGAAACCTGACTGGAAAACGTCAAAACGGCTGGTCATTGTTAAGAAGGTGTTTAATTGTTGAAACTGAACCTTTTCAATAATCTTAATGATAAAGGGGAGGTTTGAGATGGGCCTGTAGTTGTGGAGTAGTAGTTTGTCTAAATTGTTCTTTTTCAGCAGTGGTTTGATAATTGCTACTTTAAGGAACTGGGGAAAAACACCTGACAGAAGGGACGTGTTTATTATCTGAGTCAAGAAGACATACTACACCTGAAATAAGATGATGGAGATTATTTTTTTGCTATTCTAAGAGCAGAAATCTTTCCCATTGGCAGATAATCTTATTTACCTGTTCAAGTCAAGGACAAATACAATCAAAACAATTACTTACTTTTAGTTACCTTTTTTCAGTATGATCTTAATGGATTATAATGAATAAATATATACAATTACAAGCTAATGAATCCACTAATTCTCTCAGTTACACCCTCATGTTTTCATTCATTTCTTTTCAGATATCAGTAAATGCAAGGATGATCTACCAGTGCAGCCTAATTTAAGGATATTTCCAACCACATATATGGCAGACAGAATACGCAGTTTCCAGGCAAGCTGGTATGAAAGTCATCCTTCGGTTGAATATCCTGTAATTATGGATTCTGCCTTTTGCTATGCCTGCAGACATTTCAGCCCACCAAGTATTTCTGGCAGTGTGTTTGACCATCAGGCTTTAGGAATTGGAAAAAAGCAACTGAAAGAGAGGGAGGGTACATGCAAAATCTGACAGGCATAAGCAAGCAATGATAGCATGGAGGGACCACCAAAGGGCTGTGAAAGCTAATACAACATTGGAAAATATCCTTAACTAGGAACACAGTAAACAAGTAAAAGAAAACTGTGAGTATATTAAAACAATTGGGGAAGTAATATTGCTCACAGCTAGACAAAACAGCACAGAGAGGACACGATGAGTCTGAGGAATCAAATAACAGAAGAAATTTCAGGGAAATTCTTGAAAACAACTAATAACTACAGTTCTTTTGAACATTTAACCCTCAGCTCCCCTCATCCAAACTGCAAAGCAATAAAACCTCTTCTGTTTGTTGTTTTGTATCGTCCACCAGGCCCTTACACTCAGTTTTTGGATCAGTTGTCAGACTTCTTATCTGATTTGGTGATAAACACTGACAAGGTTATTATAGTGGGTGATTTTAACATTCATGTTGACACAGAATGTGATAACCTTAGTGTAGCCTTTAAAACTATCCTAGATTCAATTGGTTTTGCTCAAAATGTGCATAAACCGACACACTCTTGGCTCCATACTTTAGACCTTGTGCTGACATATGGCATTGATTGTGAAGAGTTAACAGTATTTCCTCAGAACCCTGTCCTATCTGATCATTTTTTAATAACCTTTGAGTTTAATCTAACTGAGTTCTCCACCCCCAAAAGAGCGTTCCATTATAGTAGATCTTTATCGGACAATGCTGCATCAAACTTTAAAGAGTCTGTCCCCCTCTTAATATCGTCAGTATTGCAGAAATACCCTGCAGATAGCAGCAATGCTGTTTCTTCCCATTCAGAAATAAATGTCTTTGTTAACAGTGTGACTTCATCATTGCGTTCTGCATTAGACAATGTAGCTCCCTTGAAAAAGAAGGTGATTATTCACAGGAAGCTGGCTCCCTGGTTTAATTCAGAGCTGCGTTCCTTGAAGCACAATGTTAGGAAATTGGAGAGAGTTCTACACACCAAGAGGAATCCTACCTAATCTGTAAGGACAGTCTATTGTTGTATAGAAAGACCCTTCGCAGAGTTAGCATATTTTTCATCATTAAATGTATAAAAATAATCCTAGATTTCTCTTCAGTACAGTTGCCAAACTTACTCAGAGTCACAGCTCCGTTGATCCATCCATTCCCTTAGCTCTTAGCAGCAATGACTTTATGGGATTCTTCATAAATAAAATTGATTCCATTAAAAATAAAATAAATGAGAATCCTCCCAAACATGATTACCTCGTCCTCAGTAAGTGAGGCAGCGTTGGAGGAATCTTTAGAACCTGCGCGGTGTCTGAACTGTTTAGAAGCAGTAGAGCTTCTACAGATTTCTTCCCACCTAAGATTGTCATAAAATCTTTTAGGGATTTTTTCATAGTTGTTGATTTCAAAATTCATCTACATAATCTAAGACAAATGTACAAAATAAGTGTAGGACATTCTGGATATCTTTAAACATTGGCTTCATGTAACAGAACCAACTTATGACAAGGGCCTCAATTATAAAATAATGTGTACAATCTATACATTGTACACATTATTTTATAATTGAGGCCCCCACTGTGATTCTGTTCGTGTTGTTGGCCGCTGTAGTCACTATCAGCATTCTGCATTGTTCCAGCTAGTTCTCCTGATTGCATCCACCCATAGGCGGTTTTAGATAGGGGCCAGCAGGGGCCGGTGCCCCTGTAGAACCGGCCCTGGCCCCTGTTACGGCCCCTGCACCAAACTGAAGAAACAATTAATTTTGTAATTTGATATATAATGCACTGACACGGACACTGGAACTAATATGCCGCAACGTTTCACGGGGAATCTTTAGAGAAGTGCGTGCTCACTTAGGATTTTCTGAACGAGAACAAGAGAGAAGGAGGATAACATTTACATACGAGGCAAGGCAAGGCAAGGCAAATGTATTTACATAGCACATTTCAGTACAGAGACAATGCAAAGTGCTTTACATGATAAAATATAGGAAAATAAAACAGAATAAAAGCAAGTAGGAATAAAATGTAGAAACAAAATAGAACATTAAAAACAGTTGGACTAAAAAAGTTGAACTAATGCTGTTTCAGTAGAACAGTTAACTAGAACAGTCAAAGGCAATCCTAAACAAATGTGTTTTTAATCTTGATTTAAAAGAACTCAGGCTTACTGCACTTTTACAGTTTTCTGGAAGTTTGTTCCAGATAAGTGGAGCATAGGAACTAAATGCTGCTTCTCCGTGTTTAGTTCGTGTTCTAGGTATGCAGAGTAGGCTGGAGCCAGAAGACCTGAGTGGTCTGGAGGGTTGATGCACTGATAACAAGTCTGTGATGTATTTAGGTGCTAAACCATTCAGGGATTTATAGAGGATTTTAAAGTCTATTCTCTGAGATCCAGAGAGCCAGTGTAAGGACTTCAGAACCAGGTCCATGTTCTCTACGTTCTTAGTCTTAGTGAGGACGCGGGCAGTAGCGTTCTGGATCAGCTGCAGCTGTCTGATCCACTTTTTAGGCAGACCTGTGAAAACACCGTTGCAGTGATCAGTTCTACTAAAGATAAACGCATGGATTAGTTTTTCCAGATCCTGCTGAGACATCAGTCCTTTAATCCTGGAAATGTTCTCCAGGTGCTAGAAGGTCCACTTTGTGATTGTCTTTAGATGGAGGTTCAGGTCTGAGTCCATCACTACTCCCAGATGTCAGGCCTGATCAGTGGTTTCTAGCTGAAGCAGCTGAAGCTGTGAGCTAATTCTTGATCTCTCCTCTATTGGTCCAGAAATTACTTCAGTTATGTTTTTATTCAATTGAAGATTTGTCTCATCCATGCATTGATTTCTTCTATTTCCTCAGAGCTTGAACTGGTTCATAGTCACCTGTGATGTACATGAAGGTCACTAAAGTTAGTGTTGCTTCGGTGTGTAAGTTTGCTAAATGTCGGACTCTCTGGTCCCCTGCCTGATCTGACCAGTGATGACATGTTTAGCCGCATGTCATCATTCAACCGCTGGTTGTCTAGGTGGTGTCCTGAAAACGACGTGGGCTACATTCATAACTGGCGACCTTTCTGGGGAAAACCTGGTCTGATCCGGAGAGACGGCATCCATCCCACTTTGGATGGTGCAGCTCTTCTTTCTAGGAATCTGGCCGGATTTATTAGTTCTCCTAAATGCTGACAACCCAGGGTCCAGACCAGGAAGCAGAGCCGTAGTTTAACACACCTCTCTGCAGTTTCTGTACTGTTACCCACCCATTACCCCATTCTGGTTCTGCTGGAGATTTTCCTCCCTGTTAAAGGGGAGTTTTCCTCTCCACTGCCGCTTCATGCATGCTCAGTATGAGGGATTGCTGCAAAGCCATCAACAATGCAGACGACTGTCCACTGTGATGGGACAGCATTTAGATGGTTGCATTTAGGTTGGAGAAACGGAAATGTCTGACATTTGTGGAACTTCAATCACGACTTGCGCAGTCCCGCAGTTCAATTCTGGAGGTTTACACTCACGCAGTGTTTACTCTATAAATTATCCTAGCAGGGCAGTCCTGCCCCATAGCATCATACGTCCCCAATGTTCGCAGAATTTCCAAATATAGCCAGAACACCATGGGTATTTGTGTCTGCCAGCTGTCCGCATGCTCGACTCTCTGCCCACCTCCCTAGCCCTATTCAGTAGCATGGGGCTGACTTCTGTAGCTAAGCGTCTCATATATTATGAAAAGACAGAGCCAAAACAAACTTTTTTGTGTTGTTCCCTCCTTGTTCTCATGGAGTATGTAGCAAGCTTTACTGTCTTAAACATCGAAGAAATTTTCAACATGTTCTCCTTTTTGAAATCCCTCCTGTGACGGAGGACACTGTGTGTGTCCGGGCAATAGGGAAGCCAGGAGGGATGAGGGTTACATCCCTGATGATGAAGAGTCCCCGGCCCAGGCGCATGAAACACCGTCACCAGCATTTTAGCCAGTGGCACACTCCACAGCTGAGTGAGCACGGGTGTATGTTATTGAAACACCCCTGCTCTGTGCTCTGGGGTTTGAAGAGCAGGTTAAGACCTAGCACCTGAGGGGTAGCCTCTGTCCCCTGTAGCAGGTTGCAATCCTCTATGGAGTCTGAATCGGCATATTAGCCAATCATTATTATTTGACAGGAAATTTTGGTGATCCCTGAAGGTCATCCAGCAGGGCTGCATCCACCACGCAGCATTATGCATGAGTGTTTCTGACCGTTTACAGCGATCAGTGTGATTGCCTCACACTTTGTCACGGTCTATCTATTAGTCTTTGGAACACATCACCCTGGTAATCATCATGGAGAAGATGTGATGGTAGAAAACTCTGATGAAATGTGCAGAGTTTTATTTAAGATTTAAGGTGGCTTATGGGCATTTTTAGGTATTTGAAGATAAGATAAGATAAGATAAGATAAGATAAGATAAGATAAGATAAGATATGGCTTTATTAATCTCACAGAGGAGAAATTTACTTGTCACACATCGACTTAATAAACAAAAAGAAGGTGCCAAAAGGAGGAAAGCTGCATAAGGTATATACATTGTGTCCACATATGTTCAGTCTATCAAAAATAAAAAATAAAATAAAAAGTACAGGGGAAATAAAGCAGATATTTCGGGTGACTTATGTATGCTCAGGTGACTTATATACAAATGGAATGACGTTTTACATTAAGTGGTACCAGTAAGAGCAGCAGTGAGGTAGTGATTAGACAGGGTTATTTAACAGTATTATTGCACAGGTTATTGCACAGTGTTTTAAGTAGAATTGCATCTTAGTTATTGCACATTAGTTGTTACAGTTGTAGTTGCAGTTATATTACTGTTATAGTGCCGCATTGTAAAGTCTGATAGCAACAGGGATGAATGACCTGCGGTAGCGCTCCTTTTTACAGACAGGGTGTCTAAGTCTGTCACTAAAGGAGCTGCTCAGCTCCTCTACAGTCTGGTCCAGGGGGTGGAAGGTGTTGTCCATGATGAATGAGCTTGGACAACACCCTCCTCTCAGCCACTTGCTCCACTGAGTCCAGAGAGCAGCCCAGGACAGAAGTGGCCTTCCTCACCAGCTTATTCAGCCTCATTCTGTCCCTCTCTGCTCTGCCAGGAGCCCAGCAGACGACAGCGTAGAGGAGGGCTGAGGCCACCACGGAGTCATAGAAGGTCTTAAGCAGGGGCCTGCTCACTCCAAATGATCTCAGCCTCCTCAGGAGGTGGAGGCGGCTCTGGCCCTTCTTGTATAGAGCGTCGGTGTTATGTGTCCAGTCCAATTTATTATTGACGTGAACACCCAGGTAATTGAAACTCTCCACAGTTTCAATGTCCTGCCCCTGGATGTTCACAGGGGAGTGAGGTGGCGGTCTTCTCCTGAAGTCGATCACCATCTCCTTGGTTTTGCTGGTGTTTAAACACAGATGGTTCTTCTCACACCAGTCCACAAAGTTAATGATGACCCACCGGTACTCCAGCTCGTTCCCTTTAGACACACAGCCCACAATGGCCGAGTCGTCAGAGAACTTCTGAAGGTGGCAGCTGTCCGTGTTGTAGGTGAAGTCCGAGGTGTAGAGGGTGAAAAGAAACAGAGACAGGACGGTGCCCTGGGGGGCCCCGGTGCTGCAGAGTGCCACCTCTGACTGACAGCCGTGCAGCCGCACATGCTGAGGGCGGTCAGTGAGGTAGTTGATGGTCCAGTCAGCCAGATGTTTGTCTTATGCATAGTTATGTGTCACCAGCGCAAGCACGAATTACGCTGCATTAGTCTGATATGGAGTGAAATTGTTACCTGACTCCGCCAGATGGATTTGCTCCGCATATCCATCTGGGAACCTTCCGTTGAAGTAATTTTGGGAAGGGGTGAAAATACTGGTTAGCTGATTGGCCTATGTTGGTGATAGACGGGCCAAATAAACCAATCAGATCAACGAAGCATATGACGTACTCGTCAACATGCTTCGTCGTCGCTCGTAACAGAGCGTCGACGAAAACACAACCACAAGCCAAGCTACTCTTGCTGCTGCAGGTAAAGGCTCGTTAGCTCAGCAAAGAAATACTCTGTAATTCCGATAAAACTTGCTTGATAGCCACGCTAACGCTAGTTTAATCGGCTGAAGCCACCATGTTCTTTAGACTGAACTGTCGCGCTTCTCGTTGAGTCACACCTCAACCCGCCTCAAAGCCAACGCTGATTGGACGTTCGTTTGGTGAACGGCTCCAAATTTTCTTTAACGGAGAGTAGCCAGACTGATCTGCGAGTGAAACCTTGAAAGCTCGCGAGATCAGGATGGTCTCACGAGGCTAGTGAAATTGAACATCAGATAGGAATCATGCAGTTTGGCTGCAATTCACCAGTTTACCATCTGCGTCGCGAGTCTCCTCCGTATCCAAAATAAGCGTAGACCTGGGTCAGAGTTGCTAAGAGAACCGCATATTTCCCCATAAAGTTTTTTTTAAAGAAAAATCAGAAGATCAATGTGAAAGAAAATGTAAAATCTAAATATTGTTTTGAGCTGCAGAAATGTATCCATTGGGGCTACATGAATGCTCCGTATGAACGATTGTTGCAAAGTCAACGGCACAATGCCAGCGACTGTCCACTGTGACTCTACGCTCTTTCAGGAGGAGTGAATGCTGCAGGTTAATGACTCTGGGTTTTCTAGAGAGCAAATTTTTGACTAATTTGACTGCATGATTTGATTGAATCAACTTTGCAAGGTGCCTTGAGATGATGTGTGTTGTGAATTGGCACTATAGCAATAAACCAAATTAAATTATTCAGTTTTTAGTCAAAAAAAATATAAAATCAGCCTTGGCTCCAGTCAGCTCCAGCCATTCACATTCTGGGATAATGTGCACTTGCAAAACTGAATGACAGCAATTCCTCAGGTTATAATAATGTTCCACAACTTCTATAGAACCTATAGTGTTGTAGTCAAAAGTACCAAAACATTAGTGAACTGTATGTGTTCATATTTGTGATTTCTTTGCGTCACTTACCAAGCCTCTGCATGCATGCACGCAGACGGTTCTCTAGGTCCACCACCCGGGTGTGGATTTCCTGGTAGTCCAGTCCTCCCAGTTGTTCCTGCAGCGATCCCAGCAGCTCTGTTACATTTGCTGCTTCCTCTTTAAACTGACGGACCAACAGAGCATCTGCCTTGTATGCCTCCAGAACTGGGATAAGAGGACGCAGCTCCTCCATCTTTGCTTTAATGGACTGAGAGATAGAGAATACGAATCTCAAATGACCAGTGTGATCAAAGTTCTATAAGGACTCTGGTCCACAGGGCCCTGAGTCTGGCCCTCAGACCCATGGTCCTGAAAGTTTTACCTGTCTCTGTAGACTGTGCAAAATCGCCCTTAGTCACTTGATTCACCTCCTTAGGAGGTCATCAAGTACAGCAAAGGCTTGTTCATGACGTTTTATTTAAAGCAGTGCTGTGTATGTTTTGACTCAATTATTGGCTTTATTTGAGATATATGAAATGATATTTGAGGTCGATATACAGCACTTGCCGAGTATCAATGCTCTGTGCAGGCTGCCCTTCTCAAAAACTCAACTATGTAACTTGAGGATAGGATCTGTCCCAAGTTACATAGACACGTTTAGGTCATGTAACCTGGAGTGCCGCTGTAGGTCACATGACCAATACTAGGACGCCTTCTAGGTCACAACAAAACGAAACAGATATTACACTTACCTGATCCAGCATATTTTTGGTTATCTGATTAGGATTAAATCTAGAGAGGTGAATGTGGCCTTAACTTCATGACTTCTCAGTATGCTGGTCCAAAGTGATCTGCTCTCAGACTCCAAAACATGGAGGGAGACTGTTTCATTTTGTAATGGTGCGGTGTTGCCAGGGGTCTTAATTGCTGCAAAACCTGCAAGTTACAGGTCTAGTGCCCCTAGTGGCTAAAGGTTACACGGTGAGGCTTTAAATCAGATGTTTTGAAATAGGGACAAACCAAAAGCATGCAGGGTAGTTCCACAGATGATCAGATTAGTTTGATGTGGGGCTCTGCTGACTGAATTTATCAAGTGGTTCAAATGACATTATGCTGAATACCCAACCCTTGAAGGAGGCAACCCATAGGTTGACCATGGCAGGTTTTGGATCATTGATTGTTTATCTATAAAACTCCTTCACAGGTCAGTCAAGACATGTTGAGATGTTGGTACCTTGTACTGCCTTGCAATGTTGTTCTCATGTCCCTCCTCAACTTGTTTGAATTTGTTTTCAAGACTTCTGAGCTGCACCTCCATCTTCTCGACAAACTGCATGTCCCGCTGTGTCCGCTGGTCCAGAACCTCAATAGATTGACTCATGTTTTGAACCTGGATACCATAAAGTGAACACATAATAAACTGCATCATTCTGGTGTCTTTTACTGCCAACAGAAAACAGTGTAGAAGCATGCACCCTGAGCTGGGTTCTTTGTTACAATTGATGCCGAAAGTGCATTTTAGTTCTATTTTTCTATTCATGTAGATAATAAAGGTAATGGTCTTAATGCAGCCTTTAATGCTACTTTTATCTGAGTAGACTTTAAACATTAAAGCAAATTCCTTTTAGCTGTGAGTGGTAATGACTTGATAAGAATCTATTTATTTATTTATTTTTAATGTGTTCTGTCACAGCCCTTCAGGCATACGATATGAAATGAATGATTGCCTACCAACGGCAGTGGAGGGGGGGGGGGGAAATGGGGGACCCCTGAGAATGGCTATGCCCTCCCTTTATACACCCCCTCCTAAGCCCAGCTTTTTTGATGATTATAGATTTATATATTGTGGTTTATCTGAGTCAGATCAAAGTCAGATCAAATTGCGGGTTTCATGTCTGCCCTGTGTGCTCTCATGTCGATCAAACTGGCCATGGATCTGCGCCACACATTTAATAGAAAAGAAGCATTCCCACGGTTTATATATATATATATATACACACACACATGATGTTCTAGCTGTGCATGCAATAAATCTCATACTACAAAGGTAGCTGCGCAATGCAATGGCCCTTTTCTCCACCTGCCCCCCAAAATGTCTGCACACAACTGGGAAAGAGCCTTGAGAAGACGTTTTGTGAATCAGCGCTATATAAATACAATTTAATTGAATTCAGAGGAAGCCTTTTAAATGAGATTTGTTTTAAACTGAATTGAACTGAAAAATAATACACCTTCAAATGGTGTAAACTCAAACAATGTTAATTACAGGTTTTGAGGCAACAAAATATTAAAAGAATCAGTGGGGGTAAATACTTTTGGAAGGTACTGTGCTTTTCTCTTAAAGGTGTCCACAAGTCAGCCAAAGTAAGAGATTGTTGAAAATATTCTGGGTTTTTTTTTTGCTTGAGAGGAAATGTGTTTTCTTATATGAGAATCATATTATAGCTAAGATAAGAATTCCTTTACTGTCCCGCAATTTGGGTCAGTGGTAGACACACACACACACACACACACACACACACACACAGTAACACACAATTACTAGCAATGAAATAATGATACAGAGGAGATTGGGAGAATTTAAGTAGAATGAGGCATGAGAGCATCACCGAGAGAGCGTTGAGTGATTGATTCATGCAACAACAGTCACTCACATTGTTCACAAAAGGACTGCTATGTGACTTTTTGGACTTGGATATGAGTCTTATCACACCTTAAAGACTATTTGCACACTTTAAGCTTCTCAGGACGGTGTTGGACAGATTCATTCATTAAATAAAACTCGTGAAATATGATGTCTTGTTGTGTCTGTGTGTTATATGCAATTTGTGTGCATCTGTTTGTTTTAGTCTGTCTCAAAATTCAGTATGGTAACATATGGTGACAAAAAGATTCTGGAGAATGCATTGAATTTAATTCCATTTAGTATTTAGGATTCTGTGATTTGTGTTTTATTGATTTTGGTCTCACATTTATTATATTAATACAACATAAAGCTCTTAATGCAATACCTTTTACCAGCAGTGATAGGAACGTTATAATCAGCTTTTTTTTAGTAACTGCTAAATCTCATTTGACCAAGCATGTGCTGTTGTACTAAGAGGGTATTCATATCATGAGGAGTCATATTACCTTCTCCAGCAATTGTCTGAGCTGTTTAGTTCGAGCATCTCTGGAGCAGACAGTCTGCTGTGGAGCCACAACAGTGCAGATACATCTGCCCTCAGAGTCCTGAGCTGAACTGTACACCTGCCAGCCCTCCTCGGGGGGTGAAGGACCCACCTACGAGCAAATAAACACCAGTATTAGGGAAATCTTTTAATTGGACAAACAAACATTCGTAATGACTGATTTCACTCCATGCCTTTGAGTTAGGGTGTTTCTTTTCTACTGAATCTAGACTTAAACTGAACAAAACGTACATTAGCATTAAAATAAATAGAAAGAAAATGATTGACATTTATGTAAGCAAATAAAGTCATTACTGAAATATTATAGAGAAATGAAATCCAATCAGATCACATTTTTGTCCCATGAAAAGGCACAGTTAGTTAGAAACCAGCCAAAGAGACTTAATTCTAGGGTTGTAAGAAGTGAAGTATGTCTTTTGTCCAGCTTGAGGCGGAGCTTACAGTGGGGCAAAAAGTATTTAGTCCGCCACTGACTGTGCAAGTTATCCCACTTAGAAAAATCAGAGAGGTCTGTAATTTTCATCATACCTACACTTTAACTATGAGAGACAAAATGAGGAAAAAATCCAGGAAATCACCTTGTAGGGTTTTTAAAGAACTCGTCTGTAAATTATTGTGGAAAAATAAGTATTTGGCCAATAACAAAGGTTCAACTCAATACTTTGTAGCATAAGCTTTGTTGGCAATGACAGAGGTCTTCAGCAGGCTTAAAATCTCACAATGCATGACTCCGTTCATTCTTCCTTTAGATCAAATCAGTCGTCTTGTCCCCTTGGCAGAAAAACAGCCACAAAGCATAACATTTCCACCCCCATGCTTCACAGTAGGTAGGGTGTTCTTGGGATGCAACTCAGCTTTTCTTCTTCCTCCAAATATTCTTCCAATCTGGACCATCCACATGCTTTCTGGCCTGGTCTGGCCCTGGATATATACTGGCTTAAGCAGAGGAACACGCCTGGCACTGCATGATTTGAGTCCCTCTTGGCGTAGTGTGTTGCTGATGGTAGCCATTGTTACTTTGGTCCCAGCTCTCTGCAGGTCATTCACCAAGTCACTCCATGTAGTTTTAGGATTTTTGCTCACCATTTTCATGGTCATTTTGATCCCACGGGATGAGATCTTCAGAATCAGAATATTTTATTTGTCACCGCATGTTACCGTGGCGAAATTGATCTTTGTCTACTCTGGCTCACATTACACATAATGAAGGCAAAAAACTGACAAAGAAACAGGCAATGAACAAGGGTTACTTTTTTAGCGTTCAGGAAAGTCACAGATAACAGATAATGAGGTAGTACGGTCCTTATTGTGCAATGATGATTTGAGGCTTCGTTTACAGCAATGTGCATTTAGATATTCTGAGATGATAGTGTGTAGTAAGCCAGTGGTTCCCAAACTTTTTGTGCCCGAGGCACACCAAAGTGCAAGTAAAAATCTCAAGGCACACCTATTGTGCAAAATGGCCTTTATAACACGTGTCATCACTCATATCGTGTAAAATATCTGTAAATGTATATAATTTACTAATGCCAAATAAAATGAGACAGACAACTATATCACTCATGAAATATTTATTAACTACATCCATCAGCAGATCTGCCGAACCACGGTGGGTCCACTACCCTGGCAGTGGAGATGCCGTATCTGCCACAATGGGTGCATAACACAACCCTGCCTATGACAAATCTTAGCCAACAATCTCAAAGTGTAAAGAAGCTGAGAAATACAGTAATGAGGAGACACTGGGATACAAAGATTTTAAAAACACTTAACCAGGCTAAGTTGATTTTGGATTTTTTGAATAAACCAAAAGGTTACTCTGGTCATATAAATATTCACAGTATGCTACCCTACGAGAACAACTGGATCACATACTGATATACGAAAGAATTATTTTTGCTCTTTGACAATGTATTTTGGGAAAAACTGGTCAGTTATATAACTTGTTTAGCTTGTTTTTATCGCTTATATAACTTGTTTTAACTTGTGACGATGTATTATGGGAGAAACTGGTCACTTGTATAGCTGTTATGATATTTACACCTAGGTTCTCATGAAACTGAGAGCAACATATCTTGTTTTTATTATTTTGAATCTCTGGGTTTCTTATATTCTCAGGCTGACACGCCTGAGTTCACATAAACCTAAGAACAACATGTGTTATTTTGTTATAACTTGTTTTAACTATTGGTGGGAACTTATGACAATGTGTTGTGGGAAAGACTGGTCATGCTCTGAGTTCACATGAAACTAGGAGCAGCATGACTGATCTTATTATGTTTCACACACTGATTCACGCTCTGTATTCCTTATTTTGCTTATATTTGTGCTCTGAGTTCGCAAGGTTATTTTGGTTCACACACTGCTGAGATGCTGGGAACGGTTTCTGTTTTGGAAACTTGTTTTGGAAACTGGACGAATGGATCGGCTGTGGAGGGAGAAATGGCCACTCTCTCTCCACACCTGGTCCTTTGTTTGTAAGTATATAAAGGGGAGACTGCCCTCAGTCCGGTGAAGTCTGCCGTGGGTTTTTGTACGGACGCCCGGCCGCGTTGATGTTGCTCTAATCCGGACTGACCCGGCTTCCCAGTCCTGTGCCATGGTAAGAGTTGATTCTAGAATCTGTTGAACATCACGCCTGTCCGAAAGCTTGTCGCTTTATTGCTTGCTACTTTGCTATATTCTGTGGGGAATAATGAAGGACATAGTTATTCTAGCAGAATTAGTGTTTGAGAAGTGCTTGCTGTTTTGCTGTATTCTGTGGGGAATAATAAATATGGGCACTATTGTTCTAGCAGAAGCAGTGTTTGTGTTTTTATTTGTGTGTCGACGATCTCTCCCGAACCTGAATAAAGATTTCATAAAACACATACTCAATAACTCAAATATTGACATACTAGGCCTGTCAGAAACATGGCTCTCTGCTTCATCACCAGAAGCTGCTGTTATTTCTCCAAATTATAGGTATAGAAGGGACAGAGTCAAAGGAAGGGGGGGTGAGGGGTTACTATATGTAAAAGATTATTTGAAATGCTCTGAGCTCAGTGCACCAAAAGAAGTGGACATTCAACATGCTTCTGTAAAAAAATCCCTCTCTGCAGAAATGTAATTCGCTTTGATCTGTCTACCCCCCCCCCCCCTCTCCCCCACCCATGACCAAATTCAACTTCTGTGACCAATTAAAGGTATTACTTACATATCGTACAGGACACAATAATACCAATGAAATTATCATTTTGGGAGATTTCAATATTAATTGGGATTGCAACAATGACCGAAAGACACTTAAATGCACCATGGAACTGCAAACAGCTGATTCAGCAACCTACTAGGAAACACTCAAACAAAAATTTACTTTTCATTAATAGACCTCAACAAATATCCAAATCCTATCTTTTTTTTTCTAGGAAACTCACCCGGTCACGTTTCTCCAATAACATTTCTAATTCTACAAACAGGTCTTTATATTAATTCATAGCCAAAAATCAAAAACAAAATGTGGCAGTGGCTGTAATATCACTAAATTGGGAGTTAATTTTACCAGATGATGACCCTGAAGTTAGTTGAAGCCAATTTATTAAAACTATTAAATATGTTATGACATCCCACTCCACTAGGAGGAGACACAAACATAAGAAAAGGTGCGTCTACCACGGTTGAATAAAGACTGCATAGACTTAATGAAATCTATGAGACTTTTTGCAAAACCTCAATAAGCTGATTGGCCACAAGTAAAAAAATAACAATAAGAATATGAAGCTTCAGAAAAATAATTCAATTGTTAAAGACACCCTTACCATAGCAACAAATTTGAACACTTTCTTTATAAATTCTGTGCAGGGGATTACACAGTGTTTCATACCATCTGCCTGTATTGAAAATACCACTGATCCGGACAAGTCAGTTTTCAAAATTACTGAAATACCAGACTATAAAGTAGCCAAAATTATAAATAGCATTAAAAATTTAAAGGCACTTGAGGCATATGGACTTTTCAAATATGTATTAAAAGAATGTAAGGACGCTCAAGTGATCACTGCTGAATTAAATATGTCTTTCAGGAATTTGGTTGTTCCAACATCATGGAAGGTTGAAGCATTAACACCAGTTTTTAAATCAGGCTCTAAAACAGACAGTACCAACTATCACCCAATCAGTACTCTTCAAATAATATCCAAAAATAGCAGAAAATTGGGTAGTTAAACTCCTGACAGCCCATCTGGAGAACACTACCCCCTCAAAATTGGGCCAGTTTTCTTTTCTTTTTTTATTAATAACTTACCAAAAAAGTCTTACTGTTTCTTCCCAGATGTATGCGGATGACACAGTAATTTCACGGATTCTTGCCTGCAACTAATCACCAGAAATACTGTCTGTATGTATTTCTCAAAACGACCCCTAGAGTTACCTCAGTCTAACATATTTATAAATGCCATGGAACTTGATGTAGTTTCAGGATTTAAATATCGCATATAAATGCGATATTTAAGAAAAGTAGCACAAGTTATTAAATTTAACATCCAAAATGTTCGACATATTAGAAATAACTTAAACCTAAGTGCAGCTAAAATGTTCTTCTACTCTATGATCATATTCCACCTGGACTATTGCTTAACAAGCTGGTCACTTGCTTGTCCCACAACTCTAATAAACTATAGAAAGTTTATATACAAATGCACTGAAAATACTTGATAAAAAATCATCTCACCATCATTATAACATCTTAAAAAACTTAACCTATTAGACTTCCAAAACATGATTAATTTCAAAAACTCATGTCTGATTTAAAAAGTGCTGCATTCTCTAGCACCCCTCCACTAAGCTAATTTCTTAACCGTAGCATCTGTACACAGAGGATAACGAGGGCCACCACCACAGGGGACGTAATAATACCTCGCAGGCGTACCACATTTGGCAGACTTGTCAGCTAGAGGTGGGAAGCTACGGAACAGTCTTCCACAACCACTAAGAGAATGTCCCACATACAACTCCTTTAAAGTCCAATTGAAAAGCTGGCTCTGGTCAAATCAGAAATGCACTGACCGGTAATGTGAACTATAACGTACAGTATTCAAATGGTTCTTTGGTTCTTTCCAAGTATCAATCAATCAATCAATCAAATTTTATTTGTCAATTACAATTTGCATTGCAATCGAAAAGTCAGTTCCAGTACAACCGTCCATCACATACACTTAACAAACAAACATTTTGGGGGGAACGATTGACTGAGGCCTTGCGTTGCCAAGGAACGCAGCCAGTAGAATGTGTTTATGGATATGTAAGCATACTCAACTGTGTAGGTGACTTTGTAGAATAATTTATTATCATAATTATATTGTGCACTGCAGGTATGTATACCAGAAAGATGTGTTTTGGATAGACAGAATGCACATATTTTTTTAGACATGTATGGTGTAATATTGTTTTCTTTTTCCCTTACCCCTGGAACAACAGATTGAAATTAGCCTTTGGCTCGAATCTGATGTGTTTACATTCATGTTGCTATCATCATGTATGCTCATTAACATGCTCTGTTCCTTTCAAATAAATAAATACAAACAAATTGTTCTCACAGCCGCTGGAGCAAGAACAAATTTCTCCCTTCTTGTGGAATGTGTTGCAGTCCTAACCAATTTCATGAATTAGCTATTTTTATTTCTTGCAGCAATTTTGCAGTCCAAGGTAAAGAATGCCGAAGCAACAAGTGGATAAGTCAAAATGTTTGGTTGCAATTCATCACACCATCCCCCAGCATACGACAAGAATGGATGAACGGGATGGATTGGAATGCGCTGCGACCAGCAGGGGGCGGGTGTGAGGTGCCTCCTTTGCATTTAAAAAGACAGCACCAAAACGAGTTGCTCTCAGGACAGAGGTAAAAGAGGAGCCTGTGGGGCAACAATAATGAGGAATTCAGACCAAAGTGTTGCAGTTCAATTTTATATAGACCACAGTTTAATGATTTAAGTGTGAAAAGTATTTAAAAGTATATGTCCCTTTTAAGAAAACTGGCCTTTGAGGTGCTCTTGTGGCACAATAGACTTGCAGAAAATTAGCTTTTGATGTTATAACATAAGTTTTAAAAAGCTAAATTTGTCATTTGTACTCTATTTATCTGGCTTTTATATGGTACTACACTTTCTGAGATCAAAATCTGTATTTTCACTTCAAAAATCAACGGCACAATTTATCCCAATGTATTCTCTCGAAAGGCACAACTTACCCCACACTGAGGAAGAGTTGTGCCACAAGACAACTTTTTTTCAGAAAGCTGTATTTCTAAAATACTAAATGTCAGATCCTGAGTAATTGTCCCCAGGGATGCACCCCATCCTGAAATATATGTCCATCCATCCATTGTCTAACACGTCTATCCCTTGTGGCGTCGCGAGTGGTGCTGGTGCCTATCCCTGAAGGTCTACCTGAAATATATGTACATATTTTAATTGGAAGAATGACTGTCATGGTCTTGCTTCAAAGTCACTTTAAGTAAGAACTGGCTCCACTCACCCCACTATCGCCTAACGAGTGGAGGACAGAAGAGCTTCTTAAAGAAGTTGTTACAGGTCTGTAAGGGCCAGACATCTTGCTTGTGGGTGAGCAAATATTTATTTTCCACCATAATTTACAAATACATTCTTTAAAAATCCTATAATAATATGATTTCCTGCAGTTTTTCTGTAGCTATGATGGAAATTAGACCTCTCTCATCTTTCTAAGTAGGAAAACTTATACAATCAGTGGCAGATTAAATACTTTTTTGCCCCACTGTGTAAGTGTCCAAAGGAGATTATTTCTACGACCTCGGACATAAGTGAAAAACCTCAAGATAAGGAAACAAGAACAGACAGATGGGATCGTTTCAACAATGTCTGGAACGGTCTAAACCAGCAGAAGCCCAACAGACTGAAAGAGCTACCAGGAACCAGATCGTCCCCTGTTTCAGCTCCATTAGATCCTGAGCTACCAGGGCAGGGGTCACCACCAACTACTTCATTGGTACTGTGTCATACGGGGCTACCTGTACTGACCTTTGATCTAAAGAGTCAGAGTTCACCTTAACTTCGTGTAATATAAACATGTGTTTATTGCTTTTAAATCTATGTAAATACATGTATGATTAGAAAGGAAGAGCAACTGATTAAAATAACATTTTAAATGAAGCTCACTTGAGAGTTTTGCTATTTTATGAACAGGCCTGTGGTCCTGGGGGCTGGTGCCCACGGGCAGCATGTTGGTGACCCCTGTACCACGGTGTTTTACTAGGCCAACAGCTGAACATTGTCTTTGTGTTGATATTAACAGGTCTCTCATGTAAATGACAACTCAAGCTCTATAAATAAAGGTTTCATTTTTTAAAAATGACAAAAGGTGCTCTAGTCTTTTGAGTTGCATGCCTGACTGAAAGCCTAATTTTTCATTGATAACTAAGCCTGGCTTTTTTTTTTTTGGTGAATTAACTTAACAGTTTCAAATTTTTCTTCAGATTTCTTCTTCTCATATCTCCTCTTCAGCTAGTAGAGTTGTTGGTAACTACTGACCGTGTTTAGGCTTTCAGTAGCGTTGCTGCTTTGTGGTATCATGGTGGTTATCCCCCAATAACCCAAAATAGTGAAGGAAATACTGAAATAATTTAAAATAACAGTTTTATCTTTCCTTCTGTGTTGTCAACTCCAGACTTCAGATTCCTGGACAACTGAATCTAAAGAAAGTCCTAAATTATCAATAGCCTGTTCAGCTTCTCTTTTAAACGGTGCAAAGTACCCAAGTTACTCTAGAGAGCAGCTAACCAAAGCCACTGTTGAAAGGACAGACTACCTCTAAGTACTCTTAAGAAATAAGAATTAAAGAGAGAGACTAAAGAAGAACATGACTTCAACTAAATTAAAACAAAGACTGCACCTAACAGAACTTGAACTAATTGAAAAAAATGCAAAAAGTTTAAAGTCTAAGATAGGGTCATCCATGTTGCGTATTTGAAACCATTGTCCTGCATGGATCCCTCCTCCTACACGTTCTGTTGTTTTGTTTTGATAGTTCTTGTTTTACATAGCTACTCTTACATGTAATGTTTCTGTTTGTTTGATTTTTTTCTTAATCTACACTTTTTGTTAACATTGAACTGTTTTGCTTGTAATTTAAAGCACTTTATGCAGCTAGATCTGTGGAAATGTGCTGTATAAAAAATATGACCTTGACCTCTGACACAAAAGGTGGAAGGAGCATCATCAGGTTTCGTTTAGATCAGATACGTTGAACCAGGTAAACGTCTGAAAGTATCTGGACAGGAGCAGACCCATGCTCTGTGAGACGTGGAAAGGGCAGGAAATCTTTTCCAAAGCCTCTTTCCAGAAATGTGCTGCCCTCTGCTGGCTGAACGGCATAGTTGCGTGTACGTGTGTGAGTGCAACTAATCAGGGATCACGTTCTTTCACAAGAACCAGCGATTAAACAAGTGTTTAAAAAAACATTACTCTCCAAAATAAATAATGAAATTTTTCTGATTCCTGACCAAAAGACCCTTTGAAATTCAGAGACTTTTATTTCTCTTTTATTTTTTATTTATCTCCTGGCCATCATCATTGGGCTCTATCGCTTTGGACCAAGTGACAGCAAACAGTGAGCAGTTCTGAGTGGGCCAGAGAACTGAAGGATGGCTTGATAATAAAAATGTGTGAAAATCTGATAATGTGTTAGAGATGTGTTAAAACTCACACCGTTGGAGGGGTTTGTTCCGTTTCCGTCCTGCTTGGATAAAATTAGAAACTGCAGACTTGTAATCTTCTTCTTTCTTTTTGTCTTTCATTTTTTTCATTTAAAAAAAACATTTGTTATTTGTGTATATATTGCACTTTTGTCCAACAAGCGATTATTTCTTTGGTTTATATGTTCAGTTTGATAATCAGACTGAAATCAAACTAGATGGTCACCAAATGGCATTTTTCCATCTTTTCCTCATGAGCGGCTGAATATTAGCATTTGTGCATATAATCCATGGGGGCCTAAATTTATCTCTGTAATTTTCAATAATTTGATCAAAATGCAGATTAACACATTTGTAACCCATAGACTGCTTGGGGTAACTGATTGTTGGAGTAATGTTTGATGCGAAAAATAAAAGTTTGTTTAGTCTTTGTGATTGAAAATCAGACCAAATAATCTGCAACTTTAGTCATTTCTAAATTTAAATCAGTTTAATTTTAGAACTGCGTTAAACAAGCAGGAGCTAAAAACACGAACGCTGATGTGAGAAAAGACAGAACATAAAGAGAACAGAGGAACACAGAGAGCAGACCAAACGAACCGAAATGGATCAGAGAACAGGAATAAATCGACAAGGCGGAGAACATTAAAGGATGATTTATGTTACCAGAGTGAAGTGAGAGCCGATCAGCAGCAGCTGCAGAAAAACATTCAGCAGATTCTCTTCCGATTCCATCTGTTCCTCCTAAAAACACAACCTGGCATCCAGCACTATCCGCCTGCTACTAACCACTGATCTGCCCAGTGATCCAGTTATTTGGTTACCAGTTCACCTACTGTCCACCTGTCCTTTCGCTCCCGTCTTCTTCTTCCTCCCTCTCCTCCGTCTCCTCTGATGCAACGCCAAAAACCAGCCGAGTGGAAACCAGATCCTCCCGCCCAGAGAGGGGGTTGGGTGATGTCAGAGAAGGGCTGCTGAACCGATCTCTGGAGGAGGAGGAGGAGAAAAAGGAGAAGCAGCAGGAGGAGGAGGAGGAGGTTTCCGTGGTGCTGGCTGCTCTAAGATCTGTAGATTGCGAGTGCCAAGTGTCCTCAGGCAGAAAATGTTGTATGTCTGAACCCTTTCACTTTAAAATAACAACAAACATCAAATATAAAAAAAGATGAAAAATTTGGAGCAGTTGGATGACCAAGATTTTAATCATCTGGCAGGTTGTCAGCTCTTCTTATATAGCTATTCTTATAATAATAACTTGTCTGTCAATCCCACCACACCATTGCACATCACACTGAGAGCTCTACGACTTATTATCTCACTAAAAAATCATGGGATTTTCTGAGTAGTAACTGTGGGATATAGTAGAATTAGGTAATTTGTGCATTTGATCAGGCAAATCTCCAAAGATCAAAGTCCCCCATAAAGCTTTACAAAGACATTCACAATGGAAAACATGTAACAGAGCTTGTCCTGCCTGCTGTGATCTCTCAGCGCTGGTGTTCGCTGATCTAGTCAGACCCAGAGCTGTCTGACACCAAGTGAAGCAAAAGTGTTCATCTATAACTACAACCTGCAAAGCACAGAGCTTCATTGATGAAGCAGGAAAACAGAAACAATTCTTTGAGACAGCAAAGAGGACATTTTCTAATCCAAATGACTCCGCAGAGCCTGTCCTGACAGACAGGAAACAAGCTAACAGTAACCTGCTGTTGTAAAATTGCTCCCTGACCAGATATCTTTGGCAGACCCAAATGCGTGTTTAATTCAATTCAATTTTATTTATAAAGCGGCAATTCTTTACAAAGTTGATTTAATAAACTCACAGGTTGATCAGAAAGTTATAATAAGAGACTATCTTTCCTCTGTTCTTTTTTTAGTCTTGTTTTTTATTCCATAGTAATACTGTTTTTTGGGTCCTCTTTAATTCTCCCACACTGGCTGTGTGGGCTCTGATGGAGGACCACTACGTGATGCTGACCTTTGTGGATACACGCTAGCTAAGGGGCCTCAGCTTTCTGCTGGTTTTTCAACAGCACTGAGTAGGGCCTAAAGTTCTGACACCCTCACCTCCAAAGCTACAAAATCACTACATTCATTACATGTACCATTTTCGCAAAAGGAGGCAGAGGAATAACTGAACATCAGACACAGAGAGCAGGAGAGAGGGGGAGACAGAGATGGAGAAGCTAGGAAAGAGACAGGCAAGGAAGCCATAGCTAAAGCTAGGCAAGTGACATATTACTACGCTGAGGACAAAATTGTATGAAGCAAAATTGTATGAAGCATGAGGAATTGAATTAACAGCATGATGTATTTATATAGCGGCAATTCATGAAACATGTCATCTCAAGGAACTTTACAAAGTCAAATTCAATCATATTATACAGATTGGTCAAACATTTCCTATATAAGGGAACCAGTTGATTGCATCAAAGTCCCGACAAGCAGCATTCACTCCTGGAGAAGCTTAGAGCCACAGGGAGAGTCATCTGCATTGTCCATGGCTTTGCAGCAATCCCTCATACTGAGCAAGCATGAAGCGACAGTGGAGAGGAAAACTCCCCATTAGTGGGAAGGAAAACCTCCAGCAGAACCGGGCTCAGTATCGTCATACTGCCTCGACCGACTGGGGGTTAGAGAAGACAGAGCAGAGACACAACAAGAGAGACAAAAAAGCACAGAAGCACACATTGATCTAGTAATCTGTTCTACATTAGATGGTAATAGTCGGTGATCTGTCTTCCCTGGATGATTTCACAGTCAACAGAACGTCAGACCAGGTGTACCTACTATGAAGAAAAAAAGAGAGAGAATAGAAAGTTAAAGCAGAAATGACAACAGTCATTTCAATGTAATACAATGCAAAACTGGAGAACAGTAGAACTCAGTAGAGTGAGAAAAATAGGCCCTGATGTCCTCCAGTAGCCTAAGCCTATAGCAGCATAAGTACAGAGGTAGCTCAGGGTAACATGAGCCACTCTAACTATAAGCTTTGTCAAAAAGGAAAGTTTTAAGATTAGTCTTAAAAGTAGACGGGGTGTCTGCCTCACGGACCAAAACTGGGAGTTGGTTCCACAGGAGAGGAGCCTGATAGCTAAAGGATCTGCCTCCCATTCTACTTTTAGAGACTCTAGGAACCACCAGCAGACCTGCAGTCTGAGAGCGAAGTGCTCTGTTAGGAACATGCGGGGTAATCAGAGCTCTGATATATGATGGAGCTTGATTATTAAGGGCTTTATACGTTAGAAGAAGAATTTTAAATTCTATTCTTGATTTAACAGGAAGCCAATGAAGGAAAGCTAAAATTGGAGAAATATGATCCCTCTTGTTGATTTTCATCAGAACTCTTGCTGCAGCATTTTGGATCAGCTGAAGACTTTGCCTCTCGCCCATTGAAATGGGCGAGAGGCAATATCCCAATCACAGTGTCAAATGGTGCATATTCCATGTTGTTCACAAATTAATTAGTAGTTTGGACATTACATATATTAGAAATGAGCAGATAACATAAAAGCCCTGAAATTGTATGGTTGATTCTTTTTCTTTATATTAAAAGCTCAAGCACTTATGTATTAAACTAAATGAAATAATTTGAGTATGATTGTTTTTAATGAAGTAAATGCGTCAGATAGGCTGAAAAGGAGAAGCATGTCTGAACATGTCCAGTGAGGCTGTTGAAGGAAGGAGTTTTTCAACTCCCACCAACGGCTTGAGCCTGTCGACTGCAGCTGGCCGCACCCTATTTCAGCACCAACAGGGACTCTGGTTGGAGGAAACAGTCTTGCAACTCACACAAGGGTTTCAGAAACACATAGAAAGCAGATGGTTTTGGGTGCCCAGGACTCAGTTCTCATCACAGAAGACATGTCAAACGAAGCAGAAGAAAGAAGTAAGAAGATTGACAGGCCAAGTCAGGACTACGGAGCCCCTGGTCTCTGAGAACCGAGTGTCTCCTACAATTTGGGGCCAGTGATCTACAGATTCTGCTGGTAGTGCCACTGTGGCTTTGAACTGGTCAATGACAACAACCTGATCATTCCAGAGGCAGCCTCACCCATCAGATGTCAGAGCTCAAGCTGAAACAACTTGTCGAGCCAAAGAGACGAACCTCAGCCCATGCTGTCAGGACGGAGACTCCAGCTGTGAGAACATCATCTGGACATCAGAGCGTTGCCACTAAGAGGAGGAAAGTTCTTCATTTGATCAACTCCTTCGCCCAGGAGACAGGCACCTTAGGATTCCCTCTGCTGTACGGGGCAGTCTGCTCCCCTAAATTCAAGTTATGGGACCTGAGGCAGGTAGATGTTGGTGGCAGGTATTATAATAATAATAAACTTTAATTATTATGCACTTTACATTTACAGAAAATCTCTAATTGCTTCGGTCAATAAATCAATCAATATAATTAAAACAGGAACAATAAATTGCTAATAAAATACAGCAGAAAAAGTACATTATATATAAAAAAAAAAAAAACAGGACCAGACTTTTAAAAAGAGATCTTTAAAGAAAATAAATGAAAAGAAAGGTTTTCGGGTCAGCTTTACATCATGTGGAGGCAGAGCGGTCCACAGCTGAGAGGCGGCATAGAAAACGGCCTGATCTCCTTTTGGTGACAAGAAGGTGGAGAAGCTTGGTGTTTAAGAAGAGAGTGACTGTGGGACACTGAATCATGAGGAAGTCTTTATAGTGAGATGGTACATCACTGTACAGACGGTGGAAAGTAATCTCGATGGAGACAGGAAGTCAGTGAAGTGAACAGAGAATGGGGGGTGTTCATGTTTACACCCTCTCATCAGGATCTTGGCAGCATGCTTCTGAACATACTGCACTTAACGTCTGTTCTTGCCAGGGTTCCCGGTGAGAAGTGCAGTGCAATAGTCCAGTCTGGGGGAGATGAGGGATGGGCGGGCTTCTCTGCATCAGAGAGGGGGAGTGTGAGTCGGAGTTACAATGTCTCAGAGGTGAAGAAATTACATTTTACAGATATGATTGATATGGCTTTCAAAGGTTAGTAGTGGATCAAAATACGACCAAGACTGGTAACTGCATTGGAAAGAGCAATGGTCTGGCTTGAAGAAGTAATACAGAGTTTTGTTTTTGTTTGGTGTGGAGTACCAACCAACACCTTTATCTTTTCCAAACAGGACGTAAGTGTGGGAGAGAGGAGAATGGAAAAGGTAGGGAGGCTAAGGATGATAAAGATGGGAAGGATGGAGTCTGAGACACATTGCCACCCAGCATAAGGTACATTGAATATTCTCATCACTGCAAAGAAATTAGACGCCCTAGAAGTAAGTACATTTTTATTTCTATAGCACCTTTCACAGACATTGAAATTTGCACGTTGCAGTCCTAAAACTGCTTCACATGAGCAAAAGCAATTAAAAAACACAAAAACATGCTTAAGCAAAAGCATGTTTAAGTAAAAATGTCTGTAGAAGTGTTTTGAAGAGACTGTGGATTCTGTGCAGCGAAGAGACAGTGGGAGAGCGTTCCAAAGTCTCAGAGCACGATCACCATGATTTTTGCAACAGGTCCGAGGAACCACCAACAATATTTGAGTCAATGACCTTAAAGTGCTAGGCGAGCAAAGAGGTTTCAAAAGATCCTTCATATGTTTAGGAGCCTGACTGTGGCTGTGGATTGATTGGATTGCTCTAAAAGTTAAAATTTGTGACAATGCACTTCCAAGTGGACAGTAGCGCAATTTCCTGCTGCTACTCTGTGTGTGAAGCTGCTCTAGCATACCTGCCCAAATATTCCTCCTGGCATTGTGACTGACACCGCTCCAGGAACAAACAATGCGGATAAGCCAAATTCATTTTTGGTTTGCAATGGCCTGGTTTATTTTACTGTTTTTTTTCTCAAACGAGGATCAAGCCTCTTCCAGAATACAGCCGATGAGCTGCTACCTGGCTCTTCCTCCACCTGAAACTCTGCGCTTCAACCTGGACATTGCTCTTCTTCCTCGTCGCAAATATATTCATCATGCATCTCATCTGAATTTTCATTTTGAATGCTCCAAGGCTATCAATTCCTTCTGGTCCACTAACCGTCTGCACCACAGACATTCACCGTGTGCTAGCCTGCCAGCTAGGTCGGCTAACTCTCCGGTCAAGCATGATAACTTCATCTCCAACTTCCTTAACATCCGCTCGCTCACTGGCAAAGGACATCTCATCCAGGATATCCTTATTGACCGTAAGTTGGACTTTCTCTGCCTTTCTGAAACTTGCAACAACAAAATGACTTGCAACAACAAAATGAAACTTGCAACAACAAAATGACCCTGCTGGAGTGAGCGCTTCACGACTCACTCCAGCAGGGTTTTATATGTGTCAGCCACGAAGGACATGTTGCGGTGGAGGCCTCACGATAATTTACTGTGAGAAGTTCAAAGTACTTCCTGTATCTGTGCCTGCTTTCAATTCAATGAAATGCATAGCCTGTGAACTCCCGGCGTTACTGGTACCATTATTGCTGCTGTCTACTGCCCCCCTAAACCACACAGTGGCTTTCTAAATGAATTTGCTGCCTTACTCAGACAGCTTTTGACCTCGTCTCCTAATGTAATATTAGTGGGGGACTTTAATATACATTTGGACAATGATAATCTTCCCCTAACAAGAGACTTCCTATTATACCTGGATAGCTTTGGTTTTAATCAATTCTCTGACTTTCCCACTCACATCAAAGGACATACCCTGGATTTAATCTGCTGCTCTGGTCTCATTCCATCCAACATCTGATGAACTACAGATATCAGACCATGTCCTCATCACATTTAATGTTTCCCTGCCTATATTTATATATGTGTATATATATAAATAAAAATATAATTGTTTATATACCAACCCCCAGTCGGTCGAGGCAGATGACAGTTCATACAGAGCCTGGTTCTGCTGGAGGTTTTTCCTTCCTGTTAATGGGGAGTTTTTCTTTCCACTGTCGCTTCATGCTTGTTCAGTATGAGGGATTGCTGCAAAGCCATGAACAATGCAGACGACTCTCCCTGTGGCTCTACGCTCTTTCAGGAGGAGTGAATGCTGCTTGGAGAGACTTTGATGCAATCAACTGGTTCCCTTATATAGGACATTTTTGACCAATCTGTATAATCTGATTAATCTGATTGAATTTGACTTTGAAAAGTGCCTTGAGATGACATGTTTCATGAATTGGCGCTATATAAATAAAATTGAACTGAATACACACACACACACTCACACACAACACCACGCCTCATCTCTAACCGGAATATAAAGGATATTAATATGACAACCTCTCTTCTCACATCACCAGAACTTTGATCCTGGATTTCTTTTCATGATGAACTGGTCACTCAATATACTGACCATTTGCAACAGATTTTGAACTGTCTGGCTCCGTAGCTGTTTACGCGGCTATGGAGTCCTCCGGGTACCAGTCCCAGGGGCCTACGGCGCCGCGGACTCGCCGAGCAGCTCACGCCGAAGGAGAGCCAAGCGGAAGCGGTGTAGCCAGCCGAAGAAACGCGGCTGTCGCGGGGTTTAGCAGCTAGGCTAAAGGCTAACCCATACAGATCGCCGCTCCCTTCCATCCTGCTTTTCAACGTCCGCTCACTAGACAACAAAATGGACCATTTACAACTCGAGCTCTCTGCAAAGAGGGAGTTAAGAGAATGCTGCCCTCTGATCCTGACAGAGACATGGTTTAACTCATCAATCCCGGACTAGGCCGTTAGCCAGGAGGGGCTAGCTACTTTCCGCGCCGACAGAAACTAAGAACTCAGTGGTAAGACCCGAGGAGGCGGACTCTGCGTTTATACCAATAACACCTGGTGTAAAAATGCTAGAATAGTCACAAGTTTTTGCTCTCTGGACATCGAGATGCTAACTGTTAGCTGCAGACCGTTTTATTTGCCTTAGAGCAGATCATTCAGCAGCTAAGTTCCTCCTCCTCCTGCTGCCTTGATGTTCTACCCACAGCTTTCTTTAAGAAAGTTTAGCCTGTCATAGCGTCTGATTTGACTCAGATAATAAACACGTCCCTTCTGTCAGGTGTTTTCCCCCAGTCCCTAAAAACAGCAAATATCAAACCACTGCTGAAAAAGAACAATTTAGACAAACTACTACTCCAGAACTACAGGCCCATCTCAAACCTCCCCTTTATCAATAAGATTATTGAAAAAGCTGTATTTCAACAATTAAACACCTTCCTAACAATGACCAGCCGCTTTGACGTATTCCAGTCTGGCTTCCGTGCTCACCACAGTACAGAGACGGCCCTTATCAAGGTGTTTAATGACATCCATATAAATACAGACTGTGGAAGAAACACCGTGCTGGTTCTATTGGGCCTCAGTGCAGCATTTGATACTGTTGATCACTCCATTCTGTTAGAGCGCCTGGAGAACTGGGTCGGCCTCTCTGGTACAGCTCTCCACTGGTTTAAATCATACTTAAAGGACTTTTTTGTGTCAGTAGGTAACTTGACATCCCAGACGACGAAAATTACATGTGGGGTTCCCCAAGGGTCCATCCTGGGTCCCCTCCTCTTCAATATCTACATGCTCCCTCTAGGTCAGATAATAAAAAATAACAACATCAGCTACCATAACTATGCAGACGACACACAGCTCTACATCACCATGTCACCAGGTGACTATGAACCAGTTCAAGCTCTGACTAAATGCCTAGAAGAAATCAATGCCTGGATGTGCCAAAATTTTCTTCAGTTGAATAAAAACAAAACAGAAGTAATAATCTTTGGACCAATAGAGGAGAGATCAAAAGTTAGCTCACAGCTTCAGTCGCTTCAGCTAGAAACCACTAATCAGGCCCGAAACCTGGGTGTAGTGATGGACTCAGACCTGAACCTTCAAAAGCATCTAAAGACAATTACAAGGTCGGCTTTCTATCACCTGAGGAACATTTCCAGGATTAAAGGACTAATGTGTCAGCAGGATCTGGAAAAACTAATCCATGCGTTTATCTTTAGTAGAACTGATCACTGCAACGGTGTTTTCACAGGTCTTCCTAAAAATTGGATCAGACAGCTGCAGCTGATCCAGAACGCTGCTGCCCGCGTCCTCACCAAGACTAAGAACGTAGAGAACATCACCCCAGTTCTAAAGTCATTACACTGGCTCCCTGTATCTCAGAGAATAGACTTTAAAATACTTCTGTTAGTCTATAAATCCCTAAATGGCTTAGCACCTAAATACATCACAGACTTGTTATCAGCGTATAAACCCTCCAGACCACTCAGGTCCTCTGGCTCCAGCCTTCTCTGCATACCTAGAACACGAACCAAACAAGGAGAAGCAGCATTTAGTTCCTATGCTCCGCTTATCTGGAACAAACTTCCAGAAAACTGTAAAAGTGTGGAAAGCCTGAGTTCCTTTAAATCAAGATTAAAAACACATTTGTTTAAAATTGCCTTTGAATGTTCAAGTTAAACTGTTTCACTGTTTTTAAATGTTCTTTTTTGTTTCTATATTCTATCCCTACTTGCTTTTATTTCTATATTTTAATGATGTAAAGCACTTTGTATTGTCTCTGTACTGAATTGTGCTATATAAATAAATTTGCCTTGCCTAGAGAGTTTACTGTTGTTATCATCACAGCGGTGTACGACCCTCCGAGTGCTAATACAAAAGAGGCTATGAGTGTTCTCTATCGGACTATCTCTGAGCTGCAATCTGCACATACAGAGGGGGTTTTCATCATTGCTGGGGATTTTAACCAGGCAAATATGAAAACTGTTCTCCCTCAGTTCTACCAACATGTGGATTTTGCAACTCGGGGAGAGAACACTCTAGACTTAGTTTACACAAATATTAAAGGCGCATTCAAGGCAGCCCCCCGCCCCCACCTCGGCTCTTCAGATCATCTTTCTGTGATGCTATTCCCTGCATACAGGGCCCTGCTGATCAGAGCTAAACCTACAGCGAGGCAGGTGAGGGTGTGGACTGAGGGAGCAATGGAGGCGCTCCAAGACTGTTTTAAGTGCTCTGACTGGGACATGTTCAAAGCTACAGCAACTTATGAGGACAAGATCAACATTGATGAGTACGCCATGACGGTGTCAGCCTACATCAACAAATGCATTGAGAACGTCAGCACCACCAAGACCATCATCACCCGAGCCAACCAACGACCCTAGATTACTGAGGAGGTCCGTCAAGTGCTAAAAACATGAAGCTCAGCCTTCAAGTCTGGTGACGAGGAGGCACTGAGGACAGCGAGAGCCAACTTGAATCGTGCCATCAGGTTAGCAAAGCGGAGCCACACTAAGAAAATCCAGGAGCGTTTTCTTGACGCCAGCAACACCAGGAGCATGTGGAAAGGCATACGGGCGATCACTGAATACAACACGCCCTCCACCCCGGTGGGTGAAGTTGATGCTGAGGCACTCAACAACACTCCAGCAGTGAAGGCTGTTCTCCATCAGGAAGAGGAGATCCTCCGCCTTGATACCGCCGACGTGTGGAAGACTCTGAGGAGAGTCAACCCGCGGAAGGCCCCAGGTCCCAACAACATACCTGGGCGGGTGCTCAAGGAGTGTGCAGGTCAGCTGGCTGGTGTTCTCACAGACATTTTTAACACCTCGCTGGACCAAGCCACAGTGCCTGCATGCTTTAAGTCTGCCTCCATCATTCCGGTGCCGAAGAAACCTCAAGTCACCTGTTTTAATGACTACCGGCCTGTTGCACTGACTCCCATCATGATGAAGTGTTTTTAAAGGCTGGTGAAACAACACATCGTCTCCAGTCTCCCCCCAACACTCGACCCGTTCCAGTTTGCGTACCCACGGAACCGCTCCACTGAGGACGCCATCTCCTCCGCTCTTCACCTGAGCCTGGCACACCTGGAGGAGAAGAACACGCACGTGCGCATGCTGTTCCTGGACTTCAGTTCAGCGTTTAACACCATCATCCCACAGCACCTGGTAGGAAAACTAGAACATCTGGGCTTCAGCACACCTCTTCGCAACTGGCTGCTGGACTTCCTCACCAACAGACCTCAGTCAGTCCGGGTCGGACAGAACACCTCTGATGTCATCACCCTCAGCACGGGCTCCCCTCAGGGCTGCGTCCTGAGCCCCCTGCTGTTCACCCTGATGACTCATGACTGCGTCCCCAGGTTCACCATCAATCACATCGTGAAGTTTGCAGACGACACAACGGTGGTGGGCCTGATCAGAGACGACAACGACCAGGACTACAGAGAGGAGGTGGAGCAGCTGGTGGGCTGGTGCAGAGACAACAGCCTGATCCTGAACGTGGAGAAGACGAAGGAGATCATCGTCGACTTCAGGAAGAACCGGCCTCACCGCGATCCACTGCTCATCAACAGCTCAGCTGTGGTCAGCAGCACCAAGTTCCTGGGGGTGCACATCACGGACAACCTCACCTGGTCTGTGAACACCACGTCACTGGTGAAGAGGGCACAGAAACGACTGTACTTCCTGCGGAGGATGAGGAGAGCTCACCTGCCCCCACCCATCCTCACGACCTTCTACAGAAGCACCATAGACAGCATTCTGACCAGCTGTCTCTCTGTGTGGTGTGCAGGCTGCAGCGGCTCCGACTGGAAGAACGTGAGGAGAGTGGTGAGGACAGCAGAAGGGATCATCGGGGCTCCTCTTCCCTCCATTAAGGACATTTCGTCCCAGCGCTGTGTGTCCCGAGCCCGAAACATCATAAAAGACCCCTCACACCCCCACCATGGACTGCCATCAGACTGTTGAACTGCTGAACTCTAACTGGACCCTGCACCACATTTGCACATTGCATCACTGCATCTCTATCTAGCATTACAAATGCTGCCGAACAATGCATTTTTGCACAAATGCCTTTTGCACCATCATTTCTGCACATACAAATGGTTTTAAAAAATTCTCCTGTACACCATGATTGCACACTGTTCTCTTCTCCTGCACTGTTTACATTTCAATTGTTTACTTTTTAATCACTGCTGCAATTTTCCTGCATTGTTTACATTTCAATTGTTTACTTTTTAATCACTGCTGCAATTTTCCTGCATTGTTTACATTTCAATTGTTTACTTTTTAATCACTGCTGCAATGTATACTGTAATTTACAAGCTGTATGCAACGAAATTTCGTTCTGTATGCACTCTGTACATACAAAATGACAAATAAAGATGTTTAAGTCTAAGTCTAAGTAAAAACCCGTTGAGTTTCCTTTTCCCACACTGCTTCATGGTATACCCCTGAACTCAAGTTCTTGAAGACCAATGGACGACAATTTGAGAGACTATATAAGAAAACCGGCATAGGGAGATTTACAGAGTTCATATAGCACAGTACAAATATCTAATTACCAAAACTAATAAACTTTACTGTTCTGGTTTGATCTGCTCGAATTAAGGCAACTCGAAAACATTGTTTTCACAGCTCAAAAATATTTTCCAACCTCAGGACTGTTTTCTTTCGCATCTGTATTCAATGGACACCTGTAACTTTATGATGCAATTCTTTGTTCGGTTATGTTTTGAGGCAATTTCCTGACCCACGTGCAGAATCACTCAAGAGACCAGTTAAACTGAAGGAGGTTTATTTACAAAAGATTCAGTAAAGGAGTCCAGTCCACCAAGGTCAGCTCAGCATTTACAGAATCCGCTTTCGGGTACGTCTACAGAGGAGAGAGATGAGTTCAGTCCGTAAGAGGACAGGTGCAGAAAACAACAGAAGAGGACTGACTCTGCCATAGTTGGTAAAAGTGGGGAAGGAGTTAGGACTCAATGTTGATGAAGAGGTAATGGTCCAGGGTCTGAGAGCGAGTTCCATTAATGTTGCTTTCTTGGAGTGAGCAAACCTCTACGTGCCAGCTTGATCCTATACCTACAGCCCTGGTTAAATCAGGCCTCCCAGCTCTCTTCTGTTTCATAACTGCTATCATACACCCCTCACTTACTACTGGAATTGTTCCCACCCTTTTAAAGAGTGCAGTTAGAAATCTAGATCAGATCAACAATTATAATAACCTTCCCCCCATGTTCAATTTACCATTTATCTCCAAAATACTTGAAAAAACAGTTGCTACTCAACTCCATTCTCATTGACTCAAGATAACCTCCATGAACAATTCCAGTCCGGTTTCTGTTCCCATCATAGCACTGAAACTCCTCACACAGATGACCTCCTGATGGCAGCTGACTCTGGTTTATTCTCCATACTCATCCTTCTTGATCTAAGTGCAGCCTTTGACACCATCTCCCATACTATCCTCCTCACAGATTATCTTCGATGGGCATCTCTGATAACCCCTTAGACTTGGTTTATTTATACCTTAGTAGTCATGCTCACTCAGTCCAACTCAAGTCATTCAGTTCCTGCCCCTCCCCTGTAACTTCTGGTGTATGTCAGGGTTTTGTTCTTGGACCTCTGCTCTTCATCATATATCTTCTTCCCCTTGGTAATATTTTCCGTAAGTTTAACATTCGTTGCTATGCTGATGACACTCAGCTCTACCTATCTAGCAAGCCTAACTCTGTCCTTCCACCTTCCTCCCACACCATGTGTTTATGTGAAATTAAATCTTGATTTTCAGCTGATCCAAAATGCTGCACCAAGAGTTCTAATGAAAATCAACAAGAGGGGTCATATTTCTCCAATTTTAGCTTCCCTTCATTGGCTTCCTGTTAAATCAAGAATAGAATTTAAAATTCTTCTTCTAACGTATAAATCCCTTAATAATCAAGCTCCGTCATATATCAGAGCTCTGATTACCCCGTATGTTCCTAACAGAGCACTTCGCTCTCAGACTGCAGGTCTGCTGGTGGTTCCTAGAGTCTCTAAAAGTAGAATGGGAGGCAGATCCTTTAGCTATCAGGCTCCTCTCCTGTGGAACCAACTCCCAGTTTTGGTCCGTGAGGCAGACACCCTGTCTACTTTTAAGACTAATCTTAAAACTTTCCTTTTTGACAAAGCTTATCGTTAGAGTGGCTCATGTTACCCTGAGGCAAGGCAAGGCAAATTTATTTATATAGCACAATTCAGTACAGAGACAATGCAAAGTGCTTTACATGATTAAAATATAGGAATAAAAGCAAGTAGGGATAGAATGTAGAAAAAAAAATAGCTACCTCTATAGTTATGCTGCTATAGGCTTAGGCTACTGGAGGACATCAGGGTCTATTTTTCTCACTCTACTGAGTTCTACTGTTCTCTAGTTTTGCATTGCATTGCATTGAAATGACTGTTGTTACTTCAGCTTTTAACTTTTTGTTCTCTCTCTTTTTTTCTCTTCATAGAAGGTACACCTGGTCTGACGTTCTGTTAGCTGTGACATCATCAGGGGAGGCAGATCATCCTCTATCACCATCTAACATAGAAAGTACTCCTGGGTCAATGTGAGCTTCTGTGCTTTCTGTGTCTCTGCTCTGTCTTCTCTAAGCCCCAGTGGGTCGAGGCAGATGAGCGTTCACACTGAGCCTGGTTCTGGTTCTGCTGGAGGTTTTCCTGCAATCAACTGGGTTCCCTTATATAGGAAATGTTTTGACCAATCTGTATAACCTGATTGAACTTGACTTTGGAAAGTGCCTTGAAATGACATGTTTCATGATCTGGCGCTATATAAATAAAATTGAATTGAAATTGAATTGAAGCTTCTATGCTGTTTACACACTAAGAGCTGTTTGATTGGAAGCAGCTTTTAGTTGTTGCAGCTAAATGTTGAGCTGATCAAATCATTCTGTTTTATGAGTTAAGCTTTAAATGTTCTTAACATCAGAACAATGATGTTCATGAATAAACCAGGCAGAACTCTAGCTAGTTCATACCAGGGTGAATGTGAACAGGATGTCAGTTCATGACAGGCTGATGTTTATTTTGAGAAAAATAGTATTTAAAATGAAAGAGAAATGTACCCATTTTCCACAGAGAAACACTTTGAAACATTAATTTTTCAGTACTCTGTCGTGCACAATTCCAGGCCTTTTCACTGCAGCTTCTGACTGCTGACTTCATGACAAAGTCTGGCAGCAGAAGAAGAGGAGCAGAGATCGCCTTTAAATAAATCATGTTCCTCTACGGGTTGTCATGGAAACAACATCTCCATCTGCAGCAGGCGCAGCGTGAGCGTGTCAGATGGTTGTCAGCAACACACTGAGTGTGTTGGACGAAAACCAACATTCAGTGAGAGAAGAAGAAACAAAAATGAAAAAAATTGAATTTCATCTTTGAAAGAAATTCTGGGTTTACAGGGCTAACTGGTACAACATATCTAATGTGTCCATATCAATATGAACATTGTATTCTTGAAATTTTGAAGGTATAAAAAAGCTTTTGAAGGTATAAAAAAGCTGTTCTGTTCAGGATAATCTGATAAGATTTCGGATCAAATTCATGTTGTTTTAAAGATCCAAATGAAAATGAAATCTTTAGGTCATTATTATTAAATGTTCTTCACACAGAATAATATCTGAATGTGAGTGCGGCTCCTTGTCTCGGTCCTGGTTCACGGCAGCTCTCGGAGCTGGTTCTGTCCGCCGAACGGATCTGCATGGTTTGGGCGGACTGTCTGACTACAGTGTTTTTTTCTTCCTGTCGGACAGTCCGGGTGGTGGTGTTGGTCTCAGTCTGCGGTTGGCTCTCGGGCCCTGCTGCCTATCTCTGGCACTATGCTGGTGCGGCTAGTGGAGCTTCCCTCTCTGGGTGGGGGGGGGGGGGGGGGGTTGGAAAACGGGGGTGCCTACTAGAGTCAGCGGGGGAGCTGAATTCCTGGGAGGGCATGTTGCTCCCCAGTCATTCCTCCACCATGCCCAGACACCCCCCCTGGACCATCATGCTGCTACACATGTAGGACCTTGTGGGGTGGGGGTGTCACTGGGGAGAAGGGAGGATTTCCCAGCCCTGTTGTCTTGTGACGTCCTTGACCCCAGTTTTATTATACACCTTAGACACTTTCATTTATAACATTCTCACAACACATATATGGGCAGGGCATTATACCCCTCTGGGATGCCGGTGCCTGGACCTGGGAATATGGGATGTGGGTGGTGAGTCCCTTTTTTATGGCCAGGAGTGTGAATGTGACTGCGTACCTGGTTTTCTGTTTGTCAAGTTGGGTTTGTACCGCCCCCTCTCCGGTGACAGGTCTCCACTAAGTGTGGAGCCCACCCCCCGTCCTGCTCCCTCCGTTGGCTGGCACCTTGACCTGCTGGTGCATTGGTGGTTCTCGGTGTCCGGGGCTGGGTGCTCAGGAGGGCGCTGGCTCACTCCTGGCGGCTTCCAAGGGGCCTGGTCCCCCGTGGCTCTGTCGGAGCCCCCGGCGAGGGTGTGGTGGGGCTAACCTCAGGTCCCTGAGGCCTATGGCTGGATCCGCTCCTGCATGGCAGAGCCCACGGGCTCGTCCTCACGGCTCCGGCATTGTGGCTGTTGGGGGGTTTCCTGGGGACCGTCTCTCCTCTTCCCTGGTATGGGGGAGGCCTTTTTCCCTCTTGGGCAGCTTTGCTCTGGCGGTCCTTTGGGTGTCTGGGTTTCTGGTTCCCCTGGCGTCTGCCTCCGTTTTCTGGGGGACTTTGGCTCCTCACAACCACTATTGAGCATTTTCAATTCAATTCAATTCAATTTTATTTATATAGCGCCAATTCATGAAGCATGTCATCTCAAGGCACTTTACAAAGTCAAATTCAATCATATTATACAGATTGGGTCAGATTATACAGATTGGTCAAACATTTCCTATATAAGTGAAACAGTTGATTGCATCAAAGTCCCGACAAGCAGCATTCACTCCTGGAGAAGCGTAGAGCCACAGGGAGAGTCGTCTGCATTGTCCATGGCTCATACTGAGGGATTGCTGCAAAGCCCTCTTGTTGATTTTCATCAGAACTCTTGCTGCAGCATTTTGGATCAGCTGAAGACTTTGAACTGTATTTTGTGGACTTCCTGATAGTAAGAATTACAATAGTCCAGCCTTGAAGTAACAAATGCATGGACTAGTTTTTCAGCATCACTCCTGGACAGAATGTTTCTAATTTTGGCGATATTCCGGAGGTGAAAAAAGGAAACTCTGGAAACCTGTTTAATATGGGATTTAAATCACATGTCTTGGTCAAAAATAACACCAAGATTTTTTACTTTATTACCAGAGACCGAATTTAACGCCATCCAGATTAAGTGATTGATTAAGAAGTTTATTTTTTGAGGACACTGGACCAAAGATTACAACTTCTGTCTTGTCAGAATTTAAATGCAGGAAATTTAAAGTCATCCAGCTTTTGATGTCATCAAGACATGACTGCAGTCGAAGTAACTGATTGGATTTATCAGGATTTATGGATAAATATACCTGAGTGTCATCAGCATAACAGTGGAAATTAATCCCATGCTGTCTGATAATTTTGCCAATCGGAAGCATATATATAGTAAAGAGAATTGGTCCAAGGACTGAACCCTGTGGTACATTTTCCTTGCTTACAGACTCACGTCTACACAGAAAACCCAGTTATTATCTTCAGCTGTCACTTTTATGTGGTATTAATTAATCCTGTATATTCTTCAGTGATGGTATCAAGGCGCTGGTTGTTTGTTTCTGTAATACTTTATCAGCTGGTTCTTCTGTTCTTTTTATATCTCTCTTTGCAGGTGTAGAAGCAGACTCAGAGGATGTTATATCGCTCTCTCTCTTTCCTCTCCTCTTTCACCTTTTCTCTCTTTTAGCATTTTGTCTCATCTGTTTCTCTCTGTTTTTCCTCTTCTACCTTCCTGTCTCAGTGTCCATTGAACATGAAATAGTCCCTGCATAAAATCTAATAAAGCTTCTTGCATGTATAAATCAAGCGGAGCACTAAAGCAGTGAGGCTCCACTGGGGAAAGTAAAATCTTTTGGACTCTTTTTGGCATTAAGACAACAATTCTTATCACCACATTGCCAGGTCACACACACACACACAAAGAAAAAAAAAGAAAAAAGGCTTTTGTTCACCAAACCACTGCCAACCCAGGGTCCAAACCTGTCATCATCCTGGGGTGTTTGTCTGGGATTGCTGCAAAGCCATCAACAATGCAGATGACTGTCCTCTGTGGCTCTACGCTCTTTCAGGAGGAGTGAATGCTGCTTGGAGAGACTTGATGCAACCTGCTGGGTTTCCTTAGAGAGGAAACTTTCTGACCAACCTGGAGGATTTGATGGAATCTGACTTTGGAAAGAGCCTTGAGATGACATGTTGGGAATATGAGCTATATAAATAAAATTTAATAGAATCCGAAATATAATTCAAGCTAAAGGATAAAGAGATTATATTTGCCTAGATTAAAATTGATAAATCACAGAACACAGTGCTCTCAGTCTCCCTGATTCTGATGCCTGTCAGTAAAAAAATGGTAAATCAGTTCACAACAGGAACCTCTCAACCCAGATGACCTGATTTCTAGATCACTGAGCAGTGTTGAGAAGATTTAGTTCTAAATCGTCTGAAATAATGCTGCCATCAGCTGGTTAAAGCGAAAAATGACAAGTAAATTGACTGATATACCAGAGGAATGTACCAGAAGACTGGTGCAGCTGTTTTTTTATTTGTTTCTCAGTCTTAAACCATATTGGAGAACAAAAAGCTAATTTATTGTGTGATGCTGTTCTGATGATGATGCTCCTTGCTCTGGTTTCCATAATGACGCAGATGCTGGAGTCTCTTGTTCTGGATTTCTGTGGAAACCATGACTTTGCTCCTTTCCAGGGCTGTGTTGAAGCCGTGATCCTTGTACATCCCGCTCTGCAGCTGCAGCTCCGAAAACCGATGAGATGTCACTTTAAACTGAGTCTGAAACAGGAAAACATTCAAACAGGAACCCGTATTTCACCTGCAGCTGGAATCAAATCAGCTCACTAAACCTACAAATAAATCTTTTTTAATGAAATGTTAAACTTGTCTCACCTGCATCTCATGAACCGTTGGAGTCTTGCTTCCGTACGTCTGGTTCCAGGTCCGATATAAAGGATGAATCTTCTTCACTCTGAGAACCAAACAGCAACTCCATCAGGAAAACAAGCTGTAGTTATAGCAGAGTTGCTTTACTAACCCCAACTCTGAGCAAAAAAGAGACTATCCATCCTAAAGTCAGGTGCTGTTACTAATCTAAAGTAACACCAGGGACAATATCACAGCTGCACAGTTCCTGAATGTGTTTAAATCAAGTGGTGTCAAAGTACTGCTACTGGCCGTCTGTAGTAGGCAGTAGTACTGCTAAACTGTAGTGCTATACATCAGTGTTCTGTTGGTAGCCTGTATATAATGTGACTGCAGTGTTCGTTTACCCGTAACCTTGGAAAGAGTCAGGGTTGTTGAACCTCTGCGGCAGGTTTGGATCCGTCCGGTAAAAGTCGCTGGTTTGACCTTTCTGATCCTCCATGTCGGCCTGAAGACCAGTTGGCTGCAACAGAGTGGTTACCATGGAGACGGGTGGGAGGAGTCTGTTGGCAGATTTTGGGCCTTAAGGCTGGTCCCAGACTGAGGCTGCTGGTTTAAGTCCGAGCACAGCCTCATTTTAAAATGATCCGTGTTAAACAGAGCCAGTTGAACGAATCATTGAAAAAGGTAGTTTTATCCTCTGCTAAGTACTCTTTGTGAAAGGGATCACAGACGGTCTGGCAGCATGGAGCCATAGTCTGGCTGGCCAGCCAGAAGAGCACTTGTGGATTAGAGTAAAAAACTATTGAAGATCTTAGATTAAATAACATTATAGGATCTTTAAAGGCAAAATTAGACCAACAGGCTGCCATTTAGGCTAATGAGGCTCGACGCAGGTGTTCTCGTTAGGCTTACACTCCACAGTCTCAGACTAACTAAAACACATTTAAGAACAAATCCAGATTCATCTTAAAATAAATCCCAGAGTTTAATGTGATCCCGATTCAGAAATCAAATCTCAGATGCTAAAATGATAAATCAACAGCTGGCAGTCATTGTGTTGCCAGGCAACATTTAGACAGAAAGCATCAAATCTGAGACAGTAAGGCTAACCTGCTGTTGCTTTTCGACAGACCAGCGAATTTGACAAAAATCTGTGCGTCTCATATTTTAAATAACAGATCTGAGACAACAGTTTATTATCAGCATCATTCACACACATCAAAGAAGATATAATTAAGGATACATACAGAAATAAATGACTCTAAATAAATACAGACACAATGTAGCTAAAAATATGAATTTGTGTGCCATTAAATGGGACAAATTAATGAAAAGACAAAATATTTTTTATTTTACAAATAAATATTATTCTGACGTCTGCAAAACAGTCTCACAGGCGCCAGTGCATAAGTTACAATGGCCTAGCCATTCTGTGTGACCTTGCAGGTGTAAATCTGCCTGAGCAAAATACTTTCTGTGCATCAGACTTAATTAATGGGTTAGGAGATGGCAGAAAGCAATTTTCCCACCAGAGAATGCTTCATAATGTCAGGAAAATGTCCTTGTCGTCAGTGTTGATAATGTGTTACTGGCATCAAGATGATCACCTCACAACAATGTCTGGAGCTGATGTAGCCTGGATCTGCAAGCTCGGCAGGACATGCACTGAATTTTATTGTAATTAACTTACTCCACCAGTGGCACGAAGAGTTCGGATGTCCTGATCGTATGCTTCCATGGACTTCAGGCCGCGAAGCTCCTCCATGGCGTAGGAACTCTTCGTGTTCACTAATTAACTACGTCATAGTAAGATATCAGAGGCAGTTAATCTGCTCTCCACCTCATACGGGTCCATGCGGACAGCAACGATTAAGTTGATGTTTCGTTCGGCCAATAGCTGAGAAGCTGAGGCGGTGACGCTGTTCCAAAGACCGTCCCCTTTGTTTTTACATTTTCAGCTGCCAAGTCAGATCAAATGGAAAAAGTGAAGATGGAAATAAAAGGAATCCTTTGGGAAAGGAAATGCCACAGGGAGGCACTGTACACAACTCTGAGACAGAAACACATGTGTATCAGAATTAAAAGGATAAAATGATTTGAAAAGCTGTATTTTTCAGGGAAAAACATGTTTTAGATATATTTGGCTGTAAATAAATGTGAAAGAATAAAAGGGGTGGGGGAAAACAGGAAAAGAATCACTTGTAATAAATACACAGAGAGAAAATAAAGAATTCAAGAAAAACATGTTTTTAAAATGATAAATAACAAATACAGAGATAAAATGCGACAGAATGAAATGGAAGTAAATATTTGTAGCTGATTGATCAATTATTGACATGTTCTTTTGATAACTTTGTTGCATTTAATGTCACACAATTTTATATTTTTAACGCTCCCTTCCCCTCCTCTGGCTGATGAGGTGTTGCGAGTGGAAGCGCAGAGAGCTCAGCGAGAATGGGTGCATCCCATCTTTGTGCAGCGTCATCAAGGTGACGTCTACCACCTTGTTGCTGAACTCAGACTTGACTTTTGGGATACTTTCGGAGGTAAACTTTGACACAGGATGTTGTTTTCCCATTTATTCCTTGCCAAACAGGAGCGTCTGAAATTACAACTGCAATCTATGTTAGGCGTCGCGTAGCGTAAATATGCAAGCATTATGCTTCTAGTGTACATTTAAGCCCTATTTACACTACCGTTGTTAAACCGATCCATACCGAGCTCGGTCCGAGCTTGGATCAGTTAACCAAGCCGAGCTTAGTTCTGACGGCCGTTTACACATCACGCTATATCGGTTCCTTGGTTTCCTCGCCTCCTAGTGACGATCTGCGGTACTACTCTGGGATTGAAGGAGGAAATAAAGCAAATAAAAATGGCGGCGCCCGTAACATTCAGGCAGTTATGTTTGGTTATATTTCGTTGTTTGCGGAGAGTCAGGCGAAGAACTTTTGGTGAATTTACTTGACAGAGTCGGCTTTTGGGACGTGGATAAGACAAACGAACGTCTAGTAAGGATTTACAGACGCAGGAAACGACGACGCTGAGGTTCATCACACTGCTAAGCAGAATCATCTCTGGAAATCGTGTGGTACGGTAGGGAAGCTAGTATTTTATGAATGTCTGAAATGTCAGCTGACTGTAAGGAGATGACGCGGTCTGCTCATGCGCTCTTTGATATCTAGGGAGAAATCGGGCCGAGCTCACACATGGAACTGGTCTTAATTTAGCGCGGTCCGGTTGTGTCTGGCTCGGTTCAGTTCAGTTGGCGTTCCATTAACACTCGATAGTTATCCCGGTTACCGAGCTCTGACTGGTCTCGGCACGGTTAAAAAGGGGTAGTGTAAACGGGGTATTAGTGCCTGATTAAAATGAAAAGCTAAGCGTAGCACTATGTATGCTGCTTTGCTGTGCAGACGCGTCCGGTGTGTTTCCTCCTTAACACCTGGTTTAAAAAAAGGACACAACAGATCAACTCAGTGTGGACTTTATTTTGAAACCTTTACATACAGTAAGTTAAAAATGGCGTGCTCTTAAAACTCCTAAAAACAATCTGTTAATAAATAACTTGTCAGTGGGCTAATTACTAAAGGAGCAATAAGTAACAATGACTCCTAGTGTTTCAAATCAGAACAACACGATAGTCTGCCACTGACGATAGCCTATTACGCCGTTTCCTGAACGGTTCTGTTGCTGCTGTGAAACTCCAGAGTTTCTACTTCCACAGGACGGGTCTATGGTGTGTTCTGTTCTGGTTCTGGTCCGCTTCTCTTACTGGCGTCCATGTCTGCGCTCTGTGCTGGGAACCCTGGGAACTCTCTTATGATTGGCTCAGGAACCAGGAAGTAAACATGAGTTACACTCAGAACCGAAGTCGTTCTGGACAGAACCTCTAGGTTTGAAAGGAGGAAAACGTGACTAAGACATTGTTGATGGAGAGGACCGATTCTTTCTAGGGAATGATACTTCCATCCTTCATGACGAATGAGAATTATTTAGGTTGAATTTACAGTAAATTTCTCACTTGTTGCTCCTTTAAATCAAAACGTTCACATTTCACACATTTAATATATTCATTAATCATCAATTAAGGTCCTAAATGGGCGCCCCGTTGTGGGCGTGGCAAATACCTGCAGGCGCAGGGCAACACCGTGTCGGTGGGGTTCATATGTACAGAAGAAGCTCAACGGGTTGAGTTGAAAAGTCAACGCACAGTGGCATCACAGCCTGCGACACTTTGCTTCAGTTCCTTTTGTTTCTATTCTTATGTTTCCTGTCAGAAGCAAATCAGATTGATTTTACAGGTTTCTAGCGATTAGTGTCAGTTTCTTACCTGATCATGTTGGGTCCAACTTCTGGAACTAACTCCAGGGCATTTTATGTTGAACCAGTAATAGTTTCTCTGGACATCAAGATCAACTCTATCTACATTTCATCAGTGAAAATAAGTCCTGAAGGCTGATCAATCTCTGATTCCTTTTTCACTCTGGAGGTTTCTGTTCATCAAAACCATCTGCCAACGGATTGGGTGAAATATCTGGAGACATCCGGTCCAATCAGAAGACGTCACCAGACCTTTTCATCACTTCCTGTTGCAAGATGTCCTGATAAGCTAACAGATGCGCTACACAAGTCGACTGCTCTGCACAAAGCCTGCCAGACAGAGAGACAGACAGGTGGATGTTAGAGTGAGACAGGAGCAATTGTTTTCTGGAAGTTTCAGAGAAGTCGTCTGCTGGTTAAAACTTTACTAATAGGACCAATAACTTATGATCACGACCCAAAACTCTGTTCACTCCAGAGTTAAAACAACAGCTGCAGCATGAAGGTGCCTGTTTCTGCTTTAAACCGTGTTTACCATGAGAATGGTAACCGGTCCACAGAACCAAAACTAGTTTGGTCCAATCAGGACAAAGATCTTATGAAATTAAAAGTTTATTATTCTTCTGCTCCTTTATGGAAGATGAGCGAAGAAATTGTAACTTTTGGATGAGTTCCTCTTTAGACATTAAAAATCTGAACATCAACAGCATGAAAGGAGAGACTTTGTCTATGAGCTGATAGGACATTAAGAAACAGGACCTGACTGAGACCTTTAGGACCAAAAATGATCAGCATCCACAGTTCTCATCAGGAGCAAGGATCTCGCTTTGGACTGAAAGTTGAAAAACCCTCTCAGGTCCCAGACATTACTCTGATGATGCCAGATCACCCAGAGCCAGATGTCAGCCTCTGCTACCTTTAGCGCTGTTGTCCAGGAAGACTTTGATGTAGGACGTGGGAACATATCCCTCCTCCTCCAGGTTCCTGCGAACTCTGGTCCAACCATCACCTTTATCCTCCTCCACCACCGACAGTAGCTCTCCCTCCACCATCGACAGAGTTCCTTCGTTCTGACCTGCAGGGATCAAAGACAAGATATTCAGATCCAAGAAACCAAACCAGCATTGCTCAAAAAAGGGAGAGAGAATCAGAGCCATTTAAAAAGGGTCAGGCTTTCCTCATCATTACAATAAGGGGCTTCCTCAACCCCTGAAAGTCCATGTTTTCAGATTTACATCAGAAAATACATCAGAAGTGGGATCTGTACCCGGTCCATTTACTAAACAGACCCTCATGTTCTACATCTCATTCTCAGCATTACTGAGATCTTGGCTGTGCTGCTTGGCCTCAAAAAATAAAATCTAGTTATAGCAAACAAGCTTAAATGGGAACCAGTCTGATTTTCACTCAGTTTTTCAAAAACCTGACCGGACCAGGCCTGGGAGGATGGGCCTCCATGTCCTTAAAAATAGCAGTGCTCCAACCGCAGGTTGCTCAGCGCGAGCCGCCAGAACTGACAAAGACTCCTGGAGACGGGGGCGGAGCTACTGGCGCGGCACAAGATGGCAGCCGCCACCCCAGCTGGCAGCTCTGAATTCAAGCTACAGTTAACGGCACGTAGGAAGTGTGAACCTCTTTTGTCCGACAACATTGAATGCAGCAGGAGCTAACCCGGTACCCGGTGCTGGAGGCAGGTCTGAGTGGAGGGCAGCGAGCATGGAGCCGGTGTGGTAGCACATCTGCTGAGATGTGCGCACATCGCTCAGTATGACAGTATATAGACCAAGACAAAGGATTAAAATACAACCAACAGAGCAGCTTGTGTGCTCAGACAACTACGGCTCAGCGCGTGCCCGCCTTCAACGGTGATAAAAAGAATTAATAGAGAAAGTGAATAAGACTAACGGTAAGTAAATAAGTCAAATCATTCGTTTGTAAAGAAGTGGGGGATATATGAAATGTATCAGTTACTGTTACAGCGGCTTTTGGTGTGTTTTTGACCAGTTTTGACAGAGTTACGTAGCTAACGTCGTTAGCTGGTGCTTGTGTATGGTTTGTGAATTTTCAGACAATGAAGAGAAAGTCCAGACATCCCTTAATTTAAGAATTAAATTTCAGCAGAAGGAGATAAAGAGATGACAGAGGAGCAACAGAGAAGTAGTGAGGAGGAGGAGGATGGAGGAGAGGAACAGATAGAGCAGCATGATGGGGACACAGAGCCAGCATTAGTAGAAGACGGTGATGAGGAAAAACATCAGACAGCAGCAGAGCGGGAACAGTCAGCACCACTGATCACAGAAGCAGAATTGGCGAAAGCAGGTGACCATGTGGCCATAATAAAGAAATTAATGAATTGCCTAGATAGTAATATCATCTGGAGAAATGTATGTTTTGTTTAGTGTGTTTCCATTAAATCACAAATCATGACAGAATCACTTAAAGGTTTTTGATTAATGTCTATATATATATGTCTATATCTATATATCTATATATATAGTATTGATAGATTAGTTTTATTTGTCTGAATCGAAATGCCTATAGGCCTTCGATGCAGCTATTTTGGACATTACTATGGAGAGGCTGGTATTATTATTATTATCGTCGTCGTCGTCATCATCATTTTAATGTCAGAATAACGGATTTTCACTCCTGTTTCATTATAGATATATCCCAGTCAAGAGCAGAGCAGCCCAAGCAGTCACAACTAAAAATCTTCCCTGGAATCTGTAAAGGGGACAGAAGAAGATGCTTTTCTAAAGACTGGTACAACACATATAAATGCCTAGAATATTCTCAGAGTAAAGACTCTGCCTACTGTTATGCATGTCGGCACTTCAGTCTCCCCTCCTCAGGTGGTTCTCTATTTACATCTGAAGAGGGCTTTAAAAATTGGAAAAAAGCAACCTTCGAAGATGGCGGACTTTCATGCCAAATCTGAAGCACATACTAATGCCGTGTTAGCTTGGGCAGAGTATGAAAAATCCACAGCAAGCACATCCTCTCTCTCAGCTTCCTTAAATGCAGGATAAAATAAATTAGTGAAGGAAAACAGAGAGTACATAAAAATTACTGGTGAAACCTTGTTCCTCACAGCTACACAGAACATAGCACAGAGAGCACATAAAGAATCGGATGGTGAGAATGCAGGAAATCTTCTCTCTATTATGGAACCGATAGCCAAACATAATCCCACAGTCAAAAGACAAATGACAAGTCAAAGAAATGCAACATATCTTGGGCATGACATGCAAAATTAAATAATTGATAGCCTAGCTGAAATGATCCGCTCTTCAATAGCATCTTGGTTGATGAGACTAAAGACCTAAGCAAAAAAGAACAGATGTCCTTTGTAATAAGATACTATTACAATGGGTCAGTATGTGAGAGCTTCCTTGCCTTTGAGGCAGCAAAGCGCCTCCTTGCTTCATCACTTTCACAGAAAATAATTCACCTTTTGCAGAAGCATGGTCTCGACTAGAAAAACCACCTTGTAGGGCAAGCATATGACGGCGCCTCAGTCATGAGCGGAAAAAACACAGGTGTGCAGGCACGCATGAAATTAGAGGCCCCATTAGCCTTTTATGCACATTGCAATGCACATTGTTTAAATTTAGTATTAGTGGACAGTGTGAAATGCATCCCTGAAGCTAATTGTTTCTTCTATTTTGCGGAAACTTTATATCTTTCTGTCACCAAAAATGGCTTGAGGTACAGAGAGAGATGTTTCGGGGGGAGAGTTGCAAAGACTGATAGAGACACGATGGGCATGTAGGTATAATGCCTGCAAGACAGTGAGAGACAGAATGCCAGCCATCATACGTCCACTGAAAGAAGTATCAGAAGAGCAAAACGGTGACAGAGCTGTAGAGGCAAGAGGTTTATTAGCCCAAATAGATCTCATGTGTGTTAGCATGCTTGTAACATTTACCAGAGTTCTTGGTGAGATCAAGTATCTGTCAGATATTTTACAGTCCCCTCAACTTGATTTGGGTACAGCTGTCACACTTGTTGACTCTCTTGTTGACACATTGGAGAGTTACAGAGAGAGATCTCTTTTATGACACCTGGGACAAGACTCTAGCTCTTACAGAGCAATGCAACATCAGTGCCACACCTCCAGGCCGTCAGGTTAGACCAAGATCTCTGCTTGAAGGCTATTACATGTTCACTCCAATAGTTCAGACAAGTCGTTACAGAGAAAGAGTCCTTTAGGACAGGTGTATTCATTCCAGTTATTGACGTGCTTCTCTCTGAAGTGAAGAGAAGATTTTGTAAAGAAAATTGTGTCATAATGAAAGGGAACCAGGCCTTGAATCCATGCACTGCCACACTTTGTGAGAAGGATGCGGTGTTTCCATTTGCCTCACAATACAACTGCAGTACCGAGGATCTGCAGTATGAGATCCCCCAGCTTAAGGGGATTCTTGAAAGGAAGCAAAGTCGTTGTCAGGAAACACCAAAGACATTAACAGAGCTCACTGTCTTTCTGGAGCTACATAGAGAGGTCTTCCACCAAATGTTTAAACTGTGGAAAATTGCACTTGCGTTACCTGTGCGCGTAGTTTTTCTGTGTTAAAGTTAATCAAAACTGCCTTGGGAAGCACCATGACTGATGAGCGTTTAAGCAATCTGGGTGTGCTGAGGGTAGAATCAAGAAGGGCTAGGGCCATAAACCTGGATGACTTTGTGGATGTGTTTGCCAAAAAGCGAAGCAACAGGAGAATAAAGCTGTTCTTGAGCCTGGTAACCAGAGTTGGAGACTATGGATCTTTGCTGGGTAGTTCTTTATGGAAAGATATTTTTTGTTTTATTTTATTTTATATTGTTTATGTTATTGATATGTGCAAAATTTGGTCAACAACCTGTTGTTTTTTAAATGTGCTTTATAAATAAATTTGATTTGGGAAACAAAATCAGAACCTATTGCCCCCATTAAGCCCAGAAGTGCCTTTCCTGGACTTCACCAACAATATGAAAGAAGTTTTTAAGATCGGATTACAGTCGACATGATAAGCGACCTCCTAATCTTCTACACATATCATTCATGATGAACATGCCTGTGCTCAGGACCTTCACATCACTTCACTGTGATGTACAGAGGGCCCTAGTGGTAAATTTGTCAGACATGATGACCTCCAGCCTAAGCTGGGCCTCTGATGGGAGATAATTGTGATATATCTGATGATACATGGCAGAAAAAACAAAGCTAAAAGGATAAAAAATAGAAACAGTTATACTTAGAAGGCATAAATATTCAGATGCAACCTGCCACAACCACTAAGTCATATAAACTGGGTTTATTAAACATTAGATCTGTCAGTAAAATCACTTTTAATCAGAGACTTCATTACTGACAACAATCTCGATGGTTTTAACAGAAACATGGTTACATGAACTTAATGAAGCAGCTATACTGATGGAGTCGACTCCTCCAAACTACAATTTTCTCTGTGAGAGCAGACAGCAAAGGAAAGGTGGAGGAGTGGCAACATTGTTTAATAATTCACTAAAGTGTAAAAAGGTGTTTTTGGGAAAATTCGACTCTTTTGAACATTTGGCTCTCCAGGTAAAGAGCCTGGTACGAACTATGTTCCTGAATGTTTACAGGCCTCCTAAGTCTACATCAAACTTTTTTAAGGATTTTAGTGACCTGCTGTCTGTGATATGTGTTGATTATGACTGTTTAATTATTGTGGGAGACTTTCGCGATGACAACCCTGAAGACAGAAGTGCAAAAGAACTGTGTGACACACTTAGAAACTTTGGTTTAAGTCAACATGTTAAACAACCAACACACAAACAGGGACATATTTTAGACCTGATCATCACTAAAGGTCTAAAGATTTCTAAGGTCAATGTAACTGATGTTGCCTTATCTGATCATTTTTCTGTTACCTTTGAAAGCATCATTTCCAGTGACTCATTTAGCCAAAGGGACATCGTAAGAAAACGCACCTTTAAGGACAATGCCGCGGAAACTTTTATTTTATTCATTTTAAGAATGAAATAAGTATACTCGTAGTACAATCATATGTTTGGAAAACTCAGAGTAGTTAGAATAAACAAATGTGTTAAGATCTCACACATTTGACCAAGATTTAGGAAAGTCAACTTTATACCAGTTTCATAGTTCTGCAGAGCAAAATCTGGGGCTGCTAAAACTTGGTTCCCTTCTTCTTTGACTCCAAATTAGATTTGGGTATGCAACTCACATCAGTAGCTCAAAGTTCATTTAGGATTATGTAATCTAGGAAACAAAGGATAAGCAAAAAAGAAACATCCATTAATTTCCTTGTAGCGTTAGGGAGTCTGGTGCCTTTCTCCAGGGGCCTCTGGGCGGGAGGCAGGGTCCACCCTGGACAGAAACCAGTCTATACCAGAGACACAGGGGACAAACATGCACTCACACCTATTACACTCAGCTTAGTGAAATGTCTCAGTGTCATGGACGGACAGCAAGGAGAAACGAGGAGTTTCTTCCTCCTTTTCGTCAACAGAGGAGGAACTGTCTTTTCCTGCTTTGGCCAAGCAGTTCACAAAGATCGCTACGCAACGCAGCCCGCCCGCTCAGGGACCCAGCGTGGCAGTGTGTGGCAGTTGAACCCAGAACCTCTGGGACACGAGCACAATGCTCTAACCCAGGGGTGTCAAACATACGGCCCGCGGGCCGGATCCGGCCCGCCGAACAATTTAGTCCGGCCCTGTGGCTAAATGCATTATCATTATAAAAAAAAAAAAATTTTTTTTTTTTTTTTTTTCCTCCAGTGTTCTGTCTGGCAATGTGGCAATAAGATGCCACAAAGAGCTCATCAGACTTGACTTTCACAAGTGGACAAGATAAAAGGAAGAGAATGATAAAACAATTATTGAAAAAAACATGTACTTTGTTTAATTGAAAATATGCAGTCCCTATATTGTCCACGAGGGGCGCTGTGTTTTAATTAGCAGATTAAGCTTCAGATGTGGAAAAATTCAAATCATTTCTTAATTTTTATCTGTTTGATGTATTTTGTCATGCAGGACAGTGTTTTTAAGTTCCAAAAAATGTGAATAAATGTTTTTCAACATTGTATAATCCCTGTGATCAGTTCTTATGCATAATGCACAAGTAAATGTTTAACTGAGTAAAAGTATTGTTGAAATTGCACATACTTTTCTTAAAAACGCTGAGGTTATTCATAATATATTGTGTAAAAGTGAAATTAAGTTAATATAAAAATCAACAAGTCCACATTTATTAGTTCTATTTAATCTTGCAATGAGTTTACTCATGTGGCCCTCTTTATATCAGATTAAGCTGTATGCGACCCCTCAACCAAAATGAGTTTGACACCCCTGCTCTAACCACTAGGACACTACTCCCCCCGTTGATGGTTATTATTCTGAAGGTTATGGTTAGGGTGAGTTATTGTTCCAATCTCTTCTTCTTCCTTCTGTTTTCTCTCTTCCCCTTATTGCTTTGGGTTTCGCACAGATTTTGTCTGAAGCTCATTCCATAGGTTAGCTAGTAGCCTTTGTCTCGGGTTAGCCGCCCCTCGGTGGTTCCTTGTGCTTGTAGTACCTAACTGTGGCTAGTGGTTAGCTCATTGCCTGAGCAGCCTGGACAAACCCTCATTAACCCTACCTCAGTGTAATTGCACTTGATAAAGCGCACTTGATAAAGCGCTATACAAGTACAAGCCATTTACTGTTCTGATGGATGAATTAAGTGAGGCTTATTTTGTCCAAGTTTCATCACTTTGTTGTTGTGTTCTTGTTTATTTTTCCTTTTTATGTTGTATTGTTTTGATTCAGTGGTGTGTTCAAATAGTATTAGTATTAAACAGAATAATTGCTGTAACAGGGAATTATTGGTTTAATACATTTTAAATAGCTTAACCGTGGTTGTCTGTGGTCCTTATGTCGGTGATCGAATCGTCTCTGAGAGTTTACAAATCTTCCCTTTTGATTTAACAACACAAATATACATAGAAACACAATTTTCCCTTTGCTTGTAGTTAATGTTTAGTGATTCCTGTTGCAATTATAGTTTAACGTTATTAAAGTTTACTGGTGGTAATTCAGTCTTACAAGTGGCTAGACAGCCATCTGTCATGGTAAATAAGGTAAATAATTGTTAATTAATAAACCCAATTGCTAGTTATAATCATTTATAACTAGCAATAAATGACCGCGTGTAATGCGGTCCCTTGGCAGCAAGGCCCCAGTAAATCGTCTCCCCCTAAAATGTTTGTGATGTTTTGTCTTGGCGGTTGTACTGGCGGTTGTACTGAAACAGACATACTTTAATAATCCCTCTGGGATTATTAAAGTATCTCTGATTCAGATTGTCTGATTCTGATTTAAGGCTGGTAGCCCTTAATTACAACCATTTGGGGGAAAAAATTGTTGTCACTAACCTTTGACTAGAATGACATATTATTAATTAATTCAATTCAATTCAATTTTATTTATATAGCGCCAATTCGTGAAACATGTCATCTCAAGGCACTTTCCAAAATCAAGTTCAATCAGATTATACAGATTGGGTCAGATAATTATAATATTCCAATTAGAATTATTAATGATATTCATAATCAACTAGGTTAAATTGCACAACAAAGCGGTGATGGTTCTGATGCGGTGATGATACGGTAGTCCTGGCGTTAAGCCCCTCCCCCCTTACACCTTAACTATGAGAGGTTAACTCAAACCAGCTTTACATCCAACGGGTCCGAGATTCCTAAATCTGATGGGTTTTACCCTGTGCACAACTCTGAGGAAATCTCTTTAAGCAGGTGTTGAGAAATATCCATCTAGCTACTCTCAGCTCAAATGAGTGTCCCACCCTGCTTCCGACTGAACATTAGTCACCAAGTAGCCTAATCAACCACCAGGACAGCAATCTACAGCTAATGGATCATCCAAACAAAGACAGTACCTTGGAATGGGTACAGAGACTTGCAGGTGCCTATACTCGGTAACGGTTCTTCGTCATCAAAGTCATCATCAAACTCTGAGCTGCGGGACTTGAAGTGAAGTTCTGCTCCTTGGTCCTCAGTGTAGCTGCCATCAGGACTAAAGGGGAGAGAAAAGTTCAGTCTCATCAAAATATCACCATTGTGCCATTTTACTAAAGCATAAGCTTTTAAGCTGGGAAAATGTCATCAAGTATTCAAACTTCTGTCTGTTTTACAAAATTATTCATGGTCTGTCATCTCCTCCACTCAGTCAGTTTGTAAAGATCAGGAACCCACTGAGGAACACGAGGGTCGGCCAGAGGAGAACGTGTTGTTCCTCTGCGTAAAAGTGCTTCTAGTCAAAGAGCCTTTGCAATCAGAGCAGCTCAGGAGTGGAACTCTGTCCCGCAGAACATCAGAGAACTCACAACATACACTCTTTTCAAAAAGCATCTACAAACTGGCTCATAACACATCATGTCAGCATATATATATATATATATATATATATATATATATATATATATATATATATATATATATATGTATATAGTATAATTATTTTTATTTTAATATTTTATTTTTTTAATTTGTAGTCTAGCGAACATAAACTCTATTTGTCAACAAAATTTGAAGAGTTATAGCTATTTGTATTTCTTTTTATATGTGTATTGTTCACTTTAAAATTCTTACTGTTGTGTTTTTAGGTAGAAAATTTTAAGATCTGGACAACAGATGAAAAATAGCCTTTTGGCTAATTCTGGTGCATTTGCAGCAATGCTAATTAATGTACACCGTCCCTGTCAAATAAATAAATAAAATAAAAAATAAAATCCATTGCAGCAGGGAGGGAATCCAGACTTATCATTGGTTGGAATGGATAAGTTGTCCTGATCACCTCTCTCTGCTGGCTGGGCTGCGGTTATTCAGTTGCTTCAAGCTGCTGCTGCCTGGTGTTGTTGCCTGGGAGTTTAACCCACAACCTCCGCTCTGTCTCCTGCTGCTGTGATCAGACAGACCACCATCCGCCTCTGAAAGCCACACCTGCAGACAGAAAAACACGACTCAGTAGGAAAACCTTTGTGTCTACTGACCGTATACTCCAAGCGTGGACCTACCTGACACTGATGCCTAAGGTTAAGTGTACATACAGTAAAATTATTATTCACGCTGGCAGTAATGACGCCTGGTTACGCCAAAGTTAGTGTAGGTTTGGTATGTAAAGCCCCACGCACCACGCCACTCTACCCGCTTGCGAGCCATTCAGGAGCAGGTTTTTGTGGCCGGTCTGGGTCTCTCCTAACCTGACTCTAGCCAGATTGATATCGCTCCGCCTAGCTTCACTCACATCCATCTGGGACATCTCCCATAGAGAGTGATTTCTCCAACCAATTTTATTATCCAGCCAATCAGAACGCAGGGCTGGAGTTTCATAGATGTGACGTAGTGGAGAAGCGACCGTGAGACTGTTTTGATTCAGACAATGGCGGCTCGCATTGAGGAAGCAAGCGTTAACATTGATGCTGCTATTTCTGTCCAATCTACCTAATATTGTTTCATTAAAAGAACATCAGAGAACGGCTCTGAAGGCTTTTGTTGGTGGAAACGATGTTTTCGCCCTTCTCCCGACCGGATTTGGCAAGTTTTGTTTTCCGGGGCGCGCCCGTGGCGGAGCGGTTAGCGCGAAGCATATTAGGAGGCCTTTAGTCCTCAACGCGGTCGGCCTGGGATCGACTCCGACCCGCGGCGCTTTGCCGCCTGTATTCCCCCCTCTTCCTGTCAGCTCACTCTCAATAAAACGCGTGCCACTAGAGCCGCAAACACGCTGTCACGGGTTAGCTTCGGTGTGAGTGGTTGAAATAGCACGTCAATAAAGATGACAGACAAGTGGGTTATCCAATCATATGCAAGGATTTTGGATAAGGCCCAGCCTTCAAAAAAGGCAATTCCTATGGATCAGTCCCATATGGATGTGAGTGGAGCTAGGCGGAGCGACATACATCTGGCTAGAGTCAGGTTAGGTCTCTCCAGCTCTGCTCAACAGCTTAGATCGCACTTTCAGAATCTGTAAATAAGTCAAAGCGGCCCCAGGGAGACTTGTTCCTAGTGGTAAAAATTGACTGCATCCAGTTGCGGTTCTTCCAGGTTCTTTGCCTGAATAATGTGGTGTTTCTAATTTTATAATAATAAAAAACACTCTTGAAACAGAAACTGTATTTCAACATATTTAATCTAAAAAGGCAGAGGGATGTCCCCAGCTTCAGTACTGGACTTTCATACACAAAACAATGCGAGACGGGCAGATTTCCGGATGGCAGAGAGTGTGCAACTCTCTGTTACGTCAGTTTATATGGATGAGCAAAGCCTGCTCAGGATTGGTCGATTCCGCCATGTTGTCTTCCACCATTAGCCTGAGAGCCTGGCTCCAGGGAAACCCACGTCCAGTGATAACACTCCATTTGTTTATGCATGCCACACATCCTTGGCTTCGTGAGTTCTTCACAGCCCCCATCTCTGTTACCTCATAATGCGTAACACTGGTTTTGCTGTGGTCGGTCACTTTATACAAACATTATTTGTATTTTATCTTTTATTTATATTTTTGTCTATAGTGATTTACTTTTTATTGTTTACCATTTCTTGCAGATTTCTTTAAAGGGGTAATGACGCAAACAAGACATGGGGGGACAGCCGGTCCAAACGCAAACCACGCCCAGTTAATCCGAGTGGGAATTAACTGGGCGGGCCAAACCCAGTAGGGTCAGTGGAACTGGGGCTTAAGTTTGCTAAAAACTGCCTGATCTGACCAGTGATGACATGTTTAGCCGGATGTCATCATTCAGCCGCTGGTTGTCTAGGTGGTGTCCTGAAAACGACGTGGGCTACATTGATAACTGGCAAACTTTCTGGGTAAAACCTGGTCTGATCAGGAGAGACGGCATTCATCCCACTTTGGATGGTGCAGCTCTTCTTTCTAGGAATCTGGCCGGATTTATTAGTTCTCCTAAATGCTGACAACCCAGGGTTATTGTATATTTAGTTAAAAAACCTATCATGCAATAGGAAGTGAACTCTGTTGATTAAAGTATAGAGGCCGAGCAGAGGCCAGGCTGCTGGTCAGAGGATCAGATGCTGCTGATGAGGCTGGAAGCAGCGAACCAGGAGAGATGAACCCAACACCTGCAGGAGACTTTTAGAAGGAAACTGATATCTAAAATCTAAAGTAGGTCGTCGCCGCTATTTTCAGATGAAGACGACGATGTTTTCTAAATAATTATCATTTAACATTTTACTGTATGTGCAAAAGATGCTGATATATTTCAGTTATTGAAAGGACTAAAAGTGTCCCTTCTAAATTGCTGATGGAGTGAAATGTTCTGCCAACATGGCTCCTGTTCTCTTGCTGCTGTCTCCTCTCCATATCTGTCCCTGCAGTGATGGAAGTGGAGAAAGCTGTTCTCCTCCGGTCTGAGGACTCTTTAAATGTCACACTTTCTGGAAACAGCTCCATACCTGGTGGACAATCTGAGATCAGACATCCTGTCTGTAAAAAGGAGCGCCACCGCAGGTCCTTCATCACTGCTGCTATCAGACTTTACAATGCTGCACTATAACTGTAACTACAACTGTAATAACTAATGTGCAATAACTAAGATGCAATTCTATTTAAGACAATGTGCAAAACCCTGTGCAATAATACTGTTAAATAATCCTGTTTAATAAGCGACTTCAGCTGTATAGATATCTCACTACCTCACTGTTGCTCTTACCTGGTACCACTTAATGTAAAACGTTACCCTAAATATCTGCTTTATTTCCCCTGTACTTTTTATTTTATTTATTTTTTTATTTTTTGATACACTGTACATATGTGGACACACTGTATATACCTTATACCTTATGCACCTTTCCTCCTTTTGGCACCTTTCTTTTTGTTTATTAAGCCGATGTGTGACAAGTAAATTTCTCCACTATGAGATCAATAAAGCCCTATCTTATCTTATCTTATTAAATATGAATAAATATTTAACATGTAAGCAGAAACTGTGTTGGCTGCTCAATATATTGAATTTCTAAAGGTACAAATATATTTTCTAATTAAAGGCAAGTTTATACGGTGGCTGTTGAGGCCAGGTCAATCTTAAGTCTAAAACTGATCACTTCTTTATGTTTCTAAGGATCATTTGTCTTACTTTTTTATATATAACATGGCTATATACCTTTAGGCAAGGCAAGGCAAGGCAAATGTATTTGTATAGCACATTTCAGTACAGAGACAATGCAAAGTGCTTTACATGATTAAAATATAGGAAAATAAAACACAATAAAAGCAAGTAGGAATAAAATGCAGAAACAAAATAAAACATGGGAGAATAGAAATTAAAAGCAAACGTTAAAAACAGTTGGACTACAAAGTTGAACTAATGATGTTTCAGTAAAACAGTTTAACTAGAACAGTCGAAGGCAATCCTAAACAAATGCGTTTTTAATCTTGATTTAAAGGAACTCAGGCTTTCAGCACTTTTACAGTTTTCTGGGAGTTTGTTCCAGATCAGTGGAGCATAGGAACTAAATGCTGCTTCTCCATGTCTGGTTCTGGTTCTGGTTCTGCAGAGCAGGCTGGAGCCAGAAGACCTGAGTGGTCTGGAGGGTTGATGCATTGATAACAAGTCTGTGGTGTATTTAGGTGCTAAGCCATTCAGGGATTTATAGACTAAGAGAAAAATATTTAACCCTAACCCTAAAAATAATTATTGGGAATACAGAGGCAAAGATCGTGCCTTAAAAGAAAGCCAGTCTGAATCTGAGAGTCTGGGCAGGGCCAGGCTGCAGCTGGGTGCCATTACTTTTAATCTCAGCTCTGATTACCCCATATGTTCCTAACAGAGCACTTCGCTCTCAGACTGCAGGTCTGCTGGTGGTTCCTAGAGTCTCTAAAAGTAGAATGGGAGGCAGATCCTTTAGCTATCAGGCTCCTCTCCTGTGGAACCAACTCCCAGTTTTGGTCCGTGAGGCAGACACCCTGTCTAGTTTTAAGACTAATCTTAAAACCTTCCTTTTTGACAAAGCTTCTAGTTAGAGTGGCTCATGTTACCCTGACAGTAGAATCCTTCCTGAAAACCTGCAATATTTAATATTTGCTGTTTTATGAGGATCAATTACCTGGTTTCTCCTCAGTTCCTCCTCAAGTCTTTGGAGGTTGAGCTTCACTTCCTCCAATCGAGGGTCCAAACTTCTGGCATCGCCCATCTGTGGACTTCGTTCATAAACATCCCTCATCTTGAGCAGAGCATCTCTAAAACACAGAAGAGTAAAGTCTGATGGGTCCAGCAGAACCAGAACCTTTCATGACCAACTGAAGTGCTGACAGAAGCTCAAGTACGCAGCGTTCTTTAAGAACGTTCTGCCTGTCATAGCATCTGATTTGGCTCAGATAATAAACACGTCCCTTCTGTCAGGTGTTTTCCCTTAGTCCTTAAAAAAAGCAATTATCAAACCACTGCTGAAAAAGAACAATTTAGACAAACTACTACTCCAGAACTACAGGCCCATCTCAAACCTCCTTTATCTCCTTTAGTAGATTATTTAAAAAGTTGTTTCAACAATTAAACACCTTCTTAACAATGACCAGCCACTTTGACGTTTTCCAGTCAGGTACAGAGACCGCCCTTATCAAGGTGTTTATTGACAGAACAGGGTTAACTCGGAGGCAACCGGACTTTCTCTCAGTTAGTCTGAAAACATCTCGACACCTGTTCAGGAGTCTTTGTCGGTTCTGGAGGACCGCACTTGAGCAACCAGTAGTTGGACCCATCCTCCTAGGCCGGCTGAGATGTTTGTGGTATGTTACAATCACACCACATTTTTATACTTAAAGGAGCAATAGGTAATACTAACACCTGGTGGCTCAAATATGTACAACAGCCTGCCAGTGACAACAATCTAATATGCCGTTTCTAAATGTGTGTTGTTTTTGGGAAACTCCACTGAGTTTCAACCTCCACAGGACGGGTCTATGATGTATTCTGTTCTGGTTCTGGTCTGCTTCTCTTCCTGGATGCCATGTCTGCAGGCTGCTGCTCTTTAGCCAACATAAAACACAAAATGCTGCGCTCTGAGCTGGGAACTCTCATCTGATTGGCTGGCTCAGGAACCAGGAAGTAAACACGGGCTGCTCTCTGAACTGAAGTCGTTCCGGACAGAAGATGCAGACAGACCAGGAGGTGCAGGCAGGAGTTGATCAGGTGAGCAGAGTCAGGACTGATTAGCTGTGACAGCAGGTGGAAGTCATTAGGTGACTGTAGGCTGGGAGGAGTAATAGTCCAAGAAGGCGCGTCCAAAGTGCGGCCCGGGGGCCATTTGCGGCCCCTGTGCTGATTTTGTGCGGCCCTCCAACTCCATTTTAAGAAAGATTTGGTCCACCAGCAAAGGTGGCTGATGCTAATGGCAACTTTTCCTTTTTAATTAGGGCAAAATTATAATACACAGGTTAAATTCTTACAATTGAAAATGTTAGGTAAAACACAAAGTGATCGTTTTTTAATAACCACACTTTTTACATTGTCTTTAAATTGATAGTCAATAGCACCACATCTATCCAAGCACGTTTTCTCAGACTTTGGTGCATTTAATTCTGATTTTAATCCATTTATTAAAATTGGAAAAATAGAGCAAATGTTTTTTCAGAAATACTGACCCAAATCCTGTTCTTAAATCAAAAGGAATTAGTATTATTTTTTTATCAAGACTAAAATAATTTGCGAACTGGACGATCATCTTTTAATGAGGCAAATGAGTAAAACCCTTTTAACTTTGGATCTACAATGATTTACACATCCCTTTCTGGCTGAATTTCTGACTAATTTGTTTAAATAAAATGATCCTGTTTTGTAGGAAACTGTCAAAGATGCACAGCGAGCGCTTGTAGCCAATCTCCACCACTCTGTCACATCTATCCTGCTCTGACACGTCTTGCTTCAACGCTGCGACTCTTAAACCAAACCTAATGAACGCGTCACAGCGAGAAAAGAGCTTCTTGTTGTGGGGAGGAGGAGAAAACAGACCACCTAACACCCGCTGAACATTATTTAACAGTTAGATGCTTTAAGCGTAGTGATTGTTGTCATGCGCATACACGATTCTTCATGGCAACGCGTTCTCACGCAGCGGCGGCAGGAGGCCAGCTGGAGATCACACGTGGGTTTTGAGACGGTGGGAAAGGAGTTTTAACCCTAACCCATATCACACTTCAAGCGGCTCAACCACCATCAAAAAGCCAAGGTTGACACGCGAGTTTCAGTGAGTGAAAGTAAAAACCCCGCCCCGCTCGGCTGCTCCGTTCTCAGAGAAACCGAGCGGTTCCCTCCAGAGGGCAAATCCAGCTAAATTAGACGGTTGTTGTTGTTGGCAATCAGTCTGACTACATTACCAGCCGCTCTCTGGCAGGGAGACAGCGGCTGTGACGTCTGCCCGTCACGTGACGTCAAAGCATGGCGGCTGATGGGTCGGCCAACGTATCCACGTATCGGCCGATACCGATGCAAGATAGAACCTAAATATTGGCCGGCCGATATATCGATCGAAGAGAATGGTTTTCAGTCCCATTAAGGAGACCCATTTCCATTTATCACACAAGTGAGAAGAGCCAAACACGGCTCAGTGTGTGTAGGGGGACCTCTGTGTTACCTTTGCTCTCGCTCTCTCTGGATCTCCTGGTTGATGTTGTTTATCCGGCCCAGAAGTTTCTTGCGCCTCTGCTCAGGAGGAAGGTGGCTGCAGTCTGCTAGACTAGATCCCTGCAAAGGGTCAGGAATATTCATGAGGAAGTACACTTAGCATACATCACATTTTTGTTGACAAGTGACATACTGACCAGTTTTAGGGACAGCTGTCCAATAAGAGGAGCGCATGAAAAAGGCAAAACACATTATTCAACTAAGAGCACAAGCTGGGGGACATCATTGATCTACAGCAGTTATGGGTTTTAGAGCAGCTTTAAGATCAAAAGTTGTATTTATTTCACAAAGAATCAGAACCTTTTCTGAACCAATGTCTGAATCCTGACATGTCCTGAGAATTGACGTAAGAACAAAATAAGAATAAGCTTTAATCACCAAAAACATGGAATTTGACTTCTCTTCCACTTTGCTCTCCATGGAGACATTTTAAAAATAAATTTTAAATAATAAATATATATATGCCCACTTAACATTAAACCTGAGTAAATGCATTGGGAGCAAGCATGATAGGTTTCTCAATCAGGCTGTGTGCATGCGTGCGGTTGCACATACCCCTCTCTTCAGGCTTCGGAGACACTGCTTCCTGGTTCTGGAGCCAGAGCTCATGAGATCACTGAGCCGCTGTGTGATTGGTTCTCTGGAGCCGGTGGGCGGAGACTGGGAGCTGTTGACCACTTCTCCAGGTGAAGGTGATGTTGGTGGTGGAGGAGGGGGCTGTCTTGGGGATGAGAGGAGATGCAGCAGCTGCAGAGACACAACCGGGCTTTAGTTCAAACAGGGGCCTCATGGTTCTGAAACAAAGTGCGGGTTATGCCTTTCATGGCAACGTTTAGATGCCTCAGTAATGAACTGTGTGGAAAGGTAAGCCGACCCAGTCATGGCTGGCTGGCCACACCTGGAGGCCGCCCTTGGAAACCGTTACTGATGTTTAACGACCTGGATCTTTTTGTGCAGTTTTCCTCATTTAAATGTGTGGCACTGGAGGAGCTGAACTAGTTCACCTTGTTTTTCCGGAGGAACGGCCACAGCTTCCTGCTGTGTCTCCGCCCCTCAGCCCTGTTGTCAAGGTAGCTGGATTCAGAGATGCTCCTCCTCATGGTGGCGCTGTAATCTTCAAACTCAACGTCGCCTGGAGGGTCGAAGCCGGACTTGTACACCTCCACCACATGACCGGTGTCCTGCACACAGACACAATGATTATGCCTGTAGAAGGATTCATCAAGCCCAGTTTATCTGCAGCACATTTCAGCAGCTTTACATGATGATACCATCATAAACACATTGCCAAACATTAAATAATATCAGGTGAAACATCAATACACATCAACATGGTCAGTGATCCTGTTACTATGGCTGAAAGCAGCTCTGAACAAGACGCTTTCAGTCTGGATCTAAAGGAAGTTTCTGCTGATTTGAAGTTTGATCCAGATTAGTGGAGCAGAGGAAGTCAATGGATGTCATTGAACACGGTCTCAGTGCTGCGGTGAGCACAGAAACCTGACTGACAAAGGAAAAGGAAGCTGTTTATCTGTTGAAACAGCTTTTTCAATAACTTTACTGATAAATGGCAGGTTGAAGATTGGCCTGTAATTCTGCAGATGATTTGTCCAGATTGCTTTGTTTAATCAGTTGTTTAATAACTACTGTTTTTAACACTTGGGGAAAACCCTGATGAGATGAATTTACTATGTGGATCAGATCCACATAGTCAATGACAGGCTGGACTTTTTAAGGAAGGTTGTAGATAAGATATTCGGACATCAGGAGGACGAGCTTATTGCAGTTCTACTTTATATAGACCACAGCTGAAGGATTTCAATGTGAAAAAGAAGGAATTAAAAACATGATATGTCCCCTTTAATTAACCAGTTGAAAAACAAGTCAGATGAAAAAGTAAAAAAAAAAAAAAAAAAAAAGGAGCAAATCATAAAAATATAAAAGCAGAAATTAAAGCAGCGGCTCACAGAGTTACACTAGACTGTCTGTTTCAGTCTGAAGCAACATCAGACTCACTTTCCTGGGCTGGATGCTTTCAGCAGCGTCCATCATGGCATCCAGGCAGCGACTCGCCACAGGAAGAACCTTTCTCTCCGATTCGGCTGAAAGACGCATCGCTTCAGCGATTCGTTCGATCCGCCGCTCCTCCATGTCCTGAATGCGCTGAAAAGGACCAGACAGAGCAGCTGTATGAGCACAGAGGGTACGATCTGGCATACACTGATCTATGATACATGTTCTGATACATGCGGATCTGCAGGAAGACATTTAGGCTACGTTCACACTGCAGCCTGAAGTGACCCAATTCCGATTTTTTTTTTGCCCATATGCGACCTGTATCTGATCTTTTCATGACAGTCTGAACAACACAGATCGGATTTTTTCAAATGCGACCCAGGTCGCTTGGATATGTGGTCCTGAATCCGATACGTATCTGATCTTTTCAAATGCGACCTGTGTCTGTACGGCCAGGTCGCATTCATCCGACCTGTACGTCATTGATACTTGACAAACGTCACTAACGGTGGACCTGGCTATGCAAAAGAGGTTGGCTAAAATAAAAGATGTGTGTTTTTACGTGAGAGCGCTAAAGCGATCCGTTCAGACGCACATAAAGGTTGCCTTTGTCATTCGAAAATTATGAATGAAGTCCGTATCAGTAAAGCCGCTCACATCACTAAAATTTGGCTATCTTCCTTTTCGATCTTCTTAAAAAGATTGCCTTGGTAATGTGCTGGCTCCAGTTGGAGAATAACGTAAAGAACGCAAGATACGCTGCAGCATTACGATCCATGTTTACTTCCGCAAACAATGAGCACGCTTGCTACGTGTGACGTCATCGCATCCTCTACTGCGCACGCGGGACACTTAAGTTGCATGAATTCAGTTCACACAGGAGATCACATACAAGTCGCATATATTTGGAAATGTGAACGGACACGCAAAAAGATCAGATTTCACAAAAAAATAGGAATTGAGCATCAAGGCCTGCAGTGTGAACGTAGCCTAAGTTTGTTTTTTGTTCTTTGTCCTGTTTAATACACAGGATTAATTATATTTTTACTAGATTTGGCAACGATACCACTTGATTGGTTTTTGACCTAAAAGCTTTAAAGATTTAATCTTTAAACCTGACTGATTGGGTAGTTTAGTCCCAGTTACACAATAAGAACCATGTGATGAAATGAAAACATGCTAATCTACTTTAGCAGCCTTTACAACCAGCAAGATCTCATCAGACAAAGCTGTTAAGATTATTTTTTACAGTTTTAGAAACTATCTGTATATGCGGTTCAAATGTATGTTGGGGATAAGAAAACAACCAGATATTTGAAGAGATCTACTTTTTGATTTCCTTGTTATCATTCAGTATAATAAAATGAGCGACTTTGCAGCGGACTGGTGTAAAGCCTCTGCTGGGGAGTCTGCAGTTCTATATATGACTGCATCATCTGCATACATTTGGCACTGAACAGCTCCACAGCTTTCAGTTCATTTTTAATGCAACAAAATAAGTGTGGTCCCAACATGGATCCTTGTGGGACTTCCCATTTTACAGCTTTGAAAAGTTACTCTCTCCAATGAACAAAGTTGTTGCGAAACATTTAATTTAGAAGATTATTTAAAATACTGGACATTTCATAGGACTATGAATGAAAACCAGGACAAACCGCCTTAAAAACAGCTTTTATCCAAAAGACATCACTGCTCTAAACTCAATAAAACAGCTCGATGTCAGTAACTTTACACCAGTCCTGCAAGGTGGGAGACAGAATTCACATCAACCAGCTCGATATATTTTAGATTCTATGTTTTTATTTTCTTATGCCCAATCAGTAAGTAATCAGCCCCTTTCCATTTTGTACCTTGCCAAAGTGACAATAATAAAGACTTATTTTTAAAGAACTAAATGATATACTGCTTTTAAAAGCCTTTTAAGGTCTAAGATTTGCGCGCCAACCATAAAGACCAATAAGATTACAGGCTGCTAGCCGTGTATCCTGAAATCCAAACCGTTTTTAGTCAACAAGCGAATTTTTACCAAGAAAATGTAATAACTGATGGCCTACTGACTTTTCAACAACCTTGGGTATGGTAGATAAAATA